>CM050166.1:281701206-283056206 GCA_027410445.1 Discoglossus pictus | reverse complement strand
GGAGTATTATGAAATGTCACCATTAAACTTCGTAAACTAAAGGAGCTAAAGTGCATAATTGCATATCCCCTATAGGTTTTAAAATGATTTAAATAAATGAATATTGTTCTTGATATAGGGAATAGCGTTATATTATGGCCTGGATAAATAACAGGTCTGTATCAGTAAACGCCACAGCTCCTAGCTATTTCCGAGCTTCCTATGCGTCTACGTCTGACGTCATAGGTCAGCGTTGCGTAATAGCGTAGCATGCAACCCGACGCACGTTTCCAAGAATTTCATCAGGGGCTTATGTTTTATTTTTTTAAACATAATTTATGCTTTTAGCAAAAAAAATATATACACATACATATTTATGCTGCATTTCAACATTTCACTTTTTTTGTCATTTTCAATAGACTCTGCCTCAGCAGTGTCACTGAATAATTTTCATCGCTGCACGGTTTCACACGGACTGTCAAATCTGCAGAATTTTACACACAACAAAGAAGAACAGGTAATATACAAAAATACATTTGCTTCACAAAAATAATATGCTCTTAGTAAAAAAATAATAATAATCTTTTTCAACAGACACTGGTTGAAGACTGTCGCAGGAAGATTGGCAGCTCGGGACCCTCTGTCATTTATACACAACCAATAATTCAATAAAGGTATAGTATAACAAGTAAAAAAAAACACCTATCCTGTTTGCTGTGCGCCAATGTCAACAGGAAAAACAAAAATAAATTAGAAGCCCCAAATGCTAATAAAAATCCTGTTTTGTCTGCACCAACCTCTAAGCCTAACCCATAACCTAAACCTCTAATGACAACAGTGGCGTTAGAGGTTTAGGTTATTGTTAACACATACAAAATTGAAGAATAAATCCTGTTTTGTGTGCCCTAACCTATAAGCCGAAACCCAGAACCTAAACCTCTAATGATAACAGTTGTGTACACAAAGCTGGATAGTACAACAAATATTGTTAACACATACAAAATGCTATTAAAAATCTGGTTTGCTGTGCCCTAACCTATAAGCCGAACACCAGAACCTAAACATATCATGTCAACAGTGGCGTACACAAATCAGGATAGCACAACAAATATTCTTAACACATACAAAATGGAAGAATAAATCCTGTTTTGTCTGCACCAACCTCTAAGCCTAACCCATAACCTAAACCTCTAATTACAACAGTGGTGTACACAAAATAGGATAGTACAACAAATATTGTTAACACATACAAAATTGAAGAATAAATCCTGTTTTGTATGCCCTAACCTATAAGCCGAAACCCAGAACCTAAACCTCTAATGATAACAGTGGTGTACAAAGTAGGATAGTACAACAAATATTGTTAACACATACAAAATGCTATAACAAATCAGGTTTGCTGTGCCCTAACCTATAAGCCGAACACCAGAACCTAAACATATATCAACAGTGGCGTACACAAAACAGGATAGTACAACAAAGATTCTTAACACATACAAAATGGAAGAATGAATCCTGTTTTGTCTGCAACAACCTATAAGCCTAAGCACATAACTTAAACCTCTAATGCCAACAGTGCTGCACACAAAACAGGATACTACAACAAATGTTCTTAAAACATAACACATGCAACCATCTATCCTGTTAATATGCACCACTTGGAGGGGAAATGCTTATCCCCAGTAGAGACAGAGAATGTTCTGGTGACTGGAAAGGACTGTAGAGGAATGGGCCTTCTAAATAAATGGATGGCGTTCCTGGGACTATGGCCAGGTCACAAACTAATGGAAGTGCTGGAAGAATTAGTATGTGAGGAGGTCGCCCTGGAAGAGCAATATGCTTATTGGGTGGGACCTGTTGGGATACCTCATAATTTTTCATTGGGGCTGGAAGAGGCACTTCGGGACATAGTACATGGGGATCCGGATTGTGGCTTGGGGACTGAGAAAAGACAACTGTGGCTGTTTGCCAAGCGCTGTCACATGGTGGGACTGGAGAAAGGCTCTCAGACAGCTAACTTGCTTTGGCCTTTGATCCAGCAGGAGCTGCAGCTGGAGGTGGATTATATAGACTTGCTGGATGAAGCATCCCTGGATGGTTTTTGGCCACCCAGCTGGGAGGGCTCATGCCAGTCAGGCATGGAACAGAACCACCTAACAGGTACTACAGGGACCCAGCTAAATGTTGCCAAGGCTGGGTCAGAAAATAAAGGTATAGACTGTGGGGAGAATTTTGATATCCGTGATTTTCAAAATAACAAGGATGCCTTCATCCATGGGGTTGACTGAGAAGAGGAGGAACTGGTCCCTATCTTTAGGGGGCTGAGTCTCACCCAGTTAGAGGCATGGGAACAGGACCAAACCACAGCAGTGCCAGGCCCAGGGGAAGAACTGGGGAAAAGCTACCCTGCTCCCAGAGAAGAAACTAATGAGTACTGGGCCCTATCAATTTACTGTGAAAATAGTGGAGATGTTTCTTGGATGGCAATTGTCCAGGAGCCAGCCACAGACCCTGGAGCAGAAACAGAAAGTAGCCCTGATCTTCAGCCTGAACAAGAGGAAGTAGCAGCTGCTTCTCAAGGGCTGCCTGTAAATACACACCAGGCAGTCTCAGAAGGGAAGAGTCAGGAGGTTCCATCCAGAGACCAAAGAGACAGAGCGTACCCAGACTGTGGTTTGTCTCCTGGTCTCCCTACATTGACTCCTCTACAGCTGCCCAAAGACACTGGTTGTGTACCTGTAACCCTGGTACAAAGGGGCCATTGGCCAGGCTTGTTGAGAGAGAGGTTGGCTACTGAACCACAACAGCTTGTGTCAGAACTGCCCATTAATCCAGCATGGATGACATGAGAGAATGTCAATAGCCCATGTTGCAACTCCAGCATCCCAGTTTATTCAGGAGAAAGCTCAGGCCTCACAAAGGGAACCTTGTACTTTTGAATTTTACCCATGGGCCTGAGTACTGATCCAGAATCAGCAGGACAAGCAGTCTCTCTAGCCTGGAAGGAGAGGGCTTTGCTGGGTAAGGATCCTAAGTTTATGCTGGACTTACTTGCTGGGATGTACTATTTCCCCTGGACTACCTTGAAGGGTCATCCATGGCAGTTGTCTAGGGGCTTGGGAAGGTCACTAGGCCACTGGGAAGGAGTGAGTATTCGCCCTGGACAGGGGGAGGCAGGGTACCCAGAGAGCCAATGAGGCTATCACATGGATGCACTGTCACATCAAGAGGACCGGGAACCACCTGTATAGATTGGAAGTTATCCGACAGGATAAACTTCCCATGCTATACTAGAAAGGAAAGGGGAGAGATTGTCATGATTTCATTGTTTAAGGACTCATATTGCAAGTAATTATAAATATGTCCAAGGGATCATGACATTGTTGCAATGGGATTATGTGTTATTATGTTGTTATATGTTGTCTGTACATGGTTATTATCTATCCTATATATTATAATCACATATATAGTTGTGAGCGTACGGGCCGTTGCTCACGCTTGCGGGCTCGCGTAGCGAGCCCGCGGCCCTCGCGTAGCGAGGGCTGCGGGCCTCAGTTGCTGGGATGGAGCGCCGAAGGCGCTCCATCCCAGCAACTGAGGCCCCTGCCCGCAGCGTACGGCCCGTTGCTCACGCTTGCGAGGGCCGCTGCTCGCGCAGCGAGCCGCGGCCCTCACTTGCTGGAATTGAGCAGCCACCTGCTCCCCACAATGCCCCGCGCAGGGCCGCCCAGTCCCCGGTTCGGGTTCACCCCCCGCACAGCAAAGCGAGGGCCGCTGCTCGCGCAGCGAGCCACGGCCCTCAGTTGCTGTAATGGAGCAGCCACCTCCTCCCCACAATGCCCCGCGCAGGGCCGCCCAGTCCCCGGTTCGGGTTCACCCCCCGCACAGCAAAGCAAGGGCCGCAGGCAGGCATGGAGGCACTCACCACCTCACTATAACTTCCCCCTACCCTCGGGCGGACCCCCCAGGAGCACAGCGAGCCACGGACATACACGGGACTCCCCCGAGCAAAGACAGGCCTGCCCCCCGGGCTGGACAGGTGAGTAGAGCCTGATAGGGCTTCATGTGGGGTGACAGGGCACATGATAGGGCCTGGGACCACAGGAGTGAGCTCTATATAGGTGTGGGACAAAACTATATGTGTATATGTATATATATATATATATATATATATATATATACTGTGTGTTTTTTTAATATATATATATATATATATAACACACAGTATATATATATATATATATATATATATATATATATATATATACTGTGTGTTTTTGTAATATATATATAACACACAGTATATATATATATATATATATATTAAAAAAAACACACAGAGTATATATATATATATATATATATATATATATTAAAAAAAACACACAGAGTATATATATAAATATATATATATATATATATAAAAACACACAGTATATGTATATATATATGTATATATATATATATATATATATATATATATATATAAAAACACACAGTATATGTATATATATATATGTATATATATATATATATATATATATATATATATATATATATAAAAACACACAGTATATGTGTGTGTGTGTGTGTGTGTATATATATATATATATATATATATATATATATATATATATACTGTGTGTTTTTTTTATATATATATATATATATATAGCGTATGTATAGTGTGTGTGTGTGTATATATATATATATATATATATATATATATATATATATATATATACACTGTGTGTGTATATAGTGTGTGTATACAGTGTGTGTGTGTATATAGTGTGTGTGTACAGATATACAGTCAGTGCATACACCTATATGTGCATGTATAACATACCGTATATTGCACGGCACATTACAGTCAGTCATTGTTTATGTGCCTCATCTCCATCTTATTGTGTGTATATATATAATGTGTGTGTATATTGTGTGTGTATACACACATTATATATACACACACATTATATATATATATATATATATATATATATACACACACACACAACATAATGTGTGTGTATATATTGTGTGTGTGTGTATATTGTGTGTGTGTGTATGTGTATATAATGTGTGTGTGTGTGCGTATATATATATATATAATGTGTGTGTATATAATGTGTATCACATATATAGTTGTGAGCATTCGAGCCCGCTCGAGCCATTGCTCACGCTTGCGGGCCGCCGAACAAAATGAAAACGAGGCTACAACACACTAAACACGCAAAACACCCCAAGAAACTTGCAAAACACCACAAAACACCTACGGATATTCTGCTACAGACGCATAACACACATTACCCGCCATTTTAGAACAATGCGGAAGTACACGAGTACGCTAACGGTTTGGTCTCGCGCACGCACACTATTACACTGCAGACATTCATCACGCTTACACAGCAGCTCCACACCACTAATGCTGCAGCAACATCAAAACAGATTGACAGCTCTTCAACACAATGCTTCAAAATAGGTAAAGTATATTACTTTATTAATCTATTAGTTATTTTATTAGTATACACCAAACAGCATTAGCTCACTTACAATTTCATTGCCGTCATTTTTTGACGGGCAATTCGCTAGTATATTATAAGAGGGAACATGTTATATAGAATACAGTATATGTGGTATTTGTAAAAATGCTCTTCATAGAAGTTAGCTGCAGATCATTGCACACTCACACATACAGACCTTGCGTCAGAACAGATGTATGTACTTCAAGTAGTCCTAAGCAAACACTTGAGTTTAACATAAAGGCTTTTTCACTAGCCAGCTACAGATATCTGGTGAATTTGATCTCAAGAACTTTGATAGACCACGGTTGTAAGCCAGATGGGCTGACATCACACATACAAAAATCTACACAAGGGTGTGGTATTGGAGAGTATACATATGTTGTTTTGATCATTCACTAAAGGCTGAGAGATAGTTTTCACATACACAAGGTGTGAGACTATTTCTGTGTGTTGTATCCTGACTTGGGGAGTGGTCTTGCCATGGACCACCAATAACCTGTATGCAGTATTCTCTTCAGAGGCCATCTTTTGTGCCACAGAGAACAGGAACTACACGATTCTGTTGGCGTAGGTTTGAACTAGGTTCATATCAAGCCCCCTTGAAGAAGCAGATTGTGACATACAAAAATTCCTATAAAACACAGACAAAATAAAAGGAACTATCATCTTTCATGTGCCACTTTCACAAAATACACTGCAACCTAAGGCTCTTATTCAACTGCAATTCAGCCAATTGAATAGAGCTTTATATAAGCCCATAGCATATTTATTTTACAGAACTTTTTAGTTACTGAACTTCTATTCAAAAGTAAGCTCTTCACTAGCTAAAAACTTCTGTAAAAAATATATGCTCGGTGCTTATATAGAGCCTTATTCAATTGGCAAAATTGCAATTGAATGAGTCCCTACGATGCTAACTGCAAACTCATAAAGCTAATCTCAAATTGCAAACAGTGCTACACACAAAACAGGATAGTAGAAAAAAATATATGCAGTTCAAACAAATAAATAAACTAAGGAGAAAAAATACTAATATAATAATTTTATTTACAGATTTATATGGCCGATACTGACAAGAAACAGGAAAAGAAAAGAATTCAAACTAGAGAACGTCAAAAAACACAGGCAGATCATCAGACACCTGACAAGAAGGAAATTCAACGACAAAAAGAACAGGACAGACTCTCAAGCAAAAGACTACAAGCTGACAAACTAAAATACAATCCCAAAAAGGCAACTAAAAAACAAAAGCATTTAGAAAATGTTCCTGAACAATCAGAAAAGAATTTGAATGATGATTTACACAGCCACATTGATATATCTTCTCACAATTGTCCTTTACTTAAATCTTTACCAATATAATTGTGGTAATATGAATATTGTCTGTCACTTTTGTGGGGCTTATCATTTCAAACAGGCAAGACCCAGAGATGGCGAGTTTGTTAGTTGCTGTCAAAAAGGCAAGGTAAGACTTCCCAAAATAGTTACAAAGCATTATGACTGAGCCTACTTTCCCCAACTACCAAAATTTTAAAACAAACATAAGATCCTATAATAGTGTCATATCCTTTGCATCTATGGGTGCAACATTGGCTGCTAATGTACCAGGACATGGCCCTTACTGCATTAAAGTGCAAGGCCAAATTTACCATTGTACTTCTCATTTACATCCAGAGGAAGGGGAGCAAAGAAAATTTGCTCAACTATATGTCCTAGATACAATGGAAGCTGTTGAACAATGTATGCAGCTTCCAGAAAATAAAAAAAATGCTTATGCATTGTTTTTATAGAGCTTGATAAAATTATTCCCCAAAACCCATACTCTCAAGCCTATAAAAAATTAGCGGTCATACGAAAGGAACAACAAATTTATGCAGAAATTGCCAACCCCAAAAGTCAATATACTGGTAAACTCTGTTATAACTTGCAAACAGCAAATTAGGTTTCAATGGTCTTTCAAAATGACGAAGGAGAACCACCATTTCAGAGAGATATTAGAATATATCCCAGAAATGATAAGCAACCTTTCATTAATATAAGTATCTTAAGTACGAATTTGGTTCCAATGACATATCCCATATTTTTCCCACAGGTAGAAGCAGGTTGGCAACCCAAATTAACACTTGACAGTTACCCAAATTCAAAAGTACATGTCAGAAATAATATTTCCATGCTTGAATTTAAAGTTGCTCAAACTGCCATTTGAGATGGATTCAATCACATTTTATGTGGAGAAAAACTGACACAACAATGGATCATTGATTCATATTTGCAAGTTGAGGCAAATAATTTAAACTTCATAAAATATCATCAAGATAAACTATGTGTAGAACAGTACTGTGGATTGATGGATTATGTCGCTGATGTTGCTACAACCAGAGAGCTGCCAGCTGGCAAAGCCATCATTTTACCATATTCTTTCCAGGGATCTCCTCACAATATGCGAGAAAGATACAATGATGCCATGGCTATTGTAGCTAAATTTGGAAAACCAGATTTATTTATTACATTTATATGTAATCCACAATGGCCAGAGATTACAGACAATCTGATAATTGGACAAACTGCTTCCGATAGACCAGATTAAGTGGCAAGAGTCTTTAAAATCAAATTACCTGAATTAATACGTGACATAACCATAACTCAGTTATTTGGCAAATGTCTGGCTTATGTTTATACCAGCAAATTTAAAAAAAGAGGCCTTCCACATGCACATATTCTTAAATGGATTGAGTAATTATTGCTGAACTACCAGATCCAGAAATGCATGTTAGACTATACGAGATTGTAACTCATCATATGATTCATGGACCGTGTGGAGATATTAATCCACAGTCACCATGTATGGAAAATAAGAAATGCACTAAAGAATTTCCAAAAGATTATAGAGACAAAACTTATGCTAATTGTGATGGCTATCCATTATATAGAAGAAGAGAAGGCCAAAATGCCATTATTAGTGGAAAAAGGTAGATAACAGTTATGTGGTACCATACAATCCACATTTACTCATGAAGTATAATGCACACATTAATGTGGAAGCTTACACTTCTATAAAATCCATTAAATATGTCTACAAATATATTTACAAAGGCTATAATGCAGCTACTGTAGTGGTCAAAAGTGCTGAAAATCACGAACAAAGTGAGTTAGTACATGATGAACTTGCATCTCATGTAGATGTAAGCTATGTAAGTGCGCCAGAAAAAAGTGCCGGCTTCTAAAATTTGAACTGCATGATCGCTCACATGCAGTATATTGATTAGCTGTACATTGGCCACAAAGACATTTAGTGTATTTCCATGTTGGAAATGAAACAAATGCTTTGGCACAAAGTGAGCATCGGCAAACTACACTAACTGCGTGGTTTCAATTAAATTGTACTGACTTAGAGGCAAGTGAATTGTTGTATAGTGATGTTGCGAACCTAAAATTTTCGGTTCGCGAACCGCGAACGCAAACCGCCGCAAATGTTCGCGAACCGGCGAACATCGGCGAACCGCCATAGACTTCAATGGGCAGGCGAATTTTAAAACCCACAGGGACTCTTTCTGGCCACAATAGTGATGGGAAAGTTGTTTCAAGAGGTCTAACAACTGGACTGTGGCATGCCGGAGGGGGATCCATGGCAAAACTCCCACGGAAAATTACAAAGTTGATACAGAGTCTGGTTTTAAGTCATAAAGGGCATAAATTACCTAACATTCCTAAATTGTTTGGAATAACGTGCTTTAAAACATCAGGTATGATGTTGTATCGATCAGGTAGTGTAAGGGTTAGGCCCGCTTCACAGTGACAGACCAAACTCCCCGTTTAACGCACAGCAAACAACCACAAACAGTCCATTTGCACAACCGCAAACTCCCCATTTGCACAAGGTTGGATACCAAGCTAGCCATGTCCCGTTCCTTGTCCTCACTGATGTCATTGACGGTCTCTTCCTCCACCCAGCCACCAAGGGTCCCCGAAAGGTGACAACAAGCCCCCTGGGACGCCTGCTGTGTTTGGTCTTCCACCTCCTCAAAGCCACCTTCCTCCTCTGACTCCTCTTCTTCAGACTCCTCTCAATGCATTGCCTCTCTCTGCATTATTATAAGGTGTGTTAAGCAGTACTACTCTTATCAGTTTAAAACCTGTTACAGCACCTATCAGGGGGCGTGTATAAGGCCTGGATTTTTAGAACCAGGAGATGGAAAAAGATGCTTTGTTGGTCGTATCACTTCAATTTTGGGGCACGGCACGTGCAGTCAAAGGTGCCACCAGATAGGAGTGACGTGTTTGTAAGTACTACTCTTATCAGTTTAATACTTGTTATGTTACCTATCAGGGGGCGTGTATAAGGCCTGGATTTTTAGAACCAGGAGATGGAAAAAGATGCTTTGTTGGTCGTATCACTTCAATTTTGGGGCACGGCACGTGCAGTCAAAGGTGCCACCAGATAGGAGTGACGTGTTTGTAAGTACTACTCTTATCAGTTTAATACTTGTTACGTTACCTATCAGGGGGCGTGTATAAGGCCTGGATTTTTAGAACCAGGAGATGGAAAAAGATGCTTTGTTGGTCGTATCACTTCAATTTTGGGGCACGGCACGTGCAGTCAAAGGTGCCACCAGATAGGAGTGACGTGTTTGTAAGTACTACTCTTATCAGTTTAATACTTGTTACGTTACCTATCAGGGGGCGTGTATAAGGCCTGGATTTTTAGAACCAGGAGATGGAAAAAGATGCTTTGTTGGTCGTATCACTTCAATTTTGGGGCACGGCACGTGCAGTCAAAGGTGCCACCAGTTAGGAGTGACGTGTTTGTAAGTACTACTCTTATCAGTTTAATACTTGTTACGTTACATATCAGGGGGCGTGTATAAGGCCTGGATTTTTAGAACCGGGAGATGGAAAAAGATGCTTTGTTGGTCGTATCACTTCAATTTTGGGGCACGGCACTTGCAGTCAAAGGTGCCACCAGATAGGAGTGACGTGTTTGTAAGTACTACTCTTATCAGTTTAATACTTGTTACGTTACCTATCAGGGGGCGTGTATAAGGCCTGGATTTTTAGAACTGGGAGATGGAAAAAGATGCTTTGTTGGTCATATAACTTCATTTTTGGGGCACTTTGTGACATTAGCTTCTTACACTCAAACATGTCCTTTACATGCACCTGACTATGGGCAGATGAGCAGGAACTGCTCAAGGTGAGAGACGGAGTGGCGGATGGTTGAGAGAGGGCAAGGAGGACAGCAGTGGTTGATGTGGCTTATGATGCTGCACCAGGATGAGGATGGCGGCTTTGAGTTTGTGTGCTGCTTGTACTCATGTGTTGGTCTGGAGTCACCCAAACATTAGCTCTCAACCTGTAGAGGATAAGGGAACCAGGCTACTCTAGACCTCATTCATCATTACAGGTTTTGACAGATCGGTACTCTGCGTCCAAGCTACTGTGACAACAGATATGAGTGGCACTGTGCACTTGCAGAAGTTGGATAGAGTAGACGCTGTAGGTCTGACACACACGCTTGCAGACAACTAACTGCTATGCAATCTATTACAGTAGAAAAAATGTTTTTGGTTTTAAATGTACACTACTGTTACACCAGATATGAGTGGTGTGTTAAGTAGTACTACTCCTATCAGTTTAATCCCTGTTATGTGCCTTTTTTTTGGGTTTGGTTGTTGAAGCCACAGTGCAGCACCAGAGGCCAGAAGAATTAGGCATGTACACATGCCTGAAAAATTAGGTATTGTTGATCTTGCAGCGAGCAGAGAAGAAGGTAGGCCTGATTCAACGCCCCATCCCTGCATATCCACACTCAGAGATTGAGGGGGCGACCCTTACAAGGCCACGGGCCGGAGATATAAAGGGGGGCCATTCCAAATAAGCACACAAGCGGGGACAAAGGTAGTGAA
Source organism: Discoglossus pictus (assembly GCA_027410445.1). NCBI lineage: Eukaryota > Metazoa > Chordata > Amphibia > Anura > Alytidae > Discoglossus > Discoglossus pictus. Next base: position 283,044,799 of record CM050166.1, on the reverse strand, counting down.
GGGGACATAGAGGCCCATGGACTGACGGTCGCCATCTTGGCAGGAAAAGGGCCCAGCAATTAAGCCAAACTGACCCAGCACAGGCAGCTACTTGAGTCAAACGCTGTACAATTACACCTTAATAAAGCTGAAACATGCAGCAGCAGGGATTCTAAACGGCCACACAGGGACAGCTCTGCACAGTCTCTGCACAGCTCTCCCCACAGTCTGCACCACTCTTTTTAACAGATAACCCAAGGGGCTAATCAGGGACCTTGCCCACAAAAAAAAAAGCAGAATTTTATTGGAGGAATTATTAGTGTCTTTACCCCCCAAGAGAGGACATAATATACGGTATCTTTAGACTACCTGATGGCCAAACCTCCTTTAGCCCCAATGCTATCCAAGAAACATTTCAAAACTTCGATCAGACCATATATTCATCCCAATCCCGCTGCAGCGGATCTGACATAGAGTCCTTCCTACTACAGCAAGAAGTCCACAAAATACCTGTACCTCAATTGGACAGCTTGAACCTAGACATATCCCAAGAGGAAGTTAAATCTACAATCCAAGATCTTAAATTTGGCAAGTCCCCAGGGCCAGACGGTTTTACTCATCTGTACTATAAGAAATTTGAGCCCTTGCTTACCCCCGCACCTAACATCTTTGTTTAACGCTATACTAAATGGAGAACCTATGCCCCCTTAATTGAATCAGGCCGACCTCATAGTCTTTCCAAAAGAGAGTAGGGACCCGAATCTCAAACTGTATTACAAGGCAGCGCAGCTGGCTTTCATTCCTCTGGCGCATTCTCCAAAACACATCAGCCGCTCTGGGTATTTATGGAAAATGTAAGCATGTCACCTTATACATGGGATACAGTAATATGGATTCCAGGCCTGTATACTTTTTTGAGAAACTTGAAAAACCCATTGATTAAGCACTCATTAAAAATATGGACGGAGATGAACTGGACACAAAAACTGGACACTCGGGTATCAGATCTTACCCCTATCGTACCCAATCCCCACTTTAAGATACATCTTCCGGAAAGCTCTCTCAGTTGGTGGAAGTCTCAGAACCTACTAAGGGTTGGTCCATGGTGGCATGACGACAAAATAATGACCTTTGAGTGGGTGAGAGATAGATACAATTTACCCCTGGCTGAACACTATAATTTTTGCAGGATACATCATTTTATATATACGATAAGTGGTAGGGGAACCCCCCAAAGAAACACCTGGCTACTCAAAAAATGTAGGGATTCCCCCTTTCAGCCTGGTATTATTAGCCTCATGTATGAACTATTTAATGAAAACTCATGGGCAAACAAACCAGACTATACCAAAGCCTGGGAGAGGGATTTGGGCACCGAGTTGGCAGATAGCACATGGGATAAAAGTTGGCAAGGCTTAAGTATATTACTCCTTTTAAGCTAATAAATGGGATCCAAAACGGAGCAGCTCATGTTTTAGGAACAGTGGTAATGAGGCTACATTTATTCATGTCTGGTGGGAGTGTTCGGCAGTCATAAGACTATGGGAAGAAACATGCTTACTAGCTTCTAAAATGTTTTAGATTGACCTAATAAAATATTTTTTGAAAGAAAAAATACACATAGCTAGTAGTTGGAAAACCCCAAATTAAAACTTTCAGGAATTAATAAAAAAAATCAACTATTTACTGCTCAACGAGAGATTTAACCATGTAGTCTTGGATAGAATCACCCAGTTCCAGACAATTTGGGATCCCTTTATAACATCCCCATTTAGTGCCCCCCTAATATAATAAAACATTTGTTAATGGTTGAAGCGACTCGGGGGGAAGGACCGGAGTGGGGGAGCCCTGGAGGAGACCCTTCAGAAGCAACCGGCGGCAAAATTATCCGAGGAAAGGAGAGGTCGTCTACTGAAGCCTGCCCTAGGGTAACCCAAGGGCGATTGAGCAGGTTAGATATTGTAAATAATAAGCTACTGCTGGAGTGATGATAGATAATAGGACTTTACTATTGTCTGTTTTAACATGTCTTAGGTTTCTCTTAAAAATTGCAATCACAGTAAAAAAAAAGAAAATGTATTAACCAAAAAAGTTAAAAAAAGAAGGCCTAGCCACCTAATTTTAACAAAATGTCTTCATTGTAAATATGTATTTTTGCACAACTGTTGTGTTATGCAAGACTGTTCAATATGCTTTCTTTTCCATTACATGCCGTACGCCTTCTGGCATAAAAATTGAAATTCAAAAATTAGATATTGTTGCAGCCGCTGCTGTTGCAGCGGCCAGAAAAATTGACCTTTGTTCCCCAGGCAGAAAGTGCCATAAAACATTGCCTCTTCTTGAACCCTAGTTGGTGGCGTATAATTCACGCAAGTCATCCGGCATTCACAGATAACAGACAACAGCGTGTGGACCATTTATAGCGGAAGGCAGCTCATCTCATCAGGCCTTTTTCAGTCGAATTTATCGCCCAGTGTCAGTCCCTTCGGGATCCATCCCTCATTCATCTTTATAAAGGTGAGGCAATCTAGACTTTTTTGCCCTAGGTGACTTCTCTTCTCGGTGATAAAACCTCCTGCTGCACTGAAGGTCCTTTCTGACAGGACACTTGAAGCGGGGCAGGCCAAAAGTTCAATTGCAAATTGGGATAGCTCAGGCCACAGGTCTAGCCTGCATACCCAGTAGTTAAGGGGTTCATCGCTCCTCAGAGTGTCGATATCTGCAGTTAAGGCGAGGTAGTCTGCTACCTGTCGGTCAAGTCGTTCTCTGAGGGTGGATCCCGAAGGGCTGATGAGATGCGTAGGACTGAAAAAGGTCCGCATGTCCTCCATCAACAACACGTCTTTTAAACGTCCTGTCCTTGCCGGCGTGGTCGTGGGAGGTGGATTACTTTCACCTCTTCCCCTGTTATATTGCCCTTGTGCTGTGACATCACCCTTATATGCTGTGTAAAGCATACTTGTTAATTTGTTTTGGACCTGCTGCATCCTTTCTGACTTGCGGTAATTTGGTAACAAATCAGGCACTTTCTGCTTATACCGGGGGTCTAGTAGTGTGCACACCCAGTACAGGTCGTTCCCCTTCAGCCTTTTTATACGAGGGTCCTGCGACAGGCACGACAGCATGAAAGAACCATTTTGCACAAGGTTGGATGCCGAGCTAGTCATGTCCCGTTCCTCGTCCTCAGTGATCTCGCTGAAGATCTGTTCTTCCCCCCAGCCACGTACAACACCAAGGGTACCAGATAGGTGACAACGAGCACCCTGGGATGCCTGTTGTGATTGGTCTTCCTCCTCCCCCTCAAAGCCACATTCCTCCTCTGACTCCTCTTCCTCACAATCCTCTTCCAGCGTTGCCGCAGGTCCAGCAAGCGATGCTGATAAGGCTGTTTCTGGTGGTGATGGTGACCACAACTCTTCCTCTTCCTCGTCACGCTCATCTACGGCCTGATCCAGCACTCTTCGCAGGGCACGCTCCAGGAATAAAACAAATGGTGTGATGTCGCTGATGGTGCCTTCGGTGCGACTGACAAGGTTTGTCACCTCCTCAAAAGGACGCATGAGCCTACAGGCATTGCGCATGAGCGTCCAGTAACGTGGCAAAAAAATCCCCAGCTCCGCAGAGGCTGTCCTAGCACCCCGGTCATACAAATACTCGTTAATGGCTTTTTCTTGTTGGAGCAGGCGGTCGAACATTAGGAGTGTTGAATTCCAACGTGTGGGGCTGTCACAAATCAAGCGCCTCACTGGCATGTTGGTTCGCCGCTGGATATCTGAAAAGTGCGCCATGGTCGTGTAGGAACGCCTGAAATGGCCACACACCTTTCTGGCCTGCTTCAGGACATCCTGTAAGCCTGGATACTTATGGACAAAGCGTTGTACGATCAGATTACACACATGTGCCATGCAAGGCACATGCGTCAACTTGCCCAAATTCAATGCCGCCAACAAATTTCTTCCGTTGTCACAAACCACTTTGCCAATCTCTAGTTGGTGCGGAGTCAGCCATTGATCCACCTGTGCGTTCAGGGCGGACAGGAGTGCTGGCCCGGTGTGACTCTCTGCTTTGAGGCAAGTCAACCCCAAGACGGCATGACACTGCCGTATCCGGGATGTGGAATAGTATCTGGGGAGCTGGGGGGGTGCCGTTGATGTGGAGCAAGCCGCAGCAGCAGAAGAGGACTCAGCTGAGGAGGTTATGGAAGAGGATGGAGTAGGAGGAGTAGAGGAGGTGGCAGCAGGCCTGCCTGCAAGTTGTGGCGGTGTCACCAACTCCTCTGCAGAGCCACGCATTCCATGCTTGGCAGGCGTCAGCAGGTTTGCCCAATGCGCAGTGTAGGTGATATAACTGCCCTGACCATGCTTTGCAGACCAGGTATCAGTGGTCAGATGGACCCTTGCCCCAACACTGTGTGCCAGAGATGCCATTACTTCCTTTTGCACAATTGGGCAAAGAAATTTCGGCCGGGTACCTTCCACTGCGGTATCCCAATCGCTAAAAACTTTTTGAACGCCTCAGACTCCACCAGCTTGTATGGTAAAAGCTGGCGGGCCAAGAGTTCAGACAAGCCAGCTGTCAGACGCCGGGCAAGGGGGTGACTTTGTGGCATTGGCTTCTTACGCTCAAACATGCCCTTGACAGACACCTGACTGTGGGGAGATGAGCAGGAACAGCAAGAGGCGAGAGACGGAGTGGTGGAGAGTTGAGAGGGGGCAAGGAGGACAGCAGTGGTTGATGTGGATGAAGATGCTGGACCAGGAGGAGGATGGCGGCTTTGAGTTTGTGTGCTGCTTGTACTCATGTGTTGATCCCATTGGCGTTTGTGCTGTGACATCATGTGCCTTCGCAAAGCAGTTGTACCTAGGTGGGTGTTGGACTTCCCACGACTCAGTTTCTTTTGGCAAAGGTTGCAAATGGCATCGCTGTTGTCAGAGGCAGACACACAAAAAAAATGCCACACTGCTGAGCTCGGTGGTGACGGCATTCTGGTAGTGGCAACAGCATGCGTTGATTGGCGTGCTGTCTGGCTGACCCCGGGTGCTGATGCATGCTGTCTGACTGTGCCACTAGCTCATTGTGATGACCTCCCTGTACTTCCAACTCGTCTCCTCCTCCTCTCTGTCTCCCCATCTGAACTTTCCCCCTGTTCTTCTTCTCTTCTAGCAGGCACCCACGTGACATCCACGGACGCATCGTCATCATCATCACCCGCCTCACTTGTATATGACAACTGAACAAAGGAAGCAGCAGCGGGTACATCATCATCATCATCACATCGTACGTACATGTGTGTAATGCTGCCTGCCTGAGACATATCCCTGTTATCTACATCCTCTGGCAATAATGGTTGCGCATCACTCATTTCTTCAAACTGATGTGTAAATAACTCTTCTGACTGATCAATTGAATTGGCTGTGGTACTAGTGTTGGTGGTGGCGGCAGGCGGTTGAGTGGTAACTTGAGAGGTGCCCGAAGCTAAGCTGGAGGAGGATTGTGCGTCAATGTTCCAAGCGGAAGCTGTAGAAGATTGGGTGTCCTGTGTTAGCCAGTCAACTACGTCCTCTGAACTTTTCAAGTTCAGGGTAACTGGCCTCTGAACACTGGGCATTATTGTAGGGCCAAAGGGAATCACAGCACCCGACCACGACGGCCTCTGCGGGGTGTCCTGCCTCTGCCTGTCCATGTGGACTGTTGGTACCCAAACTAGACTGGATTGGTTGAACTTGACACAGTACTTGTAAGCAGGACACACACTATGGGTAGCGGTCAAGCAAATGAACTTGGATTGACGGTCAGGCAAATGCACTTACATTTAATAAACAAAAAGTTTGGGTTTTTTAAATGTGGACTGTTGGTACCCCAACTAGACTGGATTGGTTGAACTTGGCCCAGTGTATTTTGACATTATGAGAAACATGATCTGTAAACTAAAGAAAAATCATTTTAGGAGGTTGAGAGATAAAGAAACCGGATGGGGGGATACCGAGCAGAGCACACCATCTACAGCCCACTGGGAGACAAACTCATCCATTCCCCCAGTGGACAAAGCCAGGTGGTACTCTGCCCGGATACGGGAGCGCACCAGCACCCGGAACATGGCCTCAGGTGACAAGGGAACCCCCCCTATCAAACACTGCTTCCTGGACTTATATATAGCCAATTTGGCTAATGCCAGGAGCAGGTTGACGAGGAGGTCCCTGGCCTTATTGCCCCGGAACACTGGGCGCCCAAAAATAAAAATGTGAGGGGAGAAATGCAGCCAGAACTGCAGGAGGAGGCCCCTCAAGAGTGACAAGAGGGGCTGCAGTCTGGCGCAACTAAAATAAATATGATACACGGACTCTCTCTTGCCACAGAATGGACAAGTGGAGGGAGAGTCCGTGAATTTAGCTAAGTACTCTCCCGTGCTCAGTGCACCATGGAGCACTCTCCAACTCAAGTCCCCGGTGGGTCGTGGAACTAAATCAGAATAAAGTTCCCGTATTCCAAGAGATCCCCGACTCGGGTCATCCGTGCTTGACTAAGGCGGCGGATGATACTGGGGGACTGTAACATTGGAGACCCCACTGCTGGATTAAATAGCAGGGGCTCCGTAAATATTTCATCCCCCAAAGGCACGCCCTGCCTGGTCACGGAGACCATGCTCCAGGCCTTGAGGGTTTCCTGGTAGTATGCCGGCAACACAGAGAGGTCTCTCCCAAACCCCTCAGGCCTGATCAGAAATAATTGCCGGTCATACCCCAGGTTGCTCAACTGGCGATAAAAGCTGGATGCCAGTGCGCACCACTGCGGAGAGGGATCTGCATATAGGTATCTCTGCAGGTACTGAAGGCGGAAGGTGGACAACTGGGAGCACACACAAACTACTCCCTGTCCACCCTCCACCAAAGGCAGACTTGCCACCCCTGCAGAGACCCAATGCCTTCCCATCCAGAGGAAATCTAACAAATTCCTCTGGATATTGGTGACAAACTCGGGGGTCGGACTCAGACAAATCAGCCGGTGCCAGATCTGAGAAGCCATCAGCTGATTCACCACTAGAGTCCGCCCCCTAAGGGAAAGCATTTTTGCTAGACCCCTCCATCGTCCCAGACGAGAGAGGACACTGCCCTCTAACTCCCTCCAGTTGTCTGGGACGGAAGCGTCCGCAGCGGACAGGTAGACCCCCAGATATTTAATGACATCTGCCTCCCACGTGATGTCACGAAACGTGGGAGGCAAAGAGTCTACCTGTAAATTACCCTCTAAAAGGCCTGTGCATTTGGACCAGTTGATCTGAGCGGAGGAGGCAGCTGAATATACCTCCTGGCACTGTTTTGCCAACTCAAGATCAACTGGATCCTGGGCCACGAGGAGCACATCGTCAGCATAAGCTGAAAGGACAATCCGCATGTCTGGATCTTTTAGCACCAGCCCTGTGAGCCTTTTCCTCAGTAGGCAGAGGAAAGGCTCGATGGCCAGTGCATATAACTGTCCAGACAAGGGACATCCTTGACGCACCCCTCGTCCAAATACCAAAGGTGCTGTTAGGGACCAATTGATTTTAAGTAAACACTCTGCAGAGGCGTACAGCGTTCTTATAAAGCCCACAAACTGTGGGCCAAAGCCGTACGCTTGCAGAGTGGCTATGAGGTAACCATGGTCCACCCTGTCCAACGCCTTCTCTTGATCTAAAGAGAGAAAGGCGAGTGACAGACCAGTCCTGCGAGAATAATGCAATAGATTCCGGACCAGAAAGATACTATCAAAGATAGTCCGGCCCGGGATCGCATAGGACTGCTCAGGGTGAACCAATTCTGCCAGCACAGACCCAAGTCTAAGCGAGATGGCTTTAGCTACAATCTTGTAGTCTGTGCTGAGCAGAGAGACCGGTCGCCAGTTCTTAATACGCCGGAGATCCCCCTTTTTGGGCAGCAGGGCAAGTACTGCCCTGCGACAAGATAGGGGCATCTCCCCGGTCTCCAGGGTTTCCCCAAGGACCAGATGGAAATCAGGTCCCAGAGTCTCCCAGAAAAATTGGAAAAACTCTACAGTCAGTCCGTCCAGTCCTGGAGACTTCTCACAGGACATGGCACGGAGGGCTTCAGAGAGCTCTTGAAAAGATAGTGGTATATCAAGCCGCTCTCTTACACCCTCACTGACTGTGGGGAGCCCCTCCCATAGCACCCTGCAGGCGTCTGGAGAAATGGGATCCGGAGAGTAAAGATCTTTATAAAAGTTCCGGGCTCTATCCCGGATACTCTCCGGATCTGTAAGGGGGGCACCGTCTTCATCTAGAAGACAGGTGATGTGCCTATTGTTACCTCCCTTTTTCTCCAGTGAGTAGAAGAGGCGCGAGCCGCGGTCTAGATCTTTGAGAAAACCTAAGCGGCTGCGCACGTATGCCCCCTTGGCCTGGTGTCGTTCCAGGTCACAGAGGACACCCTTCCTCTCTACATACTCGCTCTGCAGGGATTGGTCCCTACAAGTGAACAGCCTCTGCTCCAGATGGAGTACCTCCCCCCGGAGTGACTCCAACTCAGCTTCGCGCTGCCCACTTGCACCCTTGGTATATTCCTGACACAGAAGTCGCAAATGAACCTTGCCCACGTCCCACCACAGTTTTAACGTGGCAAAGTCCCCCTTGCAACCCCTCCAGTCTGTCCAAAACTCCCGGATCAATGTCACGAGCCCCTGGTCCTTCAACAAAGCATTGTTGAAGTGCCAATAGGCGGCTCGTGGCGCTGTTGGAGTTAGCGCCACCGTCACAGACAAACAGTTGTGGTCTGTGAACGGAGCCAGCCTAATGGCACAAGAACCGACTCGTGACATATAGTGACTAGATATATATAGTCTGTCGATCCGGGAGGGGGACACCAGACCGGCTCTCACCCTGACGTAGGTGAAACCGTCTGATGCCCCTGGGTTCTGCTCTCGCCAGATGTCCTCCAGGGAGAAGCGGGCGATGATCTCCCGCAGGGCTGACGCAGAAGGCGGGTACGGCTCTGGACTATTCCGGTCCAGAGCGTCGAGGGTGCAGTTGAAATCACCACCGAGTACCAAACACTCATCTGCGTCAACCGTCTCCAAAAACTGGGACAGTCTGGCGAGGAACCTCACTCTCTCGGGCCCTCCAGCAGGGGCATATATATTAACTAGGTTAATGATGCTACCCTGCTCTCGGACCCGGAGGTGGATTAGACAGCCTGGGATAACAGCTTTCACAAGCAGCAGCTCTGGCTGAAAAGACTCTGAGAACAGGGTCACCACTCCACATGACCCCGATGTGAAGTGGCTGAAGAAGACCCTGCCTCTCCACTCCAGTTGCCACGAGGCCTCAGCCTCTGGAGTGGTGTGAGTTTCCTGCAGGAAGCTCACAGAGTACCCTCCCTGATATAAATAGGAGAGTACCTGGAACCTGCGGAAACTGTCTTGACAGCCATTGGTATTTAGCGTGCTGATGTGCAAAGCCATTACTGCGTGTCAGGAATTGTGCGTTCCTCAGACCCTTGAGACTGCTGATAGGACACGCACATTTTATAGAATTTCCGGACGCGGAGATGCTCCGCAGTCCCAGAATTCTTGGCCCTAGTGCTGACCACTAGATATTGCTGGAGAGAGTGGAGAATAAACGACATATTCTTCCACCTCTCCAAGGCCAGCCGCACCTTCCTTTTCTTTTGTCCATGAAGGGTGCTCTCAAGGACTAGATCTATTTCCTTGACAGGGATAACCCACCCAGAATCTGATGTTCCTTCTAGTGGGTCACCCCTGGGCTCCTCTTGGCTGAGGGCTTTTACTCCATCCTCCCCGGCTGGAGTCAGTTTCCTCAGCTTTATTCTCAGGGACCCCCTCTTAGATGATACAGAAGGAGTCCCTTTAGCACCCTTCAAGGTAAATAATGGACCCTTGGATTGCTGCTGCACCCCTGTAGCTTCAGGAGTGCATTCAGGGGTAGCTGGCTGGACAGCAGTGGCTGGCATGGCTTCCTTAATGGAAGCCTTGGAGGCTTTATATGCCTCCTCTGCCAGTTCCACCGCTGCTTGCTCAGCTTGGATGGCACCGATGTTAGGGTCAGTGGACGGCTGAGGAGGGTAGACAGGCTCTCCCATGATGTTAACAGGAAAACCTGTTTTATCACCCTCCCCCATTTCCACTTCCCCTTGTGCCACATCCCCCCTGACAGACAAATCCATGGGGTCTTGAATGGGGGTCATGCCTATATTCCCCCCTCCAGTAGTGACTCGGCCTGGGGCTCTAACAAAGCCTGAGGTACGTCACTAGAGAGTGACACTGGAGGAGGAGACTGACTGGTGCCCTTGAAGCTCAGCACCTCAGGGACACTGACTACCCATTCAGCAGGGGCTTTGTTGGGACCCCCCTCAAAGGCCAGAGGCAGACCCTGATCTTTCTTGTCTACCCCTGCCTCACTTGGGAGACCCTCTTGCCCCTGCTTTTCCTCCAGACCCTTTTCCACATTAACCCCTATAGGGTCTGGAGAGAGAGATGTGTGGTCTGGCACCGGCTGGCTGAGCTTAATAACCGGGCCAGACAATGTCACCGGATGAGGAGGAGATGTTTTGTTCCTCTTCTTGCTTTTAGAGGGAGGTGCTCCACTATAGAGCACTTCCCACTTATCAGCAACCTCCCTGTTGGTTTTATGCTTCCTCTTCCTGGGGACGTCACTCCTGGAAGAGGAGCTGCCACTAGCTGCCTCCCCTGCAGAGGGCTTATTATCCCTCTGCTTACACTGTGCCCCCACACTAACTGATGTAATTATGGTGGGGGCAGATTGGGACTTGGGAGATGCAGCTGTGACACTGGGAGGACCGGTGACATTCTTCCCCTTTTTCCCCGTGTCTGCAGTCTTGCTGGAGACCACAGACACAGATGGCTTTTTTGGGGAAGAAGGGGGTTTGGAGGCCGTGGTGGTGGCTTGAGGAACGGCCTCCTTGCCTGAGCTCTGTGGGGGGGCTATGACCCTTGAGGTCCCCGCTGTTATGGGCTCAGCGGGGATGGGTGCCGTACTGACGGAGGTGCCATTTGCTGGGGCTGGGGCATGATGCTTTACATTAGGACAATTCCTACGTGTATGCCCCAACCCCTTGCAATGATAGCACTGCACCTCCGTAGTGCTGTAAAAAATCCTGTACAGCACCCCCTCAAATGGAACCCCAAAAGACCCCTCTATGTTTTCTGCGCCCTGAGGCAGGCACATTTGTACCTGCCTCTTGAAAGAGAGCACATGACGAAGTGCTCTCTCTCTGCACCCCAGGGGAATTTTAATAAATTGTGTTTTTACTTCCCCTAGAGTTAGCAGGTGGGGGCGCAGGAGGGAGTCTGGTAGGAAGGGGGGCACATTAGAGAGTGTTACTTTTGTGCCCAACCCTTCCAGGGGTTCTATTGGGACATATAATCCCCCCACTGTGATGCCTCTCTGTATAAGAATGTGTGCAGCAGCCAGAGTACGGGTAAAGAAAACTGCTTTCCCGTACATTTTGCTGGCTGCTACTATAACAGAGGGGCTGATAACATTAGCTGCAGCGCGCAGATAGATATCAATGCTGTAGACCCCAGACATCTGACATTTAACCCCATGCTTCCTGGTTATCTGCCCCTCAGCCCCAGCGGTGGTATTACTGGTATTACTGGGGCCAGCAGAAACCACCTGTGACCAGGTATTAGCCACAGGGGTAGGTCTGCTGGCAGAACCACCAGGAGCTGGGGCTGCCTTATCTGCCTGGGGCCTATGCTGTGCAGTGCTGCAGCTAGGATTTTCAGGGGCCATTATTCCCCCTTTTGACCCCTGAGGCTTCTTAATGGTCTTATCCCTCATGTTTAGACCCTTTTTTTTTTTAGTTTATTTGTTTTATTTATTTTTATTTTTTGTTTTATGATTTTCTACTGTTTTCTTTTTTTTTTAAATATAAAAGTGTGAAAAAGAAACAAAAAGACAAAACTAAGGGAGACAAAAACTAAGGGAGAGAGAGAGATGATGTTTGGCAGTGGAAGGGTTTATGGCCTGTTGCAAGGTTTTTGCTAATTGCAACAACACAGAGAACACAGAGGCTTTTTAACCCCTCTGTGTCTCTGTGTCAGATGTTAAAAAAGCCTTTTAAACAAAACTTCTAATTGTTTTCCCCCCCACTGCCTACAAAGATGTAACTTGTATTCTCTCCCCCAAAACATAAAACCCAACACCAAACAAACAAAACTTCAACAAAACCTAATAAACTTTTTAAAAGAAAAAAAAGTCAAAGTAACAAAGCTCCAGGAGTGAAGGTGTAGTGCTGAAGTAGAGACTTGAGCCTGACTCCCAGAAAACTAAAACTTAAATTAAACTAAGAAAAATACCACAAAAACTCCCAAAAATGAACAACACCGTGCACAAAGTGCTTATAAACAGAAAGGTGTTAAAATAAAACTTGTATTTGAGGGACTAAGACCCTAAAAAGCCTTTTGTTTGGAGCTCAAGCATGCACACAACCTCTTGGCACAGTGTATTTTAAAATTATGAGAAAAACTGTTCTGTAAACTAAAGAAAAATCATTTTAGGAGGTTGAGAGATACAGAAACCGGATGGGGGGATACCGAGCAGAGCACACCATCTAAAGCCCACTGGGAGACAAACTCATCCATTCCCCCAGTGGACAAAGCCAGGTGGTACTCTGCCCGGATACGGGAGCGCACCAGCACCCGGAACATGGCTTCAGGTTACAAGGGAACCCCCCCTATCAAACACTGCTTCCTGGACTTATATATAGCCAATTTGGCTACTGCCAGGAGCAGGTTGACGAGGAGGTCCCTGGCCTTATTGCCCCGGGACACTGGGCGCCCAAAAATAAAAATGTGAGGGGAGAAATGCAGCCAGAACTGCAGGAGGAGGCCCCTCAAAAGTGACAAGAGGGGCTGCAGTCTGGCGCAACTAAAATAAATATGATACACGGACTCTCCCTTGCCACAGAATGGACAAGTGGAGGGAGAGTCCGTGAATTTAGCTAAGTACTCTCCCGTGCTCAGTGCACCATAAAGAGCTCTCCAACTCAAGTCCCCGGTGGGTCGTGGAACTAAATCAGAATAAAGTTCCCTCCACCGGGGCCTCTTGCCCTCGTCAGCTGGTAGGACCCGCCTCCAGATGGTATCGGGACGGGTCACGAGGGCAAGGAAGTGCACTGTATGGAGCACGAGAGAATATAAGCTCTTCCTCGGCATGCCGCGAAAGCATGCCGAGGGTATGTCCCTCAACTTTGAGAGGTTGGGGACAGGAGGAGCCTGAGGGGAAACACGGGGCTTGTGTCCAATGCAAACAGCCGGAGCAGGGGTGTTGAAAGGTGCATGTGGCACTCCGGCCTGCAAAGCCCCGCAAAGGAAGGTGCGCGAGTCGGGGGAGATGGCATCCCTAATCTCCTGGAGCAAGCGCCCTGAGACTTTGGGCGTCACATATCCCAAACGGAGCGCAAGCTCCTGGGGTGACACCCAATCAGAACGCCCGTATTCCAGGAGATCCCCAACTCGGGTCATCCGTGCATGACTAAGGCGGCGGATGATACAGGGGGACTGTAACATTGGAGCCCCCACTGCTGGATTAAATAGCAGGGGCTCCGTGAATATTTCATCCCCCAAAGGCACGCCCTGCCTGGTCACAGAGACCATGCTCCAGGCCTTGAGGGTTTCCTGGTAGTATGCCGGCAACACAGAGAGGTCTCTCCCAAACCCCTTGGGCCCGATCAGAAATTATTGCCGGTCATACCCCAGGTTGCGCAACTGGCGATAAAAGCTGGATGCCAGTGCGCACCACTGCGGAGAGGGATCTGCATATAGGTATCTATGCAGGTACTGAAGGCGGAAGGTGGACAACTGGGAGCACACACAAACTACTCCCTGTCCACCCTCCACCAAAGGCAGACTTGCCACCCCTGCAGAGACCCAATGCCTTCCCATCCAGAGGAAATCTAACAAATTCCTCTGGATATTGGTGACAAACTCGGGGGTCGGACTCAGACAAATCAGCCGGTGCCAGATCTGAGAAGCCACCAGCTGATTCACCACTAGAGTCCGCCCCCTAAGGGAAAGCATTTTTGCTAAACCCCTCCATCGTCCCAGACGAGAGAGGACACTGCCCTCTAACTCCCTCCAGTTGTCTGGGACGGAAGCGTCCGCAGCGGACAGGTAGACCCCCAGATATTTAATGACATCTGCCTCCCACGTGACGTCACGAAACGTGGGAGGCAAAGAGTCTACCTGTAAATTACCCTCTAAAAGGTCTGTGCATTTGGACCAGTTGATCTGAGCGGAGGAGGCAGCTGAATATACCTCCTGGCACTGTTTTGCCAGCTCAAGATCAACTGGATCCTGGGCCACGAGGAGCACATCGTCAGCATAAGCTGAAAGGACAATCCGCATGTCTGGATCTTTTAGCACCAGCCCTGTGAGCCTTTTCCTCAGTAGGCAGAGGAAAGGCTCGATGGCCAGTGCATATAACTGTCCAGACAAGGGACATCCTTGACGCACCCCTCGTCCAAATACCAAAGGTGCTGTTAGGGACCAATTGATTTTAAGTAAACACTCTGCAGAGGCGTACAGCATTCTTATAAAGCCCACAAACTGTGGGCCAAAGCCGTACGCTTGCAGAGTGGCTATGAGGTAACCATGGTCCACCCTGTCAAACGCCTTCTCTTGATCTAAAGAGAGAAAGGCGAGTGACAGACCAGTCCTGCGAGAATAATGCAATAGATCCCGGACCAGAAAGATACTATCAAAGATAGTCCGGCCCGGGATCGCATAGGACTGGTCAGGGTGAACCAATTCTGCCAGCACAGACCCAAGTCTAAGCGAGATGGCTTTAGCTACAATCTTGTAGTCCGTGCTGAGCAGAGAGACCGGTCGCCAGTTCTTAATAAGCCGGAGATCCCCCTTTTTGGGCAGCAGGGCAAGTACTGCCCTGCGACAAGACAGGGGCATCTCCCCGGTCTCCAGGGCTTCCCCAAGGACCAGATGGAAATCAGGTCCCAGAGTCTCCCAGAAAAATTGGAAAAACTCTACAGTCAGTCCGTCCAGTCCTGGAGACTTCTCACAGGACATGGCACGGAGGGCTTCAGAGAGCTCTTGAAAAGATAGTGGTATATCAAGCCGCTCTCTTACACACTCACTGACTGTGGGGAGCCCCTCCCATAGCACCCTGCAGGCGTCTGGAGAAATGGGATCCGGAGAGTAAAGATCTTTATAAAAGTTCCGGGCTCTATCCCGGATACTCTCCGGATCTGTAAGGGGGGCACCGTCTTCATCTAGAAGACAGGTGATGTGCCTACTGTTACCCCCCTTTTTCTCCAGTGAGTAGAAGAGGCGCGAGCCGCGGTCTAGATCTTTGAGAAAACCTAAGCGGCTGCGCACGTATGCCCCCTTGGCCTGGTGTCGTTCCAGGTCACAGAGGACACCCTTCCTCTCTACATACTCGCTCTGCAGGGATTGGTCCCTACAAGTGAACAGCCTCTGCTCCAGATGGAATACCTCCCCCCTGAGTGACTCCAACTCAGCTTCGCGCTGCCCACTCGCACCCTTGGTATATTCCTGACACAGAAGTCGCAAATGAACCTTGCCCAAGTCCCACCACAGTTTTAACGTGGCAAAGTCCCCCTTGCAACCCCTCCAGTCCGTCCAAAACTCCCGGATCAATGTCACGAGCCCCTGGTCCTTCAACAAAGCATTGTTGAAGTGCCAATAGGCGGCTCGTGGCGCTGTTGGCGTTAGCGCCACCGTCACAGACACACAGTTGTGGTCTGTGAACGGAGCCAGCCTAATGGCACAAGAACCGACTCGTGACATATAGTGACTAGATATATATAGTCTGTCGATCCGGGAGTGGGACACCAGACCGGCTCTCACCCTGACGTAGGTGAAACCGTCTGATGCCCCTGGGTTCTGCTCTCGCCAGATGTCCTCCAGGGAGAAGCGGGCGATGATCTCCCGCAGCGCTGACGCAGAAGGCGGGTACGGCTCTTGACTATTCCGGTCCAGAGCGTCGAGGGTGCAGTTGAAATCACCCCCGAGTACCAAACACTCATCTGCGTCAACCGTCTCCAAAAACTGGTACAGTCTGGCGAGGAACCTCACTCTCTCGGGCCCTCCAGCAGGGGCATATATATTAACTAGGTTAATGATGCTACCCTGCTCTCGGACCCGGAGGTGGATTAGACGGCCTGGGATAACAGCTTTCACAAGCAGCAGCTCTGGCTGAAAAGACTCTGAGAACAGGGTCACCACTCCACATGACGCCGATGTGAAGTGGCTGAAGAAGACCCTGCCTCTCCACTCCAGTTGCCACGAGGCCTCAGCCTCTGGAGTGGTGTGAGTTTCCTGCAGGAAGCTCACAGAGTACCCTCCCTGATATAAATAGGAGAGTACCTGGAACCTGCGGAAACTGTCTTGACAGCCATTGGTATTTAGCGTGCTGATGTGCAAAGCCATTACTGCGTGTCAGGAATTGTGCGTTCCTCAGACCCTTGAGACTGCTGATAGGACACGCACATTGTATAGAATTTCCGGACGCGGAGATGCTCCGCAGTCCCAGAATTCTTGGCCCTAGTGCTGACCACTAGATATTGCTGGAGAGAGTGGAGAATAAACGACATATTCTTCCACCTCTCCAAGGCCAGCCGCACATTCCTTTTCTTTTGTCCATGAAGGGTGCTCTCAAGGAATAGATCTATTTCCTTGACAGGGATAACCCACCCAGAATCTGATGTTCCTTCTAGTGGGTCACCCCTGGGCTCCTCTTGGCTGAGGGCTTTTACTCCATCCTCCCCGGCTGGAGTCAGTTTCCTCAGCTTTATTCTCAGGGACCCCCTCTTAGATGATACCAAAGGAGTCCCTTTAGCACCCTTCAAGGTAAATAATGGACCCTTGGATTGCTGCTGCACCACTGTAGCTTCAGGAGTGCATTCAGGGGTAGCTGGCTGGACAGCAGTGGCTGGCATGGCTTCCTTAATGGAAGCCTTGGAGGCTTTATATGCCTCCTCTGCCAGTTCCACCGCTGCTTGCTCAGCTTGGATGGCACCAATGTTAGGGTCAGTGGATGGCTGAGGAGGGTAGACAGGCTCTCCCATGATGTTAACAGGAAACCCTATTTTATCACCCTCCCCCATTTCCACTTCCCCTTGTGCCACATCCCCCCTGACAGACAAATCCATGGGGTCCTGAATGGGGGTCATGCCTATATTCCCCCCCTCCAGTAGTGACTCGGCCTGGGGCTCTAACAAAGCCCGAGGTATGTCACTAGAGAGTGACACTGGAGGAGGAGACTGACTGGTGCCCTTGAAGCTCAGCACCTCAGGGACACTGACTACCCATTCAGCAGGGGCTTTGTTGGGACCCCCCTCAAAGGCCAGAGGCAGAACCTGATCTTTCTTGTCTACCCCTGCCTCACTTGGGAGACCCTCTTGCCCCTGCTTTTCCTCCAGACCCTTTTTCACATTAACCCCTATAGGGTCTGGAGAGAGAGATGTGTGGTCTGGCACCGGCTGGCTGAGCTTAATAACCGGGCCAGACAATGTCACCGGATGAGGAGGAGATGTTTTGTTCCTCTTCTTGCTTTTAGAGGGAGGTGCTCCACTATAGAGCACTTCCCACTTATCAGCAACCTCCCTGTTGGTTTTATGCTTCCTCTTCCTGGGGACGTCACTCCTGGAAGAGGAGCTGCCACTAGCTGCCTCCCCTACAGAGGGCTTATTATCCCTCTGCTTACACTGTGCCCCCACACTAACTGATGTAATTATGGTGGGGGCAGATTGGGACTTGGGAGATGCAGCTGTGACACTGGGAGGACCGGTGACATTCTTCCCCTTTTTCCCCGTGTCTGCAGTCTTGCTGGAAACCACAGACACAGATGGCTTTTTGGGGGAAGAAGGGGGTTTGGAGGCCGTGGTGGTGGCTTGAGGAACGGCCTCCTTGCCTGAGCTCTGTGGGGGGGCTATGACCCTTGAGGTCCCCGCTGTTATGGGCTCAGCGGGGATGGGTGCTGTACTGACGGAGGTGCCATTTGCTGGGGCTGGGGCATGATGCTTTTCATTAGGACAATTCCTACGTGTATGCCCCAACCCCTTGCAATGATAGCACTGCACCTCCGTAGTGCTGTAAAAAATCCTGTAGAGCACCCCCACAAATGGAACCCCAAAAGACCCCTCAATGTTTTCTGCGCCCTGAGGCAGGCACATTTGTACCTGCCTCTTGAAAGAGAGCACATGACGAAGTGCTCTCTCTCTGCACCCCAGGGGAATTTTAATAAATGGTGTTTTTACTTCCCCTAGGGTTAGCAGGTGGGGGCGCAGGAGGGAGTCTGGTAGGAAGGGGGGCACATTAGAGAGTGTTACTTTTGTGCCCAACCATTCCAGGGGTTCTATTGGGACATATAATCCCCCCACTGTGATGCCTCTCTGTACAAGAATGTGAGCAGCAGCCAGCGTACGGGTAAAGAAAACTGCTTTCCCGTACATTTTGCTGGCTGCTACTATAACAGAGGGGCTGATGACGTTAGCTGCAGCACGCAGATAGATATCAATGCTGTAGACCCCAGACATCTGACATTTAACCCCATGCTTCCTAGTGATCTGCCCCTCAGCCCCAGCGGTGGTATTACTGGGGCCAGCAAAAACCACCTGTGACCAGGTATTAGCCACAGGGGTAGGTCTGCTGGCAGAACCACCAGGAGCTGGGGCTGCCTTATCTGCCTGGGGCCTATGCTGTGCAGTGCTGCAGCTAGGATTTTCAGGGGCCATTATTCCCCCTTTTGACCCCTGAGGCTTCTTAGTAGTCTTATCCCTCATGTTTAGACCCTTTTTTTTTTAGTTTATTTGTTTTATTTATTTTTATTTTTTGTTTTATGATTTTTTACTGTTTTCTTTTTTTTTTAAACATAAAAGTGTGAAAAAGAAACAAAAAGACAAAACTAAGGGAGACAAAACTAAGGGAGAGAGAGAGGTGATGCTTGGCAGTGGAAGGGTTAATGGCCTGTTGCAAGGTGTCTAATTGCAACAACACAGAGAACACAGAGGCTTTTTAACCCCTCTGTGTCTCTGTGTCAGATGTTAAAAAAGCCTTTTAAACAAAACTTCAAATTGTTTTCCCCCCCACTGCCTACAAAGATGTTACTTGTCTTCTCTCCCCCCAAAACATAAAACCCAACACTTAACAAACAAAACTTTAACAAAACCTGAAAAACTTAAAAAAAAAAAAGTCAAAGTAAAAAAAGTTTCAGAAGTGAAGGTAAAGTGCTAAGGGAGGGGTGTGGCAAAGTATCCAGGAGACAGCTCACTCTCCTGGGATAGAGAGTTGAGCCTGACCCCCAGAAAACTAAAACTTAAATTAAACTAAGAAAAAAACCCACAAAAACTCCCAAAAATGAACAACACCGTGCACAAAGTGCTTATTAACAGAAAGGTGTTAAAATAAAACTTGTATTTGAGGGACTAAGACCCTAAAAAGCCTTTTGTTTGGAGCTCAAGCATGCACACAACATGCTCTCTTGCACAGTACTTGAAAGCAGGACACACACTATGGGTAGCGGTCAAGCAAATGAACTTTGATTGACGGTCAGTCAGGCAAATGCACTTACATTTAATAAACAAAAAGTTTGGGTTTTTTAAATGTGGACTGTTGGTACCCCAACTAGACTGGATTGGTTGAACTTGGCACAGTGTATTTTAAAATTATGAGAAAACATTTTCTGTAAACTAAATAAAAATCATATTAGGAGGTTGAAAGAAAAAGAAACCGGATGGGGGGATACCGAGCAGAGCACACCATCTACAGCCCACTGGGAGACAAACTCATCCATTCCCCCAGTAGACAAAGCCAGGTGGTACTCTGCCCGGATACGGGAGCGCACCAGCACCCGGAACATGGCCTCAGGTGACAAGGGAACCCCCCCTATCAAACACTGCTTCCTGGACTTATATATAGCCAACTTGGCTAATGCCAGGAGCAGGTTGACGAGGAGGTCCCTGGCCTTATTGCCCCGGGACACTGGGCGCCCAAAAATAAAAATGTGAGGGGAGAAATGCAGCCAGAACTGCAGGAGGAGGCCCCTCAAGAGTGACAAGAGGGGCTGCAGTCTGGCGCAACTAAAATAAACATGATACACGGACTCTCCCTTGCCACAGAATGGACAAGTGGAGGGAGAGTCCGTGAATTTAGCTAAGTACTCTCCCGTGCTCAGTGCACCATGGAGCACTCTCCAACTCAAGTCCCCGGTGGGTCGTGGAACTAAATCAGAATAAAGTTCCCTCCACCGGGGCCTCTTGCCCTCGTCAGCTGGTAGGACCCGCCTCCAGATGGTATCGGGACGGGTCACGAGGGCAAGGAAGTGCACTGTATGGAGCACGAGAGAATATAAGCTCTTCCTCGGCATGCCGCGAAAGCATGCCGAGGGTATGTCCCTCAACCTCGAGAGGTTGGGGACAGGAGGAGCCTGAGGGGAAACACGGGGCTTATGTCCAATGCAAACAGCCGGAGAAGGGGTGTTGAAAGGTGCATATGGCACTCCGGCCTGCAAAGCCCCGCGAAGGAAGGTGCGCGAGACGGGGGAGATGGCATCCCTAATCTCCTGGAGCAAGCGCCCTGAGACTTTGGGCGTCACATATCCCAAACGGAGCGCAAGCTCCTGGGGTGACACCCAATCAGAACGCCCGTATTCCAAGAGATCCCCGACTCGGGTCATCCATGCATGACTAAGGCGGTGGATGATACTGGGGGACTGTAACATTGGAGCCCCCACTGCTGGATTAAATAGCAGGGGCTCCGTGAATATTTCATCCCCCAAAGGCATGCCCTGCCTGGTCACGGAGACCATGCTCCAGGCCTTGAGGGTTTCCTGGTAGTATGCCGGCAACACAGAGAGGTCTTTTCCAAACCCCTCGGGCCTGATCAGAAATAATTGCCGGTCATACCCCAGGTTGCGCAACTGGTGATAAAAGCTGGATGCCAGTGCGCACCACTGCGGAGAGGGATCTGCATATAGGTATCTCTGCAGGTACTGAAGGCAGAAGGTGGACAACTGGGAGCACACACAAACTACTCCCTGTCCACCCTCCACCAAAGGCAGACTTGCCACCCCTGCAGAGACCCAATGCCTTCCCATCCAGAGGAAATCTAACAAATTCCTCTGGATATTGGTGACAAACTCGGGGGTCGGACTCAGACAAATCAGCCGGTGCCAGATCTGAGAAGCCACCAGCTGATTCACAACTAGAGTCCGCCCCCTAAGGGAAAGCATTTTTGCTAGACCCCACCATCGTCCCAGACGAGAGAGGACACTGCCCTCTAACTCCCTCCAGTTGTCTGGGACAGAAGCGTCCGCAGCGGACAGGTAGACCCCCAGATATTTAATGACATCTGCCTCCCACGTGATGTCACGAAACGTGGGAGGCAAAGAGTCTACCTGTAAATTACCCTCTAAAAGGCCTGTGCATTTGGACCAGTTGATCTGAGCGGAGGAGGCAGCTGAATATACCTCCTGGCACTGTTTTGCCAGCTCAAGATCAACTGGATCCTGGGCCACGAGGAGCACATCGTCAGCATAAGCTGAAAGGACAATCCGCATGTCTGGATCTTTTAGCACCAGCCCTGTGAGCCTTTTCCTCAGTAGGCAGAGGAAAGGCTCGATGGCCAGTGCATATAACTGTCCAGACAAGGGACATCCTTGACGCACCCCTCGTCCAAATACCAAAGGTGCTGTTAGGGACCAATTGATTTTAAGTAAACACTCTGCAGAGGCGTACAGCGTTCTTATAAAGCCCACAAACTGTGGGCCAAAGCCGTACGCTTGCAGAGTGGCTATGAGGTAACCATGGTCCACCCTGTCAAACGCCTTCTCTTGATCTAAAGAGAGAAAGGCGAGTGACAGACCAGTCCTGCGAGAATAATGCAATAGATCCCGGACCAGAAAGATACTATCAAAGATAGTCCAGCCCGGGATCGCATAGGACTGGTCAGGGTGAACCAATTCTGCCAGTACAGACCCAAGTCTAAGCGAGATGGCTTTAGCTACAATCTCGTAGTCTGTGCTGAGCAGAGAGACCGGTCGCCAGTTCTTAATAAGCCGGAGATCCCCCTTTTTGGGCAGCAGGGCAAGTACTGCCCTGCGACAAGACAGGGGCATCTCCCCGGTCTCCAGGGCTTCCCCAAGGACCAGATGGAAATCAGGTCCCAGAGTCTCCCAGAAAAATTGGAAAAACTCTACAGTCAGTCCGTCCAGTCCTGGAGACTTCTCACAGGACATGGCACGGAGGGCTTCAGAGAGCTCTTGAAAAGATAGTGGTGTATCAAGCCGCTCTCTTACACACGCACTGACTGTGGGGAGCCCCTCCCATAGCACCCTGCAGGCGTCTGGAGAAATGGGATCCGGAGAGTAAAGATCTTTATAAAAGTTCCGGGCTCTATCCCGGATACTCTCCGGATCTGTAAGGGGGGCACTGTCTTCATCTAGAAGACAGGTGATGTGCCTACTGTTACCCCCCTTTTTCTCCAGTGAGTAGAAGAGGCGCGAGCCGCGGTCTAGATCTTTGAGAAAACCTAAGCGGCTGCGCACGTATGCCCCCTTGGCCTGGTGTCATTCCAGGTCACAGAGGACACCCTTCCTCTCTACATACTCGCTCTGCAGGGATTGGTCCCTACAAGTGAACAGCCTCTGCTCCAGATGGAGTACCTCCCCCCGGAGTGACTCCAACTCAGCTTTGCGCTGCCCACTCGCACCCTTGGTATATTCCTGACACAGAAGTCGCAAATGAACCTTGCCCACGTCCCACCACAGTTTTAACGTGGCAAAGTCTCCCTTGCAACCCCTCCAGTCCGTCCAAAACTCCCGGATCAATGTCACGAGCCCCTGGTCATTCAACAAAGCATTGTTGAAGTGCCAATAGGCGGCTCGTGGCGCTGTTGGCGTTAGCGCCACCGTCACAGACACACAGTTGTGGTCTGTGAATGGAGCCAGCCTAATGGCACAAGAACCGACTCGTGACATATAGTGACTAGATATATATAGTCTGTCGATCCGGGAGTGGGACACCAGACCGGCTCTCACCCTGACGTAGGTGAAACCGTCTGATGCCCCTGGGTTCTGCTCTCGCCAGATGTCCTCCAGGGAGAAGCGGGCGATGATCTCCCGCAGGGCTGACGCAGAAGGCGGGTACGGCTCTGGACTATTCCGGTCCAGAGCGTCGAGGGTGCAGTTGAAATCACCCCCGAGTGCCAAACACTCATCTGCGTCAACCGTCTCCAAAAACTGGGACAGTCTGGCGAGGAACCTCACTCTCTCGGGCCCTCCAGCAGGGGCATATATATTAACTAGGTTAATGATGCTACCCTGCTCTCGGACCCGGAGGTGGATTAGACGGCCTGGGATAACAGCTTTCACAAGCAGCAGCTCTGGCTGAAAAGACTCTGAGAACAGGGTCACCACTCCACATGACGCCGATGTGAAGTGGCTGAAGAAGACCCTGCCTCTCCACTCCAGTTGCCACGAGGCCTCAGCCTCTGGAGTGGTGTGAGTTTCCTGCAGGAAGCTCACAGAGTACCCTCCCTTATATAAATAGGAGAGTACCTGGAACCTGCGGAAACTGTCTTGACAGCCATTGGTATTTAGCGTGCTGATGTGCAAAGCCATTACTGCGTGTCAGGAATTGTGCGTTCCTCAGACCCTTGAGACTGCTGATAGGACACACACATTTTATAGAATTTCCGAAAGCGGAGATGCTCCGCAGTCCCAGAATTCTTGGCCCTAGTGCTGACCACTAGATATTGCTGGAGAGAGTGGAGAATAAACGACATATTCTTCCATCTCTCCAAGGCCAGCCGCACATTCCTTTTCTTTTGTCCATGAAGGGTGCTCTCAAGGAATAGATCTATTTCCTTGACAGGGATAACCCACCCAGAATCTGATGTTCCTTCTAGTGGGTCACCCCTGGGATCCTCTTGGCTGAGGGCTTTTACTCCATCCTCCCCGGCTGGAGTCAGTTTCCTCAGCTTTATTCTCAGGGACCCCCTCTTAGATAATACAGAAGGAGTCCCTTTAGCACCCTTCAAGGTAAATAATGGACCCTTGGATTGCTGCTGCACCACTGTAGCTTCAGGAGTGCATTCAGGGGTAGCTGGCTGGACAGCAGTGGCTGGCATGGCTTCCTTAATGGAAGCCTTGGAGGCTTTATATGCCTCCTCTGCCAGTTCCACCGCTGCTTGCTCAGCTTGGATGGCACCGATGTTAGGGTCAGTGGACGGCTGAGGAGGGTAGACAGGCTCTCCCATGATGTTAACAGGAAAACCTGTTTAATCACCCTCCCCCATTTCCACTTCCCCTTGTGCCACATCCTCCCTGACAGACAAATCCATGGGGTCCTGAATGGGGGTCATGCCTATATTCCCCCCCTCCAGTAGTGACTCGGCCTGGGGCTCTAACAAAGCCCGAGGTACGTCACTAGAGAGTGACACTGGAGGAGGAGACTGACTGGTGCCCTTGAAGCTCAGCACCTCAGGGACACTGACTACCCATTCAGCAGGGGCTTTGTTGGGACCCCCCTCAAAGGCCAGAGGCAGAACCTGATCTTTCTTGTCTACCCCTGCCTCACTTGGGAGACCCTCTTGCCCCTGCTTTTCCTCCAGACCCTTTTCCACATTAACCCCTATAGGGTCTGGAGAGAGAGATGTGTGGTCTGGCACCGGCTGGCTGAGCTTAATAACCGGGCCAGACAATGTCACCGGATGAGGAGGAGATGTTTTGTTCCTCTTCTTGCTTTTAGAGGGAGGTGCTCCACTATAGAGCACTTCCCACTTATCAGCAACCTCCCTGTTGGTTTTATGCTTCCTCTTCCTGGGGACGTCACTCCTGGAAGAGGAGCTGCCACTAGCTGCCTCCCCTGCAGAGGACTTATTATCCCTCTGCTTACACTGTGCCCCCACACTAACTGATGTAATTATGGTGGGGGCAGATTGGGACTTGGGAGATGCAGCTGTGACACTGGGAGGACCGGTGACAAATATTCCCCTTTTTCCCCGTGTCTGCAGTCTTGCTGGAAACCACAGACACAGATGGCTTTTTTGGGGAAGAAGGGGGTTTGGAGGCCGTGGTGGTGGCTTGAGGAAAGGCCTCCTTGCCTGAGCTCTGTGGGGGGGCTATGACCCTTGAGGTCCCCACTGTTATGGGCTCAGCGGGGATGGGTGCTGTACTGACGGAGGTGTCATTTGCTGGGGCTGGGGCATGATGCTTTTCATTAGGACAATTCCTACGTGTATGCCCCAACCCCTTGCAATGATAGCACTGCACCTCCGTAGTGCTGTAAAAAATCCTGTAGAGCACCCCCTCAAATGGAACCCCAAAAGACCCCTCAATGTTTTCTGCGCCCTGAGGCAGGCACATTTGTACCTGCCTCTTGAACGAGAGCACATGACGAAGTGCTCTCTCTCTGCACCCCAGGGGAATTTTAATAAATGGTGTTTTTACTTCCCCTAGGGTTAGCAGGTGGGGGCGCAGGAGGGAGTCTGGTAGGAAGGGGGGCACATTAGAGAGTGTTACTTTTGTGCCCAACCCTTCCAGGGGTTCTATTGGGACATATAATCCCCCCACTGTGATGCCTCTCTGTACAAGAATGTGAGCAGCAGCCAGCGTACGGGTAAAGAAAACTGCTTTCCCGTACATTTTGCTGGCTGCTACTATAACAGAGGGGCTGATGACGTTAGCTGCAGCACGCAGATAGATATCAATGCTGTAGACCCCAGACATCTGACATTTAACCCCATGCTTCCTAGTGATCTGCCCCTCAGCCCCAGCGGTGGTATTACTGGGGCCAGCAGAAACCACCTGTGACCAGGTATTAGCCACAGGGGTAGGTCTGCTGGCAGAACCACCAGGAGCTGGGGCTGCCTTATCTGCCTGGGGCCTATGCTGTGCAGTGCTGCAGCTAGGATTTTCAGGGGCCATTATTCCCCCTTTTGACCCCTGAGGCTTCTTAGTGGTCTTATCCCTCATGTTTAGACCCTTTTTTTTTTTAGTTTATTTGTTTTATTTATTTTTATTTTTTGTTTTATGATTTTTTACTGTTTTCTTTTTTTTTAAATATAAAAGTGGGAAAAAGAAACAAAAAGACAAAACTAAGGGAGACAAAACTAAGGGAGAGAGAGAGGTGATGCTTGGCAGTGGAAGGGTTAATGGTCTGTTGCAAGGTGACTAATTGCAACAACACAGAGAACACAGAGGCTTTTTAACCCCTCTGTGTCTCTGTGTCAGATGTTAAAAAAAAGCCTTAACAACAAAAAATCTAATTGTTTTCCCCCCCACTGCCTACAAAGATGTTACTTGTCTTCTCTCCCCCAAAACATAAAACCCAACACCAAACAAACAAGACTTCAACAAAACCTAATAAACTTTTTAAAAGAAAAAAAGTCAAAGTAACAAAGCTCCATGAGTGAAGGTGTAGTGCTAAGGGAGGGGTGTGGCAAAGTATCCAGGAGACAGCTCACTCTCCTGGGATAGAGAGTTGAGCCTGACCCCCAGAAAACTAAAACTTAAATTAAACTAAGAAAAAAAACACAAAAACTCCCAAAAATGAACAACACCGTGCACAAAGTGCTTATTAACAAAAAGGTGTTAAAATAAAACTTGTATTTGAGGGACTAAGACCCTAAAAAGCCTTTTGTTTGGAGCTCAAGCATGCACACAACATGCTCTCTTGCACAGTACTTGAAAGCAGGACACACACTATGGGTAGCGGTCAAGCAAATGAACTTTGATTGACGGTCAGTCAGGCAAATGCACTTAGATTTAATTAAAAAAAAAATTGGGTTTTTTAAATGTGGACTGTTGGTACCCCAACTAGACTGGATTGGTTGAACTTGGCACAGTACTTGAAAGCAGGACACACACTATGGGTAGCGGTCAAGCAAATGAACTTTGATTGACGGTCAGTCAGGCAAATGCACTTACATTTAAGAAAAAAAAAGTTTGGTTTTTTTAAAAGTGGACTGTTGGTACCCCAACTAGACTGGATTTGTTGAACTTGGCACAGTACTTGAAAGCAGGACACACACTATGGGTAGCGGTCAAGCAAATGAACTTTGATTGAGGGTCAGTCAGGCAAATGCACTTACATTTAAGAAAAAAAAAGTTTGGGTTTTTTAAAAGTAGACAACTAGTAAACAATATTATATTGTATGCGTTGTGCACACACAGTATAAGCTGTGAGTCTGACACACACTTGCAAGCAGGGGCTAGCAGGGAGACAGGCAAATGAAATTCGATTACACAGAAAAAAAAATGATGTTATAGCCCTAAAAAGGGCTTTTTGGGGTGCTGTGTTTACAGCAGAGATCTGATGAGTCCTTCAGCACTGCACTGGACACTGAATAAACTTGCCTAGCTATGGTTTTCCCTATTGATGCAGCATCATCCAAACTGTCCCTCCTCTCTGTAAGACTGCAAGTTAATTATGATTCCAAAATGGCTGCTGTCCATGAGGTAGATGGCTCTGGAATGGAGTGTATGCTGCTGATTGGCTGGAATGTGTCTGCTGACTGTGACATGCAGGGTCAAAGTTTGCTCAATGATAAAGTATTGGGGGCGGGTCAAATCTCGTATATGTTCGCTGTTCGCCCCGAACGCGAACATGCTATGTTCGCCGAAAAAAGTCCGCCGGCGAACTATTCGCGACATCTCTATTGTTATATATTGACATTTCATACTATTATGTTTTCATAATGGATTATGGCGAAAACGAAAAAGTCGTGGAAATAAAAATCCCAAGAATTTACACTGTAAGTCCAAGAGACCTTCAATGTTTCTGCTTACGATTACTACTTCTAAATATTCCTGGTGCACAAAGTTTTGAACATTTAAGAACTGTTAATGACATAGTTTATGAATCATTTCATTTAGCTTCGCGACACAGAAACTTCTCAACTGATCATACAGAATGGGAAAGATGTCTAGAAGAAGCAGCACTATGTCAAATGCCACGGCAGATGAGGGAACAATTTGCATTCATTTGTATCTCCTCAAATGCTCCAAATGCATTAGCTTTGTGGGACAAATTTAAAACAAATATGTCTGAAAGCATTAATTGAAATTCAAGAGGTCTTTTTAAATCATGGATTAAGTTGTGCAAGTTTTAATTTGCCAGATCCAGGTCTCATAGATGACATAAACTTTGAAGACTATGACACTCAGCTTCAAAGAGAAAGAACAGAAGAAAGACTTGCAACTTTAAATACATTACAATTGCAAGCATTTAATGCAATCAAAAATTGATTGATGATGACATGCTCAAAGAGCGTTATTTCTATCTAGATGGACCTGGTGGATCAGGAAAAACTTATCTCTATAATTTATTGATGAGTTTTGTTCACTGCCATTTGCAATCACTGGAATTGCTGCACTTTTGTTAGAAGGTGGAAGAACTGAAGAACTGTGCATAGTGGATTTAAACTGCCAGTTCTCATTCTGGAAACATCAGTTTCGGATAATCAATTGACATCATTGCAAGCAAAAAATTTAAAAAGTAAATTAATTATAATAGATGAAGCTACAATTATGTCAGGCCATGCCCTACAATGTATTGACCGTTTGCTATGTGAAGTCATGGATAATGATTTGCCATTTGGTGCAAAGGTAATGTTGTTAGGTGGAGATTTTAGACAAACATTACCTGTCGTTGTACATACAAATCGAACTGACATTGTCAAAACATGTATAAAGTCAAGTACACTATGGAAACTATTTACCCATCTTCAATTACAACAAAATATGAGATCAGAAGGAGAAAATAAGTTCAATGATTGGCTCATTAAAATTGGAGAAGGAAAACAGAGTGAATACAAAATTTACCCGATCATACCGTGCACATCCCAGCTCACATGATTTGCAAACAGGATCTCATATCAGCTATATTCCAAAATACAATAAATAACAAGGACTATGCAGAGCTTGCCAACAAAGTAATACTAACATGCAAAAATAAGGATGCATTACTACTCAATAATGAATTATAAAAAAAAACAAGTGCACCACAAAAAAAGTTATCACAGTTATGATTCTGTACTTGGTGATGGCAAAGAAAGTCACACACACTTTTCAACTGAATTCATTAACTCATTAACTCCTTCTGGAATGCCACCACATATTTTGCATCTAAAGAAAGGTGCAATTGTCATGTTACTGCGAAATTTGAACCCCAAAAAGGCCTATGTAATGGGACCAGATTATTTGTTCAAGAATTAAAGGACCATTTCATACATGCTTAAATTCTAACTGGTACCCATAAAGGAGAGAGAGTTTTAATACCAAGAATAGATTTGGCACCAAGTGAAAGTAGCCTCCCTTGTGTACTTCAAAGGAGACAATTTCCCATCATCATGGCATTTTCCATAACCATTAATAAATCACAAGAACAAACTTTCAAATGTGTGGGTATCTTTTTAGAAGTTCCAGTATTTGCACTTGGCCAGCTTTATGTTGCATTCTCAAGAGGCAAGAATCCAGAGGCTATTAAAGTTTACATTGAAAACAACCAAAGTTCAGGTGAGTTATTAGTTGATGGCCGCATTTTTACAAAAACATTGACTACTGTGAGGTACTATAACTTTAATTCAAGAAAATATTACAATACAAGACATGGCACAGAACAAAAAATATATATATATTCACCTCAACGACAATTTCACACGAAAAAAAAAAAAAAAAATGTTTATGGCACTCAGACTCTTTTTAGAGGACCACTATTTCCATAAGAAACTCTATAAAATGGCAAAAAACTTAGAGAACAGTGGTTACACCCCATGGACGAACTTTGAGAATCACTATTTTACATAGGAAACTATGTGCCATTTTCACAAATTACAACAATAACAACAAAATGTCAACCATCAAAAATCAACATCGACAAAATAAGATATTCTAATTTCATGGAAGTAGCCTTTTAGCATGATTAGCCCCACAAAGCACTTTGCTTGCATTTTAGAACAATTACAGTTTAAATGTTACTTCATTAAGTTACTGTTTATAATGTTAATATTTTTAAAAAAAAAAGTCCAAAGTTGTTTCATTGCATATATTTCAAATTTTATGTTAAGAGGAGGAGGAGCTTTTGTTGTACAATTTAAATGTATAATTTAATGGAAAATATTAATCCAGGGAGTAATCTGATCACCAGTTAATGGGGTCAGGAAGGAATAAATGTTTTCCCTGTTTGATACAATTGGCTAAGTTTCAATGGGGGGGGGGGGGTTACTGTTTGCCTTCCTCTGGATTCAATACATATTTAGTTTACCAGTTGTTAATCTACAAGTTGCATGTTACAAAACATTATGTCATGTTTACAATACTCATTAATACAATGTTGACCTGTTCTTACATTAAAATGTTATTACTCATAAAAAAACATGACTTACCAGTTGGTCACCAACAAGTTGCATGTTAAAAAAAATAAACATGTTTGATATTATAATTGTACTTCTTTATAGATAAGAAAAAGGTTACAAGTGTCAACTACACATATTACCTGCTAAACAGAATTTAAAACATACACATTAAATTGCCTTCATTTTTTGACGGGCAAGTCGCTAGTAAATAATATAGAGGAGAGAGTTTAATTTTAAGGTATTTTTATTGAGATACTTATAGCAGAATAAAAAGTCAAAATAAATATAATATAGGTAATGAAATATAAAGGTGATAAAATAAACATGCTTCTTGGCTAATCTCTACTTTTGTCTTTTTATATAAATATTACACTATTGTGAATAGTGTCCAATGGAGAGGGAGGCCAAACTTCTGGTAGAGAAGAAATATAAATACTATCTGGTCAGTTTTTTGCTACACACTCTGCAAGGGAATCACCTTTATTCAAAAGGAACACTAGTGTACAATCTGTGCACAAGATCTGATCGTCCTTAATCTCCTGAGTCCCATCACCAAGGTTGATTTACCTTGGTAACATTTTGTCATATTTTTACATAACCATTTTTCTAAAAAGAAGACCAAAAGCATAACTTCTAACCAAACTTAAGAAGGTATCCTATTCAGAAAGGAATCTACTGTCTAACCTCATAATCGGTAAAGTATAGTTGGTCCTTTTCATTTTATTGCATAATAAATATATACAGTATATATTTTAAAATATATATATATTATCTTCCACATTTGTATAAAGTGGATACAACCTTGATAAGGTATTGGAAATCATAAATCTGGATAAAATTACCAATACATTATTCTTCTCCTTGTGCCTATTTTATCCAAAACAGATTAATTGAGTTATTATTGATTGATTATGTTTATTTAATACTGTTATAAAATGTCTTACTATATGATCAGCTCATATCTATATTACATTTTTATTTAGTCTTTCATATTATATAATATTGTCTTTTATAATATACTCTAAGTGGTTTTATATTATTCTTGCATATTTTATATTCTGGTTGCTATGTGGGTTTTACATCTGATTTTGCTATTCACTATTTTTTATAGAGTGTTCATTTATGAATATGACATACCACTGAATGATGATACCAAATATATTCAGTGAAATAGATATTTCTTTGATACAATATTGTATATTTATCACTGATTTTAAATTGAGATCTATCTAAATCTAGATTGTTTTCACAATTTCTGATACATACAATTGTTTATTTTTTGGTTTTGCATAAGGTGTATAAATGAGAACCCAAAATTTATTTTTCTACACATTAAAATATTTTGTCATATCTTTCCCTTCTTCACTATTTGTTTGATATATGTATTGCAAAACCTAAACATTTTGGGCCTCATTAAAATCTCCCTCATAGTTCTCTCAGTGCTCGCAAAAGGCATTTTTTTGCTGTTTGCGAGTACCGAATCTCTTGCAGCCTGCTTTGCGATATGACTACGAAAAATGGCCGAGAATAGGCTTCGAGAGAGCTACGTAGTCACACGCAGCCTTATATCTACAAATGATTCTCGCATTTTGGAAGAATCCCTACGGGCACAAAAAGTTCCCGCAAGGAATCGTAAAGCCTCTACGTGCTGCCTCGGAGCAGCCAGAGACAGCAGTGTGAGGCTCCCCCCTGCTCCCTATACACATCCCCATGCTGCAGGGGTCTCTATCGGGACCCCTGCAGCATCCCCACATTAATCCCTTGCAGCAGGGGTCCCCGATCGGCACCGATCAGGCCACCGCTGCATTTAAAAGTTTTAAACCTGGCCGCGGCAAAAAAAATTAATGCCCCTCTATGCTGGGGGGCCCCACAGGGACCCCCGAAGTATCCCCACATAAACCCCTTGCAGCGGGGGGTCCCCGATCTGCATAGATCAGGCTTCCGCTGCATTTAAAAAATTAAAATTCGCCGTCGCGGCTCCTTAAAGGGCCCGCGGCACACTATTACTAATCCCGGCCGCGCACTTAATATTAACCCCCCTCTATGCTGGGGGTCCTTATCGGTATTAATACAGACCCCCATAAGGCCTTAATTAACCCTATAATTCATGGGGGTCAATACAGACCCCCATATGGCCTTAATTAACCCTATAACTCATGGGGGTCAATACAGACACCCATAAGCACTTAATTAACCCTATAATACATGGGGGTCAATACAGACACCCATAAGGCCTTAATTAACCCTGTCACTCATGGGGGTCAATACAGACCCCTCATAAGCCAATAATTAACCCTATAATTCATGGGGGTCAATATAGACCTCCATAAGCCAATAATTAACCCTATAATTCATGGGGGTCAATACAGACCCCCATAAGGCCTTAATTAACCCTGTCACTCATGGGGGTCAATACAGAAACCCATAAGCCAATAATTAACTCTATAATTCATGGGGGTCAATACAGACCCCCATAAGCACTTAATTAACCCTATCATTCATGGGGGTCAATACAGACCCCCATAAGGCCTTAATTAACCCTGTCACTCATGGGGGTCAATACAGAACACCATAAGTCAATAATTAACCCTATAATTTCAGGGGGGTCAATACAGACCCCACATAAGCCAATAACTAACCCTATAATTCATGGGGGTCAATACAGACCCCCATAAGCCAATAACTAACCCTATAATTCATGGGGATCAAAACAGACCCCCATAAGGCCTTAATTAACCCTATAACTCATGGGGGTCAATACAGACGCCCATAAGCCTCTATTTAACCCCATCTGTCCCATAAGGGTATAATATGACACATCTATGGGGCTGTTAAAACCCTAACATTAACCACATAAGTGCCATGACGGTCCACAAGGACCATCATGACACTAACTACAAACACTACACTATAACCCCCAATAAACCATTTAACCTAAACTAACCCCCTCTACACTAATCTATTAACACTTACACTACCTGCCTACACTACCTACCCCCTAATAAACCTCCCCACCACTCTAACTACAAAAAATAAAAAAAAACTACCTTACAGAAAATAAAAAAACCTAAGTCACCAAAAATAAAAAACCTACAGTACAGAAAAAAAGATCTACAGTACAGAAAATAAAAAAACCTACAGTACAGAAATAAAAAAAATACATTACAACCCCCCCACCGCTACAGAAAAAAAAATTACACACCTGAAAAGGAAAGACAGACATACACAATACAATACATACATACATACAATACATTACATACAATACATTACATATAATGCATTACATACAATACATAATCAAATAACCCCTATCTATCTAACATACAATCTATTTAATATAAAATAAATCATAACTATATCAAATACATCCCCCTATCTATCTAATATACAATAAATCCTAACTACATACACACACCCAAATCTAAGCTAAAATAAAATAATTACAGTCCTAACAACATACACAGACCCTAATTCTAAGCTAAAATAAAATAATTAAGACCACTTACCTTTAAGATTTCCCTTCAGATCACTAACCTAGGGGTAAAACAAAACAAAACAATTAGATAATTGTTAAAAATAATTAAATAATTTTAAAATTGCCAATTTCCTCCCTGAAAAGATTCTGGGAGGCTCATTAGCGTCGGGGAGGTCTGCGAGTGCAGATCTCCGTTAGATTTTTTTTTTTTAGAGCGCGGATGGTTCCAGGGCCCAGCCGGGGCTGAAGGGGAGGAGGCCGGGGACATCCCGGGGAGGTAAGTTGAATGTATATTTATATGTTTATATGTTTATTTTATTTGGTGTTTGTATATTGTATTAATGTATTGTGTTTTTTTAACAGAGCCGCACCGGAAGAACTGAACAATGACCGGACATGCTGGAAAGATGAGTTGAATATTTAGAATGTATATAATGTTTATTTTTTTTTTATGTTAATGTTTTGTACTAATTGTTTTGTTTTGTTTTACCCCTAGGTTAGTGATCTGAAGGGACATCTTAAGTGGTGAGTGGTCATAATTATTTATATATCTTAAGTGGTAAGTGGTCTTAATTATTTTATTTTAGCTTAGAATCAGGGTCTGTGTATGTAGTTAGGACTGTAATTGTTTTATTTTAGCTTATAATTAGGGTTTGTGTATGTAGTTAGGATTTATTGTATATTAGATAGAAAGGGGGATGTATTTGATATAGTTATGATTTATTTTATATTAAATAGATTGTATGTTAGATAGATAGGGGGTATTTAATTTGTATTATATGTAATGTATTATATGTAATGTATTGTATGTAATGTATTGTATGTAATGTATTGTATGTATGTATGTATTGTATTGTGTATGTCTGTCTTTCCTTTTCAGGTGTGTAATTTTTTTTTTCTGTAGTGGGGGGGGGGGGTTGTAAAGTATTTTTTTTATTTCTGTTCTGTAGGTTTTCTTATTTTCTGTACTGTAGGTTTTTTTTCAGAACTGTAGGTTTTTTATTTTTGGTGACTTAGGTTTTTTTATTTTCTGTAAGGTAGTTTTTTTTATTTTTTGTAATTAGAGTGGTGGGGAGGTTTATTAGGGGGTAGGTAGTGTAGGTAGGTAGTGTAAGTGTTAATAGATTAGTGTAGAGGGGGTTAGTTTAGATTAAATGGTTTACTGGGGGTTAAAGTGTAGTCTTTTTCTAGTTAGTGTCATGATGGTCCTTGTGGACCGTCATGGCACTTATGTGGTTAATGTTAGGGTTTTAACAGCCCCATAGGTGTCATAATATACCCTTATGGGACTGATGGGGTTAAATAGAGGCTTATGGGGGTCTGTATTGACCCCCATGAGTTATAGGGTTAATTAAGGCTTTATGGGGGTCTGTATTGACTCCCATGAGTTATAGGGTTAATTCTTGGCTTATGGGTGTCTGTATTGACCCCCATGAGTTATAGGGTTAATTAAGGCCTTATGTGGGGTCTGTATTGACCCCCATGAATTATAGGGTTAATTAAGGCCTTATGGGGGTCTGTATTGACCCCCATGAGTGACGGGGTTAATAAAGTGCTTATGGGGGTCTGTATTGACCCCCATGAATTATAGGGTTAATTAAGCCCTTATGGGGGTCTGTATTGACCCCCATGAGTTATACGGTTAATTAAGGCCTTATGGGGGTCTTTATTGACCCCCATGAGTTATAGAGTTAATTAAGGCCTTATGGGGGTCTGTATTGACCCCCATGAATTATAGGGTTAATTATAGTTGCCTGGGGTTAATGTTTTTTAGTGCGAGTCCTTTCAGGACCTTTACGATCCTTTAAGGACACGCGAGGCGAGAAATTAAAAAAATTGAAATACAGCAG
Source organism: Discoglossus pictus (assembly GCA_027410445.1). Classification (NCBI taxonomy): domain Eukaryota; kingdom Metazoa; phylum Chordata; class Amphibia; order Anura; family Alytidae; genus Discoglossus; species Discoglossus pictus. The sequence continues at coordinate 283,009,123 of CM050166.1, read as the reverse complement.
GGTCACGATCAGTGCCAATCGGGACCCCCGCTGCAGGGGGTTAACGTGGGGGGGCTGCGGGGGTCATTATGGACCCCTGCAGCAAGGGCTTAATGTGGGGACACTTCGGGGGTCCCGATGGGGACCCAAAGCATAAAGGGGGGTTAATTGTAGGTGCCGCGGCCGGGATTAGTAATAGGGTGCCGCGGGCCCTTTAAGGAGCCGCGGCGGGGAATTTACATTTTTTTAATGCAGCGGGGGCCTGATCTATGCAGATCGGGGACCCCCGCTGCAAGGGGTTAATGTGGGGACTAGTGATGTCGCGAACCACCGCAAATGTTCGCGAACCCGCGAATCCGGCGAACCGCCATAGACTTCAATGGGCAGGCGGATTTTAAAACCCACAGGGACTCTTTCAGGCCACAATAGTGATGGAAAAGTTGTTTTAAGGGGACTAACACCTGGACTGTGGCATGTCAAAACTCCCACGGAAAATTACATAGTTGATGCAGAGTCTGGTTTTAATCCATAAAGGGCATAAATAACCTAACATCCCCCTCCATCATCATCCTCCCCTGTATCTCTTTACCCCCTCCCTCATCATCCTCCCCTGTGTCTCTTTCCCCCCTTCCTCATCACCCTCCCCTGTGTCTCATCCCCCCTCCCTCATCATCCTCCCACCTCCCTCATCATCCTCCCCTGTATCTCTTTACCCCCTCCCTCATCATCCTCCCCTGTGTCTCTTCCCCCCCCCATCATCATCCTCCCCTGTGTCTCTTTCCCCCCTCCCTCATCATCCTCCCCTGTGTCTCTTTTCCCCTCCCTCATCATCTTCCCCTGTGTCTCTCCCCCCCCCCCTCATTATCCTCCCTGTGTCTCTTTCCCCCCTTCCTCATCACCCTCCCCTGTATCTCTTTACCCCCTCCCTCATCATCCTCCCCTGTGTATGTTTCCCCCCTCCCTCATCATCCTCCCCTGTGTCTCTTCCCCCCTCCCTCATCATCCTCCCCCCTCCCTTGATGATAAGGGGGGGAAGAGACACAGGGATAAGTGTGAGGGGTGTTAGGGTAAGGGGTGTTAGGGATAAGGGTGAGGGGGTTAGGTGTTAGGGTGAGGGGTGTTAGGGCTAAGTGTGAGGGGTGTTAGGGTGAGGGGTGTTAGGGCTAAGAGTAAGGGGTGTTAGGGTGAGGCATGTTAGGAATAAGTGTTAGGGGTGTTAGGTCTTAGGGATAAGTGTGAGAATGTTAGGGTTAGGTGTTAGGTTGATGGTTGTTATGGATAAGTGTGAGGGGTGTTAGGGTTAGGGTAAGGGGTGTTAGGGATAAGTGTGATGGTTATTAGGGTAAGGGATGTTAGGGTTAGTTGTTAGAGTAAGGGCTGTTAGGGATAAGTGTAAGGGGGTATTAGGGTTAGGTGTTAGGGTGAGGGGTGTTAGGGATAAGTGGGAGGGGTGTTAGTGTAAGGGGTGTTAGGGATAAGTGTGAGGGGTGTTAGGGTTAGGTGTTAGGGTGAGGGATGTTAGGGTTAGGTGTTAGGAAAAAGTGTGAGGGGTGTTAGGGTTAGGGTAAGGGGTGTTAGGGATAAGTGTGAGGGGTGTTAGGGTTAGGGTAAGGGGTGTTAGGGATAAGTGTGAGGGGTGTTAGTGTTAGGGTGAGGGGTGTTAGGGATAAATGTGAGGGGTGTTAGGGTTAGGGTGAGGGTTGTTAGGGATAAGTGTGAGGGGTGTTAGGGTTAGGTGTTAGGGTGAGGGGTGTTTGGGATAAGTGTAAGGGGTGTAAGGGTTATGTGTTAGGGTGAGGGATGTTAGGGTTAGGTGTTAGGTATAAGTGTGATGGGTGTTATAGTTAGGGTAAGGGGTGTTAGGGATAAGTGTGAGGGGTGTTAGGGTTAGGTGTTAGGGTGAGGGGTGTTAGGGATAAGTGTGAGGGGTGTTAGTGTAAGGGGTGTTAGGGATAAGTGTTATGGGTGTTAGGGTTAGGTGTTAGGGTGAGGGGTGTTAGGGATAAGTGTAAGGGGTGTTAGGGTTAGGTGTTAGGGTGAGGGATGTTAGGGTTTAGTTTTAGGGATAAGTGTGATGGGTGTTAGGGTTATGGTAAGCGGTGTTAGGGATAAGTGTGAGGGGTGTTAGGGTTAGGGTAAGGGGTGTTAGGGATAAGTGTGAGGGGTGTTAGGGTTAGGGTGAGGGGTATTAGGGATAAGTGTAATGGGTGTTAGGGTTAGGTGTTAGGGTGAGGGATGTTAGGGTTAGGTGTTAGGGATAAGTGTGAGGGGTGTTAGGGTTAGGGTAAGGGGTGTTAGGGATTAGTGTGAGGGGTGTTAGGGTTAGGGTGAGGGGTGTTAGGGATAAGTGTGAGGGGTGTTAGGGTTAGGGGTGTTAGGGATAAGTGTGAGGGGATTTTAAAACCCACAGGGACTCTTTCAGGCCACAATAGTGATGGAAAAGTTGTTTTAAGGGGACTAACACCTGGACTGTGGCATGTCAAAACTCCCACGGAAAATTACATAGTTGATGCAGAGTCTGGTTTTAATCCATAAAGGGCATAAATAACCTAACATCCCCCTCCATCATCATCCTCCCCTGTATCTCTTTACCCCCTCCCTCATCATCCTCCCCTGTGTCTCTTTCCCCCCTTCCTCATCACCCTCCCCTGTGTGTCATCCCCCCTCCCTCATCATCCTCCCACCTCCCTCATCATCCTCCCCTGTATCTCTTTACCCCCTCCCTCATCATCCTCCCCTGTGTCTCTTCCCCCTCCATCATCATCCTCCCCTGTGTCTCTTTCCTTTCCCCCCTCCCTCATCATCCTCCCCTGTGTCTCTTTTCCCCTCCCTCATCATCTTCCCCTGTGTCTCTCCCCCCCCTCATCATCCTCCCTTTGTCTCTTTCCCCCCTTCCTCATCACCCTCCCCTGTATCTCTTTACCCCCTCCCTCGTCATCCTCCCCTGTGTCTGTTTCCCCCCTCCCTCATCATCCTCCCCTGTGTCTCTTCCCCCCTCCCTCATCATCCTCCCCCCTCCCTTGATGATAAGGGGGGGAAGAGACACAGGGATAAGTGTGAGGGGTGTTAGGGTTAGGGTAAGGGGTGTTAGGGATAAGTGTGATGGGTATTAGGGTAAGGGATGTTAGGGTTAGTTGTTAGGGTAAGGGCTGTTAGGGATAAGTGTAAGGGGGTATTAGGGTTAGGTGTTAGGGTGAGGGGTGTTAGGGATAAGTGGGAGGGGTGTTAGTGTAAGGGGTGTTAGGGATAAGTGTGAGGGGTGTTAGGGTTAGGTGTTAGGGTGAGGGATGTTAGGGTTAGGTGTTAGGAAAAAGTGTGAGGGGTGTTAGGGTTAGGGTAAGGGGTGTTAGGGATAAGTGTGAGGGGTGTTAGGGTTAGGGTAAGGGGTGTTAGGGATAAGTGTGAGGGGTGTTAGTGTTAGGGTGAGGGGTGTTAGGGATAAATGTGAGGGGTGTTAGGGTTAGGGTGAGGGTTGTTAGGGATAAGTGTGAGGGGTGTTAGGGTTAGGTGTTAGGGTGAGGGGTGTTTGGGATAAGTGTAAGGGGTGTTAGGGTTAGGTGTTAGGGTGAGGGATGTTAGGGTTAGGTGTTAGGTATAAGTGTGATGGGTGTTATGGTTAGGGTAAGGGGTGTTAGGGATAAGTGTGAGGGGTGTTAGGGTTAGGTGTTAGGGTGAGGGGTGTTAGGGATAAGTGTGAGGGGTGTTAGTGTAAGGGGTGTTAGGGATAAGTGTTATGGGTGTTAGGGTTAGGTGTTAGGGTGAGGGGTGTTAGGGATAAGTGTAAGGGGTGTTAGGGTTAGGTGTTAGGGTGAGGGATGTTAGGGTTAAGTTTTAGGGATAAGTGTGAGGGGTGTTAGGGTTATGGTAAGCAATGTTAGGGATTAGTGTGAGGGGTGTTAGGGTTAGGGTAAGGGGTGTTAGGGATAAGTGTGAGGGGTGTTAGGGTTAGCGTGAGGGGTATTAGGGATAAGTGTAAGGGGTGTTAGGGTTAGGTGTTAGGGTGAGGGATGTTAGGGTTAGGTGTTAGGGATAACCCCTAGATGCAAGGGGTTAATGTGTGGGGGCTGCGGGGGTCCCTATGGACCCCTGCAGCAAGGTGTTAATGTGAGGACACTTCGGAAGTTCCGTGTTAGTGTGAGGACACTTCGGAAGTCCCGCATAGAGGAGGGTTCATTTTAGGTGCCGGGGGGCTAGTTCCCCCCACGGCAGGGCTTATGTGGGGGACTGCCGTGGAGGTCCCGTTTAGGACCCCTGCACTACTTGTTGAGGTGAGGGAGCCTGTGAGATCATCTAGCAGGCTGTCACTTCTCATGTACATTTCCGCAGTGTTGATACGTACGGCCCTGCTGCGTAGCTCATACGTTGCTCGCAGCAGGGCGATTGTAATAGCATTGTAACTTAGATAAACTTTGCAGTACGTAGGGCTTAAGTAGAAGCCTCTTATTTAATAGGGCTTTTTATCTTTGTCAGATATTGTAGAAAAAAAGAATAAACATTTTAAAATATATCGTGGTGGATATAGTCATACTTTTAATTTTTAGGATCAACAAGATTGAACATATTGTTCTTGGATTTTAGTTTACAAAAATCAAGAGGCCTGAGGAGTTTAGAGTGCAAGGAAGAATTGGGACTTGAAAACAAAGGTTTGCAGCTGCTAAATGTAGGAAAGCTTTTTTGTTATTCCAATATATGTGGAGTATATTTATTTAGTCCTGTTCACTTGTCTCAGAACATTTCATAAAGATCACCTGCTGTTTACTATCAGATGAAATAATTATTGTTATGAGAGATCTAGGTGTAAGAGTGTTTAGGGAAGAAGAGGAAATGTTTTTACCCAAAAGAATATGGAATGATAATGTGATGGCAGCATGTTCTGAATCTGCCTACAAATGAATCATTTTCAAATTATGCTCTTTTGAAAAACCTAACGTGATAAAGGGAAAACAGTTTTTAGCAGTAAAACATATACACAACATTTAATTTTTTTATTATTATGTAAAATTCATGTTTTTCTCAGCCAGTTTTTCATAACCTGGTTTGTCATCTGGGAGGGGACCATTTCTGCTGATAAAATGTTCTTTCTGTGTCATTATAAGAGCTTCCACAAAATAATACAAGTTAATGTATATATATAAGTGCATCCATTAAGTTATTATTATATTTTTTTGGAGCACTAGCAGATTAGTTAATAAAACATTAAAAGCTGCAGTTTTTTACTTTCTATTAATATTTGCCTATTCTTTTACCTATTTCTTTAACTATGCAACTTAAATGAACTAAAAGGGTGCATGAATAGACTTCCTGGCCTGAATATGTGTAGCCATAGCAGGGGTGGGCAAATTCAGCTCTGGAGGGCTACACACAGACCTGAATTTGAGGATATCCCCACTTCATACAGGTAAGACTATCTGTGTGTGACCAAACTTCTCACCCCTTGCCTAGAGGACAGGATAAAAAGGGGTGACATGGTAGAAACCTTTAAAAATATTGAAGTATTTAATACAGATTTAACATTTCTGTGTATTGTGAGATGCTACTATTTAACATAAAGATAAACAGACAAGTGGAAAAGCCTACCATTGAAAGGTAGGTTCAAACACACTTAAGGTATGTATGCATGCCTGGAAAAAGTGTAATGCTGTCCTGATGAATAATTAAGCAACAATTGATGTAGATAGAATGGGCAGAACAAATGGATCTTTTGGGATCTTATCTGCATTCAGATATTTGTTTCTTTGTTAAATTATGACTATGGGATTTCAGTGGTCTTCTAATTTATTCCAGTATGTATTCTCTTAATATAGAGAAGAGAGTTGTCATTCTGCAGCTTATACTTGTTGTACATGTTTGTTCAGGTATTATTCTCTTTAATTGCCTTTCCAGTATGCCCTGACATGGATGTATGAAAGTTCAGGGTTAACTCAATTTGCTCTTCTGAGAAAAAGTCTGAACCTGGCTCCATTTTGAAAGAGTGAAGTTAAGTTTGGTAGATCATCACTTACAGTTCAGCCCACTGAATAATGTCTTTGTTGCTGGAATAGGATTTTTTTCCATCCTGTTATAAGAAATCTCTATCTCATCCGTAATTAGAAATGACTGCAACACCACAAGATATCATGGGTTGCTTTCAGAACACAGCTATACCAAGCTCCTACATACATTTATTTAAATTGATTATTACAAAAATGTTTTAGAAACAAATAGTAGACAAATGTATCATTACATGAACTATTCTGACCATCTATCACTTTGCCTTTAGGCTTTGTATCATTTCCCAGTGAATATTTTTATGATTAAATTGCTTGTGCAATGCTTCATACATAAATAGCAGTATAAAAATAGATGCCCGCTGTGTATAATTTAACAAGGCTCCAAGTCTTCATTCTGTTATTTATAGCACAGGTGAATCACTACAACACTTAACTTGCTATTCAAAAAATGAAACATGGCTTGTACAGAGGTAGATATATTTTGAAAAGCATTGTGTATTGATTTGGTAAAAACATGAAATTCCATTCAAACTTGTAAAGAGAGGAAGGTGGAAACAGCCTTATGAAACCTGATTCCAGAAATATTTTTGATAAAACAGATTAGGTATTAATCAATTTTATAGATAGATTATATGTGGTGAGCTCTATATTGTACATAGCACACAGATATGAGTTAGTGACATTGGATATCAGACAGAGGGATAGATCAATAGAACAGTCTCAAAAATACAAGCAAACAATACATAGATTATAGCTAAAATAGTCAAATTAATATTATGTAAAATAGGGGAGCAAATTAACATTGAGGTAATTTGTTTTAGAACATGAATGTACTATAAAAGAGATTGACTTGTTCTAGTATTTTGCATTGTAAATGTATATTTAGTGAATTTAACTAATTGAAATACATGACTGGCTTTTATTAACAAACGAAATCCCAAAAGACGCTACTTTTGTATCTCGGTTGATGTTCACATGTGGTGTAAAGCAAAATAATCTGACTCTAAATTTAACTTGCATCACTTATAGTAATATGGTTCTATATTTAGATGGCCTATTTTCAGATTAATGTGCTTGAAAAAACTATTTCTATTTGACTGCATGTGTATGGGATTTTTGAATGTTCAAATTCACAAGCATATGGTCTTGTTAAGCAAGTCATTTATATTGCAAATTATTATTGTAAGTTTTCTATTGACTACCCTCATTTTAAAATTATAATGGCAGCTAAATGCCAAAACTTCATGTATAACCTATCCAAATGAGGAAGCTTTAAATTATTTCAATAAAATGGCAAGCTTACAATCTACACAGCATACTAAGAATTGTAGTTTTGTTTTGAGACACATGGTTCAAACTGCAGGCAAAATAACCAGCACTAACAAAAATGTCACATCTAAGGTCTGTCATAATTTTTTTTCTGGGTAAGATCACAGATCATTCCAGCTTTAAGTGAAGTGCAGTGTGGGTTGCAAATCTATCTATCTATCTATCTATCTATCTATCTATCTAGCTATCTATCTAGCTATCTATCTATCTATCTCACATTTGTCACAGGAAAACTGGAGAAATATGCTTGGGTGCTGGGTTAGAAGTGACATGTTGACTATGTTGGCATGTTGACTATGTTAAATTATTATCTACCTAAATACATGACAGGATATACATATGTGGCACTCGTAGGCACAAACTCCTTAGCCACCTCATGGGTGGGTGCATGAATGCATGTGAATCTCTGTTCCTCATGTTGCTCCACTTATATCTCTAGGACTAAGGCAATGTAGTAAAGAAATAAACATATACATAAATAAGCTGACTGTCTTCTGGAACACCCTATCTGTACCTGTACAGCTTGTCTGTCACAGAGGGAGAACAGAACCTGAGCAAAATACAGTCTCTGTTCTTGTATGAACCTTTTTATTGTGCTCCCCTTTTCTCTGATTGATGTATTCTCAATGGTTGGACACTGGCCCACCCTTTACTGCAAAAGCTCTACCCCAGGGACCCATATTTTTATAGTATTTTTCATTATACTAAAAGTTCAAGCACACATTCTTTTCCCCGCGGGTTCTTATGTAAAGTACAGTTCAGGCACCTTGTTTGTCTCTGGTTCACAGACTGTCTGCTCTTCTCATATCTGCTACTTTCTGGGTGGTACATATACTCCGGTCAGTCTCTGATTATCAGTTCCTCTCTGCTGTGTTGGTGCAGGTAAATTTTTCCATACACAAACACACGTGTTTTCCTGCTGTTTTTCATTGTCTGCACCTGTCTGCTTAGGCTACAACCTAATTTTGATGTAAAAGAGCATTTTAACTTCTGCAGTTCTGAATCATGTTATGGTGATGGTTATAGTAGCGGGTAACATGCTGTTGGTACAAGCAAATTTTGAACTCTGTTTATACTTTAAATTATTTCATTTTTAAGACCCAACATTTTTGAGCTTTAGCAAACATTCCAGTGATTAGTTTTGCTTGATTTCCTGTAGTATTTATTGATTGGATCTTCCTGCAGATGTCCTTCTGCAGCTGTCTTGTTAAGAAATCTCAAGATGCCTGTATACACATGTTATAGTATCCACATACTGAGACATTTTTGTGTGTATAGGGACACCTAAATAATTTTTACCTAGGGGCACATCGGATTTAAATCAGGCCCTGTCAGGTGCAAGGGAAAATAATGTGGATAATATGTGATAGTTGCCCTGAGCATATCAGGAGAAGCTGGCATGATTTTTAATGGCACCGTACTATTAACAATACTCTCATTTGACCTGATTCACTTTGACTTGCTAAAGAGACTATGGTGTCTTGATGACTTGGTGTTTTGTTTGCAGGTGAGTTTTACAAATGTCACTTCTACAAAACAGCTATCAATGCCCCTCATTTATTCAGTGAACCTTAGTGAATATCATCCACTGAGTAATGTTAATTATTGTACTATTTAAAATATTACTATTATTTTAAGAATAATAAGATTCATGCATTTAACATATCGAGTCAATTATTACTGTATATACAAATTCATTACTATTATTGTTCATACAAAATAATATTGTCTAACTTCTAATATTCTAATATTGACTAACTCCCTAAGGGTAAACCATTTGCTCCATGCTATAACTTAGTGAATCCACCCCAATATGTTTTATAACCAATCTTGTAACAATAATTATAAGAATGGTTCAGTAGATATTATTTAGTGCCAAGGTTATCTAGTCTCTATCTAGCTATTTCATTTGATGTTTATTACTTGCTGGTCAAAGCAGCTCATTTCTTTTTGTAACTGATTGTTTATTTGTAATACACGGAAATGTTTTACCCACATTTAAATAGAGAAAGCAATAACTCATATTAATTATAGGTAGCAGCTCAGTAGCACAATGACAAATCATATCTGAGGTGAACATAATGAAACTACTAACATCTTTATTAACCTCCTATGACATTACTTGAGAGCTCAAGCTTGACAGATCTATGAACTAAAAATGAATAAATTAATTTGACAGATTCAGTTTTATTATTCAACATGTAGAATAATGTAATAGACTTATCTGATGCATGCAATGTTTTGCAGAGACCATTAGAGATAGTACTTTTCAATACTTTGAGCAAAGTACAAGAATGTTTAAATTCAATTATAACTAATGAATGAATTTCATTTTGAATTAAGTTATATGATTTTTTAAATTGAACCATCTTTTTTTCTCCTCAACTCAATTAACTAGAGTGCTTAATACTTTAGAATTTTTAACAGCCCAGCCCTTAGGCTTGAAATAAGGCACTTTACTATGAAAAGCCTGCAAATGCCCCTAACCCGTAATTTTTGCTGTAAGTGTTTGTTTCTCAAAATGTTTAAAAGCATTTTATTGCTGCAAGCCCGCAAATCCTGGAGATGAGGATGAAGGGAGGGAAATTGAGAGTTGGATAGGGAGAAAGAGAGGAGGTGGAGTGAGGGTAGGAGGAGAGGGAGTCAAGATGAGGAGAAGAGGGGCAGGAAGAAGACAGTGAAGGCGAGGAGAGGAGAGGGAGGAAAAGAGGGAGTTGAAGTGAGGGGGGAGAGGAAGGAAGAGAGGGAGTGGAGGTGAGGTAGAGGCAGGGATTTGCCCATAGTCATAGGCACACCAAGCACAGGGTGAGAGGGGTGCGGCCTGATCCTGGGGGGGAGGATTGTGGGTAGGAGATGGTGGTCCTCCTCAGTGCCATTTATGACCACCCCATTATCCTTGCAGGGGCAAGGGAGGTTAGGCCCAGCCCAGAGCCAATTCCTGGAAGGAGGTAGCAGCTGCAGTTACAGAAGCCTGCTTGTAAGAAAAGGGTGTGAGGTCGCTTAACCATCACTTTGATGACTGCCTGACCAAGGTGAGGTGGATGATGGCAGAGGAGGAGAGAGCAGAGAGAGCTCTAAATGGTGGGTCCCAAGTGACTGTCAAGTACAATGAGTGGTAGAGGGTGTTCAATCAGATGCTGGAGCTCCAGGCCTGGTGGCCCAACAGGATGAATATCAGATACAACAACATGCCACCACATGTACATCACACACACATAGAAAACAGATGTAAATGCTGACCACCAACAACACTGGAAAATCAGCTCCCTGGATTTACCAATGGATAAATGGATCATCCGTGCATCATTAAATCCATGAAACTGACAAATCACTTTCATTAGTGAACACAAGACAAGTAATCATCCAATAGAGAGTCCATGTATGGGTGTGCCCACTGCATAATATACAAATACAGAGTCTGTAGGGATGAATGTCCACTGTATCATACTAGCCTATCAGGGAACACCTTTCAGCAGCATGTTAACAACTACTGCTGATATATGGTCACTAATTGGTTAGTATGACATACTGCCCAGAACGTTCTGAAAAGTATATGTATGCATATACAGAGCGCAGCAGGAAACACAATATTGTTATGAGCCAATAACAACCAAGCTCATAATTCAAAAAACTGATCAGATCTTTCAACTGATATCTCCACATAGTAGAAATTAAGTCTACCATCCAGGTTCAAGACAACAAGATTTCAGATAGATAGGAACACAAAGCAACCAAAAGGATCATTCAATATAATTGACATATATACCATTCTTCTCTCATTTTCTGCTGGCAGGATGTCTGGGTCCACTAGTGAGCCATAGGTCGAGGGCATCGGCTCCATCAAAGCTGGATGTCCAGGGCCATGCCCCCGCCCAACAGGACCCATCACATGAGGAGGAGTCAAGGAGAGGATCAGAGGGCTTTATATGGTCAGTGGGGGCACCTGCTGTACCTTTTGCCACACCCGTAGCATTTGAACACTCCTCCAACAAATTGACTTACCACCCGGGCCCTCCTACTGGACTAACCAAAGGTCCTCCCCCTTCACCACCACCTCCTCCTTTCACTAGTAACACAACCTGGCTCCCACCACTATCAGGCCCACCACAACCACACTGGGCCATCACCACTACTGCCTCCTCACCCAGCTATGCTCAGCTTCAGAACACCTCCATACCTAGATCCATAAATAAAGGCCAACATTTGGTAAGGATGCAAAAGCAAGTGGATGCTACACAGGGGCTCCAGGCCAGTGTCTCCTTCAACCATACATCTGTGGAAAGCAGGCTGCGGAGCATCTATAGGGAGGTGGGGAGGCACAACCTGATGACGGAGTCCTACATGGCCAGCTGCCTCAGTTGTCGGAAAACCAGAGTGCACTCATCCAACTGAACATTGGCTCCACCCAGTGCACTCTGTTTCCAAGTAATTCCTTTGTTGTTGTTTAGTCATTCAGTTACGTCCGACTGTCCGTGACTCTATGGACCACAGCATGCAAGGAGCATCTCTCTGTCACTGCCCCTCTGAGCTCCATCAAGTTCATGTTCATTGCTTCAGTGACCTCATCTATCCACCTCTGCCTCTGTCATCCCCTTCTTCTTGTGCCTTCAATCTTTCCCAGCATCAGAGTCTTTTTTAGGGAATTCTGCTGCCTCATGAAGTATTCATTTATTGGATCTTCTTGCAGTCTAAGGAACTCTAAGCAGTCTTCTCCAACAGCACAATTTGAAGGCGTCGATTCTACGTTGCTCAGACTTCTCTATGGTCCAGCTCTCACATCCGTATGTTACTACTGGGAATACCATAGTTCGAGTTATGCTGACGTTTGTTGATAGTTTAATATCTTTACTTTTTACTAGCTTTTCCAAGTTTGCCATAGCTTTCCTCCCAAGACATCTTTTAATTTCATGACTACAGTTACTATCTGCAGAGATCTTGGATCCAATGAAAATAAAATCTGTCACTGCCTCCACTTCTTCCCCATCTATTTGCCAGGAAATTAGATTGCCGTTTGCCATGATTTTCGTCTTTTTAACGTTGAGCAGCAGGCCAACTTTTGCACTCTCTTCAATCACCCTCATCAATAAGTTTTTTAGTTCCTCCTCACTTTCATCCATCAGAGTAGTATCATCTGCAAATTTGATGTTGTTGATATTCCTTCCAGCAACATTGATTCTGGCTTTGGATTCATCCAGTCCAGCCTTACGCATGATGTACGCTACACATAGTTGAATAAATAAGGTGATAATATACAACCTTGTTGCACTCCTTTTTCAATCTTGAACCATTCTGTTGTCTCATGTTCGGTTCTGACCGTGGCTTCTTGGTCAACATACAGATTCTTTAGGAGGAGGATGAGAAGGTCTGGTACTCCCATCTCTTTAAGGACATGCCACATTTTGTTGTGATCCACACAGTAAAAAGGCTTTAAAATAGTCTATGAAGCAGAAGTAAAAAAAATTTGGAACTCTCTTGCTTTCTCTATTATCCAGCAGACATTGGCAATTTGATCTCTTGTGTCTCTTCCTCTGCAGAACCCGGCTTACACATCTGGTAGTTCCTGGTCCATATATTGTTGGAGTCGAGCTTGTAGAATCTTAAGCATTACCTTGCTGGCAAGTGAAAAGAGTGCAATTGTTCGATAATTGGAGCACTCTTTGGCACTGCCTTTTTTGGGGAATTGGGATGTAGACTGACCTTTTCCAGTCTATTGGCCATTGTTGAGTTTTCAAAATGTGTTGATATAAAGGAAGTAACACTTTCACAACATCATCCTGTAGAATTTTGAATAGTTTAATTGGGGTTCCATTACCTCCTGCAGACATTTTCCCTAGTGAGTTGCATTTATTTTTTAGATGGCAATAAAAGTGGTCTCACAAAATGTTCAGGGAACTCACCCTTTAAAAGGCAGGTTATATTAGATCAATTTCAAAGGGCATGTGCAGACATTGGGCCTCATTCTATTAGCGGCCGCAGCCGTTGCGGGGCCGCAAGGACCGGCCGCAAGCTATTCGGCTATTCTATTCCCCTCCGGCCGGGGATTCCGGCAGGCTTGCGGCCGGTGCCTTGCAATCTCTTGCGGCCGCTCGCGCCGGAGGAAATCCTTTGATCTAAAACGGCCGCAAGGAAATCGGCCGTAAGAAATTCCTATTTGCAATTCAATTGCTCCGGGAACCCTCTCTGCAAGGCTAAAAGCGAGCAGCAGCTTACTTGCAGGAAAGGGGTCCCGCTAGCACCAATTAAGCACATAAAATAGCCCAAATAAAGCCATCCTGCACTTTGCAGAGTCTATAAAGTGATATTCGGTGTTAGCAAAAATAATAATAATAATTACCCTATACTCAAATCCGTAAAATATATTTTTTTTAATATCCGTAAAATATCCATGTAAAAAGTCCAGAGGGCTTGGAGCACCTCAGACCCGCCCACGCCGCAGCCGGCAAATAAACAGTTAATTTAAACTCGGGTTTGGGCTGATGTGCAAGCTTGAGAGTGGGTTACTTTTAATCATCATGTCCCCCAATATGATCCCTAGCATTACGGCTGGTTCCAAGATATGCGGCCGGCCGTAAGGGGAGATCCTTGCGATTCCGTATAATAGAATCGCGAGTTAACTGAACCCCCGCAAGCAATCGCAGCCTTACGGCCGATTTACGGCCGGTAATAGAATGAGGCCCATGGTTTGGCAAAGTATCAGTAATAAAGATGACTATCCTGCCAAAAATAAATTATCTATTTAGATGCTTACCGTTAGCAGTACCTAATTTTTTTATAAAGAAATAGCAATCTTTGATTGATACATTTATCTGGCACGCCATCTTCTGAGAACACGCAACACACTCTGTCATGTGCGTGCCGACAAATGCGCACATCAATAGCAGCACGCCTAAAAACAGGGCGCCTGACCATAGCGCGGGAGAGCGGAGCTGGGGGACTGGGGAGAGCGGAGCTGGGGGACTGGGGACAGCTATAAAGGACAGGAGGGACAGTATGGTATGTTGCAAATAGCAGGTAAGCTATATAATTTAGATGTGCTCTGACATCCATGTACTATTGGTTTGGATATTGGGTAACCCACACATAGACCCTTTGTACCTATGGAGAGATCTACTGCACCCCACAGGCAAGACCCAAGTGCTAAATACTGAGAAGCAAAGACTTCATGCTGCCACCACTATTCTATTTTCTCAGTCAGAATCCACGGTGGACACTTGGAATAGAATAGTGGTGACAGCATGAAGTCTTTGCTCCTCAGTATTTAGCACTTGGGTCTTGCCTGAGGGGTGCAGCTGATCTCCCTAGGTACAGCACATAAGAAAATGTTTTCAAGTGGATGTCATGATATAGCTTACCTACTATCTGCAGCATACCATATTGTCCCTCCTGTCCTTTATAGCTGTCCCCAGTATTCCCCCAGCGCTGCTCTTGATGGGCACATTTGTCGCCGCGCGCATGATGGCGAGCATGTCAGGAGCGTTCAGAAGACATGCTACCCATTTATCTACAATGGCAAAAAATCTAGAATTAAATTATTGGTTGTTAAGAGGAGTTTCGTAAAGGGTGGTATTATTATATTGCATTAATGTTTTCTCACTTTATAAATTGGTCTGCAAAAAGAAACATAATAGCTGGTTATATATAGAGCAGATATTAGCTGATAAAATTCAAATAGCACACTGTCTTTGGTACTATAAAAATACCTGTGTAGCAAATAAGAATCTTTCAATAGTAAATAAAACGGGTTTTGACGTTTGGTTTAAATGGAACAAAAAAATGAATCTACCTAGTTTCCCCTCGCCCGGCATAATGTTATCTTGATTAAGTAAAATTCTTAATCTCCCCTTTCTAGGGGATTGGTGTTAGTGGAATATGTACTTACTAGGCGACCTATATGATAATGGCGAACTTAAGCCTTTTTCTAAGCTTTGTTTATACTTCAACTTGTCGATTTCATGGTTTAACTTTCATGAAAGTTAAAAAAAAAGGCATTATGAATTCTAAATATAGAATGAGTGAAAAAAGAGATTTATCGAGGTTTGTAAAATTAGTATTGTTTATTGATGGCAAACATCAAATTTCTAAATGCTATGATATTTTGAGAAATCAAAACGATTTTGAGAAAACACTTTGTATGCAGAAATGGGAAAGAGAATGTAATATTCTAATTCCATTAGAAAATTGGTCTAAAGCATTTACCTTGACACAAAAAATGATTAAGTATCAAACATATAGAAAATGTATTTTAAGTTGGCCCACAGGTGGTATATGGTACCACTTAAATTAGCATCACATACTGTATATAGTTGTAAATCTTGCGATGTTGGTGATGTTTGCAATGTTGGTCACGCAGTGCAAGGTCACCACTGCGAACCGCGCAAAGCGAGCCGACCGGTGTATGGCGCATGACTTACGCTGGATGATTGCCAAAGGCGCTTATCTGCTAAGCCTCGCGAAGTGAGGTGAGCCGTGTACGGCGCATGACTTAGGCTGGATGAGCGTAGAAGCCACTCATCTACAAAGCTCTACAGAGCGAGGCGAGCCATGTACTGTGCAGGACTTAGGCCTGATAAGCGCGAAAGGCACTCATATGCAAAGTCTTGTGAAGCGAGGTGAGCCGTTTAAGCACGCAGGACTTGGGCTGCATTGTGAGGGGTGCAACTGCGAGCCAAGCACATAACTCTAAAAACCCGACAAACAAAAATAAAAATGTAACAAATATAATAACACACTCACTGACAGGACAGGGGGAGAGCCAGGAAGCCTGGGAGTAAGGTTACAAGTGATTTTGAGCAATATTTGGGGGTTTTCGTCAATACAAAATCAGCTAAGCGAGGAAACGTGGACGAAAAACTTAAAAATTCTGAAACACCATGAAAATTAGGCTGTGCAATGCCAGGCATTCAGGACTTACACCATACACGGCGCAAAACACAGTAACACTTACACCAACAACGCCAGGCACGTGGGACTTAGAAATTGCACAATGCACGAGAAAAGCTAAATCAGCCATTTTAAATTGAAGCACGGAAGTCGCAAATCTTCACCTTTATATCCCCAAATGGCGGAAAATCATGTCTATGTCCTCGCACTCACACTCTATAAATACTGGAAAGTTTCCAGAATGTTCTCACTTTCTCCTCCGATGATGAACTGAATGGCTGGACGTTATTAGAGGACAAAATTGATTGAGAGATTGTTAACTCTTGATTAATTTCACCAAATATATTCAAAGATATTAGGTAAAGTATTATTATTTATTAATTGATTGATTTATTAATGTTAAAAAAAAATACATTTTACAATTACATAAATTAAAGCACGACAACTTTGCGGTCTGATTTATATAAAATAAATACAAACATTACCAAAAGATTTATTACTTATTAATTTATGAAAAAAATGTATCTAAAATAAAAAATACTATTTTAAATTTCCATAGCCTGGATGTTACTTAACACATTGTATGCTGTATGTCTTGTATGCTGTATGATTGTGTAACACATAGTCATTACTGAAAGATAATGTAAAAATTTGAAGCTGTCAATTTCACAGTCACACAGATTTTTAGCTGCAGGGGCTGTTTATGAACACACTGACATGTGTGCATTAAGTCACACAGACCCCCTTACATACATGATTTAGACTACAATCAACTTCAATACAGTAATTATTTAACGTTGAAATATTAATCCTTTTTTAATCTTTTAATTAGCATTCCAAAAAAATATTAGGAAAAGATAACATTTCAAATGTATGTAATTGGACAAATGTTACCTTACCTCAATAACATTTCAATAAAATACAAAGATAACAGTAAACGCTTCTTATTAATTAATGTAGTCAGTGATTAATGACAAAATAAATTAAAAATATTATTTTTTACAATGACGTATTTTAACACATTGTAAGCTGTATATGTGTGCACACTATAACATTTAGTAATTGTCTCATTTTGCAAGTGTCTGTGAATTTATAACTGACAGAGATTAAACCTGCAGTGGCGTAAAGACATCAACTTAAAAGGACACAAGGTACAGTATAATTTATTACATTTATTTATATCATATTTAAGATATATTATATTACGTTATAACCTATTTCATCTATATTTTATTTAATTCATTGATTGCATATTTATGATATATTATATAACATAGTTGTGAGGTGTTTTGGTATTTCAGGTCACAACATAGAAAATAAAAGGTCAAGAAAAAAGAGTGCCTCATTACTTGATTACAAACAAAAAATGATAATCTTATTTCATTCTTTGCAGATCTCTGTCAATTTCACTGTAAAACTGTTTCCTTTGTGGACAGACATTTCACTAACTGGCAGGTACAGTATATTTCATTTGCAGACACCATAAATTAATAACTGCAAAGATTAATAATTTTAAGAGCACAACAATGTGGCCATCATGCGCCTACTTCAGCCATCCCCTGTGTCAATGGTCGCAACATCACCTGTTTTTCTCTTTCTCACACCCTCCTCTTACTCATTTGTGTCTCTTCCCCTCCATCTCACCCCTCTGTCTCTGTTGCAGCCCGTCCCTATGCTGTGGCTCTTCCAACACCCCCCACACCTCACATCTGTCTCTTCCCAACCACTCTCCCACCCCTCTGTCTCTTTGGCCCCTCTCTCACTACACTGGCTATCTTGACACCCCTACCCTGTGTCTCTGCCCACCCTTTACCTTCCCTGTATCTCTTCCCCCTCCTATGTCCCCCCCCCACACACACACACGTGTGTCTCTTCCCCCCCTCCCTCTTCTGTGGTCTTCCCCCTGGCAGATGGTCCACTACAATGCAATCTCTAGATTACATTACACTCTTTATATTACACTCCCCTCCCTCTGTATCACACACACTTCACTCTTCCTGTCTCACACACACAAACTACACTCTCACACACACACACTGCACTCTACCACGCACTCTGTCTATCAAGTACTCTCTCTAACATGCACACTGCACTATGCCTCTCTATCACACACTGGTTTCTCTCTCTCTATCACAGCTGGCACTCTCTGTGCTCCTGCAATTCACTCACCCGGCACACTTGGCCACAATGGTGCTTTCACACCTTCTGTCACTCCCCTGTATCTATTCACCACTCCCTCACCTGAATCTCTTACCCCTCCTTCACCAACCCTCTCTCTCCTTTGTGTCTCTTCCACCTCCTCTCGGCCATGTTTCCATTCCCCCTCCTATTACCCCCCACCCCCTGTGTGTTTTCCCCCTCATCACCACCTCCCCCCTGTGTTGTTCCCCCTGGCAGGTGGTCCTCTACAATGCACTCTCTATATGACTTTGCACTCTCTATATGACATTGCACTCTCTATATTACACTCCCCTCATAATCTGTAGCCTACAGATAAAGATGTAAATTTTACATTACAGATTATAATGGCTGAAAAGATGAAAACCAGGAAAGAAGGAAAACAACGTATGGACAGGGAACGAAAACAAAGATAGAGAGCCAAAGAGTCAGAGGACAGCAAGAAAAGAGTACAAGAAGAAGAGCGGAAGAAAATTTCAGAGAAAAGACACACTGCAATGAGCATAGTGGAAATGGAAGTGGAAGAGATAAGCTACTTTAAAGCATTAATTCACATCCCAATGGCTCATTAACATAATCAGTATGTTGACACTAAATATTCATCATTATAATTACAGAAAGCAGCAAACAATATGAAGAATGTCTGCACCAGGAACGAACCAAATGATGGAGACAGAAGCAATCGGTGGACACTAAACAAAAAATAAGAGAACAAGAGTGTGACTGCTTTTACAACAAAAGACATCCTGATGCTCCGCGTAAGAGAGATAGGAAACATAAAATTATTGTGCAAGAAACATCTCAACAATATGGTAATGATGACAATATAGTTATAGATTTTAATTTTCAGGTTGCTTCACAGTATAATCCGTTGTGTACAGATCTAACTATAGACAATCACAATTGTGGAATGTTAAATGTGCTTTGTCAATTTTGTGGGGCTTATCGTTTTTTTTTGTGAAAGACCAATAGATGGTAAGTTCATTAGTTGTTGTCAAAGGGGAAAAGTAAAACTGCCAGATAGAGCAGAATTCACAAACTATCTACAAATATAATGAGTGACGCAAGTTTCCCAAATTACAAACATTTTAAACAAAATATATGCTTATATAATAGTGCTGTTTCTTTTGCATCAATGGGTGATACATTAGCTGAAAATGTGGCAGGACATGGCCCTTAATGCTTTAAAGTTACTTCCCATGTACTACCTCAGGAAGGAAAGCAAATAAAATTTGCTCAACTATATGTACTTGATACAAACAAAGCTGTGGAATGCAGCTTGCAGAAAATAGAAAATGTTTACCCACTCTATTTCATGAGCTTGATAAGATTATGAAAAAAATCCATACACTCAAGCTTATAAAATACTATCAGAAGTTGAACAACAACTACGTATTCATGCCCAACAAAATCAATTGGCAATACCGAAAGTCAATATGGTTCTTAGAAGAGATCGGCATTCTGATAAAAGACGTTATAACTGACCAACAGCTAATGGGGTTGCAATGGTCTTTCAAAATGATGAGGGATAGCCACCTTTGTCAAAGAGATTTTAGAATATATCCCAGAAATGAGGAGCAACCTTTCATTAACATCAATATATTAAGTACAAATTTAGATCCAATGACGTATCCAATTTTGTATCCCAATGGGGAGGCAGGTTGGCAACCAGAATGAATCCTTCCAAGCTATCCAAACACTAAACAGAGTGTCAGAAATAATATTTCTATACTGGAATTTAAAGTGGCTCAAACTGCAATTAGGGAGGATTTTAATCCCATTTTAAGTGCAAGAAAACTGACACAATAATGGATTATTGATTCCTACCTACAAGTAGAAGCCAATAATTTAAATGTCATCAAATACTAACAACATAAACTCTGTGCAGTATTGTGGCCTCATGGATTATGTTGCTGAGGCGGCTACAAACCAAAATTTAGCAGCTGGCCGAGCCATCATTTTACTATCTTTCTTCCAAGGGTCTCCTCGCAATATGCAAGAACAATACAATGATGCAATGGCTATTATAACTAAAATTGGAAAACCAGATTTATTTATTACATTTACATGTAATCCACAATGGTCATAGATTGTTGATAATTTCAAGGATGGTCAAAATGCTTCTCATCGACCAGACTTAGTGGCTTGAGTATTCAAAATAAAATTATCAGTCTTAATAAATGAAATAACCATTACTACATTGTTTAGTAAGTGTTTGGCTTATGTTTATACCATTGAATTCCAGAAAAGAGGCCTTCCACGTGCACATATTTTGAAAATACTTGAGGAAAATCATAAATGGAATACTGCAAACTAAGTGGATTCAGAAATTACTACTGAACGACCACATCCAGAAAAACATGCCACACTATATGAAATTGTAACACATTGTATGATTCATGGCCCATGCGGACTCCACATTGGGATACAATTTTGTATCCCAATGTGGAGGCAGGTTGGCAACCAGAATGAATCCTTTCAAGCTATCCAAACACTAATCACTGTATATGGAAAATAACAAATGCACAAAAGATTTCCCAAAAGATTTTAAAAAACAAACTTTTGTAAATTGTGATGGCTATCCTTTGTATAGATGAAGAAAAGGTCCAAAGGCCATAATTTGAGTAAAATAGGTAGATAACACGTATTATGTGCCATATAATCCTCATCTCTTAATGAAGTATAATGCACACATAAATGTGGAAGCTTGCACTTTCATTAAACCTATTAAATATGTCTACAAGTATATTTATAAAGCATATGATGCCGCAACTGTTGTCATTAAAAGTGGCCCAAATGAACAAGTTAGTGCATGATGAACTGGTTTCTCATTTAGATGCTCGCTATGTCAGTGCGCCAGAAGCAATGTGCCACCTTCAAAAATTTGAAATGCATGATTGATCACATGCTGTATATAGATTAGCTGTACATTTGCCACAAAGACAATTAGTTTACTTTCATACTGGGAATAAAGAAAATGCTCTTTAACAAAGCAGACATCGACAAACCACACTTACTACTTGGTTTATCCTAACTTCAAAAGCTATTGAGGCAAGGGAATACTTATACAATGAGATTCCCTATCATTATATTTTCATCAGTGGCAAATGGAAATGGAGACAAAGGGGTGGTAATAAAATTATTGCCAGAATGTATACAGTAAGTCCCAGAGACATTGAATGATTCTGCTTATGTTTACTACTTTTAAATGTTTCGAGTGCACAAAGTTTTCAAGACTTGAGAACTGTCAATGACACCGTTTATGACACCTTTCAATTAGCTGCACAACATGGAAACGTTCTTGCTGATGACTCAGAATGGGAGAGATGTCTCAAAGAAGCAGGTCTATCTAAAATGCCACGCCAGATGAGGGTACATTTTGCATACATCTGCATATTTTTTAATGTTCTAAATGCACTGGCTTTGTGGTAAAAATGTAAAACACATATGTCTAAAGATTTCTTGCAAAGGTACAACAACTCCATAGCTCAATTAAAATTAATGATGGAAATTCAAAGAGTTTTTGCTATGTCATGGCTTAAGTTGTGCAACTTTTAATCTCCCAGACCCAGGCATTATAGATGATATAAACTTGGATGACTATAACACTGATGTTCAGAAACAAAAACTGAAGAAGCAATTGCCACTTTAAATGAATTGCAATGGAACGCTTTCAATGCAATACAACAAGCAATAGATGATGACTTGCTCAAAGAGCATTATTTTTATCTGGATGGACACGGTGGATCGGGAAAAACGTATCACTATAATTTGTTAATAAGTTCAGTTAGAACTAAAGGTGAAATTGCACTTCCCTTTGCAACCACTGGAATTGCTGCACTACTGTTAGAAGGTGGCAGAACAGTACATAGTGGATTTAAGCTTCCAGTTCCAATACTGGAAACATCAGTGTCCGATATTAGAATGAAATCATCCAAAGCCACCAAGTTTAAAAAATCTAAATTCATTATCATAGATGAGGCCACTATGATGTTGTGCCATGCTCTGCAATGTATTGATCGTTTATTACATGAAGTCATGAGTAATGATTTGCCTTTTGGTCACAAAGTCATGCTAATTGGAGGAGATTTCAGATAAACATTACCTGTGGTTGTACGTGACAATTGCCTTAGGTGTTCAGGAGTGAAACTAGAAATGAAACTAGAAGGCAGCCAGCAACGAGTACACCGAGAGGCGGAGAACTACAGACGTTGGTGTCCTGTGAACCAGCACTAATTGTGCTAATTATAGATGCACCCTGACATGTATGATATACAGAACTATTTGCCTGAAGTGGAATGTTGAACTTGACATGAGGGAAGAGATACATATGTCTCTATATTACCATCAAAGTTGGGAGGTGTGAGCTCTCAAGTGCATTAAGGATTGGGGTTGATACAGCATCCATTTAATCTCATTTTTGGGTTCCATACGAGCTAGAACCCAAGTTTCCCAAATTACAACATTTTAAACAAAATATATGCTTATATAATAGTGCCGTTTCTTTTGCATCAATGGGTGCTACATTAGCTGAAAATGTGGCAGGACATGGCCCTTAATGCTTTAAAGTTACTTCCCATGTACTCCCTCAGGAAGGAAAGCAAAGAAATTTGCTCAACTATATGTACTTGATACAAACAAAGCTGTGGAATGCAGCTTGCAGAAAATAGAAAATGTTTACCCACTCTATTTCATGAGCTTGATAAGATTATGAAAAAAATCCATACACTCAAGCTTATAAAATACTATCAGAAGTTGAACAACAACTACGTATTCATGCCCAACAAAATCAAGTGGCAATACCGATAGTCAATATGGTTCTTTGAAGAGATCGGCATTCTGATAAAAGACGTTATAACTGACCAACAGCTAATGGGGTTGCAATGGTCTTTCAAAATGATGAGGAATAGCCCCCTTTGTCAAAGAGATTTTAGAATATATCCCAGAAAAAAGGAGCAACCTTTCATTAACATCAATATATTAAGTACAAATTTAGATCCAATGACGTATCCAATTTTGTATCCCATTGGGGAGGCAGGTTGGCAACCAGAATGAATCCTTTCAAGCTATCCAAACACTAAACAGAGTGTCACAAATAATATTTCTATGCTGGAATTTAAAGTGGCTCAAACAGCAATTAGGGAGGATTTTAATCCCATTTTAAGTGCAAGAAAACTGACACAATAATGGATTATTGATTCCTACCTACAAGTAGAAGCCAATAATTTAAATGTCATCAAATACTAACAACATAAACTCTGTGCAGTATTGTGGCCTCATGGATTATGTTGCTGAGGCGGCTACAAACCAAAATTTAGCAGCTGGCCGAGCAATCATTTTACCATCTTCCTTCCAAGGGTCTCCTCGCAATATGCAAAAACAATACAATGATGCAATGGCTATTATAACTAAAATTGGAAAACCAGATTTATTTATTACATTTACATGTAATCCACAATGGTCATAGATTGTTGATAATTTCAAGGATGGTCAAAATGCTTCTCATCGACCAGACTTAGTGGCTTGAGTATTCAAAAAAAAATTATCAGTCTTAATACATGAAATAACCATTACTAACTTGTTTAATAAGTGTTTGGCTTATGTTTATACCATTGAATTCCAGAAAAGAGGCCTTCCACATGCACATATTTTGAAAATACTTGAGGAAAATCATAAATGGAATACTGCAAACTAAGTGGATTCAGAAATTACTACTGAACGACCACATCCAGAAAAACATGTCACACTATATGAAATTGTAACACATTGTATGATTCATGGCCCATGCGGACAGTTAAATCCACAATCACTGTATATGGAAAATAACAAATGCACAAAAGATTTCCCAAAAGATTTTAGAGATCAAACTTTTGCAAATTGTGATGGCTATCCTTTGTATAGATGAAGAAAAGGTCCAAAGGCCATAATTTGAGTAAAAGAGGTAGATAACACATATTATGTGCCATATAATCCTCATCTCCTAATGAAGTATAATGCACACATAAATGTGGAAGCTTGCACTTTCATTAAATCTATTAAATATGTCTACAAATATATTTATAAAGCATATGATGCCGAAACTGTTGTCATTAAAAGTGGCCCAAATGAACAAGTTAGTGCATGATGAACTGGTTTCTCATTTAGATGCTCGCTATGTCAGTGCGCCAGAAGCAATGTGCCACCTTCAAAAATTTGAAATGCATGATTGATCACATGCTGTATATAGATTAGCTGTACATTTGCCACAAAGACAATTAGTTTACTTTCATACTGGGAATAAAGAAAATGCTCTTTAACAAAGCAGACATCGACAAACCACACTTACTACTTGGTTTATCCTAAATTCAAAAGATATTGAGGCAAGGGAATACTTATACAATGAGATTCCCTATCATTATATTTTCATCAGTGGCAAATGGAAATGGAGACAAAGGGGTGGTAATAAAATTATTGCCAGAATGTATAAAGTAAGTCCCAGAGACATTGAATGTTTCTGCTTATGTTTACTACTTTTAAATGTTTCGAGTGCACAAAGTTTTCAAGACTTGAGAACTGTCAATGACACCGTTTATGACACCTTTCAATTAGCTGCACAACATAGAAACGTTCTTGCTGATGACTCAGAATGGGAGAGATGTCTCAAAGAAGCAGGTCTATCTAAAATGCCACGCCAGATGAGGGTACATTTTGCATACATCTGCATATTTTTTAATGTTCCAAATGCACTGGCTTTGTGGTAAAAATGTAAAACACATATGTCTAAAGATTTCTTGCAAAGGTACAACAACTCCATAGCTCAATTAAAATGAATGATGGAAATTCAAAGAGTTTTTGCTATGTCATGGCTTAAGTTGTGCAACTTTTAATCTCCCAGACCCAGGCATTATAGATGATATAAACTTGGATGACTATAACACTGATGTTCAGAAACAAAAACTGAAGAAGCAAATGCCACTTTAAATGAATTGCAATGGAATGCTTTCAATGCAATACAACAAGCAATAGATGATGACTTGCTCAAAGAGCATTATTTTTATCTGGATGGACACGGTGGATCGGGAAAAACGTATCTCTATAATTTGTTAATAAGTTCAGTTAGAACTAAAGGTGAAATTGCACTTCCCTTTGCAACCACTGGAATTGCTGCACTACTGTTAGAAGGTGGCAGAACAGTACATAGTGGATTTAAGCTTCCAGTTCCAATACTGGAAACATCAGTGTCCGATATTAGAATGAAATCATCCAAAGCCACCAAGTCTAAAACATCTAAATTCATTATCATAGATGAGGCCACTATGATGTTGTGTCATGCTCTGCAATGTATTGATCGTTTATTACATGAAGTCATGAGTAATGATTTGCCTTTTGGTCACAAAGTCATGCTAATTGGAGGAGATTTCAGATAAACATTACCTGTGGTTGTACGTGGCAATTGCCTTAGGTGTTCAGGAGTGAAACTAGAAATGAAACTAGAAGGCAGCCAGCAACGAGTACACCGAGAGGCGGAGAACTACAGACGTTGGTGTCCTGTGAACCAGCACTAATTGTGCTAATTATAGATGCACCCTGACATGTATGATATACAGAACTATTTGCCTGAAGTGGAATGTTGAACTTGACATGAGGGAAGAGATACATATGTCTCTATATTACCATCAAAGTTGGGAGGTGTGAGCTCTCAAGTGCATTAAGGATTGGGGTTGATACAGCATCCATTTAATCTAATTTTTGGGTTCCATACGAGCTAGAACCCAAGTTTCCCAAATTACAAACATTTTAAACAAAATATATGCTTATATAATAGTGCCGTTTCTTTTGCATCAATGGGTGCTACATTAGCTGAAAATGTGGCAGGACATGGCCCTTAATGCTTTAAAGTTACTTCCCATGTACTCCCTCAGGAAGGAAAGCAAATAAAATTTGCTCAATTATATGTACTTGATACAAACAAAGCTGTGGAATGCAGCTTGCAGAAAATAGAAAATGTTTACCCACTCTATTTCATGAGCTTGATAAGATTATGAAAAAAATCCATACACTCAAGCTTATAAAATACTATCAGAAGTTGAACAACAACTACGTATTCATGCCCAACAAAATCAATTGGCAATACCGAAAGTCAATATGGTTCTTAGAAGAGATCGGCATTCTGATAAAAGACGTTATAACTGACCAACAGCTAATGGGGTTGCAATGGTCTTTCAAAATGATGAGGGATAGCCACCTTTGTCAAAGAGATTTTAGAATATATCCCAGAAATGAGGAGCAACCTTTCATTAACATCAATATATTAAGTACAAATTTAGATCCAATGACGTATCCAATTTTGTATCCCAATGGGGAGGCAGGTTGGCAACCAGAATGAATCCTTCCAAGCTATCCAAACACTAAACAGAGTGTCAGAAATAATATTTCTATACTGGAATTTAAAGTGGCTCAAACTGCAATTAGGGAGGATTTTAATCCCATTTTAAGTGCAAGAAAACTGACACAATAATGGATTATTGATTCCTACCTACAAGTAGAAGCCAATAATTTAAATGTCATCAAATACTAACAACATAAACTCTGTGCAGTATTGTGGCCTCATGGATTATGTTGCTGAGGCGGCTACAAACCAAAATTTAGCAGCTGGCCGAGCCATCATTTTACTATCTTTCTTCCAAGGGTCTCCTCGCAATATGCAAGAACAATACAATGATGCAATGGCTATTATAACTAAAATTGGAAAACCAGATTTATTTATTACATTTACATGTAATCCACAATGGTCATAGATTGTTGATAATTTCAAGGATGGTCAAAATGCTTCTCATCGACCAGACTTAGTGGCTTGAGTATTCAAAATAAAATTATCAGTCTTAATAAATGAAATAACCATTACTAACTTGTTTAGTAAGTGTTTGGCTTATGTTTATACCATTGAATTCCAGAAAAGAGGCCTTCCACGTCCACATATTTTGAAAATACTTGAGGAAAATCATAAATGGAATACTGCAAACTAAGTGGATTCAGAAATTACTACTGAACGACCACATCCAGAAAAACATGTCACACTATATGAAATTGTAACACAATGTATGATTCATGGCCCATGCGGACAGTTAAATCCACAATCACTGTATATGGAAAATAACAAATGCACAAAAGATTTCCCAAAAGATTTTAGAGATGAAACTTTTGTAAATTGTGATGGCTATCCTTTGTATAGATGAAGAAAAGGTCCAAAGGCCATAATTTGAGTAAAAGAGGTAGATAACACATATTATGTGCCATATAATCTCATCTCTTAATGACGTATAATGCACACATATATGTGGAAGCTTGCACTTTCATTAAATCTATTAAATATGTCTACAAATATATTTATAAAGCATATGATGCCGCAACTGTTGTCATTAAAAGTGGCCCAAATGAAAAAGTTAGTGCATGATGAACTGGTTTCTCATTTAGATGCTCGCTATGTCAGTGCGCCAGAAGCAATGTGCCACCTTCAAAAATTTGAAATGCATGATTGATCACATGCTGTATATAGATTAGCTGTACATTTGCCACAAAGACAATTAGTTTACTTTCATACTGGGAATAAAGAAAATGCTCTTTAACAAAGCAGACATCGACAAACCACACTTACTTCTTGGTTTATCCTAAATTCAAAAGATATTGAGGCAAGGGAATACTTATACAATGAGATTCCCTATCATTATATTTTCATCAGTGGCAAATGGAAATGGAGACAAAGGGGTGGTAATAAAATTATTGCCAGAATGTATACAGTAAGTCCCAGAGACATTGAATGTTTCTGCTTATGTTTACTACTTTTAAATGTTTCGAGTGCACAAAGTTTTCAAGACTTGAGAACTGTCAATGACACCGTTTATGACACCTTTCAATTAGCTGCACAACATAGAAACGTTCTTGCTGATGACTCAGAATGGGAGAGATGTCTCAAAGAAGCAGGTCTATCTAAAATGCCACGCCAGGTGAGGGTACATTTTACATACATCTGCATATTTTTTAATGTTCCAAATGCACTGGCTTTGTGGTAAAAATGTAAAACACATATGTCTAAAGATTTCTTGCAAAGGTACAACAACTCCATAGCTCAATTAAAATTAATGATGGAAATTCAAAGAGTTTTTGCTATGTCATGGCTTAAGTTGTGCAACTTTTAATCTCCCAGACCCAGGCATTATAGATGATATAAACTTGGATGACTATAACACTGATGTTCAGAAACAAAAACTGAAGAAGCAATTGCCACTTTAAATGAATTGCAATGGAACGCTTTCAATGCAATACAACAAGCAATAGATGATGACTTGCTCAAAGAGCATTATTTTTATCTGGATGGACACGGTGGATCGGGAAAAACGTATCTCTATAATTTGTTAATAAGTTCAGTTAGAACTAAAGGTGAAATTGCACTTCCCTTTGCAACCACTGGAATTGCTGCACTACTGTTAGAAGGTGGCAGAACAGTACATAGTGGATTTAAGCTTCCAGTTCCAATACTGGAAACATCAGTGTCCGATATTAGAATGAAATCATCCAAAGCCACCAAGTTTAAAAAATCTAAATTCATTATCATAGATGAGGCCACTATGATGTTGTGCCATGCTCTGCAATGTATTGATCGTTTATTACATGAAGTCATGAGTAATGATTTGCCTTTTGGTCACAAAGTCATGCTAATTGGAGGAGATTTCAGATAAACATTACCTGTGGTTGTACGTGGCAATTGCCTTAGGTGTTCAGGAGTGAAACTAGAAATGAAACTAGAAGGCAGCCAGCAACGAGTACACCGAGAGGCGGAGAACTACAGACGTTGGTGTCCTGTGAACCAGCACTAATTGTGCTAATTATAGATGCACCCTGACATGTATGATATACAGAACTATTTGCCTGAAGTGGAATGTTGAACTTGACATGAGGGAAGAGATACATATGTCTCTATATTACCATCAAAGTTGGGAGGTGTGAGCTCTCAAGTGCATTAAGGATTGGGGTTGATACAGCATCCATTTAATCTCATTTTTGGGTTCCATACGAGCTAGAACCCAAGTTTCCCAAATTACAAACATATAAAACAAAATATATGCTTATATAATAGTGCCGTTTCTTTTGCATCAATGGGTGCTACATTAGCTGAAAATGTGGCAGGACATGGCCCTTAATGCTTTAAAGTTACTTCCCATGTACTCCCTCAGGAAGGAAAACAAAGAAAATGTGCTCAACTATATGTACTTGATACAAACAAAGCTGTGGAATGCAGCTTGCAGAAAATAGAAAATGTTTACCCACTCTATTTCATGAGCTTGATAAGATTATGAAAAAAATCCATACACTCAAGCTTATAAAATACTATCAGAAGTTGAACAACAACTACGTATTCATGCCCAACAAAATCAATTGGCAATACCGAAAGTCAATATGGTTCTTAGAAGAGATCGGCATTCTGATAAAAGACGTTATAACTGACCAACAGCTAATGGGGTTGCAATGGTCTTTCAAAATGATGAGGAATAGCCCCCTTTGTCAAAGAGATTTTAGAATATATCCCAGAAATGAGGAGCAACCTTTCATTAACATCAATATATTAAGTACAAATTTAGATCCAATGACGTATCCAATTTTGTATCCCAATGTGGAGGCAGGTTGGCAACCAGAATGAATCCTTTCAAGCTATCCAAACACTAAACAGAGTGTCAGAAATAATATTTCTATGCTGGAATTTAAAGTGGCTCAAACTGCAATTAGGGAGGATTTTAATCCCATTTTAAGTGCAAGAAAACTGACACAATAATGGATTATTGATTCCTACCTACAAGTAGAAGCCAATAATTTAAATGTCATCAAATACTAACAACATAAACTCTGTGCAGTATTGTGGCCTCATGGATTATGTTGCTGAGGCGGCTACAAACCAAAATTTAGCAGCTGGCCGAGCCATCATTTTACCATCTTCCTTCCAAGGGTCTCCTCGCAATATGCAAGAACAATACAATGATGCAATGGCTATTATAACTAAAATTGGAAAACCAGATTTATTTATTACATTTACATGTAATCCACAATGGTCATAGATTGTTGATAATTTCAAGGATGGTCAAAATGCTTCTCATCGACCAGACTTAGTGGCTTGAGTATTCAAAATAAAATTATCAGTCTTAATACATGAAATAACCATTACTAACTTGTTTAATAAGTGTTTGGCTTATGTTTATACCATTGAATTCCAGAAAAGAGGCCTTCCACATGCACATATTTTGAAAATACTTGAGGAAAATCATAAATGGAATACTGCAAACTAAGTGGATTCAGAAATTACTACTGAACGACCACATCCAGAAAAACATGCCACACTATATGAAATTGTAACACATTGTATGATTCATGGCCCATGCGGACAGTTAAATCCACAATCACTGTATATGGAAAATAACAAATGCACAAAAGATTTCCCAAAAGATTTTGGAGATCAAACTTTTGCAAATTGTGATGGCTATCCTTTGTATAGATGAAGAAAAGGTCCAAAGGCCATAATTTGAGTAAAGGAGGTAGATAACACGTATTATGTGCCATATAATCCTCATCTCTTAATGAAGTATAATGCACACATAAATGTGGAAGCTTGCACTTTCATTAAATCTATTAAATATGTCTACAAATATATTTATAAAGCATATGATGCCGCAACTGTTGTCATTAAAAGTGGCCCAAATGAACAAGTTAGTGCATGATGAACTGGTTTCTCATTTAGATGCTCGCTATGTCAGTGCGCCAGAAGCAATGTGCCACCTTCAAAAATTTGAAATGCATGATTAATCACATGCTGTATATAGATTAGCTGTACATTTGCCACAAAGACAATTAGTTTACTTTCATACTGGGAATAAAGAAAATGCTCTTTAACAAAGCAGACATCGACAAACCACACTTACTACTTGGTTTATCCTAAATTCAAAAGATATTGAGGCAAGGGAATACTTATACAATGAGATTCCCTATCATTATATTTTCATCAGTGGCAAATGGAAATGGAGACAAAGGGGTGGTAATAAAATTATTGCCAGAATGTATACAGTAAGTCCCAGAGACATTGAATGTTTCTGCTTATGTTTACTACTTTTAAATGTTTCGAGTGCACAAAGTTTTCAAGACTTGAGAACTGTCAATGACACCGTTTATGACACCTTTCAATTAGCTGCACAACATAGAAACGTTCTTGCTGATGACTCAGAATGGGAGAGATGTCTCAAAGAAGCAGGTCTATCTAAAATGCCACGCCAGGTGAGGGTACATTTTGCATACATCTGCATATTTTTTAATGTTCCAAATGCACTGGCTTTGTGGTAAAAATGTAAAACACATATGTCTAAAGATTTCTTGCAAAGGTACAACAACTCCATAGCTCAATTAAAATTAATGATGGAAATTCAAAGAGTTTTTGCTATGTCATGGCTTAAGTTGTGCAACTTTTAATCTCCCAGACCCAGGCATTATAGATGATATAAACTTGGATGACTATAACACTGATGTTCAGAAACAAAAACTGAAGAAGCAATTGCCACTTTAAATGAATTGCAATGGAACGCTTTCAATGCAATACAACAAGCAATAGATGATGACTTGCTCAAAGAGCATTATTTTTATCTGGATGGACACGGTGGATCGGGAAAAACGTATCTCTATAATTTGTTAATAAGTTCAGTTAGAACTAAAGGTGAAATTGCACTTCCCTTTGCAACCACTGGAATTGCTGCACTACTGTTAGAAGGTGGCAGAACAGTACATAGTGGATTTAAGCTTCCAGTTCCAATACTGGAAACATCAGTGTCCGATATTAGAATGAAATCATCCAAAGCCACCAAGTCTAAAACATCTAAATTCATTATCATAGATGAGGCCACTATGATGTTGTGCCATGCTCTGCAATGTATTGATCGTTTATTACATGAAGTCATGAGTAATGATTTGCCTTTTGGTCACAAAGTCATGCTAATTGGAGGAGATTTCAGATAAACATTACCTGTGGTTGTACGTGGCAATTGCCTTAGGTGTTCAGGAGTGAAACTAGAAATGAAACTAGAAGGCAGCCAGCAACGAGTACACCGAGAGGCGGAGAACTACAGACGTTGGTGTCCTGTGAACCAGCACTAATTGTGCTAATTATAGATGCACCCTGACATGTATGATATACAGAACTATTTGCCTGAAGTGGAATGTTGAACTTGACATGAGGGAAGAGATACATATGTCTCTATATTACCATCAAAGTTGGGAGGTGTGAGCTCTCAAGTGCATTAAGGATTGGGGTTGATACAGCATCCATTTAATCTAATTTTTGGGTTCCATACGAGCTAGAACCCAAGTTTCCCAAATTACAAACATTTTAAACAAAATATATGCTTATATAATAGTGCCGTTTCTTTTGCATCAATGGGTGCTACATTAGCTGAAAATGTGGCAGGACATGGCCCTTAATGCTTTAAAGTTACTTCCCATGTACTCCCTCAGGAAGGAAAGCAAATAAAATGTGCTCAATTATATGTACTTGATACAAACAAAGCTGTGGAATGCAGCTTGCAGAAAATAGAAAATGTTTACCCACTCTATTTCATGAGCTTGATAAGATTATGAAAAAAATCCATACACTTAAGCTTATAAAATACTATCAGAAGTTGAACAACAACTACGTATTCATGCCCAACAAAATCAATTGGCAATACCGAAAGTCAATATAGTTCTTAGAAGAGATCGGCATTCTGATAAAAGACGTTATAACTGACCAACAGCTAATGGGGTTGCAATGGTCTTTCAAAATGATGAGGGATAGCCACCTTTGTCAAAGAGATTTTAGAATATATCCCAGAAATGAGGAGCAACCTTTCATTAACATCAATATATTAAGTACAAATTTAGATCCAATGACGTATCCAATTTTGTATCCCAATGGGGAGGCAGGTTGGCAACCAGAATGAATCCTTCCAAGCTATCCAAACACTAAACAGAGTGTCAGAAATAATATTTCTATACTGGAATTTAAAGTGGCTCAAACTGCAATTAGGGAGGATTTTAATCCCATTTTAAGTGCAAGAAAACTGACACAATAATGGATTATTGATTCCTACCTACAAGTAGAAGCCAATAATTTAAATGTCATCAAATACTAACAACATAAACTCTGTGCAGTATTGTGGCCTCATGGATTATGTTGCTGAGGCGGCTACAAACCAAAATTTAGCAGCTGGCCGAGCCATCATTTTACTATCTTTCTTCCAAGGGTCTCCTCGCAATATGCAAGAACAATACAATGATGCAATGGCTATTATAACTAAAATTGGAAAACCAGATTTATTTATTACATTTACATGTAATCCACAATGGTCATAGATTGTTGATAATTTCAAGGATGGTCAAAATGCTTCTCATCGACCAGACTTAGTGGCTTGAGTATTCAAAATAAAATTATCAGTCTTAATAAATGAAATAACCATTACTAACTTGTTTAGTAAGTGTTTGGCTTATGTTTATACCATTGAATTCCAGAAAAGAGGCCTTCCACGTGCACATATTTTGAAAATACTTGAGGAAAATCATAAATGGAATACTGCAAACTAAGTGGATTCAGAAATTACTACTGAACGACCACATCCAGAAAAACATGTCACACTATATGAAATTGTAACACAATGTATGATTCATGGCCCATGCGGACAGTTAAATCCACAATCACTGTATATGGAAAATAACAAATGCACAAAAGATTTCCCAAAAGATTTTAGAGATGAAACTTTTGTAAATTGTGATGGCTATCCTTTGTATAGATGAAGAAAAGGTCCAAAGGCCATAATTTGAGTAAAAGAGGTAGATAACACATATTATGTGCCATATAATCTCATCTCTTAATGACGTATAATGCACACATAAATGTGGAAGCTTGCACTTTCATTAAATCTATTAAATATGTCTACAAATATATTTATAAAGCATATGATGCCGCAACTGTTGTCATTAAAAGTGGCCCAAATGAAAAAGTTAGTGCATGATGAACTGGTTTCTCATTTAGATGCTCGCTATGTCAGTGCGCCAGAAGCAATGTGCCACCTTCAAAAATTTGAAATGCATGATTGATCACATGCTGTATATAGATTAGCTGTACATTTGCCACAAAGACAATTAGTTTACTTTCATACTGGGAATAAAGAAAATGCTCTTTAACAAAGCAGACATCGACAAACCACACTTACTTCTTGGTTTATCCTAAATTCAAAAGATATTGAGGCAAGGGAATACTTATACAATGAGATTCCCTATCATTATATTTTCATCAGTGGCAAATGGAAATGGAGACAAAGGGGTGGTAATAAAATTATTGCCAGAATGTATACAGTAAGTCCCAGAGACATTGAATGTTTCTGCTTATGTTTACTACTTTTAAATGTTATGAGTGCACAAAGTTTTCAAGACTTGAGAACTGTCAATGACACCGTTTATGACACCTTTCAATTAGCTGCACAACATAGAAACGTTCTTGCTGATGACTCAGAATGGGAGAGATGTCTCAAAGAAGCAGGTCTATCTAAAATGCCACGCCAGGTGAGGGTACATTTTACATACATCTGCATATTTTTTAATGTTCCAAATGCACTGGCTTTGTGGTAAAAATGTAAAACACATATGTCTAAAGATTTCTTGCAAAGGTACAACAACTCCATAGCTCAATTAAAATTAATGATGGAAATTCAAAGAGTTTTTGCTATGTCATGGCTTAAGTTGTGCAACTTTTAATCTCCCAGACCCAGGCATTATAGATGATATAAACTTGGATGACTATAACACTGATGTTCAGAAACAAAAACTGAAGAAGCAATTGCAATGGAACGCTTTCAATGCAATACAACAAGCAATAGACGATGACTTGCTCAAACAGCATTATTTTTATCTGGATGGACACGGTGGATCGGGAAAAACGTATCTCTATAATTTGTTAATAAGTTCAGTTAGAACTAAAGGTGAAATTGCACTTCCCTTTGCAACCACTGGAATTGCTGCACTACTGTTAGAAGGTGGCAGAACAGTACATAGTGGATTTAAGCTTCCAGTTCCAATACTGGAAACATCAGTGTCCGATATTAGAATGAAATCATCCAAAGCCACCAAGTTTAAAAAATCTAAATTCATTATCATAGATGAGGCCACTATGATGTTGTGCCATGCTCTGCAATGTATTGATCGTTTATTACATGAAGTCATGAGTAATGATTTGCCTTTTGGTCACAAAGTCATGCTAATTGGAGGAGATTTCAGATAAACATTACCTGTGGTTGTACGTGGCAATTGCCTTAGGTGTTCAGGAGTGAAACTAGAAATGAAACTAGAAGGCAGCCAGCAATGAGTACACCGAGAGGCGGAGAACTACAGACGTTGGTGTCCTGTGAACCAGCACTAATTGTGCTAATTATAGATGCACCCTGACATGTATGATATACAGAACTATTTGCCTGAAGTGGAATGTTGAACTTGACATGAAGGGAAGAGATACATATGTCTCTATATTACCATCAAAGTTGGGAGGTGTGAGCTCTCAAGTGCATTAAGGATTGGGGTTGATACAGCATCCATTTAATCTCATTTTTGGGTTCCATACGAGCTAGAACCCAAGTTTCCCAAATTACAAACATATTAAACAAAATATATGCTTATATAATAGTGCCGTTTCTTTTGCATCAATGGGTGCTACATTAGCTGAAAATGTGGCAGGACATGGCCCTTAATGCTTTAAAGTTACTTCCCATGTACTCCCTCAGGAAGGAAAGCAAAGAAAATTTGCTCAACTATATGTACTTGATACAAACAAAGCTGTGGAATGCAGCTTGCAGAAAATAGAAAATGTTTACCCACTCTATTTCATGAGCTTGATAAGATTATGAAAAAAATCCATACACTCAAGCTTATAAAATACTATCAGAAGTTGAACAACAACTACGTATTCATGCCCAACAAAATCAATTGGCAATACCGAAAGTCAATATGGTTCTTAGAAGAGATCGGCATTCTGATAAAAGACGTTATAACTGACCAACAGCTAATGGGGTTGCAATGGTCTTTCAAAATGATGAGGGATAGCCCCCTTTGTCAAAGAGATTTTAGAATATATCCCAGAAATGAGGAGCAACCTTTCATTAACATCAATATATTAAGTACAAATTTAGATCCAAATACGTATCCAATTTTGTATCCCAATGGGGAGGCAGGTTGGCAACCAGAATGAATCCTTTCAAGCTATCGAAACACTAAACAGAGTGTCAGAAATAATATTTCTATGCTGGAATTTAAAGTGGCTCAAACTGCAATTAGGGACGATTTTAATCCCATTTTAAGTGCAAGAAAACTGACACAATAATGGATTATTGATTCCTACCTACAAGTAGAAGCCAATAATTTAAATGTCATCAAATACTAACATCATAAACTCTGTGCACTATTGTGGCCTCATGGATTATGTTGCTGAGGCGGCTACAAACCAAAATTTAGCAGCTGGCCGAGCCATCATTTTACCATCTTCCTTCCAAGGGTCTCCTCGCAATATTCAAGAACAATACAATGATGCAATGGCTATTATAACTAAAATTGGAAAACCAGATTTATTTATTACATTTACATGTAATCCACAATGGTCATAGATTGTTGATAATTTCAAGGATGGTCAAAATGCTTCTCATCGACCAGACTTAGTGGCTTGAGTATTCAAAATAAAATTATCAGTCTTAATACATGAAATAGCCATTACTAACTTGTTTAGTAAGTGTTTGGCTTATGTCTATACCATTGAATTCCAGAAAAGAGGTCTTCCACATGCACATATTTTGAAAATACTTGAGGAAAATCATAAATGGAATACTGCAAACTAAGTGGATTCAGAAATTACTACTGAACGACCACATCCAGAAAAACATGCCACACTATATGAAATTGTAACACATTGTATGATTCATGGCCCATGCGGACAGTTAAATCCACAATCACTGTATATGGAAAATAACAAATGCACAAAAGATTTCCCAAAAGATTTTAGAGATCAAACTTTTGCAAATTGTGATGGCTATCCTTTGTATAGATGAAGAAAAGGTCCAAAGGCCATAATTTGAGTAAAAGAGGTAGATAACACGTATTATGTGCCATATAATCCTCATCTCTTAATGAAGTATAATGCACACATAAATGTGGAAGCTTGCACTTTCATTAAATCTATTAAATATGTCTACAAATATATTTATAAAGCATATGATGCCGCAACTGTTGTCATTAAAAGTGGCCCAAATGAACAAGTTAGTGCATGATGAACTGGTTTCTCATTTAGATGCTCGCTATGTCAGTGCGCCAGAAGCAATGTGCCACCTTCAAAAATTTGAAATGCATGATTGATCACATGCTGTATATAGATTAGCTGTACATTTGCCACAAAGACAATTAGTTTACTTTCATACTGGGAATAAAGAAAATGCTCTTTAACAAAGCAGACATCGACAAACCACACTTACTACTTGGTTTATCCTAAATTCAAAAGATATTGAGGCAAGGGAATACTTATACAATGAGATTCCCTATCATTATATTTTCATCAGTGGCAAATGGAAATGGAGACAAAGGGGTGGTAATAAAATTATTGCCAGAATGTATACAGTAAGTCCCAGTGACATTGAATGTTTCTGCTTATGTTTACTACTTTTAAATGTTTCGAGTGCACAAAGTTTTCAAGACTTGAGAACTGTCAATGACACCGTTTATGACACCTTTCAATTAGCTGCACAACATAGAAACGTTCTTGCTGATGACTCAGAATCGGAGAGATGTCTCAAAGAAGCAGGTCTATCTAAAATGCCACGCCAGATGAGGGTACATTTTGCATACATCTGCATATTTTTTAATGTTCCAAATGCACTGGCTTTGTGGTAAAAATGTAAAACACATATGTCTAAAGATTTCTTGCAAAGGTACAACAACTCCATAGCTCAATTAAAATGAATGATGGAAATTCAAAGAGTTTTTGCTATGTCATGGCTTAAGTTGTGCAACTTTTAATCTCCCAGACCCAGGCATTATAGATGATATAAACTTGGATGACTATAACACTGATGTTCAGAAACAAAAACTGAAGAAGCAATTGCCACTTTAAATGAATTGCAATGGAATGCTTTCAATGCAATACAACAAGCAATAGATGATGACTTGCTCAAAGAGCATTATTTTTATCTGGATGGACACGGTGGATCGGGAAAAACGTATCTCTATAATTTGTTAATAAGTTCAGTTAGAACTAAAGGTGAAATTGCACTTCCCTTTGCAACCACTGGAATTGCTGCACTACTGTTAGAAGGTGGCAGAACAGTACATAGTGGATTTAAGCTTCCAGTTCCAATACTGGAAACATCAGTGTCCGATATTAGAATGAAATCATCCAAAGCCACCAAGTTTAAAAAATCTAAATTCATTATCATAGATGAGGCCACTATGATGTTGTGCCATGCTCTGCAATGTATTGATCGTTTATTACATGAAGTCATGAGTAATGATTTGCCTTTTGGTCACAAAGTCATGCTAATTGGAGGAGATTTCAGATAAACATTACCTGTGGTTGTACGTGGCAATTGCCTTA
This sequence comes from Discoglossus pictus, assembly GCA_027410445.1. Taxonomy (NCBI): domain Eukaryota; kingdom Metazoa; phylum Chordata; class Amphibia; order Anura; family Alytidae; genus Discoglossus; species Discoglossus pictus. The sequence goes on along the minus strand of CM050166.1, from coordinate 282,970,105 downwards.
GGTGTTCAGGAGTGAAACTAGAAATGAAACTAGAAGGCAGCCAGCAACGAGTACACAGAGAGGCGGAGAACTACAGACGTTGGTGTCCTGTGAACCAGCACTAATTGTGCTAATTATAGATGCACCCTGACATGTATGATATACAGAACTATTTGCCTGAAGTGGAATGTTGAACTTGACATGAGGGAAGAGATACATATGTCTCTATATTACCATCAAAGTTGGGAGGTGTGAGCTCTCAAGTGCATTAAGGATTGGGGTTGATACAGCATCCATTTAATCTCATTTTTGGGTTCCATGCGAGCTAGAACCCAAGTTTCCCAAATTACAAACATTTTAAACAAAATATATGCTTATATAATAGTGCCGTTTCTTTTGCATCAATGGGTGCTACATTAGCTGAAAATGTGGCAGGACATGGCCCTTAATGCTTTAAAGTTACTTCCCATGTACTCCCTCAGGAAGGAAAGCAAAGAAAATGTGCTCAACTATATGTACTTGATACAAACAAAGCTGTGGAATGCAGCTTGCAGAAAATAGAAAATGTTTACCCACTCTATTTCATGAGCTTGATAAGATTATGAAAAAAATCCATACACTCAAGCTTATAAAATACTATCAGAAGTTGAACAACAACTACGTATTCATGCCCAACAAAATCAATTGGCAATACCGAAAGTCAATATGGTTCTTAGAAGAGATCGGCATTCTGATAAAAGACGTTATAACTGACCAACAGCTAATGGGGTTGCAATGGTCTTTCAAAATGATGAGGGATAGCCACCTTTGTCAAAGAGATTTTAGAATATATCCCAGAAATGAGGAGCAACCTTTCATTAACATCAATATATTAAGTACAAATTTAGATCCAATGACGTATCCAATTTTGTATCCCAATGGGGAGGCAGGTTGGCAACCAGAATGAATCCTTTCAAGCTATCCAAACACTAAACAGAGTGTCAGAAATAATATTTCTATGCTGGAATTTAAAGTGGCTCAAACTGCAATTAGGGAGGATTTTAATCCCATTTTAAGTGCAAGAAAACTGACACAATAATGGATTATTGATTCCTACCTACAAGTAGAAGAAAATAATTTAAATGTCATCAAATACTAACAACATAAACTCTGTGCAGTATTGTGGCCTCATGGATTATGTTGCTGAGGCGGCTACAAACCAAAATTTAGCAGCTGGCCGAGCCATCATTTTACCATCTTCCTTCCAAGGGTCTCCTCGCAATATGCAAGAACAATACAATGATGCAATGGCTATTATAACTAAAATTGGAAAACCAGATTTATTTATTACATTTACATGTAATCCACAATGGTCATAGATTGTTGATAATTTCAAGGATGGTCAAAATGCTTCTCATCGACCAGACTTAGTGGCTTGAGTATTCAAAATAAAATTATCAGTCTTAATACATGAAATAACCATTACTAACTTGTTTAGTAAGTGTTTGGCTTATGTTTATACCATTGAATTCCAGAAAAGAGACCTTCCACATGCACATATTTTGAAAATACTTGAGGAAAATCATAAATGGAATACTGCAAACTAAGTGGATTCAGAAATTACTACTGAACGACCACATCCAGAAAAACATGTCATACTATATGAAATTGTAACACATTGTATGATTCATGGCCCATGCGGACAGTTAAATCTACAATCACTGTATATGGAAAATAACAAATGCACAAAAGATTTCCCAAAAGATTTTAGAGATCAAACTTTTGCAAATTGTGATGGCTATCCTTTGTATAGATGAAGAAAAGGTCCAAAGGCCATAATTTGAGTAAAAGAGGTAGATAACACGTATTATGTGCCATATAATCCTCATCTCTTAATGAAGTATAATGCACACATAAATGTGGAAGCTTGCACTTTCATTAAATCTATTAAATATGTCTACAAATATATTTATAAAGCATATGATGCCGCAACTGTTGTCATTAAAAGTGCCTCAAATGAACAAGTTAGTGCATGATGAACTGGTTTCTCATTTAGATGCTCGCTATGTCAGTGAGCCAGAAGCAATGTGCCACCTTCAAAAATTTGAAATGCATGATTGATCACATGCTGTATATAGATTAGCTGTACATTTGCCACAAAGACAATTAGTTTACTTTCATACTGGGAATAAAGAAAATGCTCTTTAACAAAGCAGACATCGACAAACCACACTTACTACTTGGTTTATCCTAAATTCAAAAGATATTGAGGCAAGGGAATACTTATACAATGAGATTCCCTATCATTATATTTTCATCAGTGGCAAATGGAAATGGAGACAAAGGGGTGGTAATAAAATTATTGCCAGAATGTATACAGTAAGTCCCAGAGACATTGAATGTTTCTGCTTATGTTTACTACTTTTAAATGTTTCGAGTGCACAAAGTTTTCAAGACTTGAGAACTGTCAATGACACCGTTTATGACACCTTTCAATTAGCTGCACAACATAGAAACATTCTTGCTGATGACTCAGAATGGGAGAGATGTCTCAAAGAAGCAGGTCTATCTAAAATGCCACGCCAGATGAAGGTACATTTTGCATACATCTGCATATTTTGTAATGTTCAAAATGCACTGGCTTTGTGGTAAAAATGTAAAACACATATGTCTAAAGATGTCTTGCAAAGGTACAACAACTCCATAGCTCAATTAAAATTAATGATGGAAATTCAAAGAGTTTTTGCTATGTCATGGCTTAAGTTGTGCAACTTTTAATCTCCCAGACCCAGGCATTATAGATGATATAAACTTGGATGACTATAACACTGATGTTCAGAAACAAAAACTGAAGAAGCAATTGCCACTTTAAATGAATTGCAATGGAACGCTTTCAATGCAATACAACAAGCAATAGATGATGACTTGCTCAAAGAGCATTATTTTTATCTGGATGGACACGGTGGATCGGGAAAAACGTATCTCTATAATTTGTTAATAAGTTCAGTTAGAACTAAAGGTGAAATTGCACTTCCCTTTGCAACCACTGGAATTGCTGCACTACTGTTAGAAGGTGGCAGAACAGTACATAGTGGATTTAAGCTTCCAGTTCCAATACTGGAAACATCAGTGTCCGATATTAGAATGAAATCATCCAAAGCCACCAAGTTTAAAAAATCTAAATTCATTATCATAGATGAGGCCACTATGATGTTGTGCCATGCTCTGCAATGTATTGATCGTTTATTACATGAAGTCATGAGTAATGATTTGCCTTTTGGTCACAAAGTCATGCTAATTGGAGGAGATTTCAGATAAACATTACCTGTGGTTGTACGTGGCAATTGCCTTAGGTGTTCAGGAGTGAAACTAGAAATGAAACTAGAAGGCAGCCAGCAACGAGTACACCGAGAGGCGGAGAACTACAGACGTTGGTGTCCTGTGAACCAGCACTAATTGTGCTAATTATAGATGCACCCTGACATGTATGATATACAGAACTATTTGCCTGAAGTGGAATGTTGAACTTGACATGAGGGAAGAGATACATATGTCTCTATATTACCATCAAAGTTGGGAGGTGTGAGCTCTCAAGTGCATTAAGGATTGGGGTTGATACAGCATCCATTTAATCTCATTTTTGGGTTCCATGCGAGCTAGAACCCAAGTTTCCCAAATTACAAACATTTTAAACAAAATATATGCTTATATAATAGTGCCGTTTCTTTTGCATCAATGGGTGCTACATTAGCTGAAAATGTGGCAGGACATGGCCCTTAATGCTTTAAAGTTACTTCCCATGTACTCCCTCAGGAAGGAAAGCAAAGAAAATTTGCTCAACTATATGTACTTGATACAAACAAAGCTGTGGAATGCAGCTTGCAGAAAATAGAAAATGTTTACCCACTCTATTTCATGAGCTTGATAAGATTATGAAAAAAATCCATACACTCAAGCTTATAAAATACTATCAGAAGTTGAACAACAACTACGTATTCATGCCCAACAAAATCAATTGGCAATACCGAAAGTCAATATGGTTCTTAGAAGAGATCGGCATTCTGATAAAAGACGTTATAACTGACCAACAGCTAATGGGGTTGCAATGGTCTTTCAAAATGATGAGGGATAGCCACCTTTGTCAAAGAGATTTTAGAATATATCCCATAAATGAGGAGCAACCTTTCATTAACATCAATATATTAAGTACAAATTTAGATCCAATGACGTATCCAATTTTGTATCCCAATGGGGAGGCAGGTTGGCAACCAGAATGAATCCTTTCAAGCTATCCAAACACTAAACAGAGTGTCAGAAATAATATTTCTATGCTGGAATTTAAAGTGGCTCAAACTGCAATTAGGGAGGATTTTAATCCCATTTTAAGTGCAAGAAAACTGACACAATAATGGATTATTGATTCCTACCTACAAGTAGAAGAAAATAATTTAAATGTCATCAAATACTAACAACATAAACTCTGTGCAGTATTGTGGCCTCATGGATTATGTTACTGAGGCGGCTACAAACCAAAATTTAGCACCTGGCCGAGCCATCATTTTACCATCTTCCTTCCAAGGGTCTCCTCGCAATATGCAAGAACAATACAATGATGCAATGGCTATTATAACTAAAATTGGAAAACCAGATTTATTTATTACATTTACATGTAATCCACAATGGTCATAGATTGTTGATAATTTCAAGGATGGTCAAAATGCTTCTCATCGACCAGACTTAGTGGCTTGAGTATTCAAAATAAAATTATCAGTCTTAATACATGAAATAACCATTACTAACTTGTTTAGTAAGTGTTTAGCTTATGTTTATACCATTGAATTCCAGAAAAGAGGCCTTCCACATGCACATATTTTGAAAATACTTGAGGAAAATCATAAATGGAATACTGCAAACTAAGTGGATTCAGAAATTACTACTGAACGACCACATCCAGAAAAACATGTCACACTATATGAAATTGTAACACATTGTATGATTCATGGCCCATGCGGACAGTTAAATCCACAATCACTGTATATGGAAAATAACAAATGCACAAAAGATTTCCCAAAAGATTTTAGAGATCAAACTTTTGCAAATTGTGATGGCTATCCTTTGTATAGATGAAGAAAAGGTCCAAAGGCCATAATTTGAGTAAAAGAGGTAGATAACACGTATTATGTGCCATATAATCCTCATCTCTTAATGAAGTATAATGCACACATAAATGTGGAAGCTTGCACTTTCATTAAATCTATTAAATATGTCTACAAATATATTTATAAAGCATATGATGCCGCAACTGTTGTCATTAAAAGTGCCTCAAATGAACAAGTTAGTGCATGATGAACTGGTTTCTCATTTAGATGCTCGCTATGTCAGTGCGCCAGAAGCAATGTGCCACCTTCAAAAATTTGAAATGCATGATTGATCACATGCTGTATATAGATTAGCTGTACATTTGCCACAAAGACAATTAGTTTACTTTCATACTGGGAATAAAGAAAATGCTCTTTAACAAAGCAGACATCGACAAACCACACTTACTACTTGGTTTATCCTAAATTCAAAAGATATTGAGGCAAGGGAATACTTATACAATGAGATTCCCTATCATTATATTTTCATCAGTGGCAAATGGAAATGGAGACAAAGGGGTGGTAATAAAATTATTGCCAGAATGTATACAGTAAGTCCCAGAGACATTGAATGTTTCTGCTTATGTTTACTACTTTTAAATGTTTCGAGTGCACAAAGTTTTCAAGACTTGAGAACTGTCAATGACACCGTTTATGACACCTTTCAATTAGCTGCACAACATAGAAACGTTCTTGCTGATGACTCAGAATGGGAGAGATGTCTCAAAGAAGCAGGTCTATCTAAAATGCCACGCCAGATGAGGGTACATTTTGCATACATCTGCATATTTTTTAATGTTCCAAATGCACTGGCTTTGTGGTAAAAATGTAAAACACATATGTCTAAAGATTTCTTGCAAAGGTACAACAACTCCATAGCTCAATTAAAATTAATGATGGAAATTCAAAGAGTTTTTGCTATGTCATGGCTTAAGTTGTGCAACTTTTAATCTCCCAGACCCAGGCATTATAGATGATATAAACTTGGATGACTATAACACTGATGTTCAGAAACAAAAACTGAAGAAGCAATTGCCACTTTAAATTTATTGCAATGGAACGCTTTCAATGCAATACAACAAGCAATAGATGATGACTTGCTCAAAGAGCATTATTTTTATCTGGATGGACACGTCGGATCGGGAAAAACGTATCTCCATAATTTGTTAATAAGTTCAGTTAGAACTAAAGGTGAAATTGCACTTCCCTTTGCAACCACTGGAATTGCTGCACTACTGTTAGAAGGAGGCAGAACAGTACATAGTGGATTTAAGCTTCCAGTTGCAATACTGGAAACATCAGTGTCCGATATTAGAATGAAATCATCCAAAGCCACCAAGTTTAAAAAATCTAAATTCATTATCATAGATGAGGCCACTATGATGTTGTGCCATGATCTGCAATGTATTGATCGTTTATTACATGAAGTCATGAGTAATGATTTGCCTTTTGGTCACAAAGTCATGCTAATTGGAGGAGATTTCAGATAAACATTACCTGTGGTTGTACGTGGCAATTGCCTTAGGTGTTCAGGAGTGAAACTAGAAATGAAACTAGAAGGCAGCCAGCAACGAGTACACCGAGAGGCGGAGAACTACAGACGTTGGTGTCCTGTGAACTAGCACTAATTGTGCTAATTATAGATGCACCCTGACATGTATGATATACAGAACTATTTGCCTGAAGTGGAATGTTGAACTTGACATGAGGGAAGAGATACATATGTCTCTATATTACCATCAAAGTTGGGAGGTGTGAGCTCTCAAGTGCATTAAGGATTGGGGTTGATACAGCATCCATTTAATCTAATTTTTGGGTTCCATACGAGCTAGAACCCAAGTTTCCCAAATTACAAACATTTTAAACAAAATATATGCTTATATAATAGTGCCGTTTCTTTTGCATCAATGGGTGCTACATTAGCTGAAAATGTGGCAGGACATGGCCCTTAATGCTTTAAAGTTACTTCCCATGTACTCCCTCAGGAAGGAAAGCAAAGAAAATTTGCTCAACTATATGTACTTGATACAAACAAAGCTGTGGAATGCAGCTTGCAGAAAATAGAAAATGTTTACCCACTCTATTTCATGAGCTTGATAAGATTATGAAAAAAATCCATACACTCAAGCTTATAAAATACTATCAGAAGTTGAACAACAACTACGTATTCATGCCCAACAAAATCAATTGGCAATACCGAAAGTCAATATGTTTCTTAGAAGAGATCGGCATTCTGATAAAAGACGTTATAACTGACCAACAGCTAATGGGGTTGCAATGGTCTTTCAAAATGATGAGGGATAGCCACCTTTGTCAAAGAGATTTTAGAATATATCCCAGAAATGAGGAGCAACCTTCCATTAACATCAATATATTAAGTACAAATTTAGATCCAATGACGTATCCAATTTTGTATCCCAATGGGGAGGCAGGTTGGCAACCAGAATGAATCCTTTCAAGCTATCCAAACACTAAACAGAGTGTCAGAAATAATATTTCTATGCTGGAATTTAAAGTGGCTCAAACTGCAATTAGGGAGGATTTTAATCCCATTTTAGGTGCAAGAAAACTGACACAATAATGGATTATTGATTCCTACCTACAAGTAGAAGCCAATAATTTAAATGTCATCAAATACTAACAACATAAACTCTGTGCAGTATTGTGGCCTCATGGATTATGTTGCTGAGGCGGCTACAAACCAAAATTTAGCACCTGGCCGAGCCATCATTTTACCATCTTCCTTCCAAGGGTCTCCTCGCAATATGCAAGAACAATACAATGATGCAATGGCTATTATAACTAAAATTGGAAAACCAGATTTATTTATTACATTTACATGTTATCCACAATGGTCATAGATTGTTGATAATTTCAAGGATGGTCAAAATGCTTCTCATCAACCAGACTTAGTGGCTTGAGTATTCAAAATAAAATTATCAGTCTTAATACATGAAATAACCATTACTAACTTGTTTAGTAAGTGTTTGGCTTATGTTTATACCATTGAATTCCAGAAAAGAGGCCTTCCACATGCACATATTTTGAAAATACTTGAGGAAAATCATAAATGGAATACTGCAAACTAAGTGGATTCAGAAATTACTACTGAACGACCACATCCAGAAAAACATGTCACACTATATGAAATTGTAACACATTGTATGATTCATGGCCCATGCGGACAGTTAAATCCACAATCACTGTATATGGAAAATAACAAATGCACAAAAGATTTCTCAAAAGATTTTAGAGATCAAACTTTTGCAAATTGTGATGGCTATCCTTTGTATAGATGAAGAAAAGGTCCAAAGGCCATAATTTGAGTAAAAGAGGTAGATAACACGTATTATGTGCCATATAATCCTCATCTCTTAATGAAGTATAATGCACACATAAATGTGGAAGCTTGCACTTTCAGTAAATCTATTAAATATGTCTACAAATATATTTATAAAGCATATGATGCCGCAACTGTTGTCATTAAAAGTGGCCCAAATGAACAAGTTAGTGCATGATGAACTGGTTTCTCATTTAGATGCTCGCTATGTCAGTGCGCCAGAAGCAATGTGCCACCTTAAAAAATTTGAAATGCATGATTGATCACATGCTGTATATAGATTAGCTGTACATTTGCCACAAAGACAATTAGTTTACTTTCATACTGGGAATAAAGAAAATGCTCTTTAACAAAGCAGACATCGACAAACCACACTTACTACTTGGTTTATCCTAAATTCAAAAGATATTGAGGCAAGGGAATACTTATACAATGAGATTCCCTATCATTATATTTTCATCAGTGGCAAATGGAAATGGAGACAAAGGGGTGGTAATAAAATTATTGCCAGAATGTATACAGTAAGTCCCAGAGACATTGAATGTTTCTGCTTATGTTTACTACTTTTAAATGTTTCGAGTGCACAAAGTTTTCAAGACTTGAGAACTGTCAATGACACTGTTTATGACACCTTTCAATTAGCTGCACAACATAGAAACGTTCTTGCTGATGACTCAGAATGGGAGAGATGTCTCAAAGAAGCAGGTCTATCTAAAATGCCACGCCAGATGAGGGTACATTTTGCATACATCTGCATATTTTTTAATGTTCCAAATGCACTGGCTTTGTGGTAAAAATGTAAAACACATATGTCTTAAGATTTCTTGCAAAGGTACAACAACTCCATAGCTCAATTAAAATTAATGATGGAAATTCAAAGAGTTTTTGCTATGTCATGGCTTAAGTTGTGCAACTTTTAATCTCCCAGACCCAGGCATTATAGATGATATAAACTTGGATGACTATAACACTGATGTTCAAAAACAAAAACTGAAGAAGCAATTGCCACTTTAAATGAATTGCAATGGAACGCTTTCAATGCAATACAACAAGCAATAGATGATGACTTGCTCAAAGAGCATTATTTTTATCTGGATGGACACGGTGGATCAGCAAAAACGTATCTCTATAATTTATTAATAAGTTCAGTTAGAACTAAAGGTGAAATTGCACTTCCCTTTGCAACCACTGGAATTGCTGCACTACTGTTAGAAGGAGGCAGAACAGTACATAGTGGATTTAAGCTTCCAGTTGCAATACTGGAAACATCAGTGTCCGATATTAGAATGAAATCATCCAAAGCCACCAAGTTTAAAAAATCTAAATTCATTATCATAGATGAGGCCACTATGATGTTGTGCCATGCTCTGCAATGTATTGATCGTTTATTACATGAAGTCATGAGTAATGATTTGCCTTTTGGTCACAAAGTCATGCTAATTGGAGGAGAATTCAGATACACATTACCTGTGGTTGTACGTGGCAATTGCCTTAGGTGTTCAGGAGTGAAACTAGAAATGAAACTAGAAGGCAGCCAGCAACGAGTACACCGAGAGGCGGAGAACTACAGACGTTGGTGTCCTGTGAACCAGCACTAATTGTGCTAATTATAGATGCACCCTGACATGTATGATATACAGAACTATTTGCCTGAAGTGGAATGTTGAACTTGACATGAGGGAAGAGATACATATGTCTCTATATTACCATCAAAGTTGGGAGGTGTGAGCTCTCAAGTGCATTAAGGATTGGGGTTGATACAGCATCCATTTAATCTCATTTTTGGGTTACATACGAGCTAGAACCCAAGTTTCCCAAATTACAAACATTTTAAACAAAATATATGCTTATATAATAGTGCCGTTTCTTTTGCATCAATGGGTGCTACATTAGCTGAAAATGTGGCAGGACATGGCCCTTAATGCTTTAAAGTTACTTCCCATGTACTCCCTCAGGAAGGAAAGCAAAGAAAATTTGCTCAACTATATGTACTTGATACAAACAAAGCTGTGGAATGCAGCTTGCAGAAAATAGAAAATGTTTACCCACTACATTTCATGAGCTTGATAAGATTATGAAAAAAATCCATACACTCAAGCTTATAAAATACTATCAGAAGTTGAACAACAACTACGTATTCATGCCCAACAAAATCAATTGGCAATACCGAAAGTCAATATGGTTTTTAGAAGAGATCGGCATTCTGATAAAAGACGTTATAACTGACCAACAGCTAATGGGGTTGCAATGGTCTTTCAAAATGATGAGGGATAGCCACCTTTGTCAAAGAGATTTTAGAATATATCCCAGAAATGAGGAGCAACCTTTCATTAACATCAATATATTAAGTACAAATTTAGATCCAATGACGTATCCAATTTTGTATCCCAATGGGGAGGCAGGTTGGCAACCAGAATGAATCCTTTCAAGCTATCCAAACACTAAACAGAGTGTCAGAAATAATATTTCTATGCTGGAATTTAAAGTGGCTTAAACTGCAATTAGGGAGGATTTTAATCCCATTTTAAGTGCAAGAAAACTGACACAATAATGGATTATTGATTCCTACCTACAAGTAGAAGCCAATAATTTAAATGTCATCAAATACTAACAACATAAACTCTGTGCAGTATTGTGGCCTCATGGATTATGTTGCTGAGGCGGCTACAAACCAAAATTTAGCAGCTGGCCGAGCCATCATTTTACCATCTTCCTTCCAAGGGTCTCCTCGCAATATGCAAGAACAATACAATGATGCAATGGCTATTATAACTAAAATTGGAAAACCAGATTTATTTATTACATTTACATGTAATCCACAATGGTCATAGATTGTTGATAATTTCAAGGATGGTCAAAATGCTTCTCATCAACCAGACTTAGTGGCTTGAGTATTCAAAATAAAATTATCAGTCTTAATACATGAAATAACCATTACTAACTTGTTTAGTAAGTGTTTGGCTTATGTTTATACCATTGAATTCCAGAAAAGAGGCCTTCCACATGCACATATTTTGAAAATACTTGAGGAAAATCATAAATGGAATACTGCAAACTAAGTGGATTCAAAAATTACTACTGAACGACCACATCCAGAAAAACATGTCACACTATATGAAATTGTAACACATTGTATGATTCATGGCCCATGCAGACATTTAAATCCACAATCACTGTATATGGAAAATAACAAATGCACAAAAGATTTCCCAAAAGATTTTAGAGATCAAACTTTTGCAAATTGTGATGGCTATCCTTTGTATAGATGAAGAAAAGGTCCAAAGGCCATAATTTGAGTAAAAGAGGTAGATAACTCGTATTATGTGCCATATAATCCTCATCTCTTAATGAAGTATTATGCACACATAAATGTGGAAGCTTGCACTTTCAGTAAATCTATTAAATATGTCTACAAATATATTTATAAAGCATATGATGCCGCAACTGTTGTCATTAAAAGTGGCCCAAATGAACAAGTTAGTGCATGATGAACTGGTTTCTCATTTAGATGCTCGCTATGTCAGTGCGCCAGAAGCAATGTGCCACCTTCAAAAATTTGAAATGCATGATTGATCACATGCTGTATATAGATTAGCTGTACATTTGCCACAAAGACAATTAGTTTACTTTCATACTGGGAATAAAGAAAATGCTCTTTAACAAAGCAGACATCGACAAACCACACTTACTACTTGGTTTATCCTAAATTCAAAAGATATTGAGGCAAGGGAATACTTATACAATGAGATTCCCTATCATTATATTTTCATCAGTGGCAAATGGAAATGGAGACAAAGGGGTGGTAATAAAATTATTGCCAGAATGTATACAGTAAGTCCCAGAGACATTGAATGTTTCTGCTTATGTTTACTACTTTTAAATGTTTCGAGTGCACAAAGTTTTCAAGACTTGAGAACTGTCAATGACACTGTTTATGACACCTTTCAATTAGCTGCACAACATAGAAACGTTCTTGCTGATGACTCAGAATGGGAGAGATGTCTCAAAGAAGCAGGTCTATCTAAAATGCCACGCCAGATGAGGGTACATTTTGCATACATCTGCATATTTTTTAATGTTCCAAATGCACTGGCTTTGTGGAAAAAATGTAAAACACATATGTCTAAAGATTTCTTGCAAAGGTACCCCAACTCCATAGCTCAATTAAAATTAATGATGGAAATTCAAAGAGTTTTTGCTATGTCATGGCTTAAGTTGTGCAACTTTTAATCTCCCAGACCCAGGCATTATAGATGATATAAACTTGGATGACTATAACACTGATGTTCAGAAACAAAAACTGAAGAAGCAATTGCCACTTTAAATGAATTGCAATGGAACGTTTTCAATGCAATACAACAAGCAATAGATGATGACTTGCTCAAAGAGCATTATTTTTATCTGGATGGACACGGTGGATCGGGAAAAACGTATCTCTATAATTTGTTAATAAGTTCAGTTAGAACTAAAGGTGAAATTGCACTTCCCTTTGCAACCACTGGAATTGCTGCACTACTGTTAGAAGGAGGCAGAACAGTACATAGTGGATTTAAGCTTCCAGTTGCAATACTGGAAACATCAGTGTCCGATATTAGAATGAAATCATCCAAAGCCACCAAGTTTAAAAAATCTAAATTCATTATCATAGATGAGGCCACTATGATGTTGTGCCATGCTCTGCAATGTATTGATCGTTTATTACATGAAGTCATGAGTAATGATTTGCCTTTTGGTCACAAAGTCATGCTAATTGGAGGAGATTTCAGATACACATTACCTGTGGTTGTACGTGGCAATTGCCTTAGGTGTTCAGGAGTGAAACTAGAAATGAAACTAGAAGGCAGCCAGCAACGAGTACACCGAGAGGCGGAGAACTACAGACGTTGGTGTCCTGTGAACCAGCACTAATTGTGCTAATTATAGATGCACCCTGACATGTATGATATACAGAACTATTTGCCTGAAGTGGAATGTTGAACTTGACATGAGGGAAGAGATACATATGTCTCTATATTACCATCAAAGTTGGGAGGTGTGAGCTCTCAAGTGCATTAAGGATTGGGGTTGATACAGCATCCATTTAATCTCATTTTTGGGTTCCATACGAGCTAGAATTCTACAAGACTGAACCATATCTAAATATAATAATGGAGACATGAATTTAAGACACTAGGATGTCCTTTCTGGTTCTTTTGTATGTGTATGAATGGATTGAATGAATGGGAAACCTATAAAGTGGTAATTATGTCCGGGCGAGGAGACAAGGGAGAAGGAGCGGTTAGCTATCAGTGATTTGACTTTGCTTTTTGGATAACAACGGAAACAGGAGATTACTGGTTTGTGGGACCAAAGTTAATTTGTATTAAGAAAACATGGTAATTAATATTGTGTCCCATAACATGGTTTTATTTGTCCCTCCAAAAGAAAGATTTATTTCACGACTTATAATAAACACAGAACCAATATATTATGCATTGAAGAAACCCACCTAAAAACAGACGTTATTTGATATACAAATAACAATAATTATAAAACCAGAATAGATTCCACCTACAACAATAGAGCAAGAAGAGTCTGAATATTATTCCATAATAGATTAAAGATAAAGGAGGAACACACAGGGTAAATATTATCTGGGTGGGAAGAATTAATGATATCTATATAACTTTAGTAAATGTGTATTGCCCAAATAAAAGTCAAATTTGCTTTCTTGAAATTTGTTTGAGAGAAACAAATAAAATAATATGGTTATGGATCTTTTAATGGATAAAAACAGTAAAATTATGTTAAAAACGTAACCTCAGATAGAATAAAACTTCTTTAAAATTTCTTAATGAAATAGAGAGTTGTGACGTACTAGATTCTTGGAGGGTCTTACACCCTTACGAGAAAGATTACACCTTTTTCTCGAATCGCTTTAACTCATACTCCAGATTAGACTATATGTTTGTTTCCTTAGAGACTTTAAGAAAAGTAAAAAAAGTGGAAATACAATTAACAGCTTGGTCAGATCATTCCATGAACTGTTTATCATTAGATGATCAACCAACACTAAGTCAGAAACCGAGTTGGCGAATAAACCCATCATTACTGATGGAGGAAGACTCAGTAAATTATTTAAAAAAATAAATAGACAAGTTTTTTAAGATCAATAAAGATTCTGTAGATTCAGCTACAACACTTTGGTATGCCCACAAATCAGTCATCAGGGGCCTAATGATCTTGCGTACTTCAGAGATGTACAAAGCGAGAGGAAAATCGTTACGACAGTTATATATAGAATTAGAGAAATTACAGTGCTTAAATAAACTTAATCCTAATAAGACCAATGGATGTCTAATTAACAATGTAAATTTAAAGATAAACTCTATCCTGCAAAAACAAGTAGGTGTTTTGCTGTGGAAATTCAGACAATCTAATTTTATTTTGGGAAACAGGGAAGTTCTTAGCTAGAAAACTAAGAAATCAACATATACAGAATAAGATAACTTGCATAAAAGGTGAAGATCACAAGAAATATACCCATCCAGATAAAATCGGAGACATTTTTATGCAGTACTATAAAATACTATATAATTAAAAAAACAACACTGAAATTCCAGAAATTAAGAAAAGTGACATAGACTTGTTTCTCAGTAAACTGGGGTTTCCATCTATCTCTAAAGAAGACTTAAGATTTATAAATAAAGATTTTATCAAACTAGAAATTGTAGATGCAATAAACTATTTGAAATCTAACAAGGCCCCGGGCACAGATGGTTTCGACCACTCATATTTCATATTGTTTAAAAAAAAAAATAAGTCCATACTTATCCAATATTTATAATGAGATTAAAAATCTAGGTAAGGCGCCATCTGAGTTTGTAGAAGCCAAGATAATTAACATCTTAAAACCGGGCTAAGATCCCAAAGATCAAAAAAACTACCACCCTATTTCTCTAATAAATACAGATGCTAAACTGCACCCGAAAATGTTGGCACATAGATTGATGGAGATGATTCCTAAATTGCTCCATGTCGATCAGTCAGGCTTTGTTAGAGGCAGACAGGCGTTAGATAACCCAAGACGTTGCTGGATCTAATGGCATACACTAAGAAAGTAAATATACCCATACTGATCCTGTCATTAGACGCAGAAAAAGCATTTGACAAGGTCAGTTGGGAATATTTAATGTCAGTTCTTTTGAAATTTGGTTTGTCAGATTTAGTTACAAAAACAATTAGCGTACTCTATACCAACTTAAAAGCATATACAAGGGGTCAGGTTATATGTCAGATAATTTTTTGTCTCACCAATGGGACCCGTCAGGGTTTTCCCCTTTCCCCCTTGCTGTTTTTACTCTTTATAGAATCCTGATCAGGTTCAATAGTGGATATAACTACAGGAATTTCTTTGGAGTGTCCATCAAAACCTGTTGCCAGTATAGCAGTGGTTGTTAAAGGGATCTCACCATCTTCTAGGCCAATACAGGTGTGTGTGGCTCCTGTGTCAACCAGTAATTTTGTTCGGTTTTCCCATCACCACCAGGATAATTCTTGGTGCTTCTTGTGCATATTAGGAATTTACTTGTATAGCATCTGGTAGCTAGCATATGGTTCTAATTACCATTATATACACATTTAAACATTAATATGATCACATAATATGTTTTTACATTATACATTTTATGTAATTTTTATGATTGACACATTTCATTTTACACTATTATGATTTACATTGCATTTTACCATTTTTGCATTTTTTTCATCAATCAATATTGTGAAACTCAATCTTTCATGATTATTATACTTTAAAATATCACTTCACAAACAAAGATTTAGATAAACACTTTTTTACACATTTCCAACACATAGTTAATTTAACTTAAGTTATCCTCCTCATGGGGTAAAACTGATATTCCAGAAATTCATCAAAGAGCGACTGTAACTGGTATGTCCAGGGCCGGATCTACCTTTTTGGAGCCCCTAGGCAGTGAAGTAGAGGAGCCCCTGTAGCGTTGATTGCATGCATTACAATATTTGCCTTTTCTGTGTGTGTGTGTATATATTGATCTGTGCTAAGTGTAATGGCTGTTTGAAATCATCATAGACACTCCCCCATAAAGTTTAGCCATTATTTATTGATTAAATATATGAGGGTGTTTGTTTTAGAAGAGATTGGTGGGGTATGTAAAAGGAGAAATTGTGTCTTTATTATATCACTTCTTGAGAGCTTTATCAAAAACATATGATTATTTTTATTAATCATTTTAGGGAGGGGTGGGAGAGGAGGGAGGTGGGAGAGGTCACGTGTATTTGTTAGATAATTGGATTTGAAGTTTTCACTACAATTCCCCACACAGGCCCAGAATTAAATGTAAACTCCCCCTCACACAAACATTTTTCACCAAACATTCATGAATTCTTCCAGGCTCCAGCAGAGGCATCAAAATATTTTCTTTTCTAATTAAAAAAATAGCTTTATGACTTTCCTTGGCTAGATATGCTCTTGGTCATACTCAAACAAACCTCCTCAAATTATTTGGTTAAATGGCAAGGATTTTTATATATATATATATATATATATATATATATATATATATATATATATATATACATTATAGTAGGAAGATATGTCAGCACTAGGCTGATCCGTTAGTCCAGTGCTGAGTTAAATTCAATTAGCTGCACCTGAAGCAACAAGCAGACTATTTAAATCCCCAGGAACTAATAACCAGGTGATGGAGTCTAGGGGAAAGTAAAAGGACAGACAAACCTTTTGTATCCTGGCCACAAGGTGGCACTATACCATATATCAGAGACTGTTTGTATCCTAGCCACAAGGCAGCACTCTACAAAATACCAGAGACAGTTTTGTATCCTATCCACAAGGTGGTGATACTAGCACTAACAAATTCAGGAGACTGATGTGCCTGCTTTACAAAAAGACATGAGACTCTGTGAAAAGGCATACCCTGCTAACCTCCGCTGAAAGTAGTACGACAGGATTAATTTTTTGTGTGAATTATAATTGTCCGGAGCAGAGAAGCTGCCTGGGTATAGTTAGGGTGTTCCTGAATGTCTACTAAGAACGTTTACATAGATTTTTCTTTTCTTTTTCTTAAAGTTAATTACTACATCTGGACCCTTGTTTATGAGCCCTATAAAAAAACAAGTCTCCTGCATCATAAATCTACGTGTTGCTGAACCTTTTGTTAAAAAATCACTGTGGTAAATGGCCATCTTTTTCACACCGGTGTCAGAAGAGAGATACTATAGTCTTGGTTTAGAAGACAAGCCCACCACCAACATGGACGAGATGATGAAAGCCTTAATGATGATGACAGCAGCCCAACAAGAAACTAACCGTCATCAACAAGAGACAATCCGGCAGCAGCAGGAATTTAACAGGTTGCCCGAGTTAGAGCCAGTCACCGGTTACTAAAGATGAGTAAGGAAGACGGTATAGAGCCCTTTCTGATAACCTTCAAAAGGATTGCAGTGAGTGACGCTTGGCCTCCATCTCAGTGGACTGAGATATTTGCTCCCTTCCTGGATCGTACTGCCCAGTGAGCCTACTATGACCTTCCGGCCGACCAGGCCTCCAACTACAAGATATTAAAAAGAGAGATTCTCGCCCGGGAAGGAGGGCCCACAGATATCAGCAGTGGAAGTATAGCCAGCACCAAGCTGCCCGGCAACAAATGTATGATCTCCTCCATGTCACCCCCAAGTGAATCTGTCCAGAAAACAAGTCACCAGTCCACATAGTTGAAACATTAGTCATGGACCGTTATTGGAGGGCCCTACCCAAGGAGATGAAAGATTGGGTAGGACAATGGGGACTTACAACCCTTGATGAAATGATCAATAGGGCAGAATGGTATCAGGCATGTAAGGAAGTGCCTGAGAGTCCTAGGCCCGAGGTACCCGTGAAGAGAGGAGGTTCCGAATGTAGAACAAGAGTCTTACTGAGAGAAACATTGGCAGAATTTGGAGACCTCAACCTGAATTTCAGAATGGAACCCGGAGGGTGGAGGGGAGAAGACGGACCCCATTTTAGCCACAGAGGAAAGCAGAAAACATTTGGGAGCCGGATAAAATGCTTCCAATGTGGAGAGTATGGCCATATTGCTGCCCAATGCCCGAGTCCCGAAGAGCTTTTGCAATGTGAGATGGGGATTGCAATCCCCAAATGTGACTTGTTCACTCTAGTAGGACTAACAAAGACCCCGCACCCATTCACGACAAAAGTGCTACTAAATTGTAGGAGAGTCGTAGGTCTGATTGACTCAGGAAGTGCTGTTACTCTAATATCAGGAAAGACAGGGGTCTCTAAAAGAATAAGAACAGTGACGCAAATTGGCATAGCTTGTGTGCATGGCACAGTAATGACCTATCCAACCCAATTCTTTTCGATAGAAGTACAGGGGTTCCGGGCAAAGATGGTAGGCCCCGAAGTTCCTAGGCTCCCGTATCCCATGGTAGTGGGACAGGACTTCCCACATTTTGAAACTCTTCTAAAAATGAAATCCGCTCAGATCGCGGAGTGCAGACAGAATCATCAGCCCAGTTCTATGGTAGAACTCAGAGAAATATTTCCTTTCGTTTCGACCCTGAATTATTCCAAACTGCGCATGAGAACCGAAATGCTGCAAATGATCTACCAAAACCGCAACGTCTTTTCAGCACTTCCAGACAGAACAACGAAAATCAGTCACTACATGTCAACCGAGCCTGGTATGAAAGTACGGATCAGACCATATCGGATCCCGGAAGCAAAGAAGGCAGAAGTACGGGAGGAAGTGAAGAGCATGCTAAAAGCTGGAATCATTGAGGAATCCTCTAGAGACTGGTGTAGCCCTATAGTCCTCATACCCAAGCCCGATGGCATAACACAGTTTTACAGTGATTTTCAGAAGTTAAACGCCATATCCCAGTTTGATGCCTATCCACTTCCAAGGGTTATTGGCAGGTCCCATTGGCACAATCCGCCAAAGAGAAGACAGCCTTTTGTACACCTGAAGGTCTTTTTCACTATAAGGTAATCCAGTTTGGGTTTTGACCTCACCGAGACTACGCAGTCGCATGCCTAGATGATATCGTCGTGTATACCCCTGACTGGGATATGCATGTGGAGAAGCTTGAGAGAGTCTTAGAAAGCCTCAGGAAGGCTGGTCTGACTATAAAGCCTGCCAAGTGTAACATAGGACAGATGGAGGTGAAATACTTGGGGTACGTAGTGGGTAATGAATTAGTCCGACCTCAATTACAAAACGTCGAGGCCATAGAGGCATGGCCAAAACCCCTAATCAAGAGACAGATATGTGCTTTCCTGGGCTTCGTGGGCTACTACCAACGATTTGTTCAAGATTTTCCTACAATAGTAACCCCATTAATTGAGTTGACAAAGCCTAGAGCTCCCGACACAGTCAAATGGAATCCGGAGGCAGACGCATCCTTTGAATCCCTGCGGTTAGCCTTGTGTCGTGAACCGGTTTTGGTGGCTCCTGTTTTTGACAAGCCATTTCTTCTACAGACAGACGCCTCTGAGGTCGGGCTTGGGGCAGTGTTGTCGCAAGTGCAAAAGGTAAATGAACACAGGATGCTTTATTTAAGTCGAAAACTGTTATCCAGGGAAAGGAAGTACTCAGTGGCAGAGAAGGAATGTTTAGCCATTAAAAGGGTGGTGGATGCCTTGCGGTACTACCTTTTGCCTCATCGATTCACACTGATCACAGATCACGCCCCGCTACAGTGGATGCACCGCAACAAGGGAGCCAATGCCAGAGTGATGTCCCTGCAGCCCTTCTATTTTAATGTGGTTCACAGACGAGGGAGTCTCCAGGGTAATGCGGTTGCCCTTTCTCGGTTCCAATGTCTCTCGTGGAGGCTCAACCCCCTGGTTTTGAGCTGTGGGGGGGTGTCACAAAGTCAGACGGACCCACGGATACATTATAAAAGGAAGATATGTAAGCACTAGGCTGACCAGGTCCGTTAGTCCAGTGCTGACAGAGTTAAAGCAATTAGCTGCACCTGAAGCAACAAGCAGACTAATTAAACTCCCAGGAACTAACAACCAGGTGACAGAGTCCTGGAGAAATTAAGAAGACAGACACAAGAATGTGGGTGCTGGAATCAGAGAGAGAGACAAACCAAGGAAGCTTCTATTGGAAACAAGTCCAATCTGCTAGGGACCTGCTCTTCAGACTAAAGCCACCTGTGAGGCCGACTACATTACTGCAGGGTCAGAAATTCCTTTTGTTTTCTTTATTACCCACAGGGAAGAGACTGTTGTGCTTAATGAGATTTTTTATCTTTTAGAGTACACTTGGTACTCATTACAAGGGTCCTTGGGGTTGGTACTCAGAGAGAAGGGTGGGCAGGTACCCTGGCCACAAGGTGGCACTATAACATATAGCAGAGACCGTTTGTAACCTGGCCACAAGGTGGCATTATACCATATATCAGAGACTGTTTGTATCTCAGACACAAGACGGCACTCTACAAAATACCATAGGCAGTTTTGTGTCCTATCCGCAAGGTGACGATACTAAAACTACCAAATTTAGGAGACTGATGTGCCAGCTCTGCAAAAAGACATGAGACTCTGGGAAAAGGCAAACCCTGCTAAACTCCGCTGGAAGTAGTACGACAGGATTCATTTTTTTTGTGAATTATATTTTTCCGGAGCAGAGAAGCTAGCTGCCCGGATGTAGTCAGGGTGTTCCTGAATGTCTAGTGAGAACGTTTACATACATTTTTATTTTCTTATTCTTAAAGTTAATTACTACATCTGGACCCTTGTTTATGAGCCCTATCATAAACAACTCTCCTGCATCATACATATATGTGTTGCTGAACCTTTTGTTAAAAAAATCCCTGTGGTAAACTGCCATCTTTGTAACAATATATATATATATATATATATATATATATATATATATATATATATATATATTGTACAATAGTCCTCAAAATCAAGTTATTTCACTTGATTATTTCACCACATATGAAACAGCTCATGGGCTCTATTGAAAAACCTTGGTCATTATATACCCGGCACCTTTTAAGAGAAGTATACAAAAAATAAAAAGCCAATAAAATGATAAATGATAAAAAATAAAATGGGTAAGTAGCTTTCCTACATGAATTCCAAGCCTCTGATGGTTCACAAAAATTAGCTTAATTTTATGAGCATTTATGTTTGTTGCTTCAACACTGTCATCATTATATTGAAGTACAGCATCACAGTAGTGACATCAAAATATTCCCTTTCCATAAAACAATCTTCTATCTTCATTTCATAACAATGAAGTGCTTTTAGGTCAAATATATACAGCCTTATTAAATTGCAATTCAGCAAATTTAAAAGAGCTCTATTTAAGCACATAGCATATTTTTTTTACAGATTTTTTTTAGTTAGTGAAGACCTTGCTTTTGGATAGAAGTTCGCTAACTAAAAACTTCTGTAAAAAAATATGCTATGTGCTTAAATAGAGCCCTTTTAAATTTGCTGAACCGCAATTTAATAAGGCTGATAGTTCTTATCTGTCATGATTATTTTATGTTTTAGAATTAATTTTTTATCACATAAATTGTATTAATTTTACAATATAGTATAAACTAGGATTAGAAAATAAAGACAATGATGATTAAATATGAATAATTATAGCAAGGAATAACAAGTAATTACATGTTGATGAAATATAAATTATTTCTATAAAGCAGTTAATGTTGCATTTTAGGAAATAAGGCAAATTAAATAAATCAAATTACAAAGATACAGTTCATTAGATTTTGATTACGTTTTATTCAATACCCAACATTGTCATATAGATAAGTATTTATCTGAATTAACATTTAGCCTTGTTTGGAAATATTTATGGCTCCTGTTCCATTCCCTCTCACTGGCCCAAAAGCAGACACCTTGCATCATTCAGTGCAACAACAGCTCTCCAGAAATGTAAACACCCCTCTCACATACATAGCATTCACCAATGTATCATAGATCCAAGGTCCTGCAGGGGCATTAATATTTATTTTTTTCTAATTAAGCTAGATGTATAACTTTTTTCCTGCTTCATTAGGCTTTGAGGCAGACTTCATGTTTTCTAATAAGTACATTTTTTTTATTGTGTGGTGCTCCTTTAACATCAGTATAACTCATCAATGAGTGTGTGATGTGATCTGACTAGCTGCTCCTCATAAATATATCGTACAGGATTTTTTGGTAAATTACATTTATCTTAAACAAATGAAAAAAATAATAATTATTCATGGTTCTTATATTTCAAAGCAAGGACAGCCATGCAGACACATCAAGATTATCACTCACAGAAGATTTATACTGGTAATTACATCAATCATTATTATAGGGCATTTAGAGGGACTCTACCTTGTGTCACTAATAACAGACAAGCTGATAATCACAGGCTCAGTCTCAGGCAGCAGAGGTTCCTTCTCCCTAAGTGGTGGATGCAGCAGGACTAGAGGAGGAGCTCCTTGGACTTGACACAGACTTCATGGTACATAGTGTGATGTGGTGAGATCTCCTCTTCCTGTCATTTGCAAAGCAGCAGAATGTGTATGCACGTGACTGGGACATAAAAACTGTCACTGGGACGGGGAGGATAATTTTAACACATAAAGTAGATGGCATTTTCAAGCAGTGCTTCATCCCCACTTTAAACAGGGGCTTATGCAGGTATCAGAGGGCAATCAGAGGGCAATTGGATATTGCTCCATTTCCCACCCTATAATATGTATATTTATATATTTATTTAATATAAAATGGAGGAGCCCCCAAGGAAGATGCACCTATAGGCTAGTACCTAACTCGCCTATTCACAAACCCTGCCTTCAATATGTCTATGAAACAGTCACATATCACATATATAGTTGTCGTAATTACTGGCTCGCACAGCGAGGGCCCAGGTTGTGGCCCTGAAATGAGCGCCGAAGGTGCTCAGTGCACTGGTGAAGATGAGCACCGCAGGCTCTCATCCCGATGACCCAGAGGACTTAGGCAATGAACGGCAAAGGCATTCATCACCGAGAACTGTGGCACTTAGGCAATGAGCGCCAAAGGCGCTCATTGCGCTGGTGGACATGAGCACCGCAGGTGCTCATCCTGACGACCCGTGGGACAGACGCAAAATTATAGCCCATTCTACTTAGTACCCGAAGCACGTAGATGGACTGCTGGGCTCGCAAAAATATGACTTTAAAGGCTGAACCGCTGAACTAGAAAGACCTGCAAAAATACACAAATATGACTCAAATTTACTTACACACACACACAGCACAGCACAGGTGGCAAAATGGCCTTCAGACAGTCTCCTGAAGAGTTGATTAGATCTAGCAAAGAGTTTAGACCGAAAAAGGAGAAAGAAGCGAGACATCTTTAAATCTGACCACAGGCTTATAACCACAGACAACCCAATTGAGTCTAACTAAATACAGAATGAGGACCAACCAAGGTTAGATTTAAATAAAATATAACTTTTATTCAATGTCAAAAATAAAAAACAGGTCTTACATATATTATAAAATAAGTTGGATAAGACAAATATTAATAAAGTAACGGCTGTCCCACACTGTTAGTAATATGTTCAATGGTGTAGAGCTTGTGCAGTGTGTATGTACTGTATATAGCTTAACAGTGACTTGTATTTTGATTCATGCAATACAGTATCACCAGTATGGAAAATACTGGTTATGATATAACTCATGTAGTAGAGTATCATCAATATAAATTGTAGACATCAATTCAGTAGAAATTATTCAAATACAGATTAGTCAATCAATAAGATAGATCCAAAATCCCTTGTTGTACATAGATTCATAGTATATAGATATACATGTGCAGTATATACCAATTGATTATGGTACACAGTCATAGTCAGATGTCAGAACATACATGAATCAGGGCAGAGGTGGGAATATCAGGGGATGATATTATCACCGTGGTCCTGTTTAACTTATTTGTAGTGGTGAGTACTGTTCTAATTACCTGGGAGACCAACTACTTACCCCTTATCCTAACTCAAAATGATATCAAACTACTATACTGGCTATCTGGGACTAATGCCACTGATACCCACTTACCTTTTGGTCACTAGCCACTACTCTGTAGATGACACAATGATGCCTTTGGCAAGAAGCAGAGATATGCTGTCGACAGCTACATGGACCCGGCGTGTGACGTCATCAAGTGGGGACAATGCTGATGCAGATCCGACATGCATGTTTCGCATATAGCTTCATTTGAGATCAGTCTAGACTGAAGAGTGGCATAGCTATGTATGAGGTGAGTAATTAGGAGAACAGAGCAAGATTAACTCTTTCCCTTCTTATTTGCAGTTTCTCAAATGATTGGAGGAACGTATGAAGTCAAAGAAGAAGATTAACATCTTAATAGACAGACAATTGAACTGTCATAAATCTGATGCTACTGGAATAGAGCATATGCAAGATGATTGAAGACATTATTATTATCCTTTATTTATAACGCGCCAACATATTCCGCAGCGCAATACAGGGGTTAGGTACAAGTATAAACAATACCCCACAATGAAAATAATGGAAGACCCTGTTATTGAGCTTTCAATCTGATATACACTGTGCTTTCCCTAAAGCACCTCACAAGATTAAAACTCGCAAACTTACATTCTAAAGGGTATGGGTGAGGTACAGGAGAGTGAGAGATGCATAGTGAATGAAGAGGCTAAAGATGATAGGCTTTTTTGAATAGATGTGTTTTTAAAGATATTTTGAAGGATCTGAGGCAGGAAGATAGTGGTGGTGCGAGGTAAAGAGTTCCAAAGAATAGGGGCAGCACGTGAAAAGTCTTGAAGCCGGGAATGAGAGGAGGTGATGAGAGAGGAGAAGAGAAGAAGGTCATTAGCAGAGCGAAGAGGGCGGTGTCACAACCTACAATGATTATGGAGTATAGAGGATCCTAGTCCTCTTATCTCCTGTAGGTTTTAGACCTAAGATTTGGGTGACTCAGACCAATGGACCTTCTTTGCGGATGCAAGAGCATAAGTCCCAGCTTAAGGTAGTGTGCGCTGGGAACCCTGGAAGGAAGTCAGAAACGATCTCCTCTGCCAGCATATGCCCTTGGGTCAATAATACACCTGCACACAAAGTCTTGATGAAAATTATGAACCATGTTTTATTTTAGAACAGCATATTTAACCACATCACACAAGAATGGGGGAAGTGGCTACCGTTAGCCAGCCCCAAATGACGTCTGGCCAATCATGAAGGGGAACTGTGTGTGAACCAATAGTACCCTCCCAGGTCTGCCCACTAGGCGAGGCCAACTAATTCATTTGGGTTTTGACTCTCCAGGGCAAAGCATGCCTTGGCTCTCCTGTGCCCAGGCTGAGAAGCCTTCAGGCCATCCCATTGTTTCTGGGTGCCTGCCTGTCTGCTCTCCAGCTGTGAGCTTCCCATTGTTAGTTCTCTGCTGGACACTTAGCTAATGGGATTAACAGGCCTTTGGGAACAAAGGAGGTCTGGCTCTATTCAATGGCTTCCCCTCTACAATATAATGACATACTAATATAATAACATACATTCATATTTAGAAATACAACACACAATGTTTCACACACATACAACCAACACATCCCACCAGCTCCCTCACATGACACCCATTACAATGAGCCTAAACATGGAAGGGATGGGAATATGCTAAGGGGTAAACTTATAATACTTTATCCCCTAGACCACAACATAACAATATATCCATAACAAGTGGGCCCCAAACCTTTTGTTCTTCCACATGGCAACAGCATGTGGAAGATAACCCAGCCCAAAATGGCCACTGCTGCCAGTCACAAAATGGCCCCAGCATAGTTCACACCAAATCCAATATGGCCACTGGCTGATTCATGACAATGGCGGGTGGGAGTGTATTTTGGGATGAGAGCAGAGATGTTGGAGGGTGCATTATTGTGGAGGGCTTTATATGTTAGGGTCATGATTTTGAATTGTATTCTAGACGCTATGGGAAGCCAGTGGAGTGCCTGACAGAGAGGTGCTGCAGACACTGATCGTTTAGTATGGTAGATGAGTCTAGCGGATGCATTCAAAATGGATTGGAGTGGAGACAGACGGGTGATAGGACATCTTACAAATAAATAAAGGATTACATTGAATAATTTGTAAAAGTAAAGAATATTGCACTCGTAATATTTATGGTCCTTGATTTAATGTACTAAGCAATTGATAATGTAATATATTTGAATAAAGATTAATATACAAGTAATATCTATGGTGCCCAATTTTATGATCAAACATCCAAACAAAGTAATTGTAGTGGCTGGATATGCTTATTGATAAAAAGGAATTGCTCATACCTAACAACTTTTAAAACTAGGTCTGACGGATTGAGAAAATAACTTAAAAAAAGAGGATATAGTAACACATCTGTAAAGAGAGCATATCAGAGGGAGTTACATACCCCTAGAGACAGATTGTTACTTCCAAAACCAAAGAAGGCAAATGAAGGACCTGTGAGATTTATTGGAACCTTCCGTGAAGACTGGAATAATATAACGGACATCCTAAACAAACACATAGACATTCTACAGACAGATACAATTGCCAAAGATTTCATCTGTGATGAAATACAGACTGGTTGGAGGAGGTCAAAGAGCTTCAAGGATACCTTGATATGCAGCCCTTACATAAGATGCAAGCCCAACTCCCAATCACTGCCTGATGGAACCTTTGGTTGTGGACACTGTAAATTCTGTCCACACATGACCGTAAGACCACATCTGATTGTTAGAACTCAAAAGAACATCCAAATGAAAGGTTTCTACAATTGTGGGATGCAAGGTGTTGTCTATGGCCTAGAATGTCCATGTTCACTCAAATATGTTGGGATGATGACAAGAGAACTGAGACAGAGATTAGGTGAACACCTACGAAATATTCACAACAGTGCAAAAGATTTATACAATGGAAAGAAACTAACATCAGTGGCCAGACACTTCAATGAATGTCACAACTCCAAACCCATGTGAAGTGTTGGGTATTACAGAAAATATAATTGGGAATCAGATCTAGCGTTCGAATAACTGAGAGCTGAGACCCAGTGGATTGCTATGCTAAAAACACTGGCCCCTGACGGACTTAATGAACACAATAATTTCAGTGTTTATCTATAAATCCACACACAATAATGTTTATCTCTCCTCAATAGTATTCTGTCCACTTAACCCAAACACAGCATTCAGGATGGAATGGTTGGCCCAATTACCCATGGCCCACCTGTTTGCAAGTGGATTTACCTTACAAGTAATGACTGATAAATTGCAGATTGCACTAATTGTGTCCAGGTGAGAGGGGTGTGGCTTGACTGTTAAACTGGTATAAAAGGTTTGTGAGCTGTTTTGGGACCTGTTTGCAGGTGGATTTACCTTGCAAGTAAAGGCTGATAAACTGCAGAGTGCACTAATTGTGTCCAGGTGAGAGGGGTGTGGCTTGACTGTTAAACTGGTATAAAAGGTTTGTGAGCTGTTTTGGGGCCTGTTTGCAGGTGGATTTACCTTACAAGTAAAGGCTGGTAAATTGCAGAGTGCACTAATTGTGCCAAGTTGAGAAGGCAGAAGTTAATATAAACAGGAGAAGGGGCAAACTTGTGAGCTTGCAAACATTTTCAGTATCAAGTGCAATTCTAGTAAAAGCGTAGGAGTTTAAATAAAAGGAGGGACTTCAAAGAAAAGGGAGGGAAGATTCATAGTGCAAAGGAGGAAAACTTTATACAAATACTGTATATTATTTTATATTCTTTATTTTTCCCACTGAAATTTTGTAGACAATAATAATAATTAGGAGTCAGTCCAGTGGCAACCTCATTCAGTGTACATCCTGTCATATTTATGGAATACTGGAATAGATGATCCAGGGTCCATACCTCTGTGAGAGGTGTGAGCATGTTGCCTCTCTGGAAGCTCAAATTGGAGATCTGGAGAGGAGAATTGCAGCACTTAGTGATATTGCTCCACTGGAAAGGGGGTTGGTGCTCACTGAGCACACTTTAGCTGGGCCTAGCATGGAGGGTGGAGATGTGGCTAGTGAGGATGTCTAGGGAGGTAGCTGGGTTTTAGTTAGAAGGGGAATCAGGGGGAACAGGAGGAGGCAGGCCAGTTCTGAGTTGGCAAACACCAACAGATTTGCCAATTTGAGTGAAACTGTTGGGGATGTCAA
Source organism: Discoglossus pictus (assembly GCA_027410445.1). Lineage (NCBI taxonomy): Eukaryota > Metazoa > Chordata > Amphibia > Anura > Alytidae > Discoglossus > Discoglossus pictus. The sequence continues at coordinate 282,941,461 of CM050166.1, read as the reverse complement.
ATCAGGAATGGCAACGCCAGATAGAGCTGTTCCCGCTAACAGCTGGGAGAACAGCTCTACTGGAGGAGAGGGAGGGCAGAATAGGCAGAGAAACAGACAGGTGTTGGTTGTATGGCACTCTATTATTAGGAAGGTAGACAGGGTGATTTGTCACCCAGATCCCTTCAATCGAACAGTTTGCTGTCTCCCGGGTGCTCAGGTTCGTCATGTTGTGGATCGGGTAGACAAATTATTGGGAGGGGATGGAAATGAACCAGCGGTTTTGGTACATATTGGTACAAATGACAAAGTTAGTGGAGGATGGGGTGTCCTAAAGAAGGATTTTAGAGAACTAGGTAATAAGCTGAAGGCAAGGACCTCCAAAGTAGTATTTTCTGAGATACTACTAGTGCCACATGCTAGCCAAGGGAGGCAGTAAGGAGCTTGGGGAGGTTAATGCGTGGCTAAAGATGTGGTTCACTAAGGAGGGGTTTGGGTTTTTAGAACACTGGGCTGCCTTCTCACTCCGGTACAATCTCTACAGTAGGGATGGATTGCACCTTAGTGATGAGGGAGCATTTGTGCTAGGGGATAGGATGGTAGAAAGGCTAGAGGAGTTTTTAAACTAGTACTTGGGGGGGGACTATATATAAATAATGGGGGAGGGGTAGTATAGTCAATAGGGAGGTAGTACTAAGTAACTCAAGCACAGTGCCAGGCACTTCAGAACTACAGACTCCTAACATAAGGTGTATGCTTGCTAATGCCAGAAGCTTGCCAGGAAAAATGGGAGAGTTAGAATTATTACCAATTAATGAAAAATGGGATTTAACAGGCATTACCGAAACGTGTTGGGATGAATCTCATGACTGGACTGTTAATCTGGATGGTTATAACCTATTTAGGAAAGATAGACGCAATGGTAAATGAGGAGGAGGGATTTGTCTGTATGTTAAGCCTGAATTTAAGCCAGAGTCAGAGAAGATATTTATGGTGGACCTAGTGATAAAATTGAATGTTTGTGGGTAGAGTTAAATAGCGGAGCAGCGAATTCCAAAAGAATATTAGTAGGAGTATGATATAAACTGCCAAATATAGCTGAAAGTGAGGAAATACGATTATTGTTACAGATTGGAAATGCAGCTAAGCATGTACAAGTTCTAATAATGGGAGATTTTAATTACCCTGAAATAAACTGGATAAATGAGACAAGCAGTTCAGTTAAGGGGAGCAGGTTCTTGAATACACTCAGGGATCATTACATGGCCCAGGTTATACAAGAGCCTACTAGAAATTAGGCTATCTTAGATTTAGTCATCACAAATAATATTGATATAGTATCAAATGTTGGAATAGGGCAACCTTTGGGAAACAGTGATCACAACACAGTCTCATTTGAGATTGAATTAAACTAATTTTAAGGTACCAACAAAAACTCTTAATTTTAAAAGGGCAGGTTTTAACGGTGTAAGGGCAGCAATAAAAAGTATAGACTGGGACAGAGAACTGATAGGTAAAAACACTGAACATAAATGGACAACATTTAAATCCTTACTAAATATACATACACATCGGCATATACCGTGTGGGAATAAAAGTAAAAGGAGTAGATCCCATCCAATGTGGCTTAACAATGATTTAAAGATCAAGATACAGAGTCAAAAACAGGCATTTAAATTATACAAACAAGAGGGGACAGAGACTGCTTTTACGGGATTACAAGGAAATCAACAAGGCTTGCAAAAGCGCTATTAGACTGGCTAAAATAGAAAATTAAAAATGTATTGCAAAATAGAGTAAGACTAACCATAAAATATTTTTTAAGTATATTAATGGGAAGAAGGCCAGGAAGGAAGCTATAGGAACATTAGAATGTGACACAGGTCATCTGATAATTACTGACCAGGAAAAGGCGGATGAGCTAAATAGGTTCTTTTCTTTGGTATACACAAAGGAGGTACCAGTGGTTGGGAAACTGCAACATAATGGGGCTACACTACCTTTGCCAAATAATTGGTTAACACAGGAAGTAGTCCAAAAGAGGTTGGAAAAAATTAATGTTAATAAAGCCACTGGTCCTGATGGAATACATCCACGGGTACTGAGGGAACTGGGTTCTGTAATAGCCAAACCATTATATGTAATTTTTCAAGATTCACTCAACACAGGGTCTCTACCAGATGACTGAAGAAAAGCTGATGTGATACCTATATTTAATAAGGGAGCAAGAGCAAATCCGGGGAATTATAGACCAGTGAGTCTCACTTCTGTAGTGGGGAAGCTTTTAGAAGGATTAATAAGGGATAATATACAAGAATATATCTATTTGTACAGGATTATAAGTAGGAGTCAAAATTAATTTATGAGGGATAGATCATATCAAACAAATCTAATTAGTTTATCTGAGGAGGTTAGGAGGAACCTGGATCAAGGCAACTCAGTGGATGTAGTCTTTTTGGATTTTGCAAAAGCTTTTGATACAGTGCCACGTGGGAGACTATTGTGCAAAGAGATTAAGAGATACAGGAATTGCAGTAAATATCTGCTCATGGATTGAGAGCTGGCTAAAAGACAGGAAGCAAAGGGTTGTTGTAAATGGAACATACTCCGATTGGACTAATGTGGTAAGTGGGATTCCTCAGGGTTCAGTATTAGGTCCTCTCCTTTTTAACATATTTATTAATAACTTAGACGTAGGATTGGAGTGTGGTGTCTCCATTTGATGACACGAAGTTGTGCAAGGTAATTAAATCAGATAATGATGTGCTTTCCCTCCAAAGGGATTTACATAAAATTGAGGAATGGGCATCTAAATGGCAGATGAGATTTTAAACTGTGGAGGGCCCACGACCCTTAATACTGCTGTGGAACGCTGCAGCTCCTCCAGGGTTACTATAGTCTCTGTGCTGCCTCTCTGATTAATGCCTTCCTTGCCCGGTCCGTGAATTTTGGTTGGCGGCCGAGTCTCTTGGCAGGATTGCTGTTGTGCCATGTTCTTTCCATTTGGTTATGATAGATTTAATGGTGCTCCTGGGGATCATCAAAGATTTGGATTTTTTTTTATAACCTAACCCTGACTTGTACTTCTCAACAACATTGTCCCTTTCTTGTTTGGAGAGTTCCTTGGTCTTCATAGCAGTGTTTGGTTAGTGGTGCCTCTTGCTTAGGTGTTGCTGCCTCTGGGGCCTTTTCTATTTCTAAAAAATAGTTTTATGTATATATTTTTCTCATTTCACTTCACCAACTTAGACTATTGTGTTCTGATCCATCACATAAAATTCAGATTAAAACATTGAACTTAAGGCTGCAATGTAACAAAAGAGGTAAAAAATCAAGGGGGGTAAATACTTTTGCAAGGCACTGTATATGAGCTCCTTCCTTGAAAGGTTACATTTCATGTTTTTTGATACCATATGATTTTGCTATAGTCAAACTTTTAGGGTTAAATTTTAATATGGTTTTTGATACCATATGATGTCACAATTAACACCTCCATTGTTGGTCAACTATATGTCTCACAATAGACCCAATAGAAGTATGCCATCTGTCTCTATGAATTTAATGTAGTATGTTTTAAAGATAATTATGGTGAGTCAACAACTGACACACCATCTATATATCCTCAACTTTGAAATGAGTAGTAATAACCATCTTTCAATTAGACCCTTACTGTGAAATGTAATTATCGTTTTGATTGCATTCTTGGTTAAACGCTCAGAAATTACTTCTACTATACTTCAAAATAAATTGTATGATTTAAATGGTCTGTGATCTTTCATTTGTTTTTTATTAAACATGTGAGACTCAATAAGCATATCCAGCCACTACAATTACTTTGTTTGGCTGTTTGATACATAAAATTGGGCACCAGAGATATTACTTGTATATTAATCTTTATTCACATTTATTACATTATCAATTGCTTAGTACATTGAATCCAGCACCATAAATATTATGTGTGCAATATTCTTTACTTTCACAGATGGTTCAATTTAATCATTTATTTATTTTTAAGATGTCTTTAATCATCATGCATATGCTCTATTCTGGTAGCATTATATTTATGACAGTTCAATTATCTGTGCATCAAAATTTTAATCTTCTTCTTTGACTCACCTTCATAGGTTCTTCCTGCAAAAAAGAAAGGAAAGAGTTAGTTTAGCTCTGGTCTCCTAATTACTCACCTCTTAAATAGCTATGCCGCTCTCTAGCCTACACTGATCCCAGTTATAGTTAGACGCGAAACGTGCGCGGATCTGCATCAGCGCTGTCCCCACTTAATGACGTCACACGCCGGGTCCATGTAGCTGTCGACAGCATATCTCTGCTTCTTGAGAAAGGCATCATTGTGTCTCTACAGAGTGGTGGCTGGTGACCAAAAGGTAAGTGGCTATCAGTGGGACTAGTCCCAGATAGCCAGTATAGTAGTTAGATCTCACTTTGAGTTAGGATAAGGGGTGAGTAGTGGGTCCCCCAGGTAATTTGAATGGTACTCACCGCTACAAATAATTTAAACAGGGCCACAGTGATAATATCTATCATGCCCTGATATTCCCACCTCTGTCTTGATTAGTGTATGTTCTGACATCTGACTGTCTATGTGTACCATAATCAATTGATATATACTGTACATATATATGTATATACTATGAGTCTATGTACAACAAGTGATTTTGGATCTATCTTATTGACTAATCTGTATTTAAATAATTTCTACTGAATGTCTACAATTTCTATTGGTGATACTCTACTACATGAGTTATATCATAACTGGTATTTTCCATACTGGTGATACTGTATTGCATGGATCACAATACACGTCACTGTTGAGCTATACACACTGCACAAGCTCTACATCGTTGAACATATTACTAATGGTGTGGGAAAGCGGTTGCTTTATCAATATTTGTCCTAACCGTCTTATTTTATAATATATGTATGACCTGTTTTTTATTTTTGACATTGTATAAAAGTTATATTTTATTTAAATCTAACCTTGGTTGGTCCTCATTCTATGTTTAGTTAGATTCAATTAAGTTGTCTGTGGTTATAAGCCAATGGTCAGATTTTAAGTGTCTTGCTTCTTTGTAATTTTTCGGTCTAAACTATATATTTTACACTGCTAGCCACAGGACTATTTCCTGGAAACAGTATCAATAATTGATTAAAATTACCCCAGAATAACTAAGTTATACTCTCCATGTGGAGTAACCCTGGTCTAATAATCACACCACTTTCTCTTGAAATAGATCTAGCAATGAGCAGATGGATTCAGCCATGAGGTTCCCTGAATAGGGCATCTATATTATTGTGTTTGTTAGATGTTAAAGCCTATGGCCTTTTAGATTCATCCAATCCACACTTAATAACATTCAGCAACTATTGAGTTGTTATTTTTATATTCGTTTTTATATTGCAGTCCATAGCTTTTTAGATAAAATAAGGGCTACAGCAATATCTATATTTTAATCTGTGGAAAGGCAGAAAACTTCCATCTCCACAGAATGGTCAATTAATTGTGGTATTAGAGGTCCTTTGATACAGTATCTCACAAAAGTAAGTATACCCCTCATATTTTTGCAAATATTTTATTATATCTTTTCATGTGACAACACTGAAGAAATGACAATCTGCTACAATGTAAATTAGTAAGTGTACAGCCGGTATAACAGTGTCAATTTGCTGTCCCCTCAAAATAGCTCAACACACTGCCATTAATGTCTAAATCGTTAGCAACAAAAGTGAGTACACCCCTAAGTTGAAATGTCCAAATTGGGCCCAAAGTGTAATTTTTTGGTGTGGCCACCATTATTTTCCAACATTGTCTTAACCCTCATGGGCATGAAGTTCACCAGAGCTTCACAGGTTGCCACTGGAGTCCTCTTCCACTCCTCCATGATGACATCACATAGCTGGTGGATGTTAGAGACTTTGCACTCCACCACCTTCTGTTTGAGGATGCCCCACAGATGCTCAATAGGATTTAGGTCTGGTGACATGCTTGGCCAGTCCATCACCTTTACCTTCAGCTTCTTTAGCAAGGCAGTGGTTGTATTCAAGGTGTGTCTATGTGTGTATATATGTTTTCTATAATATTTTGTGATGTTTCTCCCTATATGCATTTACCTGATGATGTCAGAACCTTCCTCCACTCTCTCTGCATCACTGTTTATGTTCAAATTGAGGGTTTCATCCCGTCTTTTTGTGCTTTTTGTGCCTAATCCGTTTATCTGTCATTTAGGGATTATTTATACTACCTTTCCTCAGTATAGATGTATACTTTTGGTGGTGTGAGTGTCATGGTCTGGGCCTGCATGCGTGCTGCCGGCACTAGGGAGCTACAGTTTATTTCAGGGAAGAGCTATTAAATTTGAGCAGGCCGAGAGTTAAGGGCTTGAGATGCAAACCCGTAAACCATTTGTTGAATGTTGGATGCGTGTGATTAATTAGTCAAACCCATAGTTACAGGTTTAGATGGAGCCAATGATAAATTACAAGCTACAATCGGACCCACATTCCAAAAATAATTCAATATTGATAAAGCCAAAAATATGATATTCTATTACATACGAGTTCCATTCTATGTATTAACACACTGATTGCCGGAATCGATATAACACGCAACTCAAACATGAAATAATGTAATTTAAATTGCCGATTTGCAAGCTTGAGAATCTTGTGCTATTAATTCTAATACCTATCATCACATTCCCTTTATTACATGTACAGTAGTTTGTGTGTATGTTTGCATTTAAAGTGCTACGGATTGTACTTTTTCTTCTCTGGTACCCGTTGGCCTTTTGGCTCCATTTGCGTGTTACAAGGTTGAATGCCAGTGAATTTGCTGCAATTTAATAGCTATATTGGAATGCAGCAGTTATGGCTTGACAGAACAAAGGATTCGTGGTCGTGAATTTCCACGTTCCACGTCCTGTAGGCTTTTTTTGCTCCAAACCCACAGGGGATGCAAGGATCAGGTTCAATAGTGGATATAACCACAGGAACCATTTTAGAAATTACTTTGGAGTGTCCATCTAAGCCTGTTGTCAATATAGCAGTGGTTGTTAAAAGGATCTCGCTTTCTTCTAGGCCGATACAGGAGTATGTGGCTCCTGTGTCAACCAGTACTTTGTAAGGTTTTCCCCTGACCACCAGGGTAATTCTTGGTGCTTCTTGTGCATATTAGGTAGTTACTTGTATGAGCATCTGGTAGCTGGCATATGGTTCTTGAAGTGAGTCAGCTTGGAGATCAACTCACTTTTGAGCTGGTTTCCATACAGTCATAGTTCTCTGTCTGCAAGTGCAGCAAAATGGCAGGGTTTATAATACTGCATCTCATGATCTGTAATCCTGGCGTTTGAGTGAGTATAGCTGTTGCAAATTCCCCTTTTTCTTGGGTGCATAATAACTGCAAGACTTCTATGTGGGTTTTGTCTTTTATTTAGCTGACACTGGATACAAAATTGTTATCCTCTGGTTATTATATTTTGTTTTTGGGATAAATACTTTCTTTTGTCTTTTCTTCTGACAAGACCTTACATTCATCTTACAAACTTACATCCTGTCAACACACACCTATGTTAAGAGAAATCCTCCGCAATTGCAACTGAAACATGACATACACACAACACTGCTATTATCAATTCAAGTTTAGTAAAAATATATATGGATATATAAAATCCATAACAGTAAATATTTTTTTAACCCTGCTAAGGCAGCAAGGTAAAACAGTTTAAATACTACTATTTTATGTATCTAATGTGACTGAAGCACTATTTAATCTATCATGCCATATGTAGTATACTGTTGAAGAAACTGCTATCACTTTTATTGATGATATATTAAACCAAATATTTCACTTATGCTATCCCTTCTCCAAATGATGACTTATCATCTATCCTGACAGCGAGAAGTGTCAACCTGTTTAATTATTCCTCAGGTTTAGCAACATGAGGATAACTCCATTGTGAGCATATCAACCACTGCTAGAAAAATGAAAAAAACCTGACCAAGAAAAAACAGGCCATCAAAAATGAAAGGAGAATATGTATTGGAACTGATAGATCCCAATGTGATAGTTGGTGCTCACGAATGGATGTATGAGGGAATTTGTGGGCAATATCTCTTTTTACTTTTTCTGGTAGTGTGCTGCTGTCTCAAATCAACACTGTCCACGAGTGTGTCTTGGTGCGTTTGCAGAGAAAAAAGAGGAAGGGGGAGAGAGAGTGCACAAAACCTAGTATAGTTGATTTGGGTTGATATGGTTGGTGATAATCAATGTACATAACCAATATTTGTGACTCTCACCTTTTGGAACCTCAAGGTATTTTACTTGCGTCTGGTCATTAAATTGGAACTGGCTGCTGACTGGAGCCTTCCCTCTGGATGGTTCTATCTTCACTTTGTTGCCTTCATCTTTTATCTTTGATTATTATGTCTATGAATTTATATTTGTGTTTTTGAAGGTATACATATATCAAACATTAGACGTGTGCACATCTACATTTGAATACCATGTGTTCTTTTTTATCTGCCTATTTTTAAGGGTTTAGATGTGTAATGTGCTATTGATGTAACATCATTATATACATGTATACCACAGGATTTGGGAGCAGCAGCCTCCAAAAATGTAAAATGCATTTTATTTATTCTGAAACACAACTACTTCCCTTTTGATGACAGATATTACTTGCAGAAAATAGGTATTGCAATGGACACTAAGTTTGAGCCAAATGTTGTCAACCTTTATATGGGTCTCTAGGAGGATATATATATTTGGAACAACAATCTTTTCTCCTCTAACGTCATTGTCTGGAAGCGTTTTATCGACGACATCATTAACTGGAGTGATGATGACGCAGATAATAAGGAAAAATCCCTACAATATAAGAACCAAAACCACATGAATCTCAAATTCATTATGAATTGGGACCATCATTCTATTTTGTTGTGATATCATACTCACAGACATGACCATTGGCATCATAACCAAGTTATATTGCAACCTACAGACACCAACAGTTACCTCCATGCCAGTAGCATACATGACCCAAAATGGAGTATTAACATTTCAACACAAAAATAAGCTCACAAAAATAATGTTTTAGCTAGATTTTATGACTGCAGAAGGCCTAGAAAGGATAGGAGCAAAATGTTCTCCTCTCACTGCTGCAGGATAAATATAGAAAACAAATGCAACATAATTAAATCCCCAGGGTCCTAATTTACATAAAAGGAAGTAAGAGACATCAGATGTTTTTAGTCAGTATAATGTATGTGAATAGCCTTTCATTTATCACTGTTATGAGGATTAAAGGCAGACCCCCCAAAAATCATGGTATTCATAATTTTCCCTTTCATGCTTCCCATTTTTCTTTTTTTGTTATTCTTACAAATCAAACTTTTCAATCTGCTAGCCATTTTGTTTCAATGCGTCTTTCAAGGAAAAGGAGGGTGTTAATTGAATTCTCACACTTGTGATTCTTGGATTTTACTATTTCTTTCCTTCATAGCTAATTCCCCGTGCTTGTTTTGTAATCTGCTGTCTACTCTGCCTGCAAAAACTCTCTTGCTTTCTGCAAAACTCTCTTGCTTTGGCATGCCACCTACCTTTTGTTCCCTGTGTATCATACAGGGTAAATAATAAAGATTGACATGTGACACGGACATATATGTGTATAATGTATAGTGACATGTCACACGCACATTTATGTGTATTGCCACTGCAACAAAATTAGCTTAAAACAAAATCAGTAAACAACTACATTTAAATGACATTATATGTCATGTATACTGATATGTCACACGCACATATATGTGTATCATCTATAGTTACATCTCACACACACACATTTATGTGTGTTGGGAAAAAAAAATATAAGGTTAATTTAACCATTTAAATATGAGTCATGTATACTGATATGTCACACGTACACAAAATAATTACATTAAACTATGGAATGTGCTTCATGTATGTGACATATGTGTGTAGCCCCCAACAAAAAATAAGGTCAATTGAAAATAATTACAGAACTATATTTAAATGACATTAATTTATTGCAATTCAATAGATCATATAAAGCTGAATCTTTCTATTTCTTTTAATATTCAAACAGACTCTGCATCAACAGCGTCTCTCAACAATTTGCACCGTGCACTGTGAAGCACAATCCCTTTTAAAGAACACCAACAAAGAAGAAGAGGTAAGATACAACAAGACATTACATGCTGAAAAGGCCATGCTTTGCTAGATGAAAAATTATAAATATACAAATAACTATTTCACTTTCTTTTTCAAACAGACACTACAAGAAGACCGGCGGATTAAGATTGGCAGGAAGGGACCCTCTGTCATTCGACACTTCAATCAAGGTAAAGTATTAAGTATAAACAAGAAAGAACCATGAGCCTTATTCAATTGCGACTTCCTCAATTCAATAGGGCTCTATATAAGCACATAACATATTTTTTATACAGAACTTTTTAGTTACTGAACTTCTAACCACAATCAAGGTTTTCAATAACTAAAAAATTTGCTGAATAAATATGTTATGTGATTATATAGAGCCCTCTTCAATTGGCAAAATTGCAATTCAATGAGGACCTATATATATTTAATGGCCAAGGGCCTCACTCAAATGTGATTTGCCCATTTCAATAGGGCTCTATATAAGCACAGAGCATATTTTTTAAAGGAACTTTTTATTTTGTGAACACGTTGCTTTTGGATACAAGTTCACTAAATACAAAATTCGGTAAAAAAATATGCTCGGTGCTGATATTGAGCTCTATTCCATTGGCCAAAACACAATTGAATGAGGAGCTGACAATATAACAAATGCAGTAACCAAAGGCCCTCATTCAATTGCTATTTTGGACAATTAAATATGGCTATAAATAAGCACTTTTAGGCCCTTATTCAATTATAACAAATATATGTGATGTGCTTATTTACAACCCTATTCAATTTTCAACATTGCAATTCAATGACGGCCTTAGAGTACTATTACATTGTAAAAAATGCAATTGAATGAGGGGCAAACTATGCAACATATGGTACATACAAAGGCCCTCATTCAATTGCAATTTGCACAATTGAATAGGGCTCTAAATAACAACATAACATTTTTTTTAAAGAAGTTTTTAGTTACTAAAAATCTATCCAAAATAAAGTTTTTCAATGACTAAAAACTTCTTTAAAAAAATATGCTATGTGCTTATTTAGGGCACGATTCAATTAGCCAAATCGCAATTGAATGAGACCCAAACTGCAATGTTTAACAACCTATAAGCCTTACAAAGAAGCAAAAATAAGAATAACAAAAGTGTTGCGCACCTAATAGCATTCTACAAAAAATCACACAAACACATAGGAAACTACATTAACATTCTTCTTTAATGTTTAACAACCTATAACCAGTACAATCAAGAATAAAAAACTTTTGCACAAGTGGTGCGCACAAAACAGGATTGTCAAAAAATAACACAAACACATAGCAAACTACATTAATTATATTATTTCATGTTTTACTAACTATAACCATCCCAATAAAGGTTAAATAAGTATACCACAAGTGGTGCGCACAAAACAGGATTGTACAAAAAATAACATAAACACATAGCAAAATAAATTTATATTCTTATTTAATATATCACAACCCACAAGCCTTACTAAGAACCTTAAATAAGAATAACAAAAGTCGTGGGATTGTACAGAAAGTAAAAAAAACAAATATAGAAAAAAATAACCATAACTGATACAATACAGCCAAAATCATAATTTTTTTACTTATTTAAAAGACATTTCACTCAAACAACATTTTCTATTTTATATAACAACAGATACTGCATGAAGACAATCGGACGAGGACTTTCTCCACAGGACCGGACCATCGGACGAGGACTTTCAACACAGGACCAGACCAGCAGACGAGGAATTTCAACACAGGACCAGACCAGCAGACGAGGAATTTCAACACAGGACCAGACCATCGGACGAGGACTTTCACCAAAGGACCACAACATCGGACGAGGGCTATCGCCACGGGACCACAACATCGGACGAGGGCTATCGCCACAGGACCACACCATCGGATGAGGACTTCCAACAGAGGACCACACCATTGGACAACGATTTTGAACCGAGGACCAACAAACATTCGGATTTAAATCACACTTCAACCAAGGTACAGTATAATAACTACTAGAGTATAAAACTAAGGAAACTGCTTTCAGTTGCATCCGTGTCAACAGAAAAATAAAAAAATTAATTAACTATCTCCCTTATTCTATTTAAATTGCTACTATGCAATACATAGCTCAATAACCACATCACTTTTTTTTTTAGCAAAGAAGTTTTGCAGTGGAAAATATCTATCCACAAACAACGTTTTTAATAAATAAAACCATTATTTTAAAAAAATATGTTACATGCTTATTTACAGCAGTATTCCATTGGCCAAATTCTTAGCCAGTGAGGACAGGAATTATAAATTTAACTAAATATAAATGATACATTGATGATTTGCCTTTTATTTCACCAATTGTGCACAAGAATCTTTAACAGGAATTACAAATTAAAATATACACAATTACATTTTTTTTTTTTTCCTTTACAGATTAATATGGCTGATAACGAGACCAAAGAAGAGAAGAAAAGACGTCAAACTAGAGAAAGACAAGAGAGATGGGCCGCCCAGCAGACACCGGAGGAGAAAGAAATTCGACGAGAAAAAGAACGCAAAAGACTTGCAAATAAAAGAATATCAGCTGCAAAAATGAAAGATACAACCAAAAAAAATAAAAAGATAATAAAGCATTTACAAACTGTTCCTAAAACATCAGATGACATTTTACAAGATACCAGTCAAGACAGACCAAAAAAGCAACTACAAAAACAAAGCATTTACAAACTCTTACTAAAAACTTACAGGACATTTCAACCAAACAAGGACAATATATACCAAGAAAAGCCACGAAAAAAACGAAACATTTAGAACCTGTTGTTGAAACATTTCATGACTTTTCATCTGATGAATATGAAAGTCAACATCCGATATGCTTTGCAAATTGTCCTTTACTGAAGTCTTTAGCAGTAGAGGTTCATAGTTGTGGGGACATGAGTACTCAATGTCAATTTTGTGAGGCTTATTATTTTAAACAGGAGAGACCCAGAGATGGACAATTTATTAGTTGTTGTCAAAAAGGAAAGTTCGAACTTCCAGAAAGGAAACAATTTCCAACCTATTTACAAAATATTATGACTGAACCTACTTTTCCAAATTACAAAAATTTTAAGACAAACATAAGATCCTACAATAGTGCCATATCATTTGCATCTATGGGGGCAACATTGGCTGCTAATGTACCAGGACATGGTCCTTACTGTTTTAAAGTCCAAGGACAAATTTATCATCGGACTTCACATTTACATCCAGAGGAAGGAGAGCAAAGAAAATTCGCTCAACTATATGTCCTAGATACAATGGAAGCTGTTGACCAACGTATGCAGATGGAAGAAAATAAAAAATGCTTACCCAGTGTTTTTATAGAGCTAAATAACATTATGGACAACAATCCCTACAGTAAAGCTTACAAAAAATTGGCAGAAGTAGAAAATGAACAACTACTTCATGCACAAAGACATCAATTACCCATGCCAAAGGTTAATATGGTGCTTAAAGGAGACAGACATACTGATAAACGTCGTTATAACTTGCCAACATCAAATGAGGTTGCAATGGTCTTTCAGAATGATGAAGGAGAACCACCATTTCAAAGAGACATTAGAGTATATCCCAGAAATGAGGAGCAACCATTTATTAATATTAATATCTTAAGTCCAAATTTAGATCCAATGACATATCCCATCTTTTTCCCACATGGAGAAGCAGGTTGGCAACCAAAATTAACCCTTCCCAGTTATCCAAATGCTAAAGCCAGAATCCGAAATAATGTTTCTATGCTTGAATTTAAAGTTGCTCAAATTGCCATTAGAGATGAATTTAATCCAATTTTATGTGGTGGGAAACTAACACAACAATGGATTATTGATTCATATTTGCAAGTTGAGGCAAATAATTTAAACTTTATAAAATATCAACAAGATAAACTACGTGTAGAACAATATTGTGGACTCATGGATTATGTTGCTGACGTGGCTACAAGCAGAGACATGACAGCTGGCAAAGCCATCATTTTACCATCTTCCTTTCAAGGATCTCCTCGAAATATGAGAGAAAGATACAATGATGCTATGGCTATTGTGACAAAATTTGGAAAACCAGATTTATTTGTGACATTTACATGTAATCCACAATGGCCAGAAATTAATCAAAATCTACTTCTTGGACAAAGTGCTTCAGATCGACCAGATTTAGTAGCCAGAGTTTTTAAGATCAAATTAAATGAATTAATACGTGACTTCACTATAAATCAGTTATTTGGCAAATGTCATGCTTATGTATATACCATTGAATTTCAAAAAAGAGGCCTTCCACATGCACATCTTTTCATAATACTTCAAGAGAAAGATAAATTAGATACTTCGGACAAAGTGGATGCAGTCATAGTTGCTGAACTACCAGGTCCAGAACTATATGGTAGACTATATGAGATTGTTACTCATCGCATGATTCATGGACCCTGTGGAGACCTTAATCCACAATCACCATGTATGGAAAATAATCAATGTTCAAAAGATTTTCCAAAAGATTATAGAGACAAAACATATGCAAATTGTGATGGATATCCACTTTATAAAAGAAGAGAAGGAGATAGTGCCATTATTCGTGGAAAAAAAGTGGACAATAGATATGTAGTACCCTACAATCCACATTTACTCATAAGGTACAACGCCCACATCAATGTTGAAGCCTGCCCTTCCATCAAATCTATTAAATATGTCTACAAATATATTTACAAAGGTTACGATGCAGCTACTGTAGTCGTCAAAAGTGCAGACAACCCTGAAAGTAGTGAGTTAGTACATGATGAACTTGCATCTCATGTAGATGCTCGCTATGTCAGTGCGCCAGAAGCTATGTGGCGGCTTTTAAAATTTGAAATGCATGATAGATCACATGCAGTATATAGGTTAGCAGTACATTTGCCACAACGACATTTAGTCTATTTCCATGCTGGAAATGAAATGAATGCATTGGCCCAAAGTGAAGATCGTCACACTACACTAACTGCATGGTTTGCATTAAATTCCACTGATGCTCAAGCAACACAATACTTATATATTGAAATTCCATATCACTATGTTTTTGTGAATGGATTATGGAGAGCAAGAAAAACCAGAGGCAATAAAATAATTCCACGAATTTACACAGTCAGTCCAAGAGATGTTGAACGTTTTTGCTTACGGATATTACTTTTAAATGTTCCAGGAGCACAAAGTTTTGAACAATTAAGAACTGTTAATGACATTGTATATGAATCCTTCCATTTAGCTGCAAGACATAGAAACTTACTCGCTGATGATACAGAGTGGGAAAGATGTTTAGAAGAAGCAGCACAATGTCAAATGCCACGACAGATGAGAGAACAATTTGCTTTTATTTGTATCTTCTCAAATGCTCCAAATGCATTAGCTTTGTGGGAGACTTTTAAAAGTAATATGGCTAAAGACTTTATGCTACGATACAATGAACCCATTGCACACTTAAAAGCGTTAATGGAAATTCAAGAAGTCTTTTTAACTCATGGATTAAGTTGTGCAAGTTTTAATTTGCCTGATCCAGGTCTTATAGATGACATTAACTTTGAAGACTATGACATTCAACTACAAGCAGAAAGAACAGAAGAAAGACTTGCAACTTTAAATACACTACAATTGCAAGCATTTCATGCCATTAAAAATGCTATAGATGATGACTTGGTGACAGAGCGTTATTTCTATCTTGATGGACCTGGCGGATCAGGGAAAACATATTTGTACAATTTATTAATGAGTTCAGTACGAGCACAAGGAAAAATAGCAATGGCGTTTGCCACTACTGGAATTGCTGCACTTTTATTAGAAGGTGGAAGAACTGTTCATAGTGGATTTAAACTGCCAGTGCCTATTTTAGAAAATTCTGTGTCAGATATTCGCATGACATCCTTACAAGCAAAGAAATTGAAGAAATGTAAATTAATTATAATAGATGAGGCCACAATGATGTCATGCTATGCCCTCCAATGTATTGACCGTTTGCTTCGTGAAGTCATGGATAATATTTTTCCATTTGGTGGAAAGGTAATGTTGTTGGGTGGCGATTTTAGACAAACATTACCTGTCGTTGTACATGGAAATCGAACAGACATTATTGAAACATGTATAAAGTCAAGTACAGTATGGAAACATTTTACCCATCTTCAACTGCAACAAAATATGAGATCAGAAGGCCAAACTGATTTCAATGATTGGCTTATTAAAATTGGAGAAGGCAGAACAGAAAAAATACTACATTTACCTGACGACACTGTAGAGATCCCACCTCATATGATTTGTCAACAAGATATTATATCGGCTATATTTGAAGGGAGCATAAATAACGAAGAATATTCCGAGCTTGCCAACCAAGTTACACTGACGTGTAAAAATAAAGATGCATTAATACTCAATAATGAAATCTTAAAAAAAATGTATGCACCACAAAGAAATTATCACAGTGCTGATTCTGTACTTGCTGATGACAATGAAAGTCAGGCAAACTTTTCAACTGAATTCATTAACTCTTTAACTCCTTCTGGAATGCCACCACATATTTTGCAGCTAAAGAAAGGTGCAATTATCATGTTACTGCGAAATATGATCCCCAAATAAGGCCTATGCAATGGCACAAGATTAATTGTTCAACAATTAAAGGACTATTTTATAGATGCTGAAATTTTAACTGGGACCCATAAAGGAGAGAGAGTTTTCATACCAAGAATAGATTTAGCACCAAGTGAAAGTAGTCTCCCTTTTATACTTCAAAAAAGACAATGTCCCATTATTATGGCATTTGCCATGACCATTAATAAATCACAAGGTCAAACTTTCAAATCTGTGGGTATTTACTTGGAAGAACCAGTTTTTGCACATGGTCAATTGTACGTTGCGTTGTCACGCTGCAAAAATCCACAGGCTATTAAAGTTTACATTGAAAAGAATGAAAGTCAAGGTGATTTATTAGAAGATGGACGTATTTTTACTAAAAACATTGTCTACTATGAAGTACTATAACTTTGCAGGATACAAACTAAAGCCATGCAAACATTTTGGAAAAACATTCAAAAATACAAAACAATTGGTTGTTTAATTCAGTCATAATTAATGGAAGTCATGTTTATGGATAATTCGCCTCACAAAATACTTGCCTTGCATTTCTATGAAAAATTATGTTAAAATGTTAAGTCACTATGTTAATGTTTCATTCATGTTTATCGCCAGTTTATGTGCTCAGTAATGAATTACTTTAATTACGTACGGTTTAAGGAGAGTTTTTACTGTATGCCTTCCTCTACATTCAATGTATATTAAACTTAACAATTATTCTCAGACAAATTGCATGTTAATACTGATTAATTTAAAGTTAAACTGTTTTTACATTCAAATGTTAATACTTTTAATTCAAAATTATGTTACAAAATGTGTTTACTATGTTCCTGTTTATAATTTTCAAAATTACACAAATGTTTTGCAAAAATTCGAAAGTTACATAAAAAATAAAGTTCAATTTTAAAAATATATACTTTCAAGGTTATTCCTTACATATATTTTAAACTTCATGTTAAAATTCGGCACGTTGCAAAAAGTCTTTTTACTTTTTACTTTCCTCTGGATTCTATGTATATTAAAGTGAACAATTCTTCAGATACAAAATTCATTTTTAAAAACCATTACATCAACGTTTTACAAAAATACATGTTCATATCACAATACTTACAAGGGTCAAAAATATATTTAAATAACTAAACAACTTCACAAACATATACATCACATTGCCGTCATTTTTTGACGGACAAGTCGCTAGTCACTATATAAAGCATTGCAACAAAACAACACATGAGCAGGATAATGACAGTCTAATTAAAGTTGTCTGCTGTAAAATATGTATAACTCCTCGAAGCTTTCAAATATGGGCCTGCCAGAAATTCATTTAAACACTACTGCAATTTGTAATCAGGTCTCACTCCTAGCTCTCAATGTTCCTACTCCAAGGTCAGCTTTTTCTCTATGATAAAACTATCCTTTTAGCAAATACAAACTAGGGAAATTGAATAAATAAACTCTTATGCTTCCGTTTATATTACATTATGTTTAACACCACAATATAATTTAAAGATCCAAATTCTACTTTAAGGTTTTGTTCCACTCTGTAAGTCTATTGGCTACACAATGATCTAAGATCCAGGGTCTTACTAAGTACTGACCTTCCAAAGAAAATGCTTCTGCAGCCGATTTGAGGTACCGCAATTAGCTGCCCAGGACTTCAGAGCACACAATGGATAACGTTCACCCAGTCTCATTTGAGGTGGTAAAAAATTTACTGATCAAAGTAAAATTTAGCCAATGACATCATGATAGAAAAAAGTTTATTCAAAACTGTGCGGTGTAAAGGTACAGAGGAATCACATCCAATTTCTGAGTCTTGTACAGGAACTGTATACATTTGTAACACGTTCATTGGTTAATTAAAGTAACAGACAATTTCACACAAGATAATCTCAGATAACCTGTCCTAATAGCAATGTTTCTACTGTCAGATTTCCGGGACTCACCCCAGGCCAATCGACTGTACAGCAGGTTAATTTCTTGTTATGTTGTTTTATCAGTTTTCTCGGCCCACACACAAAAAACAACCCTATGGCAGATTTCCAAAAGAAGTCCTTCCTTTAACTTGTTTTAAGTGGCCATGGACAGTCTATGTGGAGGAGGTGAGACGACCGGATCACCAAGGATGTTATTGCTGGATCTCAACAGTTGCTCCAAAATATCTCACTCAGATTCTTTCTAGTCCAATCAGACGCTCAAAAAACAGTTGATATCCAGATCCTCAAATGTCTTTTCTTTATTAGGCAAGATGGCCTTGGGAGTGCTACAAATGAGGCTTACGCAGAAGATTCCATGAGCAGTCTAAAGATTATCTCTACATCACCTTGTTATAAAGTTTTAATTCAAGCAAATCAGCTAAAACTAAATATATTTTTGCAATCTCTAAATTCTTATTTTGAGATTCAATGCCTATGTATTTTGTTACTTAGTTACATGTCATGTATTTGCAACATTTGCAATAATACAGTTGCAAACAGGCTAAAATGTGTGTGTATAATATGACACAGCAGAACAATATGAAATTTCTAACAGTAGAACTAAATGGAGTATCTATTTTCTCCACTAGCTGCTAATGTCTTGAAATACAGACTATTTGGTTGTCACAGTACCATATCTAGCCAGCTTGAGGATTACATTTATTATATAAGCACATTAATAATAAATCACAATATATTTTAACAATCTATATTATAATCTATAATACAAGGACACTAGTACAGTTTGGACCATCATGTTATTTTCAAGTTATACCCATAATTGTATTTGGTATCATAAGCCAAGGTCAATTACATGCACATCTTAAACAATACTTTCATTATATATCAGTCACTATAATTCATATAAAAAAAAGAACAAATATGATTTCTTGTGCTGACTGCATAGCATTTCTTTTGCTGACTACATAGAGTGTTCTAACCAACATTCACATTACTTCCATAACATATTTATATTTTCTAGTTTAATACAAATGTTTTTTTTTTCCTTTCCTTTCCTATTTTTATGATCTGCTTTCCTTTATCTCTCTCCATGTTGGAATTGTATATCTGATTATCTAAGGATCTCCATCTACTAGTTTTGCTTAATTTAGTGACAGTGATAATGGTAACAGTATCCAGTCTGTGGTTACCCAGGAGAGGAGGAATGCAGAGTAAAATACTTAGACGTGTCAACTTAAAATTACTTTTCTTTGCCTTTAGTGCTTTTAAAATTGAAAAGAACACCCTCTGTGTAATATACATTATTTAAATATATATACATTTTAGAAATAATTATTTCAAAAGACCTGATTTTCTTGTTTTTTCATGCTTTTAAGATTCTTGTAAAATGATGTAGCTCAATTAACCTGCTGTTTCTTCTATTTCAGAAAGCAAACAATTTGTCTCTACTTGTTGTGCAATGCAAAAATAGGTTGCTTTTCTTTTTAATGAAATTAAAGATAGCTTCAATTGAAAAACCTTTGCTATCATAAATATATTATTACAGTTAAAAATGTATTATAAAATAAAGTGTATATATATATATATATATATATATATATATATATATATATATATATTAAAAGAAGAATCGGGGGGCGTAGCGCACAAAAACCTAGTCAGTATTGTAGTTCTACCGGCGATCTTCTTTCTTGAAGCCCTGAAATATGTTCTGTGTAATGGTTATGTGCTAACTGTATACAACTAGGGCCCTATTAAATTCCAGCCTCGTAAATAAGAGGCTTCTACTTAAATCCTACGTACTGCAAAATTTCTCAAAGTTACAATGCTATTACAATCGCCCTGCTGCGAGCAACGTATGAGCTACGCAGCAGGGCCGTACGTATCAACACTGCGAAAATGTACATGAGGAGTGACAGCCTGCGAGATGATCTCGCAGGCTCCCTCACCTCAACAAGTAGTGCAGGGGTCCTAAACGGGACCTCCGCGGCAGTCCCCCACATAAGCCCTGCTGTGGGGGGTACTCCAACTACCCCTCCGGCACCTAAAATTAACCCCCCTCTATGCGAGGGTCCCCATCGGGACTCCCCAAGTGTCCTCACATTAACACCTTGCTGCAGGGGTCCATAGGGACCCCCGCAGCCCCCACACATTAACCCCTTGCAGCGGGGGTCCCCGATCGGCCCCTGCTGCATTTAATACTTTTAAATTCCCAGCCGCGGCTCCTTAAAGGGCCCACGGCACACTATTACTAATTCGGGTCGCGGCACCTAAAATAACCCCCCTCTAGGCTGGGGGTCCGCATCAGGACCCCCCAAGTGTCCCCACATTAACCCCTTGCAGCGGGGGTCCCCAATCTGCATATATCAGGCCCCCGCTGCATTTAAAAAATGCAAATTCCCCGCCGCAGCTCCTTAAAGGGCCCATGGCACACTATTACTAACCCCCGAAGTGTCCCCACATTAAGCCCTTGCTGCAGGGGTCCATAGGGACCCCCGCAGCCCCCACATTAACTCCCTGCAGTGGGGGTCCCCGATCGGCACCGATCATGACCCCACTGCATTTCAATTTTTACATTTTCCGCCTTGCGGGTCCTTAAAGGACTTTAATTGTCCTGAAAGGACTCGCACTAAAAAATATTAACCCCAGGCAACTATAATTAACCCTATAATTCATAGGGGTAAATACAGTCCCCCATAAGGCCTTAATTGACCCTGTCACTCACGGGGGTCAATACAGACCCCCATAAGGCCTTAATTAACCCTGTCACTCATGGGGGTCAATACTGACACCCATAAGGCCTTAATTAACCTTGTCACTCATGGGGGTCAATACAGACCCACCCCCATAAGCACTTAATTAACTCTATAACTCATGGGGGTCAATACAGACCCCCATAAGCACTTAATTAACCCTATAATTCATGGGGGTCAATACAGACCCCCATAAGCCAATAATTAACCCTATAATTCATGGGGGTGAATACAGATCCCGATAAGCACAATAATTAACCCTATAATTCATGGGGGTCATTACAGATCCCCCCATAAGCACTTAATTAACCCTATAACTCATGGGGGTCAATACAGACCCCATAAGCCAATAATTAACCCTATAATTCATGGGGGTCAATACAGACCCCCCTAAGCACTTAATTAACCATATAGCTCATGGGGGTCAATACAGACCCCCATAAGCACTTTATTAACCCTATAACTTATGGGGGTCAATACAGAGCCCCGTAAGACAATAATTAACCCTATAATTCATGGGGGTCAATACAGACCCCCATAAAGCCTTAACTAACCCTATAACACATGGGGGTCAATACAGATTCCGATAAGCACAATAATTAACCCTATATTTCATGGGGCTCAATACAGACCTCCATAAGCATTTAATTAACCCTGTCACTCATCGGAGTCAATACAGACCCCCATAAGCACTTAATTAACCCTATAAATCATGGGAGTCAATACAGACCCCCATAAGCCAATAATTAACCCTATATTTCATGGGGATCAATACAGACCTCCATAAGCATTTAATTAACCCTGTCACTCATGGGAGTCAATACAGACCCCCATAAGCACTTAATTAACCCTATAATTCATGGGAGTCAATACAGACCCCCATAAGCCAATAATTAACCCTATAACTCATGGGGGTCAATACAGACCCCAATAAGGCCTTAATTAACCCTATAACTCATGGGGGTCAATACAGACCCCCATAAGGCCTTAATTAACCCTGTCACTCATGGGGGTTAATACAGACCCCCATAAGCACTTAATTAACTCTATAGCTCATGGGGGTCAATACAGACCCCCATAAGAACTTAATTAACCCTGTCACTCATGGGGGTCAATACAGACTCCCATAAGCCAAAAATGAACCTTATAATGCATGGGGTCAATACAGACCCCCATAAGCACTTAATAAACCCTGTCACTCATAGGGGTCAATACAGACCCCCATAAGGCCTTAATTAACCCTATAACTCACAGGGGTCAATACAGATCCCCATAAGCACAAAAAATAAACCTATAATTTATGGGGGTCAATACAGACCCCCATAAGCACTTAATTAACCATATAACTTATGGGGGTCAATACAGAACCCCATAAGCCAATAATTAACCCTATAATTCATGGGGGTCAATACAGACCCCCATAAGCACTTAATTAACCCTAAAACTCATGGGGGTCAATACAGACCCCCATAAGCCTCTATTTAACCCCATCAGTCCCATAAGGGTATATTATGACACTTATGGGGCTGTTAAAACCCAACATTAACCACATAAGTGCCATGACGGTCCACAAGAACCATCATGACACTAACTACAAACACTACACTATAACCCCCAATAAACCATTAAATCTAAACTAACCCCCCTCTACACTAATCTATTAACACTTACACTACCTACCTACACTACCTACCCCCTAATAACCCCACCACCACCACCACTCTAATTACAAAAATAAACTTACCTTACAGAAAATAAAATACCTACATTACAGAAAATAAAAAAAACTACAGTACAGAAAATAAAATACCTACATTACAGAAAATAAAAAAACATTAAAAAAAATAAAAAACCTACATTACAGAAAATAAAAAAATACATTACAACACCCCCACCCCCCACTACAGAAAAAAAAACAAAATTACACACCTGAAAAGGAAAGACAGACATACACAATACAATACATACATACAATACTTTACATTACATACAATACATTACATATAATACAAATCAAATACCCCCTATCTATCTAACATACAATTTATTTAATATAAAATAAATCCTAACTATATCAAATAAATCCCCATATCTATCTAATATACAATAAATCCTAACTACATACAGAAACCCTAATTCTAAGCTATAATAAAATAATTAAAATCCTAACTACATACACAGACCCTAATTCTAAGCTAAAATAAAATAATTGAGACCACTTTTCTTTAAGATGTCCCTTCAGATTACTAACCTAGGGGTAAAACAAAACAAAATAATTAGTACAAAACATTAACATAAAATAAATAAACTTTATATACATTCTAAATATTCTACTCACCTTTCCAGCATGTCCAATCATTCTTCAGTTCTTCTCCGGCGCGGCCCTGTTAAAAAAACACACAATACATTAATACAATATACAGACACCAAATAAAATAAACATATAAATATACATTCCCTGCAACCGGGAGGAAATTGGCAATGGCGGCTTGTGATTGGCTGAAAAAGCTGTCTATCAATTTCAGCCAATCAGAAGTCGTCAATGTGTGAGCCAATGAGAATGCGCAGATGTCTTCACCCAATCACTCCGTGGGGGTGTATCCCATAGTGAATAGAATGATGGGACATGCTGGAAAAGGGAGTAGAATATTTAGAATGTATATAATGTTTATTTATTTTATGTTAATGTTTTGTACAATTTTTTTTGTTTTGTTTTACCCCTAGGCTAGTGATCTGAAGGTACATCTTAAAGGTAAGTGGTCTTAATTATTTTATTTTAGCCATTCAAACATGGCTGTATGGAGTATCTGTACATAGGCCGACAATAATCTGTACGCTCCATAGAGTTGGGCTTTATGGTAGAGTGGCCAGAAGAAAGCCATTACTTTCAGCATATAATAAAATGGCATGTTTTGAGTTTGCAAAAAGGCATGTGGTAGACTCCCAAAATTTATGGAGGAAGGTGCTCTGGTCTGATGAGACTAAAATTGAACTTTTTGGCCATCAAAGAAAACACTATGTTGGCGCAAACGAAACACATCACATCACCCAAAGAACACCATCGACACTGTGAAACATGGTCGTGGCAGCATCATGCTGTGGGGATGTTTTTGAGCAGCCAGGACTGGGAAACTGGTCAGAGTTGAGGGAAAGATGGATGGTGCTAAATACAGGGATATTCTTGAACAAAATCTGTACCACTCTGTGCGTGATTTAAGGTTAGGACAATGACCCCAAACACACTGCTAAAGCAACACTTGAGTGGATTAAGGAGAAACATGTTTGAATGGCCTAGTCAAAGCCCAGACCTCAATCCAACAGCAAATTCGATAGATAACTTCAAAAAGGGGTTAGATATATTTTGAATAAAGAGAGCATTCAAGGTTATCCTAGATAACTAGCCAAGGAATATTGATCCAGGGAGAAATTTGATCGCCAGTTTCTGGGGTCAGGAAGAAATTTAGCTTTTTTTCCCATTAGGAAACAATTGGCAAAGTTTCAATGTTTTTGTTTTTTTCTGTTTGCCTTCCTCTGGATCATTTAATAGTACACATATATTAAAAGTTTAAGAGAGATCTAAAAAGGTTGAACTTGATGGACTAACTCTTTATTCATCCTCAAATACTATACTATTAATAATTCATTAACAACTAATTAATTAATAACTAATCTGCATATTGCAGATCAGAGGAGATCTTAAAAGGTTGAACTTGATGTACTGAAAGTGTTTTTTCAACCTCAAATACTATGTAACTATGTAACTATGTAACTTGAAGGAGCTGGAGCAGTTTTGCAAGGAGGAATGGGCATAAAATCCCAGTGGTAAGATGTGGCAAGCTCATAGAGACTTATCCAAAGTGACTTGGAGCTGTGATTGCTGCAAAAGGTGGCTCTACAACATATTCACTTTAGGGGGGTGAATAGTTATGCACATTGACTTTTTCTGTTATTTTGTCCTATTTGTTGTCTGCTTCACAATAAAAAAAAAAACATCTTCAAAGATGTGGGCATATTCTGTAAATTAAATTATGCAAATCCTCAAACAATCCATGTTAATTCCAGGTTGTGAGGCAACCAAACACGAAAAATACCAAGGGGGGTGAATACTTAAGTTCACTAGGGGTAATGATATTCTTAAAGTTTAGATTTTTCCTGAAAGTGATAATCTGTCTCTCTGGTATAATATCTTTTAATAGATCGTCCTCCCTGAGTATAGGCCAACATTTTTTGAGTCTCTTCTGTATTTTGGTGGAGGCTTTATTAAAGGTTGCCATGAATCTCCCAGAATTCATATTTTCTCCTTCCTTGGGCCTCTTCTTTTTACTAATAAGATTTTTTCTATCCAGCTTTCTTAATTTATTCTTAACTACTTGAATACTATTCTCCTTGTAGCATTTCCCTGAAATTTGGATACCAGTTTTTCACTTTCAATATCATAATCCCCTACAGACGAACAATGCCTTTGAATCCTTCTAAATTGCCCAAAAGAAATATTTGCTATCCACTTCTGTCATGTTCGCTGCTAGCATGAAGAAAGCCATTTGTATCTGTTGGCTTACAATATAGTCTGGTGTTGATGCCATCAGTACAATATCTAAAGCTTAAAGGAAGCCATGTTTAGAATGGTTTATGGATTGAAGAGCGAGGCATTTGTGGACACATTTGCATGTCCCTGCTCAACTTCCCAGAGTGCAGTGTAATAACTGTATCTCTCGGAATTCTGAGCTGGAAGCAGTTTTTTTTACTTGTCTTAGACATTCAAATGTGAACACAGATGTACTATTTATTTACTGTACTACTGTACGGTGGAGGGCTTTGATTGCTCTTTTGCCCACCATATATTACATGATTGTTGTTTGTTGTGAACTACCCACTCATAAGGTCCCCATCAGGACCCCCAGAGGGTCCCCACATTAACCCTTGTTACAGGGTCCCGATTGGGACCCCCACAGCATTTTAAAATGTCAAATTTCCCAATTTCCTTAAAGGACCACACTACAATTCAAATTAACCCTATTACTCATGGGGGTATATACAGACCCCCATGAGCCTCTAATTAAGTAATTCACCCCCTCTCTAAATAATTAACACCCCTCTAAGTGATTAACCCCCATTCTAAGTAATTAAAATCCCTTCTAACTAATTAACCCCCTCTAACTAATTAACCCCATCTAAGTAATTAACCCCTCTCTAACTAATTAACCCCATCTAAATAATTAACCACCCTCTAAGTAATTAATCCCCCTCTAACAAATTAACCCCATATATGTAATTAACCCTATTTAACCCTCATCATACCTAAATAACCTTATCAATAACCACTTAACCCTATCTAGTCCTATTTAACCCAAACTAGACTGAATAACTCTATCTAGTCCTATTTAACCCTATTTGAATCTAGCTAACCCTAACTGTACATATGTAATGCTAGCTGGACCTAGTTAACCCTAACTGTACCCAGTAAACCCCTTTCCTATTATTCCCCCTTCTACTCTATCCTATTAACCCCATCTACCCCATCTGCGAGTTTCAATCCTGCGCGGTGCTTTAGGGAAAGCACTATGAACACTGGATTCCAAGCTCAAAGACAGGGCCATCCACTCTTTGCAATGTGTGAATCTTTAACTTGTCATTGCCTGTAACTTAACTTATGTATAGCGCTACGGAATATGTTGGCGCGTTATAAATAAACGATAATAATAATAATAATAATCTACCCTATCCTATTATTCCCCCTTCTACCCTATCCTATTAACCTTCTCCCTACCCTATCCTATTAACCCCTACACTACCTACCTAACCCCCAAATAAAATCTCTAGCACCCCACTAGTTACAAAAAATAAAAAGCCCATAATTACACAAAATAAAAAAAACTTACATTACTGAAAATAAAAAACTAGACTACATAAAATAAAAAAACTACAATACTGAAAATTAAAAAAACCTAGATTACTGAAAATAAAAAAATGTAGATTACATAAAATAAAAAAAAGTGATTACATCAAATAAAAAACCTAGATTACAAAAACATCCTTACTAAAAATAGAAAAGGGTAAATTAGACCACTTACCTAGCCAAAATGCCCCTCCAGCAATGCTGGTCTTCAGTGCTTCATCTATAAATGTCCATAGGCCCAGTAACACCTGAAAAAAAGGAACATTACAGTTAATACACAAATACATACATCATGTAATATAATAAAGACTTAATAGTCAACTGACCTGTCCAAAATGCCCCTCCTTCAATGTCCCGACCTTCTGTCCCACCTGAAATAAAGAAACATTACAGCATGTCCCCTGTAGTTACAAATACGTAAAGGCATCTAAGCCCCTTGCAGGTCCTCTCTAGCACATGTAGGACTTTGTCCTTCATTTGCGATGTACGAGTCTGGATATGTTTGCAAGCATGGGGGAATCGGGCTATTGAATAGCGATTTGTGATTTTTGCCCTGCAAATGTGACAGATCACAGACTTCTGAGTGGTGTAGGTTATGATGGTTTGACGGCCGCTATTTACCCCAAACTCACCTCCAAGACGACCACTGCCTTGCTAAAGAAGCTGAAGGTAAATGTGATGGACTTGCCAAGCATGTCTCCAGACCTAGATGCTATTGAGCATCTGTGGGGCATCCTCAAATGGAAGTTGAGGGAGTGCATAGTCTCTAACATCCACCAGCTAAGTGATGTCATCATGGAGGAGTGGAAGAGGACTCCAGTGGCAACCTGTGAAGCTCTGGTGAACTCCATGCCCATGAGGGTTAAGGCAGTGCTGGAAAATAATGGTGGCCACACAAAATATTGACACTTTGGGCCAAATTTGGATATTTCCACTTAGGGGTGTACTCAATTTTGTTGACAATCGTTTAGACATTAAAGACTGTGTGTTGAGTTAGTTTGAGGGGATAGCAAATGTACTCTGTTCTACAGGCTGTACACTTACTACTTTACATTGTAGCAGAGTGTCACTTCTTTAGTGTTATCACATGAAAAAATATAATAAAATATTATTTTTTTTAAATGTGTGTACTCACTTTTGTGAGATATTGTGTATATATATATATATATATATATATATATATATATATATATATATATATATACATAGTTATATATGCATAGACAACCCAATAATATTTGACCAAAAATGCTTGTTGTCATGCCCAGGGCCTGACTGGACTGTTTTACACTATGGCCTGGTCCTACACAGTTTTATTGTTATAATTGTGTATTTTTGTATTACTTATGGTTAAAATGACATATAAATTGTATATATTTGATTGTGTTACAGCCTGGATGTACTGTTTCCCCTGGACTGCCTTGAAGGGTCCTCCAGGCCAGTGGTCTTATATGTTTCCCCAGGGGCTTAGAGATCACTACACTATTGGGAAGGAGGGAGAATTCACCTTGAACAGGAGGAGACGGGGTACCAAGAGAGCCACCACGTTTATCACTTTTATTGATTTTTACAAGGGGGTTGGAGAGGTGCAGTAACCTGACAGGCCCCCAGTGTAACCCAAGGATTGACCCACACAAAGGGGGGAGGGGGGAGGAATATGGATGCTTCTGGCACTCCCTAGACTTACCACTACCAGCTGGGACCAGGTTCTTGGACCCTGGAAATTGTTGGGACTGTGCCATGGCTTAGACCTAGGAGGACACATAGCAGCTGTGTATCTGGAAAGCTATCCATCAGTATCTTTCCAGTCTCCACTAGAAGGGGGAGGAGTTGACATGCCCAGGGCCTGACTGGACTGTTTTGCCCTATGATCTGGGGCTAACTGGCCAGAGTTACCCTGTGTAAATTTATATAGTTAGGTATTTTTGTATTACTTATGGTTAAAATTACATATAAATTGTATGGGCCTCATTCTATTACCGGCCGTAAGGCTGCGATTCCTTGCGGGGGTTCTGTTAACTCGCGATTCTATTATACGGCCCCGCAAGGATCTCCTTTTACGGCCGGCCGCATATCTTGGAACCGGCCGTAAGCTGTGAAATATAAAAACTCAAAAATAAATTCAAGCCTGCACTGTACAGCTCTGTAAATGCTAGGGATCATATTGGGGGACATGAGGATTAAAAGGAACCCACTCTCAAGCTTGCACATCAGCCCAAACCCGAGTTCGAATTAACTGTTTATTTTCCGGCTGCGGCGTGGGTGTGTCTGAGGTGCTCCAAGCACTCTGGACTTTTTACATGGATATTTTACGGATATTAAAAATAAAATATTTTACGGATTTGAGTATAGGATAATTATGTGCTATTTTTTCTAACACCTAAAATCCCTTTATAGTCTTCTCAAAGTGCAGGATGGCTTTATTTGAGCTATTTTATGTGCTTAATTGGTGCTAGCGGGACCTCTTTCCTGCAAGTAAGCTGCGGCTTGTTTTTAGCCTTGCAGAGAGGGTTCCCGGAGCATATGAATTGCAAAACTCTTGCGGCCGTTTTAGATCAAAGGCTTTCCTCTGGCGCGAGCGGCCGCAAGAGATAGCAAGGCACCGGCCGCAAGCCTGCCGGAGCCTCTGGCCGTAAGGGAATAGAATAGCAGAATAGCTTGCGGCCGGTCCTTGCGGCCCCGCAACGGCTGCGGCCGCTAAAAGAATGAGGCCCTATGTATGTATATTCTTTCTACAACTCTTGTCACCTCCTCTCACTCCCTCCTCCGGGACTTGTCTCGTGCTGCCCCAAGTCTCTAGGAACTCGTTGCCTCGCTCCACCAGATTATCCTCTTGCCTCAAAACATTTAAAACCTCACTTAAAACACATCTCTTTAAAGAAGCGTATCACCTTCCACCCTAACACGCTCATCACCTCTCTCACCCGCTTTTACCACTCACTATACCTTAGATTGTAAGTATGCGAGCTTCTATCCTAAGTACTTTGGGTATGGACTATGGACATTGGATTCCTAGCTCAAAGACAGGGCCCTCCTTGCTTTGCTATTTGTTAATTTGTATTTATCTTTGTCTGAACTTAACTTATGTACAGTTCTATAGAATATGTTGTCGCATTATAAATGATTAATAATAATAATAATAATAATTGTGCTACAGTGTGGTTGTCTGGTGATGACTCACCCAGCCCCCCAAAAATATAAATCACCAGGATAGGATTAAGGCCTGACCTCATCAGATATACAAGGTTTCCCAGTAAGCAGAGACAGACTATTATTCAGGGTTTGGTGCTTACTGTGACTGGCTAGCCTTTGTGCCAGAAAATTTTATAAAATGTGACAATTAATAAAGGTATAGGAGTTGTGTCTGGATGTACATAAAACAAGGTGTAAGTGTCACTCTGTGCATTACTCCTAATTCTAAGGGATTATATAATGTTCATAAGATCCTGGTCGGTGGAAGCGAGCTCCTGGGTTTGGTTCCTGTGTTTGGTCCATCTTCTGCTATCAGAGGTGTACAAGGACTGCACGATTGTACTGGATAGGTTTGAACCAGATTCTTACCAAGCCCAATTGAAGTAGCAGATCGTGACACTTGTGATCTAGGGGTATGTGTACCAGCTCATTGCCTCCTCTGCTGTTAGGAGAGAGGAGGAGACTCTGGGAAAAGAGAGGTGGAGCAGGGGAATGGCAGACAGATCAGGTCTGAAGTCTGCCGATCTAGGGATCTATTTAATCCCAAGCACATAATTATATGTAACTTTTTGGCTACAGGTTACTACTTTTTGGGGTTTATAGATGTATTTATTTGACTCAAGCCCACAATTATTTGCTCACAGCCCCAACACACAAACCATGAACTCGTACGTAGCATTTCAGGGCATGATCATGATCAATTAAGCAAGCACATATATTACATTGTAGGCAGAGTCAATAGTAAATGAGACCGTCATCATGGCATCAGTAAAACATGGATTTTAAACTACAATCAATTAGTGTTTAGAACTACGAATCGCGACCCAGAAATGTGGAAATCAATAAAAATCAATAAAGCAACTAGTCCATGCGGGTTCCATAATATGTATTAACTCCTTGATTCTGGGGATCAATATATTACAGAAATTTGGTCTAGGTAACTTCAGGCTAAAGGCAATTGGGACTCTTTATTCTCAAACATCTGCTTATCGTATTGGGTGTGGCCATTAAAACAGAGACATTTTTGATTGCAGATTTGCAAGCTTGAGACTGTTGAACAATTAATTATAATGCCTTTCATTGCTTTCCAAGTATTTTTAGGTACAGTATTGTGTGTTTATTTGCTTTTGCAGTGTTACAAACAGGTGTTTAACCCACTTGTGAGTCCTATCTAGTAAGTTTTAGTAAGTTTTTTATACATTTGCATTTACAGGTTTGAAGGAAATTCCGGGCTTCTTTAATTATTGTAATTGAGTATCGATTTTGCATCTTTAGCACTGGTAACATTAGCGGGCTTGAAACATCAAAGGAAGAGATATGACGGAGTTAGGGTTTTGACAACTGCAGTGCTTTTAAACCTGTAACTTGCAATTGGAATGTGAGTAGCTAAAAGTATCCAATTGAATAGAAGTGGCATTTACAGGCTCCATTATGGGCTCATGTAACTGCGATTTGGACAATTGAATAGGGGCCATAGCCTGTAGTAAAAAATTGTTGAACGCAGATTTCCTATACTCTTGTGTTTGCTGTTGATCCTCTCTGTCTTGCACCACAGAAGTTCTGCTTCCATATGAAGTCACACCATGAGGGTCCAGGTCTGGTTCAATAAGCAATGATGCATGTTGCCTGTTAAGTAGCCACATTAAATTCCCCTAACGTGTAACTCCATAGCTCGTAACATAGTCCCCAAGACTTACGGCTATTAAATTGGCCTCTTAAAGCTACCCACGAACGACTTGCGTGTTAGGTACGATAAAACCCTACGGGACGTAGAAATTTGAACAGCGCGCCCGCAAATTCTTTGATCTGTCAAGCCCGTAACTGCTATGCTCCCAATTTTGCTATTAAATTGCAACAAATCCACTGACGTTCAACCCCATAACCCGCAAATGGAGCCAACAGGTGCTAGAGAGGACAAACAAGGGGCTAAAAGTCCTTTACATAGAACTGTAAATGCAAATATAAACACACTTCTGTACAAATCCTGAAAGGGAAAGTGATGTTAGGTATTACAATTAATAACACAACATTCTCAGGCTCGCAAATTTTCAATATAAAATACTTTTATTCGTTTTAATTTCCGTGTTTTATCGATCCCGGCAATCAATGTGTTAATACATATAATGAAACTTGCATGTAATAGAAAATTTACGGCTTTATCAATATCGCATTATTTCTGGAATGTGGGTCCGATCTTAACTCGTAATTGAAACCCGTAAGACTTTGAAATCCCAACTCCATTTTTCTGTGACGTAATTATGATGATCTCATTTGCCATTGGCCCCATCAAAACCCGTAACGACGGGTTTGACTAATTGATCACGTTCACGGACGCACATCCGACGTTCAACAAATGGTTTACCAGTTTGTGTCTCAAGCCCGTAACTCGCGCCCTGCTCAAATTTAATGGCTCTGTAACTCGGCCACATTTTGAGCCCACAGCCATTGCGGGTCTCACGTTGCACATACATGCTTGGAATGTAATGTCTCTAAAGATTTCTACTGACTGATAGTTCATGATATGTTTTTGCTATATTTTATAGTCAGTCACTACAAGTCCCATATAAATTACAGCGCTGTAGTAAAATCAAATAAAGATTTTCAAAATGGTAACAAATAAGGTACATTTTATAGACTATATTGACAATGTTGCATTTCATTAATTAACATTATTCCTTTGGAGCTATGTAGATATTTTTTGTTATATTGTGTGTAGCATTTGATTTATTTGCCATTTATTTCATGTTTAATGTGCTGGTTATTTGTAATTAAAAGAAACCTTTAATATAATAAATATTAAATATTGTTTTCTACTAAATAAATTGGAGTAGAAAAAAATGAGGAGTATAGCCTCCATAATGCATAAGAGGTGTCTGGATTTATTATAAAATATTCTAATTTTAAAAAAAGATGACATATATTCCGGGAGAATTCATCTCATGTTGGTAAAAAGAGAAAGTACAAAATGTCAAATCCTCACTGGGAATAATTCTATAGAAAAACATTAAGAATAAACAAGAGCGTATATATATTTTATAAAATCCACATTGAGTCCCTGTGGTTTTGAAGCTTTCACTGGATATATTAATTCTCCTTTTCTTGAGACTTCGTAACTTGTATTACTTTCTTCACATCCTTCCTCTGTTTTATGTAAAGCTATAACCTTTAACGATTTGAGATTACAGCCATGATGAGTTCTGAAATGATCTGAGACTGAATATGTTTTAAAACCTTTCTTAATATTTTGGATATGTTCCCCTATTCTTTTTTCAGTCCTCTTGTTATTTTTGAATGTTAGATGAACTTGTTATTTCTCAGTAGTTTTCAAAGATAGCATCTTGTTGCTACCCTTTACTTTTTATTGTATCCAGCATACAGGGAACTATTTTTTTGTTTAATATTTTTAGCTTTTTTATATACAGTTGAATGATTTTAGGATTCAGTCTATTGTGAGGATAGACCAGTGTTTTCTTAATGTTTTTTTTTTTTAAATATTAGACTGGTTACTGAATTCTGTTGTAGATGGGTTCAATTTCTTTTGTACTTTCTAGGATATCTTCCATTTTCACTTGTTTGATCTATAAATTTGCTTTGTCAATTTCCTCATGGTTATCTTTTCTGTCTGTGAGCCTTTCCTTTTCTCATTCCTTTACCTATGGTGATATCTGTGCAGTTTCTTTTTATTCTTCAAAATTCTCCTTTTAGTACTTTTTTTGTAGATTTTTTTAATCATGAATTGTGATGCACACTATTTCTATGTATATACGTTTTGCTATCAGTTGGCTTATTATAAACCATGATTAATATTTTACCTTATTTAATGTAAATGTTGTTGCTTAGTCATTAAGTCATGTCTGACTCTTTGTGACCCTATAGACATCTTGTGTCTGGTTGTGCTCATCAATAAGGTTATTGTGACAAAAATACTGGAGTGGGTTGCCACTTCCTTCTCCAGTGGACAGCAATTTGTCTGACCTCTCTGCTATGAACTGCTCATCTTGTGGGACCCTTCATGGTACAGCTCACAGCTTTCCTGAGGTACACAAGCCCCTTCACCACGACAAGGTAGCAATCCAGAAGAGGTTAAAATAATTAGTTACATCCAAAACATTGATCATAGAATTACTATATTGTTAAAATTTATGGTTAATTGTGTTATTATTAATAATGGTGTTCACGGATACCTTATATACAGTTGTGCTCAAAAGTTTGCATTCCCTTGCAGAAATTGTGAAATTTTGGCATTTATTTTAAAAATATGACTGATCATGCATAAAAAATTATTTTATTGAAGGATAGTGATCATATGAAGCCATTTATTATCACGTAGTTGTTTGGCTCCTTTTTAAATCAGAATGAAAACAGAATGCACCTTAAATCATCTTAATACTGTATATTGCCCACTTTAGCATCAATGACATCATGCAGTCTTTTGTGATAGTTGTCTATGAGGCCCTTAATTCTTGCAGGTGGTATAGCTGCCCATTTGTCTTGGCAAAATCCCTCTAAGTCATGCAAAGTCTTTGGTTGTCTTGCATGAACCGCACGTTTAAGATCTCCCCAGAGAGGCTTGATGATATTAAGGTCAGGAGACTGTGATGGCCACTCCACAACCTTCACCCTTTTCTGCTGTAACCACTGGAGTGTCAACTTGGCCTTGTGCATAGGGTCATTGTCATGCTGGGAAGTCCAAGAGTGTCCCATGCATAGCCTTCATGCAGAAGAATACAAATTGTCTGCAGGTATTTTCTGATAACATGCTGCATTCATCTTGCCATCAATTTTCACAAGATTCCCTCTGCCTTTAGAGCTCAAACCCCCCAAAACATCAGTGAGCCACCGCCATGCTTCACAATGGGGATGGTATTCTTTTCACTATAGGACTTTTTTGACCCCTCTCCAAACATAGCGCTTATGGTTGTAACCCTAAAGCTCCAGTTTGGTCTTGTCACTACAAATTACAATGTGGCAGAAGCTGTGAGGCATGTCAAGGTGTTTTCGGGCATATAATAACAAGGCTTTTTTGTGGCATTGGCGCAGTAAAAGCTTCTTTCTTGCATCTTGACCATGCAGCTAATTTTTGTTCAAGTATCGTTGTATTGTACTCCTTGAAACAACCACACTGTCTTGTTCCAGAGCAGCCTGTATTTCTCCTGTGGTTACCTGGGGGGGGGGGTTTCTTTGTATTCCAAACAATCAAGAGATGAAGAGTACTGACTGGCATTTTCATGTCTTTGGATATCTTTTTATGTCCTTTTAAATCTTTTATGAAGTTCCATTTCCTTGTTACGCAAGCCTTGACAGTTCTTTTCTGCTCCCCATAGCTCAGTATCTAGCCTGTGCAGTGCATCCACGTGAGAGCTAACAATCTCATTGACGGTTTATACACAGACACTAATTGCAACTAAAAAGCCACAAGTGTTCAGATATATTTGTATTCAGATGTTTGCCATTAACTGTTCCTAACTCTATAATTAGAAAATATCAAATTCTAATTAAATCATTTATTTATAATGGAAAAAACCCAGAATTAAATTGAAGACCATTAGGAAGAGTTTTATAAAAGGTGGCATTGCTTCTCCATGTATAGAAGATTATAATATAGCCGTAACGCTTTCACATTTCATAAAATAGTCTACAAAAACGAAGCAAAACAGTTGGGCAAGCATAGAACAAAATCTGACTAGTAACCTCGTATTAACAGAGTGGCTTTGGTATGATAAATCTTTGTGCAAAATAAATAAAACAAATGCCCATTATAGTTAAAACAGGGTTCGAATTTTGGTTTAAATGGAATAATAAGCTAAATGTCTCCATACTCCCTTCGCCTGGTATAACATTATTGTGGTTGAGTAACATTCTTAACCTCCCCTGTCTTCGCAAATGGAGCAAATGGAACATTGATTCACTGGAGAATCTGTACTAGCAAAGTGGTTAGAATATGAAAGAGTTAAAAAGATGATTATGAAATCAAGATATTTAATTACCTCCAGTAGAGAATTAACTAAGTTTGAAAAACTAGTATTTTTTAATGATGGCAAAAATACAATTTCTAAATGTTATTATATTTTGAAACATCCTATTATCTTAGAGAAAACTTGGACTTTAAAAAAAAAAAAAAAAAAATACAAGATTGCAAAAATGTTAACGGCCAAACCGTGAACATCCAACAAACACAAAAAACACAAAGGACATACAAATAAATACAACAAAAATGTCACCCACAGCACGGGGGGAACAGGCAGGACGTCTGGGAGTGAGGTGCAGC
Organism: Discoglossus pictus; assembly: GCA_027410445.1. Classification (NCBI taxonomy): domain Eukaryota; kingdom Metazoa; phylum Chordata; class Amphibia; order Anura; family Alytidae; genus Discoglossus; species Discoglossus pictus. The sequence goes on along the minus strand of CM050166.1, from coordinate 282,904,629 downwards.
ATGAATTTAAGCCGATTTCAACAACTTTCAACACACGAAAATCGGCTAAGCGAGAAATAAAATAGCTGCCTGAAAAAAACGAAAACGAGGCTACCCGGCCCTGGACCGTGCAAAACAATGCAAAACCCGTATCGCTTTACCATGGCACTTTACGAGATGCGGGACTTAGAAAAAAAAATACGAAAGAGCAAAAATACAAGGTTAACGGACGAAACGCAAACAACTAAAAAACAATAAAAACACACACAAAAAAAATAGAAATACAACAAAAACATCACCCACAGCAAGGGGGAACAGCCAGGATGTCTGGGAGTGCGGTGCAACACGATTTAAATAAGAAAAAATGGTTTAATAAAATTAAAATGAGGCTACAAGACCCCGGACCACGCAAAACACTGCCAAACGCATAGCACTTTCACACAGCAACGAACAACATACAAAATACACTATTACAAAATATGGAAAAGACATGTGAGACGCGTAACAAATTAATAACATTAACAATCTCAAATGGCGATTTACACAACTACACCAAAGGATTTCCCTTGCGCACACAAACCATTTAAAATGCACAGTTAGGACATTCATTACACTTTATCATCAAAGCACTAACACCAATACTATACATTGTATGGTGCCGGAAAATATAAACAGATTGTTAGCTCTTCAGACTATTAATTGCTGAATATATGAATTACAAATAGGTAAAGTATATTTATTTAGTCAAGAAATAATTCATTCATTATTAATTAAGTAAATATAGATGAATATATATCTCTCTTTATAATGAGTGCCAAAGGTGCTCAGAGGAGCAAAAATAGACGAGACAAGAGGCTCGCCATGAGCGCCGAAGGTGCTCATTGTGACCCAGGCGATGAGCGCCAAAGGCGCTCAGAGGGAAGCTCGCAATGAGCACCAAATGCCCTCACAGTACAAAAAGGTTTACATTGTGTGTCAAACAGCATTCCCATGGCTTCAAATTTTATTGACCGTAATTTTTTGACGAGCAAGTCGCTAGAATATATATACTGTATTTGTGGCCATATTTGTGTGTCCCGGCTCAACTTTCCAGAATGCAGTGTAATAACTGTTTTTCTCGGAACTCTGAGCTGGAAGCAGGTTTTTTAACTTGCTTTAGACATTCAAGTGTGAACACTGATGTACTTTTTATTTACTATATATATATATATATATATATATATATATATATATATATATATATATACAATGCATTAGAGCATTTGTTCGTAGTCCACATGGTTTCCTGTTATGTTTTTTATAATGTAATGGACATAATAAAAAATATGCTATTTTTTAATTACACATATGTTTATATTGGACTGCTAAGTGCCACATGATGAACACTTTGTATTGTTTGTTGATGCTATACAGTCTCAACTTCTGCAACTGTAGTGCTCCACAATGGTTTTAAAACCGTTTGTGAGTGGTCTTTGATAAACTTAATATTTTCTTACGTCTTTTGTAGGTACGGCATAGGTGCCCATTTTGTGATTGATCCATAAAGTCTGATTAGAATAGTATTTTGGTCTTAAAGTCTAACAGAGTATCCTGTAATCTTTTGTCAGTGCAAGAATCAAGTTTGTCGTAATTGGTAGCTCTGGCTTGCCGCAGTTACTCGTAGCAGTTCTCTCGCAATGTTTTAGGGATGGGTGATTAACATAGCTAGGGAGATGTACTTTGCTCTTAAACATGTGTAATCTGTGATATAGGGGATTAGTATAGAGACCTTAATTGGCATTTACACTGTCAATTGCAACTAAATGCTAGGACTTCTTTTGTGTAAAGTCCCTGCTTCTTCCTTACATAGTAATATTGTATGACATTGGTGCTACTAATATAAGGAAGAATATAAGGAAGAATTATAAGTTTTATGAGATATGTGCATTATTTCTTCTCAGTTATAACATCTTTACTTGCTAAATCCCATATCATAGGTTAATGTGTGCTTATGCATACATACAGTATTTAAGAAATGTCACTACACATATAGATTTTTGGGCATAAACACACATTATTCCATGGCACTGCATAGGCACCATCAGGCAGCCTGCTGCCCTCTGAGATGTGCTGCCATAGGCTAGGGCCTCATGGACCTAGCCAGAAACAGACCTATGAGCACCAGTATAAATAAACAAAAATATCTGGAGAAGTTACATGTATCTCAATTTATTTGTTCAAATATGCAAATTAAGCTTAACTTCCATTTATGATTAACTGCTTCCAAAATGTAATAGCTGTATCAAAAATAAATATGTGAGTGTTTAAATGGACATGGAAGGTTCTCTATTTTTAATACTATAAGAAACTTCCAAGTGTTTATTTGTATATTTAATTTTATTTTATTAACAAGTGTTTAAAAGCTCTGGTCTCCATGCGACACCTGTCAGACCCATACAGGACACCCATTAACCCTATAATTCCCATTGAGATCTATACAGACCCCTGTGGGACACCTATTAATCCTTAACATATCCTGGGGGTTTATACCCCAATGTTAAAAAGAAATTAACACCTTAAGTGCCATGAGGGTCCAACAGGACCCCATGACGCTGTCAGTTAAAACAGTACACTACACTGTTCTAATTACTCCTCAATAAACTAAGAAATAAAAATAATTCTGAATTATCAGAAAAATACCCCACTAATTATTTACCTTTTCACTAATAAATTAAAAATGAATCCTTGTTAATAAAAAAAACCTACTCATAACTAAATTAAACCCCACTAAAATATAACAAAAACACTGATTAAATAATTAAGTAAACCCTACTAATTACAACAAATAATAAACCCCACTAATTATCCCAAAAAAAAACGTACATTACACAAAATAAAAAAGACTTTTATTTAAAAAAAAAGACTTACAGTAAACATAAAAAAAGAATAACAAATAAAATTAACCTTCAGAAAAGATGCCCTGGTCCTCACTCTTCTGCCCTTGACTAGTCGGACTATCCAACTTGATTGAAGAAAGATCATTCCTCTTCTATCTTGATTGAAGCCCATCTCTTCATCTTCTCGGGCAGGAAAATGCCCTCTAAAAAAAAGTAACGTAACTAACAGAGCGCCTAGGAGGATATTCCCTATGGAAAACAGGGTTGCCACACTTGCTGCGACTTTAATAAGAATTGTGAGAGTTCTGGTAGATACAATCATATTTCAGCCAATCAGAATGGATTATTTTGATGTTACCCTGCTCACTCTGTACTTTGAATATGATGGACCAATCAAATTGTTTAGGTTGAGTGATCCCTGCACCATAAGGGTTTATTTTGGGTGGTAGGAAGTCCCGATCGGGACCCCTGTAGCAGGGGGGGGGGGGTAATTATAGATGCCAGGGTCTCCCAGATGGGACTCCCTGCATCATATGGCTTATTTTAGGTGTTGGTGTGTGTGTGAGGGGGGTTATTGTACGTACCAGGGACTCCCAATTAGGACTCCCTCCCCATAGGGGTCATTTTAGGTGACAGGGGGTTCCAGCATCAGAAGTAAGTTCTAGGTGCAGGGGTTGAAATTTTTGGGTAGAATTGTCTGGCATTTCTAGGCTGAATCACTCTTGAATATGACTAGACTGATATTTAGCAAAAAAAAGTGCTGCCCTGTGAGTGGATTATCATTCCAATAAAACAAACCTATTAAGGTTTGGTTTGTTCTTAGACTGAGCGCTTAAGACCTTGTTTCTGTAGGTTTTTCGGTTGCCTGGAGAATTTTCTTCATCCTGACAGCAAAGTCATATGAGGGTAGCAAACTAGTTTTGTTAGTCTTGTCTCTCATTTGCCAGGATATATGTTGTCCAGTGCCCAATGCCCAATCAGTGCAATGGATTCTGGTATGGATTTTAACCCTTTACTAACCTTCCTCTGCTAATAGCAGAGCGTTGCTGTCAGCCCTAATGTCACTGCTTGAATGTGAGCCACTGCTCTCTGCTGATCACTCTTCTTCCACACGCTGTGCTGCTGCTCCTAGGGCTGCCCGTCCTCACCATAAATCAGCACAGCTATAATACCTGCAATGGAACCTTCTGCCCGAGCTGCCACAATTTGAGAATGAGAGAGAGAGAGTGAGTTTTGGGGGGATTTGTTCATGCAAAACATGTTTTTAGATGCTCCTGATTCTCCTCTATCAGATGCATTCATAATTCAGGAAACTTAGATATGACTTTAACACTTGTCAAGCTTCCAGGTTAGTATGTATCTTCAATAAGTATCATACATGTTTAAAGCACCTTTATTTAAGTAAGTTAACATATAATCTACCTTTTTTCCTATTTTGTTTTCCAAGTCCATGCACCTGGTTAATTGGCATTTTTGTTGTATAAATACTGACTAATGATAGATCAGGGGCCATATTAAATGTGAAGCCCGTAGCAGCAACGGCACACCCACAAAGCCTGCAGGCATTAAATTCTGCAGAGTTACAGAGCTATTACATTCAATCATGCCGCGACCTACGCATCATAGACGAAAGCCCGTAAACCCTTTCGCATGTAAGCTGTTAAGAGGCTGGCCGAGCCGCAATCGGCCATTACTATCCAATAGTGGTATAACGTGGTGTGACGCAGGCCTAACAGCCAGTGGAAAGCAGTGAACAGCAATTAACACCACAGGATGGGGTTTTAAAGGGTGCGAAAACCGTAAATCATTGACTGTGCTGTAGCTGAGCAACTGAACACACAGGCGTTGGTGGGTTTGTGAGCATTGGAGAGAGAGAGAGAGAGAGAGAGAGAGATGGAGATTTGTAAGTCTATTGATATTTTGACCTCTAATATAAATTAAACACACATAATTACTAATATCACATAATTTACAGACATAGATTAATATGTACACATAGCTATACATAGCGGTAGGCCACAGCACATCTACACCCCTCCCCCCCCATACACCTACCCCCCCCCATACAACTACTATACTACACATAATACTCACATTCTTGTTTTACCACATACACATCCACATATATATTATATTTATTTATCCTTATTTTTATTTCATAAATCATAGGAGGGTAGAGGAGGGGAGGAGGAAAGTGAGGAGAGCGAGGAGAGGAGGAGAAAGATGGTAACACTGGAAGGGGAGAGTGAGGAGAAGAGGAGAGTGAGGAGAGGAGGAGAGTGTGGAGAGATGGAGAGGGTAAGCGGTAGAGGTATGGAGAGAGGGAGAACCAGGTCAGGGAGGGTAGGTACAGGTGGAGGAGAGGGGGGATGTGCCCCCAGATGTAGGCACACAAGGAGTAGGGGCAGAGGGTCAGGGGGGTGAGGGACCCACCTCAGGGAGAGAACAGGGAGACCAGGATACCCCGAAGATACCATGATGTTTGTATGTATGTATAATTACGCCTTTTCTCTGGCTGGTGCATACAATGCGCTATATCCCCTATAAATATTCTGGCTCCTACACCCCTGCCCACACGCATAAATAACTGACATACAATAGCACTGTAAGTCCTACGGTTATGACTGAAGATATATGGGGTATCAATAACCATGTAAATCCTGGTTGCAAAGATATCATTTTCATATTTTGTATCAGTGAAATGTCTGGCCAAACTGATTCTAAGTACAATTTCCTATTATATCAAGATTGGTTTGACATTCAAAAAAGACTAAATGTCTGGGTGTGCACACTACGGCATATGTGGATACAGATTTGTAGCACTGCATGTGCATGTCATATACTGTCCAAACCTGGACCATGTCTCAGCTGCATATTAACAACCATTGCTGGTGGGAACATGTCACAGATTGGTCAGTCTCACACACTACACAGCAGATCCAGCAGAGCATGTATCACATGCAGATGGTACACAGCACCTGCAGTACACATATTTATATGAGCCATGATCCACAATGCTCATTATGCAGGCCGTGGTTCAATTGTGTAACACAAGCACCACAGTCAATCACAGGTGACCATGATGCCAAGGATATGGAAAAACATAGCTGTCAATTGTATAAGGAAACCAACTCAAATTCACGATCACCATCATATCAGGAGTGGAAATCACTGCCTGGGCCCTCAACAGCATCATCTAGTCATGCACAGTTATACTAAATTATTAGAAAAATACCCCACTAATAATTTAACTTTGCACTAATAAATTAAAAATGATTCTCCATTGATAAATAAAACCTACTCATACTAAAGTAACCCCCACTAATAAATAAAACACTGATTAAATAACTAAGTAAATCCCACTAATTACAAAAACTAATAAACGCACTAATTATCAAAAAAAACTACATTACACAAATTTGGACTCCCTCACCATAGGGGTCATTTTAGGTTGAAGGGGGTCCAAGCATCGGGCCTTATTCTAGGTGCAGGGGTTGAAATTTTAGGGACTGGGGTAGTTAGGCAGATACAGTGTACTGAAGTATGGTTTGCTGTATCTCCTGTCCAGGGGAGCATTGCCTGGCATTTCTAGGCTGGATCACTCTCGAATGAGACTAGACTAGACTAGACATAAAGCCCTCAACAACAGTGCACCCCCTTATATCTCTGCTCTTGTTTCAAAATACTCCCCCAACCGCCCCCTTCGTTCTGCTAATTACCTTCTTCTTTCCTCCTCTCTCATCACCTCCTCTCACTTCCGTCTTCAAGACTTTTCTCGTGCTGCCCCTACTATTTGGAACTCCTTGCCTCACTCCATTAGATTATCGTCCTGCCTCAAAACCTTTACAAAATTACTAAACACACACCTGTTTAAAAAATCATATCACCTTCAGCCTTTATAATATAACTGCATGCTCCACAGCTTAATAACACTTACACCCACAATCTACAGTACAACACACAGACCCCTCCAATTTACTAAACAAACTGCACTCACGTTGCCATTTTGTATTTGTCACCCACTTGTATCACACCTAAACCCTTAGATTGCAAGTTTGCGAGTTTTCAATTGTGTTTCCGTGTCTTAGGAACAAGCACTATGCGCATTTGATTATATGCTTAAAAACAGGGCCCTCCATTCTTCATAAGGTGTTAAGTTTGTTTTTTGCTATGTACTAAACCCCTGTACAGAGCTACGGAATATGTTGGCGCAATATAAATAAAGATAATAATAATAATAATACTTACTGATAACTACAAGTGAGAGAAAAAAAGGGCTGCCCCATGAGTGGATTATTATTCCTATAAAACAAACCTATTAAGGTTTGGTTTGTTCTTAGACTGAGCGCTTAAGACCTTGTTTCTGCAGGTTTTTCGGTTACCTGGATAATTTCCTTCATCCTGAAAGCAAAGTCATATGAGGGTAGCAAACTAGTTTTATTAATCTTGTCTCTCATTTGCCAGGATATCTGATTGATATCTTCTTGTCTCTGTAGGTGTCAATAGCGAAATCTCACAACCATGAAGGCATGTTCTTCATCTTCGAGCAGTACAGTACCATCTTGTGAGTGAACACTCAACCAAGTTCCCAACAGGCATTCAATCAGTGTCATTTACCACTGCAGATGGATCTGAAATGCAATATATGACTACATATCTCTTCACTAATGAACATGACTGGTGTGAGTTTCAATTCTAATGAATAGAGTCCCGGCTTTAGAGTTGCACAATCCCATTAGGATCTGCTAATCCAAACCAGTAGTTATACATGCATTTTTCTTGCATTTCATCCCATTAACACTATGAAAGCGTATTAATGTATGTCATGTCATTCACAAACAAAATGGATAATTTTCTTGGTTTGACATCAGGATCAATGTGCATGTGTTTAGGGGTAATGTGAACAGTGTAATCTGTCTGGCCTTGGTACCACCCATATACCAGTGAGATGTGATATCAGCATGGCACAACTATTCCATGTAGATAGTGATAGTTCTCTTTGCTAAAAGATTGTGTTCACGGTGAAGCATGTCTTGTTGTAGTACACATCCTCAACATATTCCTGGAAAGCCTATTGAACAGGACAGAATCAATATGGTTATCATTGCTCGTAGATGTCGTTCTTGTTAATTGGTTTATTGTAGTGTCCAGAGCAAAAGCAATGTACTATAATAAAAGCTTCTGACTGTTCAAACACCTCCTCTTTATGTTTTTGAGATTCCTATCATCTACTTGGGAATCATCATCAATGTATGAAAACACACCGTGTGTGTAATTGGTTAGTATCACATGATCCATGATTTCTAGCATCTGTTTAATATAGCAGATGGAGATTAGATAGTAGCTGTATGCGCATTAATGGTTATTTCTATGAAATTAAGTGTTATATGATGTTCCAATTTCACATCTGATTATGGTTACTGTGGTGCCCCAACCACATGTGACCCTAGTAGATGCTATGCATTATCCTTAAGATGCTGTATGAAATGTAACCCTTTAGGTGTCCATTTTTGCCCTTCCGGTATCAGCGCACACCAAACACATGATATGTATGCACGGTCATATACATATTAACATGTGCTATGTGTATCAAATAAAGTATGATGATGTTATACTGTTATCACTGTTTCTGTGTGTTTGTACCGTATCGTTCTTTAGAATCTACAGAATCCTGATTTAATGATGTTTTATATATATATATATATATATATATATATATATATATATATATATATGTGTGTGTGTTTAGATATATACATATACTACATTAATCTGTACCTTGCCAATAAAGAGGAAAGTGTCAGCCAGAGGGACGTGAAATCATGAGTCATGTCAATATACATGCAGGGTTGTCTGTAATGACTTTAAGGGCTTAACTCGAATGATGGTTTTCCTGTACATTCATGATTATGATGCAGTAATGTAAACACATATTGAACAGAATATTTACACTACTAACTGATGGTGATGAGCAGATCTGTTGACTTTCAGGGTAATTTAATTGTTGTTATGGAAAAGCTATAGCATGAACACTAGCGAGGCAAACACAAACAACATTGCTGATAAATAATGTTTAATCTTAGCACAAATAATAACACACATACCAACAAAGCTACACAGTGACAAATTATTACAGGTATGCACAGTATCATATTTGAGGTCGGTAAGTCCCTGTAACAAAGGGAACAAATGAAAATAATGCAGGCAGTAGGGATGGTATTAATATGGGTGATCAGTTGAGGGGGGTTTACAGTGTATCATTCAACATGAGGCAATATAAGTTACATCCTATTATTGCAGATATCAAGAGAACTATAACATTCAATAAGCAAAAACAATAATTCAGAATAAGGAGATATACTCATGGGGAGAAGTAAATTGTAGGCTTGTGTGTCCAACAAGCTTGTGTATCTCAATCAGTTAATGCTATAACCCAATAGGTCATTTCTCTGGCAAAGCTAATCCACTATGAGAGCAGTCTCTCCATACCTAAGTTTGGACACTCAGATGGGGACCTGACCAGGACCATATCAGTGTGTTGTAACTTATTCAAGAGATTCACTCACAACAAACCTGCCAATTAGAGATGAATTCTGTTCTCTGAATGAACATCTCTATTATCTGCTGTTGCATATGCATAACTGAAGGTTAAGGTAACCTCATTAACAGTTATGTTCCAAACCTAGAGTTACTCTTTCCTATATGTACAGGGAGGATCACATCATTACTGAAGAAGAGATCTGGAAGGAAGTATGATGCAGCCTTCACAATAGTCCAAGTAGAGGAGAGAATACCATGTATAAAGCAATAGGTACATATAAATCTTTGTAGAGTATGTGAGCATATACATGCTGTGGATATGCAAGGAACATCAAGGGCAATATGTCAGATGACATCTGCATTGTAGTCTTAAACTGAAGCTTGACATATATTAGCTAATCAGTAGTAAGTTAGTAGCTAATCATGCATCATTATAGAGCCACATGGTGTTTTACTTTGGATGTGGTCCCAGGATTACCCAAAAGGTGATTTGTTCCACCAGGACAGGTGCACTGTGGATTTTTATTATTTTGGACTGCTTAAGGATTATGTATGGGTTGTATTTTGGTAATTGAAAGGTAGGCCTGCATTAATGGAGTTGTTATTTATGTGTTATTCATGTGTCCTTCAGCATACATGCCCATGTTATTCCGCAAATACTCACTATGAAGTTCACATTGATGTAGCAGTTGTTCTGTTGCTGTATATGTTGTTTTCCTTTGTCTATGTTGTTGAAAGATGAGTTGACACACAGCAGTTCTGTAATGGCTATATGATTATTTGAGTCACAAATTATCCACTGAAATAGTTTTGCTTTCAACATTGAGTTAAAATATGATTATTGATCACATATTTTTATCTCAGGCAGTACATATATTCCTGTTACATATATGCAGGTATGTTCATATTTCCAGATTGATATGAATTGTACTGATCCCTATTGGATGTGGACTTTCATGATCAGACAATGTGAACTTTACTGGTCTATAGTGTGTTGTAGTTTTCATATGCAAATGTGGGGCATATATACATTGACATTGTGGGATTTATAATCCACTCAATGTATCTATGCTACTGATGTTCTGAACTGTCAGTACTTATGATGTGTATGGGAATGTGTGCTTACTTACCTGTAACTGATAGCGTGGCATGTCCTAGTGTATTCATTGTTAATCAATAGTGCATCATGAGACATACTTCATATCAGGGAACTCTACTGTGGACTCTTTGATATTCTGTATTACAATGGGGATGAAGAAAAGAGTTTTAGGAGTTATGCATAATCAAGCTACATGATAGTTATTTCTTACTAGCGACTTGCCATTCAGAAATGACGCAAGAAAATTTGAAGGCTGGCAATGCTGTTTTGCCACACAATGTAAGGCTCTCACCCCTCTAATTTGGGGGCCTCCCTATGAGCACCTTTGGCGCTCATTGCAGGCCTTGACCAACCCACCACTTTCATGGCTCACAATGAGCAGCTCCTGCGCTCATTGGGAGCCTCTCCCACAATCTACTTTCCATGCCTCATTATTGCAGGCCTTGGGTAAGCCGCCACTTTCATGCCTCGCAATAAGCATCTTCGGGGCTCATTGCAAGCTTTTAACCCCCTCTCCCCTGTGTCTCTTTCAACTGTCTCCACCCTCTCCTTCCTCTATGTCTTTCTGCTCTCTGTCCCTGTGTAAATCTTGTGTGCCTCGCGATAAGCGCTGTTGGTTGTTATTTTCAAAGTCTTGCATGCTTTGCGAGGTCCACCTAAGTGTTACGTGTTCCAGGCTCATTTTGAGCCTTTTTGCAAATATTGTAGTTACGTTTTTTTCGGTCGACATTTTTTTCCTTGTTTAGCTGAATTTTGATCTCCAAAAAATGGCAATTAGTGCTCAAATTAGCTTGCAACCTCACTCACAGGCTCCCTGGCTGTCCCCCTGAGCTGTGTGTAAGGTTTTTAATTTATTTTGGACATTATTTTTCTTTTTTGGGCGGTCTTTCGAGTTACGTGCTTGAGAAAAGCTCATCGTAATTTTTTTTAAAATGTTGTGTGCCTCGCGATTAGCCCCAAAGTGATATGTCCTTCGTCGCTGATCGCATGCATCGCTATGGTCGCCTTCAATCTCTTTTCATCCTCCATCAGTAGAGTGTCCTCAGACAAATAATCTTTATGACAGGATAGAGGAGGGACCTTGAAAGGGAAGTATTGCGAGGGCTGCAATGAGCGCGTTCGGCGCTCATTACAGCAAAGTGGTGCAAGCACCTTGCGGCGCTCATCACGAGGCCTGCAATGAGCACCTTCGACGATCTTTGCGCATGCACAAGGATGTAATTTTTTACATTGCGTGACTTCATCTCGCAGTACGACAACTATTGTATGTGATTGGGTTTTCACTTACATGTGAAGTACTCACGAATGATGTAGGCACGTTGTTGTGACCCCTGTAGATTATTCCCTACAGGGGGAGGTAAAGGCTCTTCCTCCACATGTAGCAGAGCCGCATCAATGTCCACCAGACAGTTGGCCTGTACTGCTATATTGGGCAGACAACAGCAGGCAAAGATCATCCGAAAAACCTTATCTGGGCTATATTGTAGAGCACCACCAGAGGAAGGTAAGCATCAGAAGTGCATCTTGAGTACCCTTAAGGTGAGCTCAATTACATTCCACCATGTCTTATGCGCTACATTATATCTCTCCTCTGCATGGGTCTGTGGATTGCTAACAGGGGTCATCAAACACAGCAAACATCCATATCCTGCATCACCTGATGTAAAAAAAATGGGAGATTTTGATATTAATAGGATGTTGCATGTGAATGTATACCTAATGATTAATCTATTATTCTGTTTTGTATATGTTGTTGTGAACTACATACTTTGGGCAAGCTAACACAGGGTTATGCACAGCAATGAGCAATTATGTTATGACTCAGGTAGTATTACTCTCTTATGCACATGTAAACATCAGAGCAATAGAGGGAAACATGATGGATATGTTATTGTATCCAGTGTTAGTAAGATATGGTTGCCTGTGATGACTTATGGGTACTCACCCAGTAGCCAACCGGATGGAAATTGTCCAGACTCAAAGAAATCATAGGTGGTTAATTGACTCAGGATATGGGTGCCATGAGCACTTCCAGGGAAGGCTGCAAACACATTTTGTATGCTCAAGTTTGCATCACAAACAACCTGCACATTCAAAGAATTATAATGTTTGTGATTTCTGAACAGCACTTCTTGCTCTCTAGGAGGTATCAATGCAACATGTGTGCAATGAATGGCACCTAGCACATTAGGGACACCCCCTAATCGGTGAAAATCAGCTTTCACCTTCAAGATTTTTTCCAGGGTAACTGATGTATCTGGTAGCTTTCAGAACAATAGCACAGAGGAATATACTCAAACAATTGGACAGGCTTGGCTGACGCATGAGATGTTCTGGAAGCTACCAGAGGAAAGGAGGTGTATTGGGGCTAACATTCGTGCCATTTGAGACTTATCTGGCATTACAGCTTATGATTGCTCTGCTCCATATATTGATCACACTCACTGTTTGATACATGGTAAACAAATGATGTTACTGACAACAATATCAGATTATTTATTGATTCAAAATGTATCTGATTGCATTGCTATAGTAAATGTTTTGATGTTTGTTTTATTGTAGTGGCAGGCCTCAACATGGCCTTTACTGTTCACATGTATTTTTTGACCAGTGATTTTCAAGAAATGCCATAGTTCAATGATTTTACATGGTTTTGTATACGTGTGCTTTCTCTTTAAATGCTGCATCAATTCTTTTTGGCACTGTGTATAGCAGTGTTTCACAAGCTAATCCTCAGGGCTAGCCGGACAGGTCAGGTTCTCTGTTTAACAGTGTGTAAACACAGGTGAGGCAATTATTATTCAACAGGAGCCTCTGATTTGGGCACCTGGGTTGTCATGGTTAAGGATTCAATCTGGTATGTCTGGGAGTGTGGAGGAAAGGCTTGTGAACCACTGGTATAAGATGTTTAATTGATAAAGAGAGGAGCACATGTTTTATTTTGACACTAATGTGGCAATGGGAATGTTGAGCATGACAATCTGATGAACTTCCCTGCTTTTGTATTGTTTAAAATGGGTTTCCTGTCTTTTTAAGGGCTACTGGGCCACTCTTGTAAGAACACATCTCTGTAAGAACCATTTGCGGGTCCTATTTATATTTCAGCGTCCACATTAGAACCTCTATGAATGAGAAAGGGTTAATATGGAATCAGTTTCATGTTTTGTGTTGCAATTTAATCAAGTAGTGTGTCTTTAATTGCTTTATGCATGCTGCAGTATGGCTTTCCATATTGGCATATGCATGACCATTCCAACAAAACATGAAATAAAATATTTTTTAAATGCCTATTTTTTATTTGAGGTTTATTGTGCAAGTAATTGTAATGCCTTTACATACTTTCCCCATATTTGAAAGTCCACTGGTGTATTTATATTGTTTTTTACAGTGTTGCCAACTTGTTTGTAAATCCTTTGCGGGTCCTATTTGGTGACCCCCATATATTTTGCCTTCATTTGCTGGTTACGGGTTTTAACGCCAGTGCGTCTTTGGGAACTCATAGCTATTTAAGAGCGATTTTTAAACACAACAGTTATGGGCTTGACCGATCAAAGGATTTGTGACAACATACAGTTCAGATTTCAACATCTCATAGGATTTTTCCACCTGTAACCTGCAGATTGTTTGTGGCTAGCTTTAAGAGGCCAATTTAATAGCCGTAAGTCTTGCAGGCTCTGCTATGGGCTACGGTTATACACTTTGGGGAAATTTAATAGGGCTGCAGGTAAAAGTTAATTAGATAGTTGTTTTAGTTAAAGGTATATGAAAGTGAGCTGGGTTATTAATGCATCTGATAGAGGAGAGTTGTTTGCATGAACAAATTCCAAAGTAAACAGTTAAACCGTTAACCTGAGAATGCTGAATTTCTTGCTTTTGCAAAGAGTTTTCTCTCAATTTTGACACCCCCTGAAATTCCCAGGGATAATTAGCATAACTTATACAATGTTTCTTTTTAACCTGGGGATTGGGCAGGCATGCTGAGTTAGCACCTGTAGTATGCACTACTGTGGGAAGTCACATGATTTCAGACACTTTCCTTTCCTTTAGCCAGACAGCATGTGCATGTGCTGCATATCCGATATCTCATTAAAAATGAGATATCCAATATGCAAATCTCAGTTGCTGGGGGTGTGTACATCACGCCAGGCACATTGTTTTCTTTTCTGCAAAAAATGTTTGCATTTTTTCATGCAAATATTTTTTGCTAGATGGTTTATGATGCATTTTACAGGATGCATTAATAACCTACCTCACTTTCATATACCTTTAAGGATTAATATTTTGGAAATGCTTAAGTCACTGGTGATCTTTCACTCCTTTGATATAACATATATTGCATTGTTTTAAGATTATAAGGTTGTTTATGTATCTTTTTTATGTCCCAGTTGATTGCTGTGTCTCAAGTTGTATCTAGGATGCTTACTGCTTTCCACAACTTGCACCGTAACACATCATATTGCCTATTAGTCATAATGGGATGAATAAAAGGTACCAGTCAGTAACTACTGGCAAAAAGTAACTAAGTAACTGCGGGTCCTATTCTATTGCTCAAATCACAAATTTATACACATTTCTATTTTCTACTTGCATCCTGATTGTGAATTACTCTCCCACAATCACTTCTGACAAGCCAAAGACACAACATAGCTTATATCCCATTGAGCTTGCCCAGCTCCAACATTGTAAGTGCTAAATAATTCAAATTACACAAAATCAATATTCTATTAGACCTGTAGCTCTAGCTCACAAACTAAGTCTGATAAAATGTATCAAATGTCTGTCAAAAATGTTATACTTATTGAATAGGACTCACAAGGACTTTTTCAGACACTTATCATAGCTGCAGCAGCAATTCAAAACACGCTAATGTACTTTAAAAGCATGGAAAAGCATAGAAATGCATTAGAATTAACATAATTACTGTAAACCCACAAATATGCAATTAAAAATTATTATTTTTTAAAGGTATTTTTGTGTAACATGGATCCTGTGAATTATTGGGTTAATACATATCATGGAACCCACATGTACTAGAACAGGTGCTTTAAAGCATTTTATTGATTGCTAGAGTGCTGACTTGTGAGTCACAGCAGCAAATATTACTTATTGGCACTCATTAATTCTTAACCTCCATTTACAATGACAAACTTATTTACTATTGGCTGTGTCTAAGAAGTAAATTACTGTCTTGTTTAAATATTATTAGATCATATGATCACGCCCCCTGAAAAGCTACTTAAAAAGGCAGGGTTTTCCTGTGGAGGCTTAAAAAAGTAAATTGCGGGCTTCAGTAAATAGAATACATCTAAACATTTAGAGAAAAACTCACCAGCAGCCAAAATCGCTGGTCAAAGACACCTACGGGTGTCTATTAGAATAGGGCTCTGTTTTTGGAATGCTTGTCCTTATTTAATAAGCATCTGTACAAAAAAAGGTTAAGGTATCTTGTCACAAATCTAAGTAATTTACAGCTAAACCCAAAGGGCCTCATTCTATTATCGGCCGCAGCCGCTGCGGGGCCGCAAGGACCGGCCGCAAGCTATTCTGCTATTCTATTCCCTTACGGCCGTAGGCTCCGGCAGGCTTGCGGCCGGTGCCTTGCTATCTCTTGCGGCCGATCGCGCCGGAGGAAAGCCTTTGATCTAAAACGGCCGCAAGAGATTTGCAATTCAATTGCTCCGGGAAACCTCTCTGCAAGGCTAAAAACGAGCCGCAGTTACTTGCAGGAAAAAGGTCTCGCTAGCACCAATTAAGCACATAAAATAGCTCAAATAAAGCCATCCTGCACTTTGAGTAGACTATAAAGGGATTTTAGGTGTTAGAAAAAATAGCACATAATTATCCTGTACTCAAATCCGTAAAATATTTCATTTTTAATATCCATAAAATATCCATGTAAAAAGTCCAGAGTGCTTGGAGCACCTCAGACACGCCCACGCCGCAGCCGGCAAATAAACAGTTAATTTGAACTCGGGTTTGGGCAGATGTGCAAGCTTGAGAGTGGGTTCCTTTTATTCCTCATGTCCCCCAATATGATCCCTAGCATTTACAGAGCTGTACAGTGCAGGCTTGAATTTATTTTTGAGTTTTTATATTTCACAGTTTACGGCCGGTTCCAAGATATGCGGCCGGCCGTAAAAGGAGATCCTTGCGGGGCCGTATAATAGAATCGCGAGTTAACTGAACCCTCGCAAGGAATCGCAGCCTTACGGACGATTTACGGCCGATAATAGAATGAGGCCCAATGAGAGGCTACAATAAAAAATAAAGAAAATAACAAAATAATATTGGTTTTCTTTAGTGTATATTTTGCAAATGGTTTTCTTTATAGATATTTTGGTATGTTTTTATTTTGCCGTTTTGAACAAGGCTAGAAGTTATTAGGTGTGCTTTAAAAACATCATAGTAGATTACATAGGCACACACCTCTAATCGTTAGTGTCAGTATCAAAGCAACACTCATTTAAAGAGTCCAATGTCCATGACACACTGCATTTTTGATCTGTATTCTGCCTTTGAAGTTTTTTCACAGTGACAACTTGAGCTTTATAATTGGATTGACATACAAAGTGGTCTTTTTCACTTCAAACAATCTTATTGTGTGCATTTTCAGTGACAAAAGATGGATTTAGTGTTGTAAAACTTTAAATGAACAAGATGGGAGATGGAATATGTTGAATGTAACTTGCAGGTTACTGATATAAAAAAGCTCTGTTCAGAATGGAAACCTTCTGTTCCAAACAATGACAAACCATATTTTTGATCAATAGGACACCAAAAGAAAGAGTGTATTGCAACTATACTTTTCGGATCATATCCTTCTATGAAAATCATTATTGTTGATAAAGGCATAAATATCAACAATGATCAATATCAAAATGTAATATGCAACTTTTATTATAACTGATAAAAAGAAAATGCTAAAATCAAAAGATAAATATTTCCCTGAGATAGTTTAAAAATGGCTCTGAAAATGTTATGTCACTCGCAAAAATATTTTAGTTGTAAGTTTAATAATAAAGAACTCCCCATATGCTAGATGAAAGACAAATTAATTCATACCTGTGGATTGTGAATGATCATAAATGTTTTTAAGTTGTAGATAAATAAAACATATTTTGTATATAGGAATAACACCATCAATTTAAATATACACCATTCAAACCAAAGGAACATTAGATGGAAATGGAGGGTGCTACATTTATTATAATCTTGTTAATAATTTCTCAGAGAAGGTGCCCATGAACATTGTAAGGTAACCAGTCTATCGTTAGGTATTCCTATCAGATTATTTTATTTTGATGAGATGTATTAAAATGTTAAGGGTTCCCTGGTGGCCCAGTGGATAGAATGCAGGAACTTTCACCACAGCACCCTGTGTTCAAATACAGCCAAGCAACCAAGAGGTCACACTGGTCAGTTCTCAGATGGGATACCACCTGGGAATACCAGGAGCTGTATGCTGTGGCCCACTAGAGAAGGAACTGGAAACCCACTCCAGTATCTCTGCCAAGTAAACCAAGTGGATCAGCATGGTGTGTTGTCCATGAGGTCACAGAGAGTCGGATACAACTGAGTTACACTATTTACATTAAAATTTTAGATTCTAAGTAACTTTCTTTTTTTTTATTATTATTTATTTTTATAAACATACAAAATGTTATATAATTTACAAAATAGTACATGTTCACTTTTCCTGAATATATTTTGTTATACCATTTAATAGCATCATATATTGCTTATAAAAAACAAGAAAAAACAATATTTGCCATCTTTCACACCATTTATTCTATTACTGAGATTTTTTTTTATTTGCTGCTTATTTATCAATATTTATGATACTTATATCCTTTAATTAATACAGAAGGAGTTGAGAGGAAACCAATTTTTACTTATTAATATATTTTTCCCAATACAACCAATTTATATAGGGATTTCTTGGGGTCTGAGTGTTCTTCCAATATTTTAATATCATCTTTTTTGCCATTAACATAATATGAGATATTAAATATTTAAGGCCTTGGTGTGATATATTTACTTCCAAATGTTCTATTTTGAGATTAAACTCGGAGCCCACTATTATGGTGATTTGATGTTTACACTGGAGCCAAAACGGTTGAATTTTTTCACATGTTTACCACAGCTTCTCCAGAACAAAGTTTGTGAGGAGCTATCAAATCTATTAATGTCTACAGGAGTTAAATGCCATCTTTGAGCAATTTTAAGGAACATTTCATTATACGACGGACATAGAGATGATTTTTTAACTAATTTGAAAGCTTCTTTCCAACCCTCTATTGTCCATTCTTTCTTCAAATCTCTCTCCCAGGTTTTAATTCTTGTTGTTTTTTCAAATTTTCTAGAATTATTTAAAAAAAATTGGCATTTTGATATTAGATGAGTTTTATTATTCAATAAAATTAATTTCTCAAAGGGAGTCTGCCCTTCATATTATTTATTTTGTATCCAATTTGTAACAAGCTATTCTGTAATGTTAGATAATGTAGCCAGTTGAAGCTCTTAGAATTTATTTTCTTGGATATATTCTCCTGACTAAGTGGGTTTCCCTTTAGATAAAGATCCCCCATTACCTTTACTTCACTATTTTCTCCCATAAGAGTGATAAAGTTATTATCAACACTGGGCATCAACTCTACTGGGGCTCCTAATGATAAATGACTACATATATTCATATTCTTTTTATTTTTGTACAAAAACATAATCAATGATTTAATACTTCTGGGAAGATTTAATATCATACTATTTTTCATCTGTGAAGACCAGATTACCATATGTAATTAGTGATGTCGCAAACATCAAATTTTCGGTTCGCAAACCGCGGACACGAATTCCATCAAATGTTTGCGAACGGACGAACATCGGCGAACCGCCATAGACTTCAATGGGCAGACGAATTTCAAAACCCACAGGGACTCTTTCTGGCCACAATAGTGATGGGAAAGTTGATTCAAGGGGACTAACACCTGGACTGTGGCATGCCGGAGGGGGATCCATGGCAAAACTCCCACGTAAAAATTACATAGTTGATGCAGAGTCTGGTTTTAAGCCATAAAGGGCATAAATCACCTAACATTCCTAAATTGTTTGGAATAACATGCTTTAAAACATCAGGTATGATGTTGTATCGATCAGGTAGTGTAAGGGTTTCACAGTAACAGACTAATCTCCCCGTTTAATGCACCGCAAACAACCGCAAACAGTCCCTTTGCACAACCGCAAACTCCCCATTTGCACAAGGTTGGATACCAAGCTAGCCATGTCCCGTTCCTTGTCTTCACTGATGTCATTGAAGGTCTCTTCCTCCACCCAGCCACCAAGGGTCCATGAAAGGGAACAACAAGCCCCCTGTGAGGCCTGCTGTGTTTGGTCTTCCACCTCCTCAAAGCCACCTTCCTCCTCTGACTCCTCTTCTTCAGACTCCCAGAGTCTGGGGGCTTCCACTGCCCAGCATGGAAGATTATACACAGGTCAGAGTCTGGGGGCTTTCCCTGCCCAGCATGGAATATTATACACAGGTCAGAGTCTGGGGGCTTCCACTGCCTAGCATGGAATATTATACACAGGTCAGAGTCTGGGGCTTCCACTACCCAGCATGGAATATTATACACAGGTCAGAGTCTGGGGGGTCCCACTGCCCAGCATGGAATATTATACACAGGTCAGAGTCTGGGGGCTTCCACTGTCCAGCATGGAAGATTATACACAGGTCAGAGTCTGGGGGCTTCCACTGCCCAGCATGGAAGATTATACACAGGTCAGAGTCTGGGAGCTTCCACTGCACAGCATGGAAGATTATACTCGTTGACTCTGTCTGCGTTATTATAAGGTGTGTACTGTTAAGTAGTACTATTCCTATCGGTTTAATCCCTGTTACGTCCACTATTGGGGGACGTGTATATGGCATGGATTTTTGGAACAGGGAGATGGAAAAAGATGCTTGGTCGGACCTCCTACTTCTAATTTGGGGCACTGCACGTGCAATCTAAGGTGCCACCAGATAGGAGTGGTGTATTAAGTTGTACTACTCATGCCTATCAGTTTAATACCTGTTACGTCTCCTATCAGGGGACGTGTATATGGCATGGATTTTTGTAATAGGGAGATGGAAAAAGATGCTTGGTCGGACCTCCTACTTCTAATTTGGTGCACTGTACGTGCAATCTAAGGTGCCACCAGATAGGAGTGGTGTATTAAGTTGTGCTACTCATTCCTATCAGTTTAATACCTGTTACGTTACCTATCAGGGGACGTGTATATGACATGGATTTTTGGAACAGGGAGATGGAAAAAGATGCTTGGTCGGACCTCCTACTTCTAATTTGGGGCACTGCACGTGCAATCTAAGGTGCCACCAGATAGGAGTGGTGTATTTAGTTGTACTACTCATTCCTATCAGTTTAATACCTTTTCCGTCAACTATCTTTCCTCCCAATAGCACATTCTATATGTCATCAACCGGCCTGTGTTACATAGTTACATAGTAATTAAGGTTGAAAAAAGACTTTCAGTCCATCAAGTTCAACCTGTTAAGATCTCCTCTGATCTGCAATATGCGGATTAGTTATTAATTAAATTATTGATTAAATAATTATTAATAGTATAGTATTGGAGAATGAATAAAGAGTTAGTCCATCAAGTTCAACCTTTTTAGATCTCTATTGATCTTTTTAATTTGGACTATTTATTATTATTGTTAATTGATCCAGAGGAAGGCAAACATAAAAAAAAAACCATTGAAACTTTGCCAATTGTCTCATAAGGGGAAAAAAAAGCAAAATTCCTTCCTGACCCCAGAAACTGGCGATCAAATTTCTCCCTGGATCAATATTCCTTGCTAGTTATCTAGGATAGCCTTGAATGCCCTCTTTATTCAGAAATATATCTAACCCCTTTTTGAAGTTGTCTATCGAATTCGCTGTCACCACCTCCTTTGGTAGAGAATTCCACAGTTTAACCACCCTAACTGTGAAGAACCCTTTTCTTTGTTTAAGGTGAATTTTTTTTTCCTCTAACCTCAACGGATGTCCTCTTGTCAGTTGAAAATCTCTTGCTACAAAAAGTTCACTTGACAAAGCCTTATATTGACCCTGGATGTATTTATATAACGTAATCATATCTCCTCTTAGACGCCTTTTTTCTAGCGAAAATATGTTTAATTTTGCTAGTCTTTCTTCATAACTTAGCCCCTCCATTCCCCTTATTAGTTTTGTAGCCCTTCTCTGTACTTTTTCCAGCTCTAAAATGTCTTTTTTGTGAGGTGGTGCCCAAAATTGTACTCCATATTCCAAATGAGGGCGTACTAGAGATTTGTATAGTGGCAGAATTATATCTTCTTCCCTGGCTTCTATACCCTTCCTAATACATGCTAATATTTTATTTGACTTTGCAGCCGCTGCTTGGCTTTGAGCGCTGTTACCTAGGTGGTTGTCCACTAGTACTCCCAAATCCCTTTCAATATCTGATACCCCTAGATTTGCTCCATTAAGATTATAGATTGCTTGGCTATTGTTCCTTCCCAAATGCATAACCTTACATTTATTTGTATTAAATCTCATCTGCCATTTAGCCGCCCATTTCTCTAATTTATGCAAATCCTTTTGTAGGGAAAGTACATCACTATCTGATTTTATTACCTTGCACAACTTAGTGTCATCAGCAAAAATGGAGACACTACATTCGAGTCCTACTTCAATGTCATTAATAAATATGTTAAAAAGGAGAGGACCCAATACTGAGCCCTGAGGAACCCCACTTATCACATTAGACCAATCAGAGTATGTTCCATTTACAACAACCCTTTGCTTCCTGTCTTTTAGCCAGCTCTCGATCCATGAGCAGATATTTACTGCAATTCCTGTATCCCTTAGTTTGCTCACTAGTCTTCCATGTGGCACTGTATCAAATGCCTTTGAAAAATCTAAAAAGACTACATCCACTGAGTTGCCCTGATCCAAGTTCCTACTAACCTCCTCATAAAAACTAATTAGATTGGTCTGACACGACCTTTCCTTCATAAATCCATGTTGACTGCTACCTATGATCCTGTTCAAATAGACATATTCTTGTATTCTGTCCCTTATTAACCCTTCTAAAAGCTTCCCAACTACAGAAGTGAGGCTCACTGGTCTATAATTCCCCGGATTTGCTCTAGATCCCTTCTTAAATATAGGTATCACCTCTGCTTTTCTCCAGTCATCTGGTAGAGACCCTGTAGTGAGTGAGTCTTTAAAGATTAGATATAATGGTTTGTCTATTACAGAACCCAGCTCCCTCAGTACCCTTGGATGTATTCCATCAGGACCTGGGGCTTTATTAACATTTATTTTCTCCAACCTCTTTTGTATTTCTTCCTGCGTTAACCAATTATTTAGTAAAGGTAGTGTAGCCCCATTATGTTGCAGTGTCCCAACCACTGGTACCTCCCTTGTGTAAACCGACGAAAAGAACCTATTTAGCTCATCTGCCTTTTCCTGGTCACTAATTATCAGATGGCCTGTGTCACATTGTAATGGTCCTATCGATTCCTTCCTGGCCTTCTTCCCATTAATATATTTATAAAATATTTTAGGGTTAGTCTTACTTTCCATTGCAACTGACTTCTCATTTTCTATTTTAGCCAGTCTAATAGCCCTTTTGCAAGCCTTGTTGATTTCCTTATAGTCACATAAAGATGCCTCTGTTCCCTCCTTCTTGTATAATTTAAATGCATATTTCTTTTTCCTCATCATGATCTTTAAGTCATTGTTAAGCCACATGGGATGTGATTTACTCCTATTCATTTTATTTCCACATGGTACATGCTGATGAGTATGTTTATTTAGTAAGGATTTGAATGTTGTCCATTTATTTTCAGTATTCTTCCCTGTAAGTTCTTTGTCCCAGTCTATATGTTGTATTGCTGCCTGTAGCCCATTAAAGTTAGCCCTTTTAAAATTTAGAGTTTTTGTTGGCCCCTTACAACTCTGTTTTTTTTTCAATCTCAAATGAGACTGTGTTGTGATCACTGTTCCCCAAGGGTTCCCCTATTTTTACATTTGATATTATATCAATATTACTTGTGATGACTAAATCCAAGATGGTCCCATTTCTAGTAGGTTCTTGTATTACCTGGGCTAGATAATGATCCCTGAGTGTACTCAAGAACCTGCTCCCCTTAGCTGAGCTGCTGGTCTCGTTTATCCAGTTTATATCAGGGTAATTAAAGTCTCCCATTATTAGAACTTGCCCATGCTTAGCTGCATTTCCAATCTGTAACAATTGTATTTCCTCACTTTCAGCTATATTTGGGGGTTTATAGCATACTCCCACCAATATGCATTTAGAATTAGCTCCTCCACTATTTAGCTCAACCCACAAGGATTCAATGATGCCGTTAGTGCCAGCATAAATATCTTCTCTAACTATAGGCTTAAATTCAGGCTTAACATAAAGACAGATCCCTCCTCCTCTTTTACCATTTCCCCTTTCTTTCCTAAATAGGTTATAACCATCCAGATTAACAGTCCAGTCATGAGATTCATCCCACCATGTTTCCGTAATGCCTATTAAGCCCCATTTTTCTTGTACTGCTAATATTTCTAGCTCATCCATTTTCCCAGGCAAACTTCTTGCGTTTGCAATCATACACTTTATGTTGCTATGGCTCTGCTGATGTGAAGTGCCTGCCACTGTATTTGAGGCCCCTATTAATATATCCCTACTTTCTATTTTAACCCTCCCCCCTTCTCCTCCCCCATGGGTAAATAATTCATCCCTTTCCCTCTCTACCCTATTTACCCCAATACTTCTATATAGTCCCTCCCCCCCACCTACAAGTTTAAAAACTCCCCCAGCCGTTCTACCATCCTATTCCCTAGCACAAAAGCGCCCTCATCATTAAGGTGCAATCCATCCCTGCTATAGAGATTGTACCCAAGTGAGAAGTCAACCCAGTGCTCTAAAAACCCAAAACCCTCTGCACTGCACCACTTTTTTAGCCACGCATTAACCTCCCTAAGCTCCTTCTGCCTCCCTGGGCTAGCACGTGGCACTGGTAGTATCTCAGAAAATACTACCTTGGAGGTCCTTGCTTTAAGCTTATTCCCTAATTCTCTAAAATCATTCTTTAGGACGCTCCATTATCCTCTAACTTTGTCATTGGTACCAATGTGTACCAAGACCGCTGGTTCATTACCAGCCCCTCCCAATAATTTATCCACCCGATCCACAACATGCCGAACCCGAGCACCCGGGAGACAGCAAACTGTTCGATTGCTGGGATCTGGGTGACAAATGACCCTGTCTACCTTCCTAATAATAGAGTCCCCTACCACCAAAACATGTCTGTTGCTCTGCCTATTCTGCCCTCCCTCTCCTCCAGTAGAACTGTTCTCCCGGCTGTTAGAGGGAACAGCTCTATCTGGCATTGCCATTCCTGAATGGACATCCCCAACAGTTTCACTCAATCTGGCAAATCTGTTGGTGTTTGCCAACTCAGAACTGGCCTGCCTCCTCCTGTACCCCCTGATTCCCCTTCTAACTGTAACCCAGCTACCTCCCTGGCCATCCTCACTAGCCCCAGCTCCTCCCTCCATACTAGGCCCAGCTAAACTGTGCTCCGTGAGCACCAACTCCCTTTCCAGTGGAGCAATATCACTAAGTGCTGCAATTCTCCTCTCCAGATCTTCAATTTGAGCTTCCAAAGAGGCAACATGCTCACACCTGTCACAGAGGTATGGACCCTGCATCATCTGTTCCAGTAGTGCATACATTTGGCAGGATGTACACTGAGTGAGGTTTCCACTGGACTGACTCATGATTATCAGTTACAAAAATACAGTGAGAAAACAAATCAATGTATTTGTATAAAGATTTATTTTCCACACCTTAAACCAAACAAAACAGAAACAATATGTACGTTTGTTTTCTGTTTTTTCTTATAATACCCCTTATTTGGATTTCCTCCTTTTATTTAATCTCCTACACACCAACTACACTTACACTAAAAATGATTGCAAGCTCCCAAGCTCTCCCTTCCCTTGTTAAAATAGACCCCGCCTACTTGCCTGTACAATGATAAAAGAGCACAGGATAGAAAACACGGTCCTGCCCCACAGAACCGATTTAACAGAAAACAACAAAATACACACAGATATAACTTACACAGCCCAAGCCACACCCACACTCACCTGTACTCTGATTAATGCAACAGACAGAAAACTCTGCACTGACTTAGAGCAGATTCAAACAGAACTCACACAATTTCACCCAGATATAACTTACACAGCCCAAGCCACACCCACTCTCACCTGTACTCTGATTAATGCAACAGACAGAAACTGTGCACTGACTTAGAGCAGATTCAAACCTGACCTCACACAAATGCACCCAGATATAACTACACAGGCCAAGCCACACCCACTCTCACCTGTACTCTGATTAATGCAACAGACAGAAACTGTGCACTGACTTAGAGCAGATTTAAACCTGACCTCACACAAATGCACCCAGATATAACTACACAGGCCAAGCCACACCCACTCTCACCTGTACACTGATTAATGCAGACAGAAACTGTGCACTGACTTAGAGCAGATTCAAACCTGACCTCACACAAATGCACCCAGATATAACTACACAGACCAAGCCACACCCACTCTCACCTGTACACTGATTAATGCAGACAGAAACTGTGCACTGACTTAGAGCAGATTCAAACCTGACCTCACACAAATTCACCCAGATATAACTACACAGGCCAAGCCACACCCACTCTCACCTGTACACTGATTAATGTAGACAGAAACTGTGCACTGACTTAGAGCAGATTCAAACCTGACCTCACACAAATGCACCCAGATATAACTACACAGGCCAAGCCACACCCACTCTCACCTGTACACTGATTAATGCAGACAGAAACTGTGCACTGACTTAGAGCAGATTCAAACCTGACCTCACACAAATTCACCCAGATATAACTACACAGGCCAAGCCACACCCACTCTCACCTGTACACTGATTAATGCAGACAGAAACTGTGCACTGACTTAGAGCAGATTCAAGATTCAAAAATATTTAGAGAAACACACTTTAACACACTTAACCTGGGACAAGGTGGCTTCGCTATCAGAATTGCCTCAGAGCCTTAAAAACTTGCCAAACCCCCTAATCAGACACTCACTATCATACTGGAAATGGACCAAGAAACACACAGGTTTGTTCCCTGGATCCACCCAAATGACCCCAATTCTTGACCACCCTCAGTCCCCGAAACACATGAGCACAACATCACAACACTGGTGGAGGTCAAGGAAACTAGATAGACTGGGAGACTGGTTAGTAAAGGGCCAGATGCTCACCTATGAGGAAATGAGGGACAAGCATGAGCTACCGATGTCAGAACATTACAATTACTGTAGGCTGAGGCATTTCACACACTCCCTGACCCAGAAACAGGGGACACCGGTCTTAAAATGGTTCTCCAAAAGTTGTAAAGATAAACCTCTATCAAGGGGGATCATTGGGTCGCTTTACAAATATAAAACATTTGTTACTGGTTGAAGCGACACTGGGGGAAGGATCAGAGTGGGGGAGCCCTGGAGACCCTTCAGAAGCAACCAGCGGCAAAATCATCCCAGGAAAGGAGAAGTCGCTCACTGAAGCCTGCCCTAGGGTAACCCAAGGGTGATTGTCCAGGTTAGATATTGTAAATAATAAGCTAATACTGCTGGAGGGATGATAGCTAATAGGACTTTGGTGTTCCCTGCAGATATACTCTTTACTATTGTCTGTTTTACCATGTTTTAGGTATCTCTTAAATTGCAATCACAGTAAAAAATAAGAAAAATTATTAACCTAAAAAGTAAAAATAAGAAGGAATAACCAGCTAACTTTCACAAAATGTTTTTATTGTAAATATGTATTTTTGTACAACTGTTATGCAAGACTGTTCAAAAATGCTTTCTTTTTCATTACATGTTGTACGCATTCTGACAATAAAAGAATTTAAATGCAAAAATTAGGTATTGTTGCAGCGACCAGAAAAATTGATGTTAGTTTGTGGACCATTATTTGCTCAAGGCAGCTCTTCTATCAGGCCTTTTTTAATCGAATGTATCGCCCACTGTCAGTCCCTTTGGGATCCATCCCTCAATTATCTTAATAAAGGTGAGGTAATCTAGACTTTTTTAACCTAGGCGACTTCTCTTATCAGTGACAAAACCCTACTGCTGCACTGAAGGTCCTTTCTGACAGGACACTTGAAGCGGGGCAGGACAGAAGTTCTATGGCAAATTGGGATAGCTCAAGCCACAGCGCAAGCGTGCACACCCAGTAGTCAAGGGGTTCATCGCTCCTCATAGTGTCGATATCTGTAGTTATGGTGAGGTAGTCTGTTACCTGACGGTCGAGTCGTTCTCTGAGGGTGGACCGCGAAGGGCTGTGGCGATGCATAGGACTTAATAAGCTCTGCATGTCCTCCATCAACAACACGTCTATAGAGCGTCCTCTCCTTGCCGGCGTGGTCGTGGGAGGAGGAGGATTATGTTCACCTCTTCCGCTGTTAGATTGCCTTTGTGCTGTGACATCACCCTTAAACGCTGTGTAAAGCATACTTTTTAATTTATTTTGGTAGTGCTGCATCCTTTCCGACTTGTGGTAATTCGGTAACATTTCAGGCACTTTCTGCTTATACCGGGGTTCTAGTAGCGTGGACACCCAGTACAGGTCGTTCTCCTTCATCCTTTTTATACCAGGGTCCCTCAAAAGGCACGACAGCATGAAAGACCCCATTTGCACAAGGTTGGATGCCGAGCTAGTCATGTCCCGTTCCTTGTCCTCAGTGATCTCACTGAAGGTATGTTCTTCCCCCCAGCCATGTACAACACCACGGGTACCAGATAGGTGACAATGAGCACCCTGGGATGCCTGTTGTGGTTGGTCTTCCTCCTCCTCCTCAAAGCCCCATTCCTCCTCTGACTCCTCTTCCTCACAATCCTCTTCCAGCATTGCCGCAGGTCCAGCAAGCGATGCTGATAAGGCTGTTTCTGGTGGTGATGGTGACCACAACTCTTCCTCTTCACTCTCATCTACAGCCTGATCCAGCACTCTTCGCAGGGCACTCTCCAGGAAGAAAACAAATGGTATGATGTCGCTGATGGTGCCCTGGGTGCGACTGACCAGGTTTGTCAC
This sequence comes from Discoglossus pictus, assembly GCA_027410445.1. Lineage (NCBI taxonomy): Eukaryota > Metazoa > Chordata > Amphibia > Anura > Alytidae > Discoglossus > Discoglossus pictus. Next base: position 282,875,943 of record CM050166.1, on the reverse strand, counting down.
CTCCTCAAAAGGACGCATAAGCCTACAGGCATTGCGCATGAGCGTCCAGTAAAGTGGCAAAAAAATCCCCAGCTCCGCAGAGGCTGTCCTAGCACCCCGGTCATACAAATACTCGTTAAAGTCCTTTTCTTGTTGGAGCAGGCGGTCGAACATTAGAAGTGTTGAATTCCAACGTTTCGGGCTGTCTAAAATCAAGCGCCTCGCTGGCATGTTGTTTCGCCGCTGGATATCTGTAAAGTGCGCCATGGCCGTGTAGGAACGCCTGAAATGGGCACACACCTTCCTGGCCTGCTTCAGGACGTCCTGTAAGCCTGGGTGCTTATGCACAAAGCGTTGTACAATCAGATTACACACATGTGCCATGCACGGCACATGTGTCAACTTGCCCAAATTCAATGCCGCCAACAAATTTCTTCTGTTGTCGCAAACCACTTTGCCGATCTCCAGTTGGTGCGTAGTCAGCCACTGATCCACCTGTGCGTTCAGGGCGGACAGGAGTGCTGGTCCGGTGTAACTCTCTGCTTTCAGGGAAGTCAAACCCAAGACGGCGTGACACTGCCGTATCCAGGATTTGGAATAGAACCTGTGGAGCTGGGGTGGTGCCGTTGATATGGAGCAAGACATAGCAGCAGCAGAAGAGGACTCAGCCGAGGAGGTTATGGAAGAGGATGGAGGAGTAGAGGAGGTGGCAGCAGGCCTGCCTGCAAGTCGTGGCGGTGTCACGAACTCCTCTGCAGAGCCACGTATTCCATGCTTGGCAGCCGTCACCAGGTTTACCCAATGCGCAGTGTAGGTGATATACCTGCCCTGACCATGCTTTGCAGACCAGGTATCCGTGGTCAGATGGACCCTTGCCCCAACACTGTGTGCCAGAGATGCCATTACTTCTTTTTGCACAATCGAGTACAGGTTGGGGATTGCATTTTGTGCAAAGAAATTTCGGCCGGGTACCTTCCACTGTGGTGTCCCAATAGCTACAAATTTTTTGAACGCCTCAGACTCCACCAGCTTGTATGGTAAAAGCTGGCGGGCTAAGAGTTCAGACAAGTCAGCTGTCAGTTGCCGAGCAAGGGGGTGACTTTGTGACATTGGCTTCTTACGCTCAAACATGTCCTTGACAGACACCTGACTGTGGGCAGATGAGCAGGGACTGCTCAGGGCGAGACACGGAGTGGCGGATGGTTGAGAGGGGGCAAGCAGGGCAGCAGTGGTTGACGTGGCTGAAGATGCTGGACCAGAAGGAGGATGGCGGCTTTGACTTTGTGTGCTGCTTGTACTGATGTGTTGATCAAATAGGCGTTTGTGATCTGACATCATGTGCCTTCGCAAAGAAGTTTTACCTAGGTGGGTGTTGGACTTCCCACGACACAGTTTCTTTTCGCACAGGTTGCAAACGGCATCACTGTAGTCACAGGCAGACACACGAAAAAATTGCCACACTGCTGAGCTCTGCAATGACGGCATTCTGGTGGTGGCAAAAGCATGCGCTGACTGGCGTGCTGTCTGGCTGACCCCGGGTGCCGATGCATGCTGTCTGACTGTGCCACTAGCTACTTTCGATGACCTCCCGCTGCTTCCAACTCGTCTCCTCCTCCTCTCTGTCTCCCCATCTGAACTTTCCTCCTGTTCTTCTTCTCTTATAGCGGGCACCCACGTGACATCCACGGACGCATCGTCATCATCAATTGCTTCACTTGTATCTGACCACTCAACAAAGGAAGCAGCACCGGGTACAACATCATCATCATCATCAAACCGTACGTCCATGTGTGTAATGCTGCCTGACTGGGACATATCCCTGTTATGTACATCCTCTGACACTAATGTTTGTGCATCACTCATTTCTTCCAACGGATGTGTAAATAAATTTGCTGACGGATCAAGTGAAGCGGCTGTGGTGCTAGTGTTGGTGGTGACGGCAGGCAAGCAAGTGGTAACTGGAGAGGTGCCCGAAGCTAAGCTGGAGGAGGATGGTGCGTCTATGTTCCGAGCGGAAGCTGTAGAAGATTGGGTGTCCTGTGTTAGCCAGTCAACCATGTCCTCAGAACTGTTCAATTTCAGGGTACGTTGCCTCTGAAAACTGGGCATTATTCTATGGCCAAAGGGAATCACAGCACCACGACGGCCCCTGATATTCAATCGATTACAGTAAAAAAAGGGTTGTTTTATTTCACTGCACACTACGGTTGCACTAGATATGAGTGTCACTGTGCACTGGCAAAAGTTGGCAGACTAGATGCAATAGGCCTCACACACACACACCTTTAGGCAGGCAACTGATATTCAATCGATTACAGTAAAAAAAGGGTTGTTTTATTTCACTGCACACTACGGTTGCACTAGATATGAGTGTCACTGTGCACTGGCAAAAGTTGGCAGACTAGATGCAATAGGCCTCACACACACGCCTTTAGGCAGGCAACTGATATTCAATCGATTACAGTAAAAAAAGGGTTGTTTTATTTCACTGCACACTACGGTGACACCAGATATGAGTGTCACTGTGCACTGGCAAAAGTTGGCAGACTAGATGCAATAGGCCTCACACACACGCCTTTAGGCAGGCAACCGATATTCAATCGATTACAGTAAAAAAAGGTTGTTTTATTTCACTGCACACTACTGTGACACCAGATATGAGTATCACTGTGCACTGGCAAAAGTTGGCAGACTAGATGCAATAGGCCTCACACACACGCTAGCAGGCAGGCATATGCAATTAGATTACACAGAAAAAAATAATAAAATAAAATAAAAAGGGCTTTTTGGGTTGCTGTCCTTGCAGCAGATATCAAAGGAGTCCTTCGGGTGTGTAGTTAAGGCTAAATACACATCCTGGCTATCTATTTCCCTATTAAATCAGCCTTAAAAAATAATAAAATAAAATAAATGATGTCCTAGCCCTAAAAAGGGCTTTTTGGGTTGCTGTCCTTGCAGCAGATATCAAAGGAGTCCTTCAGGTGTGTAGTTAAAGCTAAATACACAGCCTGGCTATCTATTTCCCTATTAAATCAACAGCAGGTAGAATATATCTCCTCTCTCAACGAATGCAGCTACAGAATGATTCTAAAATGGAGGCTGTCATACAGATGGAAGGCTCTGGAAGGGAGTGTATTCTGCTGATTGGCTGGAAAGTGTCTGCTGACTGTAAGGTGCAGGGTCAAAGTTTCCTCAATGATAAAGTATAGGGAGCGGACCGAAAAGCGCATATGTTCACCGTTCGTTGCGAATGTGAACATGCGAAAATCGCCGCAAATAGTTCTCCGGCGAACTGTTCGGGACATCACTATATGTAATGAAATGGGATATAGAAATTCTTGCTATGTGAGCCCAAAAAATTGCGTCATGGATATCTGCAATTACTGGGGATGTTATTCCACCTTCAATGAATGGTCTTTTAACTATTGATATTTTTAATCTGTTTTTTTCCCCCCATATAAGTACTGATCTATCATCTTCTGAAGGTCATTCAATAAATGTGGCGAAACTATTGGAATTGTTTTGAAAATATATGAGATTTTAGGAATTATTGTCATTTTTATTATAGCTATTCTTATCATCCATGACATTTTCAAAGCCTTCCATTCAGTCAAAATAGATCTTATTTGCTTGCTTATATGTTCAATATTTACTTTCAGTATCCTATTTATTTTATTTTTATTTATTTAAATGAAAATTTTAAACCCAAATGGGTGATGTATCCTCATTTCCAGTTGAGATTATAGATATTTTTTAATCTAAATATTTGATCTTTACTTATCCCTCTTGATATTACATCAGTTTTCAAATAATTTATTGTTAAATATGATAAGTAACCATATTCTTCCAGGATTTTTTCAGGTGATTTTTCAAGATTTGTCTGGATCTATTAGTGTCAAAACTATATCATCCGCAAAAAGTTGTATTTTATATTCATATTTTCCAATCATTACTCCTTTTATTCCAGTTGTATCTCTAAATAATTGTGCAAGAGGTTCTATAAATTATACAAACAACAATGGAGATAATCGGCAGCCTTGGGAAGTGCCATTTGTGATTATGAATGTATCGGTTTCAAAACCGTACTCCGAAATTATTGCTCTAGGGTTTGAATATAGGGCTCCTATCGCATTGGAACCAAAATTTGCAAAACCAAATTTTAACATGACTGCCTTTAAAAAGTCCCAGCTGACTCTGACAAACGCTTTTTCGGCATCCAATGACAGAGTCAGCATGGGAACCCCATTCTTATTTGAATAGGACAATATGTCCATAAGGCACCTAGTGTTATTCAAGGTTTGTCTACTGTTAAAAAAACTGTTTGATCTGCATGTATTAGTTTCAGAATAATAGAGTTTAATCTATTAGACAATATTTTTTTCACCTTTATATTTTATTTCGTTAAACATATTATATAGATGAGTAACTAGTTTCTTAGAAACCAGTTCGTAGTATTGATTATCAAAGCCATCTATACCTGGAGCTTTATTTGTTTTTACATTTTGAATTACCGCATATACTCGAGTATAAGCCGAGATTTTCAGCCCTTTTTTTAAGGCTAAAAAGGGCCCCCTCGGCTTATACTCGAGTCACTCCCCCTAGTGTCTCTCTAACCCCCCCCCCCCGTGTCTCTCTACACCCCTGTGTCTCTCTAACCCCCCGTGTCTCTCTAACCCCCCCGTGTCTCTCTTCCCCCTGTCTCTTTCCCTCCTCCCTCCTCATCTTCAACCCCCCTCCTCCTCATCAACCCCCTCCTCAACTCCCTCCTCACTTTCTCCCCGCTAAATACCTCCCCCTCACTTACCTGCTTTTTCTGCGGCCTCTGCTCTGTCTTGACCCCGGCGCGCATGTGACGTCACATGCGCGCCACGTCATTAGCATATACCGGGTGCCGGCATCTCTATTCTCTGGGTTAAATAGTCTCCATGTATCAAATAAATCATAATTTAGTATTTCTTTATAGAATTTCTGAGCTGTATCATTTATAGTTCTATCTGATTTAAGTGTTTTTTCTGATGATCTATAATTTTCAGGGTCAATAATTATATAATAATGCCTGCATATTATCATTGCTGCTTTTTTCACCTTATAAGCTATTTTTAACATATTTTTCAGAAAGTTTATTTCTTTCTTATTGGGTATATATATATTAACCAAAGTTATATCTATATTATTTGCTTTCCCAATCCAGATAATATATCTACCTTCTGATTTTTTTCTTATTCTTATTTTATGTTCTTCTTGAACTTGTAGGTGTCTACTAAATATGATAGATAATCCTGTAGTTTTAGTTCTGTAACAAGAATCGATTGAATCTGAGAGATATTTATTCCTAATCTTATAAATCGTACCTTCCAATGTGTCTCCTGGAGACATGTTATGTCTGATTTCATTTTTAGGAGATAATTGGTACTTATATTTCTTTTTCTGAGGGGAATTAAGACCCTGTGTATGAACAGATATTATTTTAAGCATCATTATCTTTTAAATATATTCTAGGACTATGTGTCTTTCCCAGATTGTGAACAAATCTTAAATGGTATCCGCTCATTCCTCCTGCATTTCTTCTATATTTTTTTCAGAAAAAAAACTCTACTAACCCATTCATTCACACATACATTCTCCTTCCTTTATGGGAACTTAACTCCCAATATAGCTCTCCCATAATGTGTGTGTCAATTTGACAAAGGAAATGTTAGGTCCTTTTTTTATTTCCTTTTTTCCCCCCAAGGTAGCCTACTTGCAAAAATAGCACTATAATATATTCTGTTTAACGATTGGTTCATATCCCAATCTATCTCAGTACTTGAAACAACTATAACATTACAAAAATCAGAGGGGAGGGGTGGAGAGAGGAGGCCCTCTCCTCCACCCCGTCCCCTCCCCCACACGTCCCATCCTCAATATATTTACTTCACAACATTGCATATTTCTCAACCATATGGACAGGGTCCTTGAATCTAAAAAAAATCCAATTTCGAACCCCCAGTGATCCATATATTATATAGGTCTCTTGTATTATTATCTAATCTAGGATCATTTCCAATCATTTCCTTAATTTAATCCATATTTACTTTCTGAATTTTTTACAATATTTTATATGTTTCTTTAATGAATCAGTCAATTCACAGCGGTACTGGAATTAGTCGAGACAAAAAAAAAAAAAAAACGGCAAGAGGGTAAGGGTGAAGGGGAGGGGGAAAGAGCAATTATCCCTCCCCCCACCCATATGTCCCATCCTTAAATTTTATACGTCCCAATGACAGACAAACAAATTCCATTTTTCTAATCAATTGAGGTCTATATATCATTAATTTAAATCTTGTTTTTATTATGCAATCTGAAAGATTTTCCCATCTTTTCCTTAATCCATTTGTTTATTTTTTTCAAACAACAATATTCTCCCTTTACCCTTCTTACTGTAGGTTATGATTTCTACTTTTTAAATCCTAAGGGAATTTTTTAAATTTATTAAAATGTGTTTATTTGTAAAAAAAAATAACACTACTTTTCACCCTTATATATGTGAGAATGTGTTTAACCTCTATTGTGTTTTGTGATCTTTCCTCTATCTTTGTGAATATATTAATATTTTACATTTTTATATTTTCTTGTAAGGTGAAATATATCTAAGCTAATCATTTATTTTAAAGGGATTATTCTATTAATGAAATGTGCTTCATCAAGATTCTTGTTTTTTCTTCTTTTTTTCTCCTTTTTTTTTCTTCTTCTTTCCCTCACTTTACAACTTTATATAAATCATTTGTGGCTTTGTTGTATATAAATTATAATATCTTTAGTGATAAATAGTATGTGAAAAGTATATTTCTAATAATATAATGTGCTCAAGTATTTTCATTCATTTCTTTCTTCTCTTTTTTTCCTTTTTTTTTCCTCCCCCCCTTCCCCTTTCGGGCTTTGTAAATATATATATATTTTTTACTCCCCTCCCAATTAATTTTACCTTATCTATGACTTTCTTTCATCATTTTTTGCTTTGGCCTATAAGGCTTATAACTATGCTTAATAATTTTCATTTATCCCCTTTAAGACTTTGTTTTTCATTTTAGTAACCTTCCAATTAATAATATTTTATCTGAAACTCCCCCCCCCACAAAAAAAAGGGGGGGCTAAAAAGTCAGAGATTTAAAAAAATAAATCTTATTGTATGATTAATTTCCACTCTGGAGTCTTAATCGACAAGTCTATTTCCTTCTTCTTGTCCTCGTATGCTATGTTCCAATCTGTTAAAGTTTTTTCCCCTTCTTTAACTGTTTTTATTAGATGCCAATGGGAGTCCTTCAAGATTAAAATTCTTGCTGGTGACCTCCATTTCTAAATCAGCTTTTCTCTTGGGTTATATATAAATATTATTTTCTTCTGGTCAGTGTGGCTGATCCAAAACAAGTTTCATAGTTTCATATGGGGCATCAAAACTCTTTTTCTTAAAATTTTCTGTCAGTATGGCTTCCTTTGTTGGTAGAAAGTGTATTTTTGCTATCACATCTCTTAGCACAGTACTTCATAGATATGATGGAAGTGGTAGTCTATGGACAGAGTCAATTTTTTTATCTTTCAGTAGTTTAGAAGGATCTAAAATTCAAAAAAATTTATTTAGATATTCTTCCAAATCTTGTTTGGTGTTTTTTTTTTCGGGATTCCCCTAAATCTTAAATTGTTCCTTCTGAATCTGTCTTCTAAATTTACCATTCTTTCATTTAGTTCACATACTTTTTTTTCTAGACTTAAAGTGTATGTTATCAAATTATTATGATACACTATTAGATTATCGAATTTGCTTTCCAAATTGTTGGTTCTAGATCCAATTTCATTTATAATCTTTGTGTTCTCAGTACTTTGTTTTTTAAATTCCTCTGTTAAATTTGTTTGAAACTGTGCAAATAATATATTTCATTTTTTAAATAGTAATAATTCCATCCTATTCTATTAGTATCATTGTTGATTTATTAGAGTCAGAGGAACTCAATATGTTCTGTTTATTGACAGATTCACTCATTATTTGTTCTGAGATTGAGTTCTCCATAGATTCTCCTTTATTTATTGGCAAAAAAAATGATGTCACCTCTGAGATGTGTTTTTTTTATCTTAAATTTTTGATTTAGAAGCCATTATTATTGATAACACAATCTAATCACCAGAGATTTGGCTTTATTTTTTATTTGAATTGCCTACTTTACTAGGCAGGAAGCTTATTTAAGGCTCAAAACACACTACCCATCTCTTAAAAAGTTAGTTTGTATCTATCTCAATAGATTTTACTTCATTAGTAGTCCTCTGGGAATATGGTTCCACACTGTTATGTCAGAAACTGTCCTTTTATTTACAATGTATGGTATTATTATATATTGTCCTTTAATAAAGGGAGAATTGTGTGTTCAATCATCATTCTAGGAATTACTTAGAACTTACCCTACAACCTACCACTGTTCTTTTATTTGTATCAGAGGTTCTTTGCAGGAGATGTAAGTTCACCTTTAATGAGAGTGGAACAATTGTAATCTCTATGATAGAGTCTTTCTTGTCCTTAAACAAACTTTAGTGTTTTAGGACTTTGATATTTAGTTGTATTTTGTTTAATGTGTTTCTCTTAAATGCATAAAGAGTGCTGTTGTAATTGGCACTATTTGTAATCCTTCCATATATTGCTCACTCCTTATGATCTGATTATATTCACTTATATCCACTTCCATGAGAAGAGGAGCATCTCTATAAATTTAATATGAATGACTGTTTCAATTGTATGGCTATTTATATTAATTCATATACTGAACACCCATCACCCTCCAAGACGTCAAATAGCACAGATTTCAATATGCTACTATGTAGCTATCTCAGCCAATTTTCCAGTAGTTATGAGACAAATAAAAACTAGTCTCTCACATGAAAAATCTTAAAATGTTCCAGTATATATATATATTTTTTCCCAATCACCAATAATTGTTTCCAGCATTGTTATGAGTAGATAGAATTAAGGGTACGTCCCCCCCCCCCTTTATTTTCCTTTTTAATCTTTGATTGTCATTCTTCCCCTATTTGTTCTCTATTTGGGGTTAATATGTTGTAGTTTAGCAGTCCTCTCATACTATGCCACCCTGTAATGCGTGAGAGCTGCAATATTTCTTCCAAACAGTCTTTCCCCACGAATTCAGGGGACTTTCTAGGGGGATCATTCTCTTAAAATCGAAGGACGAAGGTGTTTTCCATTCTCCAACTGTTGACGGGTCTGGAACCTTGGCGTCTTCGGCGTCCCGAGGGTGAACGGCGTGTTCTCAGCGTAGTGCGGCTCTCCTTGCGACCAATGGGTGCAACATGCATCCGGCACGCTCATTTCCGGTTACCCATGGTCCGGCTATTCGAAGTAAATTGCAGTGGGACATTATTACGCAAAATGAGACCCTTTCTATTTAAGTTAAAATATTATTTAATTATTTTAATTACAATTGTTAGAAGATTTATTATTACCAAATCATTTTTTATATATATACACTTGTTTGCATGTCTTTCTTTGAATTAGGTTATGAGAATTATTTCATGCTTGGAGCAACAGCTTTAGCTCTGTTTTGCTGAGTTTAGTTGTTATGGTAGAGTGTAGATTACTGTAACTTTGTAAGTTATAGCTATGTAATATGCCTGTTGATTGCTGCAGAGAGAACCCACTGCATGAAGAAAAAAGGATGTAATATATATTGCAATCTCTAGGGTTACTGTATATATTCCTCTCATATATCTATATATAAATACATCTATCTAGTGTTTAAACTGAAACGTTTGTATAATTATTTATGCATATTGTAAGAGCAGTATATATGTTAATCATGAGAAGGGTTATATGAATATGCATGGAGTAAATGAATAGCAGGATTATATGGCTACAGCAATTTTAAACTGAGATGTCACATGAAATTGCTTTTAGAGATAAGCAAGGGTGTACAAAAACATATAATGCAAAGCAACTAACTAGATTCTTTAGGAGCCAGACAAATTGATTATGTTCGTCACACAGAGACTAAGGCCCTTATTAAATTGAGCAATTTTTGGTTACTGGAGCCCGTAATATAGCTTGTGAACTAATTTGATATTCAATTGGAGTCATTTAGCTACCCGCAAGTGATTTGCGGGTAGCTGGCTGAAAATCCTCAGTTGTCAAAATCGTAACTCCAGCCCATTTAAAACTTTGATCTTTCAAGCCTGTAAATGTTACAATCGCAGAACGCTATTCAATTGCTACAATTCTTCAAGCCCGCAAATGTTTTCACACCTGTAAATTACAAATGTAGAAAAAAATACTGTGAGTACAAGATAAGACTCACAAGGGGGTTAAACACCTGTTCATAGCACTGTAAATGCAAATAAAAAAAAATCAATACTGCACCTTAAAAGACGGAAAAAGGGATGAAAGACATTAGAATTAATTGCACAACAGTCTCAAGCTCACAAATCTGCAATCAAAAATGTTTCTGTTTTAATTCCCACACACAATACGAAAAGCAGATGTTTGAAAATAAAGAGTCAAAATTGCCTTTTGACGGAAGTAACCTAGCCCAATTTCTGTAATACAGTAAACAATTCAGCCTGTCAAAAGCCTTTTCTGCATCTAAAGTTAATATTGCACATGGAATTTGTCTCTAGATCTATCAGTTTTCACGTGCTGTCTGAACCTTGACAACCATGAATTAAGCTGGTTTGGTCCAGACCGATTAACCTGGGTAGTAACTGAATTAGCCTCATTGCCAAAATTTTAGAATATATTTTTATATCTGAGTTTAGCAACGAGATGGGTCTATAGTTTTTACAGTATTTTGTATCCTTATCTTGTAAATTTATTATAACAGCTTCTAGCATTTCTAACAGGACACTTATTTTTGTTTTATTTCCATTGAAAATTTTAACTACCATAACTGTTTAGATAACGTTGATTTATATGTCTAGTAATAGTAATTAGTAAAGCCGTCGGGTTCTGGGGCTAAATTTACCTTTAAATTGGTGATTACTTTTCTAATACGTTAATATTGATCTCACTTAAGTTCTCTAAATCTTCATTGTTAATAATGGGAAGGGTAGTTTTCTTTTTCATTTATTTCCTCTTTACTAGGTTTTCTAAATTGTGATCTGTCCTTTACATTTTATAGATGCCTGTAGAAGTCGTAGAAGACCTTTTCAATACCTTGAGGATTTCCATACGTTTTTTTTTTTATCCTCAGTTATCTCCTCAATTCTCTTATGAAAATGTTTTCTTTTCAATTTATAAGCTAAAGTCTTACTTATTTTGTTGTTCAATGATATGGTCTATGTTGTAGCTTCAGTAAGCATTTTTCAACTTGGGTCTGCAGAATTTGTTTAATTTGGGCCTGTATCTTCGGAATCTCACTAGATCTATCTAATACAGGATCAAGATTTTTCTCTCTTTCTAATTTTGCTAATTTGATATATAGTTCAAGGAGAGGGAAGCCTCTTTGTTTTTTCCGATATGCAGACAAGGACAATAGTCCTCTGATGTACGCCTTATGGGTGTTCCAAACAACTGATTGTGCCTATACCAACTGATTAGGGTTTCCATATTATGAAATAATCAAGTCTAGAGTAGGTCACGTGTCTCTGAGATAAAAAGGTGTAATCTTTTTAATTCTCATGTAGTAACCTCTAGGCGTCATATAACTCTTATTTCAGAAGACTATTGTGAAATAATTTGGCTCTTCTAACTACTCTAACAACAGTGCATCTGGTTGATTACAAGATTTCCTATCTAGGCTAGGGTTAATCACCATATTAAAATCTCCACAGATAATCATGGCTCCAATATTGATTTTATTTATGTGTTTCAGAATAGTGTTAAGAAACCTATTTTGTCCTTTATTAGGGGCGTATATATTTGCTGTTGTGTAATTTACCTGATTGATTTTACTGATCCATATAATGAATCTGCCTTCAGGATCAATTTCGATAAAAAAGTTCTAAAAAATACTGATATTTTTATTACATAGAATTGAGACTCCATTTTTTTATATGTTGAATTGATTTTGGAGCTAAATACCTTGGCCCTCATTCAATTGCAACTTGGCCAATTGAATAGGGGTCTAAATAAGCACATAACATATTTTTTTTAAATAAGTTTTTAGTTAGTAAATATCTATCCAAAAGCAAGATTTTCACTAACTAAAAACTTATTTTAAAAAAATATGCTATGTACTTATTTAGAGCCCTATTCAATTGGCCCGAATCGCAATTTAATAAGGCGGTATATCTGCTATCTGTCTTTTGAAGGGTGAATTTAACCCCTTAATGTTCTGTGAAACTGACTTAATGACCATCTGGTTTGAAATTCGGACCTCTCCCCCCACACTCCCTCTTGATCCTTTAACAACACATATATATTCATCCTCATCCAGCTGTACCTATACCTTGACCAATATCTAGTTGAAAGTTATCTATTGGTCAGGGACCTGCACCAGACCTTAAATATTCAGTTGGGGATAATTTTCAAGAAGAAAAAATGGGAAGAAAAGTTGAATCCCAGCTCCACTATCTCATTCTCCACTTTTGTTTTCAAACTAATATTATATGGTTTTAATTTTATACTTTGTAACCTAACCTAGGGCTAGATTCAATTGCAAGCCCGCATCTCACAGGATCCAGGACGTATGTCTGCGGGCGTTCTGCGGGCTCCCGTTCGACTCCGATTCCGGAGCTATTCAATTGATCAAGCCCGCAAGTTGCTGGACCAAAGCCGACTCCGTAAACCATGCACTGGTTCGTGGCAGTTCAGCAGCCCTATTAAATTCCCCTAATGTGTGAAACCATAGCCCATAGCGTAGCCCGCAAGACTTGCGGCTGTTAAATTGGCCCCGTAAAACAGGCCGCATCTGATGTTTGGGTTATGAGCGAAAAGAGCCTACGGGACGTGGAACGTAGAACTTCGCAGCCGCAAATCCTTTGTTCTGTCAAGCCCGTTACCGTTTATGTTTCCAAGGATGCTATTAAATTGCAACCAATTAACTGTCGTTCAACCCCGTAACCCGCAAATGGAGCCAAGAAGAAAACGGGTACCAGAGAGTACCCGCAAGGGTGGTAAAGTCCAATCGGTAGCACTTTAAATGCAAATATACACACACTACTCTACATATATAAAAATGGAATGTGATGTTAGGTATTGGAATAAATAGCACAATTAGTAATATAAAATTAGTTATTTCATGTTTAAATTGCGTGTTATATTGATCCTGGCAATCAACGTGTTAATACATATAATGGAACTTGCATTTAATAGAATATCGCATTTATGGCTTTATCAATATTGCAATATTTCTCGATTGTGGGTCATATCGTAACTTGTAATTAAAACCCATAAGACTTTGAAATCCCACCTCCATTTTTCAGTGACGTAATTATGACGATCTCTGTTGCCATTGCTCCATCTAAACCTCTAACTACGGGTTTTACTAATTGATCACGGCCGTGCTTCCAACTTTCAACAAATGGTTTACGGGTTTGCATCTCAAGCCCGTAACTCAAGCATGTTCTAATTTAATAGCTCTGTAACTTGTAAATTTCGAGCATGCAGCCATTGAAAGTCTCACGTTGCACTTACGGCCTTGGAATTTAATAGGGCTGCAGGGTGAGAACATGATCAATTAAGCAAGATGGTAACCTCCCGTTTTGGATCAGCCAATAGAAAATGAGACCATCATTATTACGGTAGTAAAACATGGAGATTACATGTCAATCAATTAAGTTCATGGGTCCGATATGCGATCAGACTTGCAAAACGGCAAAATACAATTATGAAAATGAATGTCAATACTGTTCTAGTCCATATGGGTGGCCTGATATGTATTAACTCATTGATTCCCGAGATCAATATAACCCCAAAATAAAACATAAAAATACATTTTTGTTACTGCCAATTTGCGAGCTTGAGTGCAATTAATTCTAATGTCTGTCATCACTTTCCCCGTTATTTACAGTGCAATTTTGATTTTTTATTTGCATTTACAGTGCTACAAACAGGTGTTTAACCACCTTGCAAGTCCTCTCTAGCATTTATAGGATTTTCTCCTTCATTTGCCATTTACAGGTGTGAAACCATTTGCGGCCTTGGGGAACTGGAACTATTAAATAGAGATTTGCGATTTTAGGCATTGTAACTCTTGTGGAATTAAGATCAGAGGCTTCAGGAGGGTTTTGACCATAGCAGAGTTTTCAAGGCTATAAGCCGTAACCCGTTTGGAGCCCATAAAATGACGCCAATTGAATAGCAAATTAACTTACTGCCTCACTTATGGGCTACAGTAACTTGCGATAGCTTAATTGAATCGGGCTTCTAGTGTACAAATCAGTGAATGACAGTGTTGGGACAAACTTTAATTATGGTATCTTTTCTCTAAAAAAAAAACCTCCCTCATGTGTAAAAAGACCTGATTCGGTATGGTGATTCATATTATATTAATAAAACGAATCTAAGCAATCATGATATATGGTTCTTTGCAAAAAACTAATCTTAGTGATTATTTAATTTTGATATATTCTAATATTGATATAAGTACCGTATATTCTTGAGTATAAGCTGACCCGAGTATAAGCAGAGGAAGAAATTTTACCACAAATACTGGGAAAACTTAGTGACTCGAGTATAAGCCGAGGGTGGGAAATGTGCTGCCCCCTGTGTCCCTCTTGTGACCTCTGTGTCCCCCTCTTGTGTGCTCTCTGTGCCCCTTTCTTGTGTCCCCCCTCTCTTTCCCCTGTGTCTCTTTCACCCTCTCCCTCCCCTGTGTCTCTCTCCCCTCTCCATTCCCTGTGTCTCTTCCCCTCCTCTCGCTCCCTTGTGTCTCTTCCCCCCTATCCTTCCCCTGTGTCTCTTCCCCCTCTCCCTCCCCTGTGTCTCTTCCCCCCTCTCCCTTCCCTGTGTCTCTTCCCCCTCTTCCTTCCCTGTGTCTCCTACCCCCCTCTCCCTTCCCTGTGTCTCTTTCCATCCCCTCCCTTTCCTGTGTCTCTTTCCCTCCCCCTCCCTTATCACCCTCCTCAATCCCCCTCCTCAACCCCCTCCTCATCATCCCTCCTCAACCCCCCTCAACCCCCCTCCCCCTCCTCATCCTCCCTCCTCAACCTCCCTCCTCAACCACCCTCATCCTAAACCTCCCTCATCCTCAACCCCCCTCATCCTCAACCTCCCTCCTCAACCTCCCTCCTCAACCCCCCTCCTCATCCTCCCTCCTCATCCTCCCTCCTCAACCCCCCTCCTCATCCTCAACCCCACTCTTCAACCTCAATCCCCATCCTCAACCTCAACCCCCATCCTTCCTCAACCCCCATCCTCATCCTCAACCCCCTCCTCATCCTCAACCCCCCCTCCTCAACCCCACCCTCCTCATCCTAAACCCCCCTCCTCATCCTAAACCACCCTCCTCACTTTACCCCTCTAATTAAGGGAGAGGGGGAGGTAATTAGAGGGGTAAAGTGAGGAGGGGGGTTTAGGATGAGGAGGGGGTTGAGAAGGGGGGGTTGAGGATGGGGGGTTGAGGATGAGGATGAGGGGTTGAGGATGAGTAGGGGGGTTGAGGATGGGGGGGTTAAGGAGGAGGATGGGGGGTTAAGGATGATAAGGGAGGGGGAGGGAAAGAGCTACGGGGGGAAAGATAAACACGGGGGAAAAGAGAGACACGGAGGAAAGAGAGATACAGGAGTGGTGACTCGTGTATAAGCCGAGGGGGCCCTTTTCAGCCTTAAAAAAAGGGCTGAAAAACTCAGCTTTTTCTCGAGTATATATGGTAGTTATGTGTATATAATTAAAACATACAAGGGGAAGAAAAAAAGCAGTAAAATAAAACTTTAATATCAATCTACTTTGTCTCATTAAATATAGAAGTGTGTGAGTTATTTAATAATACTGGAGAAAAACGGGGAGAAACAAGAAAAAAAAAAAAGATTAATAAATAAATAAATATGAATAATTAATACCCCTGATGGAGAATTCTTTTTTTTTATTGGACAAGGTAATATAATCTTGACAATAAAAAAGTACAAAATTCCGCATTTCTTCTGTTGTTTTTTTCAGTTCCAATAATTTTACATAAATAACAATTTCTATGAGGTGGCGTTGGCAAAAATTCTCTATTTATTTACATACATTTCCCATTTCAATGAAAGTGTATTGCTAAATGGTTTATCTGTTACCAATTGGAAATCTTTTTCTATCTGGTTGGTTCTCTCTGTTATATTTCACTCCGTGTTAGTGTTCCTTTTTGTTTTTAATTTTTCACTAGTAACCATTTGACTATCAAAAATATTTAGACAGTCAACCATTTTAATTAATTAATTTAAAATCTTATGGAAAATGTGGAAAAAAAATAGTTCAGGGGCATTGAAATTGGGCATCACATATATAGTTGTGAGCAAACGGGTTGTTGCTAAGGCGCTCCTTGACAGCAACTGCGGACTTTAGGCCTGCAAAATTTACGGACTTAGCATCCACAAATATGAGCCTCGGGACTTTACGACCTTACCGCCCAAACCCTGCGCACATGAAAACATTAAAAACACTATAACTACAGACAATAAACACATAAAAAGCTTACCCACAGCAAGGGGGGCACCCTGTACCTCTGCAAGTGAAGTTACACCTCAATTTAAGTCCAAATTCAAGATTTTAGACACACGAAAATCCCCTAAGCGAGAATAAAAATGGCTGCCCAAAAAAACGAAAACAAGGCTACAGGACCCTAAACACGCAAAACACTTACGGATTTTCAGAAAAAGCCGTACAAGGTCCAAAATACACTATTAACAAGGACGCAAAAATACAACCTTAACGCCCGACCCACGCGCACATGAAAACAATAGAAACACAATAAATACACACACCAAATACATAAAAAACCTTACCCACAGCAAGGGAGGGCACCCTGGACTTCTGCAAGTGAAGTTACACCTTTATTTAAGTCCAAATTCAAGAGTTTAGACACACAAAAATCCCCTAAGCGAGAGAAAAAATGGCTGCCGAAAAAAACAAAAACGAGGCTACAGGACCCTAAGCACGCAAAACACCACGAAGCACATACGGATTTTCCAAAAAAGCGGTACGAGGTCCAAGATACACTATTACAAGGATGCTAAATCATCCACAGACGCGTACCACATACACATTATCCGCCATTTTACAACACTAACTTACGCAATGCGGAAGTACAGAGACACCCTAACGGATTTTCCTCGCACACGCACACTATTTATATTACACACTGCACACATTGCTGACACTTACACATCAGCTCCACAACACTGAAAACCGACATTGTATGCTGCAGCAACTTCAAAACAGATTGTCAGCTCTTCAACACAATGCTTCCTGCATATATTACTTCAAAATAGGTCAAGTATATTAATTTATTAATTAATTAATTATTTTATTAGAATACAAAAAACGACTGCCAACGCTTCTCATAGCACACAAACAACCAAAAGCCTCGCAATAAGCGCCGAAGGCGCTCAGCGCGAGGCTCGCAATGAGCGCCGAAGGATCTCGGAACACCAACAAAATGAATGTCTCAACCAAACACCTTACAATCTTATTGCCGTCATTTTTTGACGGGCAAGTCGCTAGTTTAATAATATTGAAATGTGATTAATACACAGGGCCCATAAATCTTGAATTTTAGGAAATTCAAACATTATATGAATACTAGCGACTTGCCCGTCAAAAAATGACAGCAATGAGATGTGTATGTTAGTAAAGTTGTTTAGTTATTAATATATATTTGTGGCAGTTGTATTGTGATATTAAAAGATGTTTAGTTTTGTAAAATATTCTCTTGGTGAACAATAATTTTTAAAGCATTTTGAATTAACATTTGAATGTAAGAATAGTGGAACTTGAAATTAATAATTATTGTAAACTTTAGGCAATGGTTTGTTAACATGCAATTTGTATGTGAAGAATTGTTAACTTCAATATACATGAAATCCCGAGGAAAGCGAACAGTAAAAACCCTTGTTGAAATGTACACAATTTTAACCTGAACTTTGTAATATATGTAAGTAAGAAACTTAAAAAGTATATTTTTTTAAACTTTAACTTTATTATTTGTGTAACTTTGGAACTTGACAAAACATTTGTATAACTTTGAACATTATAAACAGTAACATAGTATTACAAGTATTAACCTTTGAATGTAAAAACAGTTTAACTTTAAAGTAATCAATATTTTAAACTTGAGGCAATGGTTTTTTAACATGCAATTTCTATCCGAATAATTGTTAACTTCAATATACTGTACATTGAATGTAGAGGAAGGCAAACAGTAAAAACTCTCTTTAAAATGTACCCAATTAAATAAATTCCTTCCTGACCACATGAATTGTCGATAAACCTTAATACAGGGAGTAATCTTAACATAACAGACAATATTTACATTGTGTCTTAAAACGTGGTTGAGCTGTTAACATGAACTTTGTAATATGTTGAAGTAAAGACCGTTAAAATATTGTTTTCCAACTTGTAACATTAAAAACAGTAACATAGTTAATTAACATTTTAACATAATTATCACATATATTGTTGCAAGGCAAGTGTTTTGTGAGGCGAATCATCCATAAAGAGTCTTTCCATAAATTATAACTGAAATTGTTTCTTGTTTATTATTTTTGAATGTTTTTTAATTTGTTTTCCTTGTGTTTTCTTTCTTTACTGAAAAGTTATAGTACTTCATAGTAGACAATGTTTTTAGTAAAAATACGTCCATCTTCTAATAAATCACCTTGACTTTCATTCTTTTCAATGTAAACTTTAATAGCCAGTGGATTTTTGCACCGTGACAACGCAACATACAATTGACCATGTGCAAATACTGTTTCTTCCAGGAAAATACCCACAGATTTGAAAGTTTGACCTTGTAATTTATTGATGGTCATGGCAAATGACATAATAATGGGAAATTGTCTTCTTTGAAGTATAAAAGGGAGACTACTTTCACTTGGTGCTAAATCTATTCTTGGTATGAAAACTCTCTCTCCTTTATGGGTCCCAGTTAAAATTTCAGCATCTATAAAATGGTCCTTTAATTGTTGAACAATTAATCTTGTCCCATTGCATAGGCCTTTTTTTGGGGTTCATATTTCGCAGTAACATAATAATTGCAACTTTCTTTAGCTGCAAAATATGTGGTGGCATTCCAGAAGGAGTTAGTGAGTTTATGAATTCAGTCGAAAAGTTGGCCTGACTTTCATTGTCATCAGCAAGTACAGAATCAGCACTGTGATAATTTCTTTGTGGTGCATTATTTTTTTTAAAGATTTCATTATTGAGGATTAATGCATCCTTATTTTTACACGTTAGTATGACTTGGTTGGCAAGCTCGGAATATTCCTGGTTATTTATGCTCCCTTCAAATATAGCGGATATAATATCTTGTTGACAAATCATATGAGGTGGGATCTCTACAGTGTCGTCAGGTAAATGTAGTATTTTTTCTGTTCTGCCTTCTCCAATTTTAATAAGCCAATCATTGAAATCAGTTTGGCCTTCTGATCTCATATTTTGTTTCAGTTGAAGATGGGTAAAATGTTTGCATAGTGTACTTGACTTTATACATGTTTCAATAATGTCAGTTCGATTTCCATGTACAACGACAGGTAATGTTTGTCTAAAATCGCCACCTAACAACATTACCTTTCCACCAAATGGAAAAGTATTATCCATGACTTCACGAAGCAAACGGTCAATACATTGGAGGGCATAGCATGACATCATTGTGGCCTCATCTATTATAATTAATTTACATTTGTTCAATTTCTTTGCTTGTAATGATGTCATGCGAATATCTGACACAGAAGTTTCTAAAATAGGCACTGGCAGTTTAAATCCACTATGAACAGTTCTTCCACCTTCTAACAAAAGTGCAGCAATTCCAGTAGTGGCAAACGCCATTACTATTTGACCTTGTGCTCGTACTGAACTCATTAAAAAATTATACAGATAAGTTTTTCCTGATCCGCCAGGTCCATCAAGATAGAAATAACGATCTGTCACCATGTCATCATCTATTGCATTTTTAATGGCATTACATGCTTGCAATTGTAATGTATTTAAAGTTGCAAGTCTTTCTTCTGTTCTTTCTGCTTGTAGTTGAATGTCATAGTCTTCAAAGTTTATGTCATCTATAAGACCTGGATCAGGCAAATTAAAACTTGCACAACTTAATCCATGAGTTAAAAATACTTCTTGGATTTCCATTAACGCTTTTAAGTGTGCAATGGGTTCATTGTATCGTCGCATAAAGTCTTCAGCCATATTACTTTTAAAAGTCTCCCACAAAGCTAATGCATTTGGAGCATTTGAGAAAATACAAATAAAAGCAAATTGTTTTCTCATCTGTCGTGGCATTTGACATTGTGCTGCTTCTTCTAAACATCTTTCCCATTCTGTATGATCAGATAGTAAGTTTCTATGTCTTGCAGCTAAATGGAAGGATTCATATACAAAGTCATTAACAGTTCTTAAGTGTTCAAAACTTTGTGCTCCAGGAACATTTAAAAGTAATATCCGTAAGCAAAAATGTTCAACATCTCTGGACTGACTGTGTAAATTCTTGGAATTATTTTATTGCCTCTGCTTTTTCTTGGTCTCCATAATCCATTCACAAAAACATAGTGATACAGAATTTCAATATATAAGTATTGTGTTGCTTCTGAATCAGTGGAATTTAATTCAAACCATGCAGTTAGTGTAGTGTGACGATCTTCACTTTGGGCCAATGCATTCATTTCATTTCCAGCATGGAAATAGACTAAATGTCGTTGTGGCAAATGTACTGCTAACCTATATACTGCATGTGATCTATCATGCATTTCAAATTTTAAAAGCCGCCACATAGCTTCTGGCGCACTGACATAGCGAGCATCTACATGAGATGCAAGTTCATCATGTACTAACTCACTACATTCAGGGTTGTCTGCACTTTTGACGACTACAGTAGCTGCATCGTAGCCTTTGTAAATATATTTGTAGACATATTTAATGGATTTGATGGAAGTGCAGGCTTCTACGTTGATGTGGGCATTGTACTTCATGAGTAAATGTGGATTGTAGGGTACTACATATCTATTGTCCACTTTTTTTCCACAAATAATGGCACTATCTCCTTCTCTTCTTTTATAAAGTGGATATCCATCACAATTGGCATAGGTTTTGTCTCTATAATCTTTTGGAAATTCTTTGGAACATTTATTATTTTCCATACATGGTGATTGTGGATTAAGGTCACCACAGGGTCCATGAATCATGCGATGAGTTACAATCTCATATAGTCTATAATATAGTTCTGGATCTGGTAGTTCAGCAACAATGACTGCATCCACTTTGTCCGAAGTATCTAATTTATCTTTTTCTTGAAGTATTATTAGAAGATGTGCATGTGGAAGGCCTCTTTTTTGAAATTCAATGGTATATACATAAGCAAGACATTTGCCAAATAACTGATTTATAGTGAAGTCATGTATCAATTCATTTAATTTAATCTTAAAAACTCTGGCTACTAAATCTGGTCGATCTGAAGGACTTTGTCCAAGAAGTAGATTTTGTGTAATTTCTGGCCATTGTGGATTACATGTAAATGTCAGAAATAAATCGGGTTTGCCAAATTTTGTGACAATAGCCATAGCATCATTGTATCTTTCTCTCATATTTCGAGGAGATCCTTGAAAGGAAGATGGTAAAATGATGGCTTTGCCAGCTGTCATGTCTCTGCTTGTAGCCACGTCAGCAACATAGTCCATTAGTCCTGAATATTGTTCTACACAGAGTTTATCTTGTTGATATTTGATAAAGTTTAAATTATTTGCCTCAACTTGCAAATAAGAATCAATAATCCATTGTTGGGTTAGTTTTCCACCACATAAAATTGGATTAAATACATTGCGAATGGCAATTTGAGCTACTTTAAATTCAAGCATAGAAACATTATTTCGGATTCTGGCTTTAGCATTTGGGTAACTGGGAAGTTTTAATTTTGGTTGCCAACCTGCTTCTCCGTGTGGGAAAAAGATGGGATATGGCATTGGATCTAAATTTGGACTTAAGATACTCATATTAATGAACAGTTGCTCCTCATTTCTGGGATATATTCTAATGTCTCTTTTAAATGGTGGTTCTCCTTCATCATTCTGAAACACCATTGCAACCTCATTTGATGTTGGCAAGTTATAACGACGTTTATCAGTATGTCTGTCTCTTTTAAGCACCATATTAACCTTCGGCATTGGTAATTGATGTATTTGTGCATGAAGTAGTTGTTCATTTTCTACTTCTGCCAATTTTTTATAAGCTTTACTGTAGGGATTGTTGTCCATAATGTTATTTAGCTCTATAAAAACACTGTGTAAGCATTTTTTATTTTCTTCCATCTGCATACGTTGGTCAACAGCTTCCATTGTATCTAGGACATATAGTTGAGCAAATTTTCTTTGATCTCCTTCCTCTGGATGTAAATGGGAAGTGCGATGATAAATTTGTCCTTGGACTTTAAAACAGTAAGGACCATGTCCTGGTACATTAGCAGCTAATGTTGCCCCCATAGATGCAAAGGATATGGCACTATTGTAGGATCTTATGTTTGTTTTAAAAAATGTGTAGTTTGGAAAAGTAGGTTCAGTCATAATGTTTTGCAAATAGATAGGAAATTCTTTCCTTTCTGGAAGTTTGAACTTGCCTTTTTGACAGCAACTAATAAATTGGCCATCTCTGGGTCTCTCCTGTTTAAAATAATAAGCCTCACAAAACTGACATTGAGTAGTCATGTCCCCACAACTATGAACCTCTACTGCTAAAGACTTGAGTAAAGGACAATTTGCAAAGCATATAGGATTTTGACTTTCATATTCATCAGGTGAAATGTCATATAATGTTTCAACAACAGGTTCTAAATGCTTAGTTTTTTTGTGGCTTTTCTTGGTATATGTTGTATTGTTTGAGGTAAAATGTCATGTAATGTTTCATGAACCGGTTCTAAATGCTTTGTTTTTTTCGTTGCTTTTTTTTGTATGTCTTGTATTTTTTCAGGTAAAATATCATCTGATGTTTCAGCAACAGGTTGTAAATGCTTTATTTGCTTGTTCTTTTTTTTTGTCATATCTTTAATTTCTGCAGGTGACAGTCTTTTGCTTGCAATTCTTTTGCCTTCTTTTTCTCGTCGAATTTCCTTCTTCTCCGGTGTCTGCTGGCTGTCTGCTCTCTGTCGTCGTTCTCTAGCTTGGCGTCTTTTCTTTTCTTGTTTACTCTCGTTATCAGCCATGTTAATCTGTAAAAATAAAATAATGTATCTTTAGTTTATTTTGAGATGTTAAGTTTGTTTTCAGCAAAATTTGTTATCAACAGTGTGTTTACATTTTATACTTAATGAATTTCAATTTGGTCAATTGAATAGAGGTCTAAATAAGGCTATCATATAATTTTTTAAAGAAGTTTTTATTTAGTAAACATGTATCCAAAAGCAAGTTTTTCACTTACTAAAAAGTTATTTGAAAAAATATGTTATGTGCTTATTTACAGCACTATTAAATTTGTCAAATGGCAATTCATTGAGGGTCGAGGACTGGAAATGTCCAATGAGAAATTGTATAGAGTCTGTGTTTTGAGCCTTTTTTGGAGTATGCATTTTTTTTTCTGTCTACATTGAAGTTTGTATTTACTGTTAAAGATTATTGGCCCTAAAAGACAAATAAGAGATAGCTGAAAAATGTGTTAGTTATATTTTTTTCAAAGTTATAGTTACTGGTGGTTTTTTTGAAATTTTATTTTCTATTGACATCGATACAAAGCTAAGATATTTATTTATTTTTCTCTTTTTTTACTTGTTATACTGTACCTTGGTTGAAGTTTGATTTCAAGCAGAATCTTTGTTGGTCCTGTGTTGAAAGCCTTCGTCCGATGGTCTGGTCCTGTGTTTAAAGTCCTTGTCCAATCGTCTGGTCCTCTGTTGAAAGTCCTCGTCCGATGTTGTAGTCCTGTGTTGAAAGTCCTCGTCCGATGGTGTAGTCCTCTGTTGAAAATCCTCGTCCGATTGGTGTAGTCCTCTGTTGAAAGTACTCATCCGATGGTCTGGTCCTGTGTTGAAAGTCCTCGTCCGATGGTGTAGTCCTGTGTTGAAAGTCCTCGTCCGATGGTGTAGTTCACTGTTGAAAGTCCTCACCCGCTGGTCTGGTCCTCAGTTGAAACTCCTGGTCCGATGGTCTTGACGAAGTATCTGTTGTCAAATAAAAATGAAAATGTTATTTGATTTGAATGTATTTGTATTAACTAAAAAATGACATTATTTCTGTGTATGTGTTATGGTGAATTTTTCTGCTATAATTTTTTTGTGCAACCTTTTCAAAATACTTGAAATGTATTTTTATATTGCATACATAATTTTTTTATACTGTAATTATTTTTTTGTGAATTATTTTGTATATGATTGAACTGGTTTTAGCATTATCCTATTTTCTGTCCAGCACTTTTGGTATACTTATTTAGGCTTCTTTGTAAGGCTTATAGATTGTTAAAGATTCTTAAAGAAGAATATTAATTTAGTTTGCTATGTGTTTGTGTGAGTTTTTCAAAAATCCTCTTTGGTGCGCACCAAAAGTGGTATGCTTATTTAGGCTTCTTTGTAAGGCTTATACGTTCTTAAACATTAACTAAGAATATTAATTTAGTTTGCTATGTGTTTGTGTGAGTTTTTGTACAATTCTGTTTGGTGTGCACCACATTTGGTATGCTTATTTAGGCTTCTTTGTAAGGCTTATAGGTTGTTAAACATTGAATAAGAAAGTTAATTTAGTTTGCTATGTGTTTGTGTGAGTTTGTTACAATCCTGTTTTGTGTGTACCACTTTGTGTGTACCATATGTTGCATACTTTGGCCCTCATTCAATTGCAGTTTGGCCAATTGAATAGGGCTCTAAATGTGCTTATTTAGAGCCCTATTCAATTGGCCAAAATAGCAATTGAATGAGGGCCTTTGGGTGCTGCATTTGTTTTATTGTCGGGGCCTCATTCAATTGTGTTTTAGGCAATTGAATAGGGCTCAATATGAGCACAGAGCATCTTTTTTTACAGAAGTTTTTAGTTAGTGAACTTGTATCCAAAAGCTTCACTAACTAAAAAGTTCAGTAAAAAAATATGCTCTGTGCTTATATAGAGCCCTATTGAAATGGCAAATCACATTTAAATGAGTCCCTCGGCCATTAAACATATATAGGTCCTCATTCAATTGAAATTTTGCCAATTGAATAGGGCTCTATATAAGCACATAACATATTTTTTGACCGAAGTTTTTACTTAGTGACGACCTTGATTTTGGATAGAAGTTCAGTAACTAAAAAGTTCTGTATAAAAAATATGTTATGTGCTTATATAGAGCCCTATTCAATTGTCCAACTCGCAATTGAATGAGGCTCATAGTTCGTTACTTTTTTTATACTTAATACTTTACCTTGATTGAAGTGTCGAATGACAGAGGGCCCCTCCTGCCAATCTTAATCCGCCGGTCTTCTTGTAGTGTCTGTTTGAAAAAGAAAGTGAAATGGTTAATTGTATATTCTTTTTGATTTAGCAAAGCATGGTCTTTTCAGCATGTAATGTATTTTTCTATCTTACCTGTTCTTCTTTGTTGGTGTTCTTTAAAAGGGATTGTGCTTCACAATGCACGGTGCAAATTGTTGAGTGACGCTGTTGATGCAGAGTCTGTTTGAATATTAAAAGAAGTAGAAAGATTGAGTTTTAGGTAATATATTGAATTGCAATAAATTAATGTCATTTAAATATACTTCTGTAATTACTTTCAATTGACATTATTTTTTTGGGGGGGCTACACACATATGTCACATACATGAAGCACATTTTCAGAGTTCAATTTAATTTTTTTGTGTGCGTGTGACATATCACTATACATAAATCATATTTTAATTGTTAAATGAACCTTATTTTTTGTTTTTGCCAACACACATAAATGTGTGTGTGACATGTAACTATAGATGATACACATATATGTGCCTGTCACATATCAGTATACATGACTCATATTTTAATATTACAATTATTTTTTTCTAATATCATTTAAATGTAGTTGTTTAATTAGTTTGTTTTAAGATCATTTTGTTGCAGGGGCAATACACATAAATGTGCATGTCACATGTCACTTTAAATGATACACATATATGTGCGTGTCACATGTCACTATACATAAACCCTTTTTGATATTGAATTTTTTTTGTTTTTGTTAAATGAACCTTATTTTTTTTTGTGGGCCTACACACATAAATGTGTGTGTGTGACATGTGACTATACTTGATAGAAATAAATGTGCGTGTGACACGTCACTACATAAATCACATTTTTATAGTTCATTTTTTTTTTGTGGTGTCTTTATAATAAAATTTAATATATTATAGCTTACCTCTCAGTTGTAATTTGCACAGTGTATATTAGTAAATTAGGAAACAATTCTCTTCTGAAGTAAGAGCAGCAGTTAACTCTGAAGTCACTCTGTTTATCACCTGAGTAGAAATGTAGAAATTTCTGGAAAGTAGGCAGTATTTTTTTAAGCTTTCAAGTGCCTCAGAACGTTATAACGCATTACGCATGCGCTATTTGCGTTCCAGCTTACAATTTGCGTTCCATCTGCCATTTTGTGCGTAGTAGTGTTCAAAATGGTGTTTAACTGTGACTGTGGTATGTTCCGCATAGTATGTGTTTCATTCTTCCGAGTTACTGCAGTGTAGTTACGTCTGAAGCCTTGTTTTCGTTTTGTTTGGCGGCCATTTTTTCTCTCGCTTAACCGATTTTCGGCAGTTTAAACTCATTTTTTTAACTTAAATGGACGTGTAAATTAACTTTTGGAGGTGCCGGATGCCTACCCTTGCTGTAAGTAAGCTTTTTATGTGTTCGTTGTGTTTATTTCTTGTGTTTGTGATGTTTTGATGCGCAGCGTTTGGAATGGGTCTTTCGCGGCCGTTTTTTTTCCCAATGCGGCCGTATTTTGTTGCGATGCTGCCGTATTTTTTGCGATATATGCAGTTAGCTTTTACGTGTACGACGCAGTGTATTTGTTTCTAAGTCGTGCGTATTTGTGTTAAGAGCGTGTGAAGGGCCTTTTTTGATGTTTTTTTTTTAAGTCTTGCGTGTGTGTGTCTGGGTGTAAGCGGGGGTGAGGGGCCTTTGAGTTTTTTGTTGTTAAAAAGTCGTGTGTGTATGTGTGTGTTAACACAGCCAACGTTGGGATACTCCCACCACCGCAAATGCGGACCCTCGCTTCGCGAGGATCCGCATTTGCGGGGACGTTGTTGGGTTTTTGTTGGCTGGGAGGTTGGGTTTATTTTGTTACAAAGTCGTGTGTGTGAACACAGCCGACGTTGAGCCTCGACCTCCGCAAATGCGGACCCTCGCTTCGCGAGGACCCGCATTTGCAGGGAACTGGACGCAGTTCTTGCGGGTTCGCTGTGCGAGCCCGCAAGCGTGAGCAACGGCCCCTACGCTCACAACTATATATGTGATATGTCCCTCAGGATTCACATCCTCCAAGATTTTCCAGACGCTTTACCAGGATATTTTTTTTATGTGAATTCGGGCACTCTGTACCATCTTTGTACTATCTTAAAGTATGTGGTACATGTCGATGCTTTTGAGGTAAGTTCAAATGCTTTAAACCATTAAACTTTTTTAATTTTAGTTTAAGATCCTCTTCCCATTTATTCATACTTTTAGTTTTCTCTAATTGATAATGAAATCTTAATAAATTATAACACTCAGAAATATTAAATTTAATTAGTTTTTTAAGATAATTTTTTTCACCTTTTGTTAATTCCCTTTCTTGAGTTAATCTATAGCTTGATTGATTTATTACTTTGGTCAGGGAGTTGTATTCTAATTATTTAAAATTCGATAGGTTTAATTCTTTACTTATTTCTTTAAAATGCTTAATACTACTTTTTCCAATAAAGATCGCTCAAGGATATAATCCCCCATTTTTCCTCAATCCCCTTCCCCTCTGTTTCGCATTATTTAATATAATTTTTATAGGGGTGACAGGTGAAGGGTACTCTATGAGTTTACATGTTTTATTAACTGTATACCAGGCCTCCACACCTTACTTAGGGCATAATAAAATTAGATTCTGTTTGTGCTGTTTGCGAGGACTGATTCCTCAATATGTTCCTCGCAGCCGCCATTGCGAGATGAAACTCAAAACGGGAGAAAATAGGCTCCGAGAGAGCTATGTAGTAACACGCACCCATAAATCTATGGGAGAAGCTTGTCCCTCTGAAAAATCCGTACGGGCACAAAAAAGTGCCTGCAAGGGCTACTAAAGCCCATACGTGATGCCTCAGAGCAGCCCGACTCCATCATCAAATGCTTCCCCCTGCTCCCTAAACACATCCCCATGCTGCAGGGGTCCCTTTTGGGGTTCCTGCAACCTCCCCATATTAACCCTTGCAGCGGGGGTCCCGATCGTGACCTATCGGGACCCTGGCTGCATTTAAACTTTTCAAAAATCCTGCCGTGGGTCCTTAAAGGCCCGCAGCACCACATTAGCCAATCCTGAACACGGGGGTACTGTAAGTACCCCCGTGGCACCTAACATTAACCCCCCTCTATGCTGGGGGTCCCCATTGATACCCCTGTAGCATCCTCATATTAACCCTTGCAAAGGAGATCCGGATCCGTCACAATAGGGATCCCCTGCTGCATTTAAAAATTCAAATGTCCCACCTTGCGGGTCCTTAAAGACCATAAAGGTCCTGCAAGGACCTGCGCTAAATAAAATATTAACCCCTGCTGCAGGGGTACTATATGTACGCCCCAGGCACCTAAAATAAACCCCATTACTCATGGGGCTCTATACAGAGCCCCATGAGCCCTTAGTGATCTCATCACTCATGAGGTTCTATACAGAGCCCCATGAGCCCTTAATTAACCCTATCACTCATGGGGCTCTATACAGAGCCTCGTGAGCCCCTAATGACCCCATCACTTATGAGGTTCTATACAGAGCCCCATGAGCCTCCATTCAACACTATCAGTCCAATAGGGGTCTATATAGACCCCTATAGGAGACTAATTAACCCCTATAATAACACTATAAGTGCCATGAGGGTCCTCCAGGACCCTCATGACACAAAGTCTAAGCACTACACTATTAACCCTAACTATACCCCATTAACCCATACTAAACCCTGTTAACCCTATATCATCCCAATAACCATAACTGAGCCTATCTAACCCTATCTGGGCCTATTTAACCCCATCTAGACCTATTTAACCCATCTAGTCTTATGTAAGCCTATCTAGTCCTATTGAAACTTAACTGGGCCTATCTAACCCTAACTAGGCCTATTTAACCCAAAATGTACACAGTAAACCCCATCCTTCCCTACCCTATTAACCCTACACTATCTACCTACTACCTACCTATTACCCCACTAATTACAGAAAGAAAAGAAGAAAACCACCTAATTACAGAAAATAAAATAACCTAGAATTACACAGCGTGTCTGCACCTCAGCAGTGGTGCTACTCTGTCTCTTGGGGTTTATTGCTTCTCTCCCCACTCCAAGCCAGTGTGCAATCATCTGAGGTCTTGGTGCCTGAGCCAGGCAAGCTAGTGAGCTATAAGTCTGGTGTTCTGAGTTAGCATTGCTGAAAGCACACTATTGTTGCTCCCTGGAGTTCTGTTTGGGAGACATCAACGCCCTGGCGAATGCACCATGCTAGCACTTCCTGGGTGGGGCATCACAACACACAGTTTTGTTTTTAAGAATCAGACAGGGAATCTTTTCATAGACATATACTATACTTCTTGAAAATATTTAGGAACTGGATGTAAACATTTTACTAGCTCCTGTAGCCAATGCAGGGCACATACAGTATGTATCTATGAGCCTACACAAACATATCCGATTCACAACAAACTGTGAGACACACAATGAGCTCCAAGACACAGTGACACACATACACCAACACAAATATAGACCCTAATACACACAGCTAAAATGTATTGGAACACAGATACATAGATCTATCCATTTATTTCTTACAGCTTAATACACATACAAAGAAGGGAGAATATACTTGGGCCCTTATTAAATTATCCAAATTGTAGTTACTGTAGCCAATAATGCAACCCGCAAAAGTTACTGCTATAAAATTAACCTCTTTTTCAGCCCTATTAAATTAGAGCTAAGTGTTAACACGTAGCTCATAACTCTAGATGTACGTGTTACGGCTATTGAATTAGCCCAGTAACATTGCTCACAGCGGACTTGCGTGTTACCACGCAGGACAACCAAAAATCGCCTATGATTTGACATACGTTGAACTTGGCTCAAGTAAATCCTTTGATCTGTCATGCCCGTAACCGCTACTTGTTCAATTCAGCAATTAAATTGCAAAATGGTCACTCGCAAGCAAGCAGGTAACCCGCAAATGGAACCCAAAGCCCTATGAGTGCCAGAGAACACTGGCCGTAAAGTACAATATGTAGCACTTCGTAATCAAGTAAAAACACACTACTGTACATTTATTATAAGTGAAAGTGATGTTAGGTCTTAGAATTAATAGCACAATATTCTCTAGCCCGCAAATCAGCCCAAAAAATACTTTATTTCATGCTTATATTTTGTGTTATATTGATCCCTGCAATCAAGGTGTTACGACATATACTGTAACTCGCATGTAATAGAATATCATATTTACAGCTTTATTCAAATTGTATATATCTGGACTGTAGGTCCAATCGCAAACTGCAATTAAAGCATGTAGGACTCTACCCTCTCCTTTTTCAATGACGTAACGCTAACAATCTCTTTTTCCATTGGCTCCATCTCAACCTGCAACTCCGTAATCCTCTCTCGCGCGTAGCTGGCAGCCCTTTCTAATTTAATAGCAACGTAAGTAGGCCAAATTTCGACCCCGCAGCCGCTGCGAGGCTCAAGTTGGACTTATGAGGATGGTATTTAATATGGCTATTAGCTACCGGCAATCTTCAGGTTACAGGATGAAAAAAACATACAGTTGTCAAAATCATAACTCTGACCCAGATAAGCCTTTGGTCTATCAAGACCGCAATCGCTAAAATCGCAAATCACCATAAAATTGCTACAATTCCAAGCAAGCCTGCAATTATTTTCACACCTGTAAATGGCAAATGTAGCCAGAAATCCTACGAGAACTAGAGAGTAGAGATGTCGCGAATAGTTCGCCGGCGGACTTTTTCCGGCGAACATAGCATGTTCGCGTTCGCGGCGAACTGCGAACATATGCAAGATTCGACCCGCCCCCAATACTTTATCATTGAGCAAACTTTGACCCTGCATGTCACAGTCAGCAGACACATTCCAGCCAATCAGCAGCATACACTCCCTTCCACACCCTTTCACCTCATGGACAGCAGCCATTTTGGAATCATAAGTAACTTGCAGTCTTACTGAGAGGAGGGACAGTTTGGATGATACTGCATCAATAGGGAAAACCATAGCTAGGCAAGTTTATTCAGTGTCCAGTGCAGTGCTGAAGGACTCTTGTGCATTATTATTATTATTATTATTACTACTATTTAATGTGTAGATGTACCAGCTGGGCATGCATTATTATTATTATTATTATTATTATTATTATTATTATTATTATTATTATTATTATTATTATTATAATTATTATTATTATTATATAATGTGTAGATGTACCAGCTGGGCATGCTCTTGTGCATTATTATTATTATTAGTAAAATACTACTACTAATAATAATATTAATAATAATAATGCACAAGAGCATGCCCAGCCAGTACATCTACACATTATATAGTAATAATAATAATAATGTAGAAGAGCATGCCCAGCCGGTACATCGACACATTATATACTAATAATAATAATAATAATAATAATAACAATAATAATAATAATGCTCAAGAGCATGCCCAGCCAGTAAATCTACACATTATATAGTAGTAATAATAATAATAATAATAATAATAATAATAATAATAATAATATAGAAGAGCATGCCCAGCCGGTACATCTACACATTATATAGTAATAATAATAATAATAATATTAATAATAATAATAATAATGCACAAGAGCATGCCCAGCCGGTACATCTACACATTATATAGTAATAATAATAAGAATAATAATAAAGCAGAAGACCTCCCCTGTGTCTCCCCCCCACTCCCTCCCATGTCTCTCTCTTCCCCCCTCTCCCCTGTGTCTCCCCCCCACTCCCTCCCATGTGTCTCTCCCCCCCTCTCCCCTGTGTCTCTCCCACCCTTGCTTGTGTCTCTACCCCCTCTCCCTTCCCCAGTGTTTCTTTCCCCCCTCTCCTGTGTCTTTTCCCCCTTCCCTCTTCCCTGTGTCACTCCCCCCTCCCCTGTGTCTCTACCCCCCTCTCCCTTCCCGTGTTTCTTTCCCCCCTCCCCTGTGTCTTTCCCCCCTTCCCTCTCCCCTGTGTCTCTCCCCCCCTCATCTGTGTCTCTTCCCCCTTCTCCCATGTGTCTCTACCCCCTCTCCCCTGTGTCTCTACCCCCTCTCCCTTCCCCTGTGTTTCTTCCCCCCTCCTCTGTGTCTTTACCCCCTTTTCTCTCCCCGGTGTCTCCTCACCACTCCCTCCCATTAGTCTCTCCCCCCCTCTCCCCTGTGTCTCTACCCACCACTCTCTCCTTTGTCTCTCCCCCTCCCATGTGTCTCTTCTCCTCACCTCTCCCTTACCCTGTTTCTCTTCCCCCCTCTGCCCTGTGTCTTCCTCCCCCTCTCCACTGTGTCTTCCTCCCCCTCTCCCCTCTCCTGTGTCTTCCTCTCCCTCTCCCCTGTGTTTCCTCCCCCTCTCTCCTCCCCTGTTAGCTTCTATACGCATACATACATACGATAAGAAATCTGGGGGGGGGGGGTTACCCCTTACCCCCCCCCCCCCAGTTCCAACACCCATGTGTACTGTATAATATTGTATTGCATTATGTTATATTATATCACTAGCGACTTGCCTGGCACAAATGATGGGGCAATAAAGTTTGAAGCCATGGCAATGCTGTTTGCCACACAATGTGATGCTTTTTGTACTCTGAGGACCTTCGGCGCTCATTGTGAGTCTCTTCCCTCATGTCCTTCATGTTTCGTGCTTTGCAACGATCAATCTTCGGCGCTCATCGCAAAGACAGATATATAAGTACAGTGTTAAATATATAATTTTTTTTGTGCAGTGTAAATTAAAAAATGTATTCAGGTCTCAGAGCATAATAAAGTGATTTAGATTTGTAACTGCTTTGAGAGTGCTATCGCTGGCAGCCAATGAGCAGTAATCCAGATATATAACTGCAGAGTAAAAAGTAAAACATTTTAGTGTAGTGTAAAGTCTACATTTTTATTTTCCATTACTAATTAATACTTATTAAATGAATGCACGATAATAACTATTGTGAATGAACAAATGTATTAGGAAGTGCGAAGCGTTAATGTATGTAAAGTAACCGCAGTGTAAAATATGCTATTAAGCGTATTTTTTTTATATATATTTTTTTTAATAATAATGAATTAATTACTAAAATACTAAAATACCCCCTCCTCTGTGTCTTTACCCCCTTTTCTCTCCCCGGTGTCTCCTCACCACTCCCTCCCATTAGTCTCTTCCCCCCTCTCCCCTGTGTCTCTACCCCCCACTCTCTCCTGTGTCTCTCCCCCCTCCGATGTGTCTCTTCCCCTCACCTCTCCCTTACCCTGTTTCTCTTCCCCCCTTTGCCCTGTGTCTTCCTCCCCCTCTCCACTGTGTCTTCCTCCCCCTCTGCCCTCTCCTGTGTCTTCCTCTCCCTCTCCCCTGTGTTTCCTCCCCCTCTCTCCTCCCCTGTTAGCTTCTATACGCATACATACATACGAGAAGAAATCTGGGGGGGGGTTACCCCCCCCCCCAGTTCCAACACCCATGTGTACTGTATAATATTGTATTGCATTATGTTATATTATATCACTAGCGACTTGCCTGGCACAAATGCCGGGGCAATAATAATAAATAAAAAAGTTTGAAGCCATGGCAATGCTGTTTGCCACACAATGTGATGCTTTTTGTACTCTGAGGACCTTCAGCGCTCATTGTGAGCCTCTTCCCTCGTGTCCTTCATGTTTCGTGCTTTGCAACGATCAATCTTCGGCGCTCATCGCAAAGACAGATATATAAGTACAGTGTTAAATATATAATTTTTTTTGTGCAGTGTAAATTAAAAAATGTATTCAGGTCTCAGAGCATAATAAAGCGATTTAGATTTGTAACTGCTTTGAGAGTGCTATCGCTGGCAGCCAATGAGCAATAATCCAGATATATAACTGCAGAGTAAAAAGTAAAACATTTTAATGTAGTGTAAAGTCTACATTTTTATTTTACATTACTAATTAATACTTATTAAATGAATGCACGATAATAACTATTGTGAATGAACAAATGTATTAGGAAGTGCGAAGCGTTAATGTATGTAAAGTAACCGCAGTGTAAAATATGCTATTAAGCGTATTTTTTTTTTTTTTTTAATAATAATGAATTAATTAATTACTAATTACACATTTTGTTGTGATCCACACAGTCAAAGGCTTTAGAATAGTCTATGAAGCAGAAGTAAATGTTTTTTTGGAACTCTATTGCTTTCTCTATTATCCATTGGACATTGGCAATTTTGATCTTTTGTGCCTCTTCCTCTGCTGAACCCGGCTTGCACATCTGGTAGTTCCTGGTCCATATATTGTTGGAGTCAAGCTTGTAAAATCTTAAGCATCACCTTGCTGGCATGTGAAATTAGTGCAATTGTTCGATAATTGGAGCACTCTTTGGCACTGCCTTTTTTGGGGATTGGGATGTAGACTGACCTTTTCCAGTCTATTGGCCATTGTTGAGTTTTCCAGATGTGTTGGCAAAAGGCAAGTAACACTTTCACAGCATCATCCTGTAGAATTTTGAATCGTTCAATTGTGACTCCATCACCTCCTGCAGCCTTATTATCAGCAAGACATCCTAGGGCCCATCTCACTTCGCTCTCCACGATGTCTGGCTCCAGCTCATTGAACAAATTTTTGAAGTCATCACTGCTGTTAAGATCCTTCCTGTATAGATCTTCAGTGTATTCCTGGCACCTCTTTTTTATCTGATCTTCGTCTGTTAAGTCCCTACCATTTTGTCTTTTATCACACCCAGTTTGGTATAAAAGGTGCCTTTTAGGTTCCCAATTTTCTTGAAAAGATATCTTGATTTACCCATCTGGTTATCTTCGTCAATCTCTTTACATCTCACATTGTAGAATGTCTCCTTGTCTCTTTCTATCCTCTGGGATTCTGCAGTAATTTGTGATAGGATCAGATTAGTGAGTAATCATGTATTCTGATGTGTGTATATATTATATCTGGGTACCAAGATATAATGAGAGAAAATAATGCACAGAAGTCAGAGTGTCATCAGATCTCTGAGTTTATTTGGGCGTCAGACCCTTATATAGCATAACACACGTCACAGCTAATAGCATAGTTGACAAAAGGGTTAAATTCACATTCACAAGCAAGTGTCCTTTTCTGTCTAACTCAGCAAAACAATCTTTATCTAATCACGGCTTCCTATAGATATTTGTGCTCTGTAATTGCTGAGACAAAGAGAGGAAACAGGAAACAAATGTGGGAATATTACCTTAAACATTTCTACAGATAACCCACTTAAACATTCTAGTAAGATACAAGGAAAAAACAAGCTGATATACTTTTTATAATCATGATATTCTTAGCCAATTTTTTCATAATGAAGAAATTAAAATACCTAACAGTCCATCCTTTTATAAATGTATTAAACAAAGGTCTTAAGGCAAGGTTCAGTTTATATGGTAACATTGCCATTGACGGTCTGGCAGTGGAACATGCTATACAGTTACTCATTTCCATGGAGGCCATCGTATACAGCATCCATTCCAACCAGATATTTTTTCCCTGCATACCCAGTCTCAATTTCAAAAGTGTTAATCAGACGGTCAAGTTCCAAATAGATGACCTGTGAGGGCACAGTCCTATTCACAGGGCTCACCTTGGTGAGATCAATAGTCTCTCTGGGCTCCTCTTTTTGCAGTACCTGAATTTGCAAATATTCCATGTTGTTACCTCTGCCTGAGGTGTAGATTCCAAAAGTATGTCTCCCTTCATCACACTTTTGTATAGCTGATTTTGGCTGCAGGTAGATGGCTCCACACCCCGTGTCAGCTTTAAGCATCTATTTGTACTTTTGCACTTCAAGTGATTAGGTGGGGAGTAACCCCAGTCAGCTCCTGTATTCCATAAGGCCAGTTTCCAGCTAGGACTTCTCACATTTCCATACGGAGAGGCTATACACAAGTATACTGGCGCTTTTCTCACCCTTCCACTACGTCTTCCTCCAGAAAGTCCACATCTTAGTACTTGACAAAGGTCTATTTGGTTGGTTCCTATCTGCCCTTCCTTGAACACTAGGGTCACTTGGCCAGTTAAATTGACTTCCATCATGTCTCTTTTCATTCTGTGCATCCACATCTCTCTAATAGATTGCGTCTGGTTGCCTCTGGGTCTTGTTACTTCTTCCCATATGATTATGGGTGCTACTATGCAAAGAGTTATCAAGATGAGGCATGTCAGTGAGATTCATAGGCCACACCAGTTAGGTGTTTTGAACAGGTGCCGGGACATTTTTTTGGTCCAGTTGAGAACCCCAAACCCGCACCATTCGGTTCTTCACTGGGTTTGAGACGAGTTTCCCCCCCTTTGTAGCCCAGCCTGACTCGCAATGAGTCAGCTAGCAGGTTTTAGGAATCAACTGGCTCAAGCTCTGGCACTTTTACTCTCTTGCAGTGAGTCAGGTGTATCCAGGTGGCTTCTTCTGCAACTTTCATGGTAGTGGGTGTTGACAGCAGAACTTGGTACGGTCCTTCCCACCTGGCCGATGCCCAATTTTTACGCTTGATTACTTTAATTAGGACCCACTGGCCTGGTTGTACCATGCAGGGTCCCTGCTGTTGCTGTGGATGAGAGAGAGAGATGGTGGTAATATCTTTCTTACTTAACATTTTTCTCATATAGTCTGCTAAGTTTTCACTCATGTTCTCATCTTCTGAGATAAATGGTCTAAATTCTGGTAGTAGGAATGGTCTCCCATACAATATTTCAAACAGGGTTAGCGTCTTCCTGCCTGGAAGCATGTGCATGTTTAGCATGACTAATGCTAAACAGTAAAGCCAATTTTTCCCTGTCGCTGCCATCGTTTTCCTCAATTTATTTTTAATGGTACCATTAGTTCTCTCCACTAATCCAGCTGACTGTGGGTGGTACGCACAGTGGTTTTTCAACTCTATGTGTAATGCTTTACTCAAGTGGTCGATAATTTTGTTCACAAAATGTGTGTCGTTATCGCTATATATTTCCTTTGGTATACCAAACCTAGGAATTATTTGTGTCACTAAGGTTTTAGCCACTGTGATTGCGTCAGGGTGTGCACATGGTTTCGTTTCCACCCACCTAGAGTATACATCAATTATCACTAGGCAATATTTCTTCCCTTCACACTTTGTTAGTTCAATGAAATCCATACATATTATTTGGAAGGGGTATGTTGGTTCTGGGAATGTGCCTCTTATGGGGTGATAGTTACCCTGAGGGTTGTGTTGTGCACAAACAAGGCACCCTGCACAACATTTTTAAAATAGGTGTTTAATCCATAGGCTGAAAATATTCTGCTGACCATGTCTACCATACTCCCTCTTGAGACATGACTAATGCCATGGCTCAACATAGCTGCCTATCTGAATAGTGATTTTGGTAAAATTGGTTTCCCTTCTGCAATCTCATAAATATTATCATACCCTTAACCAGTATGTTTTTTCTTGTGAGGGTGCGTCTGTCTGTAATAGCTGTAGAATATTCTTGTCAATTTGGTCTACAAAATACACAGGTGTGTAGCTGTGTAAGAGAAAAATGTGTATGTTTCCTGTTAGAGCCGCCTGCTTTGCAGCTGCGTCTGCTCTGGCCTTTCCTATTGAAATATCAGTCTTTTGTCGTGGTATGAGCCACACATTTACATACCGCAATCTTCAAGGGCAGTTGAATGGCTTCAAGTGACTGCAAAAGGAGTTGTTTATGAGTGACTTGCCTGCCGGTAGATGTGGCCATGCCTCTATTCTTCACTAATTGTGCAAATATGTGCACAGTTGAGAATGCATATTGGCTGTTGGTGTATGTTTACTTTGTCTCAGTTACCCAGTTCAGGCTTTTCCTATATATTTTTGTGCTCGGTGAGTACTGCACTCCGAGGTCATAGGGCAAGTACTCCCATTGTATTTTATCTGTCTGAGCCTCTTCTTCCATCCCTCCTACCTGTACCCACCTTCCACCAGCTGGCATAGCCAGTGATATGTGTGGCACTGTGTGTCCTGCATAGAGTAGCTGGTCTTGATCATTCAATTTTACTCCCACCCCTGTATACCCATTTTCTGTCCAGTATATGTAATCCAAGGTTATTCTGGTATTGGTGTGTTTGAAAAATGTTTTTTCATAGTCCACATCCCTCCCCGGTGTACTGTCAAATTCCATAGTGCAGTGTAATGACCCTGTGCTTTGTTTTACACTGGGAGATGGAGCTAGGTCATTAGCCATGGCTACCAAAGTTCTGGATACTTGTCCTGGCCCTTTCGACACCATGTCTAATGTAGAAGTAATGTGGTTCACCCATTCCCTGCACTACATTTACATTGACAGGTATGCCCTCCATGTATGCTTTCATGCCTGACTCTGTAGGAACCACTCTAATGTTGCATTTCAGCATCAGACCTCTACCCAAGAGATTTATCGGGCATCTAGGGGAGAGTATAAAAGGATGCTCAAATGTTTGGCCGTTGAACAATCTCACTGTGAGTGAGCATGATATAGGTTCGCTATTTGTCTGTCCTGCTGCTGACCTAACCAGTATGTTTTGTGACGACGTGTAACTAGTCCATGTGCCATCATCCCTCAACACTGATCTACATGCTCCTGTATCGCATAAAAATGTTATCATTACCCCCTCTACATCTAGTTGCATGACTGGTTGATCTTCTAAAGCCATTAAGTCTATACATGATTCTAAATTCAACACATCATTTATTTTTGGCAAGTTTGCATCATTATTACCATACTCATACAATTAAGATTCATGCAATTCTTGTTCAGCAAAGATTTGTAAAGGAAGAGTACAACCTGGTTCTAGTTATTTGTCGGTCTGGTCATCGTCATCCGCTCCCTCTTCCTCCTGGTACTTTCTGTTTCTGCAGTGACGTGCTAAGTGGCCGGCCTTGCCACACACGTAACAATTTCCATAAAATTTTCCTCTGCTTCCACCTCGACCTCGTCTACCTCCTCTCCCTCCATGTTTTTGATTATTTCCACCATCACCAGAAAAGAAAGCAGAAGTTATAGGTTGCGCTTTCCCATCAACAGAAGTCATCAAATACACCTCCTTTGGTTTACTATCTTGCTTTTTCTGTTTCTTTTCTTTTGCTCTCTTACACTGCTCCTCTGCATGTTTAGCATATTCTATGGTTTCCCTAAGGGGACATGTTTTGTAAGTAATTTGGTGTTGTATCACAAAGTCATTTATTTCTGGATGACATCCCCTGAGAAAAGCGTTTTTTTAGTTGCTGAGCATATGGTCCAGCATCATCATATGGGTTAGGTCTGGCCACCCTGCTATGGCTGTCAAATACTACCCGCAACCTCCCCATATATTGTTCCACACTTTCATCATCTTTTTGTACACACTCGTTTATCTTAGTCCAGTCTGCGTGTTCTCTGTGTCTGTCAGCTATTCTGCCTATTAGAGCGTCTACTCGTTGGGTCAGTTCTTGTGATCCATATTGCAATGGTTCCCCCCTTGGGTCCAGTGGATTCCAGTCACCTTCACTAAGGATCCAATCGGACCCTAATATCTGCCTCAGACATCTTGCAACCTCAACACCATTTAATTTAAAACTTTGCTGCAATCGCTGGAACTTAAGTCTGAAAGTTCCCATATTGTCATTTGGGTGGGGGACTCCTTCTACAGCTCTCCTCACATCTGCATCTGTCCATGCTCGGTATACTAGCATTGTGGGTGGCAACACATTTCCCCCATCTACAAGCTCTCCCCCCCCCCCCCCCTAGGATTGGGAACCTCAATTAAGGGATATAATGGCACAGATGTTATTCCCTTACCTCCGTAATGATGATCTGGTGCCCGCCTGGTTCTGGCGGGCCGTCCTTCATAAGGTGGTGGTGTTGGAGGAGGTGGATTTGGAGCGGTGGCGGCAAGCAGGTATTTGCGGGCATCATCAAATTCGTCCTCTACATCCTCACTATAAGTGACCATATTCCCAGGAGTCGGAGGGGCGGTCAGTCGAGGACATCTTTTCTGTGTACACATAAACATATCCTCTTCCGAAGGAGAGAGGTGGTTAACATTACATGTCCCTCCCCCCGTAGGCACCGTCATTGTTATACACATTTGCCTTTTTGTTTTCATCTTCAACAATTTTTTATTTTTAGTATAGAAAATGTATTTACTTTTTTTAATTTAATTTTTATTTTATTAATTAAGTAACGTTGCGTTTACTTTTTCTTTCGTATACTTCTTTGTGTATAGTCAATAAAGTTTGAACGTCTCCTATACCTTCCTTTTAATAAGGATTAATATTGCCAAGAAGTAGTGGATACAGGGCACTGATTCCAGCAGAGGTAGTATAGTAGATGCTGTGTATCCAGTGGGTACGGTGAGCATCATCATCGCTTAAAAGGGGTTGGCCATAAGGTTATAGTCAACTCCCACTTTTCTAAGGGGTTGTAATAACATGCCTTTGTCTCTCTTTACAGCAACCACACTTTCTCCCTTCTGCTATTTTCCCTCAATGTTACAGACAGACATATTTTCACATAAAAACTAACACACACACACACAGAGGAAAAAATGGGAGTAGGAAAGGGGAGTCGTCTGCTATGTGGGGGGTTGGCCAGAACCTGCACATCTTCTCAAAATGCAGATCAGTCACCTCCCTGTCCAAAGGAAAAGCATCGAGTAAAGTTACAAACACACAGAAACTTTATATATATACACAAATACACATAAGAAAACAATTCTAGAATACAGTGTTCACAATTCCCACACATAAGTGTGTTTTTACCAGACATAAGTTACAGATACACACCAGAAACCCTTTGCATATTAAACATTTCTGTAGAGATAACCTTGAAAACTGCAGGGTCTAGAAACCACACACTTGGCAGTGCGATGTATGCCCTTGAGAGCCTATCCACTTATATATATATATATCTTGAACTCCTATAGTATCAATTCAAGTTAATAGATGTACGCAAAAAATAAGATCACAGGTACATAGAAATATACATAGCATTACATATACATACAACAACCAACAAACCTTTTATACATTTTCCAGAAATAATCTGTATATCTCCCACACCTTGGACCATCCGCCTTCTCCACACCCGAGTGTGGAAACCTGGTTCACGTAGAGAGAGAGTCGTTCACGCTACCTCTCGCACGCTACACCTCAAACACCACCACATATACTCGGCACATCAAGGACCCATAAAGCCTTTAACTTCTGATGGGAAGTCTTGTTGTGCAGTTTCCTTTAGTGTAAACCTTGCCACCCAATCTGTAAGGCCGACAGGTAGACCACTCAAAGTCCAACTTCACCATATAACGCGTGGTGCCTTTGTGGACGTATCCCTTACAAGTATAGCTCCCACCCAGGGTTTCATACACACAATCTTACAGAGTGTTTTAGTAAGAGGTTATGAATACACAGAAACTTCAGACAAAATATTTCAACATTGTATAACCAAGTAAAGAATGAGAAAGATGGAAATTCAAGCAGTTATAGATTCCTGTCGTGCTCGACTGCCAAAAAATGTTGGTTTGTGCGTCTTCCATAAACACAGGCAAGTCACAGGATTAGCCCTTCAGAGACTAGGTGGGTAATGCGTGACCACTCACTACCAAAAGTGGATAGTTTCCATCCGAGGAATGTATAAGGGAAACAACTTCCGTCTCGAAGGACCAAAATGATAGGATCAGATTAGTGAGTAATCATGTATTCTGATGTGTGTATATATTATATCTGGGTACTAAGATATCATGAGAGAAAATAATTCACAGAAGTCAGAGTGTCATCAGAATAATCTCTGAGTTTATTTGGGCGGCAGACCCTTATATAGCATAACACACGTCACAGCTAATAGCATAGTTGAAAATAGGGTTAAATTCACATTTGCAAGCAAGTGTCTTTTTCTGTCTAACTCAGCAAAACAATCTTTATCTAATCATGGCTTCCTATAGATATTTGTGCTCGGTAATTGCTGAGACAAAGAGAGGAAACAGGAAACAGATGTGGGAATATTACCTTAAACATTTCTACAGATAACCCACTTAAATATTCTAGTAAGATACAAGGAAAAAACAAGCTGATATACTTTTTATAATCATGATATTCTTAGACAATTTCTTCATAATGAAGAAATTAAAATACCTAACAATTTGGACAAATATTTTCTTTTTTCCACTGCCTTTGGCTTTCCTTTTCTCCTGGGCTACATTCAAAGCCTCATCAGTCAGCCAGTTTGACTTCTTAGTTTTCTTTCTTTTAGGGATATTCTTTGTTGCTGTTTCCTGGATTATGTTTCAATCTTCGGTACAAAGTTCTTCAGACATTCTATATTCCATGTCTAGTTCCTTAAATCTATAATTTACTTCCACTGCATATTCATATGGGTTTTTATTTTTTTTGTATCCACTTGGTCTGATTTTTTTCCCTCTTTTCTTCAGTTTCATTTTCAACTTTGCAATAAAAAGTTCATGGTCTGAGCAGCAGTCAGCTCCAGGTCTTGTTTTTGTTTGCTGACTGTATAGAGCTCCTCCATCTTTGGCTGCAACCTATATAGTCAATCTGATTTCAATGTTGTCTATCTGGTGATGTCCATGTGTAGAGTCATCTCAGAGCTATTGGAAGAGGGTGTTTGCTACGACTAGAGAATTTTCTTGACAAAATTCTACTAATCTCTGACCTGCTTCATTTTGTACTCCAAGTCCAAAATTGCCAGTTATTTCAGGTGTCTTTTGGTTCCATACTTTAGCATTCCAATCTCCTATGATGATAGTAACATATTTTCTTGGTACTATATCTATGACGTGTTGAATGTCTTTGTAGCACTGGACAACTTCAGCCTCTTCAGCATCCATGGTTGGAGAATAGACTTGGATCACTGTGATATTAAATGGCTTGCCTTGAATTCGAATTGAGATCATTCTGTAATTTATTGGATTGTATCCAAGCACTCTTTGATTGACTAGAATGGCTACTCCATTTCTTCTGCTGGATTCTTGACCACAGTAGAAGATCTGGTGGTTGTCTGATTGAAATGCCCCATTGCAATCCATTTAAGTTTACCAATTCCCAGGATATCAATGTTTAACCTTGTCATTTAATTCCTGACCACATCTAGTTTTCCTTGGTTTATAGTTCTAACATTCCAGGTTCCTATTGTGAATTTGTTCTTTACAGCATCTGACTTTCCTTTTCCCTTCAGACACAT
The DNA here is from genome assembly GCA_027410445.1 of Discoglossus pictus. Lineage (NCBI taxonomy): Eukaryota > Metazoa > Chordata > Amphibia > Anura > Alytidae > Discoglossus > Discoglossus pictus. The sequence continues at coordinate 282,832,326 of CM050166.1, read as the reverse complement.
CTGCAGCTAGGTGTCCTTTCGGATTTGGCCCAACCACTTAAATAGATCTGATGTTACTTGTACCTGCCGTTTACTTGCCGTTTACTCTTCCTCAGTAATGTGGTAGGCACCTTCTGACCTGAGGAGATCATCTTATTAAACCTTTTTAAGAGACATGGTTATGAATAGCTGTCAATGTTTGCCATAGAAGATTGCCATTGCAACCTTCTTCAAGGCAAACAATCATCACCAGCATACACATATTGATATTAATCATCATCTCTATAAAAAAAAGTATAATAATTCAACTTGCAACAACCTTATTATAGACATTAAACCTTAAAAACATTTAATCTCCACTTGGATAGGAACAGTTTGAAGAAGGGGTTCCCATTTTTTTCTTGGTGATACAAGTTTTAATTACTTTCTAAATGTAATGTTTTATGTGCCTAGAGATAACTAGTAGGTTTATCTTTTGACAACACTAAGCTTTCATCTACAAGCCATTGATGTTAATTAGTTTAACAAAGTGTATTCCATCCTCAAGTTGGATCTTAAACCACATAATTTGGATACAATGATCTTTAGCCAAGGAGGCATTATGAATATCATATACTGAGTTGGGGAATGGTTACATGACATGAATAAATTAAATCAGTGGATAACTGAATTCTGAATCAGTATGAATCAGCCAATTGAGAAGAGGACCTGCAAAGATCCCCTGAAGTGAATGTGAGCTGCTAGGACTGCTGTGGACTGAGGGCACAGTGTGCAATGTACTTCTCAGGCTTAACTGTAGGCTATTTTTGTCTAAAGTACTTTCTTGCTGTGCTCAGAGAGCTCTGAAGTGCTCCATATGATTTTAGCAACTTTAATTTCCGCAGCAGCTTTTGTGGGCTGCTGTGAAAGTGATCTGGCTTCGGCCTATCTAGTCTTTTATTTAATGTGATCTGGCTACAACTTGTATGGTCTGTCTGTCAGTATCACATGATATGTCAGGTGACTTGCAGGCAGACTATAAAAAACATTTGTTTATGAATAAAATTGCACTGAAATGCTGTATAGTAATTTTACAAATAGACAATTAAAATATATTGTTGAAACTATGTGCGCTAATCAAGCCACTGTTAGTGGCTTGTTGCAATGCTTTATTCAAACATCTACTGTAAATGTTTCCTTTTTTACAAAACATGTAATATTAGTACAATTAATAATGCTTAAGTCTTATATAATAAGAACAATTCCATTAGATACCAAGACCCTCATTCAATTGCGATTTGGCCAATTGAATAGTGCTCTAAATAAGCACATAACATATTTTTTTTAAATAAGTTGTTAGTTAGTGAAAACCTTGCTTTTGGATAGATGTTTACTAAGTAAAAACTTCTTTAAAAAAATATGTTATGTGCTTATTTAGACCCCTATTCAATTGGCCAAATTGCAATTGAATGAGGGCCCAAGAATGAATCAAAGCATATGCTGCATCTGATATTCCAGTGTTTCACTCTTGTCTTTGTGTCTGACCTCGTTTTTGAGTCGTATCCCAGTTTGACCATATTGGTTATATATGAACTTCAACTGTCGGCCCAGTCTGTTTTATGCTGCTTCTGTGTCACAATCCGCTCTTTATTGTGCTGAAAAGGCCAAGAAGACCAAATGTACCTCACATTGCATAGGTTCCTTATTCCCACATACAAGATAGCTTAACTGGAGGCTAGGACGAGTTGCTGATTTTAAAAACCAAGTTGCATGGCAGGGCCAAGTAGCAGAGTCTCAGGACAAGATGCATAAATTAAATCTAAAATAAATAAATGCCTTCCCTCTTAATGAAACACATCATGCAAACAGAGAATACACTATATTTTGCAGTACACATTTTTATGCAGTACTTTTTATCAATCACCAATAAGCCACTTCCCTTGGTAAACACCTTTTGCACCCTTTAAACTACCCCACAAGGGCCAAGATTGTCTCCAAGGACCTGGCATCAGCATTTCTCCTTCCCCATCTAGGTTCCTGTGGGGTCTATGGCCCCAGCTATCAGCTACTTCTGGGCAGGATGTGGTCACAGCAGGGGTTGATAAGGTAGTGTAACTATTGGAGACAGACTGTGTGGGTGAGGGGTCATTGTATATTAGGGTTTTCTCAGGGGTGGTGTTTATCTGTTAAATGGGGGACTCAGTGAAGGGTAGCGTGGTTCATTGGTGGGCTCATGGCACCTCTAGAGCATGGAGGGAACAGTAGTAAGGCATGGTGAGTTAGGGGACTATACAGTCTGATCAATCTTCTCCCCAGCTGACATCCCCTCGGATAGAGATACTGAGTTGTAGAGGAGTCAGCTAGGGGAGTTGAGAGGGCTCCAGGATTCATCCACTTTTTGTGGGCCTATCATGACTTCCATAATAATTTTAGTTATTCAGGCTACCTATTAGATAGAATGGGGTGTTGCAAGCAATGACTATGGTCAAGTGCTTCTTAATGTGTGGTTAACCACAAGACAAAGGATCAAAACTTAATGCAACTTTAATGCAACTTTAAATCTGGACAGGACCCAAGCCCAGCCCTGGAACTTTGGAGAAAACTGGATATTGCAGTTGGCTAGTGGAAGCGTCTAGTGGTCTCCCTTAAAGTGTTTTTTATCAGCCAAATGTAATAGTTTTCTCCAAAAATACACTCTACAAATAAAATAGCTGTTCTGAAAGTGAAAAATCAACCCAGGGCCCCCTAGTATCAATTTTATTTTGAGGTCTGGGGTTCGAAGGGCCATGAAATATAACCAGGGCATTAGGGAGAACATAACACATTAAGCAAGTAACATAGTCACATCTTTTTAAATGTTGTTATGACCATTATAATAGTCATTGGGTCAAGTAACCACATAGCTAGTGCCCATCAAAGTCAAGCAACCATGCAATATGCAGTGTAATTAAGGGGAGAAGGCATGATAATTCCCAATTACCAAAAAAGTGCACTCAACATAAAAATTATTGTCAGCATGTTGAGAATGGATATTTAATCCTTTAAAAAAAAGCCCAGGAGTCCAGGGGGTCATGACATTATGCATTTAGCCTTACCTAATTTGATGCATTAAATATCCATTCTCAACATGCTGACAATAATTTTTCTGTTGGGTGCACTTTTTTGGTAATTGGGAATTATCATGCCTTCTCCCCTTAATTACACTGCATATTGCATGGTTGCTTTTCATCCTGTACAATTAGCAATCTTTATTTTTTAAAAAGCCCTATAGAAATGCTTAATTCTTTTGGCACCTTTCAGAGGCAAAGGATTCATTTAAAATTAGGCTGTATATAGATCAGTCAATTAATACACCAAACAAAGGTTTGTTTCTGCATTAATAACAAGTGCAGCATAATATGCAGCAATAGAAGATGTAGCATGGAGTACTGGGGTTTTTCTCTCTATCTGTATACTACAAATGTTATGGGGCTATATTTGGATGTTCATAACAAGAACTGAGCTGGACAAAGTAGGTTGTTTGTAAGATTTCTCAAGTGGATAGTCTGAAAAAGTTATAATCATTGCAGAATTTTCTTTATGCTTACACTGAAATAATGAATATATTTTTGACAGAAAATGTTGTTCTTTAGTAGTAGTTTCTCGCGTTTCCCTAATCAGGATTGCAATGTCAATACTTCTTTTCCCAGAGCTCCTTTAAGTGCCTAAATCTGCAGCAAGGAATATTGACACATTTTCTCATTATCTGCAAGCTATCATATTTTCATTATCAGTCAAAACCATTGCATTGGCATGATATAATAACAGGCTATATTTGGACTAATATTTCATTACAGCAAGATTTCACTTCTCTTTCTAACAGTACTGATTAGTGATGTTGCGAACCTAAAATTTTCGGTTCGCGAACCGCGAACGCGAACCGCCGCAAATGTTCGCGAACCGGCGAACATCGGCGAACCGCCATAGACTTCAATGGGCAGGCGAATTTTAAAACCCACAGGGACTCTTTCTGGCCACAATAGTGATGGGAAAGTTGTTTCAAGGGGTCTAACAACTGGACTGTGGCATGCCGGAGGGGGATCCATGGCAAAACTCCCACGGAAAATTACATAGTTGATACAGAGTCTGGTTTTAAGTCATAAAGGGCATAAATTACCTAACATTCCTAAATTGTTTGGAATAACGTGCTTTAAAACATCAGGTATGATGTTGTATCGATCAGGTAGTGTAAGGGTTAGGCCCGCTTCACAGTGACAGACCAAACTCCCCGTTTAACGCACCGCAAACAACCACAAACAGTCCATTTGCACAACCGCAAACTCCCCATTTGCACAAGGTTGGATACCAAGCTAGCCATGTCCCGTTCCTTGTCCTCACTGATGTCATTGACGGTCTCTTCCTCCACCCAGCCACCAAGGGTCCCCGAAAGGTGACAACAAGCCCCCTGGGACGCCTGCTGTGTTTGGTCTTCCACCTCCTCAAAGCCACCTTCCTCCTCTGACTCCTCTTCTTCAGACTCCTCTCAATGCATTGCCTCTCTCTGCATTATTATAAGGTGTGTTAAGTAGTACTACTCTTATCAGTTTAAAACCTGTTACAACACCTATCAGGGGGCGTGTATAAGGCATAGATTTTTAGAACCGGGAGATGGAAAAAGATGCTTTGTTGGTCGTATCACTTCAATTTTGGGGCACGGCACGTGCAGTCAAAGGTGCCACCAGATAGGAGTGACGTGTTTGTAAGTACTACTCTTATCAGTTTAATACTTGTTACGTTACCTATCAGGGGGCGTGTATAAGGCCTGGATTTTTAGAACCGGGAGATGGAAAAAGATGCTTTGTTGGTCGTATCACTTCAATTTTGGGGCACGGCACGTGCAGTCAAAGGTGCCACCATATAGGAGTGACGTGTTTGTAAGTACTACTCTTATCAGTTTAATACTTGTTACGTTACCTATCAGGGGGCGTGTATAAGGCCTAGATTTTTAGAACCGGGAGATGGAAAAAGATGCTTTGTTGGTCGTATCACTTCAATTTTGGGGCACGGCACGTGCAGTCAAAGGTGCCACCAGATAGGAGTGACGTGTTTGTAAGTACTACTCTTATCAGTTTAATACTTGTTACGTTACCTATCAGGGGGCGTGTATAAGGCCTGGATTTTTAGAACCAGGAGATGGAAAAATATGCTTTGTTGGTCGTATCACTTCAATTTTGGGGCACGGCACGTGCAGTCAAAGGTGCCACCAGATAGGAGTGACGTGTTTGTAAGTACTACTCTTATCAGTTTAATACTTGTTACGTTACCTATCAGGGGGCGTGTATAAGGCCTAGATTTTTAGAACCGGGAGATGGAAAAAGATGCTTTGTTGGTTGTATCACTTCAATTTTGGGGCACGGCACGTGCAGTCAAAGGTGCCACCAGATAGGAGTGACGTGTTTGTAAGTACTACTCTTGTCAGTTTAATACTTGTTACGTTACCTATCAGGGGGCGTGTATAAGGCCTGGATTTTTAGAACCGGGAGATGGAAAAAGATGCTTTGTTGGTCGTATCACTTCAATTTTGGGGCACTTTGTGACATTAGCTTCTTACGCTCAAACATGTCCTTTACAGGCACCTGACTATGGGCAGATGAGCAGGAACTGCTCAAGGCGAGAGACGGAGTGGCGGATGGTTGAGAGAGGGCAAGGAGGACAGCAGTGGTTGATGTGGCTTATGATGCTGCACCAGGAGGAGGATGGCGGCTTTGAGTTTGTGTGCTGCTTGTACTCATGTGTTCGTCTGGAGTCACCCAAACATTAGCTCTCAACCTGTAGAGGATAAGGGAACCAGGCTACTCTAGACCTCATTCATCATTACAGGTTTTGACAGATCGGTACTATGCGTCCAAGCTACTGTGACAACAGATATGAGTGGCACTGTGCACTTGCAGAAGTTGGATAGAGTAGACGCTGTAGGTCTGACACACACGCTTGCAGACAACTAACTGCTATGCAATCTATTACAGTAGAAAAAATGTTTTTGGTTTTAAATGTACACTACTGTTACACCAGATATGAGTGGTGTGTTAAGTAGTACTACTACTATCAGTTTAATCCCTGTTATGTGCCTTTTTTTGGGTTTGGTTGTTGAAGCCACAGTGCAGCACCAGAGGCCAGAAAAATTAGGTATTGTTGATCTTGCAGCGAGCAGAGAAGAAGGTAGGCCTGATTCAACGCCCCATCCCTGCATATCCACACTCAGAAATTGAGGGGGCGACCCTTACAAGGCCACGGGCCGGAGATATAAAGGGGGGCCATCCCAAATAAGCACACAAGCGGGGACAAAGGTAGTGAAGGGGCATAGAGGCCCATGGACTGACGGTCGCCATCTTGGCAGGAAAAGGGCCCAGCAATTAAGCCAAACTGACCCAGCACAGGCAGCTACTTGAGTCAAACGCTGTACAATTACACCTTAATAAAGCTGAAACATGCAGCAGCAGGGATTCTAAACGGCCACACAGGGACAAGGAGGCTAACAGCCCCCACAGTCTCTGCACCACTCTTTTTAACAGATAACCCAAGGGGCTAATCAGGGACCTTGCCCACAAAAAAAAAAGCAGAATTTTATTGGAGGAATTATTAGTGTCTTTACCCCCCAAGAGAGGACATAATATACGGTATCTTTAGACTACCTGATGGCCAAACCTCCTTTAGCCCCAATGCTATCCAAGAAACATTCAAAACTTCGATCAGACCATATATTCATCCCAATCCCGCTGCAGCGGATCTGACATAGAGTACTTCCTACTACAGCAAGAAGTCCACAAAATACCTGTACCTCAATTGGACAGCTTGAACTTAGACATATCCCAAGAGGAAGTTAAATCTACAATCCAAGATCTTAAATTTGGCAAGTCCCCAGGGCCAGACGGTTTTACTCATCTGTACTATAAGAAATTTGAGCCCTTGCTTACCCCCGCACCTAACATCTGTGTTTAACGCTATACTAAATAGAGAACCTATGCCCCCTTAATTGAATCAGGCCGACCTCATAGTCTTTCCAAAAGAGGGTAGGGACCCGAATCTCAAACTGTATTACAAGGCAGCGCAGCTGGCTTTCATTCCTCTGGCGCATTCTCCAAAACACATCAGCCGCTCTGGGTATTTATGGAAAATGTAAGCATGTCACCTTATACATGGGATACAGTAATATGGATTCCAGGCCTGTATACTTTTTTGAGAAACTTGAAAAACCCATTGATTAAGCACTCATTAAAAATATGGACGGAGATGAACTGGACACAAAAACTGGACACTCGGGTATCAGATCTTACCCCTATCGTACCCAATCCCCACTTTAAGATACATCTTCCGGAAAGCTCTCTCAGTTGGTGGAAGTCTCAGAACCTACTAAGGGTTGGTCCATGGTGGCATGACGACAAAATAATGACCTTTGAGTGTGTGAGAGATAGATACAATTTACCCCTGGCTGAACACTATAATTTTTGCAGGATACATCATTTTATATATACGATAAGTGGTAGGGAAACCCCCCAAAGAAACACCTGGCTACTCAAAAAATGTAGGGATTCCCCCTTTCAGCCTGGTATTATTAGCCTCATGTATGAACTATTTAATGAAAACTCATGGGCAAACAAACCAGACTATACCAAAGCCTGGGAGAGGGATTTGGGCACCGAGTTGGCAGATAGCACATGGGATAAAAGTTGGCAAGGCTTAAGTAGGGGATCTTTAAATTATAGTCTGCTTGAGACTTCAATAAAGGTCCTACACAGGACATATATTACTCCTTTTAAGCTAATAAATGGGATCCAAAACGGAGCAGCTCATGTTTTAGGAACAGTGGTAATGAGGCTACATTTATTCATGTCTGGTGGGAGTGTTCGGCAGTCATAAGACTATGGGAAGAATCATGCTTACTAGCTTCTAAAATGTTTAAGATTGACCTAATAAAATATTTTTTGAAAGAAAAAATACACATAGCTAGTAGTTGGAAAACCCCAAATTAAAACTTTTATGAATTAATAAAAAAAATCAACTATTTACTGCTCAACGAGAGATTTAACCATGTAGTCTTGGATAGAATCACCCAGTTCCAGACAATTTGGGATCCCTGGATAACATCCCCATTTAGTGCCCCCCTAATATAATAAAACATTTGTTAATGGTTGAAGCGACTCGGGCGGAAGGACCGGAGTGGGGGAGCCCTGGAGGAGACCCTTCAGAAGCAACCGGCGGCAAAATTATCCGAGGAAAGGAGAGGTTGCCTACTGAAGCCTGCCCTAGGGTAACCCAAGGGCGATTGAGCAGGTTAGATATTGTAAATAATAAGCTACTGCTGGAGTGATGATAGATAATAGGACTTTACTATTGTCTGTTCTAACATGTCTTAGGTTTCTCTTAAAAATTGCAATCACAGTAAAGAAAAAAGAAAATGTATTAACCAAAAAAGTAAAAAAAAGAAGGCCTAGCCACCTAATTTTAACAAAATGTCTTCATTGTAAATATGTATTTTTGCACAACTGTTGTGTTATGCAATATGCTTTCTTTTCCATTACATGCCGTACGCCTTCTGGCATAAAAATTGAAATTCAAAAATTAGATATTGTTGCAGCCGCTGCTGTTGCAGCGGCCAGAAAAATTGACCTTTGTTCCCCAGGCAGAAAGTGCCATAAAACATTGCCTCTTCTGGAACCCTAGTTGGTGGCGGATAATTCACGCAAGTCATCCGACATTCACAGATAACAGACAGCAGCGTGTGGACCATTTATAGCTGAAGGCAGCTCATCTCATCAGGCCTTTTTCAGTCGAATGTATCGCCCAGTGTCAGTCCCTTCGGGATCCATCCCTCATTCATCTTTATAAAGGTGAGGCAATCTAGACTTTTTTGCCCTAGGCAACTTCTCTTCTCGGTGACAAAACCTCCTGCTGCACTGAAGGTCCTTTCTGACAGGACACTTGAAGCGGGGCAGGCCAGAAGTTCAATTGCAAATTGGGATAGCTCAGGCCACAGGTCTAGCCTGCATACCCAGTAGTCAAGGGGTTCATCGCTCCCCAGAGTGTCGATATCTGCAGTTAAGGCGAGGTAGTCTGCTACCTGTCGGTCAAGTCGTTCTCTGAGGGTGGATCCCGAAGGGCTGATGCGATGCGTAGGACTGAAAAAGGTCCGCATGTCCTCCATCAACAACCCGTCTTTTAAACGTCCTGTCCTTGCCGGCGTGGTCGTGGGAGGTGGATTACTTTCACCTCTTCCCCGGTTATATTGCCCTTGTGCTGTGACATCACCCTTATATGCTGTGTAAAGCATACTTGTTAATTTGTTTTGGACCTGCTGCATCCTTTCTGACTTGCGGTTAATTTGGTAACAAATCAGGCACTTTCTGCTTATACCGGGGGTCTAGTAGCGTGCACACCCAGTACAGGTCGTTCCCCTTCAGCCTTTTTATACGAGGGTCCTGCAACAGGCACGACAGCATGAAAGACCCCATTTGCACAAGGTTGGATGCCGAGCTAGTCATGTCCCGTTCCTCGTCCTCAGTGATCTCGCTGAAGATATGTTCTTCCCCCCAGCCATGTACAACACCACGGGTACCAGATAGGTGACAACGAGCACCCTGGGATGCCTGTTGTGATTGGTCTTCCTCCTCCCCCTCAAAGCCCCATTCCTCCTCTGACTCCTCTTCCTCACAATCCTCTTCCAGCGTTGCCGCAGGTCCAGCAAGCGATGCTGATAAGGCTGTTTCTGGTGGTGATGGTGACCACAACTCTTCCTCTTCCTCGTCACGCTCATCTACGGCCTGATCCAGCACTCTTCGCAGGGCACGCTCCAGGAATAAAACAAATGGTATGATGTCGCTGATGGTGCCTTCGGTGCGACTGACAAGGTTTGTCACCTCCTCAAAAGGACGCATGAGCCTACAGGCATTGTGCATGAGCGTCCAGTAACGTGGCAAAAAATCCCCAGCTCCGCAGAGGCTGTCCTAGCACCCCGGTCATACAAATACTCGTTAATGGCTTTTTCTTGTTGGAGCAGGCGGTCGAACATTAGGAGTGTTGAATTCCAACGTGTGGGGCTGTCACAAATCAAGCGCCTCACTGGCATGTTGTTTCGCCGCTGGATATCTGAAAAGTGCGCCATGGCCGTGTAGGAACGACTGAAATGGCCACACACCTTTCTGGCCTGCTTCAGGACGTCCTGTAAGCCTGGATACTTATGGACAAAGCGTAGTACGATCAGATTACACACATGTGCCATGCACGGCACATGCGTCAACTTGCCCAAATTCAATGCCGCCAACAAATTTCTTCCGTTGTCACAAACCACTTTGCCAATCTCTAGTTGGTGCGGAGTCAGCCATTGATCCACCTGTGCGTTCAGGGCGGACAGGAGTGTTGGCCCGGTGTGACTCTCTGCTTTGAGGCAAGTCAACCCCAAGACGGCATGACACTGCCGTATCCGGGATGTGGAATAGTATCTGGGGAGCTGGGGGGGTGCCGTTGATGTGGAGCAAGACGCAGCAGCAGAAGAGGACTCAGCTAAGGAGGTTATGGAAGAGGATGGAGTAGGAGGAGTAGAGGAGGTGGCAGCAGGCCTGCCTGCAAGTTGTGGCGGTGTCACCAACTCCTCTGCAGAGCCACGCATTCCATGCTTGGCAGGCGTCAGCAGGTTTGCCCAATGCGCAGTGTAGGTGATATACCTGCCCTGACCATGCTTTGCAGACCAGGTATCAGTGGTCAGATGGACCCTTGCCCCAACACTGTGTGCCAGAGATGCCATTACTTCCTTTTGCACAATTGAGTACAGGTTGGGGATTGCCTTTTGGGCAAAGAAATTTCGGCCGGGTACCTTCCACTGCGGTATCCCAATCGCTAAAAACTTTTTGAACGCCTCAGACTCCACCAGCTTGTATGGTAAAAGCTGGCGGGCCAAGAGTTCAGACAAGCCAGCTGTCAGACGCCGGGCAAGGGGGTGACTTTGTGGCATTGGCTTCTTACGCTCAAACATGCCCTTGACAGACACATGACTGTGGGGAGATGAGCAGGAACAGCAAGAGGTGAGAGACGGAGTGGTGGAGAGTTGAGAGGGGGCAAGGAGGACAGCAGTGGTTGATGTGGATGAAGATGCTGGACCAGGAGGAGGATGGCGGCTTTGAGTTTGTGTGCTACTTGTACTCATGTGTTGATCCCATTGGCGTTTGTGCTGTGACATCATGTGCCTTCGCAAAGCAGTTGTACCTAGGTGGGTGTTGGACTTCCCACGACTCAGTTTCTTTTGGCACAGGTTGCAAATGGCATCGCTGTTGTCAGAGGCAGACACTCAAAAAAAATGCCACACTGCTGAGCTCGGCGGTGACGGCATTCTGGTGGTGGCAACAGCATGCGTTGATTGGCGTGCTGTCTGGCTGACCCCGGGTGCTGATGCATGCTGTCTGACTGTGCCACTAGCTCGTTGTGATGACCTCCCTCTACTTCCAACTCGTCTCCTCCTACTCTCTGTCTCCCCATCTGAACTTTCCCCCTGTTCTTCTTCTCTTCTAGCAGGCACCCACGTGACATCCACGGACGCATCGTCATCATCATCACCCGCCTCACTTGTATATGACAACTGAACAAAGGAAGCAGCAGCGTGTACATCATCATCATCATCATCACATCGTACGTACATGTGTGTAATGCTGCCTGACTGAGACATATCCCTGTTATCTACATTCTCTGGCAATAATGGTTGCGCATCACTCATTTCTTCAAACTGATGTGTAAATAACTCTTCTGACTGATCAATTGAATTGGCTGTGGTACTAGTGTTGGTGGTGGCGGCAGGCAGGTGAGTGGTAACTTGAGAGGTGCCCGAAGCTAAGCTGGAGGAGGATGGTGCGTCAATGTTCCAAGCGGAAGCTGTAGAAGATTGGGTGTCCTGTGTTAGCCAGTCAACTACGTCCTCTGAACTTTTCAAGTTCAGGGTAACTGGCCTCTGAACAATGGGCATTATTGTAGGGCCAAAGGGAATCACAGCACCACGACCACGACGGCCTCTGCGGGGTGTCCTGCCTCTGCCTGTCATTTTTTTTTTAAATGTTGACTGTTGGTACCCAAACTAGACTGGATTGGTTGAACTTGGCACAGTACTTGTAAGCAGGACACACACTATGGGTAGCGGTCAAGCAAATGAACTTTGATTGACGGTCAGGCAGGCAAATGCACTTACATTTAATTAAAAAAAAGTTTGTTTTTTTTAAATGTGGACTGTTGGTACCCCAACTAGACTGGATTGGTTGAACTTGGCACAGTGTATTTTAAAATTATGAGAAAACATGTACTGTAAACTAAATAAAAAATGTTTTAGGAGGTTGGGAGAAAAAGAAACCGGATGGGGGGATACCAAGCAAAGCACACCATCTATAGCCCACTGGGAGACAAACTCATCCATTCCCCCAGTGGACAAAGCCAGATGGTACTCTGCCCGGATACGGGAGCGCACCAGCACCCGGAACATGGCCTCAGGTGACAAGGGAACCCCCCCTATCAAACACTGCTTCCTGGACTTATATATAGCCAATTTGGCTAATGCCAGGAGCAGGTTGACGAGGAGGTCCCTGGCCTTATTGCCCCGGGACACTGGGCGCCCAAAAATAAAAATGTGAGGGGAGAAATGCAGCCAGAACTGCAGGAGGAGGCCCCTCAAGAGTGACAAGAGGGGCTGCAGTCTGGCGCAACTAAAATAAATATGATACACAGACTCTCCCTTGCCACAGAATGGACAAGTGGAGGGAGAGTCTGTGAATTTAGCTAAGTACTCTCCCATGCTCAGTGCACCATGGAGCACTCTCCAACTCAAGTCCCCGGTGGGTCGTGGAACTAAATCAGAATAAAGTTCCCTCCACCGGGGCCTCTTGCCCTCGTCAGCTGGTAGGACCCGCCTCCAGATGGTATCGGGACGGGTCACGAGGGCAAGGAAGTGCACTGTATGGAGCACGAGAGAATATAAGCTCTTCCTCGGCATGCCGCGAAAGCATGCCAAGGGTATGTCCCTCAACTTTGAGAGGTTGGGGACAGGAGGAGACTGAGGGGAAACACGGGGCTTGTGTCCAATGCAAACAGCCGGAGCAGGGGTGTTGAAAGGCGCATGTGGCACTCCTGCAAAGAACCGCGAAGGAAGGTGCACGAGTCGGGGGAGATGGCATCCCTAATCTCCTGGAGCAAGCACCCTGAGACTTTGGGCGTCACATATCCCAAACGGAGCGCAAGCTCCTGGGGTGACACCCAATCAGAACGCCCGTATTCCAGGAGATCCCCGACTCGGGTCATCCATGCATGACTAAGGCGGCGGATGATACTGGGGGACTGTAACATTGAAACCCCCACTGCTGGATTAAATAGCAGGGGCTCCGTGAATATTTCATCCCCCAAAGGCACGCCCTGCCTGGTCGCGGAGACCATGCTCCAGGCCTTGAGGGTTTCCTGGTAGTATGCCGGCAACACAGAGAGGTCTCTCCCAAACCCCTCGGGCCTGATCAGAAATAATTGCTGGTCATACCCCAGGTTGCGCAACTGGCGATAAAAGCTGGATGCCAGTGTGCACCACTGCGGAGAGGGATCTGCATATAGGTATCTCTGCAGGTACTGAAGGCGGAAGGTGGACAACTGGGAGCACACACAAACTACTCCCTGTCCACCCTCCACCAAAGGCAGACTTGCCACCCCTGCAGAGACCCAATGCCTTCCCATCCAGAGGAAATCTAACAAATTCCTCTGGATATTGGTGATAAACTCGGGGGTCGGACTCAGACAAATCAGCCGGTGCCAGATCTGAGAAGCCACCAGCTGATTCACCACTAGAGTCCGCCCCCTAAGGGAAAGCATTTTTGCTAGACCCCTCCATCGTCCCAGACGAGAGAGGACACTGCCCTCTAACTCCCTCCAGTTGTCTGAGACGGAAGCGTCCGCAGCGGACAGGTAGACCCCCAGATATTTAATGACATCTGCCTCCCACGTGATGTCACGAAACGTGGGAGGCAAAGAGTCTACCTGTAAATTACCCTCTAAAAGGCCTGTGCATTTGGACCAGTTGATCTGAGAGGAGGAGGCAGCTGAATATACCTCCTGGCACTGTTTTGGCAGCTCAAGATCAACTGGATCCTGGGCCACGAGGAGCACATCGTCAGCATAAGCTGAAAGGACAATCCGCATGTCTGGATCTTTTAGCACCAGCCCTGTGAGCCTTTTCCTCAGTAGGCAGAGGAAAGGCTTGATGGCCAGTGCATATAACTGTCCAGACAAGGGACATCCTTGACGCACCCCTCGTCCAAATACCAAAGGTGCTGTTAGGGACCAATTGATTTTAAGTAAACATTCTGCAGAGGCGTACAGCGATCTTATAAAGCCCACAAACTGTGGGCCAAAGCCGTACGCTTGCAGAGTGGCTATAAGGTAACCATGGTCCACCCTGTCAAACGCCTTTTCTTGATCTAAAGAGAGAAAGGCGAGTGACAGACCAGTCCTGCGAGAATAATGCAATAGATCCCGGACCAGAAAGATACTATCAAAGATAGTCCGGCCCGGGATCGCATAGGACTGGTCAGGGTGAACCAAATCTGCCAGCACAGACCCAAGTCTAAGCGAGATGGCTTTAGCTACAATCTTGTAGTCTGTGCTGAGCAGAGAGACCGGTCGCCAGTTCTTAATAAGCCGGAGATCCCCCTTTTTGGGCAGCAGGGCAAGTACTGCCCTGCGACAAGACAGGGGCATCTCTCCGGTCTCCAGGGCTTCCCCAAGGACCAGATGGAAATCAGGTCCCAGAGTCTCCCAGAAAAATTGGAAAAACTCTACAGTCAGTCCGTCCAGTCCTGGAGACTTCTCACAGGACATGGCATGGAGGGCTTCAGAGAGCTCTTGAAAAGATAGTGGTATATCAAGCCGCTCTCTTACACCCTCACTGACTGTGGGGAGCCCCTCCCATAGCACCCTGCAGGCGTCTGGAGAAATGGGATCCGGAGAGTAAAGATCTTTATAAAAGTTCCGGGCTCTATCCCGGATACTCTCCGGATCTGTAAGGGGGGCACCGTCTTCATCTAGAAGACAGGTGATGCGCCTACTGTTACCCCCCTTTTTCTCCAGTGAGTAGAAGAGGCGCGAGCCGCGGTCTAGATCTTTGAGAAAACCTAAGCGGCTGCGCACGTATGCCCCCTTGGCCTGGTGTGGTTCCAGGTCACAGAGGACACCCTTCCTCTCTACATACTCGCTCTGCAGGGATTGGTCCCTACAAGTGAACAGCCTCTGCTCCAGATGGAGTACCTCCCACCGGAGTGACTCCAACTCAGCTTCGCGCTGCCCACTCGCACCCTTGGTATATTCCTGACACAGAAGTCGCAAATGAACCTTGCCCACATGCCACCACAGTTTTAACATGGCAAAGTCCCCCTTGCAACCCCTCCAGTCCGTCCAAAACTCCCGGATCAATGTCACGAGCCCCTGGTCCTTCAACAAAGCATTGTTGAAGTGCCAATAGGCAGCTCGTGGCGCTGTTGGAATTAGCGCCACCGTCACAGACACACAGTTGTGGTCTGTGAACGGAGCCAGCCTAATGGCACAAGAACCGACTCGTGACATATGCCCCTGGGTTCTGCTCTCGCCAGATGTCCTCCAGGGAGAAGCGGGCGATGATCTCCCGCAGGGCTGACGCAGAAGGCGGGTACGGCTCTGGACTATTCCGGTCCAGAGCGTCGAGGGTGCAGTTGAAATCACCCCCGAGTACCAAACACTCATCTGCGTCAACCGTCTACAAAAACTGGGACAGTCTGGCGAGGAACCTCACTCTCTCGAGCCCTCCAGCAGGGGCATATATATTAACTAGGTTAATGATGCTACCCTGCTCTCAGACCCGGAGGTGGATTAGACGGCCTGGGATAACAGCTTTCACAAGCAGCAGCTCTGGCTGAAAAGACTCTGAGAACAGGGTCACCACTCCACATGACGCCGATGTGAAGTGGCTGAAGAAGACCCTGCCTCTCCACTCCAGTTGCCACGAGGCCTCAGCCTCTGGAGTGGTGTGAGTTTCCTGCAGGAAGCTCACAGAGTACCCTCCCTGATATAAATAGGAGAGTACCTGGAACCTGCGGAAACTGTCTTGACAGCCATTGGTATTTAGCGTGCTGATGTGCAAAGCCATTACTGCGTGTCAAGAATTGTGCGTTCCTCAGACCCTTGAGACTGCTGATAGGACATGCACATTTTATAGAATTTCTGGACGCGGAGATGCTCCGCAGTCCCAGAATTCTTGGCCCTAGTGCTGACCACTAGATATTGCTGGAGAGAGTGGAGAATAAACGACATATTCTTCCACCTCTCCAAGGCCAGCCGCACCTTCCTTTTCTTTTGTCCATGAAGGGTGCTCTCAAGGAATAGATCTATTTCCTTGACAGGGATAACCCACCCAGAATCTGATGTTCCTTCTAGTGGGTCACCCCTGGGCTCCTCTTGGCTGAGGGCTTTTACTCCATCCTCCCCGGCTGGAGTCAGTTTCCTCAGCTTTATTCTCAGGGACCCCCTCTTAGATGATACAGAAGGAGTCCCTTTAGCACCCTTCAAGGTAAATAATGGACCCTTGGATTGCTGCTGCACCCCTGTAGCTTCAGGAGTGCATTCAGGGGTAGCTGGCTGGACAGCAGTGGCTGGCATGGCTTCCTTAATGGAAGCCTTGGAGGCTTTATATGCCTCCTCTGCCAGTTCCACCGCTGCTTGCTCAGCTTGGATGGCACCAATGTCATAACTCAAGTTGGCCACTAGTTGAGCCTACCAGGAGGCACTGGTATATACCAATCGCCGCCATCTGTATATTGTGTTATGGGTGATAAAATGTTAGTATTATATTGTATATTGTATTGTGGAGTGATAGCTATGTTTTAATTAGTCAACCCTCCCCCATTGTACAAACTCTCAGTCAGGAGTTGGCCATATGGTCCTTAGTGTAAACAAAGGAGATAACTTAAACAAAGAGATTGGCCAGACTGCCAGGCACCGCAGGACAATGGTATAGTATGGGGTTTCCCAACCACAAGCCCAGGGGCATAGTCTAAGAGCTAATAACAGGATGTTTCCAGTCTGAGACCCAGACCAAAAATGAACTAGTAGCCACGCCTGGGGGAGGCCCTGGGGGAGGAGACTAATAAGTTCCCACAAATTACTTCTGTGAGAATGGAGAGGGGAATGAGGGTTTGACTAAGAGTAGCCACTCCCTCCACTGTGTGTGTGTGTGAAATGTTTTAAATATGTTTTTCCAAAATAAAACGTGGTTCATAATTTTCATCAAGACGTGGTGTGTAGATGTATTATTTACCCGGGGACATATGCTTGCAGTAAGATTCATCAGACTTACTGTCAATATTGCTCAGTCTAACCCAAGGGCTCAGACATGATGTTCCTGTAATCCAAAAGTCCAGAATCACCCAAATCCAATCAACAGACCCCAGCCAGAGAGTGGGTCTTGATAACCGATGTTAGGGTCAGTGGACGGCCGAGGAGGGTAGACAGGCTCTCCCATGATGTTAACAGGAAAACCTGTTTTATCACCCTCCCTCATTTCCACTTCCCCTTGTGCCACATCCCCCCTGACAGACAAATCCATGGGGTCCTGAATGGGGGTCATGCCTATGTTCCCCCCCTCCAGTAGTGACTCAGCCTGGGGCTCTAACAAAGCCCGAGGTACGTCCCTAGAGAGTGACACTGGAGGAGGAGACTGACTGGTGCTCTTGAAGCTCAGCAACTCAGGGACACTGACTACCCATTCAGCAGGGGCTTTGTTGGGACCCCCCTCAAAGGCCAGAGGCAGAACCTGATCCTTCTTGTCTACCCCTGCCTCACTTGGGAGACCCTCTTGCCCCTGCTTTTCCTCCAGACCCTTTTCCACATTAACCCCTATAGGGTCTGGAGAGAGAGATGTGTGGTCTGGCACCGGCTGGCTGAGCTTAATAACCGGGCCAGACAATGTCACCGGATGAGGAGGAGATGTTTTGTTCCTCTTCTTGCTATTAGAGGGAGGTGCTCCACTATAGAGCACTTCCCACTTATCAGCAACCTCCCTGTTGCTTTTATGCTTCCTCTTCCTGGGGACGTCACTCCTGGAAGAGGAGCTGCCACTAGCTGCCTCCCCTGCAGAGGGCTTATTATCCCTCTGCTTACACTGTGCCCCCACACTAACTGATGTAATTATGGTGGGGGCAGATTGGGACTTGGGAGATGCAGCTGTGACACTGGGAGGACCGGTGACATTCTCCCCTTTTTCCCCGTGTCTGCAGTCTTGCTGGAGACCACAGACACAGATGGCTTTTTTGGGGAAGAAGGGGGTTTGGAGGCCGTGGTGGTGGCTTGAGGAACGGCCTCCTTGCCTGAGCTCTGTGGGGGGGCTATGACCCTTGAGGTCCCCGCTGTTATGGGCTCAGCGGGGATGGGTGCTGTACTGACGGAGGTGCCATTTGCTGGGGCTGGGGCAGGTGGGGGCGCAGGAGGGAGTCTGGTAGGAAGGGGGGCACATTAGAGAGTGTTACTTTTGTGCCCAACCCTTCCAGGGGTTCTATTGGGACATATAATCCCCCCACTGTGATGCCTCTCTGTATAAGAATGTGAGCAGCAGACAGCGTACGGGTAAAGAAAACTGCTTTCCCGTACATTTTGCTGGCTGCTACTATAACAGAGGGGCTGATGACATTAGCTGCAGCACGCAGATAGATATCAATGCTGTAGACCCCAGACATCTGACATTTAAACTCATGCTTCCTGGTGATCTGCCCCTCAGCCCCAGCGGTGGTATTACTGGGGCCAGCAGAAACCACCTGTGACCAGGTATTAGCCACAGGGATAGGTCTGCTGGCAGAACCACCAGGAGCTGGGGCTGCCTTATCTGCCTAAGGCCTATGCTGTGCAGTGCTGCAGCTAGGATTTTCAGGGGCCATTATTCCCCCTTTTGACCCCTGAGGCTTCTTAATGGTCTTATCCCTCATGTTTAGACCCTTTTTTTTTAGTTTACTTGTTTTATTTATTTTTATTTTTTGTTTTATGATTTTCTATTGTTTTCTTTTTAAAAATATATAAGTGTGAAAAAGAAACAAAAAGACAAAACTAAGGGAGAGAGAGAGATGATGCGTGGCAGTGGAAGGGTTAATGGCCTGTTGCAAGGTGTTGCTAATTGCAACAACACAGAGAACACAGAGGCTTTTTAACCCCTCTGTGTCTCTGTGTCAGATGTTAAAAAAAGCCTTTTAAATAAAACTTCAAATTGTTTTCCCCCCCACTGCCTACAAAGATGTTACTTGTCTTCTCTCCCCCAAAACATAAAACCCAACACCAAACAAACAAAACTTTAACAAAACCTGAAAAACTTTTAAAAAAAAGTCAAAGTAAAAAAAAAGGTTTCAGGAGTGAAAGTGAAGTGCTAAGGGAGGGGTGTGGCAAAGTATCCAGGAGACAGCTCACTCTCCTGGGATAGATAGCTGAGCCTGACTCCCAGAAAACTAAAACTTAAATTAAACTAAGAAAAAAAACACAAAAACTCCCAAAAATGAACAACACCGTGCACAAAGTGCTTATAAACAGAAAGGTGTTAAAATAAAACTTGTATTTGAGGGACTAAGACCCTAAAAAGCCTTTTGTTTGGAGCTCAAGCATGCACACAACATGCTCTCTGGCACAGTACTTGTAAGCAGGACACACACTATGGGTAGCGGTCAAGCAAATTAACTTTGATTGACGGTCAGTCAGGCAAATGCACTTACATTTAAGAAAAAAAAAGTTTGGGTTTTTTAAAAGTAGACAACTAGTAAACAAAATTATATTGTATGCGTTGTGCACACACAGTATAAGCTGTGAGCCTGACACACACTTGCAAGCAGGGGCTAGCAGGGAGACAGGCAAATGAAATTAGATTACACAGAAAAAAAAATGATGTTATAGCCCTAAAAAGGGCTTTTTGGGGTGCTGTGTTTACAGCAGAGATCTGATGAGTCCTTCAGCACTGCACTGGACACTGAATAAACTTGCCTAGCTATGGTTTTCCCTATTGATGCAGCATCATCCAAACTGTCCCTCCTCTCTGTAAGACTGCAAGTTAATTATGATTCCAAAATGGCTGCTGTCCATGAGGTAGATGGTTCTGGAATGGAGTGTATGCTGCTGATTGGCTGGAATGTGTCTGCTGACTGTGACATGCAGGGTCAAAGTTTGCTCAATGATAAAGTATTGGGGGCGGGTCGAATCTCGTATATGTTCGCTGTCCGCCGCGAACATGCTATGTTCGCCGAAAAAAGTCCGCCGGCGAACTATTCGCGACATCTCTAGTACTGATGCATAACACCTTTTCATTGGTCAATTATTATTGAGAATTTTAATGGAATTGTATTAACTGAAATACAATTCTTTACTATGTGTCAGAAACAGAAGAGGGCATTAAAGTGACATGAAAATACTTTTTTATCACAAAGAGTGTATTTGATTATGTGTCAAAGTGTGAGTTCTATTTACATCAAACGAGAACGACGATGTGTACAAAATTTGCCCCAAGTTTTGCCAACTGTGGGAGGATATGTACATATGGAACAATGATCCTTTCAAGGATAACATTGTTTGTTGGCGTCACTTTATAGACAACATTATTTTTTGCAAGTCTGAGAATGAGAGTGAGAGTGTCATTTTGGTGGGGAAAGAAGAGAGGATTGTTTCACGATTATATTCCAAGCCCACAGATTCCAACTCCTACCTTCATGCCAAAAGTGGACACACTAAACAGTGGATCAATAATATCCAGTATGGGCAGTTCCAGAGGATCCAACATAATTGCACTGACTTAAAGGATTATGAGGAGGAGAGCCAAAGACTCAAGAAGACGTTTAAAGCTAAGGTTATGATCATTTTATTGTGGAAATGCCTACAGTCATGTTAAAGAGGTAAAAAGGGAGTATATTTTTAAGAAAATGAGAAAAGTACTCACTTTAATGTATGTAATTTTCTAACAAAGTACAATCAAGCAGCAGGTGAAATTAGTATTTTCAAGAAGCATTGGCATATTTTAAAAGAAGATGTCAAGTGGTCTGCTCCCAGATAAACCTAGTGTTATTTTTAAGAAGAACTGGAACTTTAAGCAGATTTTGGCTCCCAATGAACTAAAGAACAACACATGTTCCAAGGGCAAAATATGGCTTAATAGTTTGAAAGGATGTCATAGGTGTCATAGACGGAACTGTGTTGGTTGTAAATTCATCAAAACAACCAATAAATATGTGGTCACCTATTCCAGTACAGGGAAACATTTTAAGATAAAACATTTCCTCACCTGTAGAATGGAGTGTGTAGTAAATGTGGTCACATGTAAATGTGGAGCACAATATACAGGGCGTGCCAAAAGATCACTTAAGGAACGTTTCAACGAACATCTATAGAATATTAGTAAAAGAGTATTAACTAATGGGCTCTCTGCCCATGTGATACAGAAACACAATGGATATACTCAAGAAATTATGATTCCGGCTGTGTATCAAGTTCCATCTAATAAAAGAGGAGGGAATAGAGTCCTACTGTTGAGATGCCGTGAGACTTTTTGGATTTATCTTTTAGATACTTTTAAACCCAGTGGTCTCAACATAGATATTGATCTTTCTGTTTTTCTAGAAAAATAAGAGGTAATTTATTTGTTTCCTATTACCTCTGTTCTTTATAAATGCAAAGATTTTTTCGATGTGCACATTAGTGAGAGTATAATATTGACGTTGGTCCAACTTTTTATTATTGATGAAGATGAGTTTTATTGACTATGTATTAGAACTTCATAGACTATACTCTAGACACACATTGGTTCCTTTACCAGTATTTGTAAGTGAATAATGACTTGCAGATATTTTATTTATTTATTTACGCACTTATTTATTTATTTATTTTTTATCTTCTTGTTTATATTATATATCACTAGTTAGTTATTTTATTTTATTGTATTTAACGGTTTATTTATAAATCAGTTTATGTATAAATCTGCCTTTGCTTATTAGAGATGTGTTTTTTAAATGTACTTTTTAAAATATTTTTTCTTAAATATATTTTGTAATTAGTCCAATAGGGGTTCAGAACATGGACTGCATTTATGCTACATATTTTTTGTAGTGATCTTTCTAAGTGAGATTGTAGCTCTAACTTTCTGGTGATAAATGCATTTATAGTGAAATTAAATATTCACATGTTTGTCCATGCTGGCTCACCATACCAGGCTATCTCAATACAAGTACAATACTGTAACATTGCTGAGTAGCTTCCTGGATGCTATTAGCAACAACAGATGTGATCTACTCAGAAGGTTGACATGGGAAGCTGATCTGGGAAGTACAGGAAACCAGCAACGTCACTAGTGTGGGGTGGTACACAGTGCCCAAACCACTTTGGGAAACACAGAGGGCGACTATTTACAGCCTGCAACCAGAGCTGAACTGGAATCACACTTACTTTTTTTATATATTTATATATTTGTATATGTTATGATCTGTTTATTATCAAGCATATTACCAAAATGTGCACCCTTGATGAAGCCTGCTGAAGCCAGGTGAAACACATCTGGTAATTTTACTTGGCTTGTAGCCAGTATATTTGGCATTTTTTTATATGTGTTTATCTTGTATGGGTTTCAACTAGTACTTTTTGTATTACACTAGACTTTTTAAAGAAACATCTACTCCCAGATTACGGCACCAAGTATTATTGGGTATCTTTAGACTATTGTGTATGTCCAAATATTTGAAGTGAGTCGCCTGGCTTTAGATATGATTCATGCACTACTATTATCTACTATCTACTAATCCTGTTCAGGTCCATTGTGAGCTAGAGTTTAATTTTAGTATCAAAGGCAACATTACCTTGAATGGTGACCGCACATAGTCATAGATAGAATATCTCAGTTATCACTTGGAGTCATCTGACTGCACGATACAAGTGGGACCAGACCCAAGACTTGCAGAGTACACCAGTGGGTATACTTATGTGCTGTAAATACCTCTTGTTTAGAGGTAAATAAATATGCGTTGACATCTGTTTGCATATATCTTTTACTTACTATTATCTACTATCTACTAATCCTGTTCAGGTCCATTGTGAGCTAGAGTTTAATTTTAGTATCAAAGGCAACATTACCTTGAATGGTGACCGCACATAGTCATAGATAGAATATCTCAGTTATCACTTGGAGTCATCTGACTGCACGATACAAGTGGGACCAGACCCAAGACTTGCAGAGTACACCAGTGGGTATACTTATGTGCTGTAAATACCTCTTGTTTAGAGGTAAATAAATATGCGTTGACATCTGTTTGCATATATCTTTTACTTAATACAATAAATATGTTTGATCTACACTAGGAGACTGTGTGCTGTCTTTCCTCATTCGTTTTTATTTTTCATGTGTAAAAGTGTGTTTTATTTTTTCAAATAGGGCACAAAAAGATATTTAGAAGTTTAACTGCTCTTGGTGGTTTTCCCTCTGTCACCCAATTAAATATGCATGCTCTCTGCACTTCCTTTTCGTTCCAATAAAGTTTAAATTGGTTTTACTTAATATTTATCATACAAAAAACACTTTTGTAATGTTTAAAATAGGTGGTTATCAAGTGGCTGGAAGAAACAGTTGTGTTTCTCTGTCCTTTAACTTTTAAGAATTATACACCTGGAGAAAAACACAAACAGAAAATATAATCAGTACATTAGACAATTATCCCAATGCCCTTAATATACGCCTAATAGTGCCCTCAATATACACAGAATATGTTAGTATATACTTAATGTGTTATGCACTAATTCTCCTCAAATATAAATTATTCTAGCTTTAGTGTAAGCGGTATACTATAATACAGTTATTACTTATTAAAAAATATTTAGCTAACCAAGATCTGTGAAGCTTAAAATACAGCATTGGGAATTGTGAAGACTTAACATTCTAGACCCTATTGGGTCTATCCTCTTCATCACTGGTGGGCAATGAAAAGCCATATGGGCATATGCAGCATACATAATGTTTTCTGAGTGTTTTTCTATTTCCATAGCACACTGTCCAATTTCTCTATCCTCACCCAATATATAATTTCCTCTTGATCTATAAATCATTTAACCTTATTATCCTAATCTCTACCCTCAGATATAATACTACTACAATACCATAAGTACAGGAGTTAGTTTGTTTGATTAGGCACTGATCATTGAAACTTATGTACGTAATGATTTAAAATCAATATTTAGTACAAAATATATAATTCATCTTAACAAGCTCAATGTGTGTGTATGTAGAGGGGTGAAATGGCATTCATTGGCAGTGAGTGGAACACCACAATCCTATTTACCAGTTTTCAGAAAAATATTATTATTACAAAATATATGATGAATCCCAGTTATCTGCATTTCCTTTGGTATTACGTATCATTAGGTCATTAAAAAAGGCATCTGGACTTTCTTTTTTAAGTTCACCCTCTGGACACAAATTAAACTTTCTAGATTCAATTAGAAGATAGCAATCAGCAAAAAGAGATCAAAATCGTATCAAACTTTTTATTTTATATTTGTTTTTTGCATATAAAATATACAATGTACAAAACACATATATACAGACAGAAGCATTCACATAGCTGCCAGAATATTTCATACTACACAGATGTATTAGAGTATAACAATAAGCTTTAACCGTAATCAAGCATTTAAAAGGGTAATTGTTCCTAAGGCCTTTGTATTGACAATAAATATTGATCCCACAACAACCAATTTACACACAGGCCCTTGTTTATAGGATTCAATTCGAAAGTCCTCCTCATGATTTCCCGATTCATTTTTATGGTATTTACTACCTCATTCCATGGGTGGATTGTCGGTTGTTTCCATCATTTTGTTAAGAGATCGTATCAAATTTGAATAGCAATTAGATGTCTATCGTGTAGAATATATTTGGTATTTTCATTCAGATATAGGGCACATTCCTAGATCAGCAATAAGCATCTCAAAGTGAACAGAAATAATAGAAGACTACTTATGTTATAATGTAAGAATTTTATCACATTATGAAAAAATTAGATATCCAATCCACAGAATATAATAGGCATTAATATTCAGTGATATGGTATGTTACTATGAAAACAGTGAAATATCAACATCAGGTATAAAAACCCACATGGGAGTATAGAAATATACAGAAGTAATATACATCTACTTATGTTATAATGCAGTTTATGGTCAACAATTAAAAACTTTTTTATATAGGTATTAGAGTATTTAATAAGGGATTTTATAACAGAAATGATTAAACTTAATTTATCAAAGCAATCAGTTTGTTTTTGATAGGATAGACCCAAGTAGAAACAAGTGACTCATTATTTTCAGGTTGTACCTACCCTATTAATTGTAACAGAAAGATTGTATCTGGACTATTGCAATTCTATTATAAAATGTAATAATAGAGACCTGTGACTATACTTTACACAATATGAAGTTAGAACGGAGAGCCTTGTCTGGGTAGGATTGCTCCTAGGTTTGTTTAGAAGTAATCCCATTTCGTCTTCTTTTTAGGAAGAAACTTGTAGTAAATATAGATATAGTGAAAATCACAGAAAAAAAGACAAAAGGGTGGAAGTTTATGCCAGAGAGTGACAGGCAGAAAAAGCCCAGAGCCTCCCTTTGTTTTAATAGATAAACGCTTTCTTTTTCACCCACTCCCAGTCACAGAATTTCCACCAATTGCAATAGCCTAACACCATATTTGTATGTACATGCATAATTATAATGTATATACATGGTGGAATAGTGTTTTGCATTCTGCTCGTCAGAATGAAATTATATGCTTTATTTGTATGACCTTTGGTCTAGATATTTTGGGCACATATTTTATTATTATTGAAATATCCATTGTGTGTTATCTCGCACCTGCGTAGATAGTGTGTGGTTAGAATGATGAGAAATAGGATAAAGTAGAAACATCATGTATATGTTTTAGCTTATGAGATGGTTCTGTGTTCCTTATGAAGGCCTTATCAGCTATCTGAAATTATTTGTCCTGACTCTGAAATGCTTGTTTATGAGACCAAAATGATTAACAATCAGACAGCATGGATATATGTTCTTACAGTGATAAATAATCAACATCAAATAACAAATAAAGTAGATGATATAGATATCCAGCATTCTAATCTGCAAATTAGCATTTGAGCAACATAATGAAGCTGTAAAAACAAAGCTAAATATCTCAGGAATAATCTACTGTAGATTTAATAAAAAAGGCAAGTGGAATATATATGCATGTTTTAAAATGTCTTTAACTTCAAATGTATTGTTTTAATGACAATGTCCCTTTAATCAATATACTAACTTTCAGGCCATATTTTTCATTCAACACCATTGCAAAAGGTTTTCGCTAACATTCAATTTAGAAATATTAGAGGATGTTTAGGGAAACTACCATTGAGACTAAGATCTCTGCTGGTTTACAACTCTATAAGTGCAGTCAATTTGAAAAGTAAAAATGCAATCACAATAGTTATACTTAAAATACAAAAATAAACAAGACAAAAAGGTACAATTTGCAATCACATTTACTTCTGTTTCTGCTGATATAAAAATAATTATCAACAAGCATTAGAGACATCTCTAGTCTGATGAAAGAATCAATAATCGGTCCAGTTATCTTAAAATGGGCCAGTTGAGTCAATGCCTACAAAGCTCTCAGATAGGGAATGGAAAGGACCAGATAATATTGTAACTGACAGTAATCTTTTTTTCCCTTAAAGAACCTCTATAGAATAACAAAAACATCACATGTTTGGAATTATGCAACAAACTAATAACATTAACACATTTTTTAGTTCATGGTCATGAAAGTATTGTCAGAGAAAATCTTAATTTTAGCATACTCTGTTAGTGTATGGAAGCTGCCATGATAGTTATGCTTCCATGATAGTTATGGCTACAAAGCAAGATAAATGAGGCATGTAAGTAGGTTAACAAGCTGCCTCCACCAAGTTGGAGAGGAAAGGTTTCCTGTGCCAGAATCTTATCAGAATCCACCAAATTAATCAACAAATCTTGAATGGATAATAGAAATTAAGAAAACATTCACACTGCTTGTATGTCCTTGGCTTACACAGCTGATAATGTTTTTAATTTGTTACAGTCTTCACAAAAACATAATGTTTTTCCCAGTCCACCGTGGTCCTTTAAATTTCTGTTTTATAATATGTGATACAAAGCATCCAAAAATGTAAGAGACAAATGCCTGATAATGGACAAGTCATATACATATCGTATATACTCGAGTATAAGCCGAGTTTTTCAGCCCTTTTTTTAAGGCTGAAAAGGCCCTCCTCGGCTTATACTTGAGTCACTCTCCCCCCTGTGTCTCTCTAACCCCCCCATGTCTCTCTAACCCCCCTCCTCATTCCTAACCCCCCTGCTCATCCTAAACCCTCCTCCTCATTCTTAACCCCCCTGCTCATCCTAAACCCCCCTCCTCATCCTAAACCCCCCTCCTCATTCTAAACCCCCCCTCCTAATTCTAAAACCCCTCCTCACTTTACCCCTCCAAATACCTCCCTCTCTCCCTTTCCCCTCACTTACCTTCATCTGCAGCTGCTCCTCCACGCTTCTTCCTGCGTCGGGACCCGGCATGTGCTAATGACGTGACGTCACATGCGCACCACGTCATTAGCATTGGTCAAGACGCAGGAAGGAGCGTGGAGGAGCGGAGCAGAAGCTGCAGATGGAGGTAAGTGATGGGAAAGGGAGGGGGGGTATTTAGAGGGGTAAAGTGAGGAGGGGGTTGAGGATGAGGATGGGGGGTTGAGGTTGAGGAGGGGGATTGAGTTTGAGGAGGGGGCTTGGGGTTGAGGAGGGAGGTTGAGGAGGGGGGTTGAGGATGAGGAGGTAGGATGAGGAAAGAGGTTGGGGATGAGGAGGGGGGCTTAGGAGGGTGGTTGAGGATTAGGATGGGGGGTTGAGGATGAGGATGGGGTTTGGGGATGGGGGGTTGAGGAGGGAGGTTGAGGTTGAGGAGGGGGGTTGAGGATGGGGGGTTGAGGAGGGGGTTGAGGGTGAGATGGGGGTTGAGAATGAGGAGGAAGGATGAGGAGGGGGTTGAGGAGGGTGATAAGGGAGGGGGGAAGAGACACAGGGAAGGGAGAGGGGGGAAGAGACACAGGGAAGGGAGAGGGGGAAGAGACACAGAGGAGGGAGAGGGGGACACAAGAAAAGGGCACACAAGAGGGGGACACAGAGGGCACAAGTGGGACACAGGGTGCAGCACCCACCCTCGGCTTATACTCAAGTCACTCATTTTTCCCATTTTTTTTGTGGTCAAATAGGTGCCTCGGCTTATACTCGGGTCAGCTTATACTCGAGTATATACGGTATATCATACTGGATGACATGCACAGAGAGAGAATAGTTTCTGACAAATTTAAGAACATTTATGTATTTTGTCTACCAGTCCTAAATGCATACTCTGCTGTTTCTTTAATGCCCTGCATTTTTAAATAGTTTTTTGGTTTTGGGCTAAATCAAAATCAAGCACTATTGGTTATTTACAACCTAAGTGTATCCCATAATTCACTCTACTATGCTTTGTTCCTCCTTCACTAATGTGTGTATTTTATGTACAACACTAAACAAGTGTATGACACTAGCAATATCTCCACACAGTGAGGTTACAGTTAATGATGTCAGATGCCGCATACCATGTGGAATTGCCACCATAGAGTTACTCCACAATAGTAAACCAATATAATCTAAAAAATGGATAACAAACTATGACAACTGAACCCGATAAAGAAACCACACAAAATAGACCCAACACATTAGGTTTTGGTAGATAATTCCACAGCTCCTTTATTTACCATACCCTGATTAACATATAAACAACTGTTTTTGAAGAAAGCAACAAAAGGTACTTGCCCACCAACAGACTGGAACTTTAGCGCACAACCGTTACACTATGCGATTGACCAACACCCAGCAAAGTCCCTGACCCTAACACTATGCACTCCGCCCAGCACCCAGCTATGCGCATGACTCTAACTCAGTGCTCAGCGCCAAATTCATAGAGTTATACCTCATCTTTTAAATAATAAACCATAGCCAGCATCAGGGCCCTGCAAATCAGTATGCCATAAAGATAACCCCCCACACACACAAACACACACTTTGCAAATGTAACAGGACATAGTCTTTTTGACCTACATGACTTTGCCATAATGTCACTGTCAACTAGGGGGACCATTGTGGCCAAAATATAATACATCATATGGAATAACGTCAAATCCATCTTCATCTTAAAAATGATCTCTTTAACGACATAAAGCGCAAATCGTTCCCACCCATATGAATTACCAAAACGTCAGGTGAGCCCGCAATCCCTGCATAGTGCATCACCTACGGCACAATGTATTCCCATTTCATCACTAGATCTGTCAATTACTACATCACATAAAAGGCTGGTTTATGATTTATTAGCAAAGCAGGTACAGCATGAAAGCAGGCTGTGAGTTGGACAGTACTAAATGCAGTTACAGTGGACCACATTATTTGCAACCACATTATTTGTATTTTTATTTTTTCTTCCCTCCAACTAAAAGATTTCAGTTTGTGGGGTGATCTGAAGAGGGCTGTGCACAGGAGATGCCCTCGCAATCTGACAGATTTGGGGTGTTTTTGCAAAGAAGAGTGGGCAAATCTTGCCAAGTCAAAATGTGCCATGCTGATAGACTCATACCCAAAAAGACTGAGTGCTGTAATAAAATCAAAAGGTGCTTCAACAAAGTATTAGTTTAAGGGTGTGCATACTTACGCAACCCTATTATTATTATTTTTTTTTTTTTCTTCCCTCTACCTAAAAGATTTCAGTTTGTTTTTCAATTGAGTTGTACAGTTTATAGGTCATATTAAAGGTGGAAAAAGTTCTGAAATTATTTATCTTTGTCTCATTTTTTTACAGCACAGAAACCTGACATTTTAACAGGGGTGTATATTGAGGAGAGGATGACATGCTTTACTAGTGCATGTATAAATGCTGGCTTTGAGTAACATGCCATTGTGAGAGTTTGCAAGTCTACTGCCATAGCTGTATTGGTCTAAATGTATACTAAGAACAATCATGTCTAATAAATCTGTATAGATGTAATTAATACCATGTGTACTACATTTTTGCGAGGGGATGTCATTTATGGAATGGCTATTTGAAAGCCACTGTGAATATATTAAAATTACTTCATATGATTAACAATGCTTGCAGATGAAGAAGATGCCATCATGGACCTCAATTGTGCCTAAAATCAAATAATAAAATTAATAAAGAATAAGGCCTTAAAAAATATAGGAACTGCATCATATCTTCACAACAGCATTCCTCAGAGACCATCAATTGGGGAAATGTTAAACATAACACTACATTTCCACAGAGAAGAGGATCATGGACCATGTGGTGGCAGGTAGCAATCTGCTTACAAAATGGCACCATCCCATAGGCCATGATCCTAAACTCTGTAGCCAGGCAAGATTATGTTAACATTTAGACAATAGATTGTCACTGAGGAATGCTGTTGAGAATGTCCAAAAATATGTGATGACCCTACATCCTCCTCTGCTTTGCCACATAGCTCCAACCCCACGTGGCCTCACACCTTCTCCCTAGTTGACGGGGGGAGGCATCCCCCAGGAGGCATTGGCTCCAGAGGTTATCCAACGAATGTTGCAACCTGGCCAGGTACAACTCTACCATGAGGTTGTGCCTCCTCACCTTCAATGGTGGACCTTGGGATGGAGGTCCGCTCTGTGTGGGCATGGTTTGGTGAGGAGGCGGTGGTGGTGTTGGCCAAGTGGGGAGGAGCTTGGGCTCTGCTGGAGCATGTATTATTTATGGTGGTGTTGGTGGCCCTTGTTGTGGTGGAAGTCAGTTTGTGGCTCTGCTAGGAGGAGGAGGTGGAAATGGTCGGTCCAGTAGGAGTGCCCGGGTGGTGCATCGAGTTTTTGGAGGACGGGGACAATGGGGTCCAATGTCATGGCTGTGGCCCAAGGTCCAGCAGGTAACCCCACTACCCAGATGAATTGGTCCTCCTCCTCCCCCTCATATCCCGGGCCTTCGGATCCTCTCCTTGCCTGCTCCTCCTGCGGCGGGTCCTATTGGGCGAGGCATGGTCCGGAACATCCAGCTCCCATGGAGCTGATGCCCCCGTCTCTAGTTTACCAACTGAACAAGTTGTAAAAGAGAAAAGCATGATATATGTGTTAATTATGATGCATTGAATGATACATTGGTTTCTGTTTTTTCATTACTATCTGACATCTTGTTGTCTTGAACCTGGCTGTTTCACTTTATTTCTGTGTAGGTATTATTTTCTAGATGTGATCCATTCTTCCTGCCCCACAACTGTGGACAGCGATCATGTGCTCCCTCCTATGACCCTGAGGCCTGTCACTGCTCAACATAACCATCCCGCCGAGATCAGGCCCCTCCCCCTCTGGCCTTGTGCTGGGAGTGCCTCTGACTATGGGCGACTCTGTCCCTCCCTCTACCTCACCTTCACTATCCTCTACTCCCCTCTCTTCCACTCCTCTCTCCTGCACTCCCCTCTCCTCTACGCTCCTCTCCTCCACTCCTCCCTTCTCCACTCTCTTCTCCTACACTCCCCAGGGACATCTCTATCTCCTCCTCTCATCCTCTTCTCCTCCCAAAATTCTTCACTCCATAATATTCTCAAAAGTAAAATAAGGATTAACCCATTACATGCAAACCCAGAAACTTCTGTTATTGGTCACAATCAATCTCCCTCTCTCCATCTCAAAAAAAAAAAAAAAATGTACACTTCATGATGCTGGCAACCAAGAGTCACATTGAAAAAAATTGGAAATCAAGCACCCTCAGTCTGCAAGCTGCTAAAAATAAATGTAACTACATTATCATTAATGAAAGGATGTCCCACATTCTAGGAAACCCTTTTTCACAGTTCATGATTCCCTGGGGTGCTTGGCTAGCCTCACATTATAGTATCGATCTAATATAAATGAGAATACCTTATCCAAGATTGCAGTTTCTTTGGGGCAGTGCGGAGCGGGAGCCTGTCGTCCCATCGCCGATGCTGAAGCCTGTAGTAAGAGGAAGGTACTGCTTTCTTATATGCAAATTTACACTGACTTTATTTAGGGAGACAACCTGTTATGACCCTTACACCCTTACTAGTTTAGTTACACCCTTTCTACTTGTGTATATCTGAAATATCAAAAATATAAAAGAAACATTTTTAAACACCGGTAAACACTTATATATTAGCGGATAAGGGGGATCACCAGCAGGAAAACTTGTATGTCCTATATACACATACGGATACAGTATATGTGGAACATGACTACCAGGTATTATTTATTGTGTATCTTTAACTTGAATTTGTCATTTTCTTCTTCCCAATATGATGTGAAATGTTGATCTTATATGTCTTACTGAATAAAATGTATTGTGAAAAAAAATAAAAGTAACATAAGTATAATTGAAAATTTGTGTTATTGATAAAAAATAATAATATATGTTTTATGTGTATTTATTGTATGTTAGGGTATAGGGTGGGGGTAGGGGTGTGTGGATGTAGTGACCTATCTATATGTGTATCTATGTGTCTTATTACTCTATGGGCCCTATTAAATTTGCAGATTTTTAGCTCCTGAAGCCAGTAAAGTGTCCGCAAAAGTACGGCTATTAAATTGGCTTCTTTTAGCTTCCCGCAAATGATCTGCGGGTTACAGGCTGATAATCCTACTGGCTGTCCAAAGTGGAACTCTGACCCAGCTAACCCTTTGATCTTTCAAGCCTGTAAATTTTACAATCACAAATCGCTATTAAATTGCTACTAGTCCTCAAGCTTGCAATTGTTTTCACACTCGTAAATAGCAAATGTAGCCAAAAATCCTACGGGTACTAGAAAGGACCCAGCAGCACCGTAAAAGCAAATATAAACACAATACTGTATTTTAAATTACAGGGAAAGTGATGAAAGGTATTACAATTAATAGCACAACATTGTCAAGCTTGCAAATCTGCAATAAAAAATAAATTTTTTTATGTTTAATTTCTGTGTTATATCAATCCCAGAAATCAATGTGTTAATATATATATATATATATATATATATATACATATATATATATATATATATATATATATATATATATATATATATATATATATATATACTGTATATATATATATATATAATAGAACTAACATGGGGTAGAATATTATATTTATTGATTTTTTCATATTGCATTATTTCTGGAATGCGGGCCCGATCTCAACTCAGACTTCAAAAGTGTAAGTAATTGAAATTTAACCTCCATGTTTTAGTGGCGTAATGATGACGGTCTCCTTTACTATTGGCTCTGTCTAAACCCATTACTACTGGTTTGAATAATTTATCATGTTCATGCCCGGAAATGCTATGTGTAGAAGCATGGTTTACAGATTTGGATTCCGGCCATGTCGTTGCGGACTTTTCTAATTTAATCGATCTGCAACTCCTGCAAATTTCAAACCCGCGGGCAGTACAACGGCCACTGGAGGCTTGGAATTTAATAGGGCCCTATGTGTATGTATATTATGTGTTATCTGTTAATATGTGTTTGGATGTATTACATGTAAAATAAGTATATTAGAAATATAAATCAATAAAATTGCAATTTTATCTCCAAAATCTTCTATTCTCACTCTCCAAGACCAAAACCTCCAGCTCCTTGACATGAGTGCTAATTTGTCAAAATCTACAACACAGTCAACGCAGGGGCTTTAAGGGGTGTGGATCACACTGTAATTATGGGATATGCTTATACCTGCCAACCCCATGTATCAAGCCCACAACGAGCTTGCGCTCGCACGAAGAATTTACAGGTTTAGCCTTCAGGAATGTAAATGTCAATTGAATAAAACTAGATATGTAGAAATTTTTTAACCCGCAGCCAAAATGTTGGGTTCCATATAATTACAGGCTTGCAATTGCATAAGGCCCTATACCTTTAACAGAAAATGTTGTGCTTTTGCATTGGTTTCTCGCATTTCCTGAATCAGAATGGAAATGCCAATACGTCTTTTCCCAGAGCTCCTTTCAGTGCCCAAATCTGCAACATGGAATGTTGACACATTTTCTCATTATCCACAAGCTAGGGTAACTTCTATACACACACATGAGCAATCTAATATCTTAGTTGCAGCATGGGTCATTATCAACCAAAATCTTTGCATTGACATTATTTTTCCACAGTATTTATTTGGACTAATAATTAATTACAGCAAGACTTCACTTCTCTTCTTAACAGTGCTAATGCATAACACCTTTACATTGGTCAATCATCAATTACTGCATATACTCGAGTATAAGCCGACCCGAGTATAAGCCAAGGCACCCATTTTACCACAAAATACTGTGTAAAATGAGTGACTCGAGTATAAGCCGAAGATGGGAAATGTGCTGCCCGATGTGTCCCTCTTGTGCCCTCTTGTGTCCCCCTCTCTCTCCGTGTCTCTTCTCCCCTCTCCCTTCCCTGTGTCTCTTCTCCCCTCTCCCTTCCCTGTGTATCTTCCAACCTCTCCCTTACCTGTGTCTCTTCCCCCTCCCTTATCACTCTCCTCAACCCCACTCCTCAACCTCCCTCCTCATCCTCAACCTCCCTCCTCATCCACAACCTCCCTCCTCATCCTCAGCCCCATCCTCATCCTCAACCTCCCTCCTCATCCTCAACCTCCCTCCTCATTCTCAACCTCCCTCCTCATCCTCAACCCCCTCCTCAACCTCCCTCCTCATCCTCTCTCCTCAACCCCCCATCCTCAACCCCCCTCCTCAACGTCAACCCCACTCCTCAACCTCAACCCCCCTCCTCAACCTCAACCCCCCTCCTCATCCTCAACCCCCCTTCTCAACCTCAACCCCCCTCCTCAACCCCTCATCCTCAACCTCCCTCCTCATCCTCCCTCCTCAACCCCCCCATCCTCAACCGCCCTCCTCAACCCCCCATCCTCAACCCCCTCATCCTCATCCTCCCTCCTCAACCCCCCTATCCTCATCCTCAACCCCCTCCTCAACCTCAACCCCCCCTCAACCCCTCTCCTCAACCTCCCTCCTCAACCCCCCATCCTCAACCCCCCATCCTCATCCTCTCTCCTCAACCCCCCATGCTCAACCCCCCTCCTCAACCTCAAACCCCTCCTCAAACCCTCATCCTCAACCTCCCTCCTCATCCTCCCTCCTCATCCTCATCCTCCCTCCTCATCCTCTCTCCTCAACCCCCCCATCCTCAACCCCCTCCTCAACCTCCCTTCTCAACCTCCTATCCTCAACCCCCTCCTCAACCTCCCTCCTCAACCACCCTCCTCAACCTTCCTCCTCAACCCCCCCATCCTCAACCCCCTCCTCAACCCCCCATCCTCAAACCCTCCTCAACCTCCCTCCTCAACCCCCTCCTCAACCCCCCCATCCTAATCCTCAACCCCCCATCCTCAACCTCCCTCCTCAACCTCCCTCAACCCCAAACCCACCTCCTCAACCTCAACCCCCCTCAACCTCCCCCCTCAATCCCCCTCAACCCCCCTCCTGAACCTAAACCTTTTATTTCCTTCTTTTTCTCTGGCAAAGCAATGACTATTTAGTATCCGCTGGAGGGAGGATTTCACCATCCGGCCTCTCTGGTCTCTGAACCAGAAAATCCTCCGGCCTTCTACCGCGTCCGTCGAACTCACTAAAAATGCCCAGTATATGCTAATGCCGTGACGTCACATGTGCGCCGCGTCATTAGCATATACCGGGTGCCGGCACCCGGTATATGCTAATGACGCGGCGCGCATGTGACGTCACATGCACTCCGGGTCAAGGAGCGGAGGACGGAGCACAAGCAGGTAAGTGAGGGGAGATGGGGAGGTATTTAGCGGGGTTAAGGTTGAGGAGGGGGGTTGAGGGAGGTTTAGGTTGAGGAGGGGGTTTGGGGTTGAGGGGGTAGGTTGAGGGAGGTTGAGGTTGAGGAGGGGGAGGGAAAGACACGGGGAGGTAGAGAGACACGGGGGGTAGACAGACACGGGGGGGTAGAGACACACGGGGGGGTTAGAGAGACACGGGAGGGGGGGGGGGGAGAGTGACTCGAGTATAAGCAGAGGGGGGCCTTTTTAGCCTTAGAAAAAGGGCTGGAGTATATACGGTATATATTTTTTTAATTTATCTTTTAATTAAAATGTTTTCCAATACAACATTTAAAATATTAATACACACATTACCAATACATACAGATACATTCTTAGTAGTATAAGAATATCTCTCCTTCTGATGTATTAATTGTATCTTTACTTTCTCTTCATCACAACTTATCAATTATCATTTCAAAAGGACAAAAATTCCTGTATAAAAAGTTGTATGAACATACATTGCAACAGAACATATTGTATTTTGTTGAGTCTCATGGGTGGGCTAGACAAGCAATGAAAGAAGTTCCTCTCCTCCTCCTTTTCTTTTCATTTTGTGTCTGGCCCTCCTTTCTTACTATTTGTCAAATATATATTAAATTGTTGTAAATAAAGACCATTTTAACTGTATTTTTTTACTTGGTTTCCTGTCTTGTTCCATAAAATCCATTTCCAGCTGTTTGTTTCTCAAGGTTATCTCCCAAATTTCTTTCAATGATGGTGTTATTTTTTCCAATTTATAGTTATTAACCAATTAATTACCAATAAGATATGAATAATGATACCCAATTGTCTTGTTAACTGTGGCTGGTCAAAAATGAAAGATAATCAACTCAGGTGTTAAATACAATTTGATTTTAATTATATTGGAAATTTCATCTAAACATGATTTCCAGACCTGATAATTAATGCTACAGGTACACCATATATGTAAGTGTGTATCCTGTTCTGAGCATCCTCTCCAACATTGTTGATTATGATCTATTTTAGTTAAAAGGGTGGGAACCATGTACCATCTTTGTGTTAACTTAAATGGTATTTCCCTAAAAGAGTTACATTTTAGATTAGTTTCTTTCATTTTCAAAGCGTCAAACCACTTATCAGTATCCCAGATGGTATTTAAATCTCTTTTCCATGTAGTCATCGGTAAGGTTTTTTCATTTCCAGACAGATTTCTAAATGATTTCGGACAATTTGAAATCGATAAGGGTAATTTAGAATTCAATAATGATTTGAAACCAGTAAGTCCTCTAAAATAAATTTGATTGTATTCAGATATTAGAATTGCATGTTTTAGATTGAGATAAATCAACCAGTTCTCTATTTTAATCATATTATTATTTACACAATCTTCCAAAGATCTAAACAAACCATCCTTAAATAAGTCACCCAGGAATTACATTTTCTGAATATTATAATTAAGTTTTCACTCAACTCAACTTAGTTTTGGTACTAAGTTGTCATGGTATTAAGTGGAAAACAATTCTTTACTATGTGTCAGAAACAGCAGAGGGAATTAAAGGGACATAGGAATATTATTTTATCACACAGAGGGTATTTGATTATGTGCCAAAGTGTGTTTTTTTCAGATAAAGTTCTCAGAGTACAAAAACATATTCAGAAGTTTTACTGCTCTTGGTGGTTTTCCCTCTGCCAGACATTTAAATATACAGGATGTCTGTACTGTCTGTTAGTTCCAATAAAGTTTTGCTTAATTTTTATCACAGAAAAACTACTTGAGTAATGTTTAAAATTGTTGGTTTTCAAATACTTGGAAAAAAAGTTTTATTAGAGAATTGTATTAGAGAACAGAATGACTATTTTAAATTCCAACAATTCATACATTCATTAAATATGATAGAAAAAAGAATAAGTATTTGTAAACAAATAATTTTTTGATGAGACTACTCGGTTTAAGGCATTATTATCTTTATAGTGATATACAAATATCTATTCTTCTTCATTTTCTTTTTTTCTATTGAATTATTTCAAGAAATATTTTACAAATTCACTTTAACCAGTGTAAATATAAAAATATATATAAAATATATAAAAATAAGACTAAGAAGAGCAAAAAAGAACTAAAAAAAGAGTAACATCAATAACAAAGTTATTAATAATAAAAGAAAATAAATTATCTTCTTCTCCATTATAATTTATTTTCTTAGTTTGTAATCTTTATTTGAGATAGAAATTAACAGCCTTATTAAATTGTGATTCGGCCCATTGAATAGGGCTCTATATAAGCACAGAGCATATTTTTTTTACCAAAGTTTTTAGTTAGTGAACTTGTATCCAAAAGCAAGGTCTTCACTAACTAAACACTTCTTTAAAAAATATATTCTCTGTGCTTATATGGAGCCCTTTAGAATTGGCTGAATCTCAATTAAATAAGGCTGTAAGTTTTGCATTTCCTTATATCTCAAGGCTCTTACCAAGGGCGAAACCACAGGCTCTCAATTCCATCCAGTAGTGGAATTATAGGTAGGAATTCCATCATCCAAGGACTTTCATCTAGTCTCTTGTCTAATTAGATTTTGTTCTATGTTATTTATTTATTATTATTATTATTATTATTATTATTATTATAATTATTATGATTTCCAATGCTTAATTATGTTTTTTTTTTTTGCAGCCAGCATGAAGACTAGGATTTATTTGTTGTGGGCATTGGCAAAGGCCTGGGACTAGTGTATCTAAAATAAATATTCAAATTTCTGGGGTAAGATCCAGTTCTATAGTTTGATTGATTAGTTGTAGCACAGATATCCAGACTTTGGGTACCTTTTGGCGATACCAACATGTGTGAATAAAAGTTCCTCTTTCCAGGCATCACCTGAATCAAAAAGGGACTTTCCATGAATTTATTTTGGAGGGAGTAAGATAAATCCTATGAAGCACCTTGAAAGAAGTTTCTAATATGCTGTAGTTTAGTGTCCAGGTACCAGGTCTATGTATGGTCCTCTGGGGGAGTGTTAAAGGAATCCTAAATCTTTCCTAGGATTCTTTGTGTCATGGGACTTTTTAGTCAGATGCTTAAAAACAAAGTATCTTGGTACTGATGCAGAGATACCACCAGTGCAGGCTGTGCTCACCCTGCTGCAAGTCCCATTGTCCCCTGTGGCCCTCCTCTTTGAATGCCTAATTCTTATTTGGGTATTGTTGTGCAAGTAATTGTAATGCCTTTCATTACTTTCCACATATTTTAAAGTCCAGTGGTGTGTTTATATTGTCTTTTACAGTGTTAAGAACTTGTCTGTAAACCCTTTGTGGGTCCTATTTCGAGGCCGTAATATTTGTGGCTACATTTGCTGTTTACTGGTTTGAACGCCAGTGCGTCCTTGGGAATACGTAGCAATTTAATAGCAATTTGCGATAGTAACATTTATGGGCTTGACAGATCAAAGGCTTAGCTGGGATGGAATTCAAATTTTACACCTGTAGGGTTTTTCTGCCTGCAACCCTCAGATCATTTGAGGGTAGATGAAAGAGGCCAGTTTAATAGCCGTAACTCTTGCAGGCTCATTACTTTACGGCTATGATTTCTAAAGTCGGAGCAATTTAATGGGGCTCACAGTCTACCAAATAATTAGGAAAGAGAGTATAATACCCCATCACTCTCAAACGCTATTGGGTGTGGTAAAATTTTTTAAACAAAATAGATTAATTATATCTATGAATACAAAGGTGAGATTAACTTTAAATAGGCTAAGTTGTATAAGTATAAGAAAAAATGGCAAATTTGTCTATATTCATTTTATGTCAACATCTGGTATTTTCTTTATGTGACTGAAAAGTAAGGGCCCTGATGCTAATCTCTGAAAAATCAATTATGAGTGCTCTAACTGCACAATAAATCCTACCTATCTATGCTAATCACCCATCCCTAAAGCATGACAAGAGAACACCTTTGGGTCACTGCTCTGTGTGAACTTCACGACACAGTGAAAAGCAAGGCATAAATCTCCATTGAGTTTTGACCACTTGCAAGTGGTTTTAAAACCTTTGCAGAGTCTCCCAGAAGCATTTAAAGTGGTTTGATTTTTCCTCTGAACCTAAATGAGTTGTAGAAAAGGGGAAAGACATTTTTTAGCTGTATTAGGGCTTTTTCTGTTGGAGCTCAAGTGAAGCACAAATGTTTTCAATGAGTGACAGTTTAGAACCACTTTCCTTTAACTTTTAAGAATTATATACAGTAAATGAAGAAAAATAACAAAACACAAACAGAAAATATAATCAGTAACACTAGACAATTATCATAATACCTGCCCTCAATATACGTATAATATGTTATTATATACTTCATGTGTTAAGCACTAGTTCTCCTTGAGTGCAAAGCATTCTAGCTTTAATGGGAGCAATATACTATATTAAAGTTTGTATGCATTAAAAATATGTAGCTAACCAAGATCTGTGATGCTTTAGACAGCCTTGGAAATTGTGTAGATTTAACATTCTAGACCTTATTGGGTTTAACCTCCTCAGCAATAGTGAGTGATGAAGTCCTATAAGCACATGCAGCAGAATTTGTTTCTGTCTTCCATAGCACACTGTCCTAAATTATGCTACGTATGCTTGCAAATTAAACAAATATCCTGACTCTATAATTATCTTGCTTTTATTACCAGACTACTGTCGACAAAGCATGTACTCATGTTTTGTCTTTCAGTGCATTTGCTCTAGTATATATAAATATGTGTTTTCTTCTTAATTTTCATGTTTTCTCTTCATCCAGCATTGAACAATGTATTATTACTACAAATATGTAATAATTATATCAATATAAATTAAAAATCGCTCTCCTCTGTTACAGAGAAAGCATTTGACAGAAAATCTTGGCCTGCTTAAAGGGACTCAAATCAAGCTTTTTTTTAAAGAAATATACATTGTACTAGGCATTTTCTTCTGTAGCAAATTGTCCATGAAATATTCAGTATTGTTTGTGTTACATTATTATGCAAATTAGCAGATTATAAATACAGATTAACTGCTCTGATGTGCTAATTAGTACCACAATTTGCTTTTCTTTATCTGTGGCGCTAAACAATACCCCTCATCCAACACCCTGACTTGCAAATTAGCATTTTGAACCACATAATAAACCTTTATAAACAAAGCTGAATATCTCAAGAATAATATACAGTAGATTTAAAAAAGGCAAGTAGAATGTATATCCAGATTTTACATTTCTTTAAGATTAAACGTATTGTTGTGGTGACAGTGTCCCTTTAATCTAAATACCAATTTCCAGGCTATATTGCTTTGCTCAAGACCATTACAAAATGTTTTAGCGAACAGTTAATTTAGAGTTATTAGTAGATGTATAAGGAAGCTACCATTGAGACTAAAAGATCTGATGGTTTACAATTCTACAAGTGCAATCAGTTTGAAAAGAAAGAATACACAATAGTTATATTTAAAAGAGAAAATAAACAAGGCGAAAAGGTATATTTTGCAATCAAATTTACCTGTTTCTGCTGACATAATAATCATTATCAACAAACATTAGAGACCTCTCTAGCCTGATGAAAGGATCAATAATCTGTCAAGTTATCTTAAAGTGGGATAGTTGCAATAGTTAAAGCTCTCATATAGGAAATATAGAGGAGAAAAGAATATTGTAATTTACAGTACGATTTTTTTTTTGTAAAGAACCACTATAGATTAACAAAAACATCACATGTTCGGAAAATATGCAACAAAGAACAACATTAACAACTGCGAAATTAATGGGCATAAAGCATTGTCAGACAAAATCTTAATTTTAGCATACTTTGCTAGTGTACGGAAGCTATTATGATAGTATTGCTTGGGTGGTTACAGAGCAGGGCAATTGAGGCTTGGTTGGAGTGTAATTCTTTTTTTTATATATTATTTTTATTATTTTTAAGACAATAAAAACATATAATTATTACATTAATACAAAATGTCAATAGAGACAGATACAAAAACATCCCAATCCCCATTCACCCTTTGACATTCAATCCAGGAAAACTTTAATAAGATCTATCGATATCATTTAATACAAATTCTTTACATTTCGTTTCCTTTCACAAATACTACATACTATTTCTATAAAACATAAAAAAAAACATCAGTATAATGCTTAATATATAGAGAGATAATAATTTATTAATTTAATATACCTCTTGATCTATAAATCCGATTATCTATAATTAATTAAATTATTTTTAAAATGTGTCCATATATTGATCCCAAATAGACCAATCTATAGATCTCTTTCTTTTAGGACCCCCTATATCATCTTCCTTCATCAGCTCTCTGTTATAGTTTATTTTATTAGTAACTTCTTTCCAGGAAGGATTTGTAGGGTTATTCCATTGTTTAGTTAATAGTGATTTAATAATAAGTAATATGTGTGATATCAATAATTTGTCTTAAGGGAATATATTATCTAGCCTTAAGTGAAATAAAACTACTCCCGGGGTACATGGGCAGTCTACCCCTAACATTGCGGTTATGTGCCCACAACATTCTTCCCAGAACATTCCAACCATACAGCATTCCCACCACATATGAAAGGCTGAACCCTCTTTACCACATCTTTTCCAACATAGTGGAGACACTTGGAGATCTATCTTATTCATAATTATAGGGACTACATACCATTTTTCTGTTTATAGAGGAATTCCTTATCAGCCTTAGGGCTCTATACCAATCATGGTCGTCATATTTTTGGTTAAGGTTACCTTCCCATTCTTTTATACTCTTTGATTTTATACATTTCCTGGATTTTAATCTAATTTTATTGATCTCTGAAATAAGGTGTAATACTGGTCCTTTAATCAAAATGTATTCTAATTCATAATTTTTTTCCATTTTAATAGATGCATATCCCTCATGCTTTAATATTTCCACCAATGATCTATATTTCAACCATGAGATTTTTTTTAGGCCGAAATTACTATATAGCTTCCCTTGTTTTATTAATGATCCTTCTGGATACAAATCCGAAATAAACTGTATTTCGACTTTCTTCATTAAATCTACTTCAGATTTATATGATTCCTCCCTCAATATGTCTATGGGTGCTGATAATGATGGAGTATGGAATAACTCCGATTTGATTTTTCCCACAAAATTGTATTAAGGACCTTATCCCTTCTGGGAGTCCATTCCAAATTTCATCCTCCTCATTAAATTTTCCTAGCAATGTTCTAATTGTCATAGTTCCTATAAGCTCTTCCTCAATGGTTTTCCAACATGTTATTCTATATTGATTATTCATGTTGATTATATGAGAAATAGCAATATTTTCATATGTCTCTTTTATATCGGGAGTTCCTATATCTCCTAATTCAAATTTCTTATTTCCTATTATTTTTTTAACTCTCACTTTTTTACCTAATTATATAAAAATGTATCAATTGTTTTCTGAATTGATTTAATAATATAGACTGGAACTTTTTCTGGAATACATCTAAATAGGTAAGTAACCTTGGGAACAATACTCATTTTGACAATGGCAATTCTAACCGACCATGAGAATCTTATTGTACGCCAATCAGAGAGTAACATCCTGATTTGTTTTAATATTTCTGTTATATTATCTATTATTACTTTCTTATTATGGAAACTAAATCTTATACCCATATTTTTAAATAGTCCCCAGTTGCAGTGGGTCTGAAATGTTGCTCCCCACCACAACCTTAGAGACAGATAAGACTCTAATTTGAAATGTGTAGCAACTGATAATGAAAAAATGAATAGGAAAATAACTTTATTAAGGAAAAATCTAAATAAAAATAAATAAAGTGAAAATAAAAAAAGATATCCTGTGAGGTATATCTTGAAGAGGCCGGCTATAGTAAATAGGGGGGTTAAGCAATAATGAGCTCTAAGTAATTACAATGGAGCTCTACTAGGTAAGATATGGTAAGAAATTTAGCCGCCACCTGTCTAGTTTAAAGGACAGATGACCGCTTAAAGTTGCTAGTATTGCTGTCAAAAAGGAAAAAAGGAGGAGGGGAGGTCTCTCTGTGTATTTAAACAGAAGCTTAATCTGATCACTCTAGGGTCTAGCCTCTTTGTGATATATTAGTAGTCAGCAGAGACAAATCCTCCTCAGTATTGTGATACACAGCACAAAGCTGCTATCTGGAAGAGGTGCTTGATCCCCATAATTATACTCATAAACCAATAGGAATTATTAACAATAGTATACTACCTTAATAGTCTTGTAAGGGGAGTAGCATACATGATATTGTCATACCCTATAGGTGTAGAAAATACAGTCCTACGTCGAGTGTGTAGGTAATGTGCTCCACAATGGGAGAGCTTACCCCCGCCGCCTGGTGTGTTTAAAATGTTCCCGACGCGCGTTTCCCCACTATTGTCGTTCTGGATTCATCAGGGGACAATTCTAAGTAAAACCGCTGACTTTTTAAAGAGTCCCGCGATTTCGCGGGATGCAATGACATCACCGCGTCTACGCTGGCGCGGCGACGCGGTCGCGGGCCGCGTCATCACGTTTCTCGCGAGAATGTGTATTCCTAATCGCGAAAATTTATCGCGGGACTCTTTAAAAAGTCTGCGGTTTTACTTAGAATTGTCCCCTGATGAATCCAGAACGACAATAGCGGGGAAACGTGCGTCGGGAACATTTTAAACACACCAGGCAGCGGGGGTAAGCTCTCCCATTGTGGAGCACAATACCTACACACTCGACGTAGGACTGTATTTTCTACACCTATAGGGTATGACAATATCATGTATGCTA
The DNA here is from genome assembly GCA_027410445.1 of Discoglossus pictus. NCBI lineage: Eukaryota > Metazoa > Chordata > Amphibia > Anura > Alytidae > Discoglossus > Discoglossus pictus. Next base: position 282,787,660 of record CM050166.1, on the reverse strand, counting down.
CTCACCTTACAAGACTATTAAGGTAGTATACTATTGTTAATAATTCCTATTGGTTTATGAGTACAATTATGGGGATCAAGCACCTCTTCCAGATAGCAGCTTTGTGCTGTGTATCACAATACTGAGGAGGATTTGTCTCTGCTGACTACTAATATATCACAAAGAGGCTAGACCCTAGAGTGATCAGATTAAGCTTCTGTTTAAATACACAGAGAGACCTCCCCTCCTCCTTTTTTCCTTTTTGACAGCAATACTAGCAACTTTAAGCGGTCATCTGTCCTTTAAACTAGACAGGTGGCGGCTAAATTTCTTACCATATCTTACCTAGTAGAGCTCCATTGTAATTACTTAGAGCTCATTATTGCTTAACCCCCCTATTTACTATAGCCGGCCTCTTCAAGATATACCTCACAGGATATCTTTTTTTATTTTCACTTTATTTATTTTTATTTAGATTTTTCATTAATAAAGTTATTTTCCTATTCATTTTTTCATTATCAGTTGCTACACATTTCAAATTAGAGCCTTATCTGTCTCTAAGGTTGTGGTGGGGAGCAACATTTCAGACCCACTGCAACTGGGGACTATTTAAAAATATCCTTTTTACTCTATTACATTTAGAGATTAGTTTCTACCTCTCTAAAACTATAATTCATTGGGGTTATCCCCCTTTCTTAACTATATTTTACTAGTTTCGCTGATGGAGGGTTTTTTGCACCTACACAGACCCCAACCAATGGTTGGGAGAAGTGGGAAGCGTCTTTTCCTTGACAGGTGAGGGGGCATCAGCCTCACAAAGTGAGGCCAAAAACATACATAAATTTTTCTTTACACTTACCAAAATCTACAAAAGTCAGACAAGGTCTTGGTGGGAAATCAAGAGTCTTCAAAATTATATAGAACAACACCTCATCCCAAGGGGACTGAGGGTGAATTTAAGCCCCGCCTCCCACCTTTGTAATGAAACGTTCATAGAAGCTTGGGACAAAATTCTTAATGCATGTGCAATAGACCTTATGAAACTCATTATTAGTGAGGAAGAAAGAATTTTGGAAGCTACAAAAGTAGAACTAGCACTACATTTAGTGGACATTGAGACCTTTCGGAGTCTTGATAAATTCAAGGATTACGAGTTGAAACTACAGAATGAGATTGATAAGTTTAAAAATGTTTTAAAACAACGTAAACATCGGAAGTATATGAGAGACTCAAGGGATCTAATTCATAAACAAGTCTATCGTCACTCCCGTCGCCAGAAAACTCAACAGACAGAGCCCCAATCCTCTTCGGAATATGACACATCAGACGCCGAATTTCCAGAAGATAGACGTAATCGTTTTGTTAATAGGGGCAACATAAGATATCGAGGCCGTAGGGTGGATGGCTCAACTACACCATCTAGCCCGCCTTTTTTAGATCAGCGCCAACAACACCCGGAACAGAGACGGCTACGAGACCGAAATCAGAGAGCGCAACCCAAATACAAATGAGCACCATGAATATCAACAATCAAGTGATTAATTTATCCGATCTGATATTGACTGAAAATGAAGTAACGCTACTCAATAGAGGACTCTCCTTCTCCCCTACCAATGACTTCAACCTTTTTGAGTGGGTTAAAGACATCCATCTTTTTGCCCGTAAATTAGTATTAATGAAACATCACAACAAAACTACTGAGGCTGAGTTAGTCTCCTTAAAACTAAACGCCTCAGAAGAGTTGGCCCTTAGAGAGACGTTAACCAATTGGAATACAGATCTTGATGAACCCTCTCCGGGTGAGGGACCTTATACAAATTTGAAACCCAAAAGTAAGTTCACACCTAATTTTTGTATAGCACCTGAAGTCCAAGTTTTTGTAAAACTGGTAACTAAGGACTTAGAAACCTTAGCAACCAATAACACAAAAGAATCTAACCTAATTCCTATGGAGTGTAAATCACTGTCCAAACTACAAAAAAACAAACATATAGTAGTTAAACCATCAGATAAAGGAGGCAATACAGTGATCCTCCGGGAAAATGACTATCACCAAGAAAACTTACGGTTACTAAGTGACAAAAGCACTTACCAACGTCTGTCAAGAGACCCTACGGGAGAATACAAAAAGGAACTCGGAGCAAGACTGTCGGAGGGCCTGTGGAACAACATTATCTCAAGACAAGAGTTTAACTTCTTACTGAACAAACATCCTACTATTCCAACCTTCTATTCATTGCCGAAGGTACATAAAAACAAGAAAACACCTCCAGGACGCCCAATAGTCTCCGGAAAGAATAGCCTGTCTGAACACGCTAGTACATATATCGATCAGATCTTGAGACCATTTGTGGCAACACTGGCATCGTATGCTCAGGACACTAAGAGTGTTTTACAAAGGCTCTACAATCTCCGATTGGATGATGAAACATTACTAGTCTGCCTCGATGTGGAAGGACTTTACACCTCAATTCCACATGAAGTAGGGTTACAAGCGATAAGGAAATACCTGAAAACCCGCGGCGTACTACATTACAAACACAGTGAGTTTATCATAAAGCTACTGGAATTTGTTCTGACCAAAAACTATTTTACATATGACAATATCTTCTACAAACAAATAAAAGGGACAGCAATGGGTACTCCATGTGCACCCTCATATGCCAATCTTCATCTTGGCACATGGGAAGAAACTATAGTTTTTGGAGAAGAACTGTCCAACTATACCGATCAGGTGGGTCTCTGGATCAGATATATTGATGATGTATTTCTAACTTGGAATGGAAATAGATCCAGTCTTTTGGATTTTATCACTATTCTCAATATAAACTCCATTGGTCTCAAACTTACATACACTATCAATTCGAACCAAATAGAGTTTTTGGACCTACTCATTTCCAAAACAGAGAAGAATCTTATTGTTACATCAACATATCGCAAGGACACCGCTACGAATAGTCTACTCTTGGCATCCAGCCACCACCCTAGTCATCTTATTCGTAGTATTCCATACGGCCAATATCTTCGGATACGCCGAAACTGTACCACTGAAATGGACTTCGAAAAGCAAGCGAAAGACCTCTATTACCGCTTTAAATCAAGAGGTTACTCTCATAACATCCTGAAAAAGGCATATGCAAGAGCAAAAGAAAGCACGCAGGCAGACTTACTGTACAACTCCACTACGTCAAAGACATCAGAATCTCAACCTATAAGAATCATAGGTACATATAATAAATTCGGAGAGAACATTCGATCGATATTACAACAACATTGGCATATCTTATTGGCTGATAGTGAACTTCAAACCAGACTGACTAATACAGCGGCAATTACTTATCGCCGAGCACCTAGTTTGAAGGACAAGTTAGTGCATAGCCACTATGAAGCTCCAAAGAGCACAGGTAGTGATTGGCTAAATGTACGAACAGCTGGCTCAAAACCTTGTGGTAACTGTAAGGCCTGTCGTCACATCCGTACTACAGCAGAATTCACAAGTTCCTCTAATCAGAAGAAATATAGAGTACGAGACTGCATTAATTGCAGAACCACAGCAGTGATCTACCTTATTCACTGTAGATGTGGCCTACAGTATATAGGAAAAACAACACGTCAACTCCGACGACGCGTATTGGAGCATGTAAACACTATAATCAACAAAAACGATGTGGCAGTTGCTAGACACGTTAACTATATACATGATGGAAACGTAATATGTCTACAGTTTATGGGCATTGAAAAGGTGAAAACAACTCCAAGGAGAGGCAATATGGAAAATAAGTTACTTCAACGAGAAGCCTGGTGGATTTTTCACCTTAAAACCTTAACTCCTCATGGCTTAAATGAAGGTTTTACCTTCTCTCCTTTTATATAGATTTCTCTTTCCCTATGCCATTTATCCAGTAAGACCGTGGCTCCCTTTCAATATAGCTCGGTCCCCCTATCACAATAATAGTCCACAATTCTTCTCCCTATATCAACTATAGATCATAGTCCTATCCCTATCCCATCCACTATTATAATCGCCCTATAGTATACGTTCAGACCCATTTACTATGGTCTTTCCGTTTTTCTTTCTCCCCGCCTACTTAGTCTTTTTCCCAAAGACAGTTAGACACACATAGCTTTCATCATCTTAGCTTTTTGATCTAATTTACTTTATTTTTTTCAGATAAGGGAAGTTTTTTGTTTTACTTTTAGTCCATGTTTAATTATTTTCCATCTCTCTATTATAGACCCTCTCACAGACTTTAGTTAGTTTACTCATATTCTATACGGTCTAGCATTCTTTATGCCCAACTCTTACTTAATATTAAAGTTTTGGACCTTTTGGTTGGGGTCTGTGAGTATATCTTTTTAGGTGCATCATGCCCCCTTATAGGTCAGCTCTCTAAAATAGGCTTTAAAATCTATATCCATTATTTCATCTTGAATTTATATTTCTGTTTAAATTTCGAGCACAGGATTATTTTAGATAAACAGCAATTTAATATTAACTTTACTGCTATATTTTCCCATTACAAGTGAGACAATATGACAATTTAGTCTATATTTTTCGTTTTCAATAATAGAGCCATCGCCTTATATACAGCGAAGATAATATACACCTTTACGAGTGGTTCAAGCAACCTCGAACTCAAAATCTCGCGATTAACGTGAGTTCGCGATTAGGGATACACATTCTCGCGAGAAACGTGATGACGCGGCCCGCAACCGCGGCGCGGCGTCAGCGTAGACGCGGGGACGTCATCGCGTCCGGCGAAATCGCGGGACTCTTTAAAAAGTCCGCGGTTTTACTTAGAATTGTCCCCTGATGAATCCAGAACGACAATAGCGGGGAAACGCGCGTCGGGAACATTTTAAACACACCAGGCGGCGGGGGTAAGTTCTCCCATTGTGGAGCACATTACCTACAAACTCGACGTAGGACTGTATTTTCTACACCTATACGGTATGACAATATCATGTATGCTACTCACCTTACAAGACTATTAAGGTAGTATACTATTGTTAATAATTCCTATTGGTTTATGAGTACAATTATGGGGATCAAGCACCTCTTCCAGATAGCAGCTTTGTGCTGTGTATCACAATACTGAGGAGGATTTGTCTCTGCTGACTACTAATATATCACAAAGAGGCTAGACCCTAGAGTGATCAGATTAAGCTTCTGTTTAAATACACAGAGAGACCTCCCCTCCTCCTTTTTTCTTTTTTGACAGCAATACTAGCAACTTTAAGCGGTCATCTGTCCTTTAAACTAGACAGGTGGCGGCTAAATTTCTTACCATATCTTACCTAGTAGAGCTCATTATTGCTTAACCCCCATATTTACGATAGCCGGCCTCTTCAAGATATACCTCACAGGATATCTTTTTTTATTTTCACTTTATTTATTTTTATTTAGATTTTTCCTTAATAAAGTTATTTTCCTATTCATTTTTTCATTATCAGTTGCTACACATTTCAAATTAGAGTCTTATCTGTCTCTAAGGTTGTGGTGGGGAGCAACATTTCAGACCCACTGCAACTGGGGATGATTAAAAAATATCCTTTTTACTCTATTACATTAAGAGATTAGTTTCTACCTCTCTAAAACTATAAATCTTATACCCAGGTGTGTAATACATTTTAAATGCCAATTAAATGTATAAGCTTCCTTTAATGTATTTAGGATTTCCATATTTAAATTTTTATATATAATATCAGATTTCGCTGAATTTATTCTAAAGTAAGATACTCTACCAAATTCTGCCAAGTATTGTTGTAACTTGGCACATGACTTTATATATAAGTCACTATAATATCGTCCGCAAATAACATTATTTTATTGTCATTATTACAAACTTTTATTCCTTTAATGTTTTCTGATGCCCTTATTATTGAGGCTAAAGGCTCAATAAATAACAAAAATAGTAATGGCGATAACGGACACCCTTGACGGGTCCCATTACTTATAGTAAACTTCTCAGTCTCAAAATTGGGTCCCACGATATATGCTGAGGATTGACTATATAAAGTTTTAATTGTTTTTAGAGCAAAGTCAGCAAAGCCAAATTTCAGCATCACTGCCTCTAAGAACTCCCAACTGACCCTGTCAAATGCTTTCTCCGCATCAAGTGACAGGATATGTGGGAGCGCTTTCTTTTTTTGCAATAAACATCAAGTCATTAATCTTCTGGTGTTGTCGGGGGCCGACAAAACCAGATTGATCCAAATGTATTAATTTAGATATCATACTCTTTTGCCTATTGGCCAGAATATTTGCGTATATTTTTAAATTAATATTAATAAGTGAGATGGGACGATAACTAGTAACTTCCTCTGGGGTTTTCCCAGATTTAAAGATGTTAATTATTTTAGCCTCAACTAGTTTGGGTACTATTTTCCCTGTATTTTTAATCTTGTTAAATAAATCTTGCAAGTGTTCCCTAATTTATTTTATAAAAAAACTTATAATATAAATGGTCAAACCCATCTGGGCCTGGAGCTTTATTCAATTTGGCTTTTTTGATTACCTTGTCAATTTCCTCCAGGGTAATGTCTTTATTTAATGAGCTTTGATCTTTCTCATCTAGTTTAGGGAGATTAACCTTACCCAAAAATTGATTTATTTCATCTATACTAGTTTTTTTAAATGTTGGCTTTTTGTTAAGGTTATTTAGTGAGCTATAAAATTCCTTCATAATTTCTCCAATCTTATCGGGATGAGTATATACAATATTGTCCGTACTCCTAAGGCCAAGAATTTTATTTTGATTTTTTTGCTTCTTTAATTTGTTCGCTAAATATTTACTTGTTTTGTTTCCCAGTAGGAAGTGGGACTGTTGAAATCTCCAAATCAAAGAGTCTACCTGATATTGTAAGAGTTTATTTATTTGAGCATTTAATTTAGAGATCTGCAAAGCTCCCTTTCCACTGGGAGACAATCTGTTTTTTTCTCTGCTGTTCATCTAATTCTATATATAGAGGTTTTAAAGGTTTTCCCGTTGATTTATTAATTTTGGCCATTTGAGAAATCATTAACCCTCTTATTACCGACTTATATGCACACCAAGTAATGGCTAAATCCACTGTATTTCTATTTGTTTCAAAAAATCTCCTAGTTTCATTCTTTAAAAATTCCAGTATTTCTTCGATTTTTAATAGAATCGGATCTAGCTTCCATTTTTTTATATTTCTATTTACATTTACATCTTCTAAATTAGTATATAGCATAAAATGGTCTGACCAAGGTGTTATACTTATTTCTATATCCTTGACCATTCTTAAGGTATATACATCCATAAAAAGATAATCCAGTCTTGAATAGGAATTAAATCGAATAGAAAAATGGGTATAGTCTTTATCATATGGGTGTAATATTCTCCAGGAGTCCAGAAGATCGTAATTAGACATCTCATGTATACATTCTCTAGATACTTTATTAATCTGACTTTCAGATTTTTTTTTTTCAGTTTGTCATTCTATCATTTATAGGATCCATCAACATATTAAAGTCACCTCCAATAATTATCAGACGCTTTCTTATTTTTTTTTATTTCTTTAAATATCTTCTTCAAATATCTGATTTGGTTAGTATTTGGCAAATATATATTAACCAATGTCATGGATTTTACATTAATGGAGCCACACCATATTATAAATCTTCATAAGGAATCTATCATTCTAGCTTCTTCATATACTTTTAACTTATAGCTAAAGAGGATTGATACACCTTGTGAGTTTTTATTATATATTGAATCAGTCCTTTTTATATTATAGCTTTGATTGTAAACATGTTTTAATGAATCTTTAATTTTGTAATAGCAAAATATCTGCCTTGATTTTAATACAATTATTGAAGGTGATTCTCCTCTTTGTCAATGAATTTAATCCATTTACATTACGAGTTATTATTTTAATCATGGTTAAATTTCTTTATCTATTGTCTTAATTCGCTTATACATTCTAGTTTTCTTACTTTCAGTAAATTTTATGTCTACCTTTCCTCTTAGCCGATAAATTTTCCCATTAAAACTTTACATTTCTATATTGTTTCTTATTTGGTTTATTAATTTTCTTTATCTCTCACTAGCATTTCTGCCATAACTTTTCTTATTATTGCACTTATATCTCTCTGATTATTGGGAAACACATTCATTCTCACATCCATACCTCTGCCATACATCTTCTAACTTGGACATAAATTTAAATCCAGCCTAAGGGCTTTTATGCCTATTTTGGGAAATGCTAGGAGGCTATTAAACCTTCCTGGTCGTTTGAGAGGTCATATTCCTTCTCTTCCTTCTTCCAATTATTTCCCTGGTTTTAAATCATTTCTCTCTCTCCTCTTCCTTTTTCCTGCTCTTCTCTTTTCTATCTATCATTTCTCCTCTTTCTCCTATTTATTCTTTGTACCTCTTGTCATATAGTTTAAGTTAAACACCATTTATCGTATATTATAATTTAGATTTAAACATCTTCTTTCCTGCTCTTTTTTCCTCCCCTCTCTACCCACTCTCTAATCTTTACAAACTCTATTATACTTCTTAGTCTTATATAGAATATTTTCACTTTATATTTCATCACCCTCTATTTTAATATACCTTTGAGATATTCACATATAGCATAGAGTTATAAACTACTGTATATATTTATAATCGTAACTGTTCAAAGATAATAGATTACTACAGAATTCTCAGCTAATTGCCTTTTACCATAATAATATGATAAGGGGCTACATCATATTCTTGTATTTAAAATGTTGTATATATTTACTCAATGACCTATAAGCTTTAAAGGGCAATTTTATAAAGTGCTTTGGGATGTTTACTAACAAAAAAACAATCTCTTTTAAAAGTGAATCAAATATACTCTAATTCTGTAAAGTGTCAATCCTATATACAACTTTTATAGTTGTGAAAAAATCAATACCATAAAAATTTCAATAATCTTTTTGACATCATATTAAAAAAAAAAAATCAAATATAAAGTGCATTTAAATATAAATTACCATTAATTCTAAGCAGTATTATTTCATACTAAATTAGTGCTACTACTAAAGTGCAAATCAGTGAAGATTTTATGTTATTCAATCATCAATCCACTACATTATTTATAAGGATATAAATAAATGATGTTATATGAGGGTAATAGAGTGTAATATATCACTTATATCGTTTCTATACGCTTAACAACCATAACATTTACGAGAGAGGAAAAAAAGAGGAGAGAAAAAAAGAAAAAAAGAAAAAAAAAAGAAAAATAGAGAAAGAGTCTGTCAAGTCTTCTCAGGTCTTCCTTCTCTTTTTTCCCTCTGAACTTCACTTTATTAATTCCCATTCGGGTCTTTTTAATAGTAAGTCTGGAAAGTTCTACTTCAATATTCCATTTTATAGCAGAGACTGTCCTTCTTTAACCATATTAACTCTATGCCAGATGGTATCCTTCAAAATAAAAAGGCCAGAGGGAGATTTTCATCTAAATTTTATTTCTTCTTTCCTTAAGCTTTGTGTTATAGCAAAATATTATTTTCTTTTTGCTAACGTCTGAGAAGATAGATCTGAGAATAATTGTATTTTATCATATGGAGGGTCCATTGATTTCTTTATAATTTGCTTTTAGTATGGCTTCCTTGAATGGTAGATAATGAACTATAACATCTCTGGGTGTGATATTATCCAGACCTCTAGGGAGGGGAATCCTATGGATATTCTCAATTGTTTGCATCTTTTTTGGGAAATTGGGGTATCAATTTATGGAATATATCTTCAGCAAATTTATTCAGATCCTTATCTAGTACATTTTCATTTATCCCTCTAATTATATTATTTTTTCTTGATCTGTCCTCCATACTACAAATTTTATCATTTAATTCTAATTTTGTGTTCCAGATTATTTGTATATTTTAAAAGTGAGTTATTATCCATGATTAATTTATCACATTTTGATTCAATCTCATTGATTTTTTTATTTGTTTCATTGATTGACTCTTCGTATTTTCTGTAATCGGTTTTGAAAGTTCTGATGGAATCTTGATTTGAAAATCATACAGAAGGTCTTTCATTTTAGAGAGAGTTAACTGTTCTTCTTGAGAGATTTCTGGCCCCTCTATGGAGGACTGAGATAGTACTCCTGGGGATTTATTTAAAGATTGTTCTAGAAAAGAGGATTCTGCTTGTGATACTTCCACTGGATTCATTTTGTTTTTAGGAGAAAAAAATGGTTAGATATTTGTTTTTTCTTTATTTTTTGTCTTAGTAGCTATTGAGTGTTTTCTATTGGCCATCTTGCCCCCTCTATAATTATATATGTTCAAAGGGTGTCCTGATGTACTTTGCTTAACCCTTCTTTAGTTCCTCTTTGTCTTTATTTACTTTTATTTATTGTCTCTTTATCTGGGTTGTAGCACCATTCATAAGGAGACTTTAAATTGAGAATGAGTTTGTTACCAGAACTCTTCTTTACCCCTATATAATCCAGAGTTCCATTCCTTTCAGTTCTCAATTTCCTCTTTGAGGATATAGTTCTCTTTTTTTCATCTCCCCTTTCCTTTTCAAAAAGTTGTATAAATGTAGCCCTAGCTCCTCTTCACCTCACCTCCTTCTCTATTAATTATACAAATTATCTCTTGTCTCAGTTCAGATTTAATGAATTAGCTTAAGAGTATCCATATTTAACATCACTATCAATATATAGTTATTATCTATTAACAAGCATATATAGTTTGATATGGAACTTTGCTTTGGATGGTGTCCAGCAGGCTATTCAGCTTCTTTTTCTCTATGTTTAACAGGTGTTCCTGAGCTCAGAGTGGACCCGGGTATGGAAGGCTTCTAACAGGCTTTACATCCTGATTTACATCCCTTGCTGCTTTTGACACCTGTTGGACCTGGCGTCTCTCTGGCTTGCTCCTGCTTCCGTTAGCTCACATCCGTTACCGCTTTCTCGCGGAATTGCCGCCGATGTCGCGGGGAACGCACCCTGTACTCCTGGGAGGCCACATCGATAGCTCCTCCTGCGTCTCCCCTCCTCAACAGGGCCTCAGTCCCCTTTGTACTGCTTCTTGGAGCTCCACCATATATACATTTTGGGACATATAGTATAGGAGGTGAGGGATGGTATTTGAGCGAGCTTTATATGGGCTTACAGTGAGGTTAGGAGCATCTTATCCACTTCAGGTCGGGAGCAGGTTAGAAGCTAGTCAGTGGTGACTCTCGTGCATGACCTCCCAGCTCTCCTACCACCAGCTCACATTCGCTCCAGTGGACGATCCATTTCCGGTACTGCCCCTCTCGTGTTCGGTTGGAGTGTGGCTTGCAAGTAGGTTAGCAAGCTGCCTCCACCAAGTTGGAGTAGAATCTTATCAGAATTCACAGAATAAATAAACAAATCCTCCTCTCTCTTTCCTCTTCCCTTCCAGGCTTGAATAGATAAAAAAGAGATTAGGAAAACATTCACACTGCTTTTATGCCATTGGCCTACACAGATGATTATGCTTTTAATGTGTTACAACCTTTACAAAAGTATTTATTTTTTTCCAGTCCACAGATGTTCTTTAAATTCACGCAAGCTAATACAGAATATGTTGGTCAAATCATCCAAAAATTTAAGAGACACACGCCTAATAATGAACAATTCCTATACATATGTCATACTGGATGGCACCCACAGAGAGAACAGTCTCAAACAAATTTAAGAACATTTATGCATTTACTCTATTAGCACTAAATGAAATGTGATGTGCACAATCAGCTGTTGCTGTATTGCAGGAAAAGCAAATTGCCTGGCATTCTGAAACAGTTTTTTTTAGTTTTGGACTAAATCACAATAATGTACTATTGGATATTAATCCTCTGTAATATTGCAAGTGTTCTAAAACTTACTTGAGACTACAACCTGTGTATCCCATAGTTCACTGTACAATGCATTGTCCCTCCTTCAACAGTGTGTTTATATTTGGTACAACATACAAACATAGAGCTCCAAGCCAGTGAGTGTATGACACTAGCAAGTAAACAAGTTAATGACGTCAGATACGAGATAAACATGGAAATACAACCACAGAGTTACTCCTCAACAGTAATCACATATAATCTAAAGATTGAAAAGGGTAGGTGTGCTCACCTTGCTAACAATCTTTGGACTCTTAATTAGTATAAATATGTTTATAAAATCTTTATCACTCCCCTTCTATGTTACCATTCTATCACTGGCCAGTTGTTGTTGTTTAGCTGTTCAGTCATGTCAGAATCTAAGTGATCCTATGTACCACAGCACGCCTTACACATTTGAAGGCCACTGCCCCTCTCCGCTCTCTCCTGCTTATGTCCATTGCTTCAATTACCTCATCTAATCAGCTCTGCCTTTACCGCTCCCTTTTTTGTGTGCCTTTAATTTGTTTGAGCTTGTAGGGAATCCTATTTTCTCATAATACACAACATTTTTTTAAACTTTAGTCTCATAATGGTAACTTCTAGTGAACAGTTTAGCTTAATTCTCTGTAGTATTGATTAACTGTTTCTTCTTTCAGTTCAAGGGAATCTAAGCAATTCAAAAGTGTGAATTCTTTGTCCCTCAGACTTCTTAATAGTCCAGCTCTCAGGTCCATATGTTACTACTGGAAACACCATAGTTTTAACTATGGAGACCTTTGTAAATAGTATAATTTATTTACTGTTGAACAGCTTGTCAAGACTTACCATAGCTTTCATCCCAGAAGCAAACAACTTTTAATTTCAAGGCTGCATTCACATCTGCAGCGATCTTGGAGCCCAGGAAAATAAATCCTGTCACTGCCTCCAATTTTTCCCCATCTATTTGCCAGGAAGTGAGATTGATGAACTTTTTGTTGTGAACCAAACAAACAATCAAAGGTTTTAGAATAATCAGTATAACAATTCAATTGAGTCATATATAAGGCGTGATATCTTGCATACAACACAGCTAAGGGGTTACCAATGCCATCCCACACAAAAAAAACATTAAACATACTTGAAGGATCTCATGGATCTCCTCCTTAGAACCTCTGCCCCATGAAATCAGGGATCCCCAGGATTATCCCATTTAATGTACATTAAATGGGGGAACCCCATGGAATCACAGCTCCATTGAGCGAAAGGGATCCCTGGGGATTTCCTCCTCCCTAATTGAAACTATAATCATGGGAGTCTATTGAAATCTAACTAATAGCCCACCTAACTACTAGCCCTGAGTCACAGAGGTCCTTAAAGGACCTCCCTGGCACCTAAAACATAACCCCCTACAATGGGGATTCCTAACAAACCTTTATGACAATCTAAATAAAACCCCTGTGGTATCAAAATATGACCCTAGCCATGGTTGTCCTGCAAGTGTTAGTGCCATGGAGGTCCTAGCATGGCCTAGCATCTAAACCCCCAGTAAGGACCCTCATGGCTCCTAATAAGTATAATTTGTATAATTACAAAAAAATTAAATGTAAACCTCAAAGAATTAACCTTAGCTACAGAGGTTCCAGGGGCCCCTCATATTCAAACATTAACCTTTAATGCTATGGGGTCCTTAATCGACCACTATGGTATTGTATAAATAAATCCTACTTATTTAATCTTAGGATACCATGGGGGTAAGTATAGACCCTCATTGTGGTTAGGGTTAACACAAGAAATTGCAATTATCATCTCCTTACATCTCTTTGCACTCTTGACTCCAAGAATTTTCTTGTGCTGACCCTATCCTGTGCAATTCTCTACCCCACTTTGTAAAACACCACCTACCCTTTACAGCTCCAAGCATTCTCTGGAAATCCACCCATTGTTTTTTTTTGTTTTTTTTTATATCAGCCATTCAAAGAAGATAGTGAGCACTATGTAAACCCAGATGTAGCTGCTGCACAAACCGTCTTCTCCTTTTTGTCTCTAATACACTTACATGCTTAGATTTTAAGATCTTATGAGAACAGAACCCACTACATTTTATGTGCCAGTATGTATATGTTTGTCATGTTTGTCTTTTTTATGCAAAAATGAGCTCAAATGAAATATATGAAATGCTGAAAAAAACAGCCTTATTAAATTGCGGTAAATTTAGTTTTAGTTAGTGAACTTCTATCCAAAATCAAGGTCTTCACTAACTAAAAACTTCTGTAGAAAAAATATGCTATGTGCTTATATAGAGCCCCTTTAAATTTGCTGAATCGCAATTTAATAAGGCTGAAAGTTAGTACAAATGTATACATTGAACAGCATCCAAACTGAGTCACCAAAGACTATACTGCCTTCCTGATAACTATTTTTTCTGATTTCTGCTGCCTTCCTTTGTTTCTACAGCTATTAAGACCTTCTGGTGTGTATTTGAAGTTGAATGGAAAAGCAACTTTTAATAACATTTATATATTTATTACCTTGCAAGAGATTACTTGTGCTATATGCAATAATACATTGTCCTAATCTCTGTTATTTAGCCATTTGTAATTATGTTTTGAATGTGTGGCTGTAGAAATGAACACATGGGTAATAAATAAGAAAGAAAATTGAATATACTTTCACGTTTTATACCACACAGCATGAAGTCTGCTGGCTCCTCTTGGGAGCACTAACTAAACATAAAATATTGATTCTATGTATCCAGTGAGTCAACTAATCTATTACCAACAATATATTCTACCTAATGGAAGAAAATGTATCAGTTATGCTATTTTTAGCTAGATCTGAAGTGGAATTAATTTATTCTCAAAAACACCAACAAGCTATAGTTATGAACTGTCTAACCTTTACAAACGTATATTATTATCAGTATATTAGTCCACAGATGAGGATAAAAGGCACCTAAAAGATGCCTAGGACTCTAATTGGTCCTACATCCCATTTTTTTAAAAACCTTGGCATTTGATTCCATCATATTTAGTTGTGATGTTTCCAAATACAATATAATTTTTCTACTGTATATTTTTGGCATATATGCTTTTTTAGAGGTACATTTCATCAGATCTGAAGCAATATATACATCTTCTAATAATGTGTTTCACTTTTTATCAACACATGTGGTCATTCAGTTTCAAAGGGCAACATAATAATAATAATGTGTGTAGCAGGTACATTGAATTATCATATAAGCATTCAGGAGAAGACCGTCACGTGCCCTGCAGATAGCTTGCAATTAGTTTGTTGTTATTATAATTATTACTCTTTATATACCCTTTTATATCCTGTTTATCATCTCCATTAAACTACTTAAATTTTTGCACACATAAGAAATAACATGCTATCTATAAAATACCTAGAGCCCTATTTCAATTTATTTTTTTGAGAGTTACATTAGTAATATACCAATTAATATCACCCCTTTTCTACCGTGCTGTACCCAAACACTGCAAAACGAGCTAGAACAACCACACTTACGGAGTTACAGTTTGCTTTTTCATCCATTTCACTCAAAGGTGATCAATATTACATTTTACGGTGCTCATGCTACTTACTGAAGATGGGTAAAGCCTTGAGGTAACTGATTTTTCGAGGAAAAGCTATGTGTACTCAATACCACCCATACATGTTTTTTAAAGGCTTGCAGAGACCTGTCAAAAGCAGTTAAAGAGACAGTATTGCAAAAGATACATCAAATAAATCATTTTTTTGCTACTAAAATATCATTTAATACTGTCTCAAGGCACAAACCGTATTTAAGTGAATCTAGTGCACCATTGAATCGAATGTGCACTCCTAATTTGGGACCCATGAATAAAAAAAAGCTTTTGCTGGCGAATGTAATGCTCTTTCTGGGTGCTAGGTTCTGTGTGCCACTGTGCTGGAGCTCTCTAGGTGCCAGGCTCTTTGTCTAACTGTGCTGGGGCTCTGTGGGTGCCAGGATCTGTGTGCCACTGTGCTGGGGCTCTCTCAGTGCCAGGATCTGTGTGCCACTGTGCTGGGGCTCTCTCAGTGCCAGGATCTGTGTGCCACTGTGCTGGAGCTCTCTAGGTGCCAGGCTCTGTGTGTAACTGTGCTGGGGCTCTGTGGGTGCCAGGATCTGTGTGCCACTGTGCTGGGGCTCTCTGGGTGCCAGGATCTGTGTGCCACTGTGCTGGAGCTCTCTAGGTGCCAGGCTCTGTGTGTCACTGTGCTGGGGCTCTGTGGGTGCCAGGATCTGTGTGCCACTGTGCTGGGGCTCTCTGGGTGCCACTTCCTCTGGCGATCACTGACTCTAGAGAGGGAAGTGAGAGATGGTGGTGTTGCGGTATGTCTTGTGCTGTCCTTTTTGCCACAGAATCTAGTGCGCCATCGAATCTAGTGTGCCATCGAATCTAATGCGCACTCCTAATTTGGGACCCGATTTTCTATGAAAAAGGTGCGCATTAGATTTGCATAAATACAGTATGTTGCATCCTCTACATAAGTAATTGTGATTAATACACTTTAACATAGCATATATCAACCATAATGAAAACATGGATTCAAGAGGTTAATACAAATCATGAAATCCACATGACCAACAATGGGATGCTGTAATCAATTAGATGTAAAAAGCCCAGACACAGGCCATACTCCAGTCATTCCCAGCATGGAGCCAGAGCAATGAGAGTATATATGAATGTGAGATATTTTTGATGATATGCATTGTACATTAGACTGAAGTGTGTTAGGCACCTGGGTGTGAGACGTGTGATAGTGGATATATCACCAGACAGGGTAGTTCCTATCTGGTTGATTTCGGGATGAGTACCTCTTAATAATTTGCACAACCTATCACTATAAAGGTGTCAACAATCATTGCTCGCTGTAACATCTTATCAACTTGACAAATCCAGAATACATTGTCATGGGTGGATATGTTGAAAATAGAGCGATCAGGTAATGTCATATGCTCAAGTAGCATAAGCATAGGCATAAGAAATGTATACTCATGTCACCTCAAAAATACCATGCTTCAAAAAAATGTTTAACACTCTCACCATATCACAGCTGTAAAGATGATGAATAATTTATGCCTAAAATAGTTAACACTGTCAAATAATCTGTGCTGATTATGGGTATGTCAGCTCTGTTCTCACACTATATTCTGATAGAGCTCTGTAGAAGGCTGCCCTGATGTAACAATGCCAGCAAAAACAATAATCCTTATGGGTAAGATCACCCACTGTTCCCATACAATATTCAGTAAAGCACACAGGCACAGCTGGACACACCCATCATAGTCAAATATATATTGAGATTTGCAGCTATGCTTGAGAGTGAAAAAAAATGGAAAAACATGTTCTTTTTTTTTAAATGTACTCCTTGTTCCCCTTTCTGGATCGCTACCTTGTTGTGGTGAAGGGGCTTGTGTACCTCAATGAAGCTGTGAGCTATACCATGAAAGGTCACCCAAGATGAGCAGGTCATAGCAAAGAGGTCAGACAAATAACGGTCCACTGGAGAACTGGCAACTCACTCCAGTAACTTTGCTAAGGAAACACTATGGACATGCATAACTAGAGAAATAATGACATGGCACTGGAAGATGAGCCACTCAGGTCAGAAAGTGCCTACCACATTACTGAGCAAGAGCAGAAAGCGAGTATGAGTGGCACCAGTTCTAATGAAGTGGTTGGGCCAAAGCTGAAAGGACACCCAGCTGCAGATGTGTCTGGAGGGGAAAGAAAAGTCTGATGCTGCAAATTTAGCATAGGAACCTGGAATGTTAGAATTATGAACCAAGGTAAATTTGACATGGTCAAACATGATATGACATAGCTAAACATTGATATCCTGGGAATTGGTGAACTTAAATGGACTGGAATGGGACATTTCACATCAGACAACCACCAAATCTTCTACTGTGGTCAAGAATCCCACAGAAGAAATAGTGTAGCCTTTATAGTCAATCAGTCAAAGGGTTGCCAAAGCAGTGCTCGGCTACAACCCAATAAATGACAGAATGATTTCAATTCAAATTCAAGGCAAGCCATTTAATTTCACAGTGATCCAAGTCTATGCTCCAACCATGGATGCTGAAGAGGCTGAAGTTGTCCAGTTCTATGAAGATCTTCAACATGTCATAGATATAACACCAATAAAAGTTGTTACTGTCATCCTAGGAGATTGGAATGCTAAAGTAAGAAACCAAAAGACACCTGGAAAACTGGCAAGTTTGGCCTTGGAGAACAAAATGCAGCTGATCAGAGATTAGTAGAATCCTGTCAAGATAATTCTATGGTCATAGCAAACACCCTCTTCCAACAGCTTCTGAGACAACTCTATACATGAACATCACCAGATGAACAATATAGAAATTAGATTGTCCAGGAAACATCAACAAAGAATATCCCCAAAATAAAGAAAACTAAGAAGGCAATCTGGTTACCTAATGAGGCTTTGAAAGTAGCCCAGGAAAGAAGAAAAGTGAAAGGTGGTGGAGATAGGAAAATATTTCTCCAACTGAATGCAGAATTCCAGAGGATAGCACAAAGAGACAGGGAGACTTTGTACAGTGAGCAATGTAAAGAAATAGAAGAAGATAACAGAATAGGAAAGTCAGGAGATCTCTTAAAGAAAATTGGGGATCTCAAAGGAACCTTTTATGCCAAATTGGGTGTGATAAAAAAACAAATTGTAGGGACTTAACAGAAGCAGATCAGATAAAAAAGAGTTGGCAGGACTACATTGAATTTCTATTCAGGAAGGATCTTTACAGCAGTGATGACCTCAATAGTTTGTCCAATGAGCTGGAGCCAGACATTTTGGAGAGGGAAGTGAAATGGGCCGTAGAATGCCATGCTAATAACAAGTCTGCAGGATTTGATGGAATCCCAATTGAACTATTCAAAATTTTACAGGAAGATGCTGTGAAAGTGTTGCTTGCCTTATTCCAACAAATTTGGAAAACTCAACAGTGGCCAATAGACTGGAAAAGGTCAGTCTAATTCCCAATCCCCAAAAAAGGCAGTGCCAAAGAGTGCTCCAATTATCGAACAATTGCACTCATTTCACATGCCAGCAAGGTGATGCTTAAGATCCTACAAGCTAGGCTCCAACAATACTGTATATGGGCCAGGAACTACCGGATGTGTAAGACAGGTTCCGCAGAGGAAGAGGCACAAGAGAACAAATTGCCAATGTCTGATGGATCATAGAGAAAGCAAGAGAGTTCCAGAAAAGCATTTACTTCTGCTTCATAGACTGTTCTAAAGCATTTGACTGTGTGGATCACAACAAAATGTGGCAAGTTCTTCTGGAGATGGGAGTACTAGATCATCTCATCCACCTCCTGAGGAATTTGTATCTGGCCCAAGAAGCATGGGACCACCGAATGGTTTAAAATCAGAAAAGGAATCAATATTGCTGGAAGAAACATCAACAATCTCAGATATGCCGATGATACTCTGATGGCTGAAAGTGAGGAGGAACTAAGGGACCTATATATGCAGGTAAAAGAAGAAAGTACAAAAGCTGACCTGCTGCTCAATGTTAAAAAGTCAAAGATCATGACAAACAGCAATATCAGTTCCTGGAAAATAGATTAGGGAGAAGTGGAGCCAGTGACAGATTTTATTTTCCTGGAATCCAAGATCTCTTCAGATGGTGACTGTAGCCATGAAATTAAAAGCCATTTGCTTCTGGGGAGGAAAGCTATGGCAAGTCTGGACAAGCTAGTAAAATGTAAAGACATTACACTATCAGCAAAAGGCTGCATAGTTAGAAATATGGTATTGTCAGTAGTAACATATAGATGTGAGAGCTGGACCATAAAGCAGGCTGAGTGCCATAGAATTGATGCCTTTGAATTGTGGTTTTGGAGAAAACTGCTTAAAATCCCTTGGACTGCGAGAAGATCCAATAAATCAGTACTTTAGGAGATCAAGACAAACTGTTCACTGGAAACTATAATCATAGGCTCAAATATTTTGGCCATATCATGAAAAGACAGGATTCCTTAGAAAAGACTCTAATGTTGGGAATGATTGAAGGCACAAGAAGAAGGGGATGACCAAGGCGTAGATGGATAGATGAACATGCTCAAGCTCAGAGAGGCGGTGACTGACAGATGTACCTGGCGTGCAGCGGTCCATAGGCTCAGGGAGAGTTGGACACGACTGAACGACTAAACAACAACAAATTCTTTGTTCAATGTGCTATGTCGCTCAAACCATATGTGCAGAATTGAATTCATCACTACTGCATCACCTTAGCCATTCCACATACACAAGTAGTCATATTGTCCATAAAAAAATCACAACTCATAAAACTAATGGTTAAATCAACGAACATCATCATATGTGGGACTCTCTGCTTTGACCTGCCCATCTTGAGTGAGCCTACATAATTTAACTCATAACTTGACTTAAGTACACAAGCCCCTGCACCACGACAATGTAGAGATCCACAAGGGGATGATGTATACATGACATGAAATATAGTGACTATTGCTTCATCAATATGTGTAGTACCAACACAATAGAAACATGTTTGATCAGATGAGAAAGATCAAATAATGATAGCTCTGTACCTTGTGTGCTCAGCTGTGTATTCATAGTTGTTAATGAAATGTCTCTGAGCTGTTCATGTTATATAGACATATACATTGTGCCACACAATGAAATGGATTACATGGAGATGACCATATGATATCATGACATGAATGACTGTGATGTTCAGTAAGCATCACATCATCTCACTAATATATACATGTCCCATATGTGTAGGGGACACAGGAAATGAGTGTCTTTTGTGGCTGATGACCTTGTGAACAACCCACAGACTGAGGCAGAGGAGAGGTACAATGAGGTTGACAAAGCATGTCTGACTGTAATTGATCTCACATTTGGTATTCTTAAAATGTAGTTCAATACTTACATTCATCAGGTGAGACCCTACAATATCCCTAGATAAGGAGCCCGACTCAATTGCAAGGCCGCAACTTGATCGGAGTAGGCTATTAGTCTGCAGGCCTGCTGTGAGCCAACAGTGACCACAACTTATGTTGCTATTCAACGGACAAGCCCGCAAGTCCTGGCTCGATTGTGCACATCGCAAACCATTTGCAAGCTTTAACATGATTGATGACGCAAGGCAATAACACAGCCAATGGAATGTGGATCCGTACTAGTGGTTCAAGCCCGTAGGTTTAAAGGTAATACTGATTGTTATGATATCATGACATCAAAACACGTAGACAAATTTTTTGATGTAAAACAAAGGTCATCAGCCATAATGTCTGTCAATTAGATCAGAAAAAAAGTATCTTGTCTCATATTGTTAAGTGGATGACACGCTTAACTCACACATGTATATCTGTTGGGTTGGATGAACAAAGTATTGTAGGCCTATGCACTTCCAATTTCCATATTTGCATTGTTACCAATGAAACATAACATCATTCACGGGCCTTAAAGAATGGTATTTTCTTTATTAATGGTGTGTGTGACTATTCTGCTGGGGAATGGGGATTGATGGAGATTTTTTTTTTAAAACTGGAAAATTTGAAGGGTTAAAGGTAATACCGTATAATAATAATATATGTATCTGTCACATGTGGTCATTGCATCACAGTAATGGCAATTAGATGAATATAAACCTAATCATTCATTGCTTCATACAATAGAAGTAACCAGTAATGTGCATAGCATTTGTATCTTCATCTGCTCAATTAAACAGATGCATTAATAACTGGATTATTTAATCCAGATTAAATACATACAGTGCCTTGCAAAAGTATTCACCCCCCTTGACTTTTTAACTATTTTGTTACACTACAGCCTTAAGTTCAATGTTTTGTTAATCTGAATTTTATGGGATGGATCAGAACACAATAGTCTAAGTTGGTGAAGTGAAATGAGAAAAACATATACATAAAACTATTTTTTAGAAATAGAAAACAGAAAATTGGCATGTGTGTATGTATTCACCCCTTTGTTATGATGCCCATAAAAAGCTCTGGTGCAACCAATTACCTTCAGAAGTCACATAATTAGTGAAATGATGTCCACATGTGTGCAATCTAAGGGTTACATGTTCTGTCATTACATATACACATCTTTTTTTAAAGGCCCCAGAGGCTGCAACACCTAAGCAAGAGGCACCACTAACCAAACACTGCCATGAAGATCAAGGAACTCTCCAAACAAGTGAGGGACAATGTCAGGGTTAGGTTATAAAAAAATATACAAATATTTGATGATCCCCAGCAGCAGCATCAAATATATCATAACCAAATGGAAAGAACATGGAACAACAGCAACACTGCCAAGAGACAACCACCCACCAAAACTTTAGGACAAGACAAGGAGGGCATTAATCAGAGAGGCAGCACAGAGACCTAAGGTAACCCTGGAGGAGCTGCAGAGTTCCACAGCAGAGACTGGAGTATCTGTAAATAGAACAACAATAAGCCATACCCTCCATAGACTTGGGCTTTATGGCAGAGTGGCCAGAAGAAAGCCATTACTTTCAGCAAAAACAAAATGGCATGTTTTCAGTTTGCGAAAAAGCATGTGGGAGACTCCCAGAATGTATGGAGGAAGGTGCTTTGGTCTGATGAGACTACAATTTAACTTTTCGACCATCAAAGAAAACGCTGTGTCTGGCGCAAACCCAACACATCACATCACCCAAAGAACACCATCCCCACAGTGAAACATGGTGGTGGCAGCATCATGCTGTGGGAATGTTTTTCAGCAGCCGGGACTGGGAAACTGGTCAGAGTTAAGGGAAAGATGTATGGTGCTAAATACAGGGATATTCTTGAACAAAGCCTGTACCACTCTGTGCGTGATTTGAGGCTAGGATGGAGGTTCACCTTCCAGCAGGACAATGACCCCAAACACACTGCTAAAGCAAAACTTGAGTGGTTTAAGGGGAAACATGTAAATGTGTTGGAATGGCCTAGTCAAAGCCCAGACCTCAATCCAATAACGTTCAGACTTAAAACCATCCAACTTGAAGGAGCTTGCGCAGTGTTTCAAGGAGGAATGGGCAAAAATCCCAGTGGTAAGATGTGGCAAGCTCATAGAGACTTTTCCGAAGCGACTTGGAGCTGTGATTGCCACAAAAGGTGTCTCTATAAAGTATTGACTTTAGGGGGGTGAATAGTTATGTACATTGACTTTTTCTGTTATTTTGTCCTATTTGTTGTTTGTTTCACAATAAAAAAAAATCTTCAAAGTTGTTGACATGTTCTGTAAATAAAATTATGCAAATCCTCAAACAATACATGTTTATTCCAGATTGTGAGACAACAAAACACGAAAAATGCCAAGGGGGTTGAATACTCTTGCAAGGCACTGTACTTACAGTGTGATTAGAAAAAAACATAAATAAATTATCAGTGGTTATATTCTAAAAAGCAGAGGAAGGAGAAAAAAAATCTAGCAATATCTGTATGTACAATACAGTGCTTTATACTGTTACTGTAACCATAAACCGATTTACCTGATGTTTTCCTACAAGCAGCGCAAACCATGCATGAAAAATCAGTTGCCATGACCAATTGCAGATATTTAGCAATGAGAATGGCATCTTAATGCTTAGCTGTGTCCACAATCAGTGGGTCAAGAGTACTATTAATATTTCTATATGATATTGTTTAGCCACACTGATATCACATGTTATAGATATACAGCTGTTATCAGATGATAACTGATTGATATGATATCATGACGTCTAAACAACATTTTTGATGAAAAACAAAGGTCATCAGCTATAATGTCTGTTAATTAGCTCAGAAAAAAAGTATCTTGTCTCATTTTGTTAAGTGGACAACATGCTTGCCTCACACATGTATATCAGTTGGGTTGGATGAACATAGTATTGTAGTACTATGCACTTCCAAATTCGATATTTGCATTGTTACCTATTAAACATAACATTATTCATGGGCCTTAAAACACGCCTTAATGGATGCGAAATTTGCCTAAAAGAAAACCAAAATACATAGGTAATTCATTAATAAAAAATAAAAAAATAGGGACCAAATAATTTCTTCTTCACTGCATCAATCGGTGAAATGTTAACCATAATCATCTGTGTGCTCAATGAAGAGTTTTATGGACTATGTGATGGTGTGTAGCCACATGGTTACAAAGTAAAATTGAGACGCAGCCCCTATCTCCTACTCTGCTTGGTCACATGGCTCCCACCCCAGGTGCCACTACTCCTCTCCTATATCTGGGTAGAATTTCAGAGTGAGGCATTTTAAATGATGGTGGAGGTGGATGGGACAAGGAGGGGCCAGGCTGTTGATGTACTGGTGACTTTTCCAGTGTGGATGAAGCACTGCTTGTCACCAGAATGTGCCGTGTGATGTGAATGATGAGTTGGATGAGCACACTCTGGTTCTGGACTATCCTGTAACAGACTGGCCATAAAGCTCTCTGTCATGAATGATTTGGGGGCCATGATGGGACCCCTTGCACCCCACAAGTAATACTGTTATTTTGGGACTCTATCACATATGTTTGCTAATATCAAAGGCTATCAAATGGACATGGGATGTGTTCTAATAATTGTGTAAGTTTGTCTTTCAGTTATTTGTTTTTTTTCCCCTTTTTATGTATTATGTGTAATAAGGTGATTTGGGGTCATTGTATATAGTAAATAATGTATTGGTGCTAGAAGTAGGCCCTAGGGTATGCTTATATAATATAAAGTTAACTCACTTACATATGGGACAAAGGGTTACTTTTCTACAGAACAATATGTGGCTAAATGACTATTGTGGGCGGCCAGGCATGTATCCTCCCTGGCCTCAGAAAGCCATGGGGGGAGGTTAGTTCTTGGCTCTCTGTAAAAGGAGAGCTAGTAACTAGTGATGGGGGTTTTGCTATAGACTTGAGGGATGGTATTTTGTGATATCTGTAAATGTATGTGAAGGAAAAATAAAGTCAGTCTGTTTGTACTACTCAAAGGTACAAGGTGTGTGGTTCTTAGATCCTAAAAAGGGGATCTGATGGTGCTTGCCTCTTCAGAAATGATGCTCTGATCTGAATTGTCTGCTGGACTCTTGAGATCTTGAACACAAAAGTCATGACCCAGAGAGAGAGAATTGGGGTAATCGTATGATTCCCCAAATCGTATGGTTCCCCAGCTGGTGGTAGTCAGTGTGAGATCGCAAGCGCATTTACCAGCAGCCAGGATGGAATATGGAAACATATCCAAGATGGAAATCAATTACTTTCTCACAGCTTGGCGGAGATGCAGAGACCGTCAGGCAATTTGTCTATTGCTGCCAGACCAGCTCCCTGATTGTCTGCAGAGCAGGAGAAAAAGAAACAGATCACAAGGCTGATGGAGCTGAGAGCACATCACATTGCCAAGGAGGAGGACCTCTCAGTAGCTCTTATGGATCAGTGGATGGCATTCCTTGGGCTCCAGGAAGGAGGTGAGCTATCAAAATGGCTGGTGTGACTGGTTTGGGAAGAGATTGCTTTGGAGGAGCAGTATGATGATCTGATGGAGCCGGCTATTGCATTTCAACAGCCCTCCTGCTACAGAATGGAGTTTATGAAAGGACTCCAGGGTGTACTGCAGGGTGATCCAGCTTTTGGCATTGGGCCTAGAGAATGGGATGTGATCCTGTATTATCAGCGCTGCCAAGAATTGGGACTAAAACCAGGGTCCCAGGAGGCTGCTTTGATTGAACCCTTGATCTAGGGATCTCTGGACACCAGTTATATGGAGCTGCTGGTGGAAGCTGCCAAGGCTAGGACCTGGCTCAAGGGAGGGAAGGAGCCCTACCAATTGGGTGAGGGTGAAATAGAAAGCTTTTTTTTTCTCTAAATATTTTTATTGAGAACAGAGTTCAGGATATCTGTACAAAATTGCACAGGGTCAAAGCTGTTTTGATAGTTGTTTGCCCTCAAAAAGCACTGACTGTTTGAAAAGTGCAGCTCTGGAAGGGGACACAGAGGACTTTTGGCAGAACCCAGGCCAAGCAGAATGTCTGGAGGGGCCAGGCTGCTGATGTACAGGTGACTTTTCCAGTGTACTGGTGACTTTTCCAGTGTGAATGAAGCACTGCTTGCCACCAGAATGTGCTGTGTGATGTCCATGTTGAGTTGAATGAGATCACTCTGGTTCTGGACTATCCTGTAATAGACTGGTCATGAAGCTCTCTGTCATGAATGATTTGGGGCCATGATGGGACCCCCCTGTACCCCACAAGTAACACTATAATTTGGGACTCTATCACATCTGTGTATTAATATAAAAGGCTATCAAATGGACATGGGATGTCTTTTAATAATTGTGTCAATTTGTCTTTCAGTTTTCCCCTTTTTATGTATTATGTGTAATAAGGTGATTTGTGGTCATTTTATACAGTAAATAATGTATTGGTGTTAGAAGTAGGCCCTAGGATATGCTTACATAATATAAAGTTAACTCACTCATAGATGGGACAAAGGGACAGGAATTGTGGTTATATGACTACTGTGCGACCAGGCGTGTATCCTCCCTGGCCTCAGATAGCCATAAAGAGGGAGGTTAGTTCATGGCTCTCTGTAAAAGGAGAGCTAGCAATTAGCGTTGGAGATTTGGCTATAGACCTGGGGGATGGTGCTTTGTGAAATTTGTAAATATATCTGAAGGAAAAATAAAGTCAGTCTGTTTGTACAACTCAAAGGTACATGGTGTGTGGTTCTTAGATCCTAAAAAAGGGGATCAGTTGGTGATTGCCTCTTCAGAAATGATGCTCTGATCCGAATTGTCTGCTGGGCTCTGAGATCTTGAACACAAAAGTTACGACCCAGAGAGAGAGAATTCGGGAGAGCGTGGTTCCCCAAATTCTAGGGTCGTGACACCATGGTTTGCTGGTAGGAGATGTCATACAGGAGGCTGACCATCATGCCCTCCTGCCTCTATTTATACACCAGCATCTCCTCCAGTGTAGCCATCATAGATGGCCATGAGTGTGAGTGGCTGAGGACTGCTGTTTGGGTCAGGATGGCTTGGCTTGAGGAAGCAGTTGCATGGTGGGCAGGTGCTGAGGGGCTGGTGATGGTGTGGGGTTATGCATGTCCTGGTGAATGGAGGAGGAGGTGGTGGGGGAGGAGCTTGCTGGTGAACTGGTGGGTCTGTCCTGTAAGAAGGCCCAGGTGGTTAGTCAATCTGTAATCAGAGTGTAATCCGATCCAAATGTAAAGGGTGGACCAGTACTTTGCACACTGCATCTCACCTAAAAACTCCATTGTGCAGGCCCAAGAGATATGCTGGCGCAAGGGAAAGTTGCAAACCGTCAGGTGGAAGATGTATGTGGAAGCCACAGTCTCGACATAGCCTTGAGGAACATTGCATAGGCTACACCCTCTACTGGTCAGGCAAGCCAGAAAAAGAGAAATGCCTCTATGGTGTAGGCTTCATGGATAGGAACCATAACAAACTTGATAACCTGCCAAAGGGTCACTAATTTTCATGCGTCTCACACTTCAAAACAAGCATCAAGCTACAATTTTCAGTTTCTATGCCCCAATTCTTCAAGTAGGTCCTGTGGAAAATTACAAGTTTTACACTGACCTGCACAATTTCATACAGAACGTCCCTGCAGATGACAAGGTCATCATCCTCAGCGACTTCAATGCCAGGATACATCCTCGGTTCAAGCACTGATAGCTTATCGACTACATGCTGGTGCGCCAGCGAGACCCTCGATCATCCTCACCTGAATGATGCCCAGCGCAGAATGTAATATGGACCGCTGCCTGGTACACTGCAAACTCCATCTCCACTTCAATTCTAAGCCAAAGAGGAAAGAAGCCCCAAGGAAAAAGTTATAGATCGGCAACCTCCTATCAGCTAAAGTGAAGGACTTTCAGGCAAATCTCCAGTCAGATCCCTCTTCAGATGCTCTATGGGAATACCTCAAAACCAGCATCCTGTAGACCCCTGAAGAGGTCCTATGGTTCTCCAGAAATAAGAACAAAGACTGATTTGAATAAAACAATAAGAAGATCCATGAATTACCATTGATTTGCTCATCAAGATCATCTCCTTCAGCTGCCCTGTCCTGCAGCAACTTCCAATGAAAGCTTTGAGATTCAGAAACAGTGTTGGACAAACCTTGTGCAAAGAAATCAGTGTTGCACAGATGTCTGCAATTACAGAGCCTTTTATGAAGACCCTTCATACCTGGTCCAAAGCCCATTGCACAGTGCAGATGGGCAAACACTCCTTACAGACAAGGCTGTGATTCTGAACCAGTGGTCTGACCACTTTCAGACTCTATTCTGCGCCAATCACATAGTTTCAGTCTCAGATCTCCTTTGCATGCCACAACTACAAATGAACAGAACTGAATAAAATACGTACTTTTGAAGAGACTGGAAAAGCTATTGAGCAACTAAAAAATGGTAAGGCAGCAGGAGTTGATAGGATCCCAACAGAGATCTGGAAATATTGTGGGCCAGCACTTCACTCTAAGCTCCATTAGCTCTTTATTCACTGTGGATGGCAAGGCAAACTGTCACAGGACCTTTGTGATACAATCCTAAACATGCTGAATAAGAAGGGAGAACAGTCAAACACCTCCAATTACAGGGGGATAACCCTCAGACTAGTGCCCACTATCACAGAAGAAATCCTACCTGAGAGTGTGGCTTTAGAGCCAACAGGAGCACCACTGACACAGTTTTTGTTCTCACACAGCTCCAATGGCAAGAAAAGCAAAAGGGACTTTAACTTACATTTGTCGACCTTACCAAAGCTTTCAACATCGTGAACAGTAAAGGTCTGTGGAAAATCCTGGAACGTATAGGATGTAATCCCAAGTTCCTCAACATTATCATCCAGCTACATTAAAACCAGTGTGGCCAAGTCAGGCACAGCAATGACTTGTCAGAGCCGTTACCAATAAGTAATGTCATGAAGCAGGGCTATGTCCTTGCACCAACCCTATTCACGCTATTCTTCAATATAATGCTGCAAAGGGCCACAGCAAACCTTGATTATGAGGATGAGGTCTACATCTAATACCGCGCAGATGGCAGTCTGTTCAACCTGAGGCGACTATAGGCCCACACCAAGACAATGGAACAACTAGTTTGAGAGCTACTCTTCATGGACGATGCAGCCCTTGTTTTCCATATTGTGACAGCTCAGCAGCGTTTGGCATCATGCTTCGCTGAGGGTACTGAGCTCTTCAGTCTAGAAGTCAGTTTGAAGAAGACGAAAGTTCTCCACCAGCCCACACCTCAGGAAGATTATTGTCCTCCTCACATCAGTATTGGTGAGTCTGAGCTGAAAAGAGTCCACCAGTTCACCTACCTGGGTTGCATCATCTCCTCGGACGCTAAAATTGAAAAGGAAATTGACAACAGACTGGCAAAGGCAAATGGTGGATTTGGCAGGTTATTTAAAAGGGTTTGGAACAAATGCACCAAGGTCAGTTTGTACAGAGCTGTTGTGCTGACCACCCTACTGTACAGCTCTGAGTCATGGGTTACCTACCACCATCATCTATGACTTCTTGAGCGATTTCATTAATGCTGCCTCCACACTATCCTCAACATTCACTGGAATAACCACGTTACCAACACTGAAGTCCTGGAATTGGGGCCATGCTGTTGAACACACAGTTGCACTGGGAAGGACACATCTCTAGGATGGAGGGTGATTGGCTTCCAAAGATTGTACTTTATGGGGAGCTCACCACTGGTAATCGTGACAGTGGAGGTTAGTAGAAGAAGTACAAGGACTCGTTGAAACAGTCCCTTGATGCCTGTCACATTGGCCATCATCGATGGACGGCTTTAGCTTCAGACCACAAGGTCTGGAGAAATACCATTCACCAGGTTGTCTCCTCTTTCGAGAGCACACGCTGGTCTTGAGGACAAAAGGAGATGGAGGAAAAATCGTATCACTGCAGCACCCAAACCAG
Source organism: Discoglossus pictus (assembly GCA_027410445.1). Classification (NCBI taxonomy): domain Eukaryota; kingdom Metazoa; phylum Chordata; class Amphibia; order Anura; family Alytidae; genus Discoglossus; species Discoglossus pictus. The sequence goes on along the minus strand of CM050166.1, from coordinate 282,757,882 downwards.
AGCAATCCTTCCTGTGCAACCACTGCAGTCGAGTCTGCCTGTCCTGCATTGGCCTCCTCAGCCACCAGAAAGCCAGCAAATGTGGAAAACATCCCCTTTAAATATTTGTTTGCAAAGCTAAAGCAAACATATAATTAGGGCCCCGTGCTTCAGTAAAGTCGATTGTCCTCTTAACTTTGCCTGGGATTTTGCCCTCCCACATCTGTCCTTGAGGCCTGTCCGTCCCCACCACCACTCTCACTGGTATCAGGCCCTTCCTCCTCTGTGCTGGACTGGGTGTGCCTGCTGCTGAGGGGCATACCGTCCTCCCTCAACCTCTCCTGTCCCTCCTTTCCATCTCTCCTCACTACTACCCCACTCCTCTCCCTCTCTGCCCTCCTCTCACTCTCTACACTCCTCTCACAGCTCCTGTAATAATAAATGTATGTTTTAAGTGTAACTTTTATGTGAGGCTATAGGGTGGTGGCAAATAGATGTATGGCCTAACTTTGTATATGTAGCTATGTTTGTTTTTAATATATGTGTCAGTGAGTTATATGTTATCAGTCAACTATGTTTAATATGCAGGTTATGTGTACAGTAAAATAATAAGCAATAGTAATCTCATATTACATAATTAGCAAAACTCTCCTCTCTCTCCTACACAATAACCATTCCCACCAATGCCTATACCTGTGTGTTCACTATAAGAAGCTACAAAACAGTCAGTGATTGGGTGGGAAACACACTCTTTTATGAACTGTTCCTGTCAATTATCATAATGTTTGCATTTTTTTTTGGTTCCTAGAGCTATTGTCAAGCAAGAGATTCAGTAACTAACGCAATACGTCAAATAATCCAGCCCCTACCTATACTACAGGAGTCTACACCATAAACCTTATATATAGCAGTGATTTAATTCTCTATGTAAATTGAGTAAAAAAAGCTGCCACATTTGAGGGAAGCATTTTTTTGTGCAGATACTTTAGGGATATTAATTGGGCCCATAATATGTAACCTTTAGTGATTGCTGCTTATAGCTTTCTTACTGCTTTATGTGCAGTATTGACCAAAGTGTTATTTAAAACTCTATGTGTGTGTGCCAAGATATGCAAGCACTTGCTGTCCCCCCCCCCCCCAAACCAAAAAAAAAACACATGCAGGCATCTTTCTTCTAGCAGCCTCAAAGGAAGAACTTCACAAAAATGTATTAAAAAGTATTTAGAAACCAGCAGTACATATTTTAGAAGCTCTGGCTTCCAGGAAAGTTCCATCCCTATTTATTTGTATAGAAAGTTTCCATCTTACCTTAAAAATATTACATAGACTAGCGACTTGCCCGTCAAAAATGACGGGGCAAAAAAACTTGAAGCCATGGGAATGCTGTTTGACACATAATTGAAACCGTTTTGTACTGTGAGGACCTTCGGCGCTCATTGCAAGGCTTGCGCTGAGCGCCTTCGGTGCTCAGCGCATGCTTCGCAATGAGCGCCTTCGGCGCTCATTGCGAGCCTCTCCTGTCGTGTACTTTTGGTCCTCTGAGAGAGATATATATTTCTATGTATATGTCATTAAGTAATAATGAATGATTTCTTAAATCAATTAATATATTTAATTATTTATGATTGATATATGCAGCGAGCGATAGGCTGAATAGCTAACAATCTGTTTGTATTTTGTGTCTGCATAGAATATACATTGTGACTGTTAGTGCCCTGCTTATAAAGTGTAATGAATGTTTGAAGTGTGCATTCTAAATTGGCTGTGTGCGCGAGGTACAGCCGTTGGTTTATTGCGTAAAGTGGCATTGTATAGTCGTAATGTTTAATGTGGTACGCGTCTCATGAGCATTTTCCGGCTTTTGTATTACTGTATCTTGTAGGTTGTAGTGTTATGTGTTTAAAGTGCTATGCGTTTTGCAGTGTTTTGCGTGGTCCGGGGTCGTGTAGCCTTGTTTTCATTTTTTCCGGCAGTTATTTTTTTTCCTCGCTTAAGTGGCAAAAATCGGCTTAATTGAGTCAAATTTGCGTTCCACCTCACTCACAGATGTCCTGGATGTCGCCCCATACTGTCTCTGATGTTTTTGTAATTTTTTGGGGTGTATTTAGTGTGTGCTGCTAATTTGAACATTTTTGCGCCTCTTATCTTTTTGTTTCTAAGTCCCGCGTCTCATATTTTTTTTTCTAAGTCCCGCGTCTCATATTTTTCTTTTTCTAAGTCCCGAGGCTCGCATCGGCTAAGTTCTACAGTTAAACGGCTCGCCTTGCAGCGATGAGCGCCAGCTAAGTCCTACGAGTTAACGGCTCGCTCATTGCCTAAGTCATACGCCCCTCGCAAAGCGTTACGACGTCTCGCAGTTTGACAACTATTAGATGAGATAGATAGAAACACTCTGGGAAAGAATAATAAACTGAGTACAATATTTCAGACTGTGAACAGTAAAAAATGTGTATTTCCAAACCTGTAGAAAATACTAATCCCCTAAAAAGAAGTGAGATGTCAAGTTTTGACAGTTTTGACAATTTACACTCAGAGTTTTATAACTGCCAGGCAAGCTGTCATTTCCCCTAGGCTAACTTTACAAATCTTTTCAGAACAGTTATATGAGATTTCTATTTTCAGGTTTCTGTCATACTGGTCGTTTTGTGGAAAGATAGAACATAGGTATTTAGTCCTTTTGGAGTCCCATCTGACAATACCAATGATTGTTGATAGGATGGGAAAGCAACTGTAATATATTTTGTTTTTCATTCTTTCTGTTTAGTTTATATATTAATATTGTATGAGGCTTGTGCTTTGTTTGCAACTGGTAATTTCCAACTCAGCGCTTGCTATGTTTTGAATGTTTGTTGTTCATATTTATGATGCATTTATTTAAATGCATATTGAACCAAACCATTTTTTTCCAAGCATTTAAAAAAAAAAAGTCAAACATTTCAAAAGTTGTTTTTTATATGAAAAATATTTAGTAAAACCTATTTAACTGTCATTGAAACCAACAAGAAATAGATAGAGCATACATTAGTATGTAGATCTCATTGGCTGAAAGAGGGCAATCTCCTAAGAGAAGTTAAACTGTTAATATATTTTTGTGCTCTATTTGAATAAGAAAACCTACTATGTTACATTATCAAATACACTCTTTCTTATGCAATATAATAATATAAAACAATATAAAATAAAACGATTATTTCCATGTGCCTATAATAGAGTTGATGAAGGACCTAGTTTTACATTTGTCACTGGTGAGATTATTGAGCATAAACTCAGTTGTGTGTTGTTGCAATTTTATTTTACAGTTATCTAGATAGTTAGAGATCACTTCACTCCGCCATGCTGCCTGCTAAAACTGTACTCCCAATTTGAACTCACTGCTGAAATATATTGTCTAAACTTTTAAAGATTTAAAGATGCTTCTTTATGTCTAGCTTAAATATAAAAGTAACGGTAGCACTGGGATTTCAAAATCACAGTTTTGTAGTTGGCGCTTTTAAATGACTTTGTGTCACAAATTGTTGTTGGGTAATTATAAATCAAATGATGTTCTCTCAAGTAGTATAGATTTGGTCATGAGTTCATTGACCACTACTTAAATCTGTATCTTGGTGCCTCTTGGTAATGTGCTGCTATTTTCAAAGGACTATGTGGTGATTTATTGCAATGTATATTCTTTATTCTTTATTCATTATCTGTACAAAAATATTGTCTCAGATATACAGTATATATCTCTAATGTGGATTATCTTTGTGTTTGTCCCCTCTGCTAACCATAAGCAGGGAAGACATCCTCTTGAGAAGAATACGAATACCAACTTTAGCAACCTGAGAAATCAAAAGAACAAAGAGTTAAATAACAATCAACAGAATACTATATAAGGACTTACCTATAGACACAACATCACCTAGGCCCTAGTGGAAGCAGCCCACGAAACATGCGTCTGCCACCGTACACGGAAGCTGTTCACCTCTGATGACGTCATCACTGTGAGTCGCGCTGCCGGAGGAGCAAACGGCGGGAAGAAACTACTACTATGGTTTGACAAACAGTAATATCTTCATCACACCCATAAAGTGGTTATTTTCGAAAGCTAAGTTATTATGAGACAATATCACTGAATAATATTGAAATGTTGTACAGCATAATTGTTTATACTATTATATACACATACATAATGTTAATACGTTTATTTTATTATGAACCATATGGTCAAACACTCATAATTCATAGCAAGGACATCAGTAACTCTTCTTTCATTTAAACACAATAGTTGGTATTGTCCATGGGTCAGCGAAGAATATATGTAGAGCAGTGTTAACTTAGTTACGTATATTTTAAGTAGTATATGAGGTAAATAGCAGGCCCCCCACTTTCACTATTTAAATCTATTTCCACTAATTGAGTATAGATCAGCTGCACTTTTAGCAGGGGATAAGTGGAAGGCCCTCAGTTCTGCTATTCTAGGCAGATTAGGGACTGAACGACGACAATCCTGCTTCTTTCACTATTAGATTTTTTACATTGATTATTATTATCACATACAATCCATAATTCACTTATAATGTGATGTTTACACATTGTTTTTTATAGCACATTGCACTTTAATTAAATATTACTATTATTTTTTTTATATTGTGATATTTTTTTTCAGAGTTATTTTTGTTTCTTTTTTTTGCTTTTCTTTTTTCTTTCTGTTCATCCGCTCTAAAAATGAGTTATAACTCAGTGAGCAAGACAATATATAATTAATTAATCTATCATTATCCATCTTCAGAGGTGGACGCATCTAAATTTTTAAGTTTTAATGACTGCATTATTTTTATAGGATGTTGTTAAAGGTTTTTAAATTAATTGAATAAATTGATTTTTTATGTAAAATTAGTGTACTTTTCAATTACGCTTACATTATTCCTCAACAATAGGTTTATCTTCTCCCCCTACTTAAAAATACTATACAGGAGACAAGTTACTACAACAAAAAAGGTGTCTGTTCTATCCCTCTCAAAATAAAATTTGTTAGTTTACATCTAGAAGTAATTCATTTACAGCATATGATTTAAAATAATTTAAATAGATAAATCTAAGTTCTCCTAAAAACAAATAAGGCTCTGCCTTTTTCTTTCTAACTGTAGACTATCTTCATAGGATGCTGTCCACTAGAGCTTCTAAAAATAGATATAAAAAGAAGAAGAACGGGGGAGAGATAGCACACAGAAAACCTTGCGCAGGTCACTTAATAAATTATGGATAAATCGAGAAAGTCAGTTGTTTTGAACCCTCACCTTTATATACCTCAATGTTTATGAGGTATTTTACTTGCGGATAACTGTGATCCTCTGATCGCAGTCTGGTACCACTGGAGACGATGTGTACTTTTCAAACAGTGTCACATATAAATATACCACTACTGGCTATGTATGTACAAACATTCTGCTGTGTCATAAACACACTATATGTGGAGATGGTTTTATTCCAAATTCATACAGCATACATAATAGAAAATGATAAAATGATAAGAAGCATTTCGCCACTCGCTCTGTGGCTTCCTCAGTTAAGATAAAAAAATAGACATATAATAATGTATATTGATATTCTCTCATAGGTTAAGATTTAGGATAAACTAATATTGCCCTATGCCTAAAATAAAGTTTCCCACTAGGATAATACTTGTGTATAATACAATAAGTCAACACAATAAGTCTATCTGGGAAATATACTAAATGTTAAATCAGGGAGGACTTATTTTCTAACTTCAGTACTAGTTAACAGTAAAGACACCCCTTTGGTGTCATTCAATAATATCTAAAAAACTTGATGGATAACCAAATTAAAATATTGAAATATATATACAAAATATATATACATTTAATATACAACATACATAAGTCAACATGCAGATAAATATAACAAAAATAGATAATATATTAAAAAATATATAAACATATATATGTGGTATATAGTAGTAAACATAGTAAGCAGCTAATAATATGTATGACTATATAACAGGGTTCATGTATTCCTATAAAGGCTAATACACATGAATCCCCCCCCCCCCCCCATGAGAGTACTGTATGCATAGATCCAGCTCTGTAGACACCTATACAACTATATATACACACATACACATGTTCCCACATGTACAAACATGTATCTGCTTGCATCCTTGAATGTGCTAACTAACAGACAAGAAAATACTCATATGTTCAGGGGCATACCCCTCTCATAAGTAGCATATCCTGCACTTAAACAAATACACACAACATATTCAGTTACTGACACTAGTGTGTACACATAAAGGATATATTTAAATAAATAAATTAAGTATAGGAAACTAAATTTCCATGATTGACATGAAGGTATAAATTGTATCATATTCATAGCCTTAATAAAGTGTATTGGACATAAGTGTATGCTCACTATAAATATAGCAGTGAATAACACTAGCTAATATACTACACAAAACATATTAACCATTAACTATAAGGATTAGAAATATATAAGTGTGCAACTATATAGCTTACCTTAAAGATAATATAGGTAGTTATAGAATGGCTGTTCTAAACACTGGCAGACAATATATAGAGAGAAGGCTCCTATTTTGGTGCAAAAAACAAACAAAAATAATAATGAACCAGCTACTCTATCTGCTGGTCAATGTGAATATCAATAGAAAGCATCTCCATTGTCATAGTGACCTAAGGACTGATCTTGCTAATGGGATACTAAATATTGGACACTATACTAATAAATGGTAAAACAAATACAAACAAATATAGTGACCTTGATGAATACATAGTTTAATAAATAATAAACAGAACATTTGTACATACATCGCCAGTAGTGGTATATTTATATATGACACTATTTGAAAAGTACACATCATCTCCGGGAAAAAAGTACAAGTGGTTGCATACTACAATCAGAGGATCACAATTATCCTTGAGTAAAATACCTCATACATATTGAGGTATATAGAGGTGAGAGTTCAAAAAGACTGACTGTCTAGATTTGTCCATAATTTATGAAGTGACCTGTGCAAGGTTTTCTTTGCACTATCTCTCCCCATCTTTCTTCTTTAAATAGAAAAGTGTATAATGTGTTTATTAGTCATATTTGTCCTAATTCACTTGTAAATTCCAAAATAGCCATTCTTCATTCTTCCCCTCAGCCTTGGACCATCCCATATATCCTATGTGTTTATCTGTAGTTATAACTTAATTTCACTGCTTCTGCCTTCATCTTTCAAAGAGCCACATGGGCTGAACAGTCTGAGAGCAGGGCTGGTATGCAAGTGTCCTCTCTAAGGAGGAGAAGGAATGAGATAGAGAGGGAGATGGGGAGGCAGAGCCCAACCAAAGCTGAGGCGGTCAGGAAAGAGGTCCAGAGGGTGCCTCTCCCAGAGATCAACGTGCCACCTCAAGGTACAGTCCATTAGTTTTTGTAACACCCAGGAGGGGTAAATAACCCAATGCAGCTACCTGTTACAATGAGATAGAGAGGGAGATGGGGAGGCAGAGCCCAACCAAAGCTGAGGCGGTCAGGAAAGAGGTCCAGAGGGTGCCTCTCCCAGAGATCAACGTGCCACCTCAAGGTACAGTCCATTAGTTTTTGTAACACCCAGGAGGGGTAAATAACCCAATGCAGCTACCTGTTACAATAACAGCTGACAAAGCAGTTGGGAGTGCAGGAAAACTTGGGCTTGAGTCAAGTTATGGAGACCTAGTTGGCCCGGTAGCTGGGGCTAGACTGGAGAATAGTGACTGGAGGGAAGCCGGGTAACTGAGTCAGCATGGGAGTCCTGCAGGCTCTAGGTCTGACAGCAGTGGTGACTTGGGGGGTGACCTGGTTTCTGGATGGCAGAGACATAGAAATCTATCTCATGGTTCTTCTGGCCTCAGCAGGTATTCACGTGACAGGTCATGCTATTTGAGTTGCAGGTTGAGGCACTGCCACAGGAGGGACTTCAGCTCGGAAAGAGAGTCATGCACATGGCATGGGACATGCAGGAGATCCTGACATAAGGCCAGCTGTAAAAGCGGAGCACCACGGCACATCCCAAGGGACTCAGGCCAGGGGCATGTAATTGACAATTGCACTGATGCTACACAAACACACAACTTTCTGGCAGGCCTACAGCAATTCCTGTAATTACATAGTGTTCAGATTAGCAAGGATAGTTTAGAAGAATGGGTTGTGGGTCTAACAGGGAAGGCGTGGGGGCTGGTCAGAGACAAGATATTAGGCAGGGTCAGACCCTAGTTAGCGTAGTGTCTCCGCCCACGCAAACATCCTCAGCAGGCGCATCTACTGGGACAGGGCGCATGTGCGAGGAGTCGGCACGGTCCAGTCTGGATGACCTGGGAGCTCAACTCGCGGTGGAGGTCAAAGAGCACATATGGAGGAGGGAATATGTGAATATGATAGATACCCAGGTCCTTTGATAACTGGCTGCAGGCCTATTCTATCCTGGCTTCCGTTATCTGAGAAAATTTTCCTAATCAATGCTCAGCTGTTTATTGGATGAAATTGTGAGCACGTATCGAACATATGGGGTTATGACGTGGCTTCGGTACAACAATAATTTTCACCAGTGTTTGTCCACTCGACAAGGTGGTAGCTGATTGGCTGAATGAAATGACACCCATGAGAGCGGTGCTGCCCTTTCAAATAGGGGTCAGAGTGCCCAGATCACCCACTGCTTCCACAGTTATGGTGAGGCGAGTTTGCTAAGCATTCAATGAGGGGCTGCAAGTGGGCATCGAACTGCTGCATTAGGCATGTCTGCTCCAATTGCGGGGGTGACATTCCACATTGTGAAGCGGTAAGGCAAAAAGAGGAGAAAAAATCAACAACGGGGCTGCAAAAGGGCAAGACGCTGATGGTGCTGGACGCAATGTAGCCGTAGCAGAAGCTGGCGAATCTTAAATCAGTAGCAGAACACCCGAGAGTGACGGAATATTAGATACGAAAGGTAGTAAGACTGGTTAGGATGGCGTGTCCCTATCAGGAACCCCCTATCCTCAACCTGAGTCTATCCCCCCTAGGGGTGGTACCAAAGAAGGAGGAAGGAAATTCCAGGCTCACCCATGACTTATCCTAAGTCGGTCAACGATGGGATTGACAAGGATATATCTTCAGTGTCATACTTATCCTTTGACTCCGCGACTAAAATAGTAAAACAGTTGGGTGCAGGGGCCCTCATGGCAAAAGTGGATATTGATTCCGCATTTCGGCTTCTCCCAGTGCACCCGACTAGTCACCGTCTGCTGGGGTATCGCTTAGGTGGGCAGAGGAGGAAGAAGAGGAGCATAAGTGTAGGAGCCAAAAAAAAATCTGGGGGGGGGGGGGTAAAGTTTAAAGAGACAAAAAACTGTGGCTCTGAGTGGTGCAATTCAATTCGGGACAGGCAGCTGGGTGGATGTACAACCAGCTATGACCAACAATATAATGAAAAATGATATATAGCGGTGGGTATGCCGTTTGCTGTGTTGTGTGGCATGTTCTCTCTCTTTGATGTCTCTCTCTCTCTTTGTCTATATGCAGTTTTTCTGTGCTGTCTGTCTGTGTGCTGTATCTCTCTGTGAAGTCTCTATCCCTCTCTCTCTAAGGTGTGTAATAGTGACTGTTATGCCTCTTGCTGTGGTGTATGGTGCCACTTGCTGTGTACTGCACATTCTCTCTCAATCTTTGCTATCTCTATCTCTCTCACTTAGCTGCCTCTCTCTGTTGGCTCTCTCTCTGTGCTGTCTCCCTCTGTGCTGTCTGTGTGTTGACTATCTTTGTGTTGGTTCTCTCTATATATTGTGTATATATATATATATAAATATATGTATATATATATATATATTTATATATATATATATATATATATATTTATATATATATATATATATATATATATATATATATGTATATATATACGAGTTCATTGAACACTTTTCATTCATATATAAACCTTAAAATGGATTTCTCTACAGAACAGATTAACTTTTTAGACAATCCCATATCAAAAAGATCCAGTTTTCATCCCACCATAAAGAGGCCATCATCCATAGTCAAGCTATTTCATATCATCACATATGCACTTAGATTCAATGTTTTGTTAATCAGAATTTCATGTGATGGATCAGAACACAATATTCTAAGTTGGTGAAGTGAATTGAGAAAAATATATAATTTTTTTAGAAATAGAAAACAGAAAATTGACATGTGCGTATGTATTCACCCCCTTTGTTATGAAGCCCATAAAAAGGTCTGGTGCAACCAATTACCTTCAGAAGTCACACAATTAGTGAAATGATGTCCACCTGTGTGCAATCTAAGTGTCACCTGATCTGTCATTACATATACACACAAGGCCCCAGAGGCTGTAAAACCTAAGCATGAGGCACCACTAACCAAACACTGCCATGAAGATCAAGGAACTCTCCAAGCAAGTAAGGGACAATGTTGTTGAGAAGTCAGGGTTAGGTTATAAAAAAATATCCAACTATTTGATGATCCCCAGGAGCACCACCAAATCTATCAAATCCAAATGCAAAGAACATGGCACAACAGCAAACCTGCCAAGAGACAGCCGCCCACCAAAACTCACGGGCCAGGCAAGGAGGGCATTGATCAGAGAGGCAGCACAGAGACCTAAGGTAACCCTAGAGGAGCTGCAGAGTTCCACAGCAGAGACTGGAGTAAATGTACATAGGACCACAATAAGCCATACGCTCCATAGAGTTGGGCTTTATGGATGAGGCCAAAAGAAAGCCATTACTTTCAGGAAAAAACAAAATGGCACGTTTTGAGTTTACAAAAAGGCATGCGGGAGACACCCAAAAGGTATGGAGGAAGGTGCTCTGGTCTGATGAGACAAAAATGTAACTTTTCGGCCATCAAAGAAAACGCTATGTGTGGGCAAACCCAACATGCTGTGGGGATGTTTTCAGCAGCTGGGACTGGGAAACTGGTCAGAGTTGAGGGAATGATGGATGGTGCTAAATACAGGGATATTCTTGAGCAAAACCTTTACAACTCTGTGCGTGATTTGAGCTTAGGACGGTGGTTCACCTTCCAGCAGGATAAGGACCCCAAAAACACTGCTAAAGCAACACGTGAGTGGTTTAAAGGGAAATATGTAAATGTATTGGAATGGCCAAGTCAAAGCCCAGACCTCAATCCAATAGAATACAGTGGATATAAAAAGTCTACACACCCCTGTTAAAATGTCAGGTTTCTGTGCTGTAAAAAAATGAAACAAAGATAAATCAATTCAGAACTTTTTCCACCTTTAATGTGACCTATAAACTGTACAACTCAATTGAAAAAAAAACTGAAATCTTTTAGGTGGAGGGAAGAAAAAAAAAAAAAATAATGTGGTTGCATAAGTCTGCACACCCTCTTATAACTGGGGATGTAACTGTGTTCAGAATAAAGCAATTACATTCCAAATCATGGTAAATAGGAGTCAGCATACACCTGCCATCATTTAAAGTGCCTCTGGCTAACCCCAAATAAAGTTCAGCTGCTCTAGTTGGTCTTTCCTGAAATGTTCTTAGTCACATCCCACTGCAAAAGCCCTGGTCCACAGAGAGCTTCCAAAGCATCAGAGGGATCTCATTGTTAAAAGGTATCAGTCAGGAGAAGGGTACAAAAGAATTTCCAAGGCATTAGATATACCATGGAACACAGTGAAGACAGTCATCATCAAGTGGAGAAAATATGGCACAACAGTGACATTACGAAGAACTGGAGCTCCCTCCAAAATTGATGAAAAGACGAGAAGAAAACTGGTCTGGGAGGCTACCAAGAGGCCTACAGCAACATTAAAGGAGCTGCAGGAATATCTGGAAAGTACTGGCTGTGTGGTACATGTGACAACAATCTCCTGTATTCTTCATATGTCTGGACTATGGGGTAGAGTGGCAAGACGAAAGCCTTTTCTTACAAAGAAAAACATCTAAGCCAGGCTACATTTTGCAAAAACACATCTGAAGTCTCACAAAAGCATGTGGGAAAAGGTGTTATGGTCTGATGAAACCAAGGTTCAACTTTTTGGCCATAATTCCAAAAGATATGTTTGGCGCAAAAACAACACTGCACATCGCCACAAGAACACCATACCCACAGTGAAGCATGGTGGTGGCAGCATCATGCTTTGGGCTGTTTTTCTTCCGCTGGAACTGGGGCCTTAGTTAAGATAAAGGGAATTATGAACAGTTCCAAATGCCAGTCAATATTGGCACAAAACCTTCAGGCTTCTGCTAGAAAGCTGAACATGAAGAGGAACTTCATCTTCCAGCATGACAACGACCCAAAGCATACATCCAAATCAACAAAGGAATGGCTTCACCAGAAGAAGATTAAAGTTTTGGAATGGCCCAGCCAGAGCCCAGACCTGAATCCGATTGAAAAGAGGGCTGTGCACAGGAGATGCCCTCGCGATCTGACAGATTTGGAGTGTTTTTGCAAAGAAGAGTGGGCAAATCTTGCCAAGTCAAAATGTGCCATGCTGATAGACTCATACCCCAAAACACTGAGTGCTGCAATAAAATCAAAAGGTGCTTCAACAAAGTATTAGTTTAAGGGTGTGCATACTTATGCAACCATATTATTTTAATTTTATATTTTTTCTTCCCTCTACCTAAAAGATTTCAGTTTGTTTTTCAATTGAGTTGTACAGTTTATAGGTCACATTAAAGGTGGAAAAAGTTTTGAAATGATTTATCTTTGTCTCATTTTTTTACAGCACAGAAACCTGACATTTTAACAGGGGTGTGTAGACTTTTTATATCCACTGTATATGTGGTCAGATTTAAAGATTGCTGTTCACAAGCGCAAACCATCCAACTTGAAGGAGCTGGAGCAGTTTTGCAAGGAGGAATGGGCAAAAACCCCAGTGGTGAGTTGTGGCGAGCTCATAGAGACTTATCCAAAGCGACTTGGAGCTGTGATTGCTGCAAAAGGTGGCTCTACAAAGTATTGACTTTAGGGGGGTGAATAGTTATGCACATTGACTTTTTCTATTATTTTGTCCTATTTGTTGTTTGCTTTACAATAATTTAAAAAAAACATCTTCACAGTTGTGGGCATGTTCTGTAAATTAAATTATGCAAATCCTCAAACAATCCATGTTAATTCCAGGTTGTGAGGCAACAAAACACAAAAAATGCCAAGGAGGGTGAATACTTTTGCAAGGCACTGTATATGTGTATATAGTATGTGTATATTTGTTTCCTATACTATGTTGTATTGATTTCCCCTATATGTATTTACCTGATGATGTCAGATGCTGTCTCCACTCTCTCTGCATCTGCTGTTAACATTGAAACTGAGGGTTCCATTTCATGTCAGTATTACTTCAGACTTTATAAAGAGAGGTCAAACCTTTCAAAAGCTCATCAATATAAATAAGGCATTTGCCAAATACAAACGGTATCACAATATACTGCAATACTCATTCTTAATCTTTATTTATGTATATATGGATTAATAATTACTAAATTACAAGATTACTGGACATTCACAGCTACTTCACACTTCAATTTGCAAATATATAAATTATTTGTCAAAGCTTTCATAGGAAAGACATACTGCTCCATAGCAGTATATCATGTTATGCACACAAGGATTAATGCCACACTGTATATGTACAGGGCATTTATGGCCTATGGAATGGCATATATATATATATATATATATATATATATATATATATATATATATATATATATGTGTGTGTGTGTGTGTGTGTGAAACAAACCCAGCAGTTATAACTGAAGGAAGTAGGCATGTCATCCTAACAGTATGAGACAGATGTTTATGAACCACTTACAGAACATAAATGCGCATCATCTTTGTTTATAAACCATGAATAATGTCTAGGTCAAATGATAACTCGGACTGTCCATTGGTGCCTGACACGCATATTAGGCGGTTGCTTCTCCGTAGATGACGTTACTCAGTGGGTTCACTGAGGAGCGATACAGACACTGGCTTGATGATCAGATTTATATGTAAAGTATTGGTTTGCTGTTAAGACTTATATACAAAGTACTTGATTAAGGATATTTCGACGGATGTCTATGCCAATATAAAAAGACCATATATGCAAAGTATCTTATTACTGTAAATAATGTAAATAAAGTGAACTTAGACTTAGCATTAATAAATGATAGGGAAAACTTGAACTACTTATTCTCATTGTATATATATAATCTCTCTGTGATTCAGTGCAGGAAACTAAATGGTGTTTTTCTGTCCTGTGGTCTGTAATCAGTGTCCAGGTGAGAGTGGGTGTGGTTTGGCCTGTGTAAGGTATATCTGTGTGCACTTGTTTGGTGTTCTGTGTGAATCTCTCTGGGATTCAGTGCAAGAAACTAAACAGTGGTTTTCTGTTTTGTAGGCTGTAATCAGTGTCCAGGTGAGAGTCGGTTATTATTGTTTGTTTATTTTTCCCACTGAAATTTTGTAGAAAATAATTATGAGTCAGTCCAGCGGCAACCTCACTCAGTGTACATATCCAGGGTGACAGGTGTGAGCATGTTGGCTCTCTGGAAGCTCAAATTGGAGAACTGGTGAGGAGAATTGCAGCACTTACTGATATTCCACTGGAAAAGGAGCATGGGTCTAGCATGGAGGGTGGAGATGGGGCTAGTAAGAATGTCCAGGGAGGTAGCTGGGTTACAGTTACAAGGGAATGCAGGGGGAACTGGAGGAGGCAGGCCAGTTCTGAGTTGGCAAACACCAACAGATTAGCCAGATTGAGTGAAACTGTTGGGGATGTCCATTCAGGAATGGCAATGCCAGATAGAACTGTTCCCTCTAATAGCCGGGAGAATAGTTCTACTGGAAGAGTGGGAGGGCAGCATAGGCAGAGCAAAAGGTTTTGGTGCTAGGAGACTCTATTATTAGGAAGGCAGACAGGGTGATTTGTTACTCAGATACATTATTGGGAGGATCTGGAAATGAACCGTTACATATTGGTACATATTGGTTCCAATGAAAAAATTAGTGGAAGTGTCCTATGGAGTGTCCTAAATTATAATTTTAGAGAACTAGAGAATTACCTTAAAGCAAGGACCTCCAAGGTAGTATTTTCTGAGATACTACCTGTGCCACATGCTAGCCCAGGGAGGCCGAAGGAGCTTAGGGAGGTTAATGCATGGCTAAAAAGGTGGTGCACTAAGGAGGGGTTTGGGTTTTTAGAGCACTGGGCTGACTTTTCACTTCGGTACAATCTCTATAGCAGGGATGGTTTGCACCTTAATGATGAGGGAGCTTTTGTGCTAGGGGATAGGATGGTAGAAAGGCTGGAGGAGTTTTTAAACTAGTAGGTGGGGAGGAGGGACTAAATTAATGTATTGGGGTAGAAAGTATAGAGGGGATAAGGAATTAATTAACTAGTCAATAGGGAGGTATTACTAAGTAACTCAAGTACAGAGGCAGGCACCTCAAAACTACAAACTACCGTATTGGTCCGAATATAAGCCGCACCTTTTTTCCGATTTTTGAGCTTGCGAGTTAAGGGTGCAGCTTATATTCACGACTGAAAAAAATTAGCATTGCCGATTTGCGAACTTTGCTTGTTACGTGTGCGGCTTCTATTCACGAATGCAAAATTATTGCCGATTTGCGCTATTGCGAGTTAAGGGTGACGTTTTTCGTGCTTTAGACTGCGGTATTGAATAGCGATTTACGGTTTTAGTGATTCTAATGTCCTGAAAAGCCTGTAACCTGCAAAAAAAGCTACAGTGCTAATTAGAAAGCCTGTTTCTTGCAATGCCTGATCACTTTGAGAGTCTTTTTCTCTCCAATTTTACGGGTGCGGCTTATATTTGAGAACTATCTTTTTTCTATTTTTTCCCCATGAACTTTACGGGTGCGGCTTATTTTCGAACCAATACGGTAATAACATAAGATGTATGCTTACTAATGCCAGAAGCTTGGCATGAAAAATGAGAGAGCTAGAATTATTGGCAATTAACAAAAAATGGGATTTAATAGGCATAACCAAAACGTTGTGAGATGAATCTTATGACTGGACTATTAATCTGGATGGTTATAACCTATTTAGGAAAGATAGGGGCAATGGTAAAAGAGGAGGAGGTATTTGTCTGTATGTTAAGCATGAATTTAAGCCGTTAGTTAGAGAAGATATTTATGCTGGAACTAGCAGTTATATTGAATGTTTGTAGAATTAAATAGCGAAGCAGCAAATTCCAAAAGAATATTAGTTAAAGTAGGCTATAAACCCCCAAATATAACTGAAAGTGAGGCAATACAATTGTTACAGATTGGAAATGCAGCTAAGCATGGGCAAGTTCTAATAATGGGAGATTTTAATTACCCTGAAATAAACTAGATAAATGAGACCAGCAGTTCAGCTAAGGGGAGCAGGTTCTTGAATACA
This sequence comes from Discoglossus pictus, assembly GCA_027410445.1. Classification (NCBI taxonomy): domain Eukaryota; kingdom Metazoa; phylum Chordata; class Amphibia; order Anura; family Alytidae; genus Discoglossus; species Discoglossus pictus. The sequence continues at coordinate 282,741,507 of CM050166.1, read as the reverse complement.
CTCAGGGATCATTATCTGGCCCAGGTTATACAAGAACCTACTAGAAATTAAGCTATCTTAGATTTAGTTATCACAAATAATATCAATATGATATCAAATGTTGAAACAAGGCAACCTTTGGAAAAGCGTGATCACAACACAGTCTCATTTGAGATTTAAGTAAAAAAACTAGACGAAAAGGGGCCAACAAAAACTCAGGGCAGATTTTAACTGTTTAAGGGCAGCAATACAAACTATAGACTGGGACAGAGAACTGATAGGTAAAATACTGAAAATAAATGGACAGCATTTAAATCCTTACTAAATATACATACACATTGGCATATACCATGTGGGAATAAAAGTAAAAGGAGTAAATCACATCCAATGTGGCTTAAAAATGATTTAAAGATCAAGATACGGAGTAAAAAACAGGCATTTACTTTATAAAAACAATAGGGGACAGAGACTGTTTTACGTATGTACAAGGAAATCAACAAGGCTTGCAAAAGGGCTATTAGACTGCTTAAATAGAAAATTAAAAATGTAGTTACAAAAGAGAGTAAGACTAACCCTAAAATATTTTTGAAATATATTAATGGAAAGAAGGCCAGGAAGGAAGCTATATGAACATTACAATGTGACACAGGCCGCCTACTAATTAGTGACCAGGAAAAGGCAGATGAGCTAAATAGATTTTTTTCCTTCGGTATACACAAGGGAGATACCTGTGGTTGGGACACCGCAACATAAGGGGGCTACACTACCTTTGTTGAATAATTGTTTAACGCAGGAAGAAATCCAAAAGAGGTTGGAAAAAATAAATGTTAATAAAGCCCCAGGTCCTGATGGAATTCATCCAAGGGTACTGAGGGAACTGGGTTCTGTAACAGCCAAGCCATTATATTTAATTTTTCAAGATTCACTCAACACCCAGTCGCTACCAGATGACTGGCGAAAAGCAGAGGTGCTACCAATATTTAAGAAGGGAGCAAGAGCAAATCCGGGGAATTATACACCAGTGAGCCTCACTTTTGTAGTGGGAAAGCTTTAAGAAGGGTTAATGAGTGATAATATACAAGAATATGTCTATTTGAACAGGATTATAAGTAGGCGTCAACATGGATTTATGAGGGATAGGTCATGTCAAACAAATCTAATTCCTTTCTATGAGGAAGTTAGTAGGAACCTGGATAGAGGCAACTCAGTGGATTTTTTTGGATTTTGCAAAGGCGTTTGAAACAGTGTCACATGGAAGACTATTGTGCAAACGAAGTAATACAGGAATTGCAGTAAATATCTGCTAATGGATTGAGAGCTGGCTATAAGAGGGTTGTGGTAAATGGAACATACTCTGATTGGACTAATGTGGTAAGTGGGGTTCCTCAGGGTTCAGAATTAGGTCCTCTCCTTTTTAACATATTTATTAATGACTTAGAAGTAGGATTGGAAAGTAGTGTCTCCCTTTTTGCTGATGACACTAAGTTTTGCAAGGTAATTAAATCATATTATGATGTACTTTCCCTCCAAAGGGATTTACATAAAATAGAGGAATGGGCATCTAAATGGCAGATGAGATTTAATACGAAAAAATATAAAGTTATGCATCTGGGAAGGAAAAATAGCCATGCAAATTATAATCTTAATGGAGCAAATATAGGGGTATCAGATATTGAAAGGGATTTGGGAGTACTTGTGGACAACCAAGCAGTAAAGGCAAATACAATGTTAACATGTATTAAGCAGGGTATAGAAGCAAGGGAAGCAAATATAATTCTGCCACTATACAAATCCCTGGTACGCTCTCATTTGAAATATGGAGTACAATTTTGGGCAGTACTTCATAAAAAGGACATTTTAGAGCTGGAAAAGGTACAGAGAAGGGCTACAAAACTAATAAGGGGGTGGAGGGGCTAATTTATGAAGAAAGACTGACCAAATTAAGCTTATTTTCTCTAGAAAAAGGCGTCTAAGAGGAGATACAGTATGATTACTTTATATAAATACTTCCAGGGTCAGTATAAAGTTTTGTCAAGTGAGCTTTTTGTGCCAAGAGATTTCCAACTGACACAAGGACATCCTTTGAGGTTAGAAGTAAAAAGATGCCACCTTAAAGAAAGAAAACGGTTCTATACAGTAAGGGTGGTTAATCTGTGCAATTCTCTACCAAAGGAGGTGGTGACAGCGGATTTGATAGATAACTTTAAAAGGGGATTGGATTTATTTCTAATCAAAAAAGGCATTCTTGGTTATCCTGGATAAATAGAGAGAGAGTATTGATCCAGGGAGGAAATCGATCACCAGTATCTGGGGTCAGGAAGGAATTATTCTTTTTTCCCTTTTGAGATGATTTTCACTTGGGTTTTTTCTGTTTGACTTGCTCTGCATTCAATTAATTAAAAACAAATCTGCTTATTGTAGATCAGAGGAGATCTTAAAAGGCTGAACTTGATGGAGTGAAAGTCTTTCTTTTTATATATATATATATATATATATATATACATATATATATATATATATATATATATATATATATATATATATATATGAGAGAAAAAAAAAAAAATGGTAGGGAGGCACGTATACTGTAAATTTATGTAAAAAAGATCCGTAAGTTGCTATAATATAGGATAAAAGAGAAGAAAGAGAAAAGGCAACTGTAATGCGGATCAGAAATGCAAATGTAGTAATGTGATAACATATGAGGGAGAAAATGAGTAGGGCACACAAAATCTCAAAGATGGTATGAGAGAATATGTATCAGGACATATAGAATGAATTTAAAGAATCCACTCATAGAATGGCCTATGGGGTATGCAAATAGCAAAACCAAAGGGCCAAACCATTCAAATCACAGTAGACTCCAGCAAGCAACAAATAACAGCAGATAGTGTGAAAGCAATAATGCTTAATTCTGTGATGGCTAATCGGTAGCCCGACAACATCAAAGAAGAAGGGAGAAAGGGTAAGACAAAAGCATAGAGAAAAAAAAAATAAAAAATACTGAAGGAGTGAAAAATAAGTGCTAGAGACAAGTTAGATGATCTCCCATGTGAGTATCAGGCTGGTGTGGCGGAAAAACCAAAATTCCGAATCCCCATTAATATGTAATGGCTCAAGAATAATTGGTTATAATAGTCTCCCTAAGGGAGGACTTCCAAAAAATGCACTGGGCATCCTAGAGAGAAAAACAGCTCAGTAGAGAAGATCTCTGCATATGTACTATAGTCTGCACAAAGGGGATCAATATGTGTATAAAAAATTAATATACACATAATAATGTGGATAGTCCTAACCTGTTACGGGACTATAGTGGCTAAGGAAGCAGTGGCTATGTATTATGTCATTATACTGGCTAAGTATAACCTGTAATATATCTCCTAAATACAATGGACAGTAGTAATGAAGTAATGCTGGTCTACCACAGGATGAGTGGTGCTGGCCTGTCACAGAATGGACATATATAAGTCCAGAGAATATAATATAGTTTAGCCCCTAAAGATGACAAAAGTGTATAAAAAGATACAAGGAATGTTTAGTAGTCATGAGGGAAGCTCAGAGGCAATTCCTCTAATAGGTAATAGGCAGCACAAACGGCTGCTGCTATGCTAAGGTGAAAGCAAAAAGGCTTACCTGTGTATACAGCTCCCCCCGATCAGCCTGACACTCACATGGATTCACTAGTTCGGCGTCTGACGTCACAGACGCTGTACCATGGCTCAGAGCACTGCAAGATCGCGCATGCGCTATCCGGATCTCGCGCATGCGCAGTGAAACCGACGCGCGTTTCGCGATTAGATTCGCTTATGCGCGATCTTGCAGTGCTCTGAGCCATGGTACAGCGTCTGTGACGTCAGACGCCGAACTAGTGAATCCATGTGAGTGTCAGGCTGATCGGGGGGAGCTGTATACACAGGTAAGCCTTTTTGCTTTCACCTTAGCATAGCAGCAGCCGTTTGTGCTGCCTATTACCTATTAGAGGAATTGCCTCTGAGCTTCCCTCATGACTACTAAACATTCCTTGTATCTTTTTATACACTTTTGTCATCTTTAGGGGCTAAACTATATTATATTCTCTGGACTTATATATGTCCATTCTGTGACAGGCCAGCACCACTCATCCTGTGGTAGGCCAGCATTACTTCATTACTACTGTCCATTGTATTTAGGAGATATATTACAGGTTATACTTAGCCAGTATAATGACATAATACATAGCCACTGCTTCCTTAGCCACTATAGTCCCGTAACAGGTTAGGACTATCCACATTATTATGTGTATATTAATTTTTTATACACATATTGATCCCCTTTGTGCAGACTATAGTACATATGCAGAGATCTTCTCTACTGAGCTGTTTTTCTCTCTAGGATGCCCAGTGCATTTTTTGGAAGTCCTCCCTTAGGGAGACTATTATAACCAATTATTCTTGAGCCATTACATATTAATGGGGATTCGGAATTTTGGTTTTTCCGCCACACCAGCCTGATACTCACATGGGAGATCATCTAACTTGTCTCTAGCACTTATTTTTCACTCCTTCAGTATTTTTTATTTTATTTTTCTCTATGCTTTTGTCTTACCCTTTCTCCCTTCTTCTTTGATGTTGTCGGGCTACCGATTAGCCATCACAGAATTAAGCATTATTGCTTTCACACTATCTGCTGTTATTTGTTGCTTGCTGGAGTCTACTGTGATTTGAATGGTTTGGCCCTTTGGTTTTGCTATTTGCATACCCCATAGGCCATTCTATGAGTGGATTCTTTAAATTCATTCTATATGTCCTGATACATATTCTCTCATACCATCTTTGAGATTTTGTGTGCCCTACTCATTTTCTCCCTCATTATATGTTATCACATTACTACATTTGCATTTCTGATCCGCATTACAGTTGCCTTTTCTCTTTCTTCTCTTTTATCATATATATATATATATACGATATATATATATATATATATATATATATATATATATATATATATATATATATACGATATATATATATATATATATATATATATATATATATATATATATATCAATACCCGTCTAGGTATATGTGTGACACTCTGATAACAACGTTATTTTGCTGGGACACAGACATTTTAAGTGGTTTCATATGATGATGTCTTACTCATAACCTGTTTGCATGAAGCATAATGAGTTTTTTATACCAGGATAGATGTAGTGTAGTTAGAATTTGTTTGTCACAGTTAGAGGGCAAGTAGTGGGTCCTAATCCAAACTCCACTACATACATAGCATAGGGATCTTTTTCTGTATATGATTCAAATATTGTTTGGAATTTATGGGCGATTAACAAATAATACACTGTTGGATATTCTAGTGATCACGTACCATATAGTATTTGGTATTATTGCCAATTGAATGAGATCATAAGGCATTTTTTTAGCATTCAATATAGATTAATGGTATTGAACTAAATATCATTATCAGATTTGGAATATTTAAAATCTGTCAAGAGCGGGCTATAAGATCTTTTGTTATGTGTTTTTAAATGCTGTACTTAAAATGAATAAATATTTTTTAATAAAACCAATACAAGTTGGAATGTAGTTATGGAAAAGTGAGTGTGAATATATCCTAATCTGACTTGTACACTATCATTAGTTTGAAAAGTATCCTTGTTTTCCTCCAAGGGGATTTGCATAAAGTAGTGAATTGGGCAACTAAATTGCAGATGAGCTTTAATATGAATAAATGTAAAATTATACATTTGGGATGAAAAATAGTCATGCAATTTAGTATTGGAAGTATTGGACTCATACAGTCCTTAGATGATCACACCAGCTAAGCCTAATTATAAGGGTTATGTTACAATACAATGTGAATACCTCAAACTATCTGTAGCCCTATAAATACACAATCATCAGGCCAACTAGGTACTAATCAAATATGACACTCCATTATCCAGAAAAAACTAATACAAATCTTTTTAAAAAAACATATGTACATTCATACTGCTAAAAATAAAGGAACAGTTTTAGCCTCATATGTTCACCTCCAAAAGGTGAGGATATATAGTCTCCAACCAACACACATCACTAGAAAGCTCCTTTAAACATGTGAAAAAACACTTGATCTATTGTAAGGTGATATGGTAGTATGGTCACTAATATGCAATAAAAAAACAGATGGATATATGTTATAATCCCTGTTTCGCTGTTGACCATCTTTATCAAAGGTTAGTTTGTTTGTAAATGTGCTACACAGTTAGAGAGGGTTTAAATACCCTTACTTCCCGTAAAACCACTAAATCGCAATGTGGACAAAATGAGCTGTAATGCGTTTTTGGAGAACTACGGAATCACAATATGGCCAAAACTAATTGAAATGTGTTTCTATTGGGATATAGAAGCACCATAAGGACAAAATGAATCGCAATTCGTTCACAAAGTCCATTTAGAATGAAATACATTGTACATAACTATTTGGAACTGCTGTATCTTGGATTAAAAGTCATCTGTAAATCCCAATGGAGAATTGGAAAACAAAGAAAGTGACTTATATATGATACTAGCGAATTGCCCGTCAAAAAATGACGGCAATGAAATTGTAAGGTAGCTAAATTAGTAAATGAATATAGTGTACCTATTTTGAAGCATTGTGATGAAGAGCTGGCAATCTGTGTTGATGTTGCTGCAGCATTAGTGGTGTGGAGCTGCTGTATAAGCATGCTGAATGTGTGCAGTGTAACACTGTGCGTGCGCGAGACCAAACCGTTAGCGTAGTCGTGTACTTCCGCATTGGTGTAAAATGGCGAGTAATGTGTGGTATAGGTCTGTATCGGAATATCCGTAGGTGTTTTGTGGTGTTTTGCGAGTTTAGAGTGCTGTAGCCTCGTTTTCGTTTTGTTCGGCGGCCATTTTTTCTCTCGCTTAGATTTTTTTTTAGTCTCTAAACTGTTTTATTTCGAGTAAAATCGAGGTGTAAGTAGCATTTTTGAGGTCCTGGGTGCTCCCTCTTGGTGTAGGTAAGTTTTTTATGTATGTGCTGTGTGTATGTATTGTGTTTTAAATGTTTGTATGTCGGCGTGTTGCGTCCGATGTTTGCGAGGTCGTAATGTGTGGTAACGTGTTTCGTACGTTGTTTGCGTTCCTCGTAAAATTTAGCGAGTGTCGTAATTTGTGTGTCGTGTTTTTTGAGTAGCGACGTGAATTTTGCGAGGGTTTGAGGCCCTTGCCCAGTGACCTCGCCAGCAACTGAGTCCCTCGCTTCGCGAGGGGCCTCAGTTGCTGGCATGGAGCGCCTTCGGCGCTCCATGCCAGCAACTGAGGCCCTTGCCCAGTGACTTCGCCAGCAACTGAGGCCCTCGCTTCGCGAGGGGCCTCAGTTGCTGACATGGAGCGCCTTCGGCGCTCCATGCCAGCAACTGAGGCCCGTGCCCAGTGACCTCGCCAGCAACTGAGGCCCTCGCTTCGCGAGGGGCCTCAGTTGCTGGCATGGAGCGCCGAAGGCGCTCCATGCCAGCAACTGAGGCCCTTGCCCAGTGACCTCGCTTCGCGAGGCCCGCGGCTCGCTACGCGAGCCCGCAAGCGTGAGCAACGACTCGTACGCTCACAACTATATATGTGATATGTCATTTTTTCAGAATATCCTGAAAGTTCAGTAAGTCACAAAGTGTGAATAACTCGCCATTATAAATAATACATGATAGGGTCCATTAGAATAATGACAAGTGTAAAAATATATTGACTGAGTAAAAACTATTTGTGTATATGAAAGTGCTATGTTGCTTGTGAATGCAAAATTAATTTTTCAGATACTTGTATAAAACAACTATCTGGTTATGAATGGGTGTTATTAGTGTTAACTATTGAAGCGCTTAGATATGATTAATCCAAAAATGAATAGTGAGGTGTAGGTTTAGAAGGATGGTAGACTACTGGCCAAACTTTACTTGGGCAATAGACGACTAAATAAATCCCAAATTTAAGGGATGTGTAAATATGCTCATAAGTATCAATCTCATTTGTTGAAAGTGCTTGTTGTGAATAAAAGTGAAATGGTTGGAAATAAAATCCATTAAAAAAATATACCTTCTGCAGAATAGTTAGATATCTTCGATCTCAAAAAACATATTGACTCTATGGTCAATAAATAATAAGTATTATAAAGAGATATATTAATCCAAAAATCCTATTCCTGTATATAATTCTTCAAAACCATTTGATCTCACCATATTATTTAAAATGCAAAAAATAAAATGTTAAATTAGATTCTATAATTTATGGATAAAGCAAAGAGTCAAAGGAAAGGCAAAAAAAGTTATATAAAAAATCTAATTCTAAAAAACTGTTTAGATGACTTACAGTTCCTTTAGTACAGTAACTTATAAGCATATCTATGTGTTCCATTAAAAAAAAAAAAAAATTCGATTCTATAATTAATGGATAAACTAAAGAGTCAAAGAAAAGGCAAAACATTTTTTTTTAACATTGCCGTAAATATAATGATGACACATTTTTAATATATTGGAATTCTTTTCAATTTAAGAATAAATCTTTTTATTATTATAAATATTAAGGATGATTTTATTGTAGAGTAAACTGGATAGAAATTGACAAATCTTTGTAAAAATCTAATTCTAAAAAACAGTTTAGATGACTTGCAGATCCTTTGGTATAGTAACATATAAGCATAACTATATGTGCCATACCATATCCTCCATATGTTCTTTAGCGGCTCTTTATGCACTTCCCTTTAATATGTTTTTGGGCAGAAACTGAATAAATATTTGTCATGTTTTCTAAAGAGACTATTTATTTATTGCTCTTTTATACACTTGCCAACTAATCCATAGATAGAATTAGTATATTATTGTGCTTTTGTTACATTACTGATCTAAAAACTCAGTATTTTTTCTCTAAAATGTTCTTTTTTTAGTAGTGTTCAAAACTGTAATCTAAATTCAAATGAGGATGTACTAGGCTGTGGCGGAGCTAGTGAATGGAAGGCCCCGGTGCAAAAAAAAAAAGGCCGCCTCCCCCTGTGGTTAACCGGCACTCAGCTAACCGGGACTCTCAAGCAACCGGCACCAGCATCAATTCCCCATTTTAAATTTACTCCCGCTAAACGGCATAACTGGCATTATCTGGAGTTTGAGACTGCAAAAAAAAAAATGCTAACTTTTTTCCTCATTATTTTTTGGGGCCCTAAATGGCCCAGTTCAGGTGCTAATGCAACACAATGAGAGCCTCCTCCTCTACTTTACTGGCCTTGCGATGAGCACCTTTGGCGCTCATCACGGGCCTCGCAATGAGTGCCTTTGGTGCTCATTGTGAGCCTCCCCCCTCATCCTCTGCAAACCCATGTGTCTCTTCCTCCCTCCCTCCCCTGTGTCTCTCCCCCTCCCTCCCATGTGTCTCTTTCCCCCTCCCTCCCTTTGTCTCTTAACCCCTCTCCCTCCTCTGTGTCTCTTACCCCCTCTCCCTCCTCTGTGTCTTTTCCCTCTCCCCTGTGTCTTTTCCCTCTTCCTCTCTCTACTCTGTATTTCTTCCTCCTCCTCTCACTCCTCTGTGTCTCTTCCCCCTTCTCTCACTCCTCTGTGTCTATTCCCCCTCCACCCCTGTGTGTCTCTGCCCCCTCCTCCTCTGTGTGTGTCTCCCCCCTCCTCCTCTGTGTGTCTCTCTCCCCCCCTCGCCTCTCCCCTGTGTGTCTCTCCCCTCCTCCCCTGTGTGCCTCTCCCCTCCTCCACTGTGTGTCTCTTCCTCCCTTCTCTGGCTCCCTTCTCTTACCCCCCCTCCCTCGTGTCTCTTCCCCTCCCCCATTTATCTCCCCTGTACCTTTTCTGGCTCCCCTGTGTCTCTTCCCCTTCCTCTCCCCTCTTCCCCTGTCTGTCTTTCCCCTCTTCCCCTGTCTGTCTCTCCCCTCCTCCCCTGTGTGTCTCTCCCCTCCTTCCCTGTGTGTCTCACCCCTCCTTCCCTATCTGTCTCTCCCCTCTTCCCCTGTCTGCCTCTCCCCTCCTCCCCAGTGTGCCTTTCCCCTCCTCCCCTGTGTGTATCTGCTCCATCGCCGTGCGCATGAGCGGCAAACGTGCATGATCAGCGCAGTACGCATGCGCATGACCCATGCAGTGCCCATGCGTGGCTGCCGCAGTGCGCATGCGCGCCCAGAGCGCATTGTGCATGTGCTTCTAAAGACGAAAAATGTGCATGCGCGCACCCATATGCATGCCCACCGCGGTGCGCACGCGAGGCTGTCGCAGCGCACTGCGCATGCGCAGGGCTTTCTGCGATCGGTTGTAGTTGTCAAATATCATATATCACATAAAATTGTTGTCAAACGACGAATCGTCGTCACGCTTTGCGAGCTCGCGAAGGGGGACGCAGTTTGGTCCGCAAATGCACAAAAAAATACGAACCGCGGGACTTAGAACACAAAATTTACGGACTTAGCCTAAAAACATACTATGAGCGCCAAAGGATCTCAGGATCTCAGACCACCAAAAAAAATTATGTCTGTGGCAAACAGCATTACCTGCCTTGCTATTTTATTGCCCCATCATTTTTGATTTATATATTATCATCCCAAACCTGCACCTCATGGCTCCCCCAACTGCATCCTAAGCTTCACCTGATACTGCAAGTCTCTGCCTCCCCTTCCGCACATCTTATGGCTGGGAGTCCTGAATGAAATACACATGCGGGTACTGAAAAGGTGACGTAAGTGGCTGGTAAATGGTAAAATGACAAAACAAAAAAGATTTTTCAATTATCTTGTATACTTTATATATTTAATGTCTGTTTGAATCTTCAGCTTTTGTATTATTTATACAAGATTGTAGTTTTAAAATGCATTTTACAAATGAACGTTTTTCTAATATTTATTATTTGTACCCATTTTGCCCCATAGTGATTTATCAAAACCTTTTTTTTCTTCATCATTTTCATTCTCTTCTCTTCCCAGTACCCTGTTAGTTCCATATTCCCATTCTTTTGGACTTGCTCCTCCTTAGACATCATCCTCCTCACCTTGACCCTGATGTCATCAAAGTGATGCTTCATGGACCTCTCATCCCTTGGTGTTGTGCCTACTGCAGTAACTTTTCCCGCTACCTCTTTCCATGCCAGAGCCCTAGGCCCAGGCTTCACTTCCTTCCCCAGTGCGAGAATGACTGGGAGGCCACAGATGGCACCGAAGAGGACCATATTCTCCAGGTGCGTATAATGGTGGTCCCTGTGCTGGCCCCCATTTTACTTGCCCTCTCAACTGTGGACCGGGACCCTGGCCTCCCTGACCTGTCCCTGAGGACTGTCCCTTCTCCGAAATACCACCCCTCTTGGGATTAGGCCCCTTCCCCTCTGTCCCTCCTCTAGATGTGCCTGATGCTCGGGGGCCCTTTCCACCACCCACAATTGCACTCTCCTCCAATCCCTCCTACTCTCCTTCCTCCTTGCCCTCCTCTCCTTCCTCCATGACTTCCTCTCCTCCCTCCTCTCCTTCCTCCTCTCCTTCCTCCTCTCCAACCTCCTCACCCTCCTCTCCTCCCTCCTCACCCTCCTCTCCTCCCTCTACTCCCTCCACCTCCTCTCCTTCCTCACTACTCACCTCCTCCCCACCTCTATTCCCGATGACCTCCTGACACTTCTCTCTCTCCTCCTCCACTCTCCTCCCCAACTCTACCCTCCCCTTTCCTCCTATCTCCTCCCTCCATCAGCAACCAAAATTAAAAGAAGGATAAATAAAATATGTTTTTCTGTAATATGCTATGTGTTATTAATAGGTGTTGGGGGGTGGGATTGGTGATGGGATTGTGTGTGTGTGGTGTGTCCCAGCTCTATATGTCTCTATGTGTGTTCTTTAACCTATGTGTATTGCAAATATGTGTAATCTGTAAATAAACATAAGTTTTAAGTGTAAATCTGTATGAAATAGAATAAAAATCAATCAAAAATGCAATCTACCTGTCTCCAACTAACTATTGCTCTCTCACAAAAAACACCCACCAGCTCCTGGACCTGTGTGCTACTTCCAATTAAATTTACAACACAGTCACCGCATGGGCGTGTGTCAATCACATTTATAAGCTCTCACTGTCAATCATATTGTCTAGACCACTTTTGATTGGCTGAGAGGCCTGTGTCGCACTGCGTTATTCCGCAATTGGATGGTTAAGGCCAATCACAGCTAGTCCTTCCCCTTTACAGCATGGGAGGTGTGGCTAAGGTTTGGGTTTCAAGCCTATTACTTGTGCCCAGCTCAAATTTAATTTCAAGCCCGCAGTTGTTGCGGGTCTCACGTTGATGGAATTTAATAGGGCTGATGGAGGTGACATGTCAATCAAATAGCAATTCAGGGTTCGATATGCGATCAGACCCGCAAATCACTAAATATTAAATATGAATGAAGCCAATGTACTGTATTAGTACATGTGGGTGGCCTGATATGTATTAACTCATTTATTCCCAAGATTGATACAATTGATTTTGTACATCACACACACTACACATGTACATGATGACCAACAAGGACACTGACATGTCAGCTCTATGGAATTAACAAGGGATAGACGGGTGCATCAATAAATCCATGAAGCTGACAAATCACTGTCATTCGTGGACACAACAACAGTAATCAATCAATAGAGAGTCCATGTATGGGTGTGCCAGTTACAGACCGCAGCCGAAATCAAGATAGCATTAGGAGCCAAGAACAATCGAGATCAAGAACCAAAGAATAGATCATATTTAGCAAATGATAGCTAATCTGTTCAAGCCCAGATGTCAAATAGTTGGGAATGAACACAAAACAATGTATTATTCATCATACTAATAACATATACCTTTCTTTTCTCTCTTTCAGCATCAAGGAGGTCTGGGTCCAGTGGTTAACTAGAGGAGGTGGTGTCGGCTCCATCGAAGTAAGGCGTTGGCGATCGAACAGCTACCCAGCAGGAACCGGTGCAGGGGGAGGAGTAAAGAAGCAGAGCAGATGAGGCCTGATTCAAAGGGGGCAGATGTCATCTGGGCAGTGAAGTCACAGCAGGACCATCAGCTACACAGACGGCATTTGACCCCACTACCCCACTCCTTCGGAGACTGAGCATATCACCAGGGCCCTACTACTGGAGGGACAAGCGTGGCTTGACCCCATCTTCTCCTCCCCTCACCAGTGTTGCAGACTGGCCACCACCACGAGATCCAGGAATACCACCACTCACTTGGAGCGAGGCTCCATCCACGTCCCAGACCTTCCCCACTGGGCCACCACCAACACCGCCGCCACCTCCTTACCCATCAATGCCCCTCGAACCTCCATCCCCACCACCAAGCCAGCCTGCTCAGGCAGAGATAATGACCATCATGCTCCAACAACTGGAGTGTCTTGAGGGGATCAAGGCTAGCACCTCCGCCAATCATGCAGAGGTCATGTGCAGCCTGGCCTAGCATAAAGAGAGGAGTCACCACCAAATGAGGATCAGGATGGGGGCGGACCAGGGCGCAATACAGCAAGTGACAGCAGATGTCCCCAGCACGGTTTCCTCCACCGCGGAAGCCTCCCCCGCACATCGGCAGCTCAGCCGCTCCTCTCCTCTCCCCATGCCTCCGCCAAGACCTCCAGCACCACCACTGCCTCCTGGGGGGTTGCCTCCCCCTTTGCCTCCCCCCACCACCACCACCTAGAAGACAGTGGTAGGCCATGGGGGATTGGCGCCCTGATGCTAGGCGGAGGAGGATGTAGGGGCTGCACATATGCTTTGTGCCTTCTCAACAGCACTCCTCAGTGACCATCTATTGGTCCAAATGTTAACGTACTCTACAGAGTATAGGATCATGGCCTATGTGATGGTGATATTTTGTATGCAGATGGCTACCTCCTATCACATGGTCCTCTTCTCTCTGGACACGTAGGGTTGTGTGTAACGTTTCACCAATTGATGGTCACTAAGGAATGCTGTTGAGAAGAGATGCTGCAGTCCCTATATTTTTTAAGGCCTTATTTTGCAGGTTAGGCTTTTTTTGTTTTATTTTAGGTACAATTCAGGTATATGAAGGCATCCTCTGCATCTGCAAGCATTGTGAAGGAAATGTATGGCGTGCAAGATTTCCAGTTTTTCTCAGGTAGACATTCCTTTGATGACAGCTCCCCTTAACATGTAGCTCCCACAATATTAAAGCTATCATATATCCAGATATGTAAGACATGATTGTTGGTAGCTTAAATGTATACTAATACCGCTATGGCGGCAGACTTGCAAACTCTGACAATGGCATGTTAATGACAGCCAGCATTAATATATGCACTAGTGAAGCATGTGATCCTGACCTCAATATCAGTCTGAGAACAGATCCCTGTGTCTGAAGTAACATTGAATCTGGCTGCTTACCTTTGTGTCCTCTCCGTATTAATGGGTATTTTCCCCTATTGCTGATATCCTGAGTATCCTTTAACATGTGCTAACACCTGTATAGCTGATGGATGTGATATCAATTTTGATTATCAAATGGAGAAGGTGACAGTACACCTTGACCACAGACGTTGGTGACAGCTAAGCATTTATTGTGAGATGGCACATCATTATTAATGGTCATGGCCAATGAGTTATCCTGAGAACTAGCTAATGGTTGCAGATGGAAATCAGGTGAGTTGGTATATTGTTACAGTTACGGTATTTAGCACTGTACTGTACATGCATGATTTTCTTTTTTTTATCCTCCTCTGCCTTTTTTTTTTTTACCACTTTTTTCAGATTTTTGTTTTGGGAAAACACTATGTGTGAAACTGGAATGGATTACACAGTCCACAGATTTTTGCACCTGTTTCAATGAGCAGATCTAGACAAGTTGTAAGTGCTACATTATTGGTTTATTCAATTAAATGGAGTGATTTCTGATGATCCTTTTTTTCATCAGATTCCGGTTGCAGTGGTGTAGTGACCACATGTGACCCTGGTAGGTACCATGCATCATGCTTATTCTAGACTGTGACATTACCCCCTTTAGGTATCCTTTTTTTCCCCAAAACAAAGCCTCTTGCCCTTCTGGGATCTGCACACACCACACCCATAATATTAATACACAGCCTTGTAGATTTCAGATTTTGCTCTGTGTATGAAATAAAGCTTTGTTATACCGTTATCAATGTGTAAGTGTGTTTTCAATAATTGGGGTTTTGGGACATCCACGTACATCACATTTGTATCACATTCCTACATCAGTAAACTAATGAACCCTAGTTACTATGCAATAGGTTAATAAAGATCATAATAATAATACTAATATAATAAGATAAGATATAATATATATATATATATATATATATATATATATATATATATATATATATATATATATATATATAATAAAGGGTTAATACAAATTCAAAGTCCAATTAGTGATACTGTGGAGAAGCAACATTCCCCTGAAGGCCTGATAAAAATATGACTGGTGATAATGTCAATTGATTGATAGCATAACACGTAATGGGATGTCACCAGATGATAATGGGTATAAATCTTGGCACTTGGCCACCAGCAATAGCATGGGACTTTCCAGGATGGCCATAGCGGAGATTATCCCTATTCTCTGAAACTTCTTGCCTCGCTCCCCCAGACTATCCTTCTGCATTAAATCCTTCAAAACCTCACTAACAACAAATCTCTTTAAAGAAGCTTATCACCTTCCATCCTAACACGCAGAACACTTCTCTCTCCCTACTGTACCACACACAAACCTTAATCTTTAGATTGTAAGACTGGGAGTTTCAATCCTGCAATCTAAAGATTAAGGTTTGTGTGTGGTACAGTAGGGAGAGAGAAGTGTTGTGCGTGTTAGGATGGAAGGTGATAGGCTTCTTTAAAGGGTATGCAACTATGGACACCGGATTCCAGGCTCAAAGACAGGACCCTCTATTCTTTGTAATGTGTTCATTTTTAATTTGTCGTTTCCTGGAACTTAACTTATGTATAGCTCGACGGAATATGTTGGCGCATTATAAATAAATTACAAATAAATAATAATAATAATGGAAGTGAGTTTGATGTTGCTCCACTTGCCTCTGCACAGCCTCCATGTGTGGTGTATGTTCCCCTGCTACCTTTCTGGATTGCTAACTCGTGGTGATGAAGGGGCTTGTGTACTTAAATGAAGCTGTGAGCTATACCATGTAGAGCCATTGTAGGTGGTCAGGTCATAGCAAAGAGGTCAGAGAAATCACAGTCCACTGGAGAATTAACTGGCAACCCACTCCATTATGCTTTCCATGCAAACCTTGTGGATAAACACAGACAGAGACATAAGTAAGTGTGCTGCAGTCTACAGGGTGACAGAGAGTGGGTCACAACAGAGGGACTAAATAACCATAAATAAAATGTTATGTGCCAGTGTAATTTGGCCACTATTTGTTTTCCCAGTGTAGATGTGATGAGTGAGATATATATAAGATAATCAATGTATTTTTAGGGTCCACATTAGAGCCTCTGTGAGTGAGAAAGGGATTTTATGGCAGCCATTTTATTATGTTTTTGTGTTGTAATTAATCAGGTAGTGTCTCTTTAAGTGTTTTCAGTATCTTGCTGCATGACTTTTTTATATTGGCAAATACATGGCCATTATAACATATGAATTATTTTTTTTAAGGGCTATTTTTTTATTGGGAATTGTAGTGCAAGTAATTCTAATGCCTCCCATTGCTTTCCCCATATTCTAAAGTCCATTAGTGTGTTTTTATTTTTTGCAGTGTTACAAACTAGTCTGTAAACCCTTTGCGGGTCCTATTTGGAACCCATAAGATTATGGCTAACATTTGCAGTTTGCGAGCTTCAATACATTTGCGGTCTTGAGGAATTGTAGCAACTGAATAGTGATTTGCGATTTTAGTGATTGTAACTCTTGCCGACTTGAAAGATCAAAGGCTTTGATGGGCTTTAAGTTACGGTTTTAAAAATCGCTAAGGATTTCAAGCCTGTAACCTGTAGAACTCTTGCGGCTTGCAAAACACGCCAATTGAATAGCAAAATAGCTTACAGCTCCATTATGGGCTACATTAATTTACGATTGCTCAATTGAATGAGGCTCCTAGTAATTGCTAGGTAGCGTGGAAATATATTCAAGGCACAGAAAATGCGTCAGTTAATAATGATGTCTTCTGGTATTAGGGCAATGTGAAAATATATTGTATCCTTTAATGTGGGCATAATAATACTGGTAGAAAGCCTACTGTTAATAAAATACCGTTAAAGGTTCTGACATATTGTTTTTTATATTTTAATTGTTTTTAATCACATTTTCATGGTCTAGTAAATAAAGTGTATTATTGTTTTATAATATATATCTATTTATATATATATATATATATATATATATATATATATATATATAGGATAAGCACAAGGCAAAAACATTTTCAATACAATTTAAACTAATAGAGGGCCCTTTCTTTGAGCTTAGAGTTTGCATACAAAGTGCTTTCTCAAGCATTATATAAGACTAGCGACTTGCCCGTCAAAAATGACGGCATTACAATTTGAAGCCTGGCAATGGTGTTTGCCACACAATGCAAGGCTCTCCCCCCCCCCCCCCTCTACTTTACGGGCATCACGATGAGCTCCTTCGCCTCTCATTCCAAGCCTCTCCCCCCCTCTACTTTAGAGGCCTTGCGATCAGCGCCTTTGGAGCTCAGTGTGGACCTCTCCCCCCCCCCCCTCTACCTTACAGGCATTGTGAGGAGTGACGACAGACCAACGCTCTCACACCTGTGTCTCTTCCCACACTCTCCTATTACTGTGTCTCTTTGCCCTGCAATCCCACCCTTGTGTCTTATTGCCCCCACTCCCTCGCCAGTGTCTCTTTGCCCCCTCCCGTGTCTCTTTGACCCTGTCTCCCTGGCCTTTTTTTATTTTCTTAACTCCCTTTTCTATGTCTCTTTCCACCCCTCTTCCTCCCCTTTGTCTCTTTCCCCCACTCCCTCCCCAGCATCTCTTTCCTCCTCTCCCTCCACTGTGTCTCTTCCCCCCCCCCCTTTGTCTCGTTCATCTCTCTCCCTTCCCTGTGTCTCTCCCCCCCCCCCCTCCCTCCCCACTCTCATTTGCGGGCCTGGCAGAGTTAAACCTGTAATATTTTTTCAAGCCCACAAGACTTGCCGGCTTGAAAAAAAGTCACAGGTTTAACGCTGCCATTTTTTTTCAAGGCCATAACTTGCCAGCCATTGGGAGGCCGCCAAAAAATGCTAATTGAACAGCAAATTAGCTTTCAACCTCACTTATGGAATCCCTGCCCATAAGTGAGGTTGTTAGCTAATCTTCTAATCAATTGACGTCTTTTGGCAGCCTCCCAATAGTTTCCGAGTTACAGGCTTGAAAAAATGCCTTTTTTTTTTTTCAAGCCTGTAACTCATTTGCCGGTCAGAGCCTCTTTTGCAAGCCTCGCGATGAGCGCATTATTGTTAAGGTATAAGTTTGTTTTAAAATGTCCATCCTATACTTATTGATATATCTCTTTTATCTACTACTGGCGACTTGCCCGTCAAAAAATGACGGCAATGAGATGTGTATGTTTGGAAAGTTGTTTAGTTATTAATATACATATTTGACACTTGT
Source organism: Discoglossus pictus (assembly GCA_027410445.1). Classification (NCBI taxonomy): domain Eukaryota; kingdom Metazoa; phylum Chordata; class Amphibia; order Anura; family Alytidae; genus Discoglossus; species Discoglossus pictus. The sequence continues at coordinate 282,722,966 of CM050166.1, read as the reverse complement.
AAGTATTGTGATATTCAACATGTTTAGTTTTGTAAAATGTTCTCTTGGCGAACAATAAGTCTTAAAGCATTTTGTATTAAAAGTATTAACATTTGAATGTAAGAACAGTTGAACTTTAAATTAATCAGTATTGTAAACTTGAGGTAATGTTTTTTTAACATGCAATTTGTATCTGAAAAAATGTTAACTTCAATAAACATTGAATCCAGAGGAAGACAAACAGTAAAAACCCTTGTAGAAACGTACCCAATTTTAACATGAACTTTATAATATATCTAAGTAAGAAACTTGAAAGTATATTTTTTTAAACTTGAACTTTATTATCTATGTAACTAAGGAACTTGAAAAAACATTATTTGAACTTGGAACATTATAAACAGTACCATAGTGAATTAATCTTTTAACATCATTTTGTATTAAAAGTATTAACAGTTGAATGTAAAAACAGTTGAACTTTAAACTAATCAGTATTGTAAAGTTGAGGTAATGGTTTTTTAACATGCAATTTCTATCTGAAGAATTGTTAACTTCAATATACATTTAATTTAGAGGAAGACAAACCGTAAAAACTCTCCTTGAAACATACCCAATTTTAACATGAACTTTGTAATATATTTAAATAAGAAACTTGAAATTATATTTTTTAAACTTGAACTTTCTTATCTGTGTAACTAAGGAACTTGAAAAAACATTTTTCCAACTTGGAACATTATAAACGGTAACATAGTGAATTAATATTTTAACATAATTTTGTTTTAAAAGTATTAACATTTGAATGTAAAAACAGTTGAACTTTAAACTAATCAGTATTGTAAACTTGAGGTAATGGTTTTGTAACATGCAATTTGTATCTGAATAATTGTTAACTTCAATATACATTGAAGCCAGAGGAAGGCAAACAGTAAAAACCCTCCTTGAAACGTACCCAATTAAATTAATTCCTTCCTGACCCCATGAACTGGTGATAAACATTAATCCAGGTAGTAATCTTAACATAACAGACAATATTTACATTGTGACTTAAAACGTTGGTGAGCTCTTAACATGTAATATGTTGAAGTAAAGAACTTGAAAGTATATTTTTTTAAACTTGAACTTTCTTATCAGTCTAAGTAATGACCTTGAAAATATTGTTTTCAAACTTGTAACATTAGAAACAGTAACATAGTTAATTAACATTTTAACATAATTTGTAAAAATAATGCAAGGCAAGTGTTTTGTGAGGCGATCATCCATAAACAGTACTTCCATTAATTATGACTGAATTGTTTATTGTTTTGTATTTTTCAATGCTTTTAAATTTTGTTTGCATGGGTTTTATTTCTTTAATGAACAGTTATAGTACTTCATAGTAGACAATGTTTTAGTAAAAATACATCCATCTTCTAATAAATCACCTTGACTTTCATTCTATTCAATGTAATAGCCTGTGGATTTTTGCACCATGATAACGCAACGTACAATTGACCATGTGCAAATACTGGTTCTTCCAAGAAAATACCCACAGATTTGAACGTTTGTCCTTGTGATTTATTAATGGTCATGGCAAATGCCATAATAATGGGAAATTGTCTTCTTTAAAGTATAAAAGGGAGACTACTTTCACTTGGTGCTAAATCTATTCTTGGTATGAAACTCTCTCTCCTTTATGGGTACCAGTTAAAATTTCAGCATCTATAAAATGGTCCTTTAATTGTTGAACAATTAATCTTGACCCATTGCATAGGCCTTTTTTGGGGTTCATATTTCGCAGTAACATGACAATTGCACCTTTCTTTAGCTGCAAAATTTGTGGTGGCATTCCAGAAGGAGTTAGTGAGTTTATGAATTCAGTAGAAATGTTAGCCTGACTTTCATTGTCATCAGCAAGTACAGAATCAGCACTGTGATAGTTTCTTTGTGGTGCATTAATTTTTTTAAAGATTTCATTATTGAGGATTAATGCATCCTTATTTTTACACGTTAGTATGACTTGATTGGCAAGCTCTGAATATTCCTGGTTATTTATGCTACTTTCAAATATAGCCGATATAATATCTTGGTGACAAATCATATGAGGTGGGATCTCTACAGTGCCGTCAGGTAAATGTGTTATTTTTTCTGTTCTGCCTTCTCCAATTTCAATAAGCCAATCATTGAAATCAGTTTGGCCTTCTGATCTCATATTTTGTTGCAGTTGAAGATGGGTAAAATATTTCCATAGTGTGCTTGACTTTATACAGGTTTCGATAATGACAGTTCGATTTCAATGTAAAACGACAGGTAATGTTTGTCTAAAGTCACCACCTAACAACATTACCTTTTCACCAAATGGAAAAGTATTATCCATGACTTCAGGAAGCAAACGGTCAATACATTGGAGGCATAGCATGACATCATTGTGGCCTCATCAATTATAATTAATTTACTTTTTTTCAATTTCTTTGCTTGTAATGATGTCATGCAAATATCTGACACAGAAGTTTCTAAAATAGGCACTGGCAGTTTAAAGCCACTATGTACAGTTCTTCCACCTTCTAACAAAAGTTCAGCAATTCCAGTAGTGGCAAATGCCAGAGCTATTTGGCCTTGTGCTCGTACAGAACTCATTAATAAATTATATAGATACGTTTTTCCTGATCCGCCAGGTCCATCAAGATAGAAATAACGCTCCCGTCACCATGTCATCATCTACTGCATTTTTAATGGCATTAAATGCTTGCAATTGTAACGTATTTAAAGTTCCAAGTCTTTCTTCTGTTCTTTCTACTTGTAGTTGAATGTCATAGTCTTCAAAGTTTATGTCATCTATAAGACCTGGATAAGGCAAATTAAAACTTGCACAACTTAATCCATGAGTTAAAAATATTTCTTGGATTTCCATTTTCCAGGTTCATTGTATCGTCGCATAAAGTCTTCAGCCATATTACTTTTAAATGTCTCCCACAAAGCTAATGGATTTGGAGCATTTGAGAAGAGACAAATAAATGCAAATTGTTCTCTCATCTGCCGTGGCATTTGACATTGTGCTGCTTCTTCTAAACATCTTTCCCATTCTGTATCATTAGCTAGTAAGTTTCTATGTTTTGCAGCTAAATAGAAGGATTCATATACTATGTCATTAACAGTTCTTAAGTGTTCAAAACTTTGTGCTCCAGGAACATTTAAAAGTAATACCCGTAAGCAAAAACGTTCAACATCTCTTGGACTGACTGTGTAAATTCTTGGGATTATTTTATTTCCTCTGCTTTTTCTCGGCCTCCATAATTCATTCACAAAAACATAGTGATATGGAATTTCAATATATAAGAATTGTGTTGCTTGTGCATCTGGAGAATTTAATTCAAACCATGCAGTTAGTGTAGTGTGACGATCTTCACTTTGGGCCAATGCATTACTTTCATTTCCAGCAAAGAAATACACTAAATGTCTTTGTGGCAAATGTACTGCTAATATATATACTGCATGTGATCTATCATGCATTTCAAATTTTAAAAGCCGCCACATAGCTTCTGGCGCATTGACATAGCGAGCATCTACATGTTTGCAAGTTCATCATGTACTAACTCACTACTTTCAGGGTTGTCTGCACTTTTGACGACTACAGTAGCTGCATCATAACCTTTGTAAATATATTTGTAGACATATTTAATGGATTTGATGGAAGAGCAGGCTTCTACATTTATATGGGCGTTATACTTCATGAGTAAATGTGGATTGTAGGGTACTACATATCTATTGTCAATTTTTTTTCCACAAATAAAGGCATTATCTCCTTCTCTTCTTTTATAAAGTGGATAGCCATCACAATTGGCCTAGGTTTTGTCTCTATAATCTTTTGGAAAATCTTTGGAACATTTATTATTTTCCATACATGGTGATTGTGGATTAAGATCACCACAGGGTCCATGAATCATGCGATGAGTAACAATCTCATGTAGTCTACCATATAGTTCTGAATCTGGTAGTTCAGCAACAATAACTGCATCCACTTTGTCAGAAGTATCCAATTTATTTTTTTCTTGAAGTATTATCAGAAGATGTGCATGTGGAAGGCCTCTTTTTTGCAATTCAATGGTATATACATAAGCAAGTCATTTGCCAAATAACGGACTTATAGTGATGTCACGTATTAATTAATTTAATTTAATCTTAAAAACTCTGGCTACTAAATCTGGTCTATCGGAAGCACTTTGTCCAAGAAGTAATTTTTGTGTAATTTCTGGCCATTGTGGATTACATGTAAATGTAAGAAATAAATCGGGTTTGCCAAATTTGGTGACAATAGCCATAGCATCATTGTATCTTTCTCTCATATTTCGAGGAGATCCTTGAAACGAAGATGGTAAAATGATGGCGTTGCAAGCTGTCATGTCTCTGCTTGTAGCCACCTCAGCAACTTAGTCCATTAGTCCAGAATATTGTTCTACACATAGTTTATCTTGTTGATATTTTATAAAGTTTAACTTATTGGCCTCAACTTGCAAATAGGAATCAATAATCCATTGTTGTGTTAGTTTTCCACCACATAAAATTGGATTAAATGTATTTCAAATGGCAATTTGAGCTACTTTAAATTCAAGCATAGAAACATTATTTCGGATTCTGGCTTTAGCATTTGGGTAACTGGGAAGTGTTAATTTTGGTTGCCAACCTGCTTCTCCATGTGGGAAAAAAATGGGATATGTCATTGGATCTAAATTTGGACTTAAGATACTCATATTAATGAATGGTTGCTCCTCATTTCTGGGATATATTCTAATGTCTCTTTGAAATGGTGGTTCTCCTTCATCATTTTGAAACACCATTGCAACCTCATTTGATGTTGGCAAGTTATAACGACGTTTATCAGTATGTCTGTCTCTTTTAAGCACCATATTCACCTTTGGCATTGGTAATTGATGTCTTTGAGCATGATGTTGTTCATTTTCTACTTCTGCCACTTTTTTTATAAGCTTTACTTTAGGGGTTTTTGTCCATAATGTTATTTAGCTCTATAAAAACACTGGGTAAGCATTTTTTATTTTCTTCCAGCTGCATACGTTGGTCAACAGCTTCCATTGTATCTAGGACATATAGTTGAGCAAATTTTCTTTGCTCTCCTTCCTCTGGATGTAAATGTGAAGTCCGATGATAAATTTGGCCTTGGACTTTAAAACAGTAAGGACCATGTCCTGGTACATTAGCAGCTAATGTTGCCCCCATAGATGCAAAGGATATGGCACTATTGTAGGATCTTATGTTTGTCTTAAAAAATTTGTAGTTCGGAAAAGTAGGTTCAGTCATAGTGTTTTGTAAATAGATTAGAAATTCTTTTCTTTCTGGAAGTTTGAACTTGCCTTTTTGACAGCAACTAATAAATTGGCCATATCTGGGTCTCTCCTGTTTAAAATAATAAGCCTCACAAAACTGACATTGAGTCATCATGTCCCCACAACTATGAACCTCTACTGCTAAAAACTTAGTAAAGTTTATATATAAAGTTTGACTTTCATATTCATCAGGTGAAATGTCATGTAATGTTTCAACAACAGGTTCTAAATGCTTTGTTTTTTTTATGGCTTTTCTTGGTATATCTTGTATTGGTTTAGGTAAAATGTCATGTATTGTTTCAGGAACAGGTTCTAAATGCTTTGTTTTTTTGGTGGCTTTTTTTGGTATCTCTTTTATTTTTTCAAGTAAAATGTCATCTGATGTTTGAGGAACAGGTTCTAAATGCTTTATCTGCTTGGTAGCTTTTTTTGGTGTATCTTTAATTTTTGCAGCTGATAGTCTTTTGCTTGCAAGTCTTTTGCGTTCTTTTTCTCAATTAATTTATTTCTCCTCTGGTGTCTGCTGGTTGGCCCATCTCTCTTGTCTTTCTCTAGTTTGACGTCTTTTCTTTTCTTGTTTGGTCTCGTTAGTAGCCATGTTAATCTGTAAAAGAAAATAATTCATAATTAGTTTAGTTTGAGATGTTAAGTTTGTTTTTGTACATTTTTTATTATCAACAGTTTGTTTATATGTGCTTGTAGTTTATTGTAGTGGTAGTTTCTTTGTATTGTTAAATAAGTGTATTTTATTTTTTTGGTCTTACTTTCTGTGGTAGGTTGTAATTTTTGCCTTACATGACTAGCACAGGGAAGAAACTGACACTATACCTTCTTCTACATCTAATAGGTAATTGAAATTTATATTTTAGTTGTTTTGTCAATGTATTTTTTTGTTGTACTTTTAACTTACAGACATAGTAGAGGGCAAAAATTAGTCTTTCTAATTTTAAGTACAGGGGATTGTCATAATAGTATTTTGATATTTTTTTTAAAGGCTTATATGTTCGGTCAATTAATTTGTTTGTTTTTTTCTTGTGGTGTTACTACTATTTGTTGTAGTATTCTATTTTATGTGTGTGTTTAGGTTTTATGCTTAATATTGTACATTACAACTGTTAATTTAGAATGACAAATTTTATTTAGTCTATGTTTTGAGACTTTTGTGGACTATTCTGTTTTCTTTTTTTTTTGGCTAGATTTAAGTTTGGATTTACTGTTAAACATTATTGTCCATAACAGACAAATAAGAGGTAAATAAGAAATGTGTCAGTTATATTTTGGTAAAAGTTATATGCCCTCATTCAATTGCGATTTGGCCAATTCAATACTGCTCTAAATAAGCAGATAACATATTTTTTTAAAATAAGTTTTTAGTTAGTGAAAACCTTGTTTGTGGATAGATGTTTACTAACTAAAAACTTCTTAAAAATATATGTGATGTGCTTATTTAGACCTCTATTCAATTGGCCAAATTGCAATTGAATGAGGGCCATAGTTAGTGATTGTTCTTTTTTTTTTCTGTTGACATAAATGCAGTGCAAACATGTTTATTTAGTTTTCTCATTTTTTACTTGTTATACTGTACCTTGGTTGAAGTGTGATTTCAATCAGAATGTTTGTTGGTCCGCTGTTAAAAGTCTTCATCCGATGGTCTGGTCCTCTGTTGAAAGTCCTCGTCCGATGGTCTGGTCCTCTGTTGAAAGTCCTCGTCCGATGGTCTGGTCCTCTGTTGGAAGTCCTCGTCAGATGGTCTGGTCCTCTGTTGAAAGTCCTCGTTCGATGGTCTGTTCCTCTGTTGAAAGTCCTCATCCAATGGTCTTCACGCAGTGTCTGTTGTAAAAGAAAAAGGAAAATGTTATTTGATTTTAATGTATTTGTAATAAATAAGAAATTTCATTATTTTGGTGTATTGTATTCGTTATGGTGAATTTTTCTGCTATGCTGTTTTTTGTGCAACCTTTTAAAAATACTTTAAATATATTTGTATATTCCAGTTATCCTTTTTTATACTGTAATTATTAATGTTTTTCTTATTTTGGATATGATTGCAATGTTTTAAGCATTATCCTGTTTTGTGTCCACCACTTTTGCTATACTAATTTAGACTTCTTTGTAAGGCTTATAGCTTTGTAAACAGTAAATAAGAATATTAATTTACTTTGCTATGTGTTTGTGTGATTTTTGGTACAATCCTATTTTCTGTCTACCATATGTTGCATACTTTATTTGCTTAATTAATTTTTTTTATGAAGGTTAAATGTTTTTCCTATTTTGGATATGATGGCTATGTTTTTAGCGTTATCTTATTTTGTGTCCACCACTTTGGTATGCTTATTTAGGCTTCTTAGTAAGGCTTCTTGGTTCTTAAAGATTAAAGAAGAATATGAATTTACTTTGCTATTTGTTTGTGTGATTTTTGGTACAATCCTATTTGTGTCTACCACTTTTGCTATGCTTATTTAGGCTTCTTTGTAAGGCTTATAGGTTCTTAAACATTAAAGAAGAATATTAATTTACTTTGCTATTTGTGTGATTTTTGGTACAATCCTATTTGTGTCCACCACTTTTGGTATGCTTATTTCGGCTTCTTTGTAAGGCTTATAGGTTCTTAAACATTAAAGAAGAATATTAATTTACTTTGCTATTTGTTTGTTTGATTTTTGGTACAATCCTTTTTGTGTCCACCACTTTTGGTATGCTTATTTAGGCTTCTTTGTAAGGCTTATAGGTTCTTAAACATTAAAGAAGAATATTAATATATTAATCACTATACATGATACACATAAATGTGCGTGTCACATGTCACTATACATGAATGACATTTTCATAGTTAAAGTTGTTGTTTTTTTGTCCTGTCTTGATAATAAAATGTAATATATTATAGCTTACCTCTCAGTTGTAATTTTCACAATGTAAAGTAGGAAATTAGGAAACAATTCTCTTCTCAAGTAACAGCAGCAGTTAACTATCCAGTCACTCCTTTCATCACCTGAGTAGAAATGTAGAATTTTCTGGAAAGTAGGCAGTATTTATAAACTTTCAAGTGCCTCAGACCGTTAGAACGCAATACTCATGCGCTATTTGCATTCCAGCTTCCAATTTGCGTTCCATCCGCCATTTTATGCCTAGTAGTTGTCAAAATGGTGGTTAATATCAGTGTAGCAAGTGCCGCATAGTATGTGTTACGTACCTCGTAAAGTTGACTGTAGCGTTGTTGCAGTTTTGCGAGTCACTGTAGTATAGTTACGTCTGTAGCCTCGTTTTCGTTTTGTTCGGCGGCCATTTTTTCTCTCGCTTAGGTGATTTTCGGCAGTTTAAACTCTTTTTTTTTTTTTAACATAAATGGACGTTTAAATTAACTTTTCAAGGTCCCGGATGCCCCCCCTTGCTGTAAGTAAGCTGTTTATGTGTTCGTTGTGTTTATTTCTTGTGTTTCTGATGTTTTCATGCGCGCCGTTTTCGGACGGTTTTGCGTGTTCGGAATGGGTTGTTTTGCGGCCGTATTTTTTTGCGAAGCGGACGTATTTTTTTTTGGCGAGGGACGCAGTTGGTTTTTACGTGTACGACGCAGTTGATTTTTTTCTAAGTCGTGCGTATGTGTGGTATCCGCGTGTGAGGCGCCTTTGAGTTTTTGTTTTTTTTAAAGTCGTGCGTGTTTGGGTGTGTTAACACAGCCGACGTTGGACCTTCCACCACCGCAAATGCGGCCCCTCGCTTCGCGAGGGTCCGCATTTGCGGACAAACACAGCCGACGTTAGACCTTCCACCACCGCAAATGCGGCCCCTCTCTTTTCGAGGGTCCGCATTTGCGGACAAACACAGCCGACGTTGGATCATCCACCACCGCAAATGTGGCCCCTCGCTTCGCGAGGATCCGCATTTGCGGGGACGTGGGATGCTCCACCACCGCAAATGCGGCCCCTCGCTTCGCGAGGACCTGCATTTGCGGGGAACTGCGTCCCTCGCTTTCCGAGCGACGCAGTTCTTGCGGGCTCGCGCAGCAACAACTCGTATGCTCACAACAATATATGTGATTATTACCCAACACTCTCACACAATTTAGTATGTCCATATGATATGACCTTTAGAAATACTCCATTTATACAATTATTATTTAGACCCCCATATAGATATACGTATTATGTTACTGTCACTTCTAATATGGTTATCAATAATATAGAACCTTGTATATGGGGATATATGAATGGAGAACACTTTATATTCTGGACATATCTTATTGTTCTTTCTATTTTTTTCCAAATTTGATTCTGCCTAATGACATAAGGACTTCTTTTTGTATTAGACTTTGTTGTTTGCATGATGCAATAAATGGACAAAAGAAACATTATATGCATCTATATATATTTTGCATCGGTATCCTGTTAGATGCATCAACTCTTATAAAGAGTTACTGTGGAAAGTTTCCCATAATTGTCCACATACAACTACAGGGGTTAACTATATGTAGCACTCGTGGTAGATCAGGTAACTATGACTACCGGAAACTATAAAAGGACTGCAGCAATGGTACATGCCTTAATCCTTTGAGAAAGACGTTCAGACGTAGAACCATGTTAGGTAGGCATGCATAGCGTGACGTCATCACGTTTGAGACACACGCTCTAACCAGGAAGCGCAAATCTCGACAGCTAATGGAGACGCTGAGATACTGAGCATTGCAATTTAGAGGAGAGACAGGGCTTTAACCACCGCCAATTGTATACCATTTAATAGATGATGGTGGAGCAAATGTGGGGATCTATGAGAGTGGGTAGAAAGTATAGACAAGCAATTTTGAGGTGATGTGCATACATTGTTATGCAGAAATAGAACACTCCATTAATATACCTACCTATACATTTTTTGATATACCAGTTGTGAAATACAGGCTACCCTATTATAGGGCTATTTAATAGACCACGATATGTCTTATTACACCTAATATACCAGCTATAAGGGTGTATTGTGTGTTTATTGCGTATATAGGCCCCTCTGATTTAAATTATATGCAAATCGGGTATATACTGAATTCCCAAGCTGACTGTGGTCAACAAAGTGCCCCCACAATCCTCTATAAGTTACCTGACAAATTCACACTCTATAATTGAGAAGTGGTATTAAGGTTTGCAGCAGCCAACAAAGGAGTCAGTGGCTTTGTTTTTAAGTTCCCTTTTTCTTTTTAGTCTTATTAATCGACGCTGTTTATTTTTCATTAAAGTTATTTATAAAATTACCCACTTTTGGCTTATATCTTACTATCAGCCACTTATTCCTTTTTGTCCTGGGAAAGCATGCACCCAAAACCACAAAAATGGGGTATTACCATTGGACAATACTTACGTGCAAGGAGAAATTTCTCTGATGAGGTTGAATTTTAACAACAATCTGAGCTTCTTAAAAGGAAATTTATAGCAAGAGGGTATCCTAATAGGTGCCTCAAGGAGGCATACCACAGAGCATTACTCACAGAGAGGTCTTCCTTAATAAATCAACAAGACATGGAGACTAAATTGATCCCTGAAGCAATACGTTGTATTTTAAATTTTGGTGACAACTCATAGGAGGTTAGGAATATTGTTAATAAACATTGTCAAATTTTAAAAGCAGATACAGATCTCTCATCAGTTTTGCAAGAGAAAGCCATGATAACCTTCAGACGGGCATGAAATAATAAATAACTAATAGTCTTTATCAAGCCCACAAATCTAATCAAACTTGGTTAGGTTTACCAAAGGGTACATTTTGTTGTGGCAGATGCATAGCCTGTAAGTTTATTAAGCCAACTAAAATATTTGTAAATCCAGTAGACAATAGGTCTTATACCATCAATTACTTTTATAATTGCTTATCTACAGGAGTTGTGTACATTCTAGAGTGCCCATGCTATAATCTTTATGTAGGCAAAACTGGTATATGACAACTGAGGCGGCGCATTCTAGAACATATTTATTCTGTCAGAAAGGGACTGGACACTTTAAAATGTACCATGACAACAAAGTTGAGGAAATTACATTTTGTGTGATTGTCCAAGTGATTTTACACCCAAGAAAGGGTGATCTAGATCTGATATTATGCGAAAAGGAATCCAAATGGATTTATCAACTTAAAATTTAAGGTTTTTCTTTTGCTTCCTTCTTATAATTAGTTTTATTTTTCAAAAGAGACATTATCTCCAATTAACATTATTCAGCACTTATATGAATTTTATTTAAATTTTTTTAAACAATCACTCTAGTCACAGAATTACCAATTTTATCTCAGGAGCATACTGGGATTTTTTAGGCTGTTTGATATTGATACTTTCAATTTTAATCAGCATCACTAGAATTATATATACGTCAATCAGAAGTTTGAATCTTGTTATTTTATTCTATATATATATATACCCAACTTTCTTAATTTTGATGTTGGTTGATATATTTTCATGCCACTGATTAGAATACTTCATCAGTATTCACATTACACTGGAGTAATCTTTAGTCATTAGCTCCCTTACCCCTCTTTTGTCAATTTTATTTTTTTTAGTACACATATCAGTTATGTACACTTACCCAGTACACTCACATTGTGTCACAAACAGCATTCCCAGCTTTAACATTTCATTGCCGTCATTTTTTGACGGGCAATTCACTGGTATAATAATAAAGGGTTAATAAACAGGCCAAATCCAATTAGTGATACTGTGGAGTATGAACATTCCCCTGATAGCCTAAAAATGAATATGACAGCTGACACTGGAATGGTTTGCCAGTTCCTTCTCTAGTGGACTGGGATTTGTCTAACCTTCCTGCTATGACGTACCTACCTACATTGGCTCAACATGGTATAGCTAACATCTTCATTGAAGTACACAAGCCCCTTCACCACCACCATATGTTGGAATGCAATGACTTGCACAAAAATCGCCTGATAATAAAAATGGTCATGCACATGCCAATATGAAAAAACAGGCTGCAACATGCACAAAGCAATTAAAACACTCTACCTGATTAAAAAGCATCACCAACACATGAAACTCATGCCATATTAACCATTTCTAACTCACAGAGGCTCTATTGTGGCCCCTAAAATATAAATGTAATTGCAAATACATCTCGGTCATCACATCTACATTTGGGAACACAAATAGTGGCCATATTTCACCGCCACATCACATAGATCAAGTAACCAGGGAACATATTAAGATGTGTTGTTCAGTCCTGCAGTTGTGTCCGACTCTCTGTGACCCTATGGACTGCAGCAGGTTCAGCTAGGTCTCTGCCTGTGCTTTTCCACCAGGTTTGCATGCCAAAGATACTGTAGTGGGTTGCCAGTTCTTTCTTTAGTGGATTGGAATTTGTCTGAACTCTCTGCTATCTCCTGCCCACCTACACTTGCCCTACATGGTATAGCTCCCAGCTTTATTCAGGTACACAAGCCCTTTCAACACCACCACTTAGCAATGCTGAAGGGGACCAGGGGAATATACACCACACTAATCGACTCTAACCCATCAGGAGGGGCCACAAGGAAGCTTTGCAGAGGCATGTGGGTCAACAGCCAACTCATCTCCAGTTCATCTCCAGATTTATACCCATTCCCATTTGGTGACCTCCCATTAAGTTTTGCTATTCATCAATTGAAATTAGTGTGGATTGCTAAGTGGTGGTGGTGAAGGGGCTTGTGTACCTGAATGAAGCTGTGAGCTATACCATGTAGGGCCAGTGTAGGTGGGCAGGTGATAGCAGAAAGGTCAGACAAATACCAATCCACTAGCGAAAGAACTGGCAACCCACTCCAGTATCTTTGGCATGCAAACCTGGTGGAAAAGCACAGGCAGAGACCTAGCTGAATGTGCTGCAGTCCATGGGGTCACAGAGAGTCAGACACAACTGCAAGACTGAACAACAAATATTAATATGTTCCCCGGGTATTTGATCTATGTGATGTGGCGGTGAAATATGGCCACTATTTGTGTTCCCATATGTAGATGTGATGAGCGAGATGTATATGCAATTATATTGATATTTTAGGGGCCACAATAGTGTTTTAGAGTTTCATGTTTTGGTGTTGCTCTTTAATCAGATAGTGTGTCTAATTGCTTTGTGCATGTTGCAGCTTGGCTTTTTATATTGGCATGTGCCTGACCTTTCCTACATATGACAAAATAAAATATTTGTAATTGCCTTTTTTTTTTGTGGGGGGGGGGGATTATTGTGCAAGTAATTGTAATGCCTCTCCATGCTTTCCCTATATATTAAAGTGCACTGGTGTGTTTATATTGCCATTTACAGTGTTTAAAAGTGGCCTGTGAAACCTTTGCGGGTTCAATTTGGAGGCCGTAATGTTTTGGCCTCCATTTTCGAGTTACGGGCTTGAACGCCATGGCGTCTTTGGAAATTTGTTGCAAAATTGAAACCTAGCAGTTACAAGCTTGACAGAACAAAGAATTGCAGCCGCGAAGTTCAACAATTCGGCCTTAAGCCGCAAGTCGTTCGTTGCTTGCTTTACGGGTCTGATTTAATAGCTTTAAGTCTTGAGGGCTACGTTATGGGCTGGGGTTTGACATTGGACGTAATGTTGATGGGCTCCGTTTCTATTGGCTGTTTCTAAATCGGGAGCCTTGCTTAATTGATCATGTTCCCGCTCCTGAAATGCTACATATGAATGCGTGGTTTCCTAAAATCACTATTGGCCCATAACTTGCGATCTTGCTGAATTGAATAGCACCATAAGTTGCGGCACACAGGTCCCGGAGTTGGTGGTTGCTTATAGAGAGAATAGGCGCATTTTTAAAGCAGGATCTTACGGTTTCTTTTACATTATTTTAACTACTATTTGACACTTAGATTTTGATTACAAATATTTACAGATTACACATAATTCAAATACACTTATATTAAATATCACAAATAGATATACATAGAACTAGCTCACTCCATACACATACCCCAATCCTATACCCCACACCCCATCCCTCAACAGTTTTACTATATATATATACAGAAACACTTATTTTGATTTATCATTATATTATTTTTTGGGATAACTATGGAGGGAGGAGAGAGGAGGGGAGAGGAGTGGAGAGGTGGGGAGGAAGAGAAGAGGTGAGTAGGAGAGAGAGAGGAGAGAGATGTGGCCCTGGAGAGAGGTGGAGGAGGTGAGTAGTGGTGGAGGAGAGGAGGAGGTGGAGGAATTGAAGAGTGGTGGAGGAGAGGAGGAGGTGGAGGAGAGGAGGAGTGGTGAAGGAGAGGAAGAGGAGAATGTGGTTCTCCTTTGGGAGATCCGAGGTCTGTGAAGTGCCGCTTTGATGACATCCAGGCCAGGATGAGGAGGATGATGGCCAAAGAGGCCATTTACGCTGCATCACCAAGTGGTGGCCCCAAAGTGACAGTCAGTTACAACAAGCGAGAGAGGGTGGCCAATGATCTATTAAACAAGCTGGACCTTCAGGCCTGGTGGTCCAGTGGGATCCAGCCTCCACGTCAGGTGAATATAAAATACATATGAAAAAATGAAGAGAAAAGACACTCTAATGTAATTATAAAACCTTAATTAATAAATTACAAAAAGGAAAGATATCTTAAAAAATGATATTTTTTACATCAATTAAAATAATATCCAAAACAATGGCGATTAAAAACTAAAATATGAGGCAACACCCCTATTTATCGCCATTGTTTTGGATATTATTTTAAGTGATGTAATAAATATTACTTTTTAAGATATAAAGATACATCACACACACTACAAATGTACATAATGACCAACAAGGACACTGACATGTCAGCTCTATGGAATTTACAAGGAAAAGATGGATCAGTCATGCATCATTAAATACATGAAGGTGACAAATCACTGTCTTCAGTGAGCACAACAACAGTAAGCAACCAATAGCGAGTCTATGTATGGGTGTGCGCACTTCAGTGTATGCAGTTATTGACCGCAGACACAATCCAGATAGCGTTAGGAGCCGAGAACAATCAAGAACAAGAACCAATGAATAGATCACATCTAGAAAATTATAGCTACTTCTAGTTGCAATTAAAAGAATTATAAAGGTGCAAGGCAAGATGTCATATAGTTAGGAATGAACACAAAACAATATATTATACATCATACTTAACACATATACCTTTCTCTTCTCTTTTTCATCTTTCAGGAGGTCTGGGTCCAGTGGTGAGCCAGAGGCAGCAGCCTCACTACATCAGAGCAGTACATCATGGACTAACCCCCCTCCCAGCAGGAACGGGCAGAGAGGAAGGAGGTAAGGAGACCATCAGCCGCACCGGTGGCATTTGACTCCACTGTACCCCTTCTCCAGAGACTGAGCCTATCATCAGGGCCCTCCGACTGGAGGCTTGCCCCATCTCCTCCTCCCCCCAGCAGTGCATCTGACTGGCCACCACCAAAAGGCACACCACCACCACCTTCACCCTCATGGAGCAAGGCTCCTGCTGGACCCTAGATCCTACCCACTGGGCCACCAATGCCACCTCCTTACCCAGCAACGACCTCCCCCCCACTGACCTCCATTCCCACCACCACCAAGTCAGACTGCTCAGGCAGAGATGCTGGCAACGATGTGTCAGCAACTGCAGTGTTGGCAGGGGATCCAGGCCAGCATCTCCGACAATCATGCGGAGGTCATGTGAAGAGGGGGCCCCATCTGATGACTAAATTGTACCTTGACTGGCTTTTCAGGATGTGGGTGGATCAGAATGCAATCCAGCAAGTCAGCAAGTCCCCAGCCCCACCTCCTCCACACCAGAGGACTCCCCATGCACCTACAGCGCAGCCGCTCCTCTCCTCCCGCCATGCCTCCGCCACCACCACCGCCAGCAGTACCGCTTCTGCTGTTTCTGCTGCATCCAGGGGGTGCCTCCCCCCCCCCCCCCACCACCTGCAGGGAGATGGGGGACTGGGGCCCTGATGTAAGGTGGAGGAGAATACACATATTTTTGTGCCTTCTTAACAGCACTCCTCATTGACAATCTGTTGGTCTAAATGTTAACGTAATCTAGCCTTGTTACAGAGTAAGGATTATGGCCTATGTGATGGTGATATTTTGTATGCAGACTTCTACCTCCCATCACATGGTCCATGATCCTCTTCTCTGTGGAAAGGTAGGGTTATTTTTAACATTTCACCAATTGTTGGTCACTGAGGAATGCCGTTAAGAAGAGATGTTGCAGTCCCTATATTTTTTAGGGTCTTTTTTTGAATGTGTTTTTTCTTCTTTTTTTTTTTGTTTTAGGCACAACTCAGGTCCATAAAGGCATCTTCTGCGTCTGCAAGCATTGTCAAAGAAATTAAGTAATTGTAAGATATTCCCAGTGCCCCTCAAGTAGACATTCCTTCAATGACAGCCCCCCTCATTAACATATAGCTTCCACAATGTTAAAGCTATCATATATCCAAATATCTAAGACATGATTGTTGTTAGCTTAAATGTAGACTAATATTGCTATGGCGGTGGACATGCAAAGTCTCAAAATGACATGAAACCCAGCATTAATACATGCACTAGTGAAGCATGTGATACTCTCCTCAATATCAGTATGACTGTGAGTCTGGCTGCTGACCTTTGTCCTCTCTGTATTAATGGGTAATGCTGATATAATGATTACCCTTTAACATGTGCTAACACCTTTATAGCTAATGGGTGTGATATCAATGTTGATTAACAATATCAGATGGAGAAGGTGATAGTACACCTTGACCACTGACGCTGGTCACAGCTAAGCATTTATTGATGGTCATGGCCAGTGAGTTATCCTGAGAACTAGCTAATCGTTAGTAATGCTTGCAGATGGAAATCAAGTGATTTGGTATATTGTAAAAAGGTACAGTATTTAGCACTGTACTTTACATGCATTTTTTTGTGTTATTTTTTTAAACCACCTTTTTTCAGTTTTTTGTTTCTGGAATACAGTATATGTGTGAAACTGGTTTGGTTGAGATAGTCCAGATGTTTAATTGAGCAGATGCTAACCAAAAGTAAGTGCTATGCGCATTACTGGTTAGTTTGATTAAATGGAATGCAGTGGTGTAGGGACCACATGTGACCCTCGGAGGTCCTATGCATCATGATTATTCTAGACTATGACATTACCCCCTTTAGGTATTCCCTTTTTCCCAAAAGGCTTCTTACCCTTCCGGGATTCGCCCACACCACACCCATGATATTAATGCATAGTCTTGTACATTTCTGAGTGTGCTCTGTGTATGAAATAAAGCTTTGTTATACCATTATCACCATGTCAGTGTTTTGTCAATGGTTGGGGTTTTGGGACATCCACATACATCACATTTGTATCACATTCCTATATCTGTAAACTAACGAGCCCTAGTTACTATGCAATAGATTAATACATATAATAATAGTAATAATAACAATAATATATATCAAATGAAAATAAAAAAATATATCACATATTATAATTGTCAAACTACGAGACGTCTTCACACTTTGCGTGGTGCGTACGACTTAGCGAGCCTCGCGTATTGAGGCGAGTCGTTTACTCGGAGCACTTAGGCGATGAGTGCCGAAGGCGCTCATTGCATCAGAACCTCGCAAAGCGAGGTGAGTCGTTAAACCACTAAAACGCGCAGCACTTAGGCGATGAGCTCCAAAGGCGCTCATTGCCTGTGAGCAATGCAAAGCAAGGCGAGCCGTTAAACAACTAAAACGCGCAGCAGTGCCAAACACTTGCAAAACGCGGGATCGCGTTACACTGCAAGCAGTTGACAAAAGCGGGACTTAGAAAAAAAAAGATACGAGACAAGGCAATTAGAAAAAAAATACGACATAGGAAAAATACGAAGTTAACGGTCGAATCGCACAAACCAAAATACAAGAAAAACACAAAAAATACAAAAACAAATACAACAAAAACATCACACACAGCACGAGAACAGCCAGGACGTCTGAAAGTGAGGTGGAATGCGAATTTATTTTGAATTTAAACAGTTTCGACACTTGAAAATCGGGTAAGTGAGAGAAAAAAATGCGGGCGAAAAAAATGGAAATGAGGCTACACGACTCCGAACAGCACAAAATACAGCCAGCGAAGTACAAGGTAGAAAAATACTAATTGGAAGGACGCAAGATGCTCGGGAAATACGTAAAACATAGACTAACAACGCCATTTTACAATACTAGCTTACACATTTACACATTAAGATTCTGAAATGGCGGATTTCCCGCCTAAACCAACGGCTTTGTCTCGCGCACGCATGCCACAGAACTGACACTTTCTCCTCAGGTAATGATAGTCTGAGTGGACATTTTCTGCTGCCGGAAAATCCAAAGAGATTGTTAGCTCTTCGGGATACTGATGGCTGAATATTAAATACAAATATGTGAAGTAAATCAATTTATATTAATAATCATTAATAAATAATTACTAAATAAATTATTCTTAAAAAAAAGGTATATATTGTTAGTTAAAAAAATTGAGCAACAAACTTATAATTTACACTTGCTTTAGTTTATCATGCTTAGCTATTTGTAATATATTAATTCATTGAATAATTAATTATTATTGTACATTCATTTATTAATTAGTAATTAGTAATCATTATCAATAAAAAAATATAAAATGTAAATATAAACTGCCTAAAGTTTATTAATACATCAATGCTTGCCTCTTTCTAATATATTTAGACATTGATTAATTAATTATTAATGTACATTACTTTATTAATTAATTATTAGTAATCATTATGAACAACAAATATTCTATATTTTACAATGCCTTTAGTTATTAATATATAAATGCTTAGCTCTTTAGAATACATTTAGTCATTGATTAATTGATTATTAATGTACATTAATGTATTAATTAGTAATATTACCACAAAAAAAAGGACCACAAACAATATGTATATTTTACTGTGCACTGACATATCCGTGTTGCTGCTGATTGCCTGATAGGGATGAATCCAAATATTACACATACTTTCCATCTTATTTCACAGTTTCATCATCTCTGCAGCTGACTGAACAAAGAGTGACGTTTGCAGCCTTTGAACAGCATAAAGATCACCTTTACAGGTATATAATTAAATTATGTTCTTATGGAACAAAAAAAGATTTTTTTTTTGGATTGATGAAAGTTATTGTTAAAATAATGTATATTAATATATTAGTTAATTAATAATTAGTAATCATTACATAAAAAGGCTTACATTTTATACTGCAATAAAAATAATAACAATTTTTAACCTGCACTTAAAGATCTGCCTTACTGCTCAATCATGTACATTGCTTTTGGAACTATTAATTAATAATAATAAAAAAAAAACAATTATAATAGATCAAAAAATATGTACATTTTACAAAGCAGTGTCTGGAGTACTTATAATTGCCTGACAGGGTTAGGACCTTCAAAGCACTTAAATATTTAAAGCAGTTTCTTAGATTCTGACATAACATGTGCGACATTTAATATTTTATACTGCTTTTATTTATAAATATATTGATGATTATGTGTTTATGTCTTGCACCTATGTCAATTACACATCATAGTTTCAAGGAATTAATTGAATACAAACATTAAAAATGATTTTCATGTCATTTCACAGATTACTCCTCTCTGCACCTGACTGAAGACAGAGAGTGAATTATCCAGGATTTTATCTGCAATAACATCAATTTCACAGGTATATGATTTCATAATGCCCTTTTTGTTTTGCATTGATGAGAGTTAATGATTAATTAATTAACCTATATTCATTTAGGATCTCATTCAATTGCAACTAAAAACTTCTGTAACAAAATATACTATGTGCTTATACAGTGCCCTATTGCATTGCTCAAATGGCAAATGAATGAGGCCCTTAGTATTTAATTATTCTTTCATAATAAAAAAAATATGCATACATATATGTTTACCTAATTAACTTTTAAAGAATGCAAATTATACCTCATAAGTCAATTGATTTCAACATTAATAAAAATACAAAATTGCACACTATTTTAAGCCCAATCTATACTTTGCTCATAGCTCTTTCTGTTTGCCCTTCTTTAGGAAAACATAATTACCTATTTAGGTTTATCATTGATGTCAGTTATTGATTAATTCATTAACGTATATTCATTTATTAATGACTTAATAATTAATTATTACAAAAAAAATCTTATTTATCAATATATATATATATATATATATATATGTATATATATATATATATATATATATATATATGTATATATATATATATATATATATATATATATATATATATATATATATATATATGTGCAGCGCTTTCCTTTTTAATGTACGCCAATACAATACAAAATGTAATCGATTTTTTTTTTTTTCATTGAAAAATTCAAAATGCTTTTCAAATCATTATTCTTTCATTAATGCTATTTAGGTTTTCCATTGAGAACAACTACAAACAATATGTACAATATAAAAAAACATTACATCTTATACCTGTATTTACAATTACAGATTACAATGGCGGACAACGGAGAAGACAGGATTGAACGCAAAAGAAGAGCGGCAAGGGAAAGGAAGCAAAGGGGGAGAGATGCACAGTCCCCCAAGTCTTCCCAACGCTTAAGAGAAGAAGACAGACAGAGACTTTAAAATAAAAGAAAAATGAGTAAGAAAGCACAAAGTGAGTGTGAAGAAAAAGAAAACAAAAACATGTCTGTGAAACATTGCCTAATGATCCAATATTGCCTCATGACACCAATGTCCATACACATGACACCAATGTAGATATAGAAAGTTGTACTGATATCTATGTTGAGGAAGCTCAGGACACTGCTTTCATTACAGCACTAACAGTAGACACTCATTATTGTGGATTACTCAACGTTGTTTGTCAGTTTTTTGGGGGACTATCATTTTCTCAAGGAAAGACCAACTGACAGAGAATTTATTGGTTGCTGTCAGAAAGGCAAGGTAAGACTTCCACAAAGACACACATTTCCAGATTACTTACAAAGTATAATAAGCGATCCAACAGTTCCTAATTATACCAATTTAAAAAAA
Organism: Discoglossus pictus; assembly: GCA_027410445.1. Taxonomy (NCBI): domain Eukaryota; kingdom Metazoa; phylum Chordata; class Amphibia; order Anura; family Alytidae; genus Discoglossus; species Discoglossus pictus. The sequence goes on along the minus strand of CM050166.1, from coordinate 282,701,680 downwards.
AACATCAGGTCTTATAACAGTGCAATTTCATTTGCTTCTATGGGTGCTACTTAAGCAGAAAATGTCCCAGGACATGGTCCATATTGTTTTAGAGTTCAAGGATAAATTTATCACCACACTTCACATTTACACCCACAAGAAGGAGAGCAAAGGAAATTTGCACAGTTATATGTCTTAGATACAATGGAAGCTGTTGAACAACGGATGACGCTTCCAGAAAATAAACACTGTTTGCGCATTGTTTGAACGGCTGGATAAAATTATGGCCAACAACCCATATAGTCAAGCATACAAACAATTAGCACAGGTTGAAAAAGAACAGCAACATGCTCAAATACACAAATTGTCAATGACAAGAGTAAATATGGTTTTAAAAAGAGATTGCAATACTGATCAAATATGGTGTAATTTACCAACAGTAAATGAGGTTGCCATGGTCTTTAAAAATGAGGATGGTGAACCACCTTTTCAGTGGGATATTAGAATATATCCATGCAATGAAGACCAGCCTTTTATAAACATAAATATATTAAGTTATAATTTGGATCATGTGACATATCCCATTTTCTTTCCAAATGGTGAGCCAGGATGGGAACCAAAATGACAATTGCAAAGTTATCTCAATAGTAAAGTTTGTGTTAGAAGCAATATTTCTATGCTGGAATATAAAGTGGCACAAACTGCTATTCGGTATCATTTTAATCCTATTTTATATTGAGGCAAACTTACAAAGCAATGGATTATTGATTCCTATCTACAAGTTGAAGCAAATAATCTAAATTTTATCACATTTCAACAATACAAGCTTTGCATAGAACAATATTGTGGATTGATGGATTATGTAGTTGAATTGGCTACCAACAGAGACATTCCAGCAAGCATTTTGCCATCCACTTTCAAAAGGATCTCCTCTCAATATGCAAGAAAGATATAATGATGCCATGGCTATTGTCACAAAATTAGGAAAACCAGATTTATTCATTACATTCACATGTAGTCCACAATGGCCAGCGATCAAGGAAAAAATGTGAATCTTGGAAAAAATTCTTCTGACCGACCAGATTTAGTGGCAAGAGTATTCAAAATAAAATTCAATTCATTAATACATGATATAACTAAAGCACAGTTATTTGGAAAATGTGTGGCTTTTGCTTATACCATTGAATTTCAAAAAAAGAGGCCTGCCAAATGCACAGATACTTTTAATCCTGCAGTTAAAAAGATACATTGAATACTGCAGAGAGAGTGGATTCAGTAATTACTGCTGAATTGCCACATCCAGAAAAATATTCAAAACTTTATGAGATTGTAACACACAGAATGATTCATGGGCCATGTGGAGATATCAATCCAAATTCACCATGTAAAAAAAATAAAAAATGTACAAAAGAGTTCCCCAAACAATTTCAAATGCAAACTTATGCCAATTGTGATGAATACCCTTTGTATAAAAGAAGAGTAGGATAAACAGCTATTATCCGTGGCCAAGAGGTCGATAATAGATATGTAGTTCCATATAATCCACATTTGCTGATGAAGTACAATGCACACATAAATGTGGAAACTTGCACTTCTATTAAATCCATCAAAATGTGTATAAATATATATACAAAGGATATGATGCAGCAACTGTTGTTGTGCAAGGTGCACAAAACAAAAGGGAAAATCCAATCTTACATGACAAACTTTCATATTATTTAGATGCTCGCTATGTCAGTGCTCGAGAAGCAATGTGGCGTCTTCTGAAATTTGAGATGCATGATCGTTCACATGTTGTGTATCGATTAGCTGTCCATTTGCCACACAGTCAGTTTGTTTGCTTTACTGCAGGCAATGAAAGAACTGCCTTAGCACAAAGTGAACATTGAGAAAAAACACTTACTGCTTGGTTTCAATAAAACTGCCAGGATACTAAGGCCAGACAATTTTTTTACATTGAGATTCCATATCACTATGTATTTGTAAATGGGCAATGGTGACATCAAAAAAGGGATACTCATACAAATATACAACAAATTTATATCGTCACTCCAAGAAAACGTTTCAGTTTAAGATTAGTTTTTTTACATGTTCCTGATGCACAAAGTTATGAACATTTACGCACAGTGAATGACAAAGTTTATGATACTTTCCTATCAGCTGCAAGACATCAAAACTTTATAGCAGGTGATACAGACTGGGAGAGATGTCTGGAAGAAGCAGCACTATGTCATATGCCAAAGAAAATGAGAGAAAATGTTGCATTCATTTGCATCTTTTGCAATGTACCTGATGCATTTGCTTTGTGGGAAACATTAAAATTAAATACGTGTGAAGACTTCTTGAAGCGTTACAATGAGCCCATTGCACTCTTAAAAGCGTTAATGGAAATTCAAGAAATATTTATTGCTCATGGATTAAATTGTGCAAGTTTTAATTTGCCTGATCCAGGACTTATAGATGACATCAACTTTGATGATTATGACACTGAACTTCCGCAACAAAAAACACAAGAAAAACTGTCAACTTTAAATACTTTATAATTGCAAGCATTTAATGCCATCACAAAGGCTACAGATGATGAAATGGTAAAAGACCATTATTTCTATATAGATGGCCTGGTAGATCAGGAAAAACTTATCTGTACAATTGTTTGATGCGTTATATTCGTGCACATAGTCAAATAGCAAGGCCATTTGCTACAACTGGAATTGCAGCACTTTTGTTAGAAGGTGGCAGAACTGTGCATAGTGGATTTAAACTGCCAGTTCCCATTTTAGAAACATCAGTGTCAGATATACGACTGAATTCTTTACAAGCAAAAAAAAGGTAAATTAATTATCATAGATGAGGCAACAATGATGTCATGTCATGCCTTGCAATGTATTGATAGATTATTAAAAGAAGTGATGGATAATAATTTGCCATTTGGTGGAAAGGTGATGTTGTTAGGAGGCAAACATTACCTGTTGTGCCACATGGAAATAAGTCTGACATCATTGAAACATGTATCAAGACAAGTAAACACCTCAAATTAGAATTAAATATGAGATCTGAAGGACAAAACAAATTCAATGATTGGCTCATTTAAATTGTAGAAGGAAAACATCCACAAATAAATGATTCCCCCAATGATACCATTGAAATTCCATTACAAATTGTTTGCAAGAAATCACTCATATCGGCAATCTTTCTAAACACTCTCAATAATGATGATTACTCAGACATTGCAAACAAAGTGATATTAACATCCAAAAATATAGATGCCTTGAATCCAAAAAACGAAATTTTAAAATTAATCAACGCCCCCAAAATAATTATTACAGTGCAGATTCAGTTGTGGCAGACGATAGAGACAGTGAATCTAACTTTAGTATAGAATTTATTAATTCTTTAACACAATCTGGAATGCCACCACATGTTTTGCAACTGAAAAAAAGGGGAAATTGTCATGCTATTGAGAAATATGAATCAAAATAAAGGACTTTGTAATGGGACCAGATTAAATGTGCATGATTTAAAACAGGGGTCACCAAACTTGGTCCTGGAGGGCCGACCCAGGCCTGGATTTGTGGATATCCTTGCTGCAAACAGGTGAGTCAATCAGGATGGCTGAAGAAACAAGATTCTCACCTGTTTGCAGCAAGGATATCCACAAATCCAGGCCTGGTGCGGCCCTCCAGGACCGAGTTTGGTGACCCCTGATTTAAAAGATCATTTTGCACATGCAGAAATGGTGACTGGTACCCTTAAAGGTGAACAAGTTTTTATACAGAGAATTGATTTAGCTTCAAGTGAGAGTGGTTTGCCTTTTGCCCTTCAAAGGAGACAATTTCCAGTAATCATGGCATTTGCAATGACCATAAATAAATCCCAAGGACAAACGTTTAAGTCTGTGGGTATTTTTTTACAGGAACCTGTATTTGCACATGGACAACTCTATGTTGCTTTTTCAAGGTGCACAAATCCAGATGATATTAAAGTTTCAATTGGAGATAAAAGTCAGGGTGATCTATTACACGATGGACGCATTTTTACAAAAAACATTGTGTACTATGAAGTTTTGTAAAGATAGAGAATAGTGGCTTCATTTTCAGGACGAAATGTAATGTCACTCGGGCTCTTTTTAGAGGACCACTATTTCACATACGAAACTCTATGTACAATTTTACAAAACAACAACAATAACAAAACAAATGGGGGGAAAAACAACAACAATAAACAGTGGTTATATCCCATAGAAAAGAATTAAAAGTCCGCTGGGCTCTTTTTAAGGTAACCACTTGGATATGAAAAAACAAAAAGTATTGGAATGTCTTGGAAGTGGCCTTTTGCCAGGATTGGCCCCACAAAACAGTTATGTTGCTTTTTATTACTGTTATACTGTTTAAAGTGTAATACATTAACTTTATGTTTGTAATGTTAAAATTGTTTTTGCAAAGGTCACAAAAGTTGTTTCATTGTATATAATTAAGGATTCGTGTTAATAGGAGTATGATCGTTTGTTGTAAAAATTAAATGTATCATTAAATACAGAATATTGATCTAGGGAGTAATCTGATTGCCAGTTAATGGGGTCAGGAAGGAATTCATTGTTTCCCTTCTTTGATACAATTGGCTACGTTTTCTTGTTTTTTTTACTGTTTGCCTTCCTCTGGATTCAATACCTATGTGGTTTAACAGTACTTTAAATAAAAGTTGAATGTTACAAACCATTATGTAATGGTTTAATATACTCATTCATATAAAGTTGACCTAATGCTGTTACTCATCCATACCTCAGATTTAAAAATGTTAGTATTATTAATAAAAATGGTTCACTAATGTTTCAAATCTAAGCTGCGTGTTGCAAAGCATTTATGTAATGGTTTACAACTTTTTATTCATACAAACTTCATCCATTGTTACATTATTCCTGCATAGATGATGATTACAAATTTGAATATGGTTAAAAACTGATCCTTTACCAGTTGTTGAAAGACAAGTTTACTGTTAACAAAATAAAATAAAAAAATTGTTGTACTTCTTTCTACATAACAAAAGATTAAGAGTGTCACAGACTCACAAAAAGCATTCCCAGTATTAAAATTTAAATTTTTTATTGACCATCATTTTTTGACAGGCAAGTCGCTAGTATATCACATATTATAATTGTCCAACTACGATTCGTCGTCAAGCTGTGTTGCGTGGTGCGTACGACTTAGCGATGAGCGCCTGCGGCGCTCATCGCCCGGCGAGCCTCGCACAGTGAGGCGAGCCGTTAAATCGTAACACTTGGGAAATGAGCGCCGCAGCTGTTAACTCATAGCACTTAGCCAATGAGGCAATGAGCGCCACAGGCGCTCATTGCTGCTGAGCCTCGCGTTAGAAACGTCACACGCACAACTTAGAAAAAATCCCACCTTGGAACCAACCTTAACGTAACAAACACCAACACGCACTAAGAATCCGACTATAATGGCCGACCCACGCGCAACTAAAAACAGTGAAAACACACCAAATACTAACACAAACTACATAAAAAGCTTACCCATAGCAAGGGGGGGCACCCAGGACCTCTGAAAGTGAAGTTACACCTCCATTTAAGTCCAAATTCCTGAGTTCAGACACACAAAAATCCGCTAAGCGAGAGAAAAAATGGCCACCAACAAAAACGAAAACAAGGCTCACAGCCCAGCCACGTACAAATTAGACAAGAAGGGATCCGAGATAAGCTCGGAAACCCACATTAACCCCAGGGGATCCGAGATAAGCTCGGAGCCCTGCATTAACCCCACATTAACCATCGCAGTGGGGGTCCCGATTGCACGTGATCGGGGTCCCCCGCTGCAATCAAAATTCAAAATTACCACGTTACAGGTCCTTAAAGGACCGTAAATGTCCTTAAAGGACCTGTTGTAAAAGAAAAAAATATATACACTGTCACCCTGTCAATCATGGGGTCAATACAGATCCCTATAAAACCCTCATTAACCCTGTCACTCATGGGGGTCAATATAGACCCCCATAAGCCCTTCATTAACCCTGTCACTAATGGGGGTAAATACAGACCCCCATAAACCCATCATTAACCATGTCATTCATGGGGGTCAATAGAGACCCCCATAAGCCCTTCATTAAGCATGTTACTCATGGGGGTCAATACAGACCCCCATAAGCCCTTCATTAACCCTGTCACTCATGGGGGTCAATACAGACCCCCATAAGCCTCTATTTAACCCCATCAGTCCCATAAGGGTATATTAACACCATTATGGGCCTGTTACAACACTACATTAACCACATAAGTGCCATGATGGTCCTCAAGGACCATCATGACACTAAGTATAAACACTATACTGCACTATACCACTCCCAATAAAACATTAAAGATCAACTAAACCCTCTACACTAACCTATTAACATCTACACTACCTACCCCCTATTAACCCCCACCACTCTAATTACAGAAAATAAAAAAGCCTAAAGTCACAAACAAAAAAATCTACATTACATGAAATAAAAAAGTAACTCACAAAAAAAAATACATTACACAAAATAATAAAACCTAAGTCACAAAAAATAAAAAAAGGAACATTACAGAAAAAAAAGAAAATTACAACCCCCCCCCACCTCACTACAGAAAAAAAAATACACACCTGAAAAGGAAATACATATAATACAAATACATACAATACAAATACATATAATACAAATACATACAATTACAATACAATTACATAAAATTACAATACAATTACAATACTATCTAATATACATTACACAATCTATCTAAATAAATAGCATAATCTAATGTACATCCTATCTATATAATAATACATTCCCAATCTATCTAAATAAATTCCATAAACTAATATACATCATATCTATATAATAATACATACCCAATCTATCTAAATAAATAACACAATTTAATATACAATACATCCTATGCTATCTATATAAAACCCCTAGCTAACATACAATAAATGCTATCTATATTAACTAATCTAAGTCTAAGCTAAAATAAAAAAATTAAGACCACTTACCTTTGCAGATGATCATTGCGATCAGCCACCTACGAAAAAAAAATTACAAAAAATTAGTGCAACACGTTTACACTAATAAAATAAACATTATAGACATTTTATACATTACATACATTCTATACATTATATACATTCTATATATTCTAAATATTGTACTCACCTTTCCGCCATGTCCTGTCCGGCATTCTTTCAATCCTTCTCCGGCACAGCACCTGTTAAAAAAAATAAAACATTAATACACATACATCAAAATAAAATACACATAATCTACATTATACTTACCTACCCGCGATGTCTCCGGCCTCCTCCGGATCCTCTTCTGCCACGCCCTGTAAAAAAGAAAATATATATATATATATATATACTTACATCCGCACTCCCGGACATCCCCGACGCTAATGAGGCTCCAGGAGAATTTTCAGGAAGAAAATAAGCAATGGCGCCTTCTGATTGGTTGAAAACGCTGTCTATCAAATTCACTAAATCAGGAGGCGCCAATGTGTGAGTCAATCAGAAAGGGATACACCCTAAAATCCCACTCTGATTGGATAATGCACCTATCAATCTTTATTTAAACCAATCACAAGGCGCAGATGCCTTCAGCCAATCACAATGGAATACACCCCCACAGGGTGATTGGTTGGAGCCTCTGCGCATTCTGATTGGTTGCACTGACAATAGCCAATCACAATGGAATAAACCCTCATGTACTGATTGGTGAAGGATTTGCGCATTCTCATTGGCTACTGTTAAAATCAATCAATATTACAGCCAATGGGAAGCCGCAGATGTCTTCTCCAATCAGTACGTGGGGGTATATTACATTGTGATTGGCTGGTGGCAATAAAGCCTTAGGATTGGTTCAAATAAAGATTGAAAGGTGTGTTATCCAATCAGCATTGTATTTTGGGGTGTATACTTTTTTAATTGGTTCACAAATGGGGTCTTCTCATTGGCTGAATTTGATAGACAGCCTTTTCAGCCAATCAGAAGCCGCCATGTGTGTCGTTTTTTTGTTTTGTTTATTTTTTAAAGGCGCGGATGCTTCCGTAGAAGACGAGAAGGCCGGAGACATCGCGGAAAGGTAAGTATAATGTAGATTGTGTTTATTTTACTTTGCTTTATGTTTACTAATGTAATGTTTTTTTTTGACAGGAGTAAAGATGGCCGACGGAACATGGCGGACGGAACATGGAGGACGTGACATGCTGGAACGGGACATGCTGGAAAGGTGAGTATAATAGTTACAATATTTAGAATATTTACAATGTTTACAATGTTTACAATGTTTAGGTATTTCATGTAAATGTGTTGTTTTAATTTTTGGAATCTTTTTTACCGTAGGTTGCTGATCTGAAGAAACATCTCAAAGGTAAGTGGCCTTAATTATTTTATTGTAGCTTACAATTAGGGTATATATATATAGAGAGAGAGCACGGATTGTATATTACATAGATAGGGGGATGTATTATTACATAGTATTGTATATTACATAGTGGGATGTATATTACATTATATAGTGGCATATATATTACATAGTGGCATTTATATTAGATAGTGGCATGTATAGTAGATAGTGGCATGTATAGTAGATAGTGGCATGTATATTACATAGGGTTGTATTGTAGTTTATTTAATTGTATTGTATTTTATTTTATTTAATTGTGTTGTATTTTAGTTTATTTAATTGTGTTGTATTTTAGTTTATTTAATTGTGTTGTATTGTATTATATGTATGTATTATATGAATTTCATTTTCAGGTGTGTAATTTAAAAAAAAAAATTGTAGTGAGTGGGGGTTGTAATGTATTTTGTTATTTTCTGTAATGTTCCTTTTTTTATTTTTTGTGACTTAGGTTTTTTTTTGTTCTGTAATGTACATTTTTTATTTTTGGTGATTTTAGTTTTTATTATTTTATTTTATGTAGATTTCTGCTTTTTGAGGAATTTAGTTACTTGAGGCACACAGTACACTCACATTGTGTGACAAACAGCATTTCAACACTTTCTTTTATTGACCGTCATTTTTTGACGGGCAAGTCGATAGTATATATAAAACTAGCGACTTGCCGGTCAAAAATGACGGGGCAATAAAATTGTAAGGCATGTAATGCTGTTTGGGCCAGACATTCATTTTTTTGGTGGTCCGAGATCCTTCCGCGCTCATTGGTTGTTGTATTTTTTTTTCTGATAGGCGCTATTGCTGTTATAGTTTGGTCGGCAGTGATCTGCTTTTTGCGCTTATTTCAAGGCTTTGTGTGCTATGAGCAGCATTGGCGCTCGTTGTGAGTCATGCGGTGAATGGCTTTTGTGTTTATTTTGAGAGTGTTTTTTTTGTTTTTGTGTATATTTGTTTTTGTATGCTTATGAAATAACTAATAAATTAATAAATTAATATACTTTACCTATCTGGAAGTAATATATGCAGGAAGCATTGTGCTGACGAGCTGACACTCTGTTTTGATGTTCCTGCAGCATAGAATGTCGGTTTGCACTGTTGTGGAGCAGAGGTGTCAGTGTCAGCACTGTGTGCAGTGTGTAGTGTAAATAGGCTATGTGCACGAGGGATAGCGGTTAGAGTTGCTGTGTACTTCCACATTGTGTAAGTTAGTGTTGTAAAATGGCGGCAAATGTGTTTGGTACGCGGCTGTGGATGATGTAGCGTCCTTGGTAAGAGTGTATCTTGTACCTCGTACAGCTTTTTTGAAAAGCCGTATGTGCTTGGTGGTGTTTTGCGTGTTTAGGGTCCCGTAGCCTTGTTTTCGTTTTTTTCGGAGTCCATTTTTTCTCTCGCTTAAGGGATTTTCGTGTGTCTAAACTCGGGAATTTGGACTTAAATTGAGGTGTAACTTCACTTGCAGAGGTCCTGGGTGCCCCCCCCCCCCTTGCTGTGGGTATGCTTTTTATGTATTTTTAGTGTGTATTTATTGTGTTTTAAATTTTTTAAGGTGCGTGCGGTTCGGCCGTTAAGGTCATATTTTTGCAAGGTCGTAATGTTTTTTTTCTAAGTCCAGCGATTCGTATTTTTTTGTGTAAGTCCATATATAGTGATTGTGTGTTAGATCTATTTTGGTAAAGTGCCGATTGTGTGGGTGTTTGTAACCGCGTGTGAGGCGCCGTAGAGCCTCCACCTCCACAAATGCAGCCCCTCGCTTCGTGAGGGTCCACATTTCCGGCCTGTAATGAGCCTTTGCAGTCGACATGGGAGTCTTCACCTCCGCAAATGTGTCCCCTCGCGGCTTCGGGATGGACGCAGTTCTTTGAGCTCGCAAAGCGTGATGACGATTCGTAGTTTGACAACTATTATATGTGATAGTATATAATAATATAGGTTTAATACATATTAGAGGTCCAATTGGAGTATCAACATTCCTCTGAAGGCCTGATAACAATATGACCAGTGATAATGTGAATTGATTGATATCAAAACACTTGAAGGGATTTCACCAAATGATAACGGCGATCTGGATCCAGTGGTGAGCCAGAGGTGGGGGCGCCGGCTCCATAGGACACACTTAATGTCATGTCACCAGATGATAATGGGTATACATCTTGACACATGGCCACCGGCAATGGTGTGGGACTTTTCAGGATGGGCGTAGTGGAGATCCCCGATGGAGGTTTGTTGGCTGTTGCTCCATGTCTCTCTGCCCAGCCTCCATGTGTGTTTGCGACTCTTCCTGATGGGTTAGAGTAGATTAGTGTGGTGTATGTTCCGCTGGTCCCCTTCTGGATTGGTACCTTGTGGTGGTGAATGGGCTTGTGTACTTCAATGAAGCTGTGAGCTATACCATGTAGGGTCACTCTAGGTGGGCAGGTCATAGCAGAGATCGGCGACAAATTGCAGTCCACTGGAGAAGGAACTGGCAACTCACTCAGTATCTTTGGCATGCACACCTTGTGGATAAGCACAGACAGAGACATAGGGCCTCATTCAATTGTGATTGGGCCAATTGAATAGAGCATATTTTTTTTACAGAAGTTTTTAGTTAGTGAAGACCTTGCTTTTGGATAGAAGTTCACTAACTAAAAACTTCTGTAAAAAAAATGTTCTGTTCTTGTAATCGAATGAGGCACATAGCTAAGTGTGCTGCAGTCCATAGAGTCACAGAGAGTTCCCCTGGTACTTGATATATGACATGTGGAGGTTTAATTTGGCCACTATTTATCTTCCCAATGTAGATCTTATGAGTGAGATGTATATAAGAAGATCTTTGTATGTTAAGGGTCGACATTAGAGCCTCTGTGAGTGAGAAAGGGATAATATGGCAGCCAGTTTCATGTTTTTGTGTTGCAATTTAATTTGGTAGTGTCTCTTTAATTGCTTTTTGCATCTTGCAGCAACACTTTTCATATTGGCATATGCATGACCATTCCAACATATGAGGAAAAAAACTAAAAATGTTAAGGCCTATTTGTTAATTGGGAATGTTTGTCCAATGAATTCTAATGCCTTCCATTGCTTTCCCTATATTTTAAAGTCCATTGGTGTGTTTAAATTGTATTTTGCAGTGTTACAAAATAGTCTGTAAATCCTTTGCAGGTCCCATTTGGAACCCATAATATTTTTGGCTACATTTGCTACTCGTGTGTTTTAAAACAATTGCTGGCCTTTTGGAATTTAGCAATTGAATAGATATTTGCGATTTTAGCAATTGTAATTTGCGGCTTTGACAGATCAAAGGCTTAGATGGGTTGTAAGTTACGATTTTGGCAATCGCAGTGATTTTTAGCTTCTAACCCGTAGATCTTTTGCGGCTCTCTAAAAGACACCAATTGAATATCAAATTAGTTTACAGGCTCCATTACGGGCTCCAGTAACCAAACAATTGCTCCATTGAATGAGGCCCCAAGTCTCTTAGATTACAATGTGAAATAGATGTTTTATAGTCTGTCCTATTTTCGTGATCATCTCTAGCTTGTACAGTAAACACATTCTGGTCTCTATTGCAGCTGCTTACTGCATGTCTGTACATTTAATTGTATTACAAATGTGTTTTGAATAAAAAAAAGTAGCAGCAAGTATGGAATCCAGTGAATATGTTACTGCAGTAAATATTTAGTAAATTGCTGAAATTTTCATGTGATTACAAACCATAATGTTTCCAGCTACTTGCTGTAGTATGGGAAAGATCAATATATTTAGACCATTCTGATGGCACTCATATGCTGACAGTTTATTGTTTTTCTTGGAAGCTAACCAGGTAACTGTTGTGATGCAGTTATGTATTATTCAGTGTTATTGGCTCAGTTACTCTTGAAACTGTCCTATTACTGGTATCCCTTACAAACTGAGTGATAAATGTCTTATAATGTTATAACAAACTTGTCCTATATATAAAAGTAAAATGTTTCCATTTCCACAAATATATCCAGCTACCAGACAAGGAATTGTTACATAAATTTGCATAACCTCTGCAGGACCCTAACCTGGATTTTTAGCTAAGCAACATGATTGTGTATGGAGCGCATAATGCAGCGCTACAATGCAGATTGCTTGCAAAACAGAATTTAGGCTTTTTTTTTTGCACAAGAATTTCCGTATTGGCCCGAATATAAGCCGCACACACATATAAGCCGCTCCTGTGAAATGCAAGAAGAACAAATTAAGATAATATCCAAGTATAAGCTGGAACTTACCTACAGTGTCTTGCAAAGGTATTCACCCCCTTGGCATTTTTCGTGTTTTGTTGCACCACAACCTGGAATTACCGTATTTATCGGCGTATAACACGCACCGGCGTATAACAAGCACCTCATTTTAAGAAGGAAATTTCAGGGGAAAACTTTAAATTTCAAATAAAGAACTTTGAAGCAAAATCCTCAACCTCAACCTCCCTCCTCATCCTCAACTCCCTCCTCAACCTCCCGCCTCATCCTCCCCGCTTACCCCCCCATCCTCAACCCCCTCCTCAAACCCCCTCTTCCACCACCCTCCTCAACCCCCCCATCCTCATCCTCCTTCCTCAACCCCCCTATCCTCAACCCCCTCCTCAACCTCAACCTCCCTCCTTATCCTCAACCCCCCTCCTCATCCTCAAACCCCTCCTCATCCTCAACCTCCCTCCTCACCCTCCCTCCTCATCCTCAACCCGCTCCTGAACCTACCTCCTCATGCTAAACCCCCTCCTCATCCTCCCTCCTCATCCTCAACCTCTCTCCTCATCCTCAACCCCCTCCTCAACCTCCCTCCTCATCCTCCCTCCTCAACCCCCCCATCCTCAACCCCCTCCTCAACCTCCCTCCTCAAACTCCCTCCTCAACCCCCCCATCCTCAAACCCCCCCTTAACCCCCCCCATCCTCATCCTCCTTCCTCAACCCCCCTATCCTCAACCCCCTCCTCAACCCCCCTCTTCAACCTTAACCCCCTCCTCAACCCCCCTCCTCAACCTCCCTCCTCAACCTCATTCTAAACCCTCTCTGCATTCTAACACCCCCTCATCATTCTAACCCCCCTCCTCAACCTAAACCCCCCTCCTCAACCTAAACCCACCTGCTCAACCTAAACCCCACTAAATACCTCCCCCTCACTTACCTGCTTCTCCTCCGGCCCCCGCTCCGCTCCTTGCCCGGCGTGCATGTGACGACACCGGCGCGCCACGTCATTAGCATATACCGGGTGTTGGCACCCGGTATATGCTAATGACGTGACGCGCATGTGACGTCACATGCGCGCCGGGTCAAGGAGCAGAGCGCAAACCGGAGCAGAATCAGGTAAGTGAGGGAGAGGTATTTAGGGGGGTTTAGCATATACCGGGTGCCGGCACCCAGTATATGCTAATGACGTGGTGCGCATGTGACGTCACATGCGCGCCGGGTCAAGGAGCGGAGCGGGGGCCAAGCAGAAGCAGGTAAGTGAGGGGGAGGTATTTAGGGGGGTTTAGGTTGAGGAGGGGGGTGATTTAGAATGCGGAGGGGGGTTTAGAATGCGGAGGGGGGGTTAGAATGCGGAGGGGAGGTTGAGGATGAGGAGGGGGGAGGGAATATCGGAGTATAACACGCACACATCATTTGCCCCCTATTTTCAGGGAGAAAGAAGTGTGCCGATAAATACGGTAACATGGATTGTTTGAGGATTTGCATCATTTAAATTACAGAACATGCCCACAACTTTGAAGATTTTTTTTTTATTGTGAAGCAAACAACAAATAGGACAAAAAAACAGAAAAAGTTAACGTGCATAACTATTCACCCCCCTAAAGTCAATACCTTGTAGAGCCACCTTTTGCGGCAATCACAGCTCCAAGTTGCTTTGGATAAGTCTCTGTGAGCTTGCCACATCTTACCACTGGGATTTTTGCCCATTCCTCCTTGCGAACCTGCTCCAGCTCCTTCAAGTTGGTTGGATTGGTTGATGGTTTGTGCCTTTGTGAACAGCAATCTTTAAGTCTGACCGCAGATTTTCTATTGGATTGAGGTCTGAGCTTTGACTAGGCCATTCCAACACATTTATATGTTTCTCCTTAAACCACTCAAGTGTTGCTTTAGCAGTGTGTTTGGGTTCATTGTCCTGCTGGAAGGTGAACCTCCATCCTAGCCTCAAATCACGCACAGAGTGGTACAGGCTTTGTTCAAGAATATCCCTGTATTTAGCACCATCCATCTTCCCCTTAACTCTGGCCAGTTTATCAGTCTCGGCTGCTTAAAAACATCCCCACAGCATGATGCTGCCACCACCATGTTTCACTGTGGGGATGGTGTTCTTTCAACCTCCAAGCCCGTAGGACGTTGAAAAATGGAGATTGGATTTCAAAGTCCTACGGCCTTCACTTACGAGTTACGGGCTTGGACGTTGGTCATGAGGATGATCTCTGTTTCCATTGGCTGTTTCTGCATCGAGAGTTATGGGCTTGCTCCCATAACATGTTCAAGCCCACAAATGCTACGTCCGACGGCAATGGTTTCCAATATTCGGGACCGGCGCCTAACTTGCGGGCCAATTGAATAGCATCGCAAAAGTAGAGCAACGGGAGCCCACAATTCAATTGCAGGCATTTGGCTGCCTGCGATCAAGTTGCGGGCCCCGAACTGAATGAGGCTCAATGACTTAGGAGCATAGCAGTAATAAATGGCATTGATCTCTCATTAACAAAATATTTCAATTTCAGTTTTTGGGTAGATCAGCAGGGCTGACAAGCCCAAAAGGGTAATTATTTATCAAATAGCGTCGGTGACATGCAAGAATGCTTTCCATTGATTTTTAAGAAGAAATTAGGTGGTGTATTTTCTTTGGCTTCATAAGATTTATTAAACTCAATATGACCTCAAAGTAGTCATTCACTAGTGCCTTGCAAAAATAACAGTGAAGACAGTTTTGAAGAAAATGGCACTTGTTTTTTCTCAGTAAGTTACAAAAAAATACTCTACTAGCTCACAGTACTATACACGTTCAGTAAAAATTGTTTGAACTACTACAAATTTAATTAAAACAAGGACATTGTGTGAAAACAGACTAGAATTACATGAATGACTTTGGAGAACAGTGTGAACTTTGTAAAGTACTGCTATTTCTTTGAACTTTGGATTATATATAGCTGCGATTTATATAAAAACTGTACAAAAATGATACTAAATCACAGTAACAGGACAGTTTCAGGGACACGTTTGCTCATAGTTCTTGATTAATTTTGATTAGAAGTTGCTCCTTTTCCATCTCCTACACCAGGTACTGACATAAAAGCATAAAATGTGTTTGCTACATGTGAAGTTAGATTTAGTAAGTTTAAATATTGGTCATACTCAGACATGTTTTGGTACAAATAAATGCATCTATTTAGGCATGTTTTATTGTTTTATATACATGTTTTAACTATGCTGATGAATCCATAGTTTCCTCTTCAATGAAATTGTCACATAAAATGTACATTTCACTCACTTATAAGAAGCCACAAGAGTAACAGGTTCCTGCCTTTCGCAGTCTCCTATTGTCTTCCTGTTTTCTCTCATGAGAAGTTTCATCTTGCACAGCTGTCACCAGAGAACCAGGGCTTGACAGTGCAAGTATATTGCTGTGAGCAATAATACATTAATATGCTGTATGCTTCTTCCTGCAGTATGACTCTGTTAGATTGAAGTACTTCTCCTGTGGCAGTGTCCTTAAGTAAAAGCAGCAGAATATGTCATGAGAAAGAACACAAAGCATTGTTGAGGCTCCTGAAGCTAAGAATTTGTTACTGTGGGGCTTCTTAGAAGTAAGTGAAGTAAACATTTTATATCATACCTTCATTGAATACAATAACAATCAGTTATCCTATTTAAAACATTTGTAACCAAAATAAGGTTGTCCCTTTAAGGTACAGTCATAAATATCACTCCCTAAAGCAATTAGCTGCATGCTCATGTTTTGTCTATAGTTACCAGCTATGCAGCCTGAATTTGGTGTCTGTTCACTGCCTGAGGCTTTGTAATCTCAAGCTAAAGTTTCCCTAACTCGTATCAATTTAAAAAGTTTAATATATGAAGGTATTAGATATTATATATTCCCCTTCGGGGTTGCTAACTTGTTATTATGAAGGGGCTTGTGTACTTCGATGAAGCTGAGAGCTTTACCATGTAGGGTCAGCCAAGTCGGGCAGGTCATAGCAGAAAGATCAGACAAATCATGGTCCACTGGAGAAAGTAACTGCAACCCACTCCTGTAATGTTATTAAGAAAACTTAATGGGCAGCACAACCAGAGACATAACGATATGGCACTGGAACAATAGATCATAGATATAACTCCAGGAAAAGATGTTACTATTAGAGATGTCGCGAATAGTTCGCCGGCTGACTTTTTTTGGCGAACATAGCATGTTCGCGTTCGTGGCGAACTGCGAACATATGCGAGATTCGACCCGCCCCCAATACTTTATCATTGAGCAAACTTTGACCCTGCATATCACAGTCAGCAGACATATTCCAGCCAATCAGCAGCATACACTCCCTTCCACACCCTTCTACCTCATGGACAGCAGCCATTTTGGAATCATAAGTAACTTGCAGTCTTACTGAGAGGAGGGACAGTTTGGATGATACTGCATCAATAGGGAAAACCATAGCTAGGCAAGTTTATTCAGTGTCCAGTGAAGTGCTGAAGGACTCTTGTGCATTATTATTATTATTATTACTACTATTTAATGTGTAGATGTACCAGCTGGGCATGCATTATTATTATTATTATTATTATTATTATTATTATTATTATATAATGTGTAGATGCACCAGCTGGGCATGCTCTTGTGCATTATTATTATTATTATTAGTAAAATACTACTACTAATAATAATAATAATAATGCACAAGAACATGCCCAGCCAGTACATCTACACATTATATAGTAATAATAATAATAATAATAATAATAATAATAATAATACACAAGAGCATGCCCAGCCGGTACATCTACACATTATATAGTAATAATAATAATAATGTAGAAGAGCATGCCCAGCCGGTACATCTACACATTATATACTAATAATAATAATAATAATAACAATAATAATAATAATGCTCAAGAGCATGCCCAGCCGGTACATCTACACATTATATAGTAGTAATAATAATAATAATAATAATAATAATAATAATAATATAGAAGAGCATGCCCAGCCGGTACATCTACACATTATATAGTAATAATAATAAGAATAATAATAAAGCAGAAGACCTCCCCTGTGTATCCCCCCCCCACTCCCTCCCATGTGTCTCTCTCCCCCCCTCTCCACTGTGTCTCCCCCCCACTCCCTCCCATGTGTCTCTCCCCCCCCCTCTCCCCTGTGTCTCTCCCACCCTTGCCTGTGTCTCTACCCCCTCTCAATTCCCCAGTGTTTCTTTCCCCCCTCTCCTGTGTCTTTTCCCCCTTCCCTCTTCCCTGTGTCATTCCCCCCTCCCCTGTGTCTCTACCCCCCTCTCCCTTCCCGTGTTTCTTTCCCCCCTCCCCTGTGTCTTTCCCCCCTTCCCTCTCCCC
This sequence comes from Discoglossus pictus, assembly GCA_027410445.1. Taxonomy (NCBI): domain Eukaryota; kingdom Metazoa; phylum Chordata; class Amphibia; order Anura; family Alytidae; genus Discoglossus; species Discoglossus pictus. Next base: position 282,683,722 of record CM050166.1, on the reverse strand, counting down.
TGTGTCTCTCCCCCCTCATCAGTGTCTCTTCCCCCTTCTCCCCTGTGTCTCTACCCCCTCTCCCCTGTGTCTCTACCCCCTCTCCCTTCCCCTGTGTTTCTTCCCCCCTCCTCTGTGTCTTTACCCCCTTTTCTCTCCCCGGTGTCTCCTCACCACTCCCTCCCATTAGTCTCTCCCCCCCTCTCCCCTGTGTCTCTACCCCCCACTCTCTCCTGTGTCTCTCCCCCCTCCCATGTGTCTCTTCCCCTCACCTCTCCCTTACCCTTTTTCTCTTCCCCCCTCTGCCCTGTGTCTCCCTCCCCCTCTCCACTGTGTCTTCCTCCTCCTCTCCCCTCTCCTGTGTCTTCCTCTCCCTCTCCCCTGTGTTTCCTCCCCCTCTCTCCTCCCCTGTTAGCTTCTATACGCATAAATACATACGATAAGAAATCTGGAGGGGGTTACCCCTTACCCCCCCCCCAGTTCCAACACCCATGTGTACTGTATAATATTGTATTGCATTATGTTATATTATATTACTAGCGACTTGCCTGGCACAAATGATGGGGCAATAACGTTTGAAGCCATGGCAATGCTGTTTGCCACACAATGTGATGCTTTTTGTACTCTGAGGACCTTCGGCGCTCATTGTGAGCCTCTTCCCTCGTGTCCTTCATGTTTCGTGCTTTGCAACAATCAATCTTCGGCGCTCATCGCAAAGACAGTTATATAAGTACAGTGTTAAATATATAATTTTTTTTGTGCAGTGTAAATTAAAAAATGTATTCAGGTCTCAGAGCATAATAAAGTGATTTAGATTTGTAACTGCTTTGAGAGTGCTATCGCTGGCAGCCAATGAGCAGTAATCCAGATATATAACTGCAGAGTAAAAAGTAAAACATTTTAGTGTAGTGTAAAGTCTACATTTTTATTTTCCATTACTAATTAATACTTATTAAATGAATGCACGATAATAACTATTGTGAATGAACAAATGTATTAGGAAGTGCGAAGCGTTAATGTATGTAAAGTAACCGCAGTGTAAAATATGCTATTAAGCGTATTTTTTTAATATATATTTTTTTTTAATAATAATGAATTAATTAATTACTTAAATACTAAAATACCCCCTCCTCTGTGTCTTTACCCCCTTTTCTCTCCCCGATGTCTCCTCACCACTCCCTCCCATTAGTCTCTCCCCCCCTCTCCCCTGTGTCTCTACCCCCCACTCTCTCCTGTGTCTCTCCCCCCTCCCATGTGTCTCTTCCCCTCACCTCTCCCTTACCCTGTTTCTCTTCCCCCCTCTGCCCTGTGTCTTCCTCCCCCTCTCCACTGTGTCTTCCTCCCCCTCTCCCCTCTCCTGTGTCTTCCTCTCCCTCTCCCCTGTGTTTCCTCCCCCTCTCTCCTCCCCTGTTAGCTTCTATACGCATACATACATACAATAAGAAATCTGGGGGGGTTACCCCTTACCCCCCCCCCCCCAGTTCCAACACCCATGTGTACTGTATAATATTGTATTGCATTATGTTATATTATATCACTAGCGACTTGCCTGGCACAAATGATGGGGCAATAAAGTTTGAAGCCATGGCAATGCTGTTTGCCACACAATGTGATGCTTTTTGTACTCTGAGGACCTTCGGCGCTCATTGTGAGTCTCTTCCCTCGTGTCCTTCATGTTTCGTGCTTTGCAACGATCAATCTTCGGCGCTCATCGCAAAGACAGATATATAAGTACAGTGTTAAATATATAATTTTTTTTGTGCAGTGTAAATTAAAAAATGTATTCAGGTCTCAGAGCATAATAAAGTGATTTCGATTTGTAACTGCTTTGAGAGTGCTATCGCTGGCAGCCAATTAGCAGTAATCCAGATATATAACTGCAGAGTAAAAAGTAAAACATTTTAGTGTAGTGTAAAGTCTACATTTTTATTTTCCATTACTAATTAATACTTATTAAATGAATGCACGATAATAACTATTGTGAATGAACAAATGTATTAGGAAGTGCGAAGCGTTAATGTATGTAAAGTAACCGCAGTGTAAAATATGCTATTAAGCGTATTTTTTTAATATATATATTTTTTTTATAATAATGAATTAATTAATTACTAAAATACTTTACCTATTTGTAATTAATATATCCAGTGATCAATAACCTGAAGAGCTAACAATCAGTTTTGATTTTCCTGCAACTTACAGTGTACATTTGGACTGTTGGTGACGCGAGGTGTAAGTGTCAGCAATGTGCGCAGTGCACGAGGGGAAACCGCTTGTATAGTCGTGTAACGCGCCATTTTAGATTTGTAATGTTATTAGTTGCAAGTTAGTGTTGTAAAATGGCCATTTTTTTTTGTCGCTTAGCCGATTTACAAGTGCCAACTGGGGAAGACGTTACAGATATCACATATATAGTTGTGAGCAGGCGGGTTGTACCATTAAATTTACGGACTTACCATCCAAAAATACGGGACTTAGAAAAAAAAACATTACAAGCTCACAAAAATACGACCTTAACGCCCGAACCGCACGCACTTAAAAACATTAAAAACACAATAAATACACACAACAAACACATAAAAAGCTTACCCACAGCAAGGCGGGCAACGAGGACCTCTGCAAGTGAAGTTACACCTCCATTTAAGTCCAAATTCATGAGTTTAGACACCCGAAAATCACCTAAGTGAGAGAAAAAATGGCCCTTGAAAAAAAGAAAACGAGGCTACAGGACCCTAAACACGCAAAACACATACGGATTTTCCTAAAAAGCCGTATGTGGTAAAGATACACTATTAACAAGGACGCTAAATCATCCACACCCGCGTACCACATCCACATTCCCCGCCATTTTACAACACTAACTTACACAATGCGGAAGTACCCAGCTACCCTAATGGCTTCCCCTCACGCACGCAGCCATATTTACACTACACACTGCACACATTGCTGACACTTACACAGCAGCTCCACAGCACTGAAAACCTACATTGTATGCTGCAGGAACATGAAAACAGATTGTCAGCTCTTCAGCACGATGCTTCCTGCATATATTACTTACAAATAGGTAAAGTATATTCATTTAGTAATTATTTCATTAGCATACAAAAATACATATACACAAAAAAAACATTATCACATTAAACATAAAAGCCATTCACTGCGCGCCTCACAACGAGCGCCAACGCTGCTCATAGCATACAAAGCCTTGCAATAAGCGCAAAAAACACATCACTGCCGACCAAAGAATAACAGCAAAAGCGCCTATCAGAAAAAAAATACAACCAACAGCCTCGCAATGAGCCAACAAAATGAATGTCTCGTCCAAACCATTACCTGCCTTACAATCTTATTGCAGCCATTTTTTGATGGGCAAGTCACTAGTAAATATATAAAGATCAAGATAATAAAAGTATCAGGAAATGTAACACAAAGATGCACGCGCGTCTGAATAATACGACAAATACGGATTTTTGTCATAAGTGATATGATCGCAGTATTGGGTCATAAACTCTAAACACTGGAATCTGTTACATACAATTTACTGATGATGTCATTAATGGGCTTCAAGGGGGGGGATCTCTTTTCATACTTTTTGAGCGGTGCAAATCCAACATACGCAGAGTGGAAACGCCACATCTGTGGGACACACACAAAGGGGTTCACTTTGGGAGAAAAAAACAAACAAATATGAAATATTTAATAATCATATTTTGATGTTACCAACAGATAAGGAAACGAAACTGAGGTTATTATATCTAATAGTAGCAAGCCTGGGAGTACTGGGAGTAATAATACTGCAGCAGGAGGTCAGGACTAATGTCACTCTATAGACACCCAGTCAGATAAAGGTCAGTACTAATGTCCCTCTATAGACCCCCAGTCATATAAAGGTCATTACTAATGTCCCTCTATAGACACCCAGTCAGATAAAGGTCAGTACTAATGTCACCTATAGACCCCCAGTCATATAAAGGTCAGTACTAATGTCACTCTATAGACACCCAGTCAGATAAAGGTCAGTACTAATGTCCCTCTATAGTAACCCAGTCAGCTAAAGGTCAGTACTAATGTTTCTCTATAGACACCCAGTCAGATAAAGGTCATTACTAATGTCCCTCTATAGACACTCAGTCAGATAAAGTTCAGTACTAATGTCCCTCTATAGACCCCCAGTCAGATAAAGGTCATTACTAATGTCCCTCTATAGACACCCAGTCAGATAAAGGTCAGTACTAATGTCACCTATAGACCCCCAGTCATATAAAGGTCAGTACTAATGTCACTCTATAGACACCCAGTCAGATAAAGGTCAGTACTAATGTCCCTCTATAGACACCCAGTCAGCTAAAGGTCAGTACTAATGTCCCTCTATAGACACCCAGTCAGATAAAGGTCATTACTAATGTCCCTCTATAGACACCCAGTCAGCCACAGTCCAGGTATTAGTCCCCTTGAAACAACTTTCCCATCACTATTGTGGCCAGAAAGAGTCCCTGTGGGTTTTAAAATTCGCCTTCCCATTGAAGTCTATGGCGGTTCGCCGATGCTCGCCGGTTCGCAAACATTTGCGGCGGTTCGCGTTCGCGGTTTGCGAACCGAAAATTTTAGGTTCGCGACATCACTAGTTACTATCATCGTAGGAGATTGGAATGATAAAACCGAAGATGGGACAACACAATGCTTCAAGGTTGGAAAAGGAGTGTGACAAGGTTGTATATTTTCACATTATTTATTTAACTTATATGCAGAGTACATCATGCATAATGCCGGACTGGAGGTACAATATGAAGGGCCATTAACTCCAGTCAAAGAAGCATCTTGCTATGCCGAAGGCTCCCCTATTGCTTAATACCCTGATGCCGACGCAGCCTTTACTCTAATCAAACCTGACAACCCTTTGGAATGGCGGTGAGCAGACGGGAGACTTAGTCGACACTCAGAGGTAAAGGAGAGTGAGCCTGGCGTTCTGCACTGGCGTTCTGCACTACGTTTGCAAGTAGGGAAGTTTGGCAGAAATAAACTCTGCTATAAGAGAAGCATAAGAACTCCAGGTACGGGGAAGATATCTGGAGGTATTTGTAATGAGGGTGGAGGAAGGAAAATATTACCTACTAGTGCAATATTGAGCACTGAGTACTCCATTCAAGAGTCTGTATTTGCGAACTGTATATATATATATATATATATATATATATATATATATATATAAGGAACGCCACTCGCAGAACACTTTCAGTAGCAGGAGGTGATTTTGATGCAGGACTGACTCAGAGAATTCTGCAAGTTCTGCGTTCTATGGTCCCAGAAGTGGTGTAAATACAGCATTGATGTTTATATGAAATAACTCTCCTTCCATTTGGGAAAGGGGACTGTGAAAGAAGAAGAATAATTTAGCAGCTTGTGGGTTTAAAAGGGGGTCTGCTTTAAACACCCCTGATAAAGCTTAGCCACCTTCCTTGCTGAGGTAAGGGATGGAATTCATGAAGCCGGAGGACTCCCCCCTAGAAACAGAGTGAGATAATTCTCTGCAATATCAGTGGGGGTAAGCCTTAGTATGTGAACTGCTAGTTCTAGGGAAGGCAAGATATTGGAACAGGGCTGCACAGTATCTGGCCCTGCTTTATTGTTATTTATACAGAGGGTAAAGGAAGGGAACCAGCGTTTAGTAATACTAAACCAAGTACTTCCCTCACAGAAGAGAAAGAAAAATCTGTCTGGCAGCTGATTATAAGAATCATTGAGCTTTTCAGCATTTGTTCCTCCCTTATTCAAGAAAAGGTAAGGATAAAAGATCATAAGCAGTCTGAACTACGTCAATTTAAAAGGCAATTTGCTCTTTTTCTTTTACATCCCTCCCCTTAATCTCTTTGGGAGACAAGAGGTGGAGAAGATTGGTGTTGGTGGACTCCCCCCCTCAACCCCCACCCCTAGAGGCAGCAGGGGCTGATTCTGGACTATACAAGTGGGTAAGCTTAATACATTGATTGCCACTTGCAGACAAAGATAAAGCACTAGAAAATTCTTTATATGCTTATAATTACTGTTTTATCATTTATTTCTAGAGTTAAAGTTCTATATATACATATACGGTCTGTTACTTGTGGACAAAGATACATTATTGGAATCTATTTCTACATGTTTATATCCACTGTTTGTGATTTACTTATATGTTAAAGCTTCCATATATATATATATACTGACTGTTATCCCTGGACAAAGAGATAATAGCTACTTCATAAGTTTATAATTGCTGTTTGCAATTTACATTTTTAGACAAGCCTCTATATATATTGATTGCCTTTGGTGGACAAAGACAAATAACTGGAAAGCATTCCATATGTTTATAACTGCCACTTGGTAATTCAGTACAAACTGCTATATAAGATAATAACGTCTCTTAGGATTTAACTGTGTTATAGGCATACAGGAGAATTGTTTCCTCCTTTTCTTCCTCTCCTTTTTCCTTTCTTCTTTCCTCTTTCTTTGGAAAGAGATTTTATCTCCCTTTGTTGTAAGAACAAAAAAGATCAGGCCCCAACAAAGGGGAAGGGGAGGGAGAAGCAGTGGAAAGGCGGTACCAAAATAGCATCTCAGTCTCCTTCCCCTAGAGATAAAGATACAGGAAGGAATACTTCTCAAGTCCACGATACCTCATCTCTAGATGTCACTGGTGACTATCTAGAACATAGTGACCTGGAGAAAAGGGACATACAAATACAAAAATGTGCATCTCCTGTAAATCTAGAAGATGCCTTAACTGTTTCATCTATGAAACCATTGTTAAATTAATTCAGATCCACTCTAAGGGATGAAATATCCGAAATGGTTGCCAAAATTACCATAGCTATATCTAATTTGGATAAAAGATCAGGAGAGACAGAGAATATAGTTGAGGCATTATGGGCTAAAAAACAAAGTTTGATAAATGAAGTAAAGATAATGAAGGAAGAGGTTAAGTTCGTGAAGTATAAAAAAGATAAATTAGAAGATTTCTTGAGGAGAAATAACCTCAGAATTTAGGGAGTACCTGAAAATTTAACTGCTAATGAACTTAGAAATTATATGCTGGAGTTTTTCAAATAATTGGTTGAAGTCAAAATGTAATAGACAGAATCCATAGAGTTCCACTCCCTCAGAACTATTCAAAAGATACACCTAGGGATATTATATTGAGACTTCATTATTATAAATTAAAGAGGATATACTTGCAACAGTTAGAAGCAAAAAATAATTTGATGCACCCTATGGAACAATACTTATATTCTCTGACTTGAATTCTACAACACTGAATAAAAGGAGGGCCTTTAAAAATATAACACTATCCCTGAGACAGGAGGGAATGCAATATAAATGGGGGTTCCCAGTAAAGATAATTATTTTTTATAAAAATCAAAAGGAAATTATTAATACACCTGAAGAGGGGGAGAATATTTTCGGGGGTAGAATTTACCATGCTACTCTATTCCTAAGAAAGATTTGTTGTCCTGGAAGAAAGCCCAAAATTTGGTAGCTAGTAAGGAGGAGAAAGCCAAGGTGAATGAGAAAGAATGAAGGTGTTAAATAAACTATTAGAAGGTATTAACATAAGCAAATCACCTATAAATAAGTAATGTAATAATACAGTAAACTAAAAACCCTTTTTCACATGGTCTAGGATGGACAATTTAAAATATATAAATGGGTATTATAAAGGTTAGGAAAGCCTATTGGCACACATAATTAATTTACATATATTTCAGACGAAAATACTTAGAAGATCCATTGCTAGACCCGAATCACAAAGGTGTTAAATAGACTATTATAAGGTATGTACATAAGTAGATCACCTATAAGTAAATAATGTAATAACATAGTAAACTAAACACCCTTTTTACAGGGTCTAAGATGGACAATTTAAACTATGTAAAAAAATATTATAAAGGTTGGAAAAGCCTATTGGCACACATAATTAGTTCACAAATACCTGAGACAAAAATACTTAGAAGGTCCACTGGCTAGACCCGAATCACTAAATATAAATAATTAAAATTGGGTTAATAATGAGTAGAAATTGGAGCACTTAGTGACAGTTAGATAATAATGTTTGAGGTATTAAAGGGAATGATTTGGATATATGTTGGTATTGAAGTCACCTTTAACCTCACCGTCATTTTCGTCCCCCTTTGTATCTCCTCCCCCTCAACTGCCCCTAAGAGAGATAGTTTTCACTTGGAAAGGGGTCCACCATTATATTTAACGATGTTATAAGATACACATGTTGGGCAGATTATAGTCCTATCCTTCCTGGAGATCTTTGGTTTGGTTCCTGGTCTGGGTTTTCTCTCACTGGACTAGGGATTTATTTCCATATGTTGATAGGGGAGATCCCCCCCACAACATAGAGAGAATATTGAGACTTTGGGTCTCAACTGTGACTTGGTTTGTAAGTGTATGTTTTTATATGTTATGTAACTTTTATTTAAAGATGTATTTTATACTGCAAGAGATTTTCGGAAAAATCTGGTGGGGCAAGGAGAGAGAGAGAAAAAAGGATTTGGGGTATATATTCCATCGAAATTTTAGAAAAAAATTTGAACGTAAGAGGTTTAAATACCCCATGCAAAAGACACTCAATTATGCAGATAATCTCAGCACCCTACAGAAAGAAGGCTAGAGGGGTAATAATCCTGTTTAATAAAAAAAATATTATAGTTGAAGAACTAGTGTAAATAGATAAACAAGGAAGATATACCGTATATACTCGAGTATAAGCCGACCCGAGTATAAGCCGAGGCACCCATTTTACCACAAAATACTGGGTAAAATGAGTGACTCGAGTATAAGCCGAGGGTGGGAAATGTGCTGCCCCCTGTGTCCCTCTTGTGCCCTCTGTGTCTCCCTCTCTCTCCGTGTCTCTTCTCCCCTCTCCCTTCCCTGTGTCTCTTCTCCCCTCTCCCTTCCCTGTGTCTCTTCCAACCTCTCCCTTCCCTGTGTCTCTTCCGCCCTCCCTTATCCCCCTCCTCAACCTTACTCCTCAAACTCCCTCCTCATCCTCAACCTCCCACCTCATCCTCAACCTCCCTCCTCATCTTCAACCACCCTCCTCATCCTCAATCTCCCTCCTCAACCTCCCTCCTCATCCTCAACCTCCCTCCTCATCCTCAACCCCCTCCTCAACCTCCCTCCTCATTCTCCCTCCTCAACCCCCTCCTCAACCCCACATCCTCATCCTCTCTCCTCAACCCCCCATCCTCAACCCCCATCCTCAACTCCCCTCCTCAACCTCAACCCCCCTCCTCAACCCCTCCTCCTCATCCTCAACCTCCATCCTCATCCTCAACCTCCCTCCTCAACCCCCACATCCTCAACCCCTTCCTCAACCTCCCTCCTCAACCCCCCATCCTCAACCTCCTCCTTAAGCTCCCCATCCTCAACCTCCCTCCTCAACCCCCATCCTCATCCTCAACCCCCTCCTCAACCTCAACCCTCCTCAACCTCAACCCTCCTCATCCTCAACCCCCTCCTCAACCTTCCTCCTCAACCCCCCATCCTCATCCTCAACCCCCCATCCTTGACCTCCCTCCTCAACCCCCATCCTCAACCCCCGATCCTCATCCTCAACCCCCCTCCTCAACCTCAACCCCCCTCCTCAACCCCTCCTCCTCATCCTCAACCTCCCTCGTCATCCTCAACCTCCCTCCTCAACCCCCCCATCCTCAACCCCTTCCTCAACCTCCCTCCTCAACCCCCCCATCCTCAACCCCCTCCTCAAGCCCCCCATCCTCATCCTCCCTCCTCAACCCCTCATCCTCAACCCCCTCCTCAACCTCAACCCTTCTCAACCTCAACCCTCCTCAACCTCTACCTCTCCTCAAACTCCCTCCTCAACCTCAACCCCCATCCTCAACCCCCCTCCTCATCCTCAACCCCCCTCCTCAACCTCAACCCCCCTCCTCAACCCCTCCTCCTCATCCTCAACCTCCTCCTCATCCTCAACCTCCCTCCTCAACCCCCCATCCACAACCCCTTCCTCAACTTCCCTCCTCAACCCCCCCATCCTCAACCCCCTCCTCAAGCCCCCCAATCTCATCCTTCCTCCTCAACCCCCCATCCTCATCCCCAACCACCTCCTCAACCTCAACCCTCCTCAACGTCAACCCTCCTCAACCTCAACCCCCCCTCAACCCCAACACCCCATCCTCAACCTCAACCCCCCTCCTCAATTCCTCCTCCTCATCCTCAACCTCCCTCCTCATCCTCAACCTCCCTCCTCAACCCCCCCATCCTCAACCCCTTCCCCAACCTCCCTCCTCAACCCCCCCATCCTCAACCCCCTCCTCAAGCTCCCCATCCTCATCCTCCCTCCTCAAGCACCCCATCCTCATCCTCAACCCCCTCCTCAACCTCAACCCTCCTCAACCTCAACCCCCCCTCAACCCCCCTCCTCAACCTCCCTCCTCAACCCCCCATCCTCATCCTCTCTCCTCAACCCCCCTCCTCAACCCCTCCTCCTCATCCTCAACCTCCCACCTCATCCTCAACCTCCATCCTGATCCTCCCTCCTCATCCTCAACCTCCCTCCTCAACCCCCCTCCTCAACCCTCCTCCTCAACCCCCCATCCTCAACCTCCTCCTCAACCTTCCTCCTCAACTCCTCCATCCTCAACCCCCTCCTTAACTCCCCCATCCTCAGCCTCAACCCCCCATCCTCAACCTCCCTCCTCAACCTCAACCCCCCTCAACCCCCCTCCTCAACCTCAACCCCCCTTAACCCCAACCCACCTCCTCAACCTCAACCCCCCTCAACCTCCCCCCTCAATCCCAACCCCCATACTCAACCCCCCTCCTCAACCTAAACCCCCCTCAACCCCCCTCCTCCACGTAAACCCCCCTAAATACCTCTCCCCTCTCCCCTCACTTACCTGCTTGTGCTCCGGCCTCCGCTCCTTGACCCGGCGCACATGTGACGTCACATGCGCGCCACGTCATTAGCATATACCGGGTGCCAGCACCCGGTATATGCTAATGGCGCGGCGCGTAACGTCACATGCGCGCCGACGCCGGGTCAAGGAGTGGAGGCCAGAGCAAAAGCAGGATAGTGAGGGGAGAAGGGGGAGATATTTAGGGGCGTTTAGGTGGAGGAGGGGGTTTAGGTTGAGGAGGGGGGAAGGAAAAAGACACAGGGGGGGTAGAGAGACACACGGGGGGTTAGATACACATGGGGGGGTTAGAGAGACACGGGGGGGTTAGAGAGACACGGGGGGTTAGAGAGACACGGGGGGGAGAGTGACTCGAGTATAAGCCAAGGGGGGCCTTTTTTGCCTTAAAAAGAGGGCTGAAAAACACGGCTTATACTCGAGTATATACGGTATATATTGTATGGATTGGAACAATAAATAATGTACTTTACACGGTAGTAAATTTATACGCTCCTAACCAAAATCAGACTTCCTTTCTTAGAAATGTCTTGAATTCTATAATAGATATACAAAAAGGGTGTTTAGTTATAGCCAGAGACCTAAATATATGTCACGACCCATATTTAAGTAGGAAATCGGGTGTAAAAGTGGATCCAGATAAAGATTCCATAAGGAGATCATATAATTTTAGTAAATTGTTAACCAGATACAATGTATATGATGGATGGAGGGCCCTCAACCCAACAGTGCGAGAATATACATTCTATTCGGTGAGGCACTTCCTATTGGATCAAAAAACATTAGAAATGGTACAAAAAATAGATATTGATACTATAAGGTGGTCGGACCACGCTTGTATAAAAATATATTTTAATCCTCCTAAAAGAACAAACTTAATCCCAAGATTTAAAATTGACTGCACACTTTTTAAAGAAGCTGAAGATAGAGATACATTTAAAAAGGCATATTGAAGATTATTTTGCAAATAATAAAAATGCAGTTATATCCTTATGGAATGCTCACAAAGCTGTAATTAGAGGTCTACTTATCTCACGGTTTGCAGCTAGACTTAAAGCCAGGGGAGCTTCCCTGAGAGATACTCATATTAAGTTATATAACTTACAAACAATTAACAAGGAGACCCCATTAAAACAAACAGCTGAAGAAATCAAAGTATTGCGATTGAGGATCCAAGAGATCCTACAGACTCAAATTGATAATAAGATATGGAAAATGCAACAAAAGTATTATCATTTAGCTAATAAATCAGGGAGAATGTTGGCAAACCAATTAAAAACTAAAAGTACTCTCAATAGAATTGATAAAGGGAGAAACTTGAAAGGCCAGATGGATACGTATCCTAAAAATATTGGGGAATGCTTTGAGAAGTATTATAACTACCTTTATAATTTAGAGACATACTCTGACTTGGAGAAGACATCTAAAAACCAAATAAGAGAATTCTCAGCAAATATAAATCTTCCAAAAATATCCGAGGTACAATTGAAGTACTTAGAGGATGATTTTACAGGCAAATGTATAGAAGAAAGTATTCACTACCTAGTTGAATAAAGCTGCAGGCCCAGACGGATATCCAAGCATGTATTATAAAGTGTTTTCATCGTCCCTTGGAAGTTACTTAAAAGATTTCTGTAACGAGATTAAGAATAAAGGTTTAGCCCCGGTAGAGAACTTAAAGGCAGCAGTTATCCCTATTCCAAAAACTGGCAAAGATCAAATAGATATTAAGAACTTCAGACCTATATCCCTGCTCAAATTTGATATTAAAATATATGTGAAAATCTTGGCCAACAGGTGAAACCCTTTAATGGCAAACTTGATCAAGAAAAGATCAAACAGGATTTTTTTTAAAAGAGACAGGGAGCTGACAACATAAGGAAACTGAATATCCCCAGAAACTAGTTCTCCACAATGTTGGAGAGGTCGTGACGAACTTGGCACATATGCACACATGTGGTATTGTGAAAAGATGAAGGGAATTTGTCAGTAATCCTGTATGTACAGTATATTTCTAGAATAACTTCACCAGAAATACAACCGACTCCAGAATTGGTTCTCTTCCACATGATGCCACATGGGCTGAAACAGAATCAGGTTGCCATAATTATTAATATATTGATTTCAGTAAAATGGCTCCTGGTCAGGGAATGGAAAAAAGCAGATACTCCCAAATGGAGTGAGGTTGAAATAATAACTGAACACAATAGACAGATAGAAATTAATTTTCAATATTTCAGTCCTCTATCTTTTGGGAAGATTACAGATAAATGGGCCCTATGGGACCAGTATACTCACTAGTTTAAAGGTCTTTCTCACTCTCTCTCTCCCCTTTCCATCACCAGATCTGAATTTAAATTTATTATAAGACATCTATGTTTATTTGTTTGTTTTGTATGTGTATGCAACTAATTATGTATGACTCGTTTTATGTTTTATATCTGTGTTTTAAAAAAAAAATTAAGCAAACCTGTAACTACCGATTTAGAAAAAGCCAACGATGAGGATGAGAATGAGACCTTTATCATGAAGTCAGTAAAACATGGAGGTTAAATAACAATCAATAACTGTTAAGAAGTCCAACTTGCAATCGGACTCACAATCCAGAAATGTTGCAATCTAAAAAAAAACAATAAATCTACTATTCTAGTCCATGCGAGTTCAATGATATGATATGCATTAACCCATTGATTGCCAGGATCAATATAACACGGAAATTGCACATCAAAAAAATATTTTTTAAGCAGATTTGCGCACTTGAGACTGTTGTGCAATTAATTATAATGTCTTACATAGCTTTCCACATCTTTTAAAGTGCAGTATTGATTTTTTTATTTGCTTTTACAGTGTTACGAACAGGTGATTAACCCCCTTGCAAGTCTTCTCTTGTACTCATAGGATTTTTGGTTACATTGGCCATTTACAAGTTTTAAATAATTGCAGGCTTGAGGAATTGTAATTTAATAGCGATTTGAGATTTTAGTGATTGTGGGCCTGACAGATCAAAGGCTTAGCTGAATCGGAGTTACAATTTTGACAAACTTAAGGATTTTCATCCTGTAACCCGCAGATCGATTGCAGGTAGCTAAAAGAGGCCATTTTAATAGCAGTAACTTTTGCAGGCTACATTACAGGCTACAGTAACTACAATTTGGACAATTCAATAGGGGTCATTGTTTAAGAACAGAACAAGACAAATTCTGGAGATATTCCTTAAAGAAATCAGCATGATTTTGCCATGCACTAAATGGTAAGTTTGAAGGCCTGAGGGGTAGGAGTGATCCCTATGTTTTCAAACATTAAGGCAGATTTTGTTGTTGGGATGGAGGTAAAAGGAGGGAACTGTAATTGTTATGTTTTTGAGTGTTTATGAGTAATGTGAAGATGGTCAGGAAGAGATTTCTAGATGCAGTTGTTGATTCAACCTAATAGAGAAGGGATAAGTCTGTGAGGAAAGAGCAGTTTGAATATAATCATTAGTAGAGTATCAGAGATAATGAAACCCAAACAAGTACACGAGGCTGCCAATCAGAGATTTAATATTTTTAATATACATTCCATCAATTGCTTTTAATTATCAAATCCAATAGTGTACCTATAAAATGTGTATATTGTATACATCTTCATTTTACAGGTATACCTCTTTTAATGCTGTAGATGCATTCCTGGAAGACTGAGTGCTAAGCGAAACAGCTTTAAACAAGCTCATTTTAACATTGGGTAAATAAGGATAGGGAAACCAAAAATGCACATTATAACTTAACTTTTAAGTTACTGTATTTTTATATCAACTAACAGTTGTCATGAAATTTGGATATGACAAAATATTTCAATGCACAGAATGATACATTTTATTGGTTCATTATAAATTTATAGACAACTATACACCTTAAAGAAAACAACATTTATTAAAATAATAAACAAAGAATAAACAACTGTATGTATCAAAATGCATGAAAAGAATCTATATTCATATAGATCACAATATAAAATCAGTGAGAAGCATAGAAAATCTTACCAAACAATCAAATATCTATTGCACAGAATATATTTGGTATTAACATTCAGTTATATGGTATATTCATAAATGAACAATCAATGTATGAAAATAGCAAACAGCAAAATCAGGTATAAAAACCCACATAGCAACCAGAATATGAAATATACAGAAGTAATATAAAACCACTTAGATTATAATTTAAAAAAAAAATAAAAAATATTATTAAAGACTAAATAAAATTTTGAATATAGATATTAGATGATTATATAATAAGGGATTTTATAACAGTATTGAATACATTTAATTTAAATCAAATCAATCAATCTGTTTTCAATAAAATGGGCGCAAGAAGAAGAATTATAGATAATCATATCCAGATTTATGATTTCCAGTATCTTTTAAAGTTGTATCCACTTTTTAAAATGTAACAGAAAGATTATATATAGACTATTTCAATTCTATTTTAAAATATAAGAAAAATCACCAACTATATTTACCGATTATGATGTTAGAGAGTAGACCGCTTTCTGAATAGGACTCCTTCTTAAGTTTGGTTAAAAGTAATCCTTTTGGTCTTCTTTTTAGAAAATGATTAAACAAAAATAGACATAGTGGGCCTCATTCAATTGCGATGTGGGCAATTGAATAGGTCTCTAAATAAGCACATAGCATATTTTTTTAAAGAAGTTTTTAATTAGTGTAAATCTTGCTTTTGGATAGATATTTACTAACTAAAAACTTCTTTAAAAAAAATATGTTATGTGCTTATTTAGAGCCCTATTCAATTGGCCAAGTTGCAATTGAATGAGGGCCAGTGAATGGCTACAGAAAAGAGAAAAATTTAGTTTTTCTGGAGAAAGATCCCCTTAGAGTCCATTGTCCTCATAGATATACTATTCTCCTATCTTCATATCATACCCCCATTTTTTTAGTTACAGGGCTTGTTTTCACCAATGGTAATAACATTATGTCATTATGTCATGTTTGTATACAAATACATCAATTTAACGTATCAGCAGAAAAGCAATGCATAGATATACTTATGACCACTAGAGTGCATACCTGCTCCATGGTCCAACTATAAAGTTTAGCCAATTATCTTTTATGTCAAAATATGCACCATTTTATTATCTATAGCTGCTCATTAGCGCTTTGCTTAAACAATTATGAATGGGTGATGTAATGTCTAACTCAGCATACACTTATCTCCTGAATCTGCTTATGTTCAAGGTGAAACATATGTGTAGAGAATTGCCATGAGCTCATCTCCTGTATTGATAATTTATAATAAACTAAATATATGTGTATGATACAGCATGATTAACACTTCATGTAAAGAATAATCAAATAGCATGAATATGTGTATTACAGTGGTAAATAGAAGAACAGACAAATAATAAATAATGTAGAAGGTGTATATGGAGTCCCATTCAATTGAGGTTTCGGGCAATCCGGTAGCACATAAGTGAGGTCGCAAGTTAATTTGCTATCCAATTGGCTTCTATTTGAGAGCTCCAAACGGGTTACAAGTTACGGCCTAGAAAAAATTGTGATGGTTAAACCCGGAAATTACAGCCTCTAGAGGCCTTTGATCTTTCACTTTCGCAAGAGTTACGATGGCTAAAATCACAAATCGCTATTCAATTGCTCAATTTCCCTAAGTCTGCAAATGTTTCACACCAGTAAATGGCAAAAGAAGGAGAAAATCCTACCACTGCTAGAGAGGACCCGCAAGGGGGTTAAACACTTATTCGTAGCACTGTAAATGCAAATAAAAAAATCAATACTGCACTGTAAATAACGGGGAAAGTGATGACAGACATTAGAATTAATTGCACAACAGTCTCAAGCTTGCAAATAGGCAGTATATAACATTTAATTTTATGTTTCATTTTGGGGTTAAATCGATCTCGGGTATAAATGAGTTAATACATATCGGGCTACCCATATGGACTAGAACAGTATTGGCATTGATTTTCATAATTCTGTATTTTGCGGGTTTGCGAATCTGATCGCATATTGGACCCCCGAACCTAATTGATTGACATGTAACCTCCAAGTTTTACTGCCGTAATAATAATGGCCTAATTTTTTCTTGGCTGATTCGAAGTGGGAGGTTATTTTCTAATAGATCATGTTCTTGCCCTGAACTGCTACGAACCAGTGTATGGTTTACAGTTTTTACTTTGGGACAGTAACTTGCCTGCTTGAGCAATTGAATAGCATTGTAATCGGAGACGAACGGGAGCCTGTAACACACCCGCAGACATACGACCGTCTGTGATTGAGTTGCGGGCTTGCAATTGAATGTGGCTCATGGTCTTTAGTATTAACAAGTGTCCGGACACACTATACATAACACATACACATACTGAACATACACAGAAATAAAAACTTTATTTTTGTATGTATATACATTTATATAGGACCTTTCATCCTGTGACGACACTCTGTGGAGCACTTCCCAAAAGCGTTATAAAAAATAGGTGCATTAATCAGGTTATATCAGGCAAAAAAATGTTATAATAAATCAGAGCATTCATTGGGGAATGGTGGGCCAAAACAGTGTTATGTCGAATCAGTGTTGAAAGGAGTGTCGTTAAACGGGGTCTACCTGTATATTCAATAGGAGTTAACATACAGTGGGGAAAAAAAAAGTCTACACACCCCTTTTAAAATGTCAGGTTTCTGTGCTGTAAAAAAATGAGACAAAGATAAATCATTTCAGAACTTTTTCCACCTTTAATGTGACCGATAAACTTTACAACTTAATTGAAAAACAAACTGAAATCTTTTAGGTAGAGGGAAGAAAAAATATAAAAATAAAATAATATGGTTGCATAAGTATGCACACCCTTAAACTAATACTTTGTTGAAGCACCTTTTGATTTTATTGCAGCACTCATGTGGGTATGAGTCTATCAGCATGGCACATTTTGACTTGGCAAGATTTGCCCACTCTTCTTTGCAAAAACAATCCAAATCTGCCAGATTGCGAAGGCATCTCCTGTGCACAGCCCTCTTCAGATCACCCCACAGATTTTCAATCGGATTCAGGTCTGGGCTCTGGGTGGGCCATTCCAAAACTTTAATCTTCTTCTGGTGAAGCCATTCCTTTGTTGATTTGGATGTATGCTTTGGGTCATTGTCATGATGAAAGATGAAGTTCCTCTTCATGTTCAGCTTTCTAGCAGAAACCTGAAGGTTTTGTGCCAATATTGACTGGTATTTGGAACTGTTCATAATTCCCTCAATCTTAACTAAGGCCCCAGTTCCAGCTGAAGAAAAACAGCCCCAAAGCATGATGTTGCCACCACCATGCTTCACTGTGGGTATGGTGTTCTTTTGGTGATGTGCAGTGTTGTTTTTGCGCCAAACATATCTTTTGGAATTATGGCCAAAAAGTTCAACCTTGGTTTCATCAGACCATAACACCTTTTCCTACATGCTTTTAGGAGATTTCATATGTGTTTTTGAAAAATGTGGCTTGGATGTTTTTCTTCGTAAGAAAAGGCTTTCGTCTTGCCACTCTATCCCATAGCCCAGACATATGAAGACTACAGGAGATTGTTGTCACATGTACCACACAGCCAGTACTTGCCAGATATTCCTGCAGCTCCTTTAATGTTGCTGTAGGCCTCTTGGTAGCCTCCCAGTCCAGTTTTCTTCTCGTCTTTTCATCAATTTTGGAGGGAGCTCCAGTTCTTGGTAATGTCACTCTTGTGCCATATTTTCTCCACTTGATGATGACTGTCTTCGCTGTGTTCCATGGTATATCTAATGCCTTGGAAATTCTTTTGTACCCTTCTCCTGACTGATACCTTTCAACAATGAGACCCATTTAATGCTTTGGAAGCTCTTTGTGGACCATGGCTTTTGCTGTGGGATGCGACTAAGAAAATTTCAGGAAAGACCAACTAGAGCAGCTGAACTTTATTTGGGGTTAATCAGAGGCACTTTAAATGATGGCAGGTGTATGCTGACTCCTATTTAACATGATTTGGAATGTGATTGCTTAATTCTGAACACAGCTACATCCCCAGTTATAAGAGGGTGTGCAGACTCATGCAACCACATAATTTTTCTTTCTTTTTTTTCTTCCCTCCATCTAAAAGATTTCAGTTTGTTTTTCAATTGAGTTGTACAGTTTATAGGTCATATTAAAGGTGGAAAAAGTTCTGAAATGATTTATCTTTGTCTCATTTTTTTACAGCACAGAAACCTGACATTTTAACAGGGGTGTGTAGACGTTTTATATCCACTGTATGTAAATTGGCAGCTATTATACAATGACTGGTGTTCAAAACTTAATAAAATTATAACATACAAAAAATAATATTGAGTCCATAAAACATGTTATTTTATACTGAAATGGAAATCTAGTACATAAACTGTAATGGTAACAATGTAACAACAGAAGTGGGTCTCAGATACATAATGCCCTAAAAGATATTTATCAATATTGAAAAAGCAGCATAAAATTAAAAATAATTAAAAAGTGTTATATGACAATCACAAATAATTGTTAAAAGCAGTACACTCTCTACTGTTTAGTTCTCTGTGTTGCTCTGTATTAAATCTTCAGCCATCTTTCCAGCCACATTAGCACACATTTAATCCACCAGATTAAAGTGAGTAAAGCATGTAACTCAGCATTTGTTGTTGCTCTAGGGATTCTAGTGTTCGGATTGAAGAAGTGAAACGGTAAAAAATAAGATAGGGCAACACTAATTATCTTTAAAACTGACCAAGAACATATAACGTAATTTGTGGAAGGTTTACATAAAAAGCCTTCTCTCAAGAAATAAACCCTTAATATTTGCCCAACCTAGGGTATAGTAATCACTGGATAATGAACAAGGTTATTATGGAACAAGCTCTCAGTATAAGTAACTTATAAAACATATTTGTTAACACTTATAAAAAATAGTGACAAAGTAATTTACATAACTATCCAGATTAGTGTTGTTGTAACAATGAAGTAATATTGAGGAGTTCTGTAAATTAAATTATTTTCTTAACTTTGTTTGAGATTCCAGACATGCTTGTGGGTGTATTTGACTGAGATGTGTCTGCTTAACATCATCTCCTAAGAATTTAGCTCATATAATGTGAAGATCTTCTTATTGAGCTTTTTTTAATGGTATTTTTGAGCTGTTTCATCCTAAGACATTGTTCTGGCAGCTTTAACCATCATATACTACATCATACTGTATTAAATATAAACTACAAAAACTACATCTTAGGTTGAGCTTCCTCAGGTGTCTCTACCATTTGTTAGATAGTTGCTCCAAGACAGGAAGTGTTTCATGGTATGAGAAACAGTTACACAATTAAACCAAGTGAGCCAACAGGTGGTCAGAATTATGAAGAGATAGGGCAGTAGTGGTGTACAAAATAGAGACTTCAGAAAAGGCCTTCTCTAGATGGAAAGGTAGAGACTGTAAATAACCTGGATGTGCATTGTGTTATTCATCTTACCTTCATTCTCATTCTCCGATGCACATGTCTAAAAGCAGCAAAAGCAGCATTGATGGATTCTAGTCAGAATGTGCACTTCAGCAACACAACTGAATGGCAAAAATAGGAAAATAAATCTGCCAGGCACTTGAAGAAACTCCTCTGGAAAATCCTCATACATTCTGAGTATTCTAAAAAACAAAAGCAAAGGTGCAGCAATAGTGGGGCAGCTAGAAAATACCAGGAATATCCTGAAGAATGTTGCGTTTTGTCAGAATCAAAGGGCCATATTGAATTAGCTACTTGTAAATGCTTGAACTCATACATTTGGCTTTATGCGTTTTTTTATAAATGTTTATATGCATTCTATTGACTTAAGAATTCATTAGTGCCAATAAGTAATATTTGCTGAATATGTAGCAATATTAAGAGTGATTTTAAGTGTGCATAAATTTACGAATTTGCCAATTGAATTAGGCCCAAAGTCTGGAGAGTAGCTGCAAAGTCATGATCCCTAATCCCAGGAGTGAAATGGCCGTCCAAAATCCCCAGGATAAAAAGCAAGTCGGTGTACTGAGTTTTAGAACTTAAGACCATCAACAGACTCTGCAACTTGGCTCTAGAACCTTTCTTGGTTTAGGGCAAGTACATAAAGTATAAGTAAACTGGGGTAGATAAGATGGATAACATGGTCAAGAAAATCCATGGTAAGTTTACAGGTGGCAGACTGAAGATGACAAATCCAAGCATTACGCAGGAACAGGGAAGCACATGTACTCTTTGGGTATTTTACCATGGACAGTTCAAGCCAGAAAAATGGCCTGCATTTAAAACCTGCAGGCTACACCCAGAGTTAGGTGGTAAAATCAGTTACGTTTGCTTTTCTGAATTGATGAACTTATGATGGATTCATGTAAGTTTCAGACAATGTGGTATCTGCAGCTATCATTGCAGACCACCTCAACATACTGTGCACTGTGAATGAGTAGAGATCTGACAAAAACAAAATGTATTAATCATCAAAATGTATTCTTGCTGTCTGAAACTACTGCAGTCATCAGGCATCACATATATATCACATATATAGCTGTCGTAAATACAATTTGTCGGTCACGCTAGGTTAAAACTTACAGGCTTGCGCATGCACAATGAGCGCCAAAGGCATTCATTGCGCCGTAGGTGCTCATCGCAAAGCCCAAAAGTTATGAGCTGGAAGGGGGCGGAGGGTAGAGGGGGGAAGAGAGGCCGCAGGAACTCATCGCAAGGCTCGAAATTCAGCTTAGAGGGGGTAAGAGCAAAAAGGCCATAGGCCTTTGGCGCTCATCGCGAGGCCCACAAGGCTTGCAATGAGCGCCTTTTAGAGGGGGTGAGCACCAAAGGCCATAGGCCTTTGGCGCTCACCCTGAGGCTAGCAATGAGCGCCGAAGGGCGTAGAGGGTGGAAAGGGTGGAAAGAGACACAGAGGAGGGAGTGGGGGGAAAGAGGCACGGGGGAAGAGCAGGGCAAAGAGACACTAGGGAGGGAGTAGAGGAGGGAAGAGACACAAGAGAGAGGGGGAAAGAAACACAGGGGAGACAGGGGGAAAAGACACAGGGGAGATAGGGGGAAAGAGACACAGGGGAAGGAGAGGGGGAAAGGGATGCTAGGGAGGGAGAGGGAGGAAAAGAGACACAGGGGAGGGAGAGAGGGGCATAGAGATAGGGGAGGGAGAGAGGAGAAAAAACAACACAGAGGAGGGAGAGGGGGAAAGAGGCACAGGTGGGGGGCACCATGAGTTCCAAAGTTACAGACTTGCGCATGCCGCTGCCTGCAAGTGGCAAAGCTGGCAAAGCTGATTAATGTGGGGCATGCGATGAGCACCAAAGACGCTCATCGAGAGGCACGCAAGTTAGAGGGGGCAAACAGCATTGACAGGCTTCAAATTGTATTGCCGTAATTTTTGACAGGCAAATCGCCAGTCTATAGTATAATATAATATAACCTGTTTGTTTGTCACTCCTGTTAGGTCAGTTGTGTGCATGCAAATGATTGACTGTAGAGCTGGGGATTCACAGCCGAGCTGCACATGTCTGATATTGACATTATAAAATTAATTACAGAGCTGTGAAGGAGAGTGAATTAGTAGTAATAGAGATACCAGACAGATACAGATAGGACAGAGAGAGACCTCACAGAGACGGACCGCACACAGACAGACCACACAGAGAGGGAGGTAGTAAAGATTGAGAGAGGACTCCCTTCATCACATTGCAAGTGCCGTCAAACACCACACCTTAGAGAAAGAGAGAGATAGCATAGAGAGACAAAGGACAGACAGTACACAGACAGATAGCAAAGAGAGAGAGAGAGAGAGACAGACAGACAGCAAAGAGTGACAGAGAAAATGTCACAGAATACAGCAAGTGCAACCACACACCACAGCAAACGGCATAACAGTCACCATTACACCAATCCAAGATAGCGAGACAGCACACAGTCAGACAGCACAAAGACAGACAGGACAGAGAGACAGACAGATAGCAAAGAGAAAGAGAGATAGCAAAGAGTGAGAGAGAACACGCCATACAACCCAACAAACGTCATAGCAGCATCTATTACACATCATCAGAGAGAGACACAGCACAAAGACAGAAAGCACACAGAGAGAGAGAGCATACTCTGCACATAACAGGGAAAGAGACACAACACAGAAAGAGACAGTACAGAGAGAGAAAGCACAGACAATTCAAGATAACATTCTGTGATACAGTCAGTTATGATGGGCAAGTTACTATTTTGTTATATAATAACCAGCTCCATGACCACCACTTAAAATTCCATGAAAACAATTCACAAGGGACAGTAGTTTGATGCATACTCCAGCTGATGCCGGCATGACTTGTTTAGTAAGCTTGACTAATTTTACACATCAGCATTACTTAATTGATGCAAAATACAATAATTCAAATAAAACCTTAGCAGGTTCCAGCTTTTCAGTTTCAGTAGCATTAATTATCTTTATGTATAATTTCTAATGATAATACATTGGTTAATTTCCTTTGTAATAGTATTATTACCACATCAACAACATAAAGCAATGCAAGTTAAACACAACTGTTTAGATATAAAATGTTGTTAACTGTGTAACAATAATGAGGCTAAAAAGCACTTTATTTGGCATCATTAGTTAATGATGAATTCAAAGCATTTTTTTTTGCACAGATCATTTCATTACAAATATGGTACTTAGTTATAAAAAAGTTTTTGCTGGGCCTAATCATTGCAGTTTTCAAAGTGTTGTCTGCTGTTGTACTGTATATGTACAGTAGCTGTTGATAAATATACGCATGCTACATTTCCTTTATGTATAATTACTTTCCAGTGTTTCCTAAATACATTTGTAGATCATAGCTCACATATTTAAATCTGTTTCTGATAGTAGCTACAGAATTACTAAGTTCCCTCGTTTTTAACACTGACTACTGTATCTTTACCATTTGAATGCTAAAAGACCACTGTAATGCATGTATAAGTAAAGCATGTATAAGTAAAACTCAATTTGCTCAGTAAAAGGGCTGGGGCTATGATGCCTCATGCACTGTCACTGGGCGAGGCCTCTAGGGCAGTTGCAAGCAGGTTACAATACAGCTGTTACCTTGTGTTGGCAGTGGAGACAAAGATAATACAGCTGTTACCTTGTGTTGGCAGTGGAGACAAAGATAATGATCTCATAGGGCAAGTTAGTGACATCATAGCCAAGCCTGCTCCCAAGATCCATGATGGTATTAACCTTTGTTTACTGTAAAAAGCCTACTGTATTTAATATTCTTAGCCCAATAAACAAACATATACATTTACTTTTAAATGCATTAGAGAGGTCCTTTAAATCAGTGGTTCTTAAACCTCTCCTCAGGACCCACAGGAAAGGCCAGGATTTCAGTTTGACCTTGTTTAAATAAAGATGAGGCAATAAGAGTCTGCTGAATGCTAATTGCTCCTCCTGTGTTCACATAGTGTTAAACCGAAATCATGGCCTGTCAGGTGGGTCCTGAGGAGAGTTGTGAGAACCACTGCTTTAAATTACAGTTTTTATAGGCTTTAATACTGCATCTTAGAATATAAAGGTCCATCTGATGACCTAATCACCAAAGAAAGCTGTACTATGTACACTAATATCAGGTGTATTATATGTATATAGTTTGTTGTTTTTTTATCTAGTCCAAAGTAGTTATCTACTTTAACTGAAGATTTAAGCAAAAGCCCCAGAATATTCTTGATTAATCTCTTGTTTTAGCAAATCTAATTGTTTGGCTTTTGGGAAAGATTATACTTATATTTTCGCAGAGGATGTGGCCTCACATGTAACATTTGTGTAACTGAAATTACAGTTTATTTTTATTTTTTTCATGAAACTTATTACCAAGTTGCAAAGGTTATTTAATGCATATATCCTCTTACACCTCTGCGGACTGCCTTTAATTCACACATGATGCTCAAAGATGAAGGGCTTACATACCCCTTCACACTCCATGCAATTATCCTGCAAGTCGCACCTGGAAGCCAAATGGCATAATTTGCTGTATGCAGGATCTATTCTCTGCAACTCTCCCAACTTTTAAGTTACTTTTGCCAATTGCTTGTCCCATTTAACAAAATTGTTAACACTTTTTCACATATCATGCCTCTTTGTCTTGGTTCATCTAGACCCCTCCTCTATCTTCTTCTACCATGACCTAAATATCTCCACTCTACTCTCTGCACTTTTTAAAATCACACTTGAACTCTATTTAGATATGGCCCGCATATCTCCTCACCATTATCTGTCTATCTCCTAGAAACTACAATTGGGATGCCAACTATCTGCAACTTAACCCTAAAGATGCCTAACCTGCAACGACTCACCTTACTCTCTGCAATACATCTTGAAATAATTCCTGAAAAGGTTGTAAGGCTGACAAATGTCCTCACCACTTTCTGCAAACTCTCCTATTGTTTTAGCAAGCAGAGCTTTTGGAAAATTGTATTTTGTATTGAACATACATCACACTATACCATAAAGTTTGTGAGTGTATTTTGTAAGAATGTTGTTTTCATTTGATATCTCCTGTGCATTTAGCCTTTAAACCAATGTTGGATAGTTAAAGTCATATTGAGGATTAGTGATACGGATATTATTGAGGTTTTGGGATACGGATCTGTAATCCTGGACTATCTAGAAACTTTTGGACAATTCTTCATAATACAGACAAAGCAAATACTGTTAACATTTTATATTTATATAGTGGAAATACATATATATATACCCTTTAGATAGAGCACAGATTGTTCTGCTGTCTTGTATGGGTAAGTGTTGCAAAGTAATAGCTGTATAGCACATAAAGAGATGAGAAAATGTCTTGTTCACTTCATTAACTCTGTGCAATTTTATGTTAATATTTATCTTTTAAAGAAATGGAGTGAGTGGTTTAATAAAGTACAGTATTAAAGCATATTTGAGAAAAAAAAGAAATACAAGAACAAAAGGGCATTGTCTGAAACACAGAAAACATAAAGTAGTATTATTTTCAAAGTGGTTGATGGATTCTTCCAACAGTCTCTCTGCAGTTGTGGCAAAGGTTAAAACAGTTTGGGAATTCAAACATACTTTGAATAATCATAAGGATCCTGAATAAAAAAGAAGATGTGTCATCTGTATTGTGAGATTTTAAAGCCAGGCAAACAAAGGATATACAAGTTGGGCAAAGTGGTTGTTAGCTGAAGAAAGAATGCAACTGGGCTCTTTTATTAGCACATTACAAATGAATACAATAACTGATGCTGTTAAAAATACAGACGCTTTTCTTGCTCTCCCTCTCACTGTTTCCTTTCTTCCTTCTTTTTTTTGTTCATTTGCCTTTGAAGTCTCTGAACACCTATCTGTGCACGTTATTGTCCTACAGTGGCGATAAAAAACTAAATTTTGCCTCCCATTGTATATTGTACGCTATATAACCCTGGATATATACACATCACATCAAAATTATTTTGTAGGAATACACCTGCACAAACTTAAATTTAGCTTGTTTCATTATAATTGTAAGACATTACATACTATCACTCCCAATAATCACAATACTTAATAGTACTAAACTGGGAAAGCCTGTAGTATGTCTTCTGAAAACCTAAATCTAAAGATAGGTCTGTGTGTAATATACAGTATGTCTCAAACTGTGTAATACAGTTATTGTTCAATTTCAGTTGACACCATTATATCCTCTCCTGTAAATTCAATTACCAATCTCACAGTTTTAACATCAGTTATAGGGGGAACTCAGCAAAATGTGCAGATATAAAAGTTCAGCTTATATCCAATCTATAATAATTGAGAAATCTCATGTACAAGCTAGCCTGAGGCCAAACTAAAGAATATAACTAAAACGAAAAAATTTACTGAAAAATGGTAAAAGCAATAACAAATATAAAGCAAGTATATGCTCTGATTGGTATTGGTCATAGCTAATCTTTCAAGGGAAAAAAGGTGAAAGTACTTTGTATTCACACCAAAATGTAGACAGAGAATTTGAGTGGTGAGGAAACACTTCGTGCCACCATTGCATGTCACACTACAAACTAATTCAATACCAGGAAAAGTCCCTATACATTTTGTTGTTGTTGTTTAGTTGTTCAGTAGCGTCTGACTCTCCATGACTCTATGCTCCATCAAGTTCATGTTCATTTCTTTAGTGACCACATCTATCCACCTCCGCTTCTGTTGTCCCCCTTTTCTTCTGCCTTCAATCTTTCTCAGCATCAGAGTCTTTTCTAGGGAATCCTGTATCTCATGATATGGCCAAAATATTTGAGCTTCAGCCTCATGATCATACCTTCTAGTGAACAGTTTGTCTTGATTTCCTGAAGTATTGATTTATTGGATCTTCTTGCAGTCCAAGGGACTCTAAGCAGTCTTCTTCAACACCACAATTCAAAGGCGTCAATTCTACGGCCTGCAGACTTCTTTATGGTCCAGCTCTCACATCCGTATGTTACTACTGGGAATACCATAGTTCAAACTATGCAGACCTTTGCTGATAGTTTAATATTTTTACTTTTTACTAGCTTGTCCAAGCTTGCCATAGCTTTCCTCCCCAAGCAAACGTTGTTTTAATTTCATGACTACAGTCACCATCTGCAGAGATCTTGAATCCAAGGAAAATAAAATCTGTCACTGCCTCTACTTCTTCCCCGTCTATTTGCCAGGAAGTGAGATTTGCATTTGCCATGATCTTTGTCTTTTTAACGTTGAGCAGCAGGCCAACTTTTGCACTCTATTCTTTTACCCTCATCAATAAGTCCTTTAGTTCCTCCTCACTTTCAGCCATCAGAGCAGTATCATCAGCGTTTCTGAGGTTGTTGATATTCCTTCCAGCAATATTGATTTTAGCTTTGGATTTATCCAGTCCAGCCTTGCACATGATGTATTTTGCATATAAGTTGAATAAATAAGGTGACAATATACAACCTTGTCACACTCCTTTTACAATCTTGAACCATTCTGTTTTCCCATCTTCGGTTCTGACCGTGGCTTCTTGGTCGATACAGATTCTTTAGGAGGAGAGTGAGATGATCTGGTACTCCTATCTCTTTAAGGACATGCCACATTTTATTGTGATCCACACAGTCAAAGGCTTTAGAATAGTCTATGAAGCAGAAGTAAATGTTTTTTTTTGGAACTCTTTTGCTTTCTCTATTATCCAGCGGACATTGGCAATTTGATCTCTTGTGCCTCCTACCGACTTGCACATCTGGTAGTTCCTGGCCCATGAATTGTTGGAGCCGAGCTTGTAGAATCATAAGCATTACCTTGCTGGCATATGAAATTAGTGCAATTGTTCGATAATCGGAGCACTCTTTGGCATTGCATTTTTTTGGGATTGTGATGTAGACTTACCTTTTCCAGTTTATTGGTCATTGTTGAGTTTTCTAAATGTGTTGGCATAAGACAAGCAACACTTTCACAGCATCATCCTGTATAATTTGGAATAGTTCGATTGGAATTGAATCACCTCCTGCAGCCTTACTGCACAATGCTTGAAGGATGACTCCCTCTTCAATAGATGAACCTGATTGGAATTGAATCACCTCCTGCAGCCTTACTGCACAATGCTTGAAGGATGACTCCCTCTTCAATAGATGAACCTGATGAGCCACGAAAACCTTCTACACAATTCTGAACTTTTACTTATGTTGTTTGTGCGGAGTCTGTGTGTGGACCTTAATTTAATTGCAAGTATTAGTAAAATGACATGCTAAAATATGGAACTTATATAGGAAGTTCCAATTATGGTAAGTAAGAGTACATTTTCTGATATATATGCAGATATAAATATATTTAGATAGATAGATAGATAGATAGATAGATAGATAGATAGATCTTAGCTTTAAACACCAGCCACAATCCAATCTATTGACTTGCATTAAAAAGAAGATAGGAAATAAATAAATGTGAATAATTTGAGATTGCACAACAAAAATCAAAAGAAAAAGTCATAATAAATGGATAGGAAACCGGGTTTCAGGATATCCCATTTCAGCCTTAATATAATATTGAAAGATGGGCTTATATGTTTCTTAACAATTTAACCATAACTTTCTGTACAATTTTTAAGCACTTTTTATATTTTTATTTTCCAGAACAAAAATTCAATATAGTAGTCTATGTTATAGAACAAGTTACCACTTGATTGCATTTTGCACATTCTGTAGAATTCAAACATGAGATAACTGACTGATTCTTTCATTATGAATAGTTTACATTCTGTTACTTTTCATTCATCAAATGCTGATTGTGTTAGTATTGATTTACAAATCTATCTTTAAAAGCTCTATTTAACCTTTGTTTGTTTTTTGGGTGCCAGAAGATGTGCATGTTGCATCAGACTTGCCTTGTATTCAAAACCGTTTGTTTTCACAGTGCACTTTGTACAAAAGTAATTGATATGGAGATAATTATATTTGACAATTCAGAAATATTTTTGTAAATATATTTTATATGCAAGTAATTATATTTGACACAAAAATGTTTGACACATAATTTAAATATATTATTCTTGAAATTATAATTATAATGGAGGGAAAAAAATAATATGGTGCATAAAACAGCTTTAACAATATTAGATTTTATAAGGTCTTCTGCTATATTATGCTTTTTCTGTTTTATCCTAAATTACATTTTCACATTCAACCACATGTTTTCCATGGATCGAATGGGATATATTTTTTAAATATAATCAGAAGGTGAAGAATAATGTGAAGAATTAAAACTAACCTTTAAAGATTTAATATTTTATATGTACGGTAAGTATTCTTTACTTTGTGATTCAATTACATTTATTGGGGTGCTTTTTTGAGATGCTTTCTAACAATGTGTGTCCTTGTAAAAAAATAGTTTTCCATAATTCCTATTGAAATTGCTGGCATTTTAGCTGTCACATTTTTACTGTGCAAATAGAAGCCCTTTTCAAGTCTCCTCCCAGCTGAGAATATAAATCCACAGAAACAGAAATGGTAGATTCCACTGCAGCATAATTGCATAAATTAAATGCTGGATCATTGTGTTTACTTTATGAAAAGAGTTTTCCCACTTTCAGGTGTGTAGGCGGTGCTGAAGAACCTGAGAAATATGTTTTCAATCCTTGCTATCAACAAACAATTGTGAAGAGTACCTAAAATATCAACGTTATTAGAATCTCATCACGAGTGAATACCATTTTATCAAAATCACTTGTCTCAATAAGAATAATCTGATAAGCAGGGATAGCATGGAAGGTTAGTCCTATGACTTTGGTGGGTCCTGCTTCCTAGAAGACTCTCTAAGAGATACCCCAAATGTGGCTAAAAGTCCTACATTAGAAAGAAGAAAGAGAGATACTCTACTTAGGGCCTCATTCAATTGCGATATGGCCAATTGAAAAGGGCACTATATAATCACATAGCATATTTTTTTTACAGAAGTTTTTAGTTTGTGAAGTTATATCCAAAAACAGGATCTTCACTAACTAAAAACTTCTGTAAAAAAAAAAATGCTATGAGCTTATAAAGAGCCCTATTAAATTGGCTAAATCGCAATTGAATGAGGCCCTTAGAGTAATGTTTCTCATAGGGTACTGAGAAAAATTCCGCAATTGCCAAATAATAGTGATAGCAAATGGTAAAACCACCAATGAATAAAAACAATATCCAACTCAATTTTACATTTCCATAAAAGACCAACTTATAGGCTGTAACTTATGGAGAAAAATACAATTCTCCAAAGCCCAATTGGAAGTTTTACAAGTTCTCTGAATGATATATCTCAGTAACTTATTTTGCAATTTTCACTCAGAAAGACATAAAAACAAACACGGCTTACACCATGGCAAGTACCAGGTATACTAGGGCAACTGAAAATGTGTAAAACAACATATGATGAAGTAGTAGAACTCAGAATTGGTGGAGAACTATGAAAATCGCAGCAGGAGATCCAATATGTGATTCTGATTACATTTTAGCGCATGAACTGCATATGCAGATAAAAAGCAGAATGAATGTTTAATACTGTATTTTTTACTGTTCAGTTTGCAACATTTACACAGAAATGCAGATATACAGTAGCTTGCAGAGAAATCAGATGCAAAGTTGGGCACATTTCTGTATAGTGACCAATTTTCTTTTAACTATTTTTTGTTTCAGTCTTTTTAATGTAACAAACCCAGTAGTTAAATCCCTAATCAAACAACAGCTTTTCTTACTAGTTTAGGATAGTATATGACGACTAGAGCCATACCTAATATTTTATATATTATATTAAGTTTATTTCTCTTAACATCAAGCAGTTGTTGACATGGTGTTCTCAGTGCAAATTTTATTTTTTGATTGATGGTCCTTGATTTCTGCCCTTTCTATCAAAACGACATTGATTTTATAAATGTATTTTTTTATTTAAATATGACCAACATCAAAATAAGATACACAAACAAAATCATTGTGCTACAGATAAAGTAGGATCACTAAGCAGAGATTCCAAAAGGGTAGACTTAAAATAGCACAATTTCTATACCTTTACAAAATAGTTCCTGTAACCATATTTAAGAACTTTTATACAAAGCACTTCTGCGACTGAACAAATGAAGAAGATGAGGTGACCAGAGCAGACATCAAGAGTAGGGTTAACAACAAATTCAGAACCACCATGCCTTGGTGAGTATTAAAAATTATATTGTACTAGCGACTTGCCCATCAAAAAATGATGTCAATAAAATTGTAAGGCAGGTAATGCTGTTTGCCACACAATGCAAGGCTTTTAGTCCTCTAAATGCCTTCGACGCTCATTGCGAGCCTCCCCCTCATGAACTTTTAGTCGTCTGAGCACCTTGGGTGCACATTGCAAGTCCCGCGTTGAGCGCCTTTGGCAAAGTGAGTGTCTCCTCTGCTCTGTTTTTTTTTTAAACATAAATATATATTTTTTATAATTATTAATTAATTAAATAATAAACTAATATACTTTACCTATTTGTAATGAATATATCCAGGAATCAATATCCTGAAGAGCTAACAATCGCTGTTGTTTTTCCTGCAGCATACAATGTACATTTGGACTGATGGTGATCTTGGAGAAAGTGTTAGCAATGTGGCAAGTGTGCAGTGTAAATAGGCTAAACAGTTTGTTTAGTTGTGTAACACGTTATTTTAGAATGGTAATGGTATTAGTTTTAAGGTAGTGTTGTAAAGTGGAGGATAGTGTGTGTGTGTTACGCGGGTCTCAAGCATTTTCCGTCCTTCCTAATAGTGTATTTTGTACCTCGTACGTGCCTGTGTTAAAGTCTTATGTGCTAGGTGATGTTATGAATGTTTAGGGGTGTTTGTTTTGTATTTTTGTTAATTTTGCGTGGTGTTAATGTTGTGTTTCTATGTGCGCGGTTCGGCCGATAAGTTTGTATTTTTTTAATGTTTTTTTAATGTGTTTCTAAGTGCCACGGGTCGTATTATTTTTTTGCTGCTTTCCTTTTTGCAAGTGTTCCTGAGCGTAATTGTTCCAGGTCTTGCATTGTGAATGGTGTAATTGAGATTTCTGTTGATGTGTAGTTCCGCGTGTCGTAAGGATGAGCGCCTATGGCGCTCATCTCCACCAGCGCAGTGAGCGCCTTCAGCGCTCCCTGCCTAAGTCGTACGGGGTCGTAGGGATGAGCGCCTAAAGCGCTCATCTCCACCAGCGCAATGAGCGCCTTCGGCAGTCCTTGCCTGGCTGCAACCGCGGCCTTCGCTTTGCTGATAGTCAGGAAAACTGCAGGCTGCTCTGGAAAAAGATGGTGTGGTTGTTTCAAGGAGCACAATACGATGATACTTGAACAAAAATTAGCTGCATGGTCGAGATGCCAGAAAGAAACCTTTACTGCGCCAATGCCACAAAAAAGCCCACAACACCTTGACACACCTTACAACTTCTGGCACACTTTAATTTAGGGTGACAAGACCAAAATAGAGCTTTATAGTCACAACCATACGTGCTATGTTTGAAGAGGGGTCAACAAGGCCTATAGTGAAAAGAATACCATCCCCACTGTGAAGCATGGTGGTGGCTCACTGATATCTCAAGAAACTGGGAATCTTGTGAAGATTGGTGGCAAGGTGAATGCAGCATATTATCAGAATTTACTGACAATTTGCATTTTTCTGCAAAAAAGCTGCGCTTGGGATTCTCTTGGACTTTCCAGCATGACAATGACCCTATGCACAAGGTCAAGATGACCCTGGTTACAGCAGAAAAAGGTGAAGGTTGTGGAGTGGCCATCACCATCTCCTGACCTTAATATCATCGAGCCACTCTGGGGGATTCTCAAACGTGCTGTTCATGCAAGACGACCGACTTTGCATGACCTGGAGGGATTTTGCCAAGACAAATGGGCAGCTATACCATTTGCAAGAATTAGGAGGCTCATAGACAACTATTACAACAGACTACACATGGTCATTGATGCTAAATTGGACAATTAACAGTATTAAGAACTAAGGGTATGCAAACTTTTGATCAGGGCCATTTGGGTGATTTCTGTTATCATTATGATTTAAAAATGAGCCAAACAACTATGTGATAATAAATCACTACACTATCACATATACAGTTGTGAGCATACGAGTTGTTGCTAATGCTTGCGGGCTCGCAAACCGCGGCCCTCGCGAAGCGAGGGATTGCAGTTGCTGGCAAGGTGCGCCGCAGGTGCTCCTTGCCAGCAACTGCGACCCTCGCAAACTTCACGTTGCTGGCAAGGAGCGCCGCAACCCGCGGACAGGAAAAAATTAAAAACACAATAAATACACACAACACATACATAAAAAGCTTACCTACAGCAAGAGGGAGCATCCAGGACCTCAAAAAATGAAGTTACACCTTAATTTAACTCAAAATAAAAGAGTTTAGACACTCAAAAATTAAAATTAAAATTAAGCAAGAGACAAAATGGCCAACGAACAAAACGAAAACGAGGCTACAGCACTCTAAACACGCAAAACACCACAAGAAACACGCAAAACACCACAAAACACCTACGGATATTCCGCTACAGACGCATACAACACATTACCCGCCATTTTAGAACAATGCGGAAGTACACAACTACGCTAACGGTTTGGTCTCCCGCACGCACACTATTACACTGCACACATTCAGCACGCTTACACAGCAGCTCCACACCACTAATGCTGCAGCAACATCAAAACAGATTGCCAGCTCTTCAACACAATGCTTCAAAATAGGTAAAGTATATTCATTTATTAATGTATTATATATTTCATTATTATACACCAAACAGCATTAGCTCACTTACAATTTCATTGCAGTCATTTTTTGACGGGCAATTCTCTAGTCCTTCAATAAAAGACATCAGTCAATCAGTCAAATCTTCTAAATAAAGGCCAAAATTTCACTATTTCTGCCAGGGTATGCAAACTTTTGATCACAACTGTATGCTTTATAGCTGGACTATGTATTGATCTTTCCCAAAAATCCAACGCAGTTTTCTCATTGCGGGATAATTCATTACATCTAATATAGATGTATCAGTCCAGCTTAAAGGGTCTGTCAAGTAAAAATTAAGTTGGGTTTTTAAGTTATTCTTAAAGAGCATAAAAAAAACTATACACTTTATTAGTAATGTCTTTTCTTAAATTAAATCATTCATAAATTATTCTGGATTGTTTGAGCAGTATTAACATGTAAATGAGCAACTCCTGAATACCAATTAGCCATTGTCATTTACCAAATTAGCATTACGGCCTGCCTGTGTATAAACAGTTCTTCATTCTATTTACACTGAATCTATTTTCCTGTTCGGGTGACTGTGTCCCACTAACATGTTAATTTTAGACAATTCCGAGATCTCTTTGTTAGGGAAGACCAACAAGGTAAAGATAATGACCCTCTCTAAAATATTATCAGCCTTATTCAATTGCGATTCAGTAAAGTTAAAAGAGCTTTATTTAAGCACACAGCATATTTCTTTTACAGAAGTTTTTAGTTAGTGAACACCTTGCTTTTGGATAGAAGTTCACTAACTAAAAACTTCTGTAAATAAAATATGCTGTTTGCTTATATAGAGCCCTTTTAAATTGACCGAATCGCAATTTAATAAGGCTGTATATTATTTCAGACATATTCTGCAGTATGTTCTTGAGACTTTGCCCCTGATTGGATACTATGAGACACTGCACAGTCCGAACTACAGAGTCTGTGTCTTCATGAGCTACAGAAAGCAAACCTAAGCAAGTACTATTTATTTGGTTTTAGTCAGTTAAAGCAGAGATTATACACACTTCTTAATAAAGTACATAACAGTGACTATATAAACATGTATATTACATACCTAGTAAAATCCAGAAACCTTCCATACCCCTTTCTGTCCCATATTGAACATTTTTGCATTCAAGAAAATAAAATAATTCATACAAAAAATTTAATGATTTAATGACAATCTCTCACTGTACTAATTGGCAAATTATTAATTAGATTTGGAGCATAACTCTAAATTGGATAAATTATTTTCTTCACATTAATATACATTTTGACACTGTTTCTTGGTTTGAGATATTTGTATTTGTCTAGTGTTAGCTTCCTCGAATAACACTTTGCATTGTCATGTCGGGTGGGAGGGGGTGTTGAGGAAAAATACAAATAACCATTGCTTATTTATATATATATATATTCGACCAATTGAAAAGGGCTCTATTTAAGCACATAGCATATTTTTTACAGAAGTTTTTAGTTAGTGAAGACCTTGCTTTTGGATAGAAGTTCCCTAACTAAAAACTTCTGTAAAAATAAATATGCTTTGTGCTTATATAGAGCCCTATTCAACTGGCCAATTTGCAATTTAATAAGGCTGATAGCATTTATTACCTTTGTAGCACTTTCTATATTGCTAAATGTAAGCTCTGAAACAGTTAATAATGCTTGTGTCTAATTCAGCAGTTTTCACTATGAAACAATAATATTTCTACAGCCATACAATATATCCTGTGTGAGTCAAGGGAAGGCCGAACTCAAGGCTGAAAAACAAGGTATTGACTGGGGATTAATTGTAGATGTAAGGTGATCTGCGCAAATGATTTTAGTAACATACTGCATACATGCTTTTGATGCCTGCTAGTTACGTATTGATTCTTAATTGGCTCACAGATATATTTAATCGATTACTGGCTAAGAAGAGGGTGATGATGGACTACATAATTTCCTGTATGTAGAAGTTGTTTATGCAATCGCTGCCAGCAGCAGAAATTGTGTATACAATAAATTATAACTACTAAGAGACATTTGTGTTTTTGTATCATTCCTTGTTTTTTGCTGAGTAGAGTGTGGATTCTGGATATATTTTCTACCACATACCATATCTCTAAAAATAAAAATTACTTGTTTCTACATAGTTGCACAAAAATACCTTAACAAAATGGAGGAAATTGGAAGCAATCCTCTAACATGAAGAGGTCTTAAGTATTTGAAAACATTTAGTGAGAGGGATGCTCAATAGGGTCTCTAATTGCTGTTGTGTGTAACCTCATGCCTTTAAATTTGCCAGCTATAGTAACGCAGCTTTAAATCCTCCCTGGAGGCTGCACTGTATTTATAGAAAGAGTTAAAGCAATGTTCATTATTATTTCAATGTTAATGAATAATATGTTATATTCTGTTGTTTTTTCTGCAGATCGCAACACACAGTTGGCTTTTATTCAGAAAGCTCAACTATCAGCTTCAGAACATGACAAATTAGCCAGAGACTGGGCGGGACTCTGTGTAGCCTCATTTTACAACTCATAGCAAAGGGAACAGGCTATTCTAATACACAAGCACCTCTCCTATGCGCTGCTAAAAAAAAAAAAATAGAAAGTTTTAAGATTTACTGCTCTCTCGTGGTTCTCATCATACCTACAAAATCGATCATTCAGTTTCTCCTTCTCTGACACCTCTTCTTCTACCTACCGCCTGTCTGTTGGTGTACCCCAAGGTTCAGTCTTAGGCCCCCTCCTCATCTTTATCTACACATCCTCACTTGGTACCCTAATACACTCTTTTGGGCTTCAGTATTATCTCTATGCAGATGACACCCAAATCTACCTCTCCGCACCAGATCTATCCCCCTCTTCTAACATATGTCTCCAACTGCCTTTCTAGTATATCCTCTTGGATGTCCACCCACCATCTTAAACTCAACATGTCTAAGACTGAACTAATCTTCCCTCCCTCTACCACAGCATCAATTACTCACATCTCTCTCACTGTCAACAACAACATCATCACTCCTACTCCCAAGCTTTTCATCCCTCACATACAGTCACTAACAAAATCTTGCCTTATCCATCTAAAAAACATCTCCAGAATTCGTCACTATCTTACACAAGACACAACTAAATTCGTAATACACTCTCTCATCATCACTCAACTTGACTACTGTAACTCGCTTCTTGCTGGCCTACCCACCACCCGACTATCCCCACTTCAATCCATATTGAACACCTCTGCTAGACTCATCTCCGTACACAACATTTAGCGTCGGCATTACCTCTCTGTCAATAACTCCACTGGCTTCCCTTAGCCTCCAGAATAAAATGTAAAATCATGACCCTAACTTACAAAGCCCTCAACAATTGCGCACCCCCTTACATCTCTGCTCTCATCTCCAAATATTCCCCCAACCGCCCTCTTCGTTCTGCTAATGACCTTTTTCTTTCTACAACTCTTGTCACCTCCTCTCATTCTCACCTTCAGTTCTTTTCTTGTGCTGCCCCTATTCCCTGGAACTCCTTGCCTTTCTCCACCGGATTGTCCTCCTGCCTCAAAACATTCAAAACCTCACGAAAAACGCATCTCTTTAAAGAAGCGTATCACCTTCCACCCTAACACGTCATCACCTCTCTCTCCCTCCTTTGCCACACACAATACCTTTATGTTGTAAGTCTGCGAGTTTCAATCTTGCAGGGTGCTTTGGGGACACCAGGCTCAAAGGCAGATCCCTCCTTGCTTTGTTACGTTTTGATTTGTATTTACCTTTGCCTGGAACTTATCTTATGTACAGAGTTAAGGAATATGTTGGCGCATTATAGATAAACGATAATAATAATAATTCTAAGATACATATTAGATGGGCAACCTTTTACTGTATGTAATATCTACTACCCGCTGACATTCTTCCAATCTTTAATCAATAAACTAGACTCAGACATGGAAGAATAGCTTCTTCTGAGACATGACTTAAATTGTCAGATTCCAGATTGGAACATTATATATGCATTGCCCCCAAAATGCCCAGAGCAGTGGCGGAGCTAGACATTGGAGGGCCCTGGTGCAAAAAAAATGTGGGCTCCCCCTTAGGGGGCGGGGGTAAAAAGATGTATTGAAACTGGCCCCCGCATCAATTCAAACAGGATAGATAGATAGATAGATAGATAGATAGATAGATAGATAGATAGATAGATAGATAAAGTTAAATTAAGTTGCCACATTATCGCCTCTATTGCACATATGAAACAAAATACAATTTCCAAATTAAATATTCTTGGGGGAGACTTGACAAAGGCTTACAATGCCTTGTCTAAAAATCCTAACCCCTACAACAGACAGACGTTCCAGGAGACAAAGGCAACATATGAAGCACAGATACATGAAGCAGTTGTTCTCAAAATCCATTATTTAACTACTGCTTATTACAAAAAAGGAAAAAAGCAAAAGAAAGCATCAGAGGTCTTCAATCTGACAACAAACAACACCTAAGTAGGTTTGCGGTTTCTACTGTTCAGGATAAAATTGCCTGGTATTTTGGGGCTGGGTTGCTCTTTTGAAAGAGACCACGTTGATATATTGCAGGATATTTCTCCATGTGATGAGAATAAGTGAGCTAAAAGAGGTTGCTCTCACAGTGGATGATATATCATGTCCATATGACTAACCTGTTAAGGTTAGTTTGTTCCCTGATTGAGCATCTCTATTTTGGTTTGTTGCAAAAACCCAATAAATTGCTAGTGAGAGAGATTAAGAGGACTCAGCCACACTCTTCAATATTAACTGTAGAATATCACTCCAATAATCTTGTTACTGACCAATTTCAAATTAACAAGATGTACATTACCTTTTATAAAGATCAATATTCTAGGGATGCTGATGACCCTCAGGCCAGATCCTCATTTGTTGATGGGATGACACTCCCAAAGCTCACTCTGCAGCAACAAATAGTATTAGACAAAACAATCACAATGCTGCAAGTGAAATGAGCCATACAAAAACCAAATGGCATGACACTTTGCCCTGATGGCCTACTAGCAGATTTATACAAAAT
This sequence comes from Discoglossus pictus, assembly GCA_027410445.1. Taxonomy (NCBI): domain Eukaryota; kingdom Metazoa; phylum Chordata; class Amphibia; order Anura; family Alytidae; genus Discoglossus; species Discoglossus pictus. Next base: position 282,644,558 of record CM050166.1, on the reverse strand, counting down.
TCTATCAGATGAGATCGATCTGCATCTTGCAAACTGATACAACAATATACTTACCACACATACACCGCCCCAATATTTTAATCTAGCTCATATAATTGTTTTGGACAAAGAGGGTCAGGTCCCCCTCGCCCCGTATTAGTATCATTCTATTTTCCTTTTAAGCATTGTCTTTAAAATGCTAAACAAAATCCTGGCAGACACAATGAAAGAGTTCCTTCCTTACATTGTGTCTGAGGTACAAGTGGGATTTGTCCCCTCTAGGCACACAGTTACTGGAAAATAATTGTGGCCCTAGTTAAATCTCAGGACTTAACAAATTATTCAAATGTTATTCTTAATTTTGTGGCCAACAAGGCATTTGAAAGGATCCCCTGGAAATACCTTCTAGATCTGCAGGATAGACATGGTTTCCGGCCACAGTTTATTGGCTATATACACACCATCTGCACCCAACCTCACGAGATCATTTCTACTAACAACCTGAAATCCCCTATCTTTGGTTTACGTACAGGTACCAGAAAGGGCTGCTCCTTATTGCCCTTCATGTTTGGTTCCTTTCTATGTAAATTGGTAAACAGCCCAGAATTACATATCATTAAAATGAGTAACTCAACCCCTACAACTTTCAGCCTCTGCATTAGTAAACCAGAATCAGCAATCCCCTTCATACTCTCAACAATCTATCATTTTGGTAGGGCCTCTGGGTTTGTAGTTAATGCTAATTAATCTGAGGCTTTGCACCTCCCAGGCCAAAATTATTCAGTTGTTGCCATTCAAAATAGCAGAGACCAAAATGATATACCTTGGTATTTACTGCAGGAAGGATATAGATTTCTTCTACACTTTGTAACAAAAATGTATAACATTCAAATTTAAGAAATTATTTAGAAGCATTACCCCCTGTAATTTATCAGCTTAATACCTATCATTAAAAGGATCATATTCCCCAAGCTGCTGTCCTACAAATGCTCTCCCTGCTCATGAAAAGGAAAGATATTTTGCTTCTAAATAGACTTTTTCAAAAATGTGTATGACACTCCAAAGGACCTTAAAGGTCCCCTTTACACCTATGCAGTTCCTGGAAGGGAATAATACAGTTAGTGCATCAAATATAAAAATCAAATAAAAATTAAATAAAAAAAAATTACTTACCTTTTTAGCATCTGCTGCATGCTCCTCTTCTCCCTCCTCTGTTGCATGCCTTGTTGAGGGGGGGAGGGTGAGCGGTGTATAGCGAATCAACACAGTCATTGACAGTAAGTAAGTTCCCCAAACTGCAGCACATAAGTGATTGACAGCTAGGAGGTGGGTTGATCCTTGACATTTATCTATCTATCTATCTATCTATCTTTCTATCAATATATATATATATCAATATATATATATATATATATATATATATATATATATATATATATATCTTTCCCTGAAATCCACACTAATGGGAGACAGTAACCTTGAAAAAGCTGTGGGTATTTTTACTGGCTTGTGCATAGTCCTTCCTGGGTTTTGCTGAAAGCAGACATATGATGCACACCCTGGAATTGTACATAGGGCCTAGAGCTGGTGGACCTGAGGGTGGATTGCGTTGAATACATTTGTGTGATGTTTTTTACATATCTCTGGCTGTGGTACAGAGGTTTAAACATTAAGATGCCTATTAAACTAAAACATAACTATAGCTGTGCAAAGAAATCGCAAGTATCAGCTAAGCACTCATCAATTAATTTGGGACTGAGCTAAGAGATCTAAGGAGAACCTGTCTTAAAGGAAGGAAAAAGTAAAGATAGCACTAAACATCTTCATAAGGAAGCACTATGGCTGTTAAAACATTAAGGCTTAATGGAGGTTATTAAGATTTATCCCAGTTCAGTTTAATAACGGACAATCACTAGATAATAAGACTTCTCTGCAAAGAATAAAGCAAAAACTGCTACAATATAAACCTCCACTCTAAAGGGAAGAACCACCTGCTTTTTTTAACTTCCTAGCGCCAAATTGATTGGAAAGAAAATATTTCATTGCTTAAAGTTTGTACCTCAAGATGTTATTGCTAGACTAAATTTTTAAACGTATACAAAACTATATCGAAAATAATCAGAGATTTAAAACAATTTGGAGCTCCACATGATAAGATAACTATATTCTCGGATCTCTCAAGTGAAACTTTGCAGAAAAGGAGAATATATATAGATTTCACTAAAATACTAAGGAGGGGAAACAATGTTTATAAATTGGGCTTTGTGGTGAAGATTATAATTTTGAAAGATGATCACAAAATAATAGGGAACACTTTAGAGGATGCAGAAAAATTATTTGTAAAATGGCAAATCCCCCTGGATATAGGCTTAAAAGAACCTTCTTCAGATACCTCATTACAAAGATGGAAGAGAGTCTAGAATATAATCTAAAAGGTAGAAAATGCTGCCCCCTTTTTTTAGAAGAGTTTCTGGGATAATGTTAATGGAGAAATGGAGCTGTTTGGAGGGATAGGGGGAGAGATTTTTTTTTCTCACTCCAGACCTATTCTGAAGTTCTTATTTAAGACCTTTGACCTAACTCACTATTGGTTTTAGTAGAATATTTTGGTTACTTTAGTAGATTTAAGGATAAGATATGATATACACTTTAATTAAATTAAATAAATAAATCTCATTATTTTCTATGGGATTTTCCCCTTAATTTGTTTTTTTCACTTTCAATTTTTTCACTTCTAACGCACAACAAAAGTTTTATTATCTCTTTCCCTCTGACCCTTTTAATATCTCCTCCCTCTAATTGGTAAAATCTGTTCCTTTGCTATTTTATTGCTTTTACCTACATTAAATCTAGAAATTGGATTGGGTCTATAAAATAACCATGTATGTAACTTCGGTACATAGCAAGTTTTGAATAAGACACCTTATTGAATCCCAGATGTTCATATGTTTAATGAAAATAATTAAGAACGGTTGACACTTATATGATTGTTTGAAATATTACATTTTTGATGGAGTTATTATTCTATGCTCTCTTCCTAAACCTGAGGTAAAACACTTTAAAATTCTAGTTGTGTAAATAACATTATTCTGAAAATATTGAACTCTTCTAAAAATAAATTATAAGAGTATCATACTAGTTCTCTTTATATGAGGGTTTTTTCCTGTCTTCTCCTAAAGGAATTGGTCAGTATTCTCTCTTACTTGACCAGTTCAGGACTGTAAAATGACAGTAAATACTAACTATATCTCTACTGTCCAGAGAGAACAAGGATGGATGTTGGTTATATGTAAACTTAAATTTCAAGTTGTTGTGTATTGTGTGTTTTGTAAAAAGATCTTTATGTAAGATGGATCTGGAATATCTGTGGAGTGTTCCACGAGCAGTCAAATTAAAGAAGAGATTAACATTTTCTATAACACATGACGAATTTAGCAATTAAAATATTATCTCAAAATGCTAGAGGCTTAAATACACCATTTAAGAGAAATGCAATATTAAACTTTTCCATAAGGAGGATGCTGACGTTATTTGCAAACAAGAAACTCATTGGTCGAAGGATAAGGAGCCGAGCCTGCCAGGCCGAATATTTACTGGGAGCTAGCTCTAGTTATAGTTCCAAATCAAGAGGGGTTGCCATTGTTTTTAACTAAAGGAATGTAGTTTTAGAAGATTTTGCACAGAAAGATCCTGATGGTAGATTCATTATCTGGATTGGATCAATAAATAATTAAATATATATTATCGTTAATCTTTATGCACCTAATCGGTATCAAAATAGGTTTCTAAATAAATTATTAAAGCAAATACTAAACATTAAGAAGGTTATTTGATAATAATTGGAGTCTTAAATATTATCTTAGATCCACGATTAGATAAGAAATCTATTACTAAACCAGATGCACATAGTGAATCAATTAGGAGGTCCAAAATTTTCCATGATAGTTTAATAAAATATATTCTCTTTGATGGTCGGAAAACTCTCCACCCAAAAGAGTTAAATTATACATTTTATTTACAGTGCCATCATTATTTTACTAGAATTGATTTATTTCTGTTGGATCAGTTTACATTGGATAAGGTTAGTAAAATTGAAATTGGTTTCATAGCACTCTCTGATCATGCATGTGTGGAACTATATCTAAAAAAAGTTCTAAAAGCAATCCGAATAAGAAATATAGAATGGATGCCACGCTCTTTAAATCAACCCAAAATAAGTAGAAAATTGCAAAAGAAATTAATGAATTATTTAGAATTTATGAGAACTCTGTGGATTCTAAAACCACTTTATGTAATACACAAAAAACATATATGAGAGATGTCTTAATTTCTTTGGCAGCAAGGAAAGTAAGGGAGAGGGGCATCCCTCTTAGAGAACTTTATATTAAACTTAACAAATTGTAAAGTATAAATAAGCTCTCCCCAAACTCTGATCTTTCAATAAAGTTAGCTGAGACGCAAGCACAGATAAAAAAGATTTTACAACTTCAAGTTGATAAAAAGTTATGACTCTGGCAGCAAACAAATTATCATCTTGGAAATAAAGCAGGCAAAATACTGGTATATCAAGTTGAAAATAGAACGTCTCCCAAGAGAATCCCAAAAATGTATGGTCTTAAAGAAAATTTGCATTGTAACCCTAAATAGATAGGCAACATATTTTTCAACTATTACAAATCTTTGTATAACATAGAGAACAGCTCAAATTTCAATAAACCCTCTAAAAAAAGTATAAGGGAATTTCTGAAATATATAAATTTACCCAAAGGATCTGAAGTGCAGCATTTAAAATTAGAGGAAGAAATATCAATTAGGGAAATAGAGGGATCCATTTATGCTCTTAAAAATAATAAAACTCCTGGTCCTGAGGGTTTTTCCGAACATCTTTTACTAAACATTTTAAGGAGCCTAAACTAAACACCTTAAGAACACATTTAATGAAATTTAAAAACTTAGAATACACTCCAGCAGAAATGCTCAAAGCTTCTATCATTGCAAATCCTAAAGAAGACAAAGACCCTACTATTTGTACCAACTACAGACCAATATCACTCTTAAATACGGATGTACAAATTTACGCAAAGATCTTAGCGACAAGAATCAATTCACTTCTAAAAAAACTGATCGATTTCGATCAATCTGGATTTATAAGATCTAGGCAAGGGTCCGACAATACTCAAACATATAGATGTATTTGCTTACTCTAACGATATGAAGATTCCCATGCTAGACTTATCACTTGATGCCAAGAAGGCCTTTGATAGGGTAAATTGGGACTTCATGGAGCTGACTCTGAGTGAAGTGGGCATTGGCAGGTTCGGCTTTTACGCCATAAAGGTGTTATATTCTAATGTTTTCTCTGGAATGGGCTTCAAAACTGATTTTTTTTTTTGTTAAAAATGGAACCAGACAAGTTTGCCTCTCATCACCAATTTGCCTTGAACCTCCAGCAGAGAAAATCAGACAAGAAAAAGATATTAGTGGTTTATCCATAGGAAATTTTTACTTCCAAATTTACTATGTTTGCAGATGATGTACCGTATATACTCGAGTATAAGCCGACCCGAGTATAAGCCGAGGCACCTATTTTACCACAAAATACTGGGAAAAATGAGTGACTCGAGTATAAGCCGAGGGTGGGAAATGTGCTGCTCCCTGTGTCCCTCTTGTGCCCTCTGTGTCCCCCTCTTGTGTGCCCTTTTCTTGTGTCCCCCTCTCTCTCCCCTGTGTCTCTTCTCCCCTCTCCCTCCCCTATGTCTCTTCACCCCTCTTACTTCCCTGTGTCTCTTCCACTCCTCCCTTATCACCCTCCTCAACCCCCTCCTCATTCTCAATCTCCATCCTCAACCTCCCTCCTCATTCTCAACCTCCCTCCTCAACTCCCCTCCTCATTCTCAACCTCCCTCTTCAACCCCCCTCTCATTCTCAACACCCCTCCTCATTCTCAACCTCCATCCTTAACCCCCCTCCCACAACCCGTCTATCCCTCCTTCAATCCATACTGAATACCTCCGCTAGACTCATCTATCATACTAAACGCTCCGTGTCTGCAGAACATCTCTTTCAATCACTCCACTTCCCATAGGCTCCAGAATAAAATTTAAAATCATGACACTAACTTGCAAAGCCCTCAACAACACTGCACACCCTTATATCTCTGCTCTCATCTCCAAATATTCCCCCACCTGCCCTCTTCGCTCTACTAATGTACTAATGACCTTCTTCTTTCCTCCTCTTTCATCACCTCCAATAACTCCAGCCTTCGGGACTTTTCTCACGCTGCCCCTATTCTCTGGAACTCCTTGCCTCGCTTCACTAGACCCACTCCTGCTTCAAATCTTTCAAAACCTCACTAAAAACACACCTGTTTAAGGAAGCCTATAATCTCCCTCCTTAACATGCACACTGCATTTCTCACCCTGCTGTACCACACCCAAAACCTTTTGATTATAAGTCTGCGCTTATCTTCAGTTTCTTTTTTCCTTAGTGCTGTAAAATAGACAAGGAGAAACAAGGAGGCTCAGGTAGCTAGTTTTGCAAATTAGGAAAATTCTTTAAAAGTAGGTAACCTCCTTACATTTATGTAAGATCATTAAAGCCCTCAGATCCTTTCACTACTCTCCTTGTGCAGGGTTATGTGTGCAGTCAGCATCATGGTTGGAACAATATTATATTTGCTGAAATTCTATCAAATTATCGTTCCCAGCACACCCCAATATTTTATGTAAACTGGACTATGATTTGAGATTAGATAAGATTCCATATTACACTTCCACATAACATATTACGTCACATCCATGGGAAGGAATATCATCTACACAATATCCTTGAGTCTTAAAGTTTAAGCACTTGGCCATAACAACATCAATTACTAATCAACATATGTTTAGTGACTTGTAAACATATGTTTACAGTCATAAATGCATGAAGGGAATGATTTAAAGGATGATGACCAATACATTAAAATATTATTGTTAAGTATATTGATGTCCCAAATCAGTAACCATTAGAAACACATGGAAACATTGATAATGGTATAACAATATCATTGTTTATTATATACACAGAGGACAGTCATACACGTATCCGACCGTGCATTAAGATCATGGGTATGGTGTGCACGAATCCAAAAGGACAAGAGGCTGTTTAAAGGAAAATGGAAAAACCAAAAGGGGTAACTCTACTCTACTGTCGTGGTAATTACACCACAGTAACACCAGATGAAACAAATCTCATCATTATACACTCCATATATTAGAAGTAGCCAGTAATGCACATAGCACATACATCATGACTTCATCTGCTCCAGTACGCAGATGCATTAGCTCATGAATTATGTAATCCAATTATATTACATGCTTGTAGTTTATTATTATTTTTTTTAAATAAAACATTTTAAATAAAAAGGTGGTCATAATCTACAAAAGGCAGAAGAGGAGAAAATTCTAACCATACCTGTATGTACAATACAATGCTGAATACTTTACCTGTAACAATAAACCAACTTACCTGAACTTCATACACAACTAATGCAAACAATTCTGTATCTGTATCTGTCACAAGAAAATATATTTCATCACCATAGCAATGATGTGGCATCTCACAAGGAATGCTTAGCTGTGACCACAGTCAGTGAGCTGAGAGTACTATCATCATCTAAATATAATATTGTTTAGCCACATTGATACCACATTAGTCTGGTATACAAGAGTTATAAGGTTATAACTGATTGTTACAATTTCATGATGACTGAACCCATACCCATTAATACTGAGAGGACACAAAGGTCAGAGGCCATAATGTCTGTTACTTACATCAGACAAAAGTATCTGTTCTCATATTGATGTTTAACTAAAAAACGTATTAATGCTCGCTTTGATTAACAGGACATATTCGGACTTTGCAAGTCCCCTGCCATTTCTGCATTGGAATAAGTTAAACTTAACAACAACCATGTGTTCTAAAACATGATATACAATCTAATGAATGGCATGTGAAGTCATTCTGCGGGGGGAGATGTAATTTATGGAATGGCTGTGTATATACTTAACTTATAATTTTTGGTAGCACTGCTTGCAGATGAAGAGGATGCCTTCAAGACCTGAGTTGTGCCTAAAATAAAAAAGTAAACAAAAGATTAATACTAACAGATAAAAAAAGAAAAAGAAAAAATAACTGCACCATATCCTCTCAATGGCATTCCTCAGTGACCATCAATTGGTGAGATGTTCAACATAACCCTATGTGTCCACAGCGAAGCAGTTCATGGACCATGTGGTGATTGGGTAGCCACATGGTTACAAAATATCACCAGCCCATAGCCCATGATCCTCTAGCCAGGCAAGGTTATGTTAACATTTTGACCAATAGATGGTCACTGAGGAGTGATGTTGAGAAGGTAAAATCCTAGGTGCAGCCCATATCTCCTTCTCCACCTGGACATAGGGTCCCCACCCCCACTGCCACCATGCACTCTCCATAGGTGAAAGGGGGTTACTGGAGGAGACATCCCCCATGAGGCAGCAGCACCTAAGGAGAGGGAGGCATGGAGGGAGGTGAGGAGGAAGAGGTGGTGCTAGCAACCAGAGCCCGCTGGTTGATGTCTATGAGCTTGCTCTGGTTCTACACTGCCTGGAGCACCCTGGCCAAGTATGTCTCCATCTGGCAGTTGTGTCTCCTCACTTCCCTACAGAGCCTCCTTTTACTGCGGCCCACTGAGGCATGGTGAGAGAAGACGCTGGTCTGCAGCCCCTGCATAGCATCCGTTTGCTCACACATAAGAACCAGCATTTCCCCCATGGTGGCCTCTAATGGTAGGTGTGGGGATGGAGATACTGCCAGGCCAAACATGGAGCAGCTGGTATCCTTGAGGGGGGCGTTGGTGGTGGTGGCCAGGACATGGTAAAAGGAGGAGCTGCTGGTAGTGGTGTTGCAATAGACCTTGTATCAATCCAGAATGGGGGGAGATGGGGGCCAGTGGAGTCGAATGCCATGGATGTGGCTGATGGCCCAACAAATCCCCCCACTGAACACAAGAATCATGAGTCCTCCACCTCCTCATGCACCGGACCTCCTGATCCTCTCTTTGGTCCCTCCTCCTGACAGGGATCCTCCTATTAGCTAAAATGAAAGAATGGCATATGAGTTAATAACATTGTAAGGTAATTTGATTGCTGTGTGTTCTAATTTATCTCGACATATATGCTATTGTGTGGAGCTTTCATTTGCTTGATGTGATCATTTATTTGTATTATGAGCTTGGTTGTTATTGGCTCATAACAATATCTTGATTCCTGCTGCTGTCTGCCCTCTGCAGCACATGCATACATATATTCTGCAGAACCTGTAGTGCAGTGCGTCATACTAACAAAACAGTGATCATCTCTCAGCAATAGTTGCTAACATACTGCTGAGACTTTTTCCCAGATAGTATTCTGCACATCCATCACTACAGAGTCTGTATCTGCATACGCTGTAGAGGGCACACCATAAGCTAAATCTTTTGGATGTTTATTCATGATATATACAGTATATATATATATATATATATATATATATATATATATATATATATCATGTAATTGCTGTGAGTAGTTGTCACATATATGATTCTGCATATGTGTGTGTGTGGTGTACATGCAGTGTACATGAGGGAGTATGTTGGTGTATATGATATTTACCTGGCAAGGAGGCTTGATCTGGTGTGGCCACTAGTTCTGGAGCTCCTGCTACAGTTGCTTGGGACATCATCTCCTTCAGCAACCTCTCCCACTCGGTATACTGTACAGTCACTTGGGGGCCACCAATGGAGCTCTGGCTGCTCTTGCCTCGTCTTCCATCATTCTCCTGACCTTGGCCAGCTATCATCATAACTATGCCTTACTGACCTCACATCCCTATGCGCAAGACTAACTTCAGTAACTGTAGATGCAGACCCGGTACCTGGGCCTGGGCCTAACTTCACTCCCCCTTTTAGTATAGTGGTGTACGGATAGCATTGATGAGGACCACCATATCCTTGTGCCTGTAGTTACTGACTCTGTGCTTGCCCCCCAGCCATTTTCTCCCTACCCTGTACTCCCCAGGGCCTCCTCTATCTCCTCTCTCTTCCTCTTCTACTTTCCCCTATCAAATACTCTCCTGCATCCATAATAATCGCAAAATGAAAATAACAATAGATAAAAAAAACTGGGTATATATATATATATATATATAATGGGAAAAATATGTAAGTTTTAGGTATTTTTTTTTATGTTAGCGTATAGGGTGGGGATCTGTAATATTGCAAATGAACTGCATTGAATACATGTGTAACATTACAAAAAAAGTTCCTGGAGCCAAAATTACATAGCAACGTAAAACTACGTTGCTCGACTAGAATAGGGCTCCATAATTTTTAGAGAGAGTAAGGAGCCAAACACTCCTAAAAAAGACTCTCTCCAATATGAAAGCTCATAGTTAGACTGCAGCTCCATCCAATGAAATTTGTGTGCAACAGCCTCTGCACCTGGTTCTGCTCTTTTTGATTATAAAATAAACATGAGAAAAATTCTTGAGCTGTTGGTACTGGGAATGCTAGCTGGAATAGAACTGGGTGAGCATGTTAAAGGAAAATCATTTGTCAACACTGGCTCATCAGCTCACTGCTACTTTGATGATAGTGAATGTAATAAAGGGCCCTATGCTAATCCCTGAAATAGCAATTGCGAGTGCCCTAACGAAAGAGTAAACCAGACCTAGCTATGTTAATTACCCATCCCTAAAATATTGCGAGCAATCTTCTACAGGTCACTGCTACCAGGGAACTTCACGATACAGACGAAAACCAAGGCATAAATCTCCATTAAGTTTTGCACTGAAAATAAGTTACTCCCTGACACTTTGACACCCAAACCCTATGCTAATAAGAATTTTACGGATCACTCGTAAATCATGTACCAAACACCACTCGCAAGTGGTTTTTAAACCTTTGCCGAGTCCCCCAGAAGCATTTAAAGTGAAAGTGTAGCACAAAAAGCATTACAAAATTATGAAATTTCAACATTATTTGACACTTAACAATCCGATAATAACATATGGGTGGTTAAAAAATATGATATGTTGGTATTAAGCCCATTTTATGATACAAAATACAGGATAACAAACAACCCAGCACTGAAGGGGATAATACACATCATAAAACCATGTTGCCTAGAAACAAACACTCTAATGTATTGTCAATAAATATATCATATTTTAACACAAAATAAACACATCTTTATTTATTGAACCTATACATACAATTGTCACATCTTTTTAATATCAAATTATATTAATAAATTAAAAATAATTACTTTATATATATATATATATATATATATATATATATATATACTGTATATATATATATATCACATATATAGTTGTGAGCGTACGAGTTGTTGCTAACGCTGCGGGCTCGCGTAGCTGCGGGCTTGCGAAGCGAGGGCCGTGGCTCGCGTAGCGAGCCCGTGGCCCTCGCGAAGCGAGGGCACTGTGCCAGGTTCTCAGTTGCTGGCATGGAGCGCCGCAGGCACTCCTTGCCAGCAACTGAGGACCCTCGCGAAGCGAGGGCCTCAGTTGCTGGCATGGAGCACCGCAGGCGCTCCTTGCCAGCAACTGAGGACCCTCGCGAAGCGAGGGCCTCAGTTGCTGGCTTGGAGCGCCACAGGCGCTCCATGCCAGCACCTGAGGACCTCGCAAAGCGAGGTCTTCAGTTGCAGCAACTGCGACCCTTGCAAAATTCACAACACAAATTCCCAACCCAAAGAACTGCGAATCTCGCAAAGTTCACGTCGCAACACATTACGACACTCGCAAACAACATACGACACCCGTTCACACACATTACGGCCTCGCAACACTCGGACGCAACTCGCGAACATTACAAAATTAAAAACACAATACATACACACAGCACATACATAAAAACCTTACCTACACAAACAGGAAGCACCCAGGACCTCAAAAATGCAACTTACAACTTAATTGCACTCAAAATAAAAGAGTTTAGACACTAAATAATTTGTTAAGCGACACAAAAAATGGCCGACGAATAAAACGAAAACGAGGCTACACACGCAAACACCATACGAGACACGTTACCACACATTACGACCTCGCAAACATCGGACGCAACACGCCGACATACAAACATTTTAAACTTAAGAAAGACACACAACAAACACTTAAAAAGCTTACCTACAGCAAGAGGAACCATCCAGCACCTCAAAAAAACAAGTTACACCTACATTTAAATCAAAATAAAACACTTTAGACACTAATACCATCGCTAAGCGAGAGAAAAAATGGCTGACGAACAAAACGAAAACGAGGCTTCAGACGTAACTACACTATACTTACTCGCAATAATGAAACACATACTATGCGGAACGTATCACAATCATATTAAACACCATTTTGAACAGTAATACGGAGAAAATGGCGGATGGAACGCAAATTGTAAGCTGGAACGCAAATAGCGCATGCGTATTGCGTTCTAACGGTCTCACTTTCCAGAACTTTCTACAAGTTTATAAATACTGCCTATTTCACACAAAAAAATACATTTCTCCTCAGGTGATCAACGGAGTGACTTCTGAGATAACTGCTGCTTTTACTTGAGAAGACAATTCTTTACTAATTTACTACTTTGCATTGTGCAAATTACAACTGAGAGGCAAGCTATAATATATTACATTTTATTATCAGGACAGGTCAAACAAATAAAAAAATAAACTAGGATTTATGTAGTGACATATATGGCACATTTATGTGTATAGGCTCACAAAAAAAATACTGTTCATTTAACAAAACAACAAAAAAACATAATTCTATATTAAACAGAGGTTTATGTATAGTGACATGTGACACGCACATATATTTCTATAATGTATAGTGACATCTGACACGCACATATATGTCTATAATGTATAGTGACATGTGACACGCACATATATGTATAGAATGTATAGTGACATGTGACACGCACATTTATGTGTATTGCCCCTGCATAGTGACATGTGACACGCACATATATGTGTATCATGTATCTTGACATGTGACACACACATTTATGTGTATTGCCCCTTCATAGTGACATGTGACACGGACATATATGTGTATAATGTATAGTGACATGTGACACGCACATTTATGTGTATTGGCACTGCAACAAAATTAGCTTAAAACAAAATCAGTAAACAACTACATTTAAATGACATTATATGTCATGTATACTGATATGTCACACGCACATATATGTGTATCATCTATAGTTACATCTCACACACAGACATTTATGTGTGTTGGAAAAAAAAATATAAGGTTAATTTAACCATTTAAATATGAGTCATGTATATTTATGTGTGTTGGAAAAAAAAAATATAAGGTTAATTTAACCATTTAAATATGAGTCATGTATACTGATATGTCACACGTACACAAAATAATTACATTAAACTATGGAATGTGCTTCATGTATGTGACATATGTGTGTAGCCCCCACCAAAAAATAAGGTCAATTGAAAATAATTACAGAAGTATATTTAAATGACATTAATTTACTGCAATTCAATAGATCACATAAAGCTGAATCTTTCTATTTCTTTTAATATTCAAACAGACTCTGCATCAACAGCGTCACTCAACAATTTGCACCGTGCACTGTGAAGCACAATCCCTTTTAAAGAACACCAACAAAGAAGAAGAGGTAAGATACAACAAGACATTACATGCTCAAAAGGCCATGCTTTGCTAGATGAAAAATTATAAATATACAAATAATTATTTCACTTTCTTTTTCAAACAGACACTACAAGAAGACCAGCGGATTAAGATTGGCAGGAGGGGACCGTCTGTCATTCGACACTTCAATCAAGGTAAAGTATTAAGTATAAACAAGAAAGAACCATGAGCCTTATTCAATTGCGACTTGCTCAATTGAATAGGGCTCTATATAAGCACATAACATATTTTTTATACAGAACTTTTTAGTTACTGAACTTCTAACCACAATCAAGGTTTTCAATAACTAAAAACTTTGCTCAATAAATATGTTATGTGATTATATAGAGCCCTCTTCAATTGGCAAAATTGCAATTCAATGAGGACCTATATATCTTTAATGGCCAAGGGCCTCACTCAAATGTGATTTGCCCATTTCAATAGGGCTCTATATAAGCACAGAGCATATTTTTTAAAGGAACTTTTTATTTAGTGAACACGTTGCTTTTGGATACAAGTTCACTAAATACAAAATTCGGTAAAAAAATATGCTCTGTGGTGATATTGAGCTCTATTCCATTGGTCAAAACACAATTGAATGAGGAGCTGACAATATAACAAATGCAGTAACCAAAGGCCCTCATTCAATTGCTATTTTGGACAATTTAATATGGCTATAAATAAGCCCTTTTAGGCCCTTATTCAATTGTCATTTTGCTCATTCTATAGGGATCCAAATAATCACATAACATATATTTTTTAAATAACTTTTTGTTAGTGAAAACCTTGCTTTTAGATAGATGCTTAATAAGTAAAAACTTCTTTAACAAATATATGTGATGTGCTTATTTAGAACTCTATTCAATTTTCAACATTGCAATTCAATGACGGCCTTAGAGTACTATTACATTGTAAAACATGCAATTGAATGAGGGGCAAACTATGCAACATATGCAACATATGGTACACACAAAGGGCCTCATTCTATTATCGGCCGTAAATCGGCCGTAAGGCTGCGATTCCTTGCGGGGGTTCAGTTAACTCGCGATTCTATTATACGGCCCCGCAAGGATCTCATCTTACGGCCGGCCGCATATCTTGGAACCGGCCGTAAGCTGTGAAATATAAAAACGCAAAAATAAATTCAAGCCTGCACTGTACAGCTCTGTAAATGCTAGGGATCATATTGGGGGACATGAGGATTAAAAGGAACCCACTCTCAAGCTTGCACATCTGCCCAAACCCGAGTTCAAATTAACTGTTTATTTTCCGGCTGCGGCGTGGGCGGGTCTGAGGTGCTCCAAGCACTCTGGCCTTTTTACATGGATATTTTACGGATATTAAAAATAAAATATTTTACGGATTTGAGTACAGGATAATTATGTGCTATTTTTTCTAACACCTAAAATCCCTTTATAGTCTTCTCAAAGTGCAGGATGGCTTTATTTGAGCTATTTTATGTGCTTAATTGGTGCTAGCGAGACCTCTTTCCTGCAAGTAAGCTGCGGCTCGCTTTTAGCCTTGCAGAGAGGTTTCCCGGAGCAATTGAATTGCAAATCTCTTGCGGCCGTTTTAGATCAAAGGCTTTCCTCCGGCGCGAGCGGCCGCAAGAGATAGCAAGGCACCGGCCGCAAGCCTGCCGGAATCCCCGGCCGTAAGGGAATAGAATAGCAGAATAGCTTGCGGCCGGTCCTTGCGGCCCCGCAACGGCTGCGGCCGCTAATAGAATGAGGCCCAAAGGCCCTAATTCAATTGCAATTTGCACAATTGAATAGGGCTATAAATAAGAACATAACATTTTTTTTTAAAGAAGTTTTTAGTTACTAAAAATCTATCTAAAAGAAAGTTTTTCACTGACTAAAAACTTCTTTAAAAAAATATGCTATGTTCTTATTTAGGGCACGATTCAATTAGCCAAATCGCAATTGAATGAGACCCAAACTGCTACACACAAAACAGAATTGGAACAAACTCACACAAACACATAGCAAAATAAATTAACTTTCTTATTCAATGTTTAACAACCTATAAGCCTTACAAAGAAGCAAAAATAAGAATAACAAAAGTGTTGCGCACCTAATAGCATTGTACAAAAAATCACACAAACACATAGAAAACTACATTAACATTCTTCTTTAAGGTTTAACAACCTATAACCAGTACAATCAAGAATAAATAACTTTTGCACAAGTGGTGCGCACAAAACAGGATTGTCAAAAACTAACACAAACACATAGCAAACTACATTAATTATATTATTTCATGTTTCACTAACTATAACCATCCCAATAAAGGTTAAATAAGTATACCACAAGTGGTGCGCACAAAACAGGATTGTACAAAAACTAACATAAACACATAGCAAAATAAATTCATATTCTTATTTAATATATTACAACCCACAAGCCTTACTAAGAACCTTAAATAAGAATAACAAAAGTCGTGGGATTGTACAGAAAGTAAAAAATAAAAAAATAGAAAAAAATAACCATAACTGATACAATACAGCCAAATTCATACATTTTTTACTTATTTAAAAGACATTTTACTCAAACAACATTTTCTATTTTATATTACAACAGATACTGCGTGAAGACAATCGGACGAGGACTTTCTCCACAGGACCGGACCATCGGACGAGGACTTTCAACACAGGACCAGACCAGCAGACGAGGAATTTCAACACAGGACCAGACCATCGGATGAGGACTTTCACCAAAGGACCACAACATCGGACGAGGGCTACCGTCACAGGACCACACCATCGGACCAGAACTTTCAACAGAGGACCAGACCATAGGACCAGGATTTTACACACAGGACCACACCATCGGACGAGGACTTCCAACAGAGGACCACACCATTGGACAACGATTTTGAACCGAGGACCAACTAACATTCGGATTTAAAACACACTTCAACCAAGGTACAGTATAATAAGTACTAAAGTATAAAACTAAAGAAACTGCTTTCAGTTGCATCCGTGTCAACAGAAAAATAAAAAAATTAATTTACTATCTCCCTTATTCTATTTAAATTGCTACTATGCAATACATAGCTCAATAACCACATCACTTTTTTTTTTAGCAAAGAAGTTTTGCAGTGGTAAATATCTATCCACAAACAACGTTTTTAATAAATAAAACCATTATTTTAAAAAAATATGTTACATGCTTATTTACAGCAGTATTCCATTGGCCAAATTCTTAGCCAGTGAGGACAGGAATTATAAATTTAACTAAATATAAATGATACATTAATGATTTGCCTTTTATTTCACCAATTGTGCACAAGAATCTTTAACAGGAATTACATATTAAAATATACACAATTACATTTATTTTTTTTCCTTTACAGATTAATATGGCTGATAACGAGACCAAAGAAGAGAAGAAAAGACGTCAAACTAGAGAAAGACAAGAGAGATGGGCCGCCCAGCAGACACCGGAGGAGAAACAAATTCGACGAGAAAAAGAACGCAAAAGACTTGCAAATAAAAGAATATCAGCTGCAAAAATGAAAGATACAACCAAAAAAAATAAAAAGATAATAAAGCATTTACAAACTGTTCCTAAAACATCAGATGACATTTTACAAGATACCAGTCAAGACAGACCAAAAAAAGCAACTACAAAAACAAAGCATTTACAAACTCTTACTAAAAACTTACAGGACATTTCAACAAAACAAGGACAACATATACCAAGAAAATCCACGAAAAAAACTAAACATTTAGAACCTGTTGTTAAAACATTTCATGACTTTTCATCTGATGAATATGAAAGTCAACATCCGATATGCTTTGCAAATTGTCCTTTACTCAAGTCTTTAGCAGTAGAGGTTCATAGTTGTGGGGACATGAATACTCAATGTCAATTTTGTGAGGCTTATTATTTTAAACAGGAGAGACCCAGAGATGGACAATTTATTAGTTGTTGTCAAAAAGGAAAGTTCAAACTTCCAGAAAGGAAACAATTTCCAACCTATTTACAAAATATTATGACTGAACCTACTTTTCCAAATTACAAAAATTTTAAGACAAACATAAGATCCTACAATAGTGCCATATCATTTGCATCTATGGGGGCAACATTGGCTGCTAATGTACCAGGACATGGTCCTTACTGTTTTAAAGTCCAAGGACAAATTTATCATCGGACTTCACATTTACATCCAGGGGAAGGAGAGCAAAGAAAATTAGCTCAACTATATGTCCTAGATACAATGGAAGCTGTTGACCAACGTATGCAGATGGAAGAAAATAAAAAATGCTTACCCAGTGTTTTCATAGAGCTAAATAACATTATGAACAACAATCCCTACAGTAAAGCTTACAAAACATTGGCAGAAGTAGAAAATGAACAACTACTTCATGCACAAAGACATCAATTACCCATGCCAAAGGTTAATATGGTGCTTAAAAGAGACAGACATACTGATAAACGTCGTTATAACTTGCCAACATCAAATGAGGTTGCAATGGTCTTTCAGAATGATGAAGGAGAACCACCATTTCAAAGAGACATTAGAGTATATCCCAGAAATGAGGAGCAACCATTTATTAATATTAATATCTTAAGTCCAAATTTAGATCCAATGACATATCCCATCTTTTTCCCACATGGAGAAGCAGGTTGGCAACCAAAATTAACCCTTCCCAGTTACCCAAATGCTAAAGCCAGAATCCGAAATAATGTTTCTATGCTTGAATTTAAAGTTGCTCAAATTGCCATTAGAGATGAATTTAATCCAATTTTATGTGGTGGAAAACTAACACAACAATGGATTATTGATTCATATTTGCAAGTTGAGGCAAATAATTTAAACTTTATAAAATATCAACAAGATAAACTACGTGTAGAACAATATTGTGGACTCATGGACTATGTTGCTGACGTGGCTACAAGCAGAGACATGACAGCTGGCAAAGCCATCATTTTACCATCTTCTTTTCAAGGATCTCCTCGAAATATGAGAGAAAGATACAATGATGCTATGGCTATTGTGACAAAATTTGGAAAACCAGATTTATTTGTGACATTTACATGTAATCCACAATGGCCAGAAATTAAACAAAATCTACTTCTTGGCCAAAGTGCTTCAGATCGACCAGATTTAGTAGCCAGAGTTTTTAAGATCAAATTAAATGAATTAATACGTGACTTTACTATAAATCAGTTATTTGGCAAATGTCTTGCTTATGTATATACCATTGAATTTCAAAAAAGAGGCCTTCCACATGCAAATCTTCTCATAATACTTCAAGAGAAAGATAAATTAGATACTTCGGACAAAGTGGATGCAGTCATAGTTGCTGAACTACCAGATCCAGAACTATATGGTAGACTATATGAGATTGTTACTCATCGCATGATTCATGGACCCTGTGGAGACCTTAATCCACAATCACCATGTATGGAAAATAATCAATGTTCAAAAGATTTTCCAAAAGATTATAGAGACAAAACATATGCAAATTGTGATGGATATCCACTTTATAAAAGAAGAGAAGGAGATAGTGCCATTATTTGTGGAAAAAAAGTGGACAATAGATATGTAGTACCCTACAATCCACATTTACTCATGAAGTACAACGCCCACATCAACGTAGAAGCCTGCACTTCCATCAAATCCATTAAATATGTCTACAAATATATTTACAAAGGTTACGATGCAGCTACTGTAGTCGTCAAAAGTGCAGACAACCCTGAAAGTAGTGAGTTAGTACATGATGAACTTGCATCTCATGTAGATGCTCGCTATGTCAGTGCGCCAGAAGCTATGTGGCGGCTTTTAAAATTTGAAATGCATGATAGATCACATGCAGTATATAGGTTAGCAGTACATTTGCCACAACGACATTTAGTCTATTTCCATGCTGGAAATGAAATGAATGCATTGGCCCAAAGTGAAGATCGTCACACTACATTAACTGCATGGTTTGCATTAAATTCCACTGATGCTGAAGCAACACAATACTTATATATTGAAATTCCATATCACTATGTTTTTGTGAATAGATTATGGAGAGCAAGAAAAACCAGAGGCAATAAAATAATTCCACGAATTTACACAGTCAGTCCAAGAGATGTTGAACGTTTTTGCTTACGGATATTACTTTTAAATGTTCCAGGAGCACAAAGTTTTGAACAATTAAGAACTGTTAATGACATTGTATATGAATCCTTCCATTTAGCTGCAAGACATAGAAACTTACTCGCTGATGATACAGAGGTGGAAAGATGTTTAGAAGAAGCAGCACAATGTCAAATGCCACGACAGATGAGAGAACAATTTGCTTTTATTTGTATCTTCTCAAATGCTCCAAATGCATTAGCTTTGTGGGAGACTTTTAAAAGTAATATGGCTGAAGACTTTATGCGACGATACAATGAACCCATTGCACACTTAAAAGCGTTAATGGAAATTCAAGAAGTCTTTTTAACTCATGGATTAAGTTGTGCAAGTTTTAATTTGCCTGATCCAGGTCTTATAGATGACATTAACTTTGAAGACTATGACATTCAACTACAAGCAGAAAGAACAGAAGAAAGACTTGCAACTTTAAATACACTACAATTGCAAGCATGTCATGCCATTAAAAATGCTATAGATGATGAAATGGTGACAGAGCGTTATTTCTATCTTGATGGACCTGGCAGATCAGGAAAAACATATTTGTACAATTTATTAATGAGTTCAGTACGAGCACAAGGAAAAATAGCAATGGCGTTTGCCACTACTGGAATTGCTGCACTTTTATTAGAAGGTGGAAGAACTGTTCATAGTGGAGTTAAACTGCCAGTGCCTATTTTAGAAAATTCTGTGTCAGATATTCGCATGACATCCTTACAAGCAAAGAAATTGAAGAAATGTAAATTAATTATAATAGATGAGGCCACAATGATGTCATGCTATGCCCTCCAATGTATTGACCGTTTGCTTCGTGAAGTCATGGATAATATTTTTCCATTTGGTGGAAAGGTAATGTTGTTGGGTGGCGATTTTAGACAAACATTACCTGTCGTTGTACATGGAAATCGAACAGACATTATTGAAACATGTATAAAGTCAAGTACAGTATGGAAACATTTTACCCATCTTCAACTGCAACAAAATATGAGATCAGAAGGCCAAACTGATTTCAATGATTGGCTTATTAAAATTGGAGAAGGCAGAACAGAAAAAATACTAAATTTACCTGACGACACTGTAGAGATCCCACCTCATATGATTTGTCAACAAGATATTATATCGGCTATATTTGAAGGGAGCATAAATAACGAAGAATATTCCGAGCTTGCCAACCAAGTTATACTGACGTGTAAAAATAAAGATGCATTAATACTCAATAATGAAATCTTTAAAAAAATTAATGCACCACAAAGAAATTATCACAGTGCTGATTCTGTACTTGCTGATGACAATGAAAATCAGGCAAACTTTTCAACTGAATTCATTAACTCTTTAACTCCTTCTGGAATGCCAACACATATTTTGCAGCTAAAGAAAGGTGCAATTATCATGTTATTGCGAAATATGAACCCCAAAAAAGGCCTATGCAATGGCACAAGATTAATTGTTCAACAATTAAAGGATCATTTTATAGATGCTGAAATTTTAACTGGGACCCATAAAGGAGAGAGAGTTTTCATACCAAGAATAGATTTAGCACCAAGTGAAAGTAGTCTCCCTTTTATACTTCAAAGAAGACAATTTCCCATTATTATGGCATTTGCCATGACCATTAATAAATCACAAGGTCAAACTTTCAAATCTGTGGGTATTTTCTTGGAAGAACCAGTTTTTGCACATGGTCAATTGTACGTTGCGTTGTCACGGTGCAAAAATCCACAGGCTATTAAAGTTTACATTGAAAACAATGAAAGTCAAGGTGATTTATTAGAAGATGGATGTATTTTTACTAAAAACATTGTCTACTATGAAGTACTATAACTTTGCAGGATACAAACTAAAGCCATGCAAACATTTTGGAAAAACATTCAAAAATACAAAACAATTGGTTGTTTAATTCAGTCATAATTAATGGTAGTCATGTTTATGGATAATTCGCCTCACAAAATACTTGCCTTGCATTTCTATGAAAAATTATGTTAAAATGTTAAGTCACTATGTTAATGTTTCTAATGTTACAAGTTTAAAAACAATATTTTCAAGTTATTTCATTCAACATATTACAAAGTTCATGTTAAGAGCTCAAGCACCTTTTAAGTCACAATGTAAATATTCTCTGTTATCTTAAGATTACTACCTCCATTAATGTTTATCGCCAGTTTATGTGCTCAGTAATGAATTACTTTAATTACGTACGGTTTAAGGAGAGTTTTTACTGTATGCCTTCCTCTACATTCAATGTATATTAAACTTAACAATTATTATGATACAAATTGCATGTTAATACTGATTAATTTAAAGTTAAACTGTTTTTACATTCAAATGTTAATACTTTTAATTCAAAATTATGTTACAAAATGTATTTACTATGTTCCTGTTTATAATGTTCAAAATTATGCAAATGTTTTGCAAAACTTCCAAAGTTACATAAAAAATAAAGTTCAATTTTAAAAATATATACTTTCAAGGTTATTGCTTACATATATTTTAAACTTCATGTTAAAATTCGGCACGTTTCAAAAAGTCTTTTTACTTTTTACTTTCCTCTGGATTCTATGTATATTAAAGTGAACAATTCTTCAGATACAAAATTCATTTTAAAAAACCATTACATCATTGTTTTACAAAAATACATGTTCATATCACAATACTTACAAGGGTCAAAAATATATTTAAATAACTAAACAACTTTACAAACATTTTTTGACGGGCAAGTCGCTAGTATTTGTATAAAGCCCAGCCTATTTACGTGTAGTCGTAACTGCACTTCCCACTGATTATAAATGCATTACTGCACTTCCCACTCATCCCAGGGCCATCTCATTGGTAAAGCTTGGATTGGCTGCTCCCTGCACATATATCTGTTACGTCTACAGAGCAGGATTTATGGCTGTACACTTAGTGAATGAGTGAATAATTTGAATTAGTGTAGGATTTAGCCTTTTTACTGCATGAAGTTAGAGCATCAGATTAGCATAGGGCTCCAAGTCAACATTTTCTGTCCTCTTAAGTGGATGAGATCTCTTGCACTTTCTGAAAAATTAAACAGCTGCTGCATCAGAGTTCTTGGGACCCAACACTAAAGTAACACCTAATATGCCCTCCCCTATAATTTCACAGTCACAGATAACATAAATAATATAAATTTCACAATTTTTCTCTATTTCTGTCTCAAACCTCTGTATCTGTCTATCACCATGCAATCCATGTAAACATCAACTTTTCCCCTAAGTTCACTCTTCTTTCTTATCTTTTTCAAAAATCTTTTCCAATATCTCTCTTTCTCTTTCCTCCAACAGTCTGTTTCACTCCTCTCTTTCAGTTTGTCCAATGCAGGCATTTATTTTATATCTTCCAAAATGCAGTATTTCTCCAAGTATTTTTTAGGAAAACCTGACTGACAGATTTCGTCCTCTCCATTGATGCATTGATTTCTCCTCCATTGATGCATTGATAATGCCCCACTTTGAAGCAGCAGTGCATGCTAAGATTTGTAATGTATTGATTTCTCACCACCTTCAATTCTCCCTTGTCACCAACTGATACTGCCCCACTTTGAAGCAGCAGTTCTTTTTAGTATTTGTAGAGACTCCTTTCCCAGGGCAGAAGAGCAGATGATCTCTATCCCAGGAATCTGCATATCTTTTTAGTATTTGTAGAGACTCCTTTCCCAGGGCAGAAGAGCAGATGACCTCTATCCCAGGAATCTGCATAGGTGTGACCTCAATCCATAGTCCCTGATTGGTGGGCTTCCAAGGGATTCTTTCTTTGCAACAGTTATTGGTAGATCATGATCTTCCAGGAAAAAAGCGGAGGGCAGAGAAGTAAGTACATGCTTGAGTAAAGAATGTTTACTCTAGTGAGAGCTATGTTGACATTAACCTGCCTAGGAATGTCTGAGAAGTAGAATGTGCAGAGAGGATTATTACAAGCAAAATGGTGAGGCTTAATCGTCAGAAAGCACTATATGATCCTAGTACATGTGGCCCTTGGATTGAGAGAACCCACAAATTTGGGCTATTGATAACATCTTTTCATTTGTGCATCTCCTCACACATAACTTTTCCTCTCCCAACTATTTAAAAGCTAAATGTGCAGAAAAGATAGTTAATGCATTGTCATTCATAATACTAACTGGTGCAGCAAAAACAATTTACATTTATGTGTACATTTGCATGAAAAAATTAATAAACTTATTTCCTGTTCAAATATTCAAGAAATACAGTGGGCAGGGACATTCAAAATATTCGCTTTTTAATCCAAAACTATTTTAAAGATGGCTCCTTTATATTATATGCCTTATTTAAAAAAAAAAAGGCTCCTTTATATTACATGCCTTCCATTATAATACAGTTTGTGAGCATAGCACAGCATAGATTTACATGAATCAGAAACCTACCCATAGACAGTACTGTTTCATCAGTATGGGGCTAGTTCTGAATTTTGCCAGAAGCCTTTAAAACAAATTGAAAGGCCTTTTAATGCCTAAAATAAGTTAATAAACTTATTTCCTGCCCAGAATCTAAAAAAATCCATTTTTTGCACTATACTCTGGGAAACCGGGAGGGGTCATGCAAATGAGCCCACAATGCATTTTCACTTTTTACAGGACCACTTTAATTAAAGAAAAAAATGAATTTTTGTAGAAACCTTTTTTGTATTTGTTACAGAAAGTGTCTCAGAGATGAGTTATAAGGCTGTAGGTTGTGTGTTCAGCGGAGGGAGGGGTGATAAATGAGGGAATAGAATGGCTTTGCTAAGATAACTGGATAATATTGAAATTGACACTCCTTCTCCCTCACTGGCCCAGAAGCAGACTCCCTACTTCAGGAAATGCAACCATCTCTCTCTCAGAAATGTTAACGCCCCTCTTACACATACAACTTCCACCTATGTATCATGGATACTCAAGGGCCCAGCAAAGGCACCAACATTATTTTTTTTCTAATAAAAATTAGTGGTATGAATTTTGCATGATTAGGTATGCTCTTATTTAGATTTTTCCTTTTTTTTTTTTTTTTTGTAGTGGTCCTTTAAACCAAAGCCATTTTAAGCAAAATATGGAGGTCAAGTACTAAAATCACTTATTTCTCCAACAACCAGGATGCCACAGGCTGGACCAGGTGAATAAAACTTCTTCACCATAGAGCAGTACCTGAGATGCTTTACTTCATCTCTCCAAACAGTCACTTAGAATAATTGATTTAGAATAATAAAGTACATTCTAGCACTAAGATCACTTAATGCTACGCTAACCAGGCATATCATCCATATTCTGACACTAATGTTCCTGCCTCTTCCTCCGTGCAAGAACTTCACAAATGAGCCATGCACAATACAGAACCTATGCTGACCAATTACGAAGAACGGTACCCTTCCTTAAGATGGGTGATTGCTTCTGTTTATCTACGGGCAACTTGGAAAAGAAATTGGCTGCTATTTCCTATTGTGTCAAAAATCTTTGAGCTGGCCTCCAAACTCCAACTACCTTCTACTATAAAAATACATTGTATTTCATGGGAATCCACTCAAGGGGCCTCATTAAATTCCCGCAGACTTACTGCCTGTATGAAGGCAACTGCAGGCTTGAAAATTGCAACAGTTACAGATTGATTTAATTTAACAAGTCCACAAGTACAGGGCCGAAGTTTTAAAATTGTAAAACCTGGTTTCGTATGTAACACTTCCGGGTAGCCGATCATATGAAGGGCGCCAAAGTTGTTCAAGACCATAATTGATGATTCTGTCACAGTTCAATTAACCAATAAGAACTGGAGAACTCCAATCAACGTCACGGGAAACGAGTTTAAAAGCTAATGGAAACTGTTTTTCCAGACTGTGCTGTAACTGAGAAAGTCAACACACAGGTCTAGGCATTGCTGGGTTTCTGAGCTTTGGAGAGAGAGAGGGAGCATTATTGTTCTACAGATAGATATACATAGTGTTAGGCCACAGCACATCTACACCCCCCCCCCCCATACCCTCACCTACCCCCTCCCCTCATACCCATAATAGAATACACATATGCTGCATTGGGGCAGGCCAACAGGCATGTGAAGTCTGTCAAACAGATATAATGACAGCCGGATGAAGGTGAAGATGGCTGGGGAAGACAGAGAAGCCCGTGCAACCGTTGATGGACCACCACCCGTCATCACATACTCAGCATGGGAGAGGACCCTGAAGGAGTGGATTGAGCCATCGGCAGTAGTGGGTCTTCCAGGACAGCTGGTCATGGGTGTGCCCAGCACCCTGCGATGTGAGCATCATATACACCATCACACCCTCATATGCTCACACATCAACACCCCACACATACATAATTGTCATACAATCGCCATGGAGCACTGTAAGCTCTCTAGTCACGGCTAATGATATATGGGGCAAACATATCATAATCAGAATTGCAAGCAATGAAATGTCGGTCTAATAACTGCATAACGCAGCAACATTACATATATTGATATGAGCCATGATTCACAGGGCAATGTTTATCTGAGTAAGACAATCACCACAGCCAATAACAAGTGATCATGAACCACATCCACCCCTGCAAGTGGTGGTTGAGGAAGGCAAAAATATTTCAGAGGGCATGGGACCATCACAGGAAGCTGGTCTATCAGCACCAAGACAGCCACCCATATCACCAGTGTGGGAATCACCCCCAAACCCTCACACGCATCATGGGCATGTTCGCAGATTGTTTAGCCATCACCACCTCAACCTCACATGTCATGGAGCCAGCGACCACCACCACCTACACAGATGCCATGGTCCTGGAGAAGGCTCACCACTTTAACCTGCTCCAATACCATGGCCTTGACAGGACACCATCACTCCTCCACTTCCTACATGGGCTCGCCAGACATGGCCTCCCCCAACATGGCTTCTCCCAACTTTGCCTTCACCACTGGCACCTCTGGCATTACCGCAGCTCATCAAAAGGCCTGCTAGCTCCAGGCTTTGGTTCCAAAGGCTCCGCCACCATTGCAACCAGAGCAGGTGGCCTCCACATTTCACAACTTACCACCAACGTCAGATGTTGCCCAGCCATGCCAGGTGGACGCACCCCTCACTCCAACCCCTCCATGTGGTAGATGGAGGAGGCTCACGGGCACGGAAGGTGGGGGCACAGTTCTGAGAAAGAGGAGGTAGTTGGGAGCATCCCCTAAGTTCTCCTCTGAATATTAATTAGTATAAATTCTGACATACTATTGCCTGCTTGCCAGAGTGTGTACATTGAATTGTATGACATTATCACTGATCTGTTTAATTGAGCAGATGATGACCATAAGTAAGTGCTATGCGCATTGCTGATAATGTCTATTAAATGTACTGATTTCTGATGATCCTTTTTTTATCAGATTCCGGTTGCAGCGGTGTAGTGACCACATGTGACTCTGGTAGGTGCTATGCATCATGATTATTATAAATTATGACATTACCTCCTTTAGGTATCCTCTTTTTTGCCCAAAAAGCCACTTGCTCTTCCGGGATCTGCCAAAACCACACCCATGATATTAATGTGCAGTGTTGTCAATACATATAATAATAATAATAATAATATATTATAGGGTTAATACACATGAGAGGTTTAATTTGTGATACTGTGGAGTATTATCATTCCCTGAAGGGCTGATAATATGACAGGTGATATTGATTAATACCAAAACACTTGATGGGATTTCACCAAATGATAATGGGTATACATCTTGGCACATGGCCACTAGCAATGGTGTGGGACTTTCCAGGATGGGCGTAGAAGTGATTGTCCCTGATGGATGCAAGTTGGCTGTTGATCCATGTGCCCCTGCACAGCCTCCATGTGTGTTTGTGGTGCTTCCTGGTGGGTTGGATTAGATTTGTTTTCTGTATGTTTCCCTGGTACTTGATATATGCCATGTGGTGGTGTAATTTGACCACTATTTATTTTCCCAATCTAGATCTGATGAGTGAGATGTATATGAGAATATCTTTTTATTTTTAGACCTATTTGTTCATTTGGGGATTGTTGTGCAATGAATTCTAATGCCTTCCATTGCTTTCACCATATTTTAAAGTTCCGTGTTTTTATTGTCTTTTGCAGTGTTCAGAACTAGTCTGTAAACCATTTGTGAGTCCTAATTGGAACCGATTTGAGTGATTGTAACATTTGCGGGCTTGAAAGATAAAATGCTTAGATCGGTCGGAGTTACGATTTTGACAACTGCAGGAATGTTCAGCCTGTAACCCGCAAGTCGATTGCGGGTAGCTAGAAGAAGCCAATGAAATAGCAATAACATTTGCGGGCTACATTACAGGCTTCAGTAATTTCAATTTTGATAATTTAATAAGGCCCAATGTATGCTTTTTGCCTAAGGCCCTTTTCTGTACTGCTCATTCCTGAATATCACTGCCACAAGCCTCCATCCTTGTCCCAGCTGCCAGTGTTTTCACTCTTAAAGGGGATGTTCCACCTATACTTTATATTAAAGAACAATCCTAAAAATGATTAACTATGTTTGAGATATAATCAATATTGTCTTAAATACTGTTGTGTTTTTTCATGAATTATGACATCAGAAAATCCTGTTAAGCTGACAAGGAGAAAATTCAGGGAGTAGTATTTTTTTTAAAATCACTAGCAACTACCACAGCACAACGAAATTAATCCGTCCAATCCTCCAACACAAAGAAACAAGATATACAAGGTAATCTAGTGCATTATCATTTATTATGAAAACTAGTACAAGTGAAGAAGGTGCAAGAAAAGTGAAGAGGGTTTCTGTATCTGGCCCAATCTACCCTTCTTTTCTTGTGATTAAGGCATCCCTGGTTAGGGTTGAAATGAGTGATCTTAGTGCTAGAATATATTGTATAATTATAAGTGAAATCAGCAAAGGAAAGGAGTTGCAATCAGTGGTTTTTGGAGAGAAGTAAAGCATATCAGGTACTGCTCTAGAGTTTGGTTTGTTAGTTTCATCTGACTATTGGACTAGGGATGGAAAGATTACATGAAATTTTAAACAGTTTTCTGGAATGGACAAAAAGCTTTCCAGCACTTGGATGTAAGCTGGGTGCCATGATAAGGAATGCCATGAAGACAAATCACTTCTCAGACAAAAAGGTCAGATATTTCTTCTCCTGTAGGCTGTTTCTGCTATGGTACAAAGTATGCTATCTTAGTGAGATTATCTACTACAACCATAATAATGGTATGGTGTTGTGATGGAGGAAGATCAAAAATGAAATCAGTGGGTCATAGGACCAAGGATGTGTAGGAGTGGGCAACAGTTGTAGAAGGACAGTAGGGCTTAAGTCTGAGACCCTGGGCTGGGTACAAACATCCCAGGAGAGCAAGTAATTGGATACTGATGTCTGAAGCCTCCAGAACTGCCTGCTGACCAATTCCAAGGTTTTCTATATGCCTGAATGTCCTGCTAGTGGAAAGTCATGTTTCTTCAGCAAAACCTGCATATTAAGATGAGGGGGCATCTTTTCTATGGTATAAAGTCTATCTGGTTTACTGAGTGAATTTATTCAATTAAGACTGAACGGGTGCCAAGAAATAAATGGCCGAATAGGCTGGGATTCTAGAACCATGGTAGGAAAGGATTCATGAATATGTGACAGAGCATAAGCGTTTATATTTTTACTCCCACAGTGCTTGCCTGAAAGGAATTTTGAAGAACACAAATACCCTAAATTACAATGACCCATATACACTGTAACAAGGTGTGCAGCTCCTTCAACTAGGTGAAACTACTCTTCTAATTTGATTGACAGTAATTCTCTGTTTTCCATGTCATAAATATGTTCTGTGGGAGTTAGATTGTTTGAAAACTACTGCTAAGTCGGATGTGTACAGCTCGAGAAAAAATGGTTGATTTGGGACCAGGCTTAGGCATATCAAGGCTATTGTAAAGGGATGTTTGAGTTCATATAATGCTTTCTGAGTGTCTGTAGTACACTGGGCCCCTTCTGGATCGCTACCTTGTTGTGGTGAAGGGGCTTGTGTACCTCAATGAAACTATGAGCTATACCATGTAGGGTCACAAACGATGGGCAGGTCATAGCAGAGAGGTCAGACACATTGTGATCCGCTAGAGAAGGAACTGGCAACCCACACCAGTATCTTTGCCAACAAAATCATATGGATAAATACAACCAGGACCATATGATCACCAAGAGTCGGACATGGCTGAAGGACTGAACAACAACAACAACAGAACACTGGGAAGAAACTGTGGTTTGGGCAGCAGAAATGGGCTGAGTGATCCTGGAGACATATTGTATAAAGTGGCAGCAATAATTCACAAATCTCAGGAAACACTGCATTCCTTTCCAGGTTTGTGGCCAATCTGCAACAGGTGATAGTTTTCATGGATCCATCTTCAAACTCTGAGGGATGTAATGAACCAGAGAAATTCAATTGTATCCGTCATGTCCAGGATGGCCCACTGGACTTTTGGGGACTGTTAGACTATTTGGGGGCCCATAATTAACATGAACTGATATTGCCCTGTTGGCATGAGGTGGTTATTATCGCCCGTGGTATGATTGTAACATATATGACTAGTAATGTTGAGTATGAGATTCCCCATATCTTGTTTAGTATCAAAATAACAGGGTTTTCCCTAATGAATATAATAAAGCATATCGCCTGAATCCTCTGGGTATAGTCAAAAACAATTTAAACATAATAGAAAACATTACAGAGCCTTATTGAGTTTAAAAATCTAGCACACAAAATGCTTTCTCTAAAGCACACAATAAGAGTAAAAACTTACAGTCTATAGGGTATGGGTGAGTTATAGAAAGGTGAGGTACAATATAGTTAAATAGTTACATAGTAATTGAGGTTGAAAAAAGACTTTCAGTCCATCAAGTTCAACCTTTTAAGATCTCCTCTGATCTGCAAAATGGGGATTAGTTGTTAATTGATCCAAAGGAAGGCAAACAGAAAGAAAAACAAAAAAAACCCAAGTGAAACTTTGCCAATTGTCTCAAAAGGGGGGGGTGAATTCCTTCCTGAACACAGATACTGGCGATCAAACTCCTCCCTGGATCAATACTCTCTCTCTAATTAACCAGGATAACCCTGAATACCCTTTTTAATTACAAATATATCCAGTCCCCTTATAAATGTATCTACCTATCTCTCTTCTGCAGTATTCAGACTAATTATGAATTGTTAATTGATCCAGAGGAAGGAAAACAGAAACAAAATCCAAGTGAAACTTTGCCAATTGTCTCAAAAAGAAAAAAAAATCCTTCCTGACTCCAGATCCTGGCGATTGGACTCCTGCCTGGATCAACACCCAATAATTAACCAGGAAATCTTGGTTTTAAATTTATATAGAAATATATCCAATGTCTTTTTAAAGTTATTTATCAAATCCGCTGTCACCACCTCCTTTGGTAGAGAATTCCCCAGTTTACCCACCCTTACTGTGAAGAACCCTTTTCTTTCTTCAAGGTAGAATCGTTTTACTTTTAATCTCAAAGGATGTCCTCTTTTCAGTTGAAAACCTCTTGGAACAAAAAAGTTCACTTGACAAAGTTTTATATTGACCCTGGGTGTATTTATATAAGGTAATCATAACCCTCCTAGACACCTTGGTCCTCATTCAATTGCTATTTGGCCAATTGAATAGGGGTCTAAATAAGCACATAACATATTTGTTTTAAATAAGTTTTTAGTTAGTAAGCATCTATCCAAAAGCAAGGTTTTCGCTAACTAAAAACTTCTTTGAAAAAAATATGTGCTTATTTAGACCCCTATTCAATTGGCCAAATCGCAATTGAATGAGGGCCCTTTTTTCTAGAGAAAATAAGCTTAATTTGGTTAGTCTTTGTTTATAACTTAGCCCTTCTATCTCCCTTATTAGTTCTGTTGCCCTTCCCTGTACTTTCTCCAGCTCTATAATGTCCTTTTTATGAAGTGGCGCCCAAAATTATACTGCATATTCAAAATGAGGGCATATTAGGAATTTATATAGTGCAGAATTATATTTGATCCCTGGTTCTATACCCTTCTTAATACATGCTAACATTTTATTTGCCTTTGCAGCTGCTGCTTGGCATTGAACTCTGTTAGGTAGGTGGTTGTCAACAAGCACTTCCAAATGCCTTTCAGTTTCTGAAACCCCTGGATTTACTCCATTAAGATTATAAATTGCATGGCTATTTTTCTTTCCTAAATGCATAACTTTACATTTATTCGTAATAAATCTCATCTGCCATTTAGCTGCCCATTTCTCTAATTTATGCAAATCCCTTTGGAGGTAAAGTTCATCCTTTTCTGATTTAATTACCTTGCACAACTTTGTGTCATCAGCAAAAATGGAGACAATACTTTCCAGTCCAACTTCTAAGTCATTAATAAGTATGTTAAAAATGAGAGGACTAATAATGAACCCTGAGGAACCCCACTTATCACATTAGTACAGTCTGAGTATATTCTATTTTCAACAACCCTATGCTTCCTGTCTTTTAGACAGCCCTCAATCCATGAGCAGATATGTACTCCAATTCCTGCATCCCTTAGTTTGCACGATAGTCTTCCATGTGGCACTGTATCAAAAGCCTTTGCAAAATCCAAAAAGATTACATCCACTAAGTTGCCTTGATCCAAGTTCCTACTAACCTCCTCATAGAAATTAATTAGATTTGTTTGACATGACATATGTCTGATAAATCTGTGTAGACTCCTACTTATAATCCTGTTCAAATAGACATTCTTGTATAATATCCCTTATTAACAATTCTAAAAGTTTTCCCACTGCAAAAGTGAGGCTCACTGGTCTATAATTGCCCAGATTTGCTCTTGCTCCCTTATTAAATACAGTTATCACCTCTGCTTTTCTCCAGTCATCTGGTATCGACCCTTTGTTGAGTTAATCTTGAAATATTAGATATAATGGTTTGGCTATTACAGAAAACAGTTCCCTCAGTACCCTTTGATGTATTCCGTCAGGACCTGGGGCTTTATTAACATTTATTTTTTCTAACTTCTTTTTGATTCCTGCCTGCATTAACCAATTATTTGGTGAAGGTAATGTAGTCCCATTATGTTGCAGTGTCTCAACCACTGGTACCTCCCTTGTGTATAAAAATTTAGAAATTTATCTCATCTGCCTTAGCCTTGTCACTAATTATGAGACGGCTTGTTTCTCAATGTAATGTTCCCATAGTTTCCTACCTGGGCTTCTTCCCACTAATATACTTAGAAAATATTTTAGGGTTAGTATTATTCTTCATTGCAATTACATTTTATTTTTTTATTTTAGCAGTCTAATAGCTCTTTTGGAAGCCTTGTTGATTTCCTTGCAAAGCAGTCTAGTTCCCTCTTTTTTGTATTATTTAAATGCCTGATTTTTACTCTGTGTCTTGATCTTTAAATCATTGTTAAGCCATATTGGATGTGATTTACTCCTTCTTCTTTTATTTCCACATGATATATTTTGATAAGTATGAATATTTAGTAAGGATTTTAATGATGTCCATTTATGTTCTGCATTTTTACCCATCAGTTCTTTGTCCCAGTCTGTACGTTGTATTGCTGCCCTTAGAGCGTTAAAATCTGCCCTTTTTAACATTAAGAGATTTTGTTGGCCTCTTACAGTTTTTCTATTTTAATTCAATATAAAATTGAATATATTTCAATTTAGTCCCTCCCCCCCCCACCTACTAGTTTAAAAACTCCTCCAGATTTTCTACCATCCTTTCCCCTAGCACACAAGCTCCCTCATCATTAAGGTCCAAACCATCCCTGATATAGAAATTGTACCAAAGTGAGAAGTCAGCCCAGTGCTAAAAAAAACCAAACCCCTCCTTAATGCACCACTTTTTTAGCCACGCATTAACCTCCCTAAGCTCCTTCTGTCTTGCTGGGCTAGCCCGTGGAACAGGTAATATCTCAGAAAATAAAAAATGGCCTTCAGTACAACATTCTCTATTAATAGTGACTGTAGGTCTCTGATATTCTTGTGTATCTCTTCAAGAGTAGAGTTGTATGTGGCTACCAATGGTATACAATTTGCAGTTACTTTTCTCTCTATATTGCATCAGACGTTCATATATGTGTATAAATTATAATATGCCTTTTTCTCTCGTGCCTTCACACTCTGCTTGGTGTTATTGTGTTAATACTCTGTATCCATGTATTAACCATTCTCTGTGAAACCTGATTATGATTTTTTTTCAACTTTGTTAAAAAAATAGTGCATTTGATGAGGATCCAGTTTGATATATTCCACCAAATAGTTCAGTATTGCTCCAGACCTGGAGAAGAAAAGGTCCCATCTTTTCGAAAGCTTGTCTCTTAATATGGATTGTTAGTCCAATAAAAAAGGCATCACTTTATACTGCAGTACTCTAATTAATTACTGGACATTCACAGTTACTCCACTCTTTATATATATATATATATATATATATATATATACATATATATATATATATATATATATATATACTAGCAACTTGCCCGTCAAAAATGACGGCAATAAAATGTGAATCCTGGCAATGCTGTTTGCCACACAATGGGAGCCTCTCCACCTCTACTTTACGGGCCTTGCGATGAGCACCTTCGGCGCTCATTGCGAGTCTCTAATTCGGTCTACTTCCTCGCTTGTGTCTTATTTCCCACCTCCTCTCCCTCCCTTGTGTCTCCTTCCCCACCTGTGTTTTTACCCCCTCTCCCCCCTGTGTCTTTCCCCACCTCTCCCTCCCCTGTGTCTCTTGCCCCCTCTCCCTCAGCTGTGTCTCTTTTTCCCCTGTGTCTCTTTCCCCCATGTCTCTTTCCCCCATGTCTCTTCCACCTTCCCTCGTGTTTGTTCCCTCCCATTTCCCTCCCCTGTGTATCTTCCACTCCTCTCCCTCCCCTGTGTCCCCCCTCCTCCACCCCCCTGTGTGTCTCCTCCCACCTCCTCTGTGTCTCTTCCCCCTCCTCTCACTCCTTTTTGTCTCTCCCCCCTCTTACTCCTCTGTATCTCTCCCCCCTCTCATTCCCCTGTGTCTCTCCCTCCTCATCTCCCTCCCCTATGTGTCCACCCCCCACCTCTCCTACCCCTGTGTCCCCCCTCCTCTCCCTCTCCTATGTGTCTACCCCCCCTCCTCTCACTCCCATGTGTCTACCCCCTTCATATAAGATACATCATCACATATGAACGTAAAACTTTAGAATGATAATCCCTCCGCCATAGCGCTTAATCTATAGTCTCTTTATAAATAATTTATATCATCCCCCCCTTAATTATACATTACCCATTATTTGTGAATTATCATTTTTGGAATCTAGATGACCCCTCTATTTGTTGGACCCTCAAAGTGTCCTCCTCAAGTGTTTCTGGGTCATTTATAGAAGTAATAATGGCGTTAGCAGTAATAAACCCCTATTCGGGTTATTATCACATTGTAGCCTTTTTCTCCATTAAGGGCCTCCGTTACTGCGTTCCAGAGTGGAAAGTGGAGGTGACGGTGCCGGCACCTAGTGGAATATCCGGTTACGATCGGGATCTCCACTGGCAGATGTATCCCTCCCCTCTCACCACCCAGAATGCAGCTATCTCGGTGCACATAATGCTGGGGAGCCAATCACATTATGGCAGGTAGCAATATGCATAGGAAGCCCACGAAAAAGGGGACTAATAAGCTTCCTATAAATAGTGCCAGGCAAACAAAGGAGTTTATGCCCTGAGGAAGACGATTTTTTGGTGAAACCGGTTGGCAACTGTATCACCTATGACTGGGATGGAATAATGGCTTATTTCAAGCTTTAAATATTGCCTTTTGGCTATCAATTTATTTTTTGACAGGTGGATAATGAAGATGGTGGCCTAGTAAGGCATTAGAGTTGCACAACCCCCATCATTTTTCTTACCACTATATATCATTGCACTAAGTATGTGATCAGTATTAAACTTTATTCCTCTTGATTTAATTGAGGAATTCTCTCTATATCCATACCCAGTATATTAGTGATTGTTTTTATAAGCATTTATATGCATTTAATTTTTTTTTTAATAAGTTATGTGTTACTTAAAGCATATCCGAGGATTTGCATGTGCATTAATGAGGATTGCTTCTATACATAATTCCCCGAAATTATATTAATAATTCATTCTTTATCTTTATATATAAAAAGTGATATAGCTTCGTTTTATACTACTATAAGTTACATGTGTTTCATATGTCACATTTAAGATACT
Source organism: Discoglossus pictus (assembly GCA_027410445.1). Taxonomy (NCBI): domain Eukaryota; kingdom Metazoa; phylum Chordata; class Amphibia; order Anura; family Alytidae; genus Discoglossus; species Discoglossus pictus. Next base: position 282,608,508 of record CM050166.1, on the reverse strand, counting down.
GTTGGATCAATATTGATTGATCCAATTGGGGGTTATAGTACACATTAATATTTTAAATTAACTATTTTCTTTGCGTCGTGGTCCATAAAATTTAATAAAAGGAATACTGTAAATTGAATATATATATATATATATATATATATATATATATATATATATATATATATATATATCAATTGTCCATCAAAAATGACGGCATAATATTTTCAAGCCTTTTAAAGCTGTTGTTTACCACACAATGTGAGCCTCGCTAGGTGCAGATTCTCTCTCTCTCCTTCCCTCCTTCTGTGTCTTTTCCCTCCCTCTTCTCTCTGTGAGCCACACAATCGGCGCCCTAAGAGCCCATTGAGAGCCTCCTGTCATAAATGACGTAACACAAAAAAAAAAAACACTCACACACAACACGGTGGAACAGCCAGGATGTCTGGGAGTGAGGTTGCACACGAATTTAAGCCGAATTTGCTGAGTTTTGGTACTCTAAAATCGGCTAACCTCAAAAAAAATGTTGGCTGAAAAAAATTAAAACGAGGCTACACGACCCTGAACCGAGCAAAACACCGGCAGCAGCGTAACACTTTTACCCAGGAACGTACGAGGTACAAAATACACTATTAGAAATGCCGTAAAATGATTGCGAGCCGCCATTTTACAACACTAACTTGGAAGTAATAAGGTGCTTTACACGACTAATAACACGGTTTGGCCTTGCGCACGCAACCTATTAATACTGCACACTTGGCACATTGCTGACACTTTCTCCACAGGGCAGCAACAGTCCAACTGTATATTGTATGCTGCAGGAAAATAAAAAGAGATTGTTAGCTCTTCAGGTTATTGATTGCTGGATATATTAATTAGAAATAGGTAAAGCATATTAATTTATTAAGTACCGTATATACTCGAGTATAAGCCGAGTTTTTCACCCCTTTTTTTAAGGCTAAAAAGGGCCCCCTCGGCTTATACTCGAGTCACTCTTCCCCCCGTGTCTCTCTACCCCCCCTTGTGTCTCTCTACCCCCCGTGTTTCTCTACCCCCCTGTGTCTCTCTAACCCCCCTTGTGTCTCTCTACACCCCCCCTGTGTCTCTCTACCCCCCGTGTCTCTCTAACCCCTCCGTGTCTCTTTCCCTCCCCCCTCCTCATCCTCAACCCCCCCTCATTCTAACCCCCCCCCCCCTCCCCTCACTTACCTGCTCCGGCCTCCGCTCCTTCCGGGTCTTGATGTAGCGTGCATGTGACGAGGGGGGCTGGGGATGAGGAGGGGGGCTGAGGATGAGGAGGGGGGCTGAGGATGAGGAGGGGGGTTGAGGAGGGAGGTTGAGGAGGGAGGTTGAGGAGGGAGGATGAAGAGGAGGGTTGAGGAGGGGGGTTGAGGATGGGGGGGTTGAGGTTGGAGGTTGAGAAGGGGGTTCAGGATGGCGGTGTTGAGGTTGAGGAGGGAGGTTGAGGAGGGGGCTGAGGATGAGGAGGGGGGCTGAGGATGAGGAGGGTCCCTGAGGATGAGGAGGGGGGCTGAGGATGAGGAGGGAGGTTGAGGATGAGGAGGGGGGTTTAGGAGAGAGGTTGAGGAGGGAGGTTGAGGATGAAGAGGGAGGATGAGGAGGGGGGTTGAGGAGGAGGGTTGAGGAGGGGGGTTGAGGATGGGGGGTTGAGGATGGGGGGTTGAGGATGGGGGTTGAGGTTGAGGAGGGAGGTTGAGGATGGGGGAGGTTGTGGTTGAGGAGGGAGGTTCAGGAGGGAGGATGAAGAGGAGGGTTGAGGAGGGGGGTTGAAGATGGGGGGGTTGAGGTTGGAGGTTGAGAAGGGGGTTGAGGATGGGGGTGTTGAGGTTGAGGAGGGATGTTGAGGAGGGGGCTGAGGATGAGGAGGGGGGCTGAGGATGAGGAGGGGCCCTGAGGATGAGGAGGGGGGCTGAGGATGAGGAGAGAGGTTGAGGATGAGGAGGGGGGTTTAGGAGAGAGGTTGAGGAGGGAGGTTGAGGATGAAGAGGGAGGATGAGGAGGGGGGTTGAGGAGGAGGGTTGAGGAGGGGGGTTGAGGATGGGGGGTTGAGGATGGGGGGTTGAGGATGGGGGTTGAGGTTGAGGAGGGAGGTTGAGGATGGGGGAGGTTGAGGTTGATGAGGGAGGTTCAGGATAAGGAGGAAGGTTGAGGATGAGGAGGGAGGTTGAGGAGGGGGTTGAGGATGAGGAGGGGGGTTGAGGTTGAGGAGGGGGTTGAGGTTGAGGAGGGGGTTGAGGATGAGGAGGGAGGTTGAGGTTGAGGAGGGGGTTGAGGATGGGGGGTTGAGGAGGAGGGAGTTGAGGATGAGGGGGTTGAGGAGGGAGGATGAGGAGGGATGATGAGGAGGGAGGTTGAGGATGAGGAGTGGGGTTGAGGAGGGAGGTTGAGAATGAGGAGGGGGGAAGAGACACAGGGAATGGAGAGGGGGGAAGAGACACAGGGAAGGGAGAGGGGAGAAGAGACACGGGAGAGAGAGGGGGACACAGAAGGCACAAAAGGGACACAGGGGGCAGCACATTTCCCACCCTCGGCTTATACTCGAGTCACTCATTTTACCCAGTATTTTGTGGTAAAATAGGTGCCTCGGCTTATACTCGGGTCGGCTTATATTCGAGTATATATGGTAATTAATTAATTAATTAATTATTATTTCAAAAATTATATATAAAAAATAAAAAAAACGCTAAATAGCATATTTTACACTGCCGTTACTTTCTGAATACATTAATGCTTCACACTTCCTAATACATTTATTAATTCCTAATTAATTATTAACATACATTCATTTAATTATTAGGTATTTATTAGTAATGGAAAATAAAAATGTATACTTTTCACTGCACTACATTTTTTTTTACTTTTTACACTGCAGTTATATATATCTGGATTAGTGCTCATTGGCTGCCAGCGATAGGATTCTCAAAGCAGTTACAAATTTAAATCACTTTATTATGCTCTGAGACCTGAAAACATTTTCTAATTTACACTGCACTAAAAGAATTGTATATTTAACACTGTACTTATATATCTGTCTTTGCAATGAGCGCCAAAGATGATCGTTGCAAAGCACGAACCTTGAAGCACCCAAGGGGAGAGGCTCGCAATGAGCACTGAAGGTGCTAAGAGGAGCAAAAGTACACATGGGGAGAGGCTCACAATGAGCACCCAAGGTGCTCAGAGGAGCAAAAGTACACGAGACGAGAGGCTCGCAATGAGAGAAGTTTCTCAGCATGAGGCTTGCAATGAGCGCCGAAAAGCTTTACATTGTGTGGCAAACAGCATTGCCATGGCTTAAAATTGTATTGCCCTGTCATTTTTGACGGGCAAGTCGCTAGTATATATATATATATATATATATATATATATATATATATATATATATATATATATATATATATATATATATATATATATATATATATCCCCTTCACAACCTTGTCGTGATGGGGCTTGTGAAGCTGTGAGCTATACCATGTAGGGCTGCCCAAGATGGGCAGTTCATAGCAGAGAGGTGAGAAAAATCACAGTCCACTTGTGAAGGAACTGGCTAAGTACTCCAGTACCTTTGCCATGAAAATCTTATGAATGAGCAGTCTGGCATGCTGCAGTCCATAGGGTCACGGAAAGTCGGACATGACTGAACGACTAACCAAAACAAATCTAAACAATAGACAATTTATTACCTGTTCTTCAACATTGTCTATATAAACATTTAGTTTAAAAAATGACTTTAAGAAACGAGTGTCCACTGGTGTCCATAAGACTGTTCAAAAATAAAATGTGTATTCATTTGAAAAAAAAATCTGTGCAGAAATGAAGAAACAAATCAATTGTAGATACATGTTTTTATTGGCAAACTGCGTGCATGCTGTGCATCTCTGCTTTACTGGAAAAAAACAACACTCTTGTACTATACCTTATGAGTTTCTAATCATTATTTTACTTCCTTAGTTTGATCCATTAAATTACAATATCGCTACCTAGTGGCCATGATTCCTATTACAGAAGTAACATAATCCTTCTTGAATAAAGGCTGCATTGTATAATTTAAAGGGACATGAAACACAACTGCTTTTACAAGCACTTTGAAGAGGATGTTTTAAATGTTATAGTTACATCATCACAGTTACTAAGCAAACTATATTTTTCATGATATTCTCAGAAACGTATTATTGGATGATAGCAGTGCTGCTAAAACTAAGCAAGTATTATACAAATATATAGGCGGTGGAAAAAAATTACAGGAACAGCACATGAAAAAGGAATTTAAGTTTGATGTGACTAATACATAATTACAAATGCTGTTTGAAAGGTGAGTCATATTAGGTTGATTACTAATTAGCAGTATGGTTCATCTATAAAAGAAGTCCGACATATCAATATGGTGCAGTTATCAAAGATCCTAAGAAGCCAAATAGTGTCTGAATTAAAGGTTTAGTGGTCACAAAAACTGTTTTTTTTTTATGTTTCAAGGGGTTGGCCCAGAAGTATACAGCAAATGTCAAGCATGGACAAACTGCATCAGCAAATAGGAAAAGAGAGGGTGAATGGAGAGAGAGTGAGAGAGAAGTAGAAGGAATAGAGACAGGGGGTTGGGGTTTGTGTAAGAGGGAGAGGAATGGTGGAAAGGGGAGAAAAGGACAAAGGGGATGTTGGACACAGAGGTGAGATTAGGTATAGAGATAGGGAAGTTTGAGAGAAAGTTAAGAATGGGGAAAGAGGTTCAATAGCAGTCCAAGATAGCAGCACCCATGAAACAAGAAAAGTCTGCCACATTTCAAGGATCAAACAATACCACTATAGTGGTCCTTTAACTGAAAGTTATGCACACTGAACATGAGTTCAAATATGAATTGTATTGCTAATTGCTACTTTCTACTAATTTAACATTTGTGCCTATAACCCAAAAGGTGTCTCTATAGACTTTAGTAAAGTAAAACGGTTGATAGTTATCAGAACAGTCTGGGACTTATAGAAATACATGATATTCGTACTAAATAGGTCACCATGTTGCAAAATGTACTGAAGTTCTTTGAAATGTTGAACTGTTGAGTGTTAAGTTTGGTCTATTGCTGTTATTTTAGACTAGCGACTTGCCCGTCAAAAATGACGGGGCAATAAAATTGTAAGGCAGGTAATGCTGTTTGCCAAATACATTATTTTTTGGGGGGGTTGACATGCTTTGGCGCTCATTGCGAGCCTCGCGCTGAGTGCCTTCAGCGCTCATTGCGAGCCTCTTGGTTGTTGTATATTTTTTTATCAGAGGTGCTTTTGCTGTCATTGTAAGGTCTGCGCTGATCTGCTTTCTTGCGCTTATTGCAAGGCTGTCCCCTGGTGTAGTTTGTATTGCTAATTGCTACTTTCTACTAATTTAACACTTGTGCCTATAACCCAAAAGGTGTCTCTATAGACTTTAGTAAAGTAAAATGGTTGATAGTTATCAGAACAGTCTGGGACTTATAGAAATACATGATATTCGTACTAAATAGGTCACCATGTTGCAAAATGTACTGAAGTTCTTTGAAATGTTGAACTGTTGAGTGTTAAGTTTGGTCTATTGCTGTTATTTTAGACTAGCGACTTGCCCGTCAAAAATGACGGGGCAATAAAATTGTAAGGCAGGTAATGCTGTTTGCCACAGACATTATTTTTTTGGGGGGTTGACATGCTTTGGTGCTCATTGGGAGCCTCGCGCTGAGTGCCTTCGGCGCTCATTGCGAGCCTCTTGGTTGTTGTATATTTTTTTATCAGGTGCTTTTGCTGTCATTGTAAGGTCTGCGCTGATCTGCTTTCTTGCGCTTATTGCAAGGCTGTCCCCTGGTGTAGTTTGTGTGCTATGAGCAGCGTTGGCACTCGTTGTGAGGCACGCAGTGAATGGCTTTTGCGTTTATTGTGAGAGTGTTTTTTTTGGTGTAAATGTATTTTTGTATGCTCATTAAATAAGTAATAAATTAATATACTTTACCTATTTGTAAGTAATAGAGTGTGGATGATTTAGCGTTGTTGCTAAAAGTGTATCTTGTACCTCGTACAGCTTTGTGGAAAAGCTGTATGTGCATGTTGGTGTTTTGCGGCTTTAGGGTCGTGTAGCCTTGTTTTGGTTTTTTTTTTACTGCCTTTTTTTCTCTCGCTTAGGGGATTTTGGTATCTGAACTCAGTAATTTGGACTTAAACTGAGGTGTAACTTCACTTGCAGAGGTCCTGGGTGCCCCCCCTTGCTGTGGGTAAGTGGGTAAGTCCCGCGGCTCTTATTTTTTTGTGTAAGTCCGTATTTAGTCATTGCGTGTTAGAAGTTCTACTTCTGTGGGTGTTTGTAACCGCTTGTGAGGTGCCGTAGAGCCTCCAACTCCGCAAATGCGGCCCCTTGCTACGTGAGGGTCTGCATTTGCGGCCTGCAATGAGCCTTCATTGCAGTCGACGTTGGAGCCTCCACCTTCTGCAAATGCGGCCCCTTGCTTCGCGCTTTGCGAGGGACGAAGTTCTTGTGAGCTTGCTTCGCTAGCTCGCAAAGCGTGACAACGTTTCGTAGTTTGACAACTATTATATGTGATGTTATTTGTTGCCACTGGCACTGACAAGTAGCCAGACTCATATCTGGCGTTCCTAAAGAAAAAATCCATAGCTGTCATGGATGTATGAGCATATGTGTTTCAAAATAAGCATCTTCAGAAGTTTAACTTCTATCGGGGGCTTGTCTTTTGCCAGTCATTAAGATCTACATACTAAACTATGCTCTCTCTATTCCATGTTAGTTTAAATTAAGTTTAAATGGGGTTTACTTAATATTTTTTCATGCAAACAACATTTGTAATTTTTTAAATGTGCTCTTTTAAATGCTTGAAAAAAACAGCTGTCTTCCATGTTCCTTTAAAATGTCAATGTCATTACTTGATGGTAGTGATTAGAGAAGCAGGTAGCATACTGTTAGTACAAGCATATTTAGTTCTATCAATTATACAATTTCCTTTTTATGATCTTATCCTACAAAATATTTTTAGTGATTTAAGGAATGCAGTACAGGTATATATTTGAAGAACTTATGTAAGCAACTCTCTAAAATAAACAGATAGAGATGCAAACAATCACCATAACATATAAAAAAAAATGAGTATTTGATTATTGATTTTTTAATTGACAGTATAAAGCATGATTCCTCTTACAGGTAAAGGGGATGAGACACTGTTTTTTATTTACTAACCAGATATGAGAAATTTGTATCCCAGTTGGCCATTCTAGGAACTCATAAATAAGGGAGCAGGAGCATGCTGTGTCTTTGATGGTAGGTAGTCAGTGAGCTGTTTATGGTCCTTTCAAGACCTGATGGAACAGGAGAGCTTGGCAGGTTGGAAGTGAGAGGCAGAAGTAATATAATGAACTAATTCTGTGTACATATCAGTGTGCATGGAGGAGGAGGGTGATACAGACACCGTGAACAAGAAGAAAAACGACATTACAATCTTCATTACATATGTCTAAGTAGAAACAATGGAACTTGTTTCAAAGATATGATTTTTTAAAGGTTTTGTAAATAATAGCTACCAACCAGGTGCAATATTTTCTGGGTTATTTTAGGCATGTAAGCACAGTCAGAAATGTCATCCAACCTATCCATTATTGGATGTTTTTAGGTTTATTTACATTCTTATTTTTTTGCTGGCCTGTTTTATTTATTAAATTTTTTTGGCCAGGTTATTTTTTTTATTTTTTTTCTAGTTGTGAAAGATACACTCTTACCCATAATGGAGTTATCCTTATGGTACTTAATGTGAGGGACAACAAAACAGATTGACACTTTTCTCTGTCAGTATGGACATGATGTCATCATTTGTAGAAGGGACATGAGAAGGTAGCAAATGTAAATATTAGTTTAATATATCATTAGTAAATAGATAGTAGTTCCTATACTAGTGCACTACCTGTGATAGAATACATTAAATAGTAATTTAGTCACATTAGATACTGTACATAGGACCCTATTAAATTCGAAGCCCGCAGCGAAATTCAGCGGAGTTACAGAATTATTAAATTAGACAAGCCCACAATATACATGGTTGACATCCAAATCCGTAAACCATGCTTTCGCACGTTGCACCAGTAAAACTCATGGTTACGTGTTTAGACAGAGCCAATAGTAAAAGAGATTGTTTAATGGAGGTTAAATTTCAATCACTTACATTTTGAAGGACTCGCATTCCAGAAATAATGCTATGCATTCATAATCAATAAATATGATATTCTAGTCCATGCGAGTTCTATTACATGTATTAACACATTGATTGCTGGGATCAATATAACACAGAAATTAAACATAAAATAAATTCATTTTTTATTGCAGATTTGCGAGCTTGAGAATGTTGTGCTATTAATTTTAATACCATACATTACTTTCCCCATATTTTAAAGTCCACTGGTGTGTTTATATTTGCATTTACAGTGCTACAGACCTTGTGGGTCCTCTCTAGTACCCGTAGGTTTTTTGGTTCTATTTGCCATTTACGTTTAAACGCCACTTCATCCTTGAGGAGCCATAGCAATTTAATAGGGATTTGCGATTGTAACATTTACGGGCTTGACAGATCAAAGGCTTAGCTGGGACAGAGTTCAGATTTTGACCGCCCGTAGGGTTTTTCCCCCTCTTACCCGCAGATCATTTGCAGGTAGGTGACAGAGGCCAATTTAATAGTCATAACTCTTGCGGGCTCCTTTAGGGACTATGATTTCTAAAATCGTAGCAAATTAATGGGGCTCATAATATGGTATTATTGGTATGTGGTGTTGAAACTTTGTAAATAACAACCCTGTTTCAACAGTAGGAGTAAAAGACTAACTGCTTCTTATGAATATTATCCATCGATTTTACTAGCCTTGAGATAAATTACATTACTAATCTAGATTTAAATAAGATTTGATCATGCATATATGCCTATGTCATTTATTATGACTTTATAATGATTTGTAGTATATTAAGATGTACTGTCTTGTTAATTACAGAGTTGTGTATATGTGAATATAGTTATTTAGTTAGTTTAGACATACTTTAGCTATGCTTAAAACATACAGTATTATAAGTAGTATAAGTAACGCACCCAGGCAGTGGCAGAGCTTACACATGGGGGCCCCCAGTGCAAAAAAAAAAAGACATTGCATCCCCCCACACACACACACTGGCATGTACATTGGCTCTTACAGGCACAGGATGCACATTGGCTCTTACAGATACAGGATGCACATTGGCTCGTATAGACACAGGCTGAACATTGGCTCTTACAGATACAGGATGCACATTGGCTCTTACATGCACATTGGCTCTTACAAACACAGGTTGCACATTGGCACTTACACAGGATGCACATTGGCTCTTACATGCACAGGCTGCACATTAGCTCTTATAGACACACACTGCATATTGGCTCTTATAGATACAGGATGCACCTTGGCTCTTAAATGCACAGGCTGCACATTGGCTCTTACAGACACAGACTGGGCACATTGTTCTTTACATGCACAGGCTGCACGTTGGCACTTGCACAGGCTTCACATTGGCTCTTACAGGCATAGGATGCACATTGGCCCTTACATGCACAGGCTGCACATTGGCTCTTACAGACACATGCTATCAACATTGGTTCTTACATGCACAGGCAGCATGTTGTCTCTTACACAGGCTTCACATTCACTCTTACAGACATAGTATGCACATTGGCTCTTACATGCACAGGCTGCACATTGGCTCTTACACAGGCTGCACATTTTTACACTTCACTTTTGCACAGTGGTACCTTGGTTCTCGTCCTTAATCTGTTCTGGACGGCAGGATGGGTTCCAAACTGGTTGAGTCCTAAATAAGCATTCCCCATAGGAATCAATGTAAATTGAAATAATCTGTTCAGGACCCCAGCTTTTTCACATTTTTGTCTGAACTGATGGTCTTGTTTTTTGATACAACACCTTAAAACTAAACAGACATAAATAAAAAATAAAAATTACATCAAATAACATAGAATTGAACTTAACTTTAAGTGTACTGATAGGACTTGAGGGACCAATGGGCTGGTGGTAATGAAAAGGAGGAGAAGGAAGAGAGAGGTTATTGCTTGGAACATCGTCTCTGATCATATTGATACAGAGTGATTGTGACTGACACATTTGTAAATATCTGGATTACAACAAGTTGGATCAAGATTAAGGGCCTCATTCTATTAGCGGCCGCAGCCGTTGCAGGACCGCAAGGACCGGCCACAAGCTATTCTGCTATTCTATTCCCCTCCGGCCGGGGATTCCGGCTGGCTTGCGGCCGGCGCCTTGCTATCTCTTGCGGCCGCTCGTGCCGGAGGAAATCCTTTGATCTAAAACGGCCGCAAGGAAATCGGCCGTAAGAAATTCCTATTTGCAATTCAATTGCTCCGGGAACCCTCTCTGCAAGGCTAAAAGCGAGCCGCAGCTTACTTGCAGGAAAGAGGTCCCGCTAGCACCAATTAAGCACGAAATATAGCCCAAATAAAGCCATCCTGCACTTTGAGAAGACTATAAAGTGATTTTCGGTGTTAGCAAAAATAGCACAAATTTCCCCTATACTCAAATCCGTAAAATATTTTTTTTTTTATATACGTCAAATATCCATGTAAAAAGTCCACAGGGCTTGGAGCACCTCAGACCCGCCCACGCCGCAGCCGGAGAATAAACAGTTTATTTGAACTCGGGTTTGGGCTGATGTGCAAGCTTGAGAGTGGGTTCCTTTTAATCCTCATGTCCCCCAATATGATCCCTAGCATTTACAGAGCTGTACAGTGCAGGCTTGAATTTATTTTTGAGTTTTAAGTTTTCAGAGCTTACGGCCGGTAGCAAGATTTACGGCCGGCCGTAAGAGGAGATCCTTGCGGGGCCGTTTAATTGAATTGCGAGGTAACGGGACCCCCGCAAGGAATCGCAGCCTTACGGCCGGTTTACGGCCGATAATAGAATGAGGCCCTAAGTATATACAGAATGTGAGCATCTATAGATAAGAAAGAACTCTCAGCAAGTTCATATATTGTGCAAGAATTATCCACTCGAGATTTACTTTCCTCTTGGTATGAGGTTTTCACATGTTAATGAAAATACTGCATAAGTGGTTTATTGTGATACATTTAATGTGTGACTGATCTATAATAGGAAGTGGTGTGCTCTCTCTCTCCCTCCTCCCTCTTGTAATTTGCACGTTTGAAGACACTATGTGAACAGTGTCTTAAGAGAAAAGCAGCAAACTTCAAAAGTTCAAGATATTAAAAATGTCACCCTGGTCGCTGTTCCAATAGGAATCTAAGATCACGTGCACGCAAGAACCTTGTGTGACTGCAAAAGACAAGCACCTTGAACACACCTGTATATTAAGTAGGTCTATTCTAATAAAATAACAAAAGCAGTTATACAGTCTGCGAATTTCAATCCTGCAAGGTGCTTTAGGGAAAGAGCTATGGACACCGGATTCCAAGCCCAAAGACAGGGCCATCCACTCTTTGCAATGTGTGAATCTTTAACTTGTCATTGCCTGTAACTTAACTTATGTATAGCGCTACAGAATATGTTGGCGCCTTACAAATAAACAATAATAATAATAATACAGTATTGAAAGCAAATGGTTATACTGAATGCACAAAACCTTTCATTAGTTATAATTCAATTGCAATGACCCTTCTTGCCAGTGCATTCAATAGGACTAATTAGTGTCTTGTTCTTTTTTTTCACATTCAAGTTTTATCTAGTAGAAAATATGTATCGTACAATACAAAGCATTTTTGTAATTATGGCAAAAATTATATAAATTTGAACAGTAGTATCTTAAACAAATCTTAACTATGTTTCTGTATCAATATATTCAAACCAGTGCAGATCAAACATATATAACATTAAATAACTTTTTTTATTCTATTAAAGTATTATTAGTGAGGATGTGTAAACTAATTTCAACTAAAGTGAGTAATAAAGGGACAAAAAGTGCATATGAAAAGAAAATTAAGGAAAAGGTAGAAAAATGAAAAAAACAGAAAAGAGAAATTATGATAATATGAAAGCATAAAATAAGAGAGTAAGGTTGTTCCTTCTTTACCATTTTGTTTCCAGTCTCACTCCGCCAGACTTGCCTCCTACAAACAAGTTTGCCTCTCAAGCCCCTCCATCGTCCCAAGAACCATAAAGAGCAACAGATTCACAAGCCCTTTAAATCCATTTGTGAGGATTATTTTGATGAAAGAAATAAAATAAATTTGCTTCCCTCTGTTGTCCTAGTCACCCTCCCTCTTTTTTTTTTACTTTAATTAACTCTAAGGTACTATGCGCTATCTTTATTTTAAAAGAGACTTGGAGAATTGTATGTGGCTAGCCACAGATCCCAGATCTTATGAAAAATTGCTATTGAGTCTTCTAATGTATATAATTCTGTATAGCTTCATCTATTTTTAACAGCTGATATATTTCAATTTTCTTGTTATTCTGAAAAGACCCTGTAAAGAAAGCAGAACATTTGAGGCAATTGCTACTCACAGTAAAGCATAATTGCACTAAATTAAATTAAAAAATATATATATATATATTGCATCCACTATAAAGTGTAATTATTCAAAAATGCATATTGTAAGCATAGTCCTAAATTGCCCCCCAGGGATTGTTTTCTGGAAGAAGAGAAGCATTTCAGGCAGAACAGAATAGTCTTTTATAACAGGTAATAGCTATCCTGTTTTGCCTTCAGTGACAAGGAGGCCATAAAGTAGGGGTTGCAGCTTGTACAGCTGCCCCTTGCAATTCTTTCCATCATCTTGTGTATATCAAAAAGAAGGATTGCAGATGAAAGAAACTCCCCTCTGAAAGGAGGGCTATGGATTTCACCAGGATTTCCTGGGTTGGGGAAAAAGTCCCTTGTAAGGCTGTTTTGGTACCTTCAGCTCCATTGTACCACCAACAAGCCACATGCGGGTTCCTGCTGTGCATTTTTCTTTTTCATTCATTCCTCCCTCCTTTTTTTTTCTCTTTCTCTTTTTTCTTCCCTTATCTTCAATTTATTCCTTTGTTTATTTCAGATTTCCATTTCCTCCCTCATTCCTTATCTCCCTTCCTCCATTAATTCCTTCCCTCCCTCACCTCCTCTGAATCTCTTTGCGGCTGGATGGTGGAGGATCTTGATTCCATGGTCCTGGCCTGTTTCCTAGGAGAGGTGCAAGCCCTGGCCTTGTCCCAGGTGATTGGCTGGAGCATTGGCTCCAGCATCAGCCTGACAACTGCTCAGCTTGGAGTGAGTGGTTAATGCCCCTACAGCCCTTCACAGACATAACATTAAATAAGATAGAAAAAAACATGACACCCCATAAACCCCCCTTTTCCCCAGATATTTGGCTTACATGGCCAATTATAAAGTTAGTAGGGGTTCCCCAAATATGTCTGCACAAAGTATTGAAATGGCTAGCACAGTATCAGAGAAACCAAACACTAGGAGTTGAACCTTAAAGGGACAGCCCCAAGAACTAACTACTAAAAATAAGACCGCTGCTGGCTCCTCTCACATTAGAGCAAAACTATGAGGTTAAACCTCAGAGAGCAAAGGCTAGAGATACAGCAGGAAATGTGGCAAGGTAATGACAGGCAAATTGAAGAGGTAGACTGATCCAGAAGACTACCAGCTAGGCACGCATGCCCTGTGAGGTCCAGAAAAGTGACATCCAAGTTTAATTTGCTCCCCTTTGACCTCTAATCTAATGGGGTTATTTTGCTGTATTGGCTCTAAGAACTTCAAAAAAATAGGATTGGGTGCTGGGTCTTTTTAACGTTTACGTAATTCACAAATATGTAATCCAAGAATGTTGTGTTTCACTGCACATTATAGCTTAAATGGAAAATTCAAACTCATCATAGATATCTGTTGTGCGTAAAGGTTTGGCACTGGCATTTCCTTGCTACTAGATCTCTGTATGTTAGGTGGTATGAGCTGCTGAAGAATAGAAAAAATGTCACAGCTTAGAACTGAGACTGTAGGCTGATTGTCTCATTTTAACCAAATCATATCACACAGATTTTAAGTGTCAATGACAAAAATAGAATATATTTTTGATTCTACTGGATGCTGCATCTCACCTCATACATTGAAAAGTAACTGTCAAACTAAGCTAGCTCCATAACTTTAACACAGATAACTAGTCTTGTCTATATAAGCTCTTTAACATACAAGAAACTCAAGTGGAATATACCATTATGCTTTAACTTATTCGTATATGGGCAGGTTGCCTCTGAACATTTTCAAAAGGTGTTTAACTGAATTTTTTGTTTTGGTGGTGTGATGAAAGAATACAATGTACCAAACACAAAAAATAGGTACATTTATTTTGACTTGTCTTACAACAATAGCACTAAGATACCACTAGACTCATTAAGGTTTCCCGTGCTCCTTCTCGCTGAACAGGTAAAGTAGCTAAGATAAAACTAGGGAAGCACATTTTCAAGAGGCAGCAGGCTACCTTAGGATATGCAGTATGCAGTACATTGAAATATGTTTGTATATGCACACAAATATATGCAGTGATATTTCTGTATACATTTTCTGATACATCATATATACATAAACACATCTAAAGTTATGCTTGCAGATCTGGAAAGGTGAACGGAGGAGCTGCAAGTGGGAGTGAACAAATGTGAATTGTAATATCCTCCATGCCTTGAAGCTTAAAAAGTAAAGCCAATGCCGGCATCAGGATAAATACCCTTTGCATAGTAGTGAAAAATGAAGATTAAGAGTGTCTCTACAGAATCCCCTGTGAGTTGAACATGTTATAGCTCTTCCATGTGGTAGGAGCCAGAGTGTTATCTATCCAAACAACTACAGCTAGAATCTGACTTCCTAGAGAAGTGATGGGATCAGGATTCTATTGTGTCTGCTGCAAGAACCATATCTCAAAATTGCGGCCACTGAAAATGGGAAAGAGCATCTGCTATAATATTTTTACGATCTGGCACATGAGATACAATACAATAAATACTGAGACAAGACATTTCAATGACTAGGGAGCTTATATGCTAGAGAAAAGGATAGTAGAAAGGGTGGAGGAGTTTTTAAACTAGTAGGTAGGGACTAGATAGAAGAAATGGAGTTGAAAGTGTAGAGGGGGTAAGGAATGCATTAACTAGTCATAGGGGAGCTGAAGGGGAGGGTTATTATAGTCAATAGGGATATAGTGCTATGTAACTCAAATACAGTGGCTAGTACTTCAAAACTCCAGAATCATAACAACATAAGGTATATGCTTGCTAATGCCAGAAGCTTGCCAGGAAAATGTGCAAGTTAGAATTATTAGCAGTTTATGAGAAATGGGATTTAATAGGCATTACTGAAACATGGTGGGATGACTCTCATGACTGGGCTATTCATTTGGATGGTTCTAACCTATTTTGGAAAGATATGGGAAATAGTAGAAGAGGAGGAGGGATTTGTCCATATGTTAAGCCTGAATGTAAGCCTATAGTTAGAGAAGATATTTATGCTGGAACTAGCGATAATGTTGAATGCTTGTGGGTAGAGTTAAAAAGCGGCAGACCAAACTCCGGTAGGAGTGTGCTATAAACCCACAAATATAATTGAAAGTGAGAAAATGCAATTATTGTTACAGATTGGAAATGCAACTATGTATGGTCAAGATCTAATAATGGGAGATTTTAACTACCTAAAATAAACTGGATGAATGAGACCAGCAGTTCAGTTAAGGGAGCAGTTTCTTGAGTACACAAAAAGATAATTATCTTGCCCAAGTTAACCAAGATCCTACTAGAAATTAGTATCTTGGATACATGAATAATATTTATATAGTATCAAAATGTTGAAATGGGGAAACCTCTGGCAAATAATGACCATAACACAGTCTAATTTGAGATTGAATTAAAAAAAAACTGGAAGGGGCCAACAAAATCTTTTAATTTTGAATGGGCAGATTTTAATGATCTTAGGGCAGCAATACAAAGTATAGACTGGGACAAAGAACCGAAAGGTAACAATACTGAATATATGGACAACATTCAAATCCTTACTAACTATACATACTTATCACCATATACCATGTGTAAATAAAAGGGAACAAGAGGAAATCCAGGGAATTATAGACCTATAAGCCTCCCTTCTGCAGTGAGAAAGCTTTTAAAAGGGTTAATAAGGGATAATATAACAAATATGTCTTTTTGAACAAGATTCTAAGTAGGAGGCAACACAGATTTATGAGGGATTAGTTTTTATGAGGAGGTTAGCAGGAACTTGGTTCAAGGAAACTTGGATGTAGTCTTTTTGGTGATATGATTAACTTATATAAATACATCCAGGGTCAATACAAGGCTTTTGTCAATTGAACTTTTTGTGCCAAGAGGTTATCAACTAACAACATGGTATCCTTTGAGGTTAGAAGTTAAAAGATTCCACCTTAAAGAAAGAAAAGGGTTCTTCACAGTAAGGGTGGTTAAACTGTGGAATTATCTACCAAAGGAGATGGTGACAGCGGATTTAATATATAACTTTTAAAAGGGATTACCGTATATACTCGAGTATAAGCCGACCCGAGTATAAGCCGAGGCACCTATTTTACCACAAAATACTGGGTAAAATAAGTGACTCGAGTATAAGCCGAGGGTGGGAAATGTGCTGCCCCCTGTGTCCCTTTTGTGCCTTGTGTCCCCCTCTCTCTCCCGTGTCTCCTCTCCCCTCTCCCTTCCCTGTGTCTCTTCCCCCCTTTCCCTTCCCTGTGTCTCTTCCCCCCCTCTCCCTTCCCTGTGTCTCTTCCCCCCTCCTCATTCTCAACCTCCCTCCTCATCCTCAACCTCCCTCCTCCTCATCCCTCCTCAACCCTCCATCCTCATCCCCCCATCAACCTCAACCCCCCTCCTCATCCTCAACCCCCTCCTCAACCTCCCTCCTCATCCTCAACCCCTCTCCTCATCATCCCTCCTCAACCCCCATCCTCAACCCCCCCTCCTCATCCTCAACCCGCTCCTCAACCCCCTCCTCAACCTCCCTCCTCAACCTCAAGCCCCCTCCTCATCCTCAACCCCCTCCTTAACCTCCCTCCTCATCCTCAACCTCCTTGCTCAACCTCCCTCCTCAACCCCCCCATCCTCAACCCCCTCCTCAACCTCGCTCCTCAACCTCCCTCCTCATCCTCAACCCCCTCCTCAACCTCCCTCCTCCACCTCAACCCCACTCCTAATCCTCAACCCCCTGCTCAACCTCCCTCCTCATCCTCAACCTTCCTCCTCATCCTCAACCCCCTCCTCAACCTGAACCCCCCATCCTCAACCCCCTCCTCAACCTCAACCGCCTCCTCATCCTCAACCCCCTCCTCATCCTCAACCCCCTCCTCAACCTCCCTCCTCAACCCCCCCATCCTCAACCCCCTCCTAAACCTCCCTCCTCATCCTCAGCCCCCACTCCTCATTCTAAACCCCCCCTCATACTACCTTTCTAAATACCCCCCTCCCCTCACTTACCTGCTCCGGCACCCGGTATATGCTAATGACGTGGCGCGCATGTGACGTCACATGCGGGCCACATCATCTCTAACCCCCCGTGTCACTTTAGAGGGGTAGTATGAGGGGGGGTTAGAATGAGGGGGGGTTGAGGATGAGGAGGGGGGAGGGAAAGAGACACAGGGGTTTAGAGAGACACGGGGAGGTAGAGAGACACAGGGGGTAGAGAGACACAAGGGGGGCTTAGAGAGACACGGGGGGGTAGAGAGACACAAGGGGGGGTTAGAGAGACACAGGGGGGAGAGTGACTCGAGTATAAGCCGAGGGGACCCTTTTTAGCCTTAAAAAAAGGGCTGAAAAACTCGGCTTATACTCGAGTATATACTGTAGCTATATTTGTTTAATAAAAAAGGCATTCAGGGTTATGCTGGATAATTATAGGAGTATTGACCCAGGGAGGAATGCCAGCATCAGGGGAGAGAAAGGTGTTTTTTTCCATTTTGAGACAATTGACAAGTTCCAGTGTTTTTTTTCTGTTTACCTTCCTCTAGATCAGTTAACAATTAATTAACAATTAGCATTTAATCCACGTATTGCAGATCAGATGAAATCTAAAAAGGCTGAACTTGATGGACTAAAATACTTTTTTTCAACCTAAATTACTATGTAACTATATAACTATGTATTACCAGCTGCCTAATCAAACAAACTACTGGGGGTGAGGATGCAGAAAATTAGTAATTGTTTGCACCTCCCTCAGATTATCACAATAGAAAAGGACATGATAGTTGTACTGCTCTCCACAGATAAACAATGCAACATGTATCAGGAATAGTTCCAGGAGGGCAAGATTCCTTGTTGGTTCCAATTCAGCCCAATTTTTAGGCCAAGGATCAGTAAACCAATAGCCGTTAAAATACAATGCATCTGTGTAGAAATGGAACTGTGCATTTATAACCCTATCATGCAGCATAAAATATTGGCCATTAACATGATGTAAACATTGAGGCCAAATCCTCAAATCCATTTTATGCTCAGATGTTATCCTAATGTGATGATAATACATGGTACATTCTACAGTGGCAAGCCATTGCCTACAAGGAAATATATGTCCCATAGGTATTATCCTACATGCAAAATTCAACTTCCCAATAGATTGTATGACTTTTAGTGTCACTTTTTTAGCCCTAGACACCCTTTTCTTCTACCCTCCCCAAATCAATAACTCTTTCAATTAGTAAACTGAATTTGATTGATACAGCATCTATATGAATTTCCAAAAAAAACTGCACCTTCTGTCTTCTCAACTGCTAAATACCAAAGAATTAGCCATTGAGTTGAATGTATCTAAAACCTGAGAACATATTAAAGAATTAGGAGGCCCTATAAATAAAAACATATCAAGATAGTAAACCATTAAATCGATGCCCACCCATTGCACTACCACCTAATGCAGAAATTAACTACAGTGCCTTGCAAAAGTATTCACCCCCTTGACTTTTTACCTGTTTATGTTATGTTTATGTTACATTACAGCCTTAAGTTCAATATTTTGTTAATCTGAATTGTATGTAATGGATCAGAACACAATAGTCTAAGTTGGTGAAGTGAAATTAGAAAAATATATACATAAAACATTTTTTAGAAATAGAAAACAGAAAATTGGCATGTACGTATGTATTCACCCCCTTTGTTATGAAGCCCATAAAACGTTCTGGTGCAACCAATTACCTTCAGAAGTCACATAATTATTGAAATGATGTCCATCTGTGTGCAATCTAAGTGTCACATCATCTGTCATTACATATACACACCTTTTTTGAAAGACCCCAGAGGCTGCAACACCTAAGCAAGAGGCACCACTAACCAAACACTGCCATAAAGACCAAAGAACTCTCCAAACAAGTAAGGGACAATGTTGTTGATAAGTACAAGTCAGGGTTAGGTTATAAAAAAATATCCAAATCTTTGATTATCCCCAGGAGCACCATCAAATCTATCATAACCAATTGGAAAGAACGTGGCACAACAGCAAACGTGCCAAGAGACGTCCGCCCACCAAAACTCATGGACTGGGCCAGGAGGGCATTAATCAGAGAGGCAGCACAGAGACCTAAGGTAACCCTGGAGGAGCTGCAGAGTTCCACAGCAGAGACTGGAGTATCTGTACATAGGACGACAATAAGCTGTACGCTCCACAGAATTGGGCTTTATGGCAGAGTGGCCAGAAGAAAGCCATTACTTTCAGCAAAAAACAAAAAGGCACATTTTGAGTTTGTGAAAAGGCATGTGGGAGACTCCCAAAATGTATGTAGGAAGGTGCTCTGGTCTGATGAGACTAAAATTGAACACCATCCCCACAGTGAAACATGGTGGTGGCAACATCATGCTGTGGGGATGTTTTTCAGCAGCCGGGACTGGAAAACTGGTCAGAGTTTAGGGAAAGATGGTGCTAAATACAGGGATATTCTTGTGCAAAACCTGTACCACTCTGTGCTTGATTTGAGGCTAGGACGGAGGTTCACCTTCCAGCAGGACAATAACCCCAAACACACTGCTAAAGCAACACTTGAGTGGTTTAAGGGGAAACACGTAAATGTGTTGAAAATGGTCTAGTCAAAGCTCCAACCTCAATCCAATAGAAAATCTGTGGTCAGACTTAAAGATTGCTGTTCACAAGTGCAAAACATCCAGCTTGTATTTGCTGGAGCAGTTTTGCAAGGAGAGATGGGCAAAAATCCCAGTTGTAAGATGTGGCAAGCTCATAGAGACTTATCCAAAGCGACTTGGAGCTGTGATTGCCGCAAAAGGGGGTTCTACAAAGTGTTAATTCCAGGTTGTGAGGCAACAAAACACAAAAAATGCCAAGGGGGTGAATACTTTTGCAAGGCACTATACATATATGCAAAATATGTTACACTATGCATCAAAAATATATTTTCTTCATCAATCCACAGTGTCAATGTTCTTCAATTACTACACAAATGTATGCTTATACATATAACATATGTTACACTTTGTATACAAAAAATATATATATTCTTCATCAATCCACTGTGTCACTATTCCTAAATTAACACATAAGTTCTAAGTATTATGTACCATCATCCATATCATTCAAGTCTAAATCCTTATATATTACATTGCCATTGTATCTCAATATTTATCACTGAATAGTGAATGTGTATATATCAGTGTGTCTGATATTCTAAAAGGTATATTTAATATACAGTATACTGAATTACCATTATAGAATTTCATAATTTTTTAACCAAAATTGGAACTTCTACTAATTATATTCAATAGTTTATTTAACCCCTCCTTCATCATCTATCATTCAAAGAAACTCCTTATTTATCTTGTCTATAAATCAGAAAGAGCAAAAAAACACTGATAGGTACTGTCAGATTAGCATCACTGCGGGAACCAATATCACCAAGTGCTACAATTCCCCTCTCAAGTTATCCAATTTGGGGGCGTGGCCAGAAATGGGTAGTGCAGACGAGTGAGACGCCTGTGGGGTGAAGGTGAGAGGCAGGGGAGTGAAGATTGCCTGAAGGATATCCACTCATAACTCCCATAAATGCTGTTTAATAACTGTTGAATAATCCCACTCTGAAAGCCAATTTTCCCCATACATGTTGGGATGAGAGTAATTAGTGTTATGGGACAAGTTTTCCCCTAAAAGCTATGTTACTGTCAGATTATATGTAGATTCAACCCAGTGCCAGACGGAGGCTCTGAGAGGAGCACTGCATTGTGCAGAGGTGCATTGTGGGAGGACACCACGTGGGACGCTGATACAGCTCAAAGAAGGCAAGATCTGGAGGTTGGTTGGACCCTGATATGTGCAACAGTACACTGAGAGCTGAAGCGAAAGGCACCTTGTGAAGCAGGGAGCTGAGTGCTGGGATGCTGTACCGAGGGAGAGCAGGCCTTATACCAGCTAATTTGAGCAGCCTGAAACTCAGAAGCAGCAAACGGAAGCAAGCAGTGTCCTGAGCCCTAGGAGGTGAGAGCTCCATAGGAGCAATATTTATAAGCCAAAACAGGGCTGGATTTGAACTTGTGATTCTATAAAGCACAACCTCTGAATAGACACCGTGTGTATAGCTCCAAAGGAGGAATGTGATATCTATAAACCTTAAGCAAACAACAGAAGATTGGGAAGTGAAAACCCAGTGGGAGCAAAAGGTTACAAAGATTACTCTCTTTGAACGGTACTCCCCTATATAGCTCCATAGGAGCAATTTGTAATTACAAGATCCTTACAAGCTTTGGAATATTGGCAAATGAGAACTCCAGGGGAAAAATCGGCAAATAAAAGCTGCTGCCTCTGAATATACTCCATTTACATAGTTCCATAGGAACAATTTGATATCTACAGGATCTCTGCAATATCTGGAGGATTGGGAAGCGAGAACTACTGGGGAATGTTCTGCTACTACTCTGGGTTTCTGAAAAGTCTTCCTCTATACAGCTCCACAGGAGCAATTTGTCACTTGTTTATAGTGAAGACAGGGAAGGGAAAAATCCCTTAGGAGCCATCTGTACTTTGATACAATAATAGAATAATTACTCATCTGAAACATACAGATTTTTTATATCCTGGGAGGTGAAAGCTCCACAGAAGTAACCGGTTTAACACAGACTTTAAAATAAATGTGTTGGAGAAAAGGATATCTATGGTCCTAAAAAAACAGTTTAGAGAATGTGTATCTGTTTATAGACACATGAGGAGAAATATTATGTATATATTCCTTTGAATAGATCTCTGGTTTTGATTGTGTGTTAAAGGTTTTGATTGTGTGTTATATAAAGGCTACTGGCATTTTACCCTGTGGGTTGAACTTTTGAAGGTTGGGTGCTGAAAGCTCTTTAAGTGACATAATCACTAAACTAAAAACGACAACAAAAAAAAAGGAGAAAGAGGAAAGAGAAGGGAGAAAGGAGAAAGAAAAGGAAAGAAAAAAAAAAAGGAAAAAGCTTTAACAGTTTTGCATGTTTAAAGAGGCCTAGATATTTGAAGTTCCTGCCGCTGTGGAGTCTGGGTTGTAGGTTTCTTGTTAGGCCCCTTACACTTGAAGTATTTAGTAACACCATATTATATAATTGAGCCTTAGATAGAAGAGTTGGTAAACATTAAACAGCTATTAAAAATATCTATTCTAAAAGATTTGAAATAAGTAAGGAGGGATTCTGGTTAGTAGGTTAAGAGAGAAGATATTGAATTGGCAGAGAAAAGGGACTTTAAATATTAGATACAAATATTATTTAGGTCTCATAGCATACTATAACAACTGTTTGAAATTAAAATGGCTAATAAATCTAAGGTAAAAGTTAAAAAACTTAACCCTCAGAAGGTTGAAACATGTTTTGCCCCAAACATTAGTAAGATTAATAAATCTCTTTCTGATAGTCTAGTGGCTGGGGGAGAAAGTAATCAAAGCTTGGTAAGCAACAATGAATCTGCATTCTCAGCAGATTCAAATGAAACAGATGAGGAAGCACTGACTACTTCAAAACTTAAAGAAATTTTGAGTGAGTTTCAGGCTAATATAACAGCAGATCTTAAATCACAAATTGGGGAAAACTATAAAGCTATTAAAGAGATACACCAGAGAATAGAAGATATAGAGTCCAAATTCAACAAATTGGTGGTAGATCATGCTTCAGTAATAACATATATAACTTCCCTTGAAAATAAAGTAAATGAGCTAGAACATAAAATTATAGATCTTGAAAACCGCTCTAGAAGAAGAAATCTCAGGTTGAGAGGTATTTCTGAGGAAATTTTAGATGTAGATCTTAAAAAATATCTGAATGAATTTTTCTCTATACTCACTCCTAATATTAGTCAGGAATTAAATGTTTTCGACAATTTCCATAGAATCCCACTCCCAATCAGATTAATACACGGAAAACCAGGAGATGTTATGGTCAGTTTCCAAAGGGTATGTAATAAAGAAGAAATCTTGAAAGCTAGCTATAAAATTTCAAGTTATTCCTCTCCGTATGATGGAATAAAAATCTTTTCGGACATAGCACCAGCTACTTTAGCCCTACGGAAAACATATATGAATATTACAGCTACATTGAGAAAACATGATTTGAAATATAAGTGGAGATTCCCAGAGGGCTTGTTGATCTTAAAAGATGCAACATGGCATAGGGTTTCCTCAGTGAAAGAGGGAGAATCCCTGCTTTCGTTGTGGAAACTAGAGGTGGAGAATTTACAGAGAGCCACTCGTAAACCTGTCCTGTTACTGAAGAAACCAGATTGGCAAATTATAAAATAGAGAATGTAATCTGATGTTGTTGGACATTTTAAATATTTTCTTTTTCTTTTTTTGCCCACAGTTTATTACGGTATAGTTTAGAAGGATACATTCTGAGTAGAACAAGAAAATATAAGGAATTTTAATTTCCTATTACTGTCTGACCTATAGTACATTAGGTTTGCACTAGCATTTTTTTTATTTGCACTTATGATATTCTGTACACATATATATAGATATTTAATGGTCATAGAAGGTGTTGAATTTTTTTTTAAAAGATGACCTCACTAATAATTTGTACTAAATAGACGATATATAGGCACAATAGATACAATCCACATAAGGGTGGAATTCACATGGCACTTTATATATTTATTTTTAAAGTGCATTTGGAGAACTCCAATGTTGATAAAATAAAGGGAAACTGAGGTATATTGGTCCTCATGATTAATATTTTTATAGTAATCACTTTGAATCATGTAAATTTACACTTTATTACATTTAATAATTTTAATGGTGAATAACTTCACATGTTACTTTATAAATATATATACACTTAATTGCACTTTTTGATAAATTGAATATGTGGATTGATAATACATTTGTGGATTTGTAATTTTATAATACGAAATTTTGAAATATGTAATTTTGCACTTAATACCCTTATAATTGGGTTGAACATACATCAGTATTTTATAGATCCAATCGCATTTTTGTATTTATAAAGCAAAGGATCATTTCAGATATGTATTGCTACACTGAACAATGAACAGTTTGTATCATGCACTTTATATTATTATTAACACTTATGAAATATATATGTCAGACATTTGTATTTATGATATGGGTAATATAAAGGATGTTAATTCCTTATACTACACTCAAAGGTTAATTCTTAATACCGTTTGTGTATATTTCTGGAGTGATATAGATTACACTTTGTTTTTTATTTAAGGTGTAAGAAATGTACAGGATGAACCGAAGTAATCTCAGGCTAAAATTGTGGGTAAGATATAGAAACCCCTGCCTCTCACCATTAGGTCCAGAATCGGTCCTTTTTTTCCTTTTACACCCCTCATTTCTTTACATTGGCAAATTAGCCCTGTAGGATGGCACTGCAAACTAGAAGGTTTGCAGTGCTAGAGATGTATGTTGGTATGAATGTTGTAGTGAGAAAGTTAGTTTTAATGGGGAATAGAGAAACCTATGTTAGAATTTGGTCTCAGACTATTTCATTAAGCAGTAATATTATTAGCATTGTATTGGAAATAAGCAATAATCATTAAAATTATATCCCAGAATGCCAGAGGTTTAAACACAATATATAAACGAAGAACTGTTACACTAAATTGCATTAAAGAAGCCGCAGATGTTATATGTTTACAAGAGACTCACTGGAGGGAGGGGAAGTCACATATAATAGCAAGTAAACATTTCTATGATCGTATAATAGCATCATTTAAGTCGAAATCTAGAGGGGTTGCAATATTGTTCAGTAAAAAACTGAAGATTCAGGAACAATTTAAACTTATAGACACAGAAGGTAGATTTATCATTTGGCAGGGTATGATTAATGAGGTAATTTATACTATAGGGAATGTGTATGCTCCAAACCAAGGGCAGATAAAGTTTCTTAAAAAAATATTGAAACAGTTAAACCAGATTAAAAAGGGTAGAGTTATTCTATGTGTAGACTTCAACATGCATATAGACCCCATAAAAGATAGAATAGCTACAGGACAAAAACTTCCTAACTCCTCTAAAAATTTAGCAAATCAATTCTCTAAGGAGATATCTAAGAATAGAATGTATGATTGCTGGAGGGTGTTCAACCCCGAGCAAAAAGATTACACCTATTACTCTGGTAGACATTTGAGTTATTCCAGGATAGATTATGTCTTTACAGATAAAGATACAGTGAGTTTAATTGAAAGTGTTACAATTGGAGATATTACTTGGTCGGACCATGCAATGGTTAGTTTGAGAATAAAGGATACACAGGAAAATAGTAATAATAGACAGTGGAAAATGGATGCAATCCTATTGAAGTCAGAGGAACTAGTTAATAAACTCAAATATGAGATTAAATGTTTTTTCCTTTTAAATCATAACTCGGTTACTTCAGAAATAACCGTTTGGTGTGCGCATAAGGCCTTTGTTAGAGGTCTGTGTATAGCAAATAGCTCTCATTTAAAAAAAACAAGAGGTAGAGCCTTAACGGATCTTTATATTGACTTGCATAAGCTAAGATTAGAAAATAAACTTTCACTGAATAGAAATATAAGCACACAAATTAAACAAATATCACTTCAGATACAAAAGATACTCCAACTTCAAATAGACAAAATGATATTTAGATCCCAACAGAACCACTACAACTTAAGGTCGGTAAATTCTTAATAGATAGAATTAATAAACAAAGTATTAAACAAAGGATAACTTCCATAAAAGATCATCAAGGTAAGAAGATAACCCACCCCAAGGAAATAGGTAAAGTTTTCGAGTCATACTACAGATCTCTATACAATCTAGAAGAAGGATCCAATTTTTTTAAACCCACAAAGAGGGATATAGATGACTTCTTGAGAAAAATACATTTACCTAAAATAACGGATGAAGACCTGTTAGAATTAAATAGAGAAATTCAAATAAAGGAAGTTGAACAAATAATATTAGAGTTAAAATTAAACAAAGCTCCTGGTCTTGATGGTTTCATAAACTCATACTATAGGGTTTTTATGAAAGAGATTAGTCCGACCCTATGTATTATGTATAATGAGATAAAAAATACAGGAAAATTGCCCCCAGAAATGACAGAGGCTAATATTATTAATATTCTTAAACAGAATAAAGATCCTAAAAACTATTTGAGCTATAGATCCATATCGCTTTTAAACTCTGATACTAAAATCTATGCTAAAATATTGGCTAATAGATTAAATAAATGTATGTCCAAATTGATAAATTTTGACCAGGTAGGGTTTATGAATAATAGACAAGGGCCAGAAAATACCAGGAGATTGCTCAATTTAATGACATACGTTAAAAAAAGAAATACTCCGACAAGGTTTATCTCCCTAGATGCCGAAAAGGCTTTTGATAGGGTAAATTGGCTATATATTGAAGCAGTATTGGATAAATTTGGTTTCGAAGAATTCAGGAGTAGTGCGATTATGGCTCTATATAGAAATTCTAGTGCAGTAGTTACAGGCATGGATTTTAGATCAAATAGGTTTAATTTTTTAAATGGGACAAGACAAGGATGTCCCCTGTCCCCATTGATTTTTATTCTATCACTAGAACCCCTAGCAGAATTAATACGTACAACAGAATCAATTAAAGGGATCAAAATTGGAAATAACCACAACAAACTGTTAATGTTTGCGGATGATATGGTACCAACACTATCAGAACCGGTTACGTCCTTGGTATCTTTATTTGATATATTAGGAAGGTATAATAAAATGTCTTACTTGAAAATCAATGAATCTAAGTCAGAGACTTTAACATTGGCTTTAAGACAGCGTGAGCTTAATACACTCAAGAGTAAATTTAATCTAAATTGGGAAAGTATGGGTATTACACACTTAGGTATTCGTTTTCAGTCACAAGTTAAAAATACATTAAGAGATAATATTTTAATAGTTCATGAACAAATAAAACAACATATTGCAGAATGGAAACCAGATTTCTTGTCGTGGTCAGGTCGGATGGCCCTAATTAAAATGATAATTATCCCAAAGATAATGTATGTCTTCAGAAGTATTCCTCAAGTATTCCCCAGATATATCATCAAGTAATTGCAAAGTACAGTGAATAAATATATAAATAATAAGAAAAAACCACGACTGAGTCTAAATATTATAAAACGCCAACCAGAAAGAGGAGGCTTAGCAGAGCAGCCCCCTCTATATCAAATAAAAGCAGAGCAGTTTTGATAAACCACCTCTTGGGGTGGAATTTAGCCTCTAAAGAGTCAAAATGGTTTAAAATAGAAAGAGAACTTGTAAGTAATTTTCCCATTGAATTATTACTCTGGCTTCCGAAAATGGAAAATTCAATAGTTGCAAATTGTTTTGTGGGAATAGGAACAATGGTTAAAAGGTGGTATAGACAAAGAGATAGATGGTATTTGACTAAATATCCAGCGTTGGTCGCTCCTCTGAGTCTATTACAATATAAGTATAAATATAGTGAAGTATTACACTGGGAGTCTGTCGGTGTTACGATAATTGGGGATCTATTTGATAAGGGAGTGTTTTTATCCCATACAAATCTTCAGGAGAAATTCCCTAGCCTTAAATTGACATGGCTGGGCTATGAGAATATGAAGCGTATTCTGGAAAGATGTGGCTTCCAAGTGGAAGGCCATAGAGAGAGCTTATCTCTGGAAAATCGTATTGTTAAAAAGAATAGTATACATAATATCTCTAAATGTAATGACATCTTTAGTAAAAGAGAAGAACATTTTAAAACAAATAAAATGATAAAATGGGAGCAGGACCTCGAAACTACCTGGTCGGAAGAAAAATGGTTTAGAGCTTGTAAATTTGTTAAGGAAAATTCTATATGCATGTCGTATAGGGAACAATATATTAAATGAATTCAGAGATGGCACTTAGCGCCAACCATTATGAATAAGATTAACTCAATAAATTCGGATGAATGCTGGAAAAAATGCGGAGAGTCTGGTTCCCTGACACATATGTGGTGGAAATGTCCTAAGATCCAATCCTTCTGGTATCAATGTATCAACCACATTAGGACAATTACAAAAATACAGTTAAAACTGAACCCAGAAATAATTGTATTTCATATCTTACCCATAATGCCCTCTATCCAATCTGCCATGTTAATAACACATATACTAATGGTATGTAAATGGCAGTTAGTTAAATTATGGAGGTCTAATAAAATACCATTATGGTCAGACATTGAAGTTAGATTAGAATCAGATAAAGTGATGGAGAAAGGCCTTATAATGTGTCAGACTAAGAAACGGAAGAAAACTTTTAGCAAAATGGTCGATATGGGACGACCACTTTAAGGTAAAAGAGCATGCAAGAGACCCTCCTCTATAGATAAACAACGTTGGCTTACCGTCTGTTTTAGTTAATTAAACTCTGGAAATTTTATTGAAAACCCTATATCAGTTATTCTGGGTTAAAATTCTCTTATTCCCCATTGTGATAACTATTATTATGTATTGTATGTAAGTTGTGTATGTATTCTATGTTTTTTTTATGTCTTGTACATGTAATTCTGTAATAAAAAAAAAAAAGATTAACATCACTGCTTAAAGTTGGAGCTTCTACTAATAATGTTCAATATTTTATTTAACCCCTTCTTCATCAACAACCATCCTAAAAAAATCCTTTATATTGTCAGTAAAATCTGAAAGGACAGAGAAAACCATTGATGGGTACTATCAAGTTAGCATCACTGCTTAAGCCTAAAGTGGTAATTAACAAAATATACCCTATCAATTTCTAACAACATGTATCCTCTCATCTACAGAGATTCACCTAATCTCTCTATCCTATAGACCACTGTATATTAATTAACTTTTTCCATACAGACATTGTTCCCAGAATATAAGAACTCAAATATATCGCTCTAATATTTCATCCATGAGCATGGATCAACACTGTTACTTACTGATACTATCAAGACACCATAGTTTTATGAAGACCACTATTACAGACAGGGGGTAAAGTTGTTATTCTCATTTATTCCCCATGGTGTGACCGTATTCAACATTGTGATACACTTGGTTTCTATCTTTAATAGTTTCAACTCCAAATTACCTCGTCGAATGCCTAAACATATTTTATGCAGTATCCTACAACTTAACTCAAATCTGCCTGCTATGATGTATCAAGAAATGTCGTGCCACTGATGTCAGATTTTTCTTTTTCTCCATATCTGAACAGGCATTTTTGATATTGATACGTGCTCACCCAATCTTTTCCTCAACCCTCTGGTGGTCATCCATACGTAATTGAGTTTGCATGAGAATTCTAGACAATAAACCACGCCCATACTACTACAATTATGAAACACGTTTAGGTGCACTACCCTTCCTAGTCTGTCTTTGAGTTCTGTTTCTGAGTTCATAAACTTACAAAACTTGCAGTGACCACATGCATAGGTACCATTAGTTAAAGCTCCAAATGTCTGTTTCTTATTTGAGAAATGACTATTCACCAAGCGATCACAAAGATTCCTCGGTCTACGCCATCCCATGTCAGTTCTTTGACCAATCAATTGTTGGGTCAGATTTAAGAACATGTACATGTTTATTCAAGATGGCAGTTAGCTGCTTCCATTGTCCATTATAGGTCCCAATGAACCTAATAGGTTCTTGTGCAGATCCTCTTTGCTTAGGTGACATTAACTGTTCCCTTGGTGTGCATTTAGCAAGATGGAAAGCCTTCTTTACTGATGTATTTGAGTATCCCCTGGCTTTAAGTCTATTACTTCATTCTTTAGCTTGATATTTAAATAACTCACCATTGGAGCAAGTCCTCCTAATGCGTAAGAATTCCCCCGTTGGGATAGTTCTTTTCGTGGCAGGATGATGTGCACTATCATTGTGTAGAGTTGAATTAATACTCCATCAGGTTTTTTATTTCTTATCACAATGTCCAAGAAATTCACTTGTTGACAATAAATCTTATGAGTTAGTTTTAATTTTAACTCATTATCATTGAGAATTATCATGAATTCTTTAAATTCTCTAATGCCACCTTCCCAAACACGTCATAAATGTATCGAAGCCACCAGACTATCATGTCCGTGAACTTCGAGTTCTTCTCATTGAAGACATGCTCTCTCTCCCACCAGCCTAGATAGATGTTGGCATGGGTGGGGGCGCAAGCCCATCACCGTACCTCGTACTTGCAAATAAAATCTGCCATCCAAGATAAAACAATTATGTTGCAACACAAATTGGAGCAACTTCAGAATGAACATATTCTTTTCTACATTGCCATTCCATTACATAAACATTGTCTACATTAACATTCCATTTGGAGAAGATAAGCAATTGCATTGGTACCAATGGAGTGATCTATCGATTTATACAATGATTCAATATCACATATAGCTAACAATGTTGAGCTATCCATAACATCTTCCAAACAATTCAATACTCCATAGTATCCCTCACATAGAAGGATCTGAGTCTAATATCCAGATATTTGCTGGCCATTTCACAGAGACTATTATTACCTGATATTATAGGTCTGCCCGGAGGTCTAGAGTGCTTTTTAAGCACTTTTGGAAGCATATAATACGTAGCATTCCTGGGAGATTTTACCTTCAAGAAGGCAATTTCTTTAGCTGTGATCAATCCTTTAAACTCTGCATCTGATATTAATCGTTCATATTGGACCATGTGTTCATCTTTTGGGTCCCCACTCAGCGATCTGTAACAATTCTTGTCACTTAAATGGCTGTGGGCTTCCTCTTGATACATAGATACGGGCCATAGGACAATATTGCCCCCTTTATCAGATGGCTTGATAACCACATCATCCCATTTGCTTATTTCTTTAGTGCTTCATTCTCAGGCTTCATCAGGGTATAGTTTCTTTACAGTGGAAAATTCCTCCAGCTCTTCAGTGACCAGTTTGATATCCATGTCAACTGCAGGACAACTTGTAGGAGGTGGATTAAAATGAGATATTTCACTGATTACATCTCCTCCTGAATTTGGACAAATCATTTACTAAGTCAATAGATTATTGTATAGTATCATTATCTCTACCATTATATGTACCTTGTGTGTCACTGCCAGCTCTATAAAAATACCTCTTTCAGAGCAAATTTCTTAAAAAAAGATGAAGATCTTTAATTACTTCTAAAAAGTCAAAAGATGAACTAGGAAGAAAAGAGGGACCTTTCTTTAAATTGTTCTGTGGTAAGTTGTCGGAAAGATAGATAATAGATAGTTCATCTCCTATTCCCATTGAGTTTTCCCCGGCCAGTTTCTTCTCCTGGACGGATCTTTGTTCCCCCTGTAGCCCCACCTCTCTTGATCGCTAAGGTTCACTGATCATTCTGGTTTCATGGGTATACTCTGTATATAACGGTTCCGCCCTCTCAGTGATCTTGACCGACCTTGGTCTAAAATATCACTTGAGCCTTGCCTCATATTTCGATGTTTTAGTTCTCTCTGACTTTCTACCTCTGTTTCTTATGTATCAGTTTCGGAGGGCATAGCACACCATGATTTACCTTGATCTAATCTAAATCTAGGTCTACGTCAGTTATCCCCATGTGACCAATCAAAAACCTGACCTTTCTCAAAATCATTAATCTCTTGATTAAATTTTGCCCTTTTTGCAGGATTTCTTTCTCCTTTTTGTCCAGTTCCCTTTGTAACTTAAGATACATTTCCTTAAACTCCTCTAAGCTTTCAAATAGTTTCAAGGCTTAATTACATTCCTTGATTTCTCGATCTATCTCAGATAGCACTTCTGCTTCATAATCCAATAAAATGCTAACAAAGTTTCTGAGCAATTAGTCAAGGCCTCTTCCCATCTTTCTTTGTTACTTTCCACATGGAAAACTTTAATATGTAAGCCTCTGGGGACAAGATGTTTAGCCAAGTACCTACCATGCATAGATTTATTAAAAAAAACATTGAGTTGTTTTCTTGATAAAATTTCCAAATGTATTAAACCTGCCATCCAATGATCTGATTTCACTTCACAATCTCTACTACTGAAAGCTCTCTCAACATCTTCTAATCGTCTATTAAATTTAGACATATAATCGGATTCCAAATTAACCTCAGCCATCTTCTAATATACAATCCCACTGAAATAATAATGTGAATGCTATCTAAGATAGCCAACAAACTATATAACATATTAAAGAAAACAGTATATTGCAGGGAGGTGTTTCTCCAATTATATATCATTTGCTATCGTGCTTATATAATCAACTTTATTCTTATACAAAATAGCACTTTCAAATGTATTCTATATTTGTAAGACTGTGACTTTCTCTACTATTATATGGACATGTGCAATATTATTTTGTGAAAATGTAAATATGTATATGGTGATTATGATATTGTAAAAGTGTAATTTACTGTGGGTTCTCTTATTTATTATTTTAATCATCACGGTTTTGTTTGTGTTTTTATCTTAATAAATGTATTTCAATGTTAAAGGTTGTGTTATTTGATAATTAGAAACTCATATGCATATTATATATACAGTAGTATATCCTTGAGGAGGATACCTTGAAGATATATGTGTCTTTTCTTTCAGAGTATGTTTATGTTGTTACACTTATCTTTTTGTGTTGGTTCTAAATATATTTGTATAAAGTTGATTATAAAAGCACAATAGCAAATTATAAATACGGTATATAAATATATATATATAAATAGAGAACCACCTACCTGTAATATACTTTTTCTTTGATATAGTATATTGTGTGTCTGAAGCAATCCAGAGCATCAAAAGACCACAACAACAGCAGCAACACAGCAGCACAACAGCTGCCTCATAGATGTTATATTTCTTCCAGGACTCTCTGCATCGCTGCAATATGCAACAGCAGCAGCAGCACAACAACAGCTGAACAGCATCCACTGCATAAATATTAAATATGTCTTCAATAAAATAACCACCATCCTCAATCAATTTTTACCAACTCTCTGCAACCCTGCAATACTGTACAGTATACAACAACAGCAGCCTCACAGCCGATTGTGATCATGCCTCCAAGAGAAAGCCCACTTTGAAGCTAGATATGATTGTGAAGAGAAAATTGGATACAATGGAATGAAAGTAGAAATAATTAAGCGCCATCGTTCATTGGGAAAACTTTTGACTTGATCACAATAATTGTAAAGGATAGAATTGAAGTGAGAATTATGGAACATGTAAAAGGCAGTGCTCCGATGATAGCATCAGTCTTTACTAAGCAGCGTAGTGGATTAATCATTGAAATGGAAAAGTTTTTGTTGATTTGGTTAGAAGCTCAAAATAGGTGTAACATTCCTATTGGCCAAGTTGGTACGAGAAAAATCCTGAAGCACTTTCAACACTTTAAAAGCTACACAAGTAGAAAGAGAAGGTTGCATTTGTCTTTACTAAGCAGTGTAGTGGATTAATCATTAAAATGAAAAAGTTGTTATTGATTCGGTTAGAAGCTCAAAATAAGTGTAACATTCCTATTGGCCTAGCATTGGTACGAGAAAAGGCCTGAAGCATTTTAAACACTTTAAAAGCTACACAAGTAGAAAGGGAAGTTAGCAATTGTTGCAAATAAAGGTTAGTTTAATCATTTAAAAAATAGAGCAAATATGCATAATATTAAAGTTCCAGGGGAGGCAGCAAGTACCAATGCAGCCACAGCAACTGAATTTCCTTAAATGTTGAAATAAATTATTGAGGAGGGCTACTCTTTGCCACAACAAGTTAACATAGATGAAAGTGTATTGTTTTGGAAAAGCATGCCTGAAAGAACTTACATCTCCAAAGAAGAAAAGAATGCATCAGGGCATAAAGCAGCAAAGCATAGACTATGCTTATTGGTTGCACTTCACTTCATTATTAAAGCTTCTCTTCCCATTATTTGGAAGTCAAATTTAAGTGCCTTGGTCACAGATGCTGTGTTTGAAGATTGTTTTTAGAGTATGTTATTCCTGCTGTGGAACATTATTATTTGGAAAAGGAAATTCCCTTTGAAATTCTGCATTTTGCTAGACAATGCATCCAACATCCAAAATCTTTAGATGACCTTCACCCTAATGTAAAAATTGTTTTTTTACCACCCAACACTATATCGATACTACAGCCAATGGGCGAGGGAGTCATTTCTACATTTAAGACTTATTACTGCGTAGATTCGTGCAAGCAGTCAGAATATAATGTGATGACCTTGAGAGAGTTCTGAATGAATTATAACATCTGTGGTGCCATCTAAAACATTACTGATTCTTGGGAGGAAGTGAAGCAATCAACAGTCAAAGGGGTGTGGAACAAAATATGCCTTTAATTCAGTGATTAATTTCTTGGCTTCAAAAAAAGAAATTGCCGAAGCCAGACAACCCAATGTGGATTGTAGCAGCGCACAGCAGTTGGACATCACTGAAAATGATGTCATCGAATTACTACAGCCCCACTCCCAAGAATTAAACAATGAAGACCTTATGGAGAAGCAGCTGATATAAGCACAAGAAAATGAAGACTCAAAAGATCCAGAACCGGGTGCGGAGCTAACATTAAAAAAAGAGGATGTGTGCTGCATGAGCTCTGCTAAAAAAACATATAAAATCATATATAAAGTGACTTATCTATCACCAAATAGATATATATGACCAGGATTGTGCACAGGAGGACCCAGGTGGCTTTAAAATCAAGTTTGGCAACTTTTTCCTATGAGATTTGAACCATAACAAAGGAGACTCTGCTAAACACCATCCATACTTAAGGGTTGGAAACACCAAAATTGCTTGTCTGGATCAAACCTATACAGTTATAATCTAGTTGCCTTATGCTACGGGAGATCTATTCTGTGTAACAATTTGAAGATACAGAGTAATATCTGAATTGTACTCACAATAAGCTGTATAGTTTTTAATTTTGTAAATCAAGAGAAGACCCAGCAGCTTATATCTCATAACGATATAACATATGCCGTTTATGTTGGACACTGTGATTAATTCATACAGACTACATCTGCTTTATCAGGCTATAAATTCACATTTACTTGTAAAAGATCTGTTTGTTTGTTTTTGTTGAAAAGAAAGCACAGTAATAGTTAATCTCTTAGTTTACAACTTCCCTGTGTACTCTACTGCCATATAGTGCCAACTGCTATTAAAACATCTTTAAAAAAAAATAATGGCTAGAGCCTCTAAGAGAAAATTGTTTTTTTTTAAAAGATTCATGACTACTGCATTATAAAAACTTTGCATTCTTCTCAACACCTCGCTAAAACAGATAAACAATAACCAAAAAGTGGAACAGAGACTCCTGCACCCAGCACTAAAGCAGATATTCAAGATTTGAAGGAATTAATATCCTCTTTCCGATTAGAAATTACAGCTGAGATACAAAGAATCTCTGTGGAATTAAAAGCAGAAATAAAAGCATTGAATTGGAGAGCAAATATAATAGTCGCACACAGAAATGGAAAAGGATCTGATTGTGCTTAAAGAGGAACAAAAACAATTTAAAAACATACAAGAGGATAAGCTGAACCATGTGCCTCTTATACAGAACGGTTGAAAATATTCTTATGCCATTACTTTTAAAAATATTAAGTTGTATTTTTACACCCCCCCCCCCCCCCAGAATTGCTCAGGTGAACTGCCTCTGTACCCAATTTTAGGATACAATCCGGCACACCATAAAAAAAAAAAAAGAGGACAGCGATTGCTCTCCTCTTAAGTTATGTTATTATTTCAATATTTTAAAAACTAAGCTAAAGTAAATGTTTAATAACAACATAATAATAATCACAAAATACAAATATTATTAAACTGTAAATCTGATTATAAACAGAAGTAGTTAAGGAGAAATTAAAAAAAAGATTTATGAGTAATATATTCTTTACTTACTATATAAAATGTTTACAATATTAGACTTAATATTTCGTTCTGCTATTTAAAATATCTGACATATAAAAAGCAGAAGAAAAAGATAAATACGCTTCTGAGAAATATTATTCATTTACTACACAAAATGCTTATAATCATAGATTTGTTATTGTTAAAATTAAGAAAAAGTGAAAAAAGAAACAAGGTGAAAAGAATCACAGTAAAAGGATATAGTAATAGAAAATGTTATGTTATATTATAAAAATGTAATCGTGTTTTTGTTTACTGTTGTCATTTATACTGAAGTTTATTTGTTTATGTATATTCTTTTTTTTCACAATAAAAAATATGTAAAAAAAAAAAAAGAATCAGAGCCAAGAAAGTTTACGACCAGCAGCCTCATTAAATTGAAGCTACGCGTTAACATACGTAGCTCTTAAATATCATCTTAGCGCTATTCGCGGGCTAAGATGCCTCGCAACGTTGCTCCAACGTTGCTCGCAGCCGACTTTGTCGGTTAACACGCAAGAGGGACGAGAATAGGCTACGTGGAGAGCAACATTGAACGTCGAGCACTTATATCCTTTGATCTTTCATGCCCGTCACAGCTAATTGTTCAATTCAGCTATTAAAGTGTAACGTGGTCACTAGCGAGCAAGCACGTAAAATGAAAATGGAGCCCAAAGGCCAATGTGTGCTCTACAGCACTCGCAAGGGGGGTAAAGTACAATATGTAGCACTTCTAATGTGAATAAAATCACTCTACTATACATTTATTATAAATTGAAATTAATGTTAGGTCTTAGAATTGATAGCACAACATTCTCAAGCCTGCAAATCGGCCCATAAAAATACTTTATTTAATGATTATTTTTTGTGTATTAGTGATCCCTGCATTCAATGTGTTACGACATATACTATAACTTGCATGTAATAGACTATCATATTTACTGCTTTATTTATATTGCATTATTTCTGGCCTGTTGGACCGATCGCAAACTGGATTTGAAGCACGTAGGACTTTGAAATCTACCCTCCCCTTTTCAGTGACGTAGTGCTTACAATCTCTCTTTTTATTGGCTCCATCTAAACCTGTAACTACGAGATTGCTTAATTGTTTGCGTGCGAGCATGCAAGTCAGATGGCCGCGAACTCGCTGCCCTTTTGAATTTAATAGCAACATAACTCTGCCAAATTTGAAGCACACAGCCCTTACGTACTACACGTTGGACTTACGAGCCTGGAATTTAATATGCTCCAAATAATTAGCTAAAGCCTTTTGTATCATTGAAGCAGAATTTGCTTAGTTTGAGGAGCAAGCGCCTAACATTTAGCAATTTGCAAAGGTTTACTGTGCAGTTATTGACAACATCAGCTGCTACAAGACCATTTTTTAAGCACAAAAAAAAGAAAAAGACTATACAACCAACCCTAGATCCCTTTTTTAAGAAACAGAACTCAATGTTAAGTTCCTCTCCTCCGGCAACAGAATCAAATCCCGATTCTTATGATCACATATATAATTGTCAGCATGCAGGTTGTTGCTAAAGCTTGCAGGCTCGCGTAAAGCGAGGGCTGCAGTTGCTGGTGGAGATGAGCGTCATAGGCGCTCATCCCTACAACACCCTGCGACTTTCCGACCGCAAATGTGGACCCTCGTGAAGCAAGGGGCCGCATTTGCGGAGGTGGAGGCTCTACGCGCCCCACAATCTGTTACAAACCACCACACAATAAACACGCAATGACTAACTACGGACTTACACAAAAAAATACGAGATGCGGGACATAGGAAAAAAATAAATTGCGCCCTTACAACAACAAAAATACAACACGTAAAAACCATTACGGACTCGCAAAAATACGACCTTAACGGACAAACTGCACACAGCGGAAAATACTCAAAACACAAAAAAATAAACACAAAAAAAAAAAACATTACTCACAGGAAGGGGGGACACCCAGGACGTCTGGAAGTAAGGTTACACCTCGATTTCACTAACATTTCTAGTTCACTAAAAAGTTTACACACTCGAAAATCTCGTAAGCGACAGAAAAAATGTCCGACAAAAAAAAATGACGAGGATAAGGACGTAAAATTACAAAACGTACTTGCAAAACTGAACCAACACTCAAGAACAGTTCATGTGGCACGTAACACACATTAGGCGGGACGTACCACACAGGAAATCGCCACAATTTCTCCTAAGGTGATGAACAGTGTGACTGGACATTTCACTGGTGGCGTTACTTCTGAAGCAAATTCATTATCACTTTAGAAGTTTACAATCTGCAAATTAAACTATAATACATTTCATTAATTAATAAATCCATAAAAAAATTTAAAAAAAGGTTTGCTTTCAAATATTGCCAACAACAACCGTGTTCATGTATAGTAAGATTTCAAACACACATATATGTGTATGTGCCCTAAAATAATCTCACAAAGAGAATCCCCAACACATACTTATTCATCACCGGGATTAGATCAAACAAAACTCTCTACAAGTGATGAATCAGTTGAATCAGCTGATACAAAGGAAGATGAAGTTCTAACCACTTCTATTATGAAAAAACTACTTAATAAATTCCAATCTACTTTTGACCTTTTACAGGAAATCCAACTAAATAAATCAGTGATTAATAGCTTGTTGGATAGAGTGGAGGAATTAGAAAAAACTCACAAAATTTTAATTAAAGAATTTCAAAAAGTAGTTAATTATTCAGCAGATTTGGAATGTAAAATGGAACGTATGGAAATTAAAGCTACACAACAAGAGGACTTTTCCAGACGGAATAATTTGAGATTAAGAGGCATCCCGGAAACCCTCAATTTTGATGAACTTAAGGCTTTTGTAACTGCATTTTTTTCTTATCTAGCAAAGCCCATTAAACCCTGGATCAATATGATAGACCAGATCCATCAGATCCCGTTACCTAAAGAGCATAAGGGTTCTAATATTAGAGATGTTATAGTCAGATTACACTTCTTTGAATATAAAGAAGCAGTGTTAAACTAAATTTGATCCTCCGTTTGAAAATCTGATTATTTTTACAGATCTTTCTGGAGAGACTTTAACAAAACGTAGAAAGTTTCAAAAAGTTACTAAAGCTTTACGTAAGGAAAATATTTCATATAAATGGGCTTTTCCTACTAAATTGATAATTTTTAAAGATAATCAGAAAAAAATTGCTAATTTGGTGGGAGAGGGGGAAACTATGTTGAGGGAATGGAACATACCCTTTGTGGAATCTGTTAAGGAAACTGTTGCTAATTTTCAAGATCTTCAACTTTTAGAGTGGAGAAGAAAATAGGGAGGGGTGGGGGGGGGGACATGGTGGTGGAGGGGGGGATGGAGGGAGGCTTGGAAGGGAGGAAAAGAATTAAACACTATGGCCCTCATTCAATTGCGATTTGGCCAATTGAATAGGGCTCTAAATAAGCACATAACATATTTTTTTTAAATAAGATAAAAACTTATTTAAAAAAAATATGTTAAGTGCTTATTTAGAGCGCTATTCAATTGGCAGAATTGCAATTGAATGAGGGCCTATGTCTGGTTAGTAAGAAGACACTTCACAAATGTAATTATTGAGCATTCACTCATTTACAAAGGAGAGGAGGAGAGCAAAATAATGGGGTAGCTGATGGGAATGTAGGTAAAAAAGTAAGGTAATAGAGAAAATAAGATATTGTTCGTAAAGGAAGATACACATTTTACACTATAAATAGTTGGGATACCTTTTGTTCCAACTTACAAATAGTAGGAATTAGATAAAGTTCAGTTAATGAGAAGTTATAGAAGGGAGGGTAGAAGGAAGAATAAGAAGCATTAAATATGTCCGTCCTCTCCTCCTCCATTCCTCTCTTCCCCTGTGGCTCCCCATGTTTTTCCCTTTCCGTTTCCACTACTTGTTAAAGGGGTTCCTTCTCTGCTTTCTCCTTATAATATATACAGAAGAGAGCGAATGGTGTTCTGGGATGGGCTACCATGGCGGGGCTGCTAGACGTAGATTGGTCTAGCCAAATTAACCATTAGACTTATAGTCAGCTGTCTTTTGGTAGGGTACATCATGTCTTGGTTTTGTATGAAAATGTGTATGTTTTTATGTGGAATAGTTGTAAAACTTTCAATGTTCAGGTATTCAATGTTAAGGTTATGTCGAATTCTGGGTGGTATAGAATGGTATATTATTTTTTTTGAGTGGTACCCTAAGGGGTCCCTTTGGTTTTTTGGATGGGATTTAAGATAGTCTCACAGAATGTACAAGGATGGAACTCTGTATTTAAGAGGCGAGTGTTAATAGATCAATTTCGGAAAATTAAAGCTGATGTTTGTGTACAGGAAATGCATTGGCAAATAGATAAAGTCCCTTTCTGGAACGATAGTTTTTTTACTATTAAGGTCGATTCAACATATAAAAAGAAGTCGCATGGAGTATCGATCTTGTTTAGTAAAAATATTAACGTTAGTGAGCAATATAGAAAAGTAGACTTCGAAGGGAGATTTGTTATATGGGCCAGAAAAATCAACCATCTAAACTACACTATAGTAAATATTTATGCACCCAATGAGAGACAAAATGGGTTCTTAAACAAATTACTTAAACGGGTTAAAAATATTAAAGTAGGCAAACTAATTGTTTGCTGTGATTTTAATTTGGTACTGAATGTATCTTTAGATAGGAAAAGTAATAATCAAGAATATTCACATGGGCATACACAAAGGAAAGCTAATCTTTTCTATGAATCCTTAGTGAGATTTGAGTTATATGATGTTTGGCAGTTAAGATATGGTAATGTAAGAGACTATACGTTTTATTCTCACCGCCATAAGTCTTATTCTAGAATAGACTACTTTTTGGTTGACTCGGAAACCTTGGCAGTTACAGACTCTACCAAGATTAATATAATTAAATGGTCTGATCATGCTATGATAGAACTCCAGATTAAGGATCATTTGACTCAAAAGAAGTATTCTAGAAATAGAATGGATATTTCATTATTTAATAATTCAGATAAACAAATATTATTACGGGAAGAAATAGAAAACTTTTTCCAAGTTAATGAGAATTCAGTTCCTGAGCCCTCAACGATTTGGAATGCCCATAAAGCCTATATAAGAGGAATGTTACTCTCATGGGGTGCACATAGAAGGAAAAAGAGTGGTCTATCACTCCGAGACTTATATGCACAATTAGCAATCCTTGAAAGACAAAATAAATTATCCCCTTCAGCTGATAAGAGTATAGAGATTGGAAAAGTAAAAAATTGAATAAATAAAATTGTCCAAAAAAATATTGATAACAGCCTGTGGATTTTGGATAATAAAGTTGGGAAACTATTAGCTCGGAAATTAAAAAATAATAAACCAATTAATAGAATAGATGAATTAATAATTGAAAACAAAAAGAAGGACTCAATTACATTAACAAATCCTAGTGATATTGAAAAGACCTTTTTTGACTTTTATGAAAATCTTTACAATTTAGAAAGTAACGATGCAGTTATAAAACCAAAAACAGAAGATATTACTACATTTTTGGATAGACTTTCGCTTCCCAAAATCACTAAGGAGGATTTAGATTATCTAAACAGTGAAATAAAAACATTAGAAATTGAAGAAGTAATTGATAACTTAAAGTTAAATTCAGCCCCTGGTCCAGATGGCTTTGTAAATTATTATTACAAAACCTTTAAAACTGTACTTATGAAACACCTAGCTAAAGTGTTCAATGAAATTAAAAGAAAGGGGAGTGCGCCTAAAGAAATGTTAGAGGCAGTTATAATTAATATTCCAAAGCAAAATAAAGATTTAAGGTGGTGTAAGAATTATAGACCGATATCTTTAATGAACACGGATATAAAATTACATGCAAAAATGTTAGCTAAAAGATTGAGCTTGTGCCTTGGTAAATTAATAAATATGGATCAATCAGGTTTTTTACAAGATAAGCAGGGAGCCAATAATACAAGGAGATTAATTTACGTAGTTTCTTTTTGTAAAGATAATCATAAAACTTCTATAGTTATCACATTAGATGCAGAAAAGGCCTTTGACAGGCTAAACTGGGATTTTATGAATCAAGTATTACTAAAATTCGGTTTTGAAGAT
Source organism: Discoglossus pictus (assembly GCA_027410445.1). Taxonomy (NCBI): domain Eukaryota; kingdom Metazoa; phylum Chordata; class Amphibia; order Anura; family Alytidae; genus Discoglossus; species Discoglossus pictus. The sequence continues at coordinate 282,566,086 of CM050166.1, read as the reverse complement.
TTTGGAGTGAAATCTATAGGGGCTTTATATTCAAACCCCACTGCCTGTGTTGTAGGATATAGCCTAAAAATAAACACTTTCTCTATTACCAATGGGAGCCGTCAGGGATGTCCATTATCTCCTTTAATTTTTGTTTTAATGATGGAACCTTTGGCAGAAGCCATTAGAATGAATAAGAAAATTCATGGAATTAGAATTAGTGATTCTGAGCATAAAATTATGCTTTATGCTGATGATGTGATATTAACTATAGCCTAATCTAGAAAGTCTTTACTACAGATTCAGGATTTAATAAATAAATATGGTTTAATTTCTTACTACAAAATAAATTGGCCAAAGACAGAGGTATTAAAAATAAATATAGACGAAGATGAAATAACTTCTCTGAAAAACATTTGGGAAATTGATTGGGAGTTAAATAAAATCAATTACTTGGGAATAGAATTTTCTGAAAAATTGGAAAATCTAACTAAAATTAATTTTTCGAAATTATATGACAAAATTAAAAACCAATGAATAAATTAAAAATCAAATAGATTATCCTGGTTCAGTAGAATAGCAGCCATAAAGATGTCTATATTACCACAAATAAATTATTTATTTAGATGTTTGCCTTTATCTGTTCCTGAAACTATAATTAAAAAATACCAAACCTTTATCAATTCATTTATATATAATGGGGAAAAAATTTGAATTAATTCAAGCATTGTTAGGAAGAGCTTTATAAAAGGAGGTATTGCGTCCCCTTGTGTTAAAGAATATTATCTGGCTGCAATGCTATCTCATTTTATTCCCTGGGCCGCAAAAAAAACCCAAAATAAATGGATAACTATAGAACAATGTTTAGCTAAGGGCTTATCATTAAGAGATTGGCTTTGGTATGATAAATTTCCCAATAATAATATTACGTCAATAATAATTAAATCAGGGTTTAAATTTTGGTTAAAATGGAAGAAAAAACTCAACATTTCGACAATTCCGTGTTCGGAAATGTCATTGTTAGGTGTAAGTAATGTTCTTAACTTGGTCTGTCTTCGTAATTGGAGTAATTGGAATATACAGACATTAGGAGACCTGTTTGAAATCTGGTGAAGTTAAGTCTTTTTCCAAATTATGTGCTGATTTTAGTTTTCCATCGTCTAAATGGTTGGAATATGAGAGAGTTAAAAAAGTTATTTTAAATTCGAAATATTTAATTACCTCAAACAGATCCTTAACCAATTTCGAAAAGTTAGTACTTTATAATGACAGGAAACATATAATTTCCAAATGCTATGAAATACTAAGAAAACAGGATAAGATGGAAAAATCTCCAGGTATGCTTAAATGGGAAAAATAATGTAATAACTTAATTGACCTGGAAAATTGGTCTAGAGCGTTTGCGTTCTGACAGAAAATTATTAAATATCAAGCATATAGAGAAGTCAATTTTAAAGTGATCCAGAGGTGGTACTTTGTCCCAGTAAAGATAGCAATTGTTAACAATAATCCTAATAGTGGCTTTGTTGGAGGCTTTGTAATCAGCAGGGGACGCACAAACATATTTGGTGGGACTGTGACCCCGTTAAGAAACTTTGGCGTTTAATTTTTGAATATATTTCTAAAATTTGCGGTAAAATCATTAAGCCGACATGTGAAATGGCTTTTCTTCACATCAAGGACAATAGGCTTAAGATGGAAGAACAAGCTTTAATTATACAGGTAGTCTCAGTAGTCAAATGGCTTATTGCCAAACGCTGGAAATCAGAACTTATTCCAACACTGAATGAAGTATTAATAGTGATGTGGCGAACATCAAATTTTCGGTTCGCGAACCGCGAACGCGGACCGCCACAAATGTTCGCGAACCCGGCGAACCGCCATAGACTTCAATGGGCAGGCGGATTTTAAAACCCACAGGCACTCTTTCTGGCCACAATAGTGATGGGAAAGTTGTTTCAACGGGACTAACACCTGGACTGTGGCATGCCAGAGGGGGATCCATGGCAAAACTTCCACGGAAAATTACATAGTTGATGCAGAGTCTGGTTTTAAGCCATAAAGGGCATAAATTACCTAACATTCCTAAATTGTTTGGAATAACATGCTTTAAAACATCAGGTATGATGTTGTATCGATCAGGTAGTGTAAGGGTTAGGCCCGCTTCACAGTGACAGACCAATCTCCCCGTTTAATGCACCGCAAACAACCGCAAACAGTCCCTTTGCACAACCGCAAACTCCCCATTTGCACAAGGTTGGATACCAAGCTAGCCATGTCCCGTTCCTTGTCCTCACTGATGTCATTGAAGGTCTCTTCCTCCACCCAGCCACCAAGGGTCCCCGAAAGGTGACAACAAGCCCCCTGGGACGCCTGCTGTGTTTGGTCTTCCACCTCCTCAAAGCCACCTTCCTCCTCTGACTCCTCTTCTTCAGACTCCTCTCACTGCGTTGCCTCTCTCTGCATTATTATAAGGTGTGTTAAGTAGTACTACTCTTATCAGTTTAATACCTGTTACAGCACCTATCAGGGGGCGTGTATAAGGCCTGGATTTTTGGAACCGGGAGATGGAAAAAGATGCTTTGTTGGTTGTATCACTTCAAATTTCGGGCACGGCGTGTGCAATCAAAGGTGCCACCATATAGGAGTGGCGTGTTTGTAAGTACTACTCTTATCAGTTTAATACTTGTTACATCACCTATCATGGGGCGTGTATAAGGCCTGGATTTTTAGAACAGGGAGATGGAAAAAGATGCTTGGTTGGTCGTATCACTTCAATTTTGGGGCACGGCACGTGCAATCAAAGGTGCCACCAGATAGGAGTGGCGTGTTTGTAAGTACTAATCTTATCAGTTTAATACCTGTTACAGCACCTATCAGGGGGTGTGTATAAGGCCTGGATTTTTGGAACCGGGAGATGGAAAAAGATGCTTGGTTGGTCGTATCACTTCAATTTTGGGGCACGGCACGTGCAATCAAAGGTGCCACCAGATAGGAGTGGCGTGTTTGTAAGTAATACTCTTATCAGTTTAATACCTGTTACAGCACCTATCAGGGGGCGTGTATAAGGCCTGGATTTTTGGAACCGGGAGATGGAAAAAGATGGAAAAAGATTTTTGGTTGGTCGTATCACTTCAATTTTGGGGCACGACACGTGCAATCAAAGGTGCCACCAGATAGGAGTGGCGTGTTTGTAAGTACTACTCTTATCAGTTTAATACCTGTTACAGCACCTATCAGGGGGCGTGTATAAGGCCTGGATTTTTGGAACCGGGAGATGGAAAAAGATATTTGGTTGGTCATATCACTTCAAATATGGGGCACAGCGCGTGCAATCAAAGGTGCCACCATATAGGAGTGGCGTGTTTGTAAGTACTACTCTTATCAGTTTAATACTTGTTACGTCACCTATCAGGGCACGTGTATAAGGCCTGGATTTTTGGGACCGGGAGATGGAAAAAGATGATTGGTTGGTCGTATCAATTCAAATTTGGGGCACTTTGTGACATAAGCTTCTTACGCTCAAACATGTCCTTTACAGGCACCTGACTATGGGCAGATGAGCAGGAACTGCTCAAGGCGAGAGACGGAGTGGCGGATGGTTGAGAGGGGGCAAGGAGGACAGCAGTGGTTGATGTGGCTGATGATGCTGGACCAGGAGGAGGATGGCGGCTTTGAGTTTGTGTGCTGCTTGTACTCATGTGTTGGTCTGGAGTCACCCAAACATTAGGTCTCAACCTGTAGAGGATAAGGGAACCAGGCTACTCTAGACCTCATTCATCATTACAGGTTTTGACAGATTGGTACTATGCGTGCAAGCTACTGTGACAACAGATATGAGTGGCACTGTGCACTTGCAGAAGTTATATCATCCTCATCATCCTCCCCTGTGTCTCTTTTCCCCCTCCCTCATCATCTTCCCCTTTGTCTTTTCCCCCCTCCCTCATCATCCTCCCCTGTGTCTCTTTCCCCCCTCCCTCATCATCTTCCCCTATGACTCTCCCCCCCCTCCCTCATCATCCTCCCCTGTGTCTCTTTGCCCCCTTCCTCATCACCCTCCCCTGTGTCTCTACCCCCTCCCTCATCATCCTCCCACCTCCCACATCATCCTCCCCTGTATCTCTTTACCCCCTCCCTCATCATCCTCCCCTGTGTCTCTTCCCCCCTCCATCATCATCCTCCCCTGTGTCTCTTTCCCCCCTCCCTCATCATTCTCCCCTGTGTCTCTTTCCCCCCTCCCTCATCATCCTCCCCTGTGTCTCTTTTCCCCCTCCCTCATCATCTTCCCCTTTGTCTCTTCCCCCCCTCCCTCATCATCCTCCCCTGTGTCTCTTTTCCCCCTCCCTCATCATCTTCCCCTTTGTCTCCCCCCCCTCCCTCATCATCCTCCCCTGTGTCTCTTTCCCCCCTTCCCTCATCATCTTCCCCTTTGACTCTCCCCCCCCCTCCCTCATCATCCTCCCCTGTGTCTCTTTGCCCCCTTCCTCATCACCCTCCCCTGTGTCTCATCCCCCCTCCCTCATCATCCTCCCACCTCCCACATCATCCTCCCCTGTATCTCTTTACCCCCTCCCTCATTATCCTCCCCTGTGTCTCTTTGCCCCCTTCCTCATCACCCTCCCCTGTGTCTCATCCCCCCTCCCTCATCATCCTCCCACCTCCCACATCATCCTCCCCTGTATCTCTTTACCCCCTCCCTCATCATCCTCCCCTGTGTCTCTTTCCCCCCTCCCTCATCATCCTCCCCTGTGTCTCTTTCCCCCTCCCTCATCATCCTCCCCTGTGTCTCTTTTCCCCCTCCCTCATCATCTTCCCCTTTGTCTCTTCCCCCCCTCCCTCATCATTCTCCCCTGTGTCTCTTTTCCCCCTCCCTCATCATCTTCCCCTTTGTCTCTTCCCCCCCTCCCTCATCATCCTCCCCTGTGTCTCTTTTCCCCCTCCCTCATCATCTTCCCCTTTGTCTCTTCCCCCCCTCCCTCATCATCCTCCCCTGTGTCCCTTTGCCCCCTTCCTCATCACCCTCCCCTGTGTCTCACCCCCCCTCCTCCCTCATCATCCTCCCACCTCCCACATCATCCTCCCCTGTATGTCTTTACCCCCTCCCTCATCATCCTCCCCTGTGTCTGTTTTCCCCCTCCCTCATCATCCTCCCCTGTGTCTCTTCCTGCCTCCCTCATCATCCTCCCCCCTCCCTTGATGATAAGGGGGGGAAGAGACACAGGGATAAGTGTGAGGGGTGTTAGGGTAAGGGGTGTTAGGGATAAGGGTGAGGGGGTTAGGTGTTAGGGTGAGGGGTGTTAGGGCTAAGTGTGAGGGGTGTTAGGGTGAGGGGTGTTAGGGATAAGTGTAAGTGGTGTTAGGGTGAGGCATGTTAGGAATAAGTGTGAGGGGTGTTAGGTCTTAGGGATAAGTGTGAGGGGTGTTAGGGTTAGGGTGAGGGGTGTTAGGGATAAGTGTGAGGGGTGTTAGGGTTAGGGTGAGGGGTGTTAGGGATAAGTGTGAGGGGTGTTAGGGTTAGGGTGAGGGGTGTTAGGGATAAGTGTGAGGGGTGTTAGGGTGAGGGGTGTTAGGGATAAGTGTAAAGGGTTTGTTAGGGTTAGGTGTTAGGTGTTAGGGATAAGTGTGAGGGGTGTTAGGGATAAGTGTGAGGGGTGTTAGGGTTAGGGTGAGGGGTGTTAGGGATAGGTGTTAGGGTGAGGGGTGTTAGGAATAAGTGTGAGGGGTGTTAGGGTGAGGGGTGTTAGGGATAAGTGTGAGGGGTGTTATGGTTAGGTGTTAGGGTTAGGTGTTAGGGATAAGTGTGAGGGGTGTTAGGGTTAGGGTGAGGGGTGTTAGGGATAAGTGTGAGGGGTGTTAGGGTTAGGGTGAGGGGTGTTAGGGATAGGTGTTAGGGTGAGGGGTGTTAGGGATAAGTGTGAGGGGTGTTAGGGTTAGGGTGAGGGGTGTTAGGGATAAGTGTGAGGAGTGTTAGGGTTAGGGTGAGGGGTGTTAGGGATAGGTGTTAGGGTGAGGGGTGTTAGGAATAAGTGTGAGGGGTGTTAGGGTTAGGGTGAGGGGTGTAAGGGATAAATGTGAGGGGTGTTATGGTTAGGTGTTAGGGTTAGGTGTTAGGGATAAGTGTGAGGGGTGTTAGGGTTAGGGTGAGGGGTGTTAGGGTTAGTTGTTAGGGTGAGGGGTGTTAGGGATAAGTGTGAGGGGTGTTAGGGTTAGGTGTTAGGGATAAGTGTGAGGGGTGTTAGGGTTAGGGTGAGGTATGTTAGGGTTAGGTGTTAGGGTGAGGGGTGTTATGGATAAGTGTGAGGGGTGTTAGGGTTGGGTGCTCAGGTGAGGGGAGGGTGATGATAAGGGGGGGAAGAGACACAGGGGTGTCCTTGCAGCAGAGATCAAAAGAGTCCTTCAGGACTGTATTGCACACTGTGTACAGTAGCCTAGCTATGGTTTTCCCTATTGATGCAGTATCACCTACACTCAGCCTCCTCTCAGTAAGACTGCAAGTTAGTTATGATTCCAAAATGGCTGCTGTCCATGAGTTAGAAGGCTCTGGAAGGGAGTGTATGCTGCTGATTGGCTGGAATGTGTCTGCTGACTGTGACATGCAGGGTCAAAGTTTGCTCAATGATAAATTATAGGGGGCGGGTCGAATCTCGCATATGTTCGCAGTTCGCCGCGAACGCGAACATGCTATGTTCGCCGGGAACAGTCCGCCGGTGAACTATTCGGGACATCTCTAAGTATTAACAATTTTCAAAAAGAACAGAGAATTAGAAAGGAATCTATATGACATGGGCATTGTTTTATCCAGGTCTAACAGTTGGCTGATTTGGGATAAATATTTCCATATTTTAAACTCATAAGACAGAAACCCTTTTTTTTTTTTTAGCTTTTGTATGACTGTAATATATCTTGTATTTGTATATTTGTGTTTTGTATAATTTTGTATTATTGGTTTGTTATTTGTAGAAACTGAAGTAAAATAAAATAAAAATAATAAATAAAAATAAAAAAATTATCTCAATAAAAAAAAAAATTGATTTCATTCATATCTATTTAAAAAAAAATAGCTTTTTACAAAAAATGTAGACACATATATATTTATGCTGCATTTCAATATTTCACTTTTCTTCACATTTCCAACAGACTCTGCCTCAACAGCATCACTGAATAATTTGCAGCGCTGCACGGTTTCACACGCACTGTGAAATATGCACAATTTTACACATGACAAAGAAAGAACAACAGGTAATATACACAAATATATTTGATTCACAAAAAGAACATTTCTCTTTCTCTTTTTCAACAGACACTTCCTGAAGTTCAAACAAGGTATAGTAAAACAAGTTAAAAAAAAAGAAACACCTATCCTGTTTGCTGTGTGTCAATGTAAAAATAAAAAACAAAAATAAATCATAAGCCCCTACTACCAATGATGGTGCACACAAAACACCATACTTCAACAAATACTGTTAACACATATCAAATGGAACAATGAATCCTGTTTTGTCTGAACCAACCTCTAAGCCTAACCCATAACCTAAATCTATAATCCCAAAAGTGGCGTATAGAAAACAGGATATTATAACAAATATTGCTAACACATGCAAAATGTAAGAATAAATCCTGTTTTGTGTGCCCTAACCTATAAGCCTCAACCCAGAACCTAAACCTCTAATGACAACAGTGGTGTACAGAAAACAGGATAGTACAACAAATATTGTTAACACATACAAAATTTAAGAATAAATCCTGTTTTCTGTGCCCTAACCTATAACACTAAAGCCACAACCTAAACCTCTAATGACAACACTGGTGTACACAAAACAAGATAGTACAACAAATATTGTTAACACATACAAAATTTAAGAATAAATCCTGTTTTGTGTGCCCTAACCTATAAGCCTAAACCCAGAACCTAAACCTCTAATCACAACAGTGGCGTACACAAAACAGTATATTACGACTAATATTGGTAACACATACAAAATGGAACAATAAATCCGGATTTAAGTGCCCTAACCTATAAGACTAAAGGCACAACCTAAACCTCTAATCACAACACTGGTATACACAAAATAGGATAGTACAACAAATATTGTTAACACATACAAAATTTAAGAATAAATCCGGTTTTCTATGCCCTAAACTAGAAGCCGAAACCCAGAACCTAAAACTCGAATGACAACAGTGGTGCACACAAAACAAGATAGTACAAAAAATAGTGGTAATACATGCAAAATTGATCAATAAATCCTGCTTTCTCTGCCCTAACCTATAAGCCTAAACCCACAACCTAAACCTCTAATGACAACAGTGCTGCACACAAAATAGAATAGTAGGGGAAAAAAATATGCACTTAAAAAATAAAATTACAATAAGGAGCAAAAATGATCATATTTTATTTTTATTTACAGATTAATATGGCAGATACTGACAAGAAATAGGAAAAGATAAGACGGCAAACTAGAGAACGTCAAAAAACATGGGCAAAGCATCAGACGCCAGAGCAGAAAGAAATTGGACGACAAAAAGAACGCAAAAGACTTGCAAGCAAAAGACTATCAGCTAAAAAACTAAAATCTACCCCTAAGAATGCAACTAAAAAACAAAAGCATTTAGAAAGTGTGGTGAAGAATCAGATAACATTTCTAATGAGGATTTAGAGATATATGTTCTCACAATTGTCCTTTACTTAAATCTTTAGCAGTAGAGGTTCATAATTGTGGTGATATGAATATTGTCTGTCCGTTTTGTGGGGCTGATCATTTCAAACAGGAAAGACCCAGAGATGGCGAGTTCGTTAGTTGCTGTCAAAAAGGCAAGGTAAGAACTTCCAGAAAGACAACAATTCCCAACATATTTACAAAGCATTATGACTGAGCCCACTTTCCCCAACTACCAAAATTTCAAAACAAACATAAGATCCTATAATAGTGCCATATCCTTTGCATCTATGGGTGCAAAATTAGCTGCTAATGTGCCAGGACATGGCCCTTACTTCTTTAAAGTACAAGGACAAATTTACCATCGTACTTCTCATTTACATCCAGAGGAAGGAGAGCAAAGAAAATTTGCTCAACTATATGTCCTAGAAACAATGGAAGCTGTTGAGCGACGTATGCAGCTTCAAGAAAATAAAAAATGCGTACCCATTGTTTTTATAGAGCTTGATAAAACTATAGCTCAAAACCCATACTCTGAAGCCTATAACAAATTGGCAGAAGTAGAAAAGGAACAACAAATTCCTGCAGAAATACATCAATTGCCAATCCCAAAGGTCAATATGGTGCTTAAAAGAGATTGCCATACTGATAAACGCTGTTATAACTTGCCAGCATCAAATGAGGTGGCAATGGTCTTTCAAAATGACGAAGGAGAACCACCATTTCAGAGAGATATTCAAATATATCCCCGAAATGAGGAGCAACCTTTCATTAATATAAGTATCTTAAGTACCAATTTGGATCCAATGACATATCCCATATTTTTTTCCACATGGGGAAGCAGGTTGGCAACCCAAATGAACTCTTCAGAGTTACCCAAATTCAAAAGTATGTGTGAGAAATAATATTTCCATGCTTGAATTTATAGTGGCTCAAATTGCCATTCGAGATGGATTCAATCCCATTTTATGTGGTGGAAAACTGACACAACAATGGATCATTGATTCATATTTGCAAGTTGAAGCAAATAATTTAAACTTCATCAAACATCAACAAGATAATCTACGTCTAGAACAGTATTGTGGATTGATGGAATTTGTCGCACAGGTTGCTACAACCAGAGAGCTGCCAGCTGGCAAAGCCATCATTTTACCATCTTCTTTCCAGGGATCTCCTCGCAATATGCAAGAAAGATACAATGATGCCATGGCTATTGTAACTAAATTTGGAAAACCAGATTTATTTATTACATTTACATGTAATCCACAATGGCCAGAGATTACACACAATCTGCTAATTGGACAAACTGCTGCACCTCACTTACGAGGCCCATAAAGGCCGAAACGCGTCTGTGGTTTGCTGTTTCTCCTGTTCAGGGTAGAATTGCCTGGTATTTCGGGGCTGGGTCACTCTTCTGAGTGAGACCAGACTGATATACTACAGGATATTTCTCCCTGTGAAAAGCACAAGTGAGCTAAAAGAGGTTGCTCTCAGAGTGGCTTATCATGGTCATAGAACTAACCTATTAAGGTTGGTTTGTTCTCTGATAAGCACCTCTGACTTACCTGTTTTTGTTTATGCAAATTACCCTTAGGGTTTAGTCTCCCTGAGGTTAATAGGGGACTCCAGACGTGCACCCCTTGCTCACTGTGCCTTAGGGAGTTCAGCTGCACCTCACTGATGAGGCCCATAAAGGCTGAAATGCATCTGGGGTTAGCTGTTTCTCCTGTTCAGGGTAGAATTGCCTGGTATTTCGGGGCTGGGTCACTCTTCTGAATGGGACCAGACTGATATACTACAGGATATTTCTCCCTGTGAAGGGCACAAGTAAGCTAAAAGAGGTTGCTCTCAGAGTGGCTTATCATGGTCATAGAACTAATCTATTAAGGTTGGTTTGTTCTCTGATGAGCACCTCTGACTTACCTGTTTTTGAAATAAAATAATCCCAAGAATTTACACTGTAAATCCAAGAGACCTTGAACGTTTCTGATTACAATTACTACTTCTAAATGTTCCTGGTGCACAAAGTTTTGAACAGTTAAGAACTGTTAATGACATAGTTTATGAATCATTTCATTTAGCTGCACAACACAGAAACGTTCTAGCTGATGATACAGAATGGGAAAGATGTCTAGAAGTAGCAGCACTATGTCAAATGCCATGGCAGATGAGGGAACAATTTGCATTCATTTGTATCTTCCCAAATACTCCAAATGCATTAGCTTTGTGGGACAAATTTAAAACAAATATGGCTGAAGACTTTTTGCAATGATACAATGAGCCTATTGCACAATTAAAAACATTAATTGAAATCCAAGAGGTCTTTTTAACATGGATTAAGTTGTGCATGTTTTAATCTGCCAGATCCAGGTCTCATAGACGACATAAACTTTGAAGACTATGACACTCAACTACAAACAGAAAAAACAGAAGAAAGACTGTTCGAGCACAAGGTCAAATAGAGTTGGCATTTGCAACTACTGGAATTGACGCACTTTTGTTAGGTGGAAGAACTGTACATAGTGGATTTAAACTGTCAGTTCCTATTTTGGAAACATCAGTGTCGGATATTCGGATGACATCATTACAAGCAAAAATAATAAAAAAAAGTAAATTAATTATAATAGATGAAGCTACAATGATGTCATGCCATGCCCTACAATGTATTGACCGTTTGCTTCGTGAAGTCATGGATAATAATTTGCCATTTGGTGGAAAGGTCATGTTGTCAGGTGGAGATTTTAGACAAACATTACCTATCGTTGTACATGGAAATCGAACCAACATTGTCGAAACATGTATAAAGTCAAGTATACTATGGAAACTATTTATGAGATCAGAAGGAGAAAATGAATTAAAATTGGAGTAGGAAAAACAGAGCGAATACAAAATTTACCCAGTGACACAGTGCACATCCCAGCTCATATGATTTGCAAACAGAATCTCATATCAGCTATATTCCAAAGTACAATAAATAACAAAGACTATGCAGAGCTTGCCAACAAAGTAATACTAACATGCAAAAATAAGAATGCATTACTCCTCAATAATGAAATATTTAAAAAAAAATACACCACAAAAAAATGATCACAGTGATGATTCTGTACTTGGTGATGACAAAGAAAGTCAGACACACTTTTTAACTGAATTCATTAACTCCCTCTGGAATGCCACCACATATTTTGCAGCTAAAGAAAGGTGCAATTGTCATGTTACTGCGAAATATGAACCCAAAAAAAGGCCTATGTAATGGGACCAGATTAATTGTTCAAGAATTAAAAGACCATTTCATACATGCTGAAACTTTAACTGGTACCCATAAAGGAGAGAGTTTTCATACCAAGAATAGATTTGGCACCAAGTGAAAGTAGCCTCCCTTTTGTACTACAAAGGAGACAATTTCCCATCATCATGGCATTTGCCATGACCATTAATAAATAACAAGGATAAACTTTCAAATCTGTGGGTATCTTTTTAGAAGAACCAGTATTTGCACATGGCCAGCTGTATGTTGCATTCTCAAGATGCAAGAATCCAGAGGCTATTAAAGTTTACATTGAAAACAATGAAAGTCAAGGAGATTTATTAGATAATGGACGAATTTTTACAAAAAACATTTTCTACTATAAAGTACTATAACTTTAATTACACAAAATATAACAATACAAGCCATGGCACAGACCCATCCAAAAAAAAAAAAACAACCTCAACAACAATTTCACACAAAAAAAAGGCACACAGTGCTTTAATTTTGAGGAACAACTTTGAAGTCAATTAAGCTCTTTTAAGAGCATCACTATTTCAATAAGAAACTCTATAAAATGGAAAAAACATAGAGAACAGTGGTTTTACTTCCAGGACCGCTATTTCACATAGGAAACTCTATGTGCTATTTTCAAAAAATAATGTAATTTCAAGAAGAAATGTACAACAACAAACAAAAAGCAAATATAGAGAACAGTGGTTTAATTTCAAGAATTACATTTTATGTCACTAAGACTCTTTTTACAGCACCACTATTTCCATAAGAAACTCTATAAAATGGAAAAAAACATAGAGAACAGTGGTTACACCCCGCGGAAGAACTTTAATGCCTGGCGTTCTCTTTTTAGAGAACCAATATTTCACATAGGAAACTCTATGTGCCATTTTCACAAATTACAACAATAACAACGAAATGTCAACCATCAAAAATCAACAACGACAAAATAACAGATTACAATTTTATGGAAGCAGCCTTTTACCATGATTAGCCCCACAAAACACTTTGCTTGCATTTTACAACAATTACAGTTTAAATGTTACTTTATTATGTTACTGTTTATAATGTTACTATTTTTCTAAAAAAAAATGCAAAGTTGTTTAATTGCATATATTTCAAAGTTCATGTTAGGAGGAGGAGGAGCTTTTGTTATACAATTTAAATGTATCATTCAATGCAAAATATTAATCCAGGGAATAATGCGATCGCCAGTTAATGGGGTCAGGAAGGAATTATTTTTTTTCCCCCTTTGATACAATTGGCTAAGTTTCAAGGGGGGGTTTTACTGTTACTTAAAAATAAACATGTTTTTTATAATAATTGTACTTCTTTATAGATAAGAAAAAAAGATACAAGTCTCAACTATGCATATTACATGCAAAACAGAATTTAAAACATACATATTTAGTTGCTGTCATTTTTTGACGGGCAAGTCGCTAGTTTGTAATAATTTTGTGACCAAAACTACCTACAATAAATTAATAGATTAATGGCACACTTAATGAACTCTGAGAGCTGAACCCATGACTGTGTGCTGCATGATACATCGAGAGATTAGCTAAGGCCTGTGCGGCTCAAAAACCTGCAGACTTAGCCTGTGCGGCTTAAATCTCCCTGACGCTTAGCCAGTGTGGTTTAAGCTCCCTAAGTCTTAGGGCCCTACGTAAATCCCTGAAAATGCACTTATGAATGCCCTGAAGGCAGAGTAAATCCTACCTAGCTATCACCCATCCCTACAACATTGTGAGCAAACTGTTACCGGTCACTGCTACCAGTGAACTTCACGACAAAGGCGAAAAGCAATACATAAATCTCCATTGAGTTTTGCACTGGAAAATAAAAAGTGACTCCATGACACTTTGACATCCAAACCCTATGCTAATAAGATTTTATTGATCTCTCGCAAAGGGCACTGCCATAACTGCAAAAAGCAGAAAAAAGATTTACTAGTACCAAAGACCACTTGCAACTGGTTTTCAAACATTTGCTAATTCCCCCAGGAGCGTTTAAAGTGACAAAAAGCGATACAAAATGAGGACATTTCAACATTATTTGTCACTTAACAATCTGATATCAGCATACGTGTAATTAAAAAATGCAATATGTTGATATTAGGCCCGTTTTATGAAATCCAGGGTAACACACAACCCAGTACTCAAGGGGTAAAGAAAAATTAGCTTTCTGAACATATTTTTGCTCATTATCAGGTATTTGTATTCAAAATATCATCAATAAATAAATTAGTATAGTGGTCCTTTATTTTCAAATAAATAAAATGCCCCAAGAAAATTATTTCCAAGCAAAATATAACTTTATCAGACAGCATATGCACAGTTCTTCATGCAAGCTCTGTATCTCAGCAGGGTAAGCTTCTACCAGTGGTCAGACCCTTTAAAGGGCCAGTGCACCTGTTTATGTCAAGCTAACAATTATAGCAGCTGGGTAAGCCATGGGCAAAAAAATATTTTGAGGGAAATCTAAATATTTGAAGACTTTGAGCCTCATTCAATTAGGAGGTGCAAGTAATGGAGGTATAGGTCGTATATCTATGGGCCTGCTGCAGGCCCGCATCGTTAGCAACTTATGGTGCTATTCAATTGATCAAGGCTGCAAGTAATGGCCCGATAGTGAATTTCAGATAGCATGCAGTCGTATGAAGCATTTGCGAGCTTGAACATGAAGACTGTAACTCCCACGGTAGAAACAGCCAATGGAAACAAGAGATCGTCATCGTTACGTCTATGGAAAATGGAGTTTTGATTTCAAAGCCCTACGGGCTTGAATTGCGGGTTACGATCAGACCCACATTCCAGATATAATGCAATATTGATAAAACCGTAAATATGATATTCTAACACATTGATTGCCGTGATGAATCTAACACGGAATTTAAACATGAAATAAAGTATTTTTGTGGGCCGATTTGAGAGCTTGAGAATGTTGTGCTATTAATTCTAAGACCTAACATCACTTTCCCTTTTAATAAAAGTACAGTAGTGTGTTTATATATGCATTTAAAGGGATCCAGACATGGCATTAAGCCCTTTGGGAGTCCTCCTTGGTGCAATTAACTTGTCGTTCAATTTTTGCCATTTGCGGTCTTGACAGGGTGGTTAGGGAGGGGGAATCAGAGCAATTGAATAGCAATTTGCTATTTTAGCATTCAGAAGGCTTGTGGTCGTGAAAGATCAAAGGCTTGTTGACTCTGTTGAAAGGTACAGAATTCCATTTTGTGTATGTTACATCACTTCCTCAGAGCTGAATGAGGAAACAGAGATTCTTTGTTAAAATAATTATATACGTTTTAAATAGACACAATAACCATTTTTTTCTCACAGGCTCAGAAGCAGGCACCTTGCATCATTCACTGCAACCAGGGCCGGATTAAGACCTTTAGAGGCCCTAGGCACTTAAAAGATTTTGGTGCCCCATATATATCTAATTAAAAATATAAATAATAATAAACCATTACAATGTGTATCATTATCCACCATTATTACTATTTTATTATTATTATTGTATATATATGTATGTAATGGTTTAATTTATTGTGGGAGCCCCTTTTTTTTGGAACCTGCTTGTGTGTGGTGCCCCCTGCCTTTGATGCCCTAAGCACGTGCTTATTTTGCTTAATGGTTAATCCAACCCCGACTGCAACAATAGCTTTCCAGAAATGTAAACATCCTTCTCACACACATAACTTCTACCAATGTATAATGGATCTCTCCATGGTCCTGTAGAGGCATCACATTTGTTTTTCTAGTTAAAAACTAGCAGCCTTATTAAATTGCGATTCGGTTAATTTAAAACGGCTCTATATAAGCACACAGCATATTTTTTACAGAAGTTTTTAGTTAGTGAACTTCTGTCCAAAAGCAAGGTCTTCACTAACTAAAAACTTCTGTAAATAAAATATGCTGTGTGATAAATAGAGCCCTTTTAAATTTACAGAATAGCAATTTAATAAGGCTGTAGATGTATGCCTTTTTCCTGCTTAATTATGCTCCAAATCAAAATTACAGTTTTCAGGGTTTTTTCATTGTGTGGTGGTCCTTTAATGGTTTTCCTCTCCAAAAGGTTACATTTATTTCCTGACACGTTTACCTCATTTTCACTGTTGATTCTTTGTATTGTAATTCCGTGAAATCATTAACTGATTAGAAAATATACAAGTGTGCCTACATAAATAAGTAGTTTAGAATTAAAGGTCTCTTGGTACAAATAAATTGAGAATTATTGACAGTGACTGCCTAATCTACCTTAAAAGTGATTGTGTGAAACGATTCCGTACAGCAGGAAAGGTAAACCAGAGCTTTCTAAGTTCTATTATGTTCTGTCACCAATCACATGTCAGCTCTAAGGAATAGTATATTTTTTCTTTCATATGTGAGCAAGTCATAGGCAAAATCTTCCATCTCCAAAGAACCTTGTTTCCTGTTCAGTTACAAATTCATACTCTATGTTGAAGCTAATCCATCCTGGCAAGACTTGTACAGCACAATATGATCTTTTAAAAAGGGAGAGCTTAAGCAACAGCAAAATTATCCAATATATTTTCCCATGCCACCATTTTAAATTAAAAACATCTGTTTTATTTATACAATTGCTCAAATAGCTTAAAGGAGAAAATCCTAAAAAATAATACATAAACCTTATAGCAAAAAATATACATATAATAATTTGTCTTTTTCTCATATAAATGATGTATAATTTTGTATTTATATATCATATTTATATTAGTTGTGTGTGTCTGTGTGTGGATGTGAGCGAGTGTAGTCATTTTACAAGTTCTGTGTTCAAACAGTTGAGTCCTTCATTGGCTGAGAGAGTTAAAAATACATCAGCTTTAAAAGTCCTTGATGATAGATTTGTGTCACCGCTGTGGGCAGAAAGCTGGTTTGATGCATTTTCCTCGATGAAGTACTAAATTAGCTGGGCAATGGCAACCAGCCACACATGGTCTAGTGCATGGACCAATCTCGTTCCAATTTTCACAAGTCTTGAGGCATCCGGGACCACAGGTGTCGTAGACTGCTCCATGTTTACACTGGGTAGCTGGGGGGAAAAAACAAAAGACTACTGTGATTTCTTGTTTATCAATTGCATAATCAAATCTTATAAAGTGCAGTTACACATTGATAAAGCCAAAATGGCCAAAAAGATTTACACTTCATAATATATTTATTTTAAATATGTGCACAAAAGAATATTTTACACATCAAAATCAACTTCTTGTAAGAATAAAAAAAATTATTGAAGGATTGCTATATTAGTCATGCAATAAGGTTTTTTTCATTCATTTAGTTACTGATTAGTAATAATATCAGTATTTGAACAAAAAATAGCTTGTTATGTCCAGCAGATTTGCTTCTCTCTAACTCCTGTTCAGTGGTGAAGGAGAATCTGCCCAGACTAAATGTGACTTGTGTTGGTTTCCTTGCAATAGCAACTAGAGGAAATGAAGCAGATAAACATGTTATCCAGACACCAGATTATGGTCCATATTAAAACTGTTCCCACTGGACAGATCCTTCCCCATACCTTGGACACCTGAAACAGGTTGGAGAGCAACATGTCTGCTAGAGTCCTAACCATAAAACTGCACATGTACATTTTAAAAGTTACACTGAACTCAGAAATACAGATTTGATACATACATTTTATTTTATTGTATGAGCACTACAGCAGCTGTCTATCTCTATTATCCTGCACAAACCTCCATCTAGGTTCTGTAGAAATAATTCCCTTTTAAATAAGGTTCAAATTATATTGGAAGCATTTTTTCTTAATAGCATCTGAAAGAGGGTATTTGATAATATACCACTGTGTGTTTTCTTTTTTCAAATTATTCTCTCAAAAGTTTGACTGATCTCAGGGCTTATCCCTGTCAATGAGCAGTAATATATACTCATGAATCATACTTGCCTGCTAATTAAATCTACAGATGTATGTATGTATGCTTTGTGTACTTCCTGTTACTTTCAATGAAGTTTAAACAAGTTTTACTTAATATTCTTTCATGCAAACTACAAATGAGGTATTGTTTAAAGCATGTTCTTTTAAATGCATGTTCCATTTCCCTTTAAAACTGTCCAATATGCCTTTTATTAGGATTCTACAAATGCCAGGCACCAGCTCGCCAATGCGAGTAGAGAATGTGAGCTGGCACCTAAATTGTGAAGTCTTGTGTGCCTTTATTAGCAAACTATAGCGTCATATGTTCCGGACATGTAGGGGTGCTGATTAAGCTGCCCATGCAATGGCCGCTATGTTAACAACTCACTGCTCTGGGATCTCATGCTTACTACTACCCTAACAGCTTAATATATTCTTGAATATGCAATCTAATTACTCCAGTCACATTCCTCCTAACACACTCCCACACACTTATGTTCCAAAACGGAGGGATACATGATAACAATTGAACAAAAATAATATGTATTTCAGGGAAAATTACATTTAAAGGCCTTTTCTCCCAATATCCATTATCTAATATACATAAATATTCATGAAAAACGCCCACTTTATAATATAACATAGCTTGGAGACATAGAGATGGAGGTGTAGTTAAAAATGACAAATACGGATAACAAAAAAGGACAAAGAAAAAGTGACAGTATTAAAAGAAAAGATGCTTTATTATAGTTTATGTTAATCTTTATTGGAAAATATATCAAACAAAGAATAATAATTTCTGTGATATATAATCTTATATATTAAACTTTCTATGACAATACCTATACATGTAACATCAAATATTACAACTGTATGTTTTGCCAATACTTTCTTCTAATATGAACAAATGCAATGAGAAAAATAATGTGAGTGCCTTTAAAGTAAAATATGTGTCTCTTTATTATTCAACACAACTTTCTTATTTTTGTACAGCTAGATCACATAAATAATATAATTAAGAACTGGTTGGTAAAACAATACAACCTTTAGTTTGTAGAATGTATTATATTTAGTTTTCTAATACAATTCACAGAATAAACTCAGCTGCGGACTCAACAGCTCAGTTTTTAAGGTCAAACAAAACAAGGGCAGACAAAGAATGAATTTAAAACCTGTAGCATTAATTCTACAATGATACTGTTCTAAAATTGTAAAAAAAATTTTTTTATCTGTGCCAAGACATGGGATGAAAGTATTATCTCCGCCAAAGCATGTATTGGAAGGAGCCTGGTAAAAATCCATATGTTCAATGTGGTCTCTGTTTTTCTCTAGTTAACTATAAGCTCATTTGAGAGGCAGTGTATAATTCATGCTTATGACATCATAACCACATGTAGAAAAAGCTTTGAGCTATGCCTTTTCTATTAAAGATGAAATATTATGTTTGGTGTAACAAAATGCATCTATGTCAACATGCTCTGAACATTGTACTATTCAAAACGTTCTCGTAAATTTAAGAGTCACTGGGGTATCATAAAAAATAAATTGTTATTCAGGCTTCCTGCCAAAAGGCAAAGGAGCTCCTAAGAGAAATCCAGAGCAGTTGCTGCAAGAGGTGAATATCCAAACTGCCCAGAGCTTGCAAAATATCTACAATGTGATTTACTTAGGGCAGAGCGCCTGATGAAGTAAGTATGATACAGTCTGTATCCTGTCCTCAACACAAAACTCGAACAATTTATTGTATATACAGATGAGAGGTCACTAAACTCTGAGTTGTGAACCATGTTCTCAATTACAACTACATCATTTAGTACAAATTTACTTCAAAAAGAGAATGTTTCCATCATCCTTCCAAAGCTTATTATTTGTTTTAGGGAGATAGCAATGTCATTTTATTTTTAGCAAGCTTTTTAAAGGACCACTGTAGCTAAAAAAAAACTTACTTGTTTGTGAAGTAGGTAACAGACTAACAAAGTTAACAGCTTTATAAGCAATGAACATAAAAACATTTATAGAGAAACATCTGAAAATGTTAAGACTCTGTTTATGAATACCCAATTCCATTTTCTTTAATCACTTCTTAACAGCTAAAGCAAGAAGGGAGTTAGCTATCAATAGACAAAGGTGGTGGAGGAGGAAGAAAGATGCAGAGTTGAGAGGGATTTGTTAGATAATCGGATATACTATTGTGTATATATATATATATATATATATATATATATACACACAAGAACCACCAGCAGAAGAGGGGTAGCTGTACCGATGAGCCACCAATATATTCCAGCTAGAGAGAAGCTGGTGTAGCGGGGGGGGGGGGGGGGGGGGGGGGAATGGTCACAGGGGAATGGGTCCACTACACTACAGAACTTTTTTTTAAATAAAATTATATAATAAAAACAATTAGGCAGCACTAACACACCCACCCCCACAGAACAGGGTCATTGCACCACCTGAAACTAAAGTAGTTCTGCCCCTGATATATATACAGTATATATATATATATATATATATAGAAGAAAAAAAACATTTTTAAATACTCTCTTTCCGATTCAACAAATATAACTGAACTTTCCATGGCTTTTTAAGTGGAGTCCATTCGAGGAAGGTATGTCAGAAGGTTAGTGACACACAACAGGAGATAAATACAAAGAGACAAATTAGTTATCTCCAAAATAAAGATTATTTTTAATTATTAAACAGTGTGGCAGGTGTAGCCAACTGAAGGCTGCTTCAGTTCAATTAAATCAGACTAAATATACTTTCACTATAGTACAAGCTGAAACAAAGTATTTCTACATTAAACTCATAACACTGACTCTGCGATTTGTTACCGAATGTACGGTAACTGCCATAACCTGTTTAAATATTTTATAACAATTTTAGACAGTAGATTTTCCAAAGTTGCCTTTGCTCATTGAATAAAAGTTAATATTGATTCAGTTTTTATTCTAAGATATGTAATGTTTAAATTCAGTTTTGTTTTTTTTATTCATTTAAATGTGGGTGTTCTGTTTATTAATTAGCTGCAATATACTAAACTATAGAAGTATTTAAAAATGTAAAAACAATCTTCAGTAAAGCTTTCCTCATGTTAAATCTGCAGCATTATACAAAGATACTGTATAATTAAAGGTCAGTACCTTCTAGATCAGTAATAAAGCACATAGCTTATACTGGGCTGATGAGAACCGTTTGTGCTACATAGCTAGTTTACTGTAGGCTAATGCGAAAGATAAATGGTTAGCAAGAACAATAAATAATGATTGAGGCAGGAAACATGCAAATTTGTAATTGTTTAAATTGGTACCAGGATTTTGCCATTGAGAAGCTGTATTGTGCCAACAGGGATAACATGTGTTAAATATGTTTGCAAACTTGAATGGTAGAAGAAGAAAAAAAGCGAAATCTTGAATCCATCACAGCTACGCCTCACCCAAATTGTGGCTATATTATTTTTCCCCCACTCTATAATGAGGATCCTTCAGGCTGCTGTGCTTCAGCTGTCAGAAGTAACTCGGATGTGGTGAAAAGGAAATAGAGGCTTCAAGAAGACAGATGTTCTTAGCTGCTTATGTGCGATCAGACAGATGTGAAAAGAAGCATTTACTCACTATAGAAGGGGCGACCAAAAAAGGACCACTGACACACTTAAGCACGAGCTGTTATTCAATTCCACTAAAATTAACACCTTTCAACAATGAAAAATGTAATTGCAGAGCCAAATAAAACAAATCATAAAACTCCTTTAGAAATATTTATAGAACTCTCGAGTGACCAGGGCAGCTCCACAAGTCTCGCTAAATAACCTGATATATAGAAGCGGAGGATTTATTCCCTCACTCATATATGTTATTCTCTCCTTGAATGACCTAAACAGTCTAATCCCTTCTGTGCATGGGTTAGGCCTTGTATACTACTTACTTTTGATGGAAGTGAAGTTAAAACGCCCTTGACAGAAAACTATCCCAATTCCTATTTTATTCTAAGGGGCATACTAAAAGCATACTAGCACATACTAACTGTAGTTTTTAGCCTCCTATCACTGGAGACATATCATATTCATATGTCAATACCACTTTAATGTATGTGTGTACTGACTATCTACTTTTTCAGTGGTCATTCTACCACCTTACCATAAAAGCGTGAACTGCCCTTCATTGTCTCATCCAAACATACCATACAATTAATCAATGGGGATAATTTCCTCCTACACGACTGGATTTGAATATCTGTGCAGGCTGAACATGTCGTGACTTGAGATAGACATATACTTAGATACTGCCTTTATTTAAAAGGTGCAAACATTTAACAAGAGTGGGAAAAACATCAGAAAAGCACAGTGTTCCTCAGACATGCAGCCTTATTAAATTGTGATTCAGAAAATTTAAAAGGGCTCTATTTAAGCACACAGCATATTTTTTTACAGAAGTTTTTAGTTAGTGAAGACCTTGCTTTTGGATAGAAGTTCACCAACTAAAAACTTCTGTAAAAAAAATATGCTATGTGCTTAAATAGAGCCCTTTTAAATTTGCTGAATCGCAATTTAATAAGGCTGATGGTGTCTATGTTTTTCAGTGTTATTTTACTTCATGTAAGATATATATCAAATACATTTGGTACTGAGTTTTTATTATAATATTTCATGAATTACTCATGTAGCACAATATAGTATTTAGTGATATTCTCACATTTAGATTAAAGCAGAATGTGTTAACATTAGTTCCCTGCATTAAACTTGCATTGTCTCATAGATGGAACCAAACAACATATACGTGGGGTGGATATTTGCTATTAAATTAACTCTAATAGACTTCCACCTCAGGTCAAAACTGAGTGACATATTGTGTAGAAACCAAGCATGCATTGCTAGGTTTTATTTTTATTTTTTCTGACTTTTGGCCTGCATTTCATTGTCTTAGTTTTAATTTCCTTATGTTACTGATATAAAGCAGCACAGTAATGCTATCAACTATGGAATCTCTGTATTGTGACATATAGAAATATTAACTTGACTTTAAACCACACTGAAAATAGTTTTTCCAAGCAACCCAAGCATATGTTCCATTGTCCTGTGCTTGTAACTAATATGGAGAGTCTGTTTGGGAAGGTTACCCTGTGGTGCCTTACTGTGCCATTTAACAGAAGTGAGTACCGATCCTATCTGAAATTAACTGTTCCTTCTGCTCCTCCCAGGTTTCTAATCATTTTAGAAATTAACTAAGACAAAATTAACTACAATAGTTAAAAATGAAAGACTATATTTATTTATTTTAAACTGTGCAGATTATCAAGATCTTCAAAATAGCATATTATAAATCTGACACTTCTGTTGTCTTTTAAGAGGTATATAACTTTAGATGAGTGTTTCCAGATCTAATTCAGCCATGGAGACTTCATACTGATTATTTATTTAACTCTATTGAGATCTGATTTATAACCTTTTTCCCCGCATTGGAATATGAAAATTGACATCATGTTGCGTATATAGAAATTATGGGTGTATGCAAAAGTGCAAGAGGCCATTGAAGAGATATATATTGTGCAGATTTTTCATTTCTTGCTGGCAATTAAAATAGCCTTTTTGTGCAATTCCCTGGTGTGTACATAACTATCAAAAGTGAATATCTCTAAAAAGCATTTCACACTAATGGAATGAATCTGTTTTATGGTTCAATAAGCTTATTAAGATAAAAGGATTTTTCTGTCATATTACAACAGTAAGCTTGTTATAAAGCACATGCACATCCAGGCACATTATGCATCATTTATTTGAAAATTGTTACCATCAATGTAATCCTTTTAACAACATTAATCTGTTGTCCAGTAGTTAAAAACATTATAACTACCCTTTATTCCATGGACTGTACATTTCTCATGTGGCATTAATTCTTTAATTTTTATGTATTTCCAAAACATAATAATATGTATCTTAGAACTTTAAATAATAGCATAAATCAATAATTAACCTTGCCCTGTGTGTTATGTTTTCCAGAGAACACTAATAGTAGTACATATTTCTCTTATACAACTGGCATATATTTAATGAAAAGAACAGTTTGGGTGGTTTGGCTAGAGAACATTACCTTTCTTGGCACATCAGTTCTAATTTGTTACTTTATTCAACATAATATTGAATGTGATTTACAGATGTGATCTGTATTTTTGTATTTTATTCTCTTTAAAAGGACACTTTACCAGGGCCTAAAGATATCTGAAATTGTTTTTTTGTTGCTGCATCTGAAAGAGGGCGTTTGTAAATTTGTCACACTATGTTTTGTTTTTCAAAAGAAGCGCAATAAATTAATTAAGATCTTCAACTGGAGGGGAGGCGGTCTTGTCCTTTTTATCCAATAAACAGTAATTTGGGTGTATGAGCCATACTTGTCTGCCCATGAGATCCAAGGAATACAGTATAAGCTGTCCATTTCTTGTTTCAAGGAACGTTTTTTAATGTGCAAAAGACGTTGTGCTCCATGTCGCTATAAATGTGAAACTGTGTGCTTATAACCACTTGCTGACAGTAGATTTTGTCAATTATAAGGAATTATTTTTGTGAAGATTCATGTGTTTAGAGTTATGTTTATAATTGAAGTTAATTTTAATGGGTATGTCATGCCTGGTGTTGGAATAGAAGTGGAGCTGGTATTGGGTTAAAGGTTAGGGTTATAGACAGCCTGTGGCACCAGTGCAGAACATGGGTATAGGCAAATGATTACAAATCTGTTTTATTAATAACATGACCATTTTGAGTTATTTATTTAAAGTATGAAGAAAGATCTAACTGGATCAGGAAACTCTCAGGTTATATATTGAGGCAGGCACATTCAGATGAGCCCCCTATTTTATTAATTCACCCTTATTGGACTATCCCTCCTTTTTTATTGTCTTATCTGCTCCCCTCTTTAACTTCTGCTCTCCTTGGTCATATCTTCTTCTGCTACCCGTGAATCTGTATACCTAGTCCTGGCAAGCCTATGCATGACCACATCCATAATCAGTGTGCAGTACAGGGGTGTTCTGGGGGATGAGGGGGACAAATCCCCCCCAGATTTCTCATTGTGTGTATGTATACATAAAGAAGCTGTTTTATCAAGTGAGCTGTATCCCCCCCCACCCCCCCCCCCCACCCCCCCCCCCCCCCCACAGAATTATTTTGGTTCCTACAGCCCTGGTGCAGTACTTCATTTCTTCAGCCCATTCAAAGTACCAAGGAAAATGTTTGCATGTCTACATAAGCTTCAACATTCCTACAGGAATAAGGGTAGGTCATTTTGCTCCTAACCTTTATTGACTAGACCTCTATTTCCTATCCTAGGAACCCTGTTGTACAGAAGCTTTAAATTAATTTCACTGTTGAAAATCAATATGTTTTACTATTCTTACTTCATTCAATTCTTTCAACTGTTAACTCCACAAGTCGTCCACAAAGACATAGCTCAATTATTGATTACTTGAACAAAAGCAGAATTGCTGACATTACTGAATTTCGTAAACCAACAAAGTTTTATTTGAAATGTCAATAGTTCTGATACACTTACCAGCACAGTTGTTTTCTAGTTTCCAGCGTACTTTGACACCTTCTCGTAGACAGGCTCTTGCGTATGCAATTAATGATTCACAGTAACAGTTTTTATGTACTGGGCATTCGCACATGTCTGTTACACATGATCTAGAGGAAAATGAAGAAAATTAATTGCAATCATGCATTTAATGAGGGGTTTAAAACTAAATGTACTTTCAAATATAAAAACACAAGGGTTTTGTAAATCATGTTTCAAGGACTTAATAGGTCAGCACTGAAGAAATTATAAAGTTTCTCACTGCTGGAGTATTGTTAAAAAAATCTGTGGTCAGAAATTTTTATATATGGTATTTTGTGTAAAAAAATGAGGGCAAAAAAAGCTTTTATATTTTGCAAGTTTTATATGCAATTATTCTCTGCTGCAGGCTTTCAATCTGTTTTTGCCTGCTGCTGTCTGTTATTTCCTCAGGTCAGTGTGACCTTGTAAACTATTAAGCTTCCCTTTAGTGCAGTTGAGGACACTTGCAGTTTTAACTGCTGCATTTCCATTATGCAGACACAACCTTCTTGTGCATTCAGAGTATCACCCATATCATGAAGTTGATATTCTGAAGTCAAAATGACAGATTCCACCACTGCTTAAACGTAATAAATTAGAGTCTGTGTTGTTTTTTTTTTACATTGCAAACTATGTGACCTACTTTCAAACAAGGTTCTTCAAAAGAGTAAAATATGACCACAGTACCACAAACTTTAAGTGCCTACAATTCCATATAGCACCTAGAAATTCTTACTGGTTACATTGTTTTTTATATATATATATATATATATATATATATATATATATATATATATATATCACTATAATAGTTGTCATAGTTTCCGGAACGCTTACGATGTTGGTCACACTTTGCGAACCTCGAGAAGCCGAAGGCGCTCATTGCACTGTGAGCCTCGTGAAGAGGCGAGCAGTTGAGGCTTGCGGGACTTAGGCTAAAATAAGTGCCAAAGGTGCTCATTGCACTGCAAGCCTCGCAAGCCTCGCAGTTGAGGCACGAGGGACTTAGGCTGCAAAAGCGAGGGGAGCAATTGATGTACGTGGGACTTAGGCTGCAGGGCTCGCAACCCGTACGACTCATCGCCAGCAGTGCAAGCGGGACTTACACTCGTTAGACTTAGGATCGAAACCCGTACACGCAAAAATCCCACTTTAACAGCTGAACCACAGGAAAGACCTGATAAAAACTTACGGATATATTTTATGTTTTCGTCCCAATGTTTATTTAACTTTTGCATTAATTGTGGCATCACAGGCTCCTTCTGATATATAAATGATGGAACTAGAGTTAACAAAATCTGCTTTAATCTATATGTGAGAATGTCACTAAATACTATGTTATGCTAAATGAGTTGTTTATCAATATTAGACAACAAAATAGAGGTGCTCAATCAGAGAATAAACTAACCTTAATAGGTTAGTTCTATGGACATGATAAACCACTCTGAGAGCAACCTCTTTATAATAAAAAATAATTGCATAGTAAAAAAAGACCCCCTTTATTTTTTCTTGTGTTCAGTTGTGTGATTTCATTGCAAAGCAATGTACTTAGTTTAAAGAAACACTCACAAATATACTGGTAAAACAATACATAACTTAATGCAGTGTGTTAAAAACATATTGTTGAAAGGTTTAGTGTGCAATCCTAAGACTGCATAACTCATTTGCTATATTCATAAATTTTATATTAAAATGTTTGTATATTTTAGTTTGTGGTATACTTCAAATACCTAACAATTCTTTACCTGGTGCTGATCACACCTTATAATTTAAAGTATGTTTTAATACTGCTAGTCAATGGTTCCCTCTAGTGACCTATCTTAAGAACTACTTTGATTGAGTGTAACAAACATAACATAACAAATTGTTTTCTTTAACATTTGCATTTCCAAATAATAATGTGTGTATAATTAAAATCAATTCCAAATAGTGAAGGTTTACTAAAAAAATATATAGATTGCACAATTCTTGCAGAGCATGTGTTAAAATGTTTGAATAAATATATATAAATATCCCTATCCTTTTCATTCACAGGCAAGATCCTCAGTGAAAGCAAAAGATTCTTCTTAACTAGCGACTTGCCCGTCAAAAAATGACGTCAATAGAATTGTAAGGCAGGTAATGCTGTTTGGTACACAAAGTAAGTATTTTTGTTGTACGAGCACCTTCGGCGCTCAATGCGAGCGTTGCGCTGAGCGCCTTTGGCGCTCATTGCAAGTTTTGTGCTAATGCGCTTCTGACTCGCATTGTGAGCCTCTCCCCTGGTGTAGTTGTGGCCCTGTAAACACAGTTGGCGCTCCTTGTGAAGCGCATGCGCTGAGCGCCTTTAGCGTTTTTTGTTATTTTATTTAATTTTTTTATGTGTATGTATTTTGTAATGTAAATTAAGTGCGTCCCTCGCTTCGCGTGACGACGTTTCGTAGTTTGACAACTATTACATGTTATTCCCAATAACATGTTTGAAGAGGTAGTTCCTTATCCATGGTGTCTAGAATCTAGGAGGTGTCTAGTATCTGAGATATTTTCCTCTCCCTCCATAGCAGTGCCCTCACCACCTGTCCCTTTGGCTGCCAAGGGTTACTTGCCTGGTCTCAAACTTTTGGAATCTTGCAATGTGCTCAAAGACAGGGCGCTCCATCTTCTGTAATGTATGAATAGTTTTTTGCCTTGATCACAACGTATGTATAGCAATACAGACAGTGGCGTAGCTAGACCTTTTGCTGCCCAGGGCTGTCCCTAAGATTTCCACCCCGCCCCCCTTGCGAACATTATATATATATATATATATATATATATATATATATATATAAATATAATAAAATTCTTACACTCTCCTTTTCTCTCCCCTTTCCTTCTCTCGATCCCTCTCTTTACCTCTTTCTCAGTCTCCCCCTCTCTCTCTCCTTCTACCCTTTCTCTCTTTCTCTCCCCTCTTTGTGTCCTTCTCTCTCTGTCTATCTCCCTTCTCTCTCTCCCCCTTCCTTCCTATAGCTCCCCTCCACCTCTCTCTCTACCTCTTTCTCTGTGTCTCTCACACCCACTCTCTTTCTCTCTCCCCCCTCTCTGTCTCCCTCTCCTCCTCTAATTCTCACTCTTCCCCCATATCTCTCTCTCCTATATTTGCCTTTCTCTATATCTCCCCTCTTTCTCTCTCTCTCTCCTTCTTTCTGTCTCTCCCCACTCTTTGTCTCCCTGTCTATCTCTCTCCCTCTTTCTCTATCCCCCTCCCCCTCTCTTTGTCATCCTCTCTTTCTTTCTCTCCCTCTTTCTCTGTGTGCCTCTCTGTCTCACCCACTCTTTCTCTCTCTCTGTTTCTCTCTCCCATCTACAGTCAGGTCCATAAATATTGGGACATCAACATAATTCTAATCTTGTTGGCTCTATACACCACCACAATGGTGCTTTAACTGCAGACTTTCAGCTTTAATTTGAGGGTATTTACATCCAAATTAGGTGAACTGTGTAGGAATTACAACAGTTTGTATATGTGCCTCCCACTTTTTAAGGGACC
This sequence comes from Discoglossus pictus, assembly GCA_027410445.1. Classification (NCBI taxonomy): domain Eukaryota; kingdom Metazoa; phylum Chordata; class Amphibia; order Anura; family Alytidae; genus Discoglossus; species Discoglossus pictus. Next base: position 282,537,199 of record CM050166.1, on the reverse strand, counting down.
AAAAGTAATGGGACAGATTAACAGTCATAAAACAAACTTTCACTTTTTAATACTTGGTTGCAAATCCTTTGCAGTCAATTACAGCCTGAAGTCTGGATCGCATAGACATCACCAGATGCTGGGTTTCATCCCTGGTGATGCTCTGCCAGACCTCTATTGCAACTGTCTTAAGTTCCTGCTTGTTCTTGGGGAATTTTCACTTCAGTTTTGTCTTCAGCAAGTGAAATGCATGCTCAATCAGATTCAGATCAGGTGATTGACTTGGCCATTGCGTAACATTCCACTTCTTTCACTTAAAAAACTCTTTGGTTGCTTTTGCAGTATGCTTCGGGTCATTGTCCATCTGCACTGTGAAGCGCTGTCCAATGAGTTCTGAAGCATTTGGCTGAATATGAGCAGATAATATTGCCCGAAACACTTCAGAATTCATCCTGCTGCTTTTGTCAGCAGTCACATCATCAATAAATACAAGAGAACCAGTTCCATTGGCAGCCATACATGCCCACGCCATGACACTACCACCACCATGCTTCACTGATGAGGTGGTATGCTTTGGATCATGAGCAGTTCCTTTCCGTCTCCATACTCTTCTCTTCCCATCACTCTGGTACAAGTTGATCTTAGTCTCATCTGTCCATAGGATGTTGTTCCAGAACTGTGAAGGCTTTTTTAGGTGTTGTTTGGAAAACTCTAATCTGGCCTTCCTGTTTTTGAGGCTCACCAATGGTTTACATCTTGTGGTGAACCCTCTGTATTTACTCTGGTGAAGTCTTCTCTTGATTGTTGACTTTGACACACATGCACCTACCTCCTGGAGAGTGTTCTTGATCTGGCCAACTGTTGTGAAGGGTGTTTTCTTCACCAGGGAAATAATAATAATAATAATAATAATAAACAGTTGATTTGGCCACACCTAATGTTTTTGCTATCTCTGATGGGTTTGTTTTGTTTTTTCAGCCTAATGATGGCTTGCTTCACTGATAGTGACAGCTCTTTGGGTCTCATATTGAGAGTTAACAGCAACAAATGCAAATAGCACACTTGAAATGAACACTGGAGCTTGTATCTGCTCTTTGTAAATGGGATAATGAGGTAATAACACATACCTGGCCATGGAACAGCTGAGCAGACAATTGTCCCATTACTTTTGGTCCCTTAAAAAGCGGCAGGCACATATACAAACTGTTGTAATTCCTACACCGTTCACTTGATTTGGATGTAAATACCCTCAAATTAAATTAAAGTCTGCAGTTAAAGCACATCTTGTTGGTTTCATTTCAAATCCATTGTGGTGGTGTATAGAGCCCAAAGGATTAGAATTATGTCGATGTCCCAATATTTATGGACCTGACTGTATTTGTCCCCCACTCACTCACTCTCCTTCTGTCCTCTTTCTCTCTCCCTCTCTTTTTGTCTCCCTATTTCTGTCTCCCTCTCCCCTCTTTCTCTCCCCCTCTTTGTCTTTCTCTCTTCCTCTCTCCCTTTTTCTCTCTATTTATCTCTATCTCCCTCTCCCTCTCTCTGCCTATCTTTTACACCCACTCTTTCTCTCTCTCCCTTCTCTTTGTCTCTCTCTTTCTTTCTCTATCCCTTTTCCCTCTATCCACCTCTCGCTCCCACTCTCTTTCTCCCCACACTCTCCCTCTGTCCCCTTTCTTTCTCTCTTCCCACTCTTTGTCTCCTCTTCCTCTCTCTCTCTCTCCTCTTTCTGTCTCCCTCTCTCTCCCTTTTCTCTCTATCCCCCTCTCTCTCTTTCTCTCTCTCACTTTTTTTCTCCCCCCCATCTCTCCCCCTTTGTCTCTCACACCCACTCTATTTACTCTCTACCTACTCTCTTTCTCTCTCTCCCCTCTATTTTTCTCCCTCTCCCTTTATCTCTCCTCCTCTTTCTCTCCCACTTTCTGTCTCTCTCACCTTCTCTATCTCTCCTCTCACTCTTCCCCTCTTCCTAGCTCCCTTATTTTCTCTACCCCCTTTCTTTCTCTCTCTCCCCCCACACTCCACCTTTCTCTCTCTTCCCACTCTTTCTCTCCCTCTCTGTCCTTCTTTCTGTCTCTCTTCCCCCTTGTTCTCCCTCACCATTTCTCCACCCTCTCTCTAACCCTCCCTCTCTCCTATCCACCTCTTTTTCTCTCTCCATCTCTTTACCTCCTCTCTTCCCCCTTTCCTGTATCCCCCTCTTTCTGTCTCCCCCGTTTCTTTCTTTGCCTCATCTCTTTGTCTCCCTCTACCTGTCTCTCCTTCTTTCTCTCTCTCTCTCTTTCCCCATCTCCTCTCTTTCCCCCTCTCTTTTTTCTCTACCCCCTTTCTTTCTCTGTGTCATCTCTATCTTTCTATCCTTTCCTCTCTCCTCGCCTCTCTCTGTCTCTCTCTCCCCCTTTCGCTCTCTCTTCGTCTCTCTTTCCATCTTTGACTCCCTCCCTTTCTCTTTCCACCTCTTTCTCTCTCTCTCCCCCACCTCTCTTTGTTGCCCTCTCTCTCCTCCTCGTTCTGTCTCTCTCCCCCATTTGTCTCCTTCTCTCTTCTCTTTCTATCTCTCCTTTCTCTTTGTCTCCCTCTCGCTCTCTCATCTTTCTGTCTCTCTCCCCTCCCTTTCTCTCTCCCCTCTCTGTCTCCCTCCTTCTCTCTCTCTCCTTCTCTTTGTCTCTCTCTTCCCTCTCTTTGTCTCCCTCCCTCTCTCTCCTCCTCCTCCTCTTTGTCTCCCTCTCCCCTCTCTTTGTCTCCCTCTCTCCTCCTCTTTCTCTCTCCCCTCTCTTTGTCTCCCTCTCTCTCTCCCCTCTCTGTCTTCCTCTTTCTCCTCCTTTCTGTTTCTCTCTCCCCTCTCTTTGTCTCCTTCTCTCCTCCTCTTTCTGTCTCTTTCCCCTCTCTTTGTCTCCCTCTCTCTCCTCCTCTTTCTCTCTCTCTCCCCTCTCTCTGTCTCCCTCTCTCTCCTCCTCTTTCTCTCTCTCTCCCCTCTCTCTGTCTCCCTCTCTCTCCTCCTCTTTCTGTCTCTCTATCCCCCTCTTTCGGTCTCTCTCTCCCCTCTCTTTGTCTCCATCTCTCTACTCCTCTTTCTGTCTCTCTCTCTCCTGTCTCCCTCTCTCCTCCTCTGTTTCTCACTCCCCTCTCTTTGTCTCCCTCTCTCCTCCTCTTTCTCTCTCCCCTATCTTTGTCTCTCTCTCCCCTCTTTTTGTCTCCCTCTCTCTCTCTCTCCCCTGTTTGTCTCCATATCTCTCCTCCTCTTTCTGTCTCTCTCTCCCCTCTTTGTCTCACTCTCTCTCCACCTCTTTCTGTTTCTCACTCCCCTCTCTTTGTCTTCCTCTCTCCTCCTCTGTTTCTCACTCCCCTCTCTTTGTCTCCCTCTCTCCTCCTCTTTCTCTCTCCCCTCTTTTTGTCTCCCTCTCTCTCTCTCCTCCTCTTTCTCTATCCCATCTCTTTGTCTCCCTCTCTCTCCTCCTCTTTCTGTCTCTCTCCCCTCTTTGTCTCCCTCTCTCCTCCTCTTTCTGTCTCTCTCTCCCCCTCTTTCTGTCTCTCTCCCCCTTTCTGTCTCTCTCTCCCCCTCTTTGTCTCCCTCTCTCTCTCCTCCTTTTCCTGTCTCTCTCTCTCCCCTCCTCTTTCTCTCTCCCCTATCTTTGTCTCTCTCTCTCCTCCTCTTTCTCTCTCCCCTCTCTTTGTCTCCCTCTCTCTCTCCTCCTTTCTCTATGCACTCTCTTTGTCTACCCCTCTCTCTCCTCTGTCTCTCTCTCCCCTCCTTGTCTCCCTCTCTCTCCTCCTCCTCTTTCTGTTTCTCACTCCCCTCTCTTTGTCTCCCTCTCTCCTTCTGTTTCTCTTTCCCTTATCTTTGTCTCTCTCTCCCCTCTTTTTGTCTCCCTCTCTCTCTCTCCTCCTCTTTCTCTATCCCATCTCTTTGTCTCCCTCTCCTCCTCTTTCTGTCTCTCTCTCCCCTCTTTCTCCTCCTCTTTCTGCCTCTCTCTCCCCCTCTTTCTGTCTCTCTCCCCTCTTTGTCTCCCTCTCTCCTCCTCTTTCTGTCTCTCTCTCCCCCTCTGTCTCTCTCTCCCCTCTCTCTCTCCTCCTCTTTCTGTCTCTCTCTCCCCTCCTCTTTCTCTCTCCCCTATCTTTGTCTCTCTCTCTCTCTCCTCCTCTTTCTCTCTCCCCTCTCTTTGTCTCCCTCTCTCGCTCTTCCTTTCTCTATCCCCTCTCTTTGTCTCCCTCTCTCTCTCCTCCTCTTTCTGTCTCTCTCTCCCCTCCTTGTCTCCCTCTCTCTCCTCCTCCTCCTCTGTCTGCCTCTCTCTCCCCTCTCGTTGTCTCCCTCTCTCTCTCCTCCTCTTTCTCTCTCTCCCCTCTCTCTGTCTTCCTCTCTCTCCTCCCCTTTCTGTCTCTCTCTCCCCCTCTTTCTGTCTCTCTCTCCCCCTCTCTTTGTCTCCCTCTCTCTACTCCTCTTTCTGTCTCTCTCTCTCCCCTCTCTTTGTCTCCCTCTCTCCTCCTCTGTTTCTCACTCCCCTCTCTTTGTCTCCCTCTCTCCTCCTCTTTCTCTCTCCCTTATCTTTGTCTCTCTCTCCCCTCTTTTTGTCTCCCTCTCTCTCTCCTCCTCTTTCTCTATCCCATCTCTTTGTCTCCCTCTCTCTCTCCTCCTCCTCTTTCTGTCTCTCTCTCCCCTTTTTGTCTCCCTCTCTCTCCTCCTCTTTCTGTCTCTCTCTCCCCTCCTTGTCTCCCTCTCTCCGCCTTTCTGTCTATCTCTCGCTCTCTTTCTGTCTCTCTCTCCCCTCTTCTCCTCTTTCTGTCTCTCTCTCCCCTCTTTGTCTCCCTCTCTCTACTCCTCTTTCTGTCTCTCTGTCCCCTCTCATTGTCTCCCTCTCTCTTCCCCTCTTTCTGTCTCTCTCCCCCTCTCTTTGTCTCCCTCTCTCTCTCCCCCTCTTTCTGTCTCTCTCTCCCCTCTCTTTGTCTCCCTCTCTCCTCCTCTTTCTCTCTCCCCTATCTTTGTCTCTGTCTCCTCCTCTTTCTCTCTCCCCTATCTTTGTCTACCTCTCTCTCTCCTCCTCTTTCTCTATACCCTATCTTTGTCTCCCTCTCTCTCTTCTCCTCTTTCTGTCTCTCTCTCCCCTCCTTGTCTCCCTCTCCTCTTTCTGTCTCTCTCCCCTCTTTGTCTCCCTCTCTCTCCTCCCCTTTCTGCCTCTCTCTTAGTTCTAAGGAGTGTAGCAGCATTATCTAGATGGCTGCATACAGCATTGTTGATTGGCTACAAAGTTGAGCATGCTCACATAGAGGGTTCATTTTTACAAAATCGAACCCTGAGAGGCCTAGCTCAATCCTGGGGTGTAAAAATCACCTGCAACCATTTTTTTTAATGCAAAGTTAAAAAAAACATAGTGCATGCAAATAAATGTAATCATACACTACTAATTCCCCTCTATCAGATGCATTCATAGCCCATCTCACTTGCATATACCTTTAAGAAAAATGTTATTAGATGAGAGGTCAAATGAGCTTTCATAAGATGTCTTCACAGCAAGTTTGTTGCTAATAGAAATTACTTTTACACAGTAGGTCGCCAAACAATGGAGACCACTTTCATTACAATATGATGTATCTTGTTTCAGAGAAGAGCAGTGAGACCTGGGAGAAGCTCACACATTAGTGAATACACACCTTTAAATTGTTCAATGTGACTACTAAATTAATGATACATTGAGATATTACATGACAATTCCTTAGCAAAATATTAAAATTAACATATGGTTTATTGTATGTTTCAGTCCCCAAACTACCATTTAGTTATTCACCACATTTGCAATATTTCAAATAAAACCAAAATGTAGGGTTTCAAGATTCTTATGAATTTTGTATGATACTTATGTGAGACCAAGTCTAATTGGAAACTTCCTAGAGTTACTGTAACTTAGTATAGTCTTCAAAGTTTGATAACTCATTAAATGAAAATACAGCACTAACCTTCTTATTTTATATAGAAGAAAATTACCATTTTTAGAACTGTCTTGCTAATATGTTCCCATAAATAACAAAGTAACAAAATAATTCTAAAATCAGTATAGCAGCATCAAATGTCTGAATATGTAATCACTGTGGGTCAGGTTCCATTATTTCAGCAAGTTTTCATTTCCCTTTTAGAATATAAATAAGTTTTAAAAAAAACTTCACTATTATACTTGTTAAAATGAAAATAGCACAGCACATTTTTCTCTGCATTTGGTGAATACATTAAAATAGAAATGAGCTACGGACATCACATGCTGCTAGGGAAAGGCCAGAGCAGCAGAGGTCCATTCAAAATTTGTGGAAGCCCACCCACGTAGTCCTCCATCTCATTTTGCCTACATGACTGCCAACATTTCCCTATTCCACACTCCCAGAGAGGATATGAAAATCTTACATTTCATCATACAGGCCATTAAGTGCCTATACAGTTAATGAGGGATTTTTCCTTTCTTTGTTGGGTTACTCTAGTGACACAAATATATTATAATGATAATTATGGCCGTAGTTCCATCACATCATGATCTACTTCTATCTTGAATGTGTAATATTTAGGTTAGCTGGAAACACATTTACCTGCTCTATGTCTAACTGTAATTAAGTTATACAAGTTGACTATATGCAAGCATAAGAGTGAGTTACAGATTGCCAATTCCAGATCTTTATAATAAAGGGACAGAGCTGTCAGCACTTTTACAATCTTCATTCAGTTTTCTGTCATTGTTGGTCAATCTTTCGATTATATAATTTGAGGTTTACGCTAAGCAAAAAAACATTTATTTATCACAGGAAGCTCTTTAAGATGTATGGTCTATCTTTATTAGACTGCACTCAAGACATGGGGTTAGGTTTATGAAACCGATTAAAATGGTAGCAATAAGTAGGGTTTAAAATCTTAAATGTTGTATCATTTAATAAACAATCTCCATAGAATAGATAAGAGTTGAGGTTATTAAATCTAGCTTTTTAATCACCTTTATCCACACTTTTTACCATTTGATCATATTGCCCCAAAAGTTGATGAGTATGATTATATTAAATATTTATATATAGTTTATATTGTATCTTATACGGTATATATTTTCTATTTATGTGTGTGTGTGTTAAAACTAAACTAGAACTAAATTATCATTATTAGTAACTAAAACATATTAAGTGTTCAATAGAAAGGTAGAGTCTACAAGAGGAATACTGATAATCTCATATTTATTCAATTGGGAATCTAATGGAAATATTATAGGTTTCTTGAAATAAATTATATTGCTAAAAATGTCTAGGTGTTCCTATACAATTCTTGAAATTCTGTTTAATCCGTATAACCCATGCAAAGTGATTGCTTTCATTAATAAAATACATGTCACATACTATGTGGTATATTCATCTTATTTATCTCACATGGCTTAATAAAATAACTTCCTATGTTATGTTATGTTATGGAAATTATTCATCAAAAATGTGATGTTTTAGACAAGTTGATGAATAACCTCCATGGAAATACAGGGGAAATAATCTTATGTATGTCAATGTGTAAAATAATTCTACCATGTAGAAAACATTCAATGGGAAATATGAACAGTGGGTTATTATGGAACTTTGACCCATTATCTACTCAGTTCATGAACACATTTTACATTTTCTAATCCATTAAACTGGTAAAAGACTGAAGAAGAAATATAATCAATTTCAATGTCTATTAAAAGCTACTTTGTGCTTTCAATCCCTAGGGATCTATACATTAAGACTGAAAGTGAAGACAAACAAAGATTTTCAAGCTTCTGCAGGGGGCTCTGTTGGAAATGTAATGCCTGATATACTCCCTAACTCATTGCCGACTATCAAAGGATCGGAACTTGGCGTAATGTAACAAGTATCAACAAAGGAAAAGAAAGCAATGGGTGTTAGAAAGCAAGATACAAATACAGTAGTTTGAGCTACCACCAGGGTTTTATGAGATTTCATTATGTGTATCTTTTTTGGAATCTAATATCCTTATAACAAACTATTTAGTCAATGGAAGTCCAATTCTATTTGGCAATCTTAATGGAATCATCTCAGAAGTGGTTTCTCATAAAGATTTTAGCTTTCAGCAGAACAATAATAGTATGTATTAATAATAAAAGTATGTCTTTCACAATAACAGTCATTGACTTTCCATGCATAAATATATTTTTACAAGCATCTTTTTGTTTTTATTATTATAAATAGAATTTTAAGTAGGAGCAAGAATGTGTTTTGAGTTAGTTATTAATATTATAAATAAATTATTTCACACGTTTGCAGTAAATACATAACCCCAAGACAAGTTGGAGTCTTTTAAAGTTCAATGTACAAACCATTTTTCAATGTACAAACCATTTTTAACAAGGTAATTCGTAAGATATATACCAGTATCTCTGTATGCCATTCAGTGCTCATTTGTGTACCCTTCCAATGCACTAAGCACACTATGCCACACAATAGAATGCAGTGCCACCAATTAGTATACATTACTCTTTATTAGTATACAATGCTACAGAGAGATTAGCAGTAAATAATCTGATTTAGAATAAAATTATGAAATTGGTTCAGTGGATGCTCAGTAGGCTAATCAAAATTGTCCTTACAGTTGGCTAAATGATTCCTCTTGAATGTAAAGGTCTACAGAAAAGCTTAAATGTAATAAGCATGTTAAATATTTGCATACAAGCTGCTAATAGCCATTTGATATTTAAAAATATTATTTGAAAAAATATAATTATATTGCAATATACACCCTTCCATGCTGTAAACCTTGTTTAAATATGCTGCCATGGTAGCTTTTAGGACACTCAAACTATTCATTTGACCTGACCCTAAATAGGCACATTCCATCAGATCTTAAATGCACCATAAATTATTATGCTGATATGTGTCTTTATTGGAATAGTAAATTCCCCATTTTTCACTTCGATGTTATAATTTGTGAAGAACCTATAATAAGCTTACATTTTTGGTTACAATGAGTGTTGTATTGCCATTTGAAAGGTGCTTGAGATTGTTGGTCTTTGCAGAACCTGCAGACACAGTGGTGGCAGTTATATAACTAACAGCCTAATTAAATTGGAGGCCAGTAACTCCAACATGATGCTTGAACGGCAACGGGCTTGAAATTCCTCTGTGTTACGGTGCTATTAAATTAGAAGGGGCTGCGAGCTACGGGCCAGAGATGCTAAACCGCAATGGAGTCAGTCATACATTGGATGTGCGGCCGTGAACAGGATCAATTAGTCTAAACCGTAGTAAGTCAATGGCAAGAAAGATTGCCATCGTGGCTGCTGAAAGCCTGGGGGAATCTCCGCAGGCTCCCGACATCCGCCCTTGCCCAATCGGCACCACCGCAGCAGTTAAACCCTGAACCCCTGCCGTGGAGGGTACTTCAAGTGCCCCCTCGGAACCTAAAATTAACCCACCTATGCTGGGGGTCCCCATTGGCAGTTAAACTGTTAACCCTTGCCACGGGGGTACTTTAAGTACCCCCCCAGCACCTAAATTTAACACCCCTATATCCCATTCTGATTGGCTCCAAGCATCTGCGCCTTCTAATTGGCTGATGTAAATGTCAATCAGATTGCAGCCAATCAGAAGGTGCAGGTGCTTGGAGCCAATCAGAATGGGATATAGGGGTGTATCCCATTTTGATTGGCTCACACATTAGTGCTTTCTGATTGGCTGAACTATGATTAACAGCAATTTTTGCCAATCAGAAGGTGCAATTTCTGTTTTTTGAGCGGAGAATGCACAGGAACCTCCATTTGGCGGAGGGGGCTGCTCAAGGGAGGAGCTCCGTTAGTTTTTTTCTTTTTTTATGGACGTTGGGATATTATTTGGAGGGGCCCTGCCTGCAACGACTGGATGAAGACTGTGAATCGCTGGAGGGGCATTTTGGACAGGTAAGTGGAATATTTATAATTTATTATATTACATGTTGTATGTTTTTTTGTATTAACTATAATGTTTATTTTTATTGTAGGTGTGACCGGACCTGTGGACAACTATGGCGCGTCCTGTCTGGGACGAAGAACTGAAGGGGCATTTTGGCAAGGTAAGTGGTCTAATTTACCCTATTCTATTTTTAGTAAATATGTTGTTTTTTTTTGTTGTAATGTAGGTTTGTTTATTTGCTGTAATGTAGTGTTTTTTATTTTCAGTAATATGTTTTTATTTTATGTAATGTATTTTTTTATTTTCACTTTTTTTTATTTTATTTTGTGTACTGTAGGGTTTTTTAATTTCTGTAAGTTTTGTTTTTAATTTTGTGTAAATAGTGGGGTGCTAAGGATTTTATTTTAATGGGTTTGGTAGGTCGTGTAGGGATTAATAGGGTAGGATAGAGGGGGGATTAATTAGTTAGAGGGGGGTAATAGAATGGGATAGGGTAGGAAAGGGTTAATAGTGTTTAGACTTTGTGTCATGAGGGTCCTGGAGGACCCTCGTGGCACTTATAGTGCTAATGGTGAGGGTTAAGTATTGTCCCATAAGGGTCTGTATAGATCATTATGGGTTAATTAGATGCTGGTGATGGACTACAGTATATAGACCCCCATGAGTGATGGGGTAATTTTAGGTGCCCAGTAAGTAACCCAGCGGCAGGAGTTAAGTTTTTACTTAGCACGGGTCCTTTAAGGACCTTTAAGGAATTTTCAATTTTAAATGCAGTGGGGGTCCTGATCGGGACCCCCACTGCAAGGGGTAATATGTGGACACTGCAGGGGGCCAGATGGGGACCCCCAGCATAGGGGGGTTTATTTTAGGTGTTGCGAGGGTACTTAAAGTACTCCGTGGCAGCGGTTAAAATTTTAACTGCCGCGGTGTCCCAATTTAGGACCCCGGCAGCAAGGGTTAATATTGGGAGCCTGCGGTGGTCCCAATGAGGACCCCTGCAGCATGGGGATTAGTTTGGGGAGCAGTGGGGAGCTTAAGGGGCCGGAGGGAGGTTTGGGGCCAGAGCAGAGGTCTCTTTTGCTGCTCCCGCAGCCAACGTAAGGGCTTTTAGAGCCTTTGTGAGTCCTCCTCAGCACTCGTTGGGCCACGATACGGCCTAGCTCATGGGGATTGGAACGTTAAGGGTACAGGCTTGACAAATCAAAGGGTTGCGGGCTGCAAAGTTCCACGTTCCGTAGGCATTTTTCGTACTACCTGCATTTTAACCACCATCGTCTGCAGGGAGGTTTACAAGGCTAGTTTAATAGCCTTCAGTCCTACTTTTTTAGATACGGGCTATGTTTTACACAAAAGCTCTCAACAATGAAATATGCATCAATTGTAAAAAAAAATCTGATGTTTTTTTCCACTTGATTTTCATCTGTTTCTTAATGTATAGTATTGATGAATTTTACTTCCATTTAATCTTGGCAAATGACCTTTTAAATGTTAATACATTGCTCATTCAATCTAGTCTAATAACTCCTCCAATGGTGAAAAAGCTTGATGTACTGATAGAAACTAATATACCAAAGATGAATAAAATATAGTACTAAGAAAATGCATGTGTCAAAGAGAACGCAGACAATTCTATGTATAGTACATATTGGCAGTAGTTACAAACAGCATTTAATTTTAATGCTAATACTGTATATTGTAAATATTTAAGGCATGTATCATTTTCCAAATTTGCAAATATATTGTTAGAATAATGATGTATTGCTGCTACCAACACAAAGCATTTAGCGAAAGGAAGGAAAAACACCTGGAGGTGTATCATGTTTCCACTTAACTTCCTTAAGACCTAAATCCACATCCAAATTACATAACGCATGAAATACTTGAGGTCTGTTGTCTTAGCTTAGGCACGGCTCCTGAAGGACCCTGGTCTAAAACGCACACAAAGAGTTGGCAGAGATTCCACATAATGCCCCAGGGAAAGGCAGTGTTAAACAGTATAAAAAATGGATTTCAAGATAATTTAGCTAATCATTTTTAAGCAAGAATTTATTATGCAATATCAATTAGCAACATTATACATGTACAGAACATGCAATACTTATACCAAAATGTATAGATTTTATCAGTTTATGGGATTATTTATTTACAGATCCAACAACATTTCAGAGTACCAGAAGTGGAGCTACTTACGGTTCAGCAGGTGTATAGTACTGAGGTCCACTGCAGGGTAGGGGCCCTAATTGCATTTCTCTTATTTTTTTAGGAGGCAAACAATTATTTTTATAGAAAGGTGATCTACATATATTTTTGGCTTATTAATGACCGATGCGGGGTGTATAGAGATGACCCCCAAATTATTTTGCACTGTTGTCCTTCATTCATTAGCTTCGCCACTGAGGAGCACTATTTTTTTTACTTCATATAGCTGTAATGTTCTTTAAGTTTTAGGGGATTATGAAAATATATCCCGAATGCCTGAACAGACCCCCTGTGTTTGGTTTATGTAAAGTACAGAACATCTTCGAAGGAAAATGTTTTACATATAAACCATTGGTGTGAGCTGAGAAATTAAAAGACCATGTATTGCCCTAACATGTTTTAACTAGGCGTTGATCATTACTAAAATACACATTCAATGATTCAGTAAAACAATATTAACTATTAAAAGTGCATTTGAAGATCAAACTCAATGGTTGCTAGCATTGCCAAATTATTTTCAGATACAACTTTATATCAACACAATACTCTCTATTTACTGGTGACATGCTGTGCGAAATTGGTTTCCATTGGCAAAAAGAGTTTGCTCTTGGGTAGTTTATAAAACCTTAATAATCCTCCAATCCTAATTGTTCTTAAAACCATTTAGACCTGTCTCTCCAGCAAATTGTCCTCCTAAAGACCTTATGAGGGTGGAATTAATTAGAAGCGGATACCCTGATCTCACAAAATTAATTTAATGTTGAATATTTGTATTGTATATTATTAAATGTGAAGCGTACTCACTACTAATCCATACATAATTAAAACAGCTCATCTTGTTAGGGCATTTAAGTAGATTTGTTGTCTAATCACCCTTTAAAAAATAAAACAAAATCAAGAACATATTATAGGTTGGTATATCATGAATGGACTGTGGCCTGTCCCATATTTACATTTCAAATGTATTACTGTAGTTGATATTACTTAGTGTAGAACATAAAGTAATAGAGGGTAGTATGCGAATACAGTAGACTCTCCATCATCCAGCACCCACAAGGATTAATAGATGCCGGATACATGTAGTTTCTGGTTGCTTGAGAGTTACATATAAAATAGGCCTAAATTAGCTGCACATAGGATGCTCTGCTAAGTACATTTGTCAGTGAGAGCTGTTCTAGCAGCAGCAGCAGCTTTCACTCCTCACTTACACACAGGTACGTTCGGCTGGAGGGTGCGGTGTTGAACCTGGGGAATGTAACGCCAACACTGCACTGGCTCAGTCACTCATGCCTGTCTGCTTCCAGATACAGCTGAATTGCAGAGATATACAGTGGATGAAATCTAGGTGCCTGTAAGCATTTTGTGGCATGACAACCTGGCTCCTGGCATTTGCTGAGCCCTGTAAAGTTATATTTTTAGTAAAAATAGAGTATTCAATTTTTTTCTAGTTGCTTGAGAGTTCTGGTTCTTTGAGTTCTGGATAATTCTGGACTACTGTACACATAAATGGCCTTACCAGTGAGCTATAGTACTGTTTAAGAAGGACCATCCATTCCATATTTGTACTACTACAGAAGATAAGCCAAGCTATGAGTGTTCAATAAATCACGGCAATAAAAAAGATTGTATGTTTTTGTAGCTATTCTCAGTGACATCGTTTTCCATAATAAAAATAATAATATGTCTTTAAACATATTTTTAAGGTTCTCATTCATAAAGGTTTAAGCATTGTCAGAGTACTAAAAATGTAAATGACCCAGGAGCTATGAGCATTTGTATATTTATCCTGTCTACAAACTGGAAATGATAACTGGTTTGAGAGTAGCATGACATATATGAATAGTACATTGGGGATTATTCTTAAGATGTATTGATCTGTACTCAGCAAATATATCCTCCTTGGGATCATGGTATGTTTTAATGTCAATAGAGCTGCACATAAACTACCAATAAATAAACTATGGGGTAAATGTGACCTTTAAATTCATCCCCATATATCCTCAATTTTAGGATTTTTTTTTCACTAAACATTACTAATTGTCAAAAAGATCTGACAATGCAAACATACTTTTCTTCATACTTATAGAATTAATATGTTGATGGTAATTCCAAAAGGTTTATTGGGGTTGATTTATTTAAGGCTGATGAATGATTAGGAATGATGTTCGAGTTAGGTTCTAGGATAGGCTCAGGCATACACAATGCCCAAACGTCTATACAATACAATACAAAAAATAGTTTTTCTAAATGTAATTCTCAAAATTCATGTCCAACTCTAATTCAGGTACATGAGAATGGGGTGATATGTCAAAATATTAAGAGGTGTGTTATCAAGAAGAGGATGGATTATCACAAAAATTATTTGTAATTTATGCTATCCTATCAATTTACTTAAAACTATAAATGTATTTAAATAATTAAAACTTCCAAATGTTAAAAATGTACCATTACAATATATTTGAAAAAAACAAACATGAAATAGACAAAATGTTTCAGAAAAAAAAAAAACATATTGTAAATATTTAACTTTTATCTACAATTCTTTACTGTGTGCTTCTTTTGTCTTTTTTTAGCTGCTTTTTTTTTAAATGCCTTTTCAGCTGGCTATGTCCTAAACTAATAACTTTTCCATTAGTACTATGGAAAACCCTGGCATTCTAATTCCAAAGTTTCAATGTAGCAAATGGAAACTTCCCCTGCATTCAAGGATTTGCAGTAGATCAGCAACAGATAAAAATGGTGGCTACCATTGCAACATAATTGAATATATTAGGCAATAAATTAAAGGTTTTTTTTTTTTACTTTACTAAAATATATTGCACATTGAAAATATATTGCACATTGTCCAGGGTAATTCTTCAAAATAGAATATTTTAAACACTGTGATACAGTGGCCCTTTACCTTTACATATTTATTTGTGTTGATTAAATTGAGTATTTAAAACAAAAGCTACAAAATTACTATATTTATGTCCACTCCACTTCAAAAACTTTTTTGATGCTTTCCAAAACCAATCTTTTCAACAGACCTTACTTTGTATTTCACAATATATTATTTAAATAGTATGGCCTATTCTAATAAACCAAAGGAACTGTACCGTATCAAAACAAACCACAGAATAATTTATGTAGTCCTGAAGAAGTGACCTGGAAAATACCTGCAGTATTTTCCTGAAATGCAAGACAAAATTGGATACTGTGATCAGAATCAGTCAGAAAATAGTGATGGAAAGCCGTCTTAATAAGTGAACAATTGTACTAACAAGAGACTGGGTTTAGTAAGATTATATCAGGCATTCAGATATTTCAGCCAAAGGATTATATAAATTGTTAGTATTATATTTACTATTATATTTACATAAATGTGACTGTTATTTTTTTCTAAAGCAATTCATGAAATTTCCAAATAAATCTTACATAACTAGCATTATAATGCTTACAAAAATGCTAGAATTGCACAAGTGCTAGAATATGTGGTTAGAACATTTATGATCTTTAATACATATTCCAAAGAAAACAAACCATCACTGAGCGATATTTATACCAGCTTCATTAATATTATTTATAGGGTGTTAACATTATTTGCAAGTTTTCTAGACAAGAGGTGCAGAAAAATATATTAAACTTAAGACACTACAAATGTAAACAAAAATATGTTGGAATTTCTGCTTGTTGGAGATTATAATTTAGATGAGATGATAAGACGTTGAGGGAGATGCAGGGTGCGAAAGCAGTTTTGACCCAAGATTAAATGGCACCCCAGGAAAGAGGAATCCTCCAGCTACATTAAGTGCAGAGGAGTGTTCAGCACATCTGGATTCCCATTTGGTGTGGGACACTACACATGAGTACAGGAAGCAGTTAAAGAGGAAGGATCGGATAAAGGGCTGTGAGTATCTAGTTTATCGCTTGTTAGTTCAAAAAAGTGAACAAGTCACCTGTATAAAAGTGGTCTTAAAATTAATGTTATCTGCTTGGTGTGCTTGGTCTGTCTCCACCTATCTTCTATTACGTGACTCACATTGTTTACCTGAAAGCCATTTAAGCCATCTGATAGGGGTAGATCTCCACTTATAACTGTACTCTGTGCATGTGTGACCTGTCCCCACCTGATATCATTAGTTATGTAAATATTTTTGTTTTGTTGCATGATTTTTTCAAAAATACGGGGTTAACTAATGAATAATTAAACAGTTGCCAGATAAGTTAAATGGCTTCTAGAGCAACAATGTGAGCCATGTATGTGATGGGATATGAGTCAGACGCAGCACCTTTTAATGTTTTAATTTCATTTTTAAAACCATTTTATATACAATGGCTTTATGGTGGAATTTATAAACACATATTTCTTGAACTAATTAATGGTGAACTAGATACTCACAAGCCTTTACCTAACACTTACACTGGTCTCTTAAATGAGTGACCAACTTGATTTAACTATCTCTAACTGGTTATAATAACAGTAGAATGGGCTACATCCTGACAACTCATAGAATTAGAAGGAGAGAATGATATTTCTTGGTATAACCAGCTCACACCCAAAAACCCAATTTTTAAAGGATCAACATATTTAAAATAGCCCCTTTTGAAAGCTTTAAATGGAAAATACGAAACATGTTCTAAGAATGTAAAAAATTACAACCTCTTATTTTTTTACCTTTATGTGCAATTATGATGCAGTGGAATCTAGCATTTTGGTTTTCATTGACCTACTTCCTGAGATGGGAGAAGATTCCAAACACACAGAAATGTATTCTCTCCCAGTGCATTCAATAGCTTCAATAGAATACTTATTAGTTTACAAATATACACCCTGTTGAAAAAGATTTTGCAATTAGCAGGCTTACTAAATAAAATGGGAGCAATAAAGAATAACTGTTTAAAAAAGTACATGTTAAGATTGTATTCATTTTGCACAATATCAGGTTTTGTTATTCAAAAGACCATGCGTGTGTTTGCTTTGCGTCCAACTCTCTGTGATCTCATGAACCACAACACACCATGCATATCCACTTGGTATTCATGGCCGAGATACTGGAGTGGGTTGCTAGTTCCTTCTCCAGTGGGCCACAGCATACAGCACCTGGTATTCCTGCATGACTTCAGGGTGGTGTGACCTCTTGGTTCCCTGACTGGAATCGAACCTGAGTCTCAGAGGTGAAAGCACCGAATCCTAACCACTAGACCACCAAGGAAACCAAAAGACCACATAGAAAATATTTAATCAGAGATAAAAGTAGAATTTGTTTATACCTATAATAAAATGATCTTAATAGTTTATCCAATAAGCTGGAGACATATTTGAGAGTGAAGTGAGATGGGCCCTAGGATGTATTGCTGATAACAAGGCTGAAGGAGTTGATGGAGTCGCAGCTGAACTCTTCAAAATACTACAAGATGATGCTGTGAAAGTGTTGATTGCATCATGCCAACAAATTTGGTAAACCCATCAATGGTCAGTAGACTGGAAAATGTCAGTCTACATCCCAATCCCAAAACATGTTAGTGCAAGAAAAACATTTACCTCTGCTTCATAGAATATTCAAAAGTTTCTGACTGTGCGAATCCCAATAAAATGTGTCAAGTTCTTAAAGAGATTAAAGTAACAAACCAACTCATCCGCCTCCTGAAGAATCTGTATGTGGACCAAGAAGCCACAGTTAGAACAGATCATGGAACAACTGAATGGTTCAAGATAGGGAAATTAGTATGACAGGATGTATTTTGTGACCTTATTTATTCCAACTTATACGCAGAACACATCATGAGTAAGGACGGGCTGAACAAACTCAAAGCCGGAATTAATATTTTGGGGAAAAATAATCTCAGATATGCGGATGATACTACTCTGATGGCTGAAAGTGTGGAGGAACCAATACCTATTGATAAGGGTGAAAAAAGAGAGTGAATGCAGGCTGCTCAAAGTTAAAACGTTAAAGATCATGGTAAACAGCAATCTCAGCGAAATAGATCGGGAAGAAGTGGAGGCAGTGACAGATTTTATTTTCCTGGGCTCCAAGATTGAAATAAAAAGACCTTTGATTCTAGAAAGGAAAGCTATGGCAAGTCTGGACAAGCTATTAGAAAATAACGATATTACACTATCGACAATGGTCTGCATATTGCAGAACTATGGTATTGCCAGTAGTAACATACAGATGTGAGAGCTGGGCCATAAAGAAGAGTGAGCACCATAGAACTGATTTCTTTGAATTGTGATGTTGGAGAAAACTGCTTAGGAAGAAGACCAAATCAATCAAACAGGAAATCATGACCGTGAGGCTGAAGCGCAAATATTTTGGCCATATCATGAAACAGCAGGATTCTCTAATGAAAACTCTGATGCTGGGAAAGATTGAAGGTGCACAAAAATTGGGACTACAGAGGTAAAAATAGATAGGTGAGATCATTGAAGCAATGAACATGAGCTTGAGGGAGATCAGCGAGGCAGTAGCTGACATATGTGTCTGATGTGCTGCGGTCCATGGGGTCACGGAGAGTTAGACATTACTGAACAACTAAATAACAACAACAATAATAAAGTGACAAGGGAAAAACAATCATTTATCCATACTGTAATGTTGTATTTTAAGACAGTATTACCACCAATGCATTCTTATTTGTAGGGTGATACCTTTATGCAATTATATATAACTACATATAACACATTTTCCAAACATACTTAGTTTTATCTAAATAAATAATGAAGGAATAGCAACATATATTGTGCAAAATATCATTTTGTCCTGTATCCTACACATAATCACCTATCAGCTAGACAGTATAAAATTTTGAACAGTAGAATTGTATGTGTTCAGTTTCATCTTATTGGTGCAGGTGCAGTTTAATCATTATATCTAAGTTGCCAAAAATTCTCGAGCGCACTCAGAAACCCAACTCTTTCCTGCTGGATGGCTATTTATCATAGCTGTTCTGGAATAATTTTTTTCAATTCAAGTGAATTTAAATTAGATCTCCCGTAAAGGGTGAAGAACAAAGGTTTTAAAAGCATTCCATGGATGCTACTGAAAAATATTATTTTGACTATTATTAGAAATGTGAGCGCCAATTCATATGGTTTTCCTATCAAATGGCTTAAAAGGAAAGTCATTAGCATGTTATATAGGAAAGCAAGCAGTGGGTCTGAAGAGAATCATGCACTGCGAAGACTGGGAAGTATCCAGAGGCTATCCCAGGTGAACACATATCCATCCAAAACTATAGCCTGGTCAAATTCTTGTGAAAATCGCAATCCAACCTTCTTTCTTTTTTCTTATCCTCAATCCTGAGGGAAGAGGAGACATCTGTGATTCCTTTGGCATTTGGTCTGTATGTTACAGCTGTGATAACTCCCAATACAAAGAGAATTATGTGTTTCAAATTCAGTCCCAGGCTGCTGGAGAAACCATTCTGAACACACACAAGTGCGTGGAGTTGTGAGGATTGAGACTTGCTGAGGTCAACAGGTCTTACACAGAACCAGGTTGAGAATCAGAGAAAGGCTCGTTACTTTGATATTCAGTCCAAGGCTTCTCATCATAATTCTGGGATTTTGTTCATGAATTGATTTACATTTATGTTTGAGTCGTATACAATAAGATCATCTTCTCATTTTTACTGCTAGACCATATATATCACATTAAAATAAACAGATGTGACTTACGTGAATACATGTTAAATATATCAAGCCTCAGTATATTACATATTTCTCAAAGAGGGTTGTACTGTGTAGTTGTTTTTCTCTCATAATTAAAAATATGTTTAAAAAAATATTTTTTTTGCAAATCTGTTATAAGTACTTTAACATATGTTTTACTAAAAAATGTGTTTTCGTCTATTAAAGGTCAATTAAAGTCACATGTCTACAAAATACAATCTTGAGAACTACACTTCATAATGGGGAGAATGTTTTTATAAGGTAAAAAAAGAAATACAGCCTTTTATTTTTAACTATTATAGGCAATTATGCTGTAGCTGAGATGGACACTACTTTTTTGGTAATCTGGTTTGTCATCTGGTACAGTTAAAGCTCTCCTGTGTGTGTTCAGTATTTCAGTCAAGTCCGACTCTCCGTGACACTATGGATCACAGCACAACAGGAGACAACAGGCACATATTGTGTCTTGGTATGCAAATGCATGGTTTCCATGGCAAAGACACTGGGTGGGTTGCCAGATCCTTCTCCAGTGGGTCGGGACTTGTCTGACCCCTCTGTTATGACCTGCCCATCTTGGGAGCCTACACAGTTTCACTAAAGTACACAAGTCCCTTCACCACAACAAGATAGAGATCCAGAAAGAAAAAATCTCTCTTACTGTAAGTTTCAATTTTTTTAGTGTAAGGTCTTTCAGTGGAATTAACAGGAAATCGAATTACATTAAATGTTCCCATTAATTTGAACATTAATTTATTATATTCCATTGTGGTATCATGGTTCAAGTATCAAAATATAGTACTGAGCCAAACGTCTATGTTTGTGCCTTTTTTCCAATAAAGATGATGTACCAAGGGAGTAGAAATAAACATATCTGCTGAAGTCTGAACCTTCAAATGTAAGTTTTAGAAGCTATTTTTTGTATTTTCAAATACTTTTTATCCCTATTAACTAATTAAATATAACCATGTTGTACGAGAAGTACAGGACCACTGTAATTTATTTACAAGTAAAGCTTGTATGTTTGTATGTTTGATTGCTGGGCAGAGACTATTAAAAACAGTATGTAGTTTTAAATCGATAAAAAGTTACTGTTTTTCTTACTTTTTCTTTCTAACAGTTTATTCTCCAGTTTGTAATGAGACGTACAATATGATAAACATTTTTGTTCCTTAATACAACAGTTGGGAAGAAGTGAGGGGAAAGGTAATAAAATGGAAGCACAATAAGAAATCTCATAATACCCAAATGTCACAGGCATAGCTTTTGTGTGTTTTTGAAAAAGAAAATACAACAATTTTCTATCACTGCATCCAACATTATAGCTCATCCAACCAGAACTGCATTACAATAAACCTTGATCGCCCAGTAATTTTAATTAAATACTATCCTTACATTTTTCTCTTATAATATCTTATATGAGATTACAGGGTCATTTAGGTCATTCCATCTCTTTGCAAATTACCTAAATGGCCCTTTAATAATGATGTCAGTTTTTCCTTTTCAGCATTTTTATATGTTACCGCTAAGCAGAGCTTCTTCTCTCCATCTTTCGGTACTCTATCAGGGGGTGTTACCAGCTCTGCCTGGGGCCTGAACAGTCATAGCGCTTCAAAGATGGCAGGGCTATGATGTAATTGCCCCAAACTCTGATGTCATTGTCTCTGCCTTTGTTGCCCACACTAATTGTATTGAAGGAAAAAACCTCCTTGCACCTACCCTATTGGGCAACAACTACATATATATCATAGCCCTGTCCCCTTTTCTGAGCATGATCTGACTTTTTAGTCTGGACCCCAAGCAGAGCTAGCCACTACATCTGATAGGTAGGGATGTGGAGAAAAGAGGCTCTGCTTGAGGGGAAAACTGAAAATTTCAAGAGTAAGGAAAACTGCATACAATATTTTAATAGTCTATACCCAGCAAATAAACTCATAAGCTTTATGTGTAAATGCATTACAGTGGTCCTCTAACTGCATATAAGTAACTTAGACGTAAACAAAAAACAATATTTAGGTTAAAATCTCTTCCAGATACCTGAGCTAACCCCACAATCTGCATTAATCCTATTTTAGGTGTGTATTTCGGTTTCTACACCTACTACACTTTCACATCTAGCAGCTGTTCCCATATGGTACAGAGCAAACATGTTGAACATCCTCGCAGGTAGTGCACTGGAGGAAATTACTTTTTGAGAAACAAAGTTTTGCAGATGTTCAGTTCTTCCCCTGTGTCTGTTTCCTTATGTTCTGATTTCTTTGAGAACAGAAGTTAAATACAGAACTAAGAATAGTCACACACATGTAATTGCGTAATCAGTTTTTAACACCTAGTGATTTAAAGTGTTATTTAAAATCCAAGATTTAAATATAACCGGAATTTAGGCAGGGAAAAAAATATTACTCATGGTAATGCATTTTTCTGTAGAGAGCAAAAAGAGTAACAATTAACCCCCCCCCCCCCCCCCCCGCCAGAAAATACAGGCTTATAAGAACATGAGTGTTTGCTCTTTAAGAGATAAGTTTAATACTTCTACAGTTGTACCATATTGTCAACTGTGTTTCAGGCATTTTCATATAAAAGAGAATTTAGGTTGGATTTGTATCCCTTGTGGCATATCATTGATCAACTTTACACTCTACAAACAGTTAGTGAAAGCACTACTTTACAGAACATGTAATAGTTGGAACAGGCTTCAAGTGGAAGTCATTGGAAGAATACAATACAGGAATTTATGAATGGGTGGGATATGCATAAGGCTATCCTGACATGTATTGCAAACTGAAAGGCTAGATTAGTTTTATGTGTATTTAATGTCTGTGTTTCTATGATATACCGTATATAGCTGTATATAGATGAACAATGATGGATGAGGTATGAACTAATTTAAAAGAAAAACAATTAATGGTGGAAATTACTTGAATGGGGGAGGTAAATAACCAGAATAAAATAATAAATAGAATGAATCACCAAGAAAAAAATAAAAACAATGGTGGGTGGAGTTGGAAAGTGATAGAAAAGAGTAGCAGCAAGAGAGAAATAAATAAATGTATACTAAAATGACTGAAATGAATACACCTGAGATAAATGGGATATATTGGATGCAAATGAACAGCTCTGCATTCTAATGTGTACAATATCCAAACATGGAAGAATACACAAATTAAAATAAATATTAGATGCAAAAAAATAATGTAATTAAAATAATTATAACCTAACTAGGGGCCTCATTCTATTAACGGCCGTAGGAGATGCGTGGCCGCAAGGACCGGCCGCAGGCTATTTGCCTATTCTATTCCTTTGCGGCCGAGCGCTCCGGCAGGCTTGCGGCCGGCGCCCTGTTATCCCTTGCGGCCACACGCGCCGCAGGAAAGCCTTTGATCTCACACGGCCGCAAGAGTTTCGGCCGCAAGAAAGCCCCGGGTTGCTATTCAATTGCTATGTAAACACTCTCGTTATGGCCGTAATTATCTAAAACCGAGCCGCAGCTTACTTGCACCAAAAAGGTTTAGCTGGCACCCAATTAAGCACATAATATAGCCATAATAAAGCCATCCTGCACTCTGATGAGACGATAAAGTGATTGGAGGTGTTAGCATTCATAGCACAACATTCCCCTACACTCAAATCTGAAAATCATTTTTAGTTAAATTCATGTCAAATGTCCGTGGACAAAGTCCCAAGGGCTTAGAGCACCTCAGACCTGCAAAGGCTGCGGGTTTAGCCTCCGTCAAGTCCGTAAATGGGTAAAATAGACCTACGGGTCGTAAAGGGCTTACTTACAAGTCGTAGCATAGAAAAGCCATCCTGTACTTTTATTAAAAGTGAAAGTGATGTTTGGTTTTAGAATTAATAGCTCAACATTCCCCTACTCTCAAATCCGCAAATAAAGATATTTAACTTCATCTATCATGCAAGCTCGCACAGGCTTGAATAAGGAGCTACGGGCTTGATCATTGAAGTCCGTGGGACTTGTACGGATTTTAAAATCAAAGTACAATTTGGCGATGTGCAAGTTTGAGAATGTTTTGCTATTAATCCTCATGCCCCCCCATTATGTTCCCCATCATTTACAGTGCCTTGCAGTGCTGGATTGAATATATAATGGCTTCTACAATGCTTTCATTGCGGCCCTCAACCTCCGAACCCGTACAGGTTTTTAACAAGGACGAGCCTGCAGGACTACGGGACGGAAAGTAAACCGTAAATGATATATCGGATTTGGGCGATGTGCAAGCTTGAGAGGGTGTTGCTATTAATCCTCATGTCTCCCATTATGATGCCTAGCATTTACAGAGCTTTACAGTGCTATCTTGAATTTATATTTGCATTTATAGTTTTCTGACTTTGCGGCCGGAAAACAAGATTTACGGGTGCAGGAAAAACGCTTGCGGCCGTTTGCATGATGTGCCGACGGCCATAAGGGGTATATCCTTGCGGCGCCGTCCATTTGAATAGCAAGGTAGCAGTAGCTCTACAAGGGGCCGGAAGATGGCCGCAAGGAATCGCAGCTTTGCGGCCATTTTACGTTAATAGAATGAGGCCCTAGGTGAGCATGAAACATAAATAACTATTTTTTAAAACAGCTATAACATTAGTCTTATGTTGGCATATAGATAAGGCCTTATGTTCAACAAGAGGTTCAAAGCACCATTAATAAGCGTACAATGATTGAGATATAACACTTCCACAGTCTGCATGTACTAGATTCTGACTTTTTAGTAATATTAATTTGTACTATCATACTCCTTTTAACAGTTATTTATATCTATTTCTGTGAATGTCCAAAATTCTCAATAAGTAAATTCTGAATGTATAACAAATAACAGGGCTCTATGCCTGGATAAGATCGTGCTTTGGAAAGACTAGTATTGTTTAACAACTGAAGGTTACAGCACGGAAATATGTTAATAAATATATGTCATGCATTTCATTCTCCACAGCTACTAAGAAAAAATCATTAATCAGCAACTAAAGGTGATATGTTTTTGAATGGATGACAAAGAATTAGTTTCATAATCCTGCAGAAAAAAAAATATTTGGACCTGATCATGTAAATTTTATTATTTCCTGCAATGTCAGAATAGTTATGGTAACACGTTACTAGCACCTCTTTTGGAATGCAAAAAAATAAAAAGTTAATTGTTTTTCATATATCCAACAACATTTTGCTCAAGGAAAGCAAAGGATGTCCTTTCTTTTTAAGCTTAAAAAAGGTAATAAAGGAAAACTGAGATGGTGCCGTTGACGATGATCTAGAAAGCCTATGGCCAAGAAAGAATAATGTTTGTGAAAACAAGGAAATATTCATAGGAAAACTGATGTCATAAATAACAGTAAGATCTAGAAGCAATACGAGCTGCAGCCATGTGATTTTAAGGAGAAATATTGCTATTGTGGAAATGGGTTTATCCAGGAAAGCAATTGAAAGAAATTATTTGAGAACGGAAGCAGTAATTGCATTGGAGGAACATCAAATCCTCTCTCAGAAAGACCTTGATTTTGGATTGAATGTTAATAAAAACAGTACAATACAAACAAGTAAGCATCAGCCATAACGTTGTGAAGATTGATGTAGTGGATCTGGATAAAAAGTACTTTTTAGTATTTGCTGTCAGGATAATGCTATAAACACAGTGTAAATGATAAGTCTCAGAAATATATTGGACGGCTCATTGTGGCACATTTTCATGTTTTGATTTTAATGCAAAATTCACAAACCAGAAACCACTGAAGTATTTGTTTTTTCACTATTCTGTGAGTCTCTCTAAACATAAAATTGGACACCTTTTTTCTGAAAATAATAATAATAATTGGTTTGGAAAACTAAAGTCTTTTCTTGAATTTTTCTTGTGTTCCAGACTTTTTAGCCAAAAACATTAAATAATGTTTTATGGTTTTTTTATGGTGAAACTCTGGCTGACAGTTATCTGGTTTGAATTTAATGAAACAGCCTCTGTAATATTTAAGCTGTCATAAATAGTAAAGATCAATATAACCAACCTTTCAAATTAGTGTAATTAAAAATGAAGATTTATTGTGTACAAAAAAATGATTTTCCCAGCACCTATGTGATGAAGTTAAACTGTTGCAAAGTATGGAGCACAAGTAACTACAGTTGTCTATTTGCTGTACAACTGTGATGGGAAAGCATAGAGAACTTAACTAAATAGTCTTTTACCACTTGAAAAGTATTGAGTGGCTCCAACCTAAAGATGGTAGGAAAACTATTTTTCTGCAAGTTTTCTCACTAAAGATCATTTATATTAATTGTTGTATCTCCATAAGCCTCTCAAGTAAAGTTAACCTAACACAACTGTACAGCTGTTTATCATGCTGTCGCTCCGAGTGGTTTTGGTTTCAATAAACACTACATTTATTCAGTTTAATGGGGGCAAAAAATTGCAGAGAATTTCATCTTTTGCTCTGAAATATAATGATTTTTAGTTACATGTTTTCTTACAAGACACACTAGGGTCATATAATACAAGCTCCATCATTGGTGACACCTCACATGCATTGGGATATATTTAGCAAGCAGGAATAAAAATAGGGAAAAGCAGGATAAGTGAGTATAAGCAGAGATAAGAGGGGTTAAAACATAAAATACCTCCAGTTCTTATGTTTTCTATGGGATATATTTATCAAGTGTTGATTAACAGTTTGTATAGAAAACATGGGAAATGGCGATATTTAACTCCACTTTTTACCCCCACTTTTATGCCTGCTTTATAAAGATATATATATATTTTTATTTGGATTATAATGCACAACAGATAATTTCTGCAATTGCAATATCAAAATCAGCCAATTAGAATAGAGGCATTTGGCATGTAGTCCCAAGATCCTGCCTCAGATCATGCAGTACCCTAGTTTCAAAATTATTAGAAATCACTCTTTATATTCAACACAACAATTCTTAGAACAAACGAAAATGTGCCTAATCTCATACTGAACATATATGGCCATAAAACTTCGGATAATATAAATCTAAAACGTTTACTATGTAATAATATAGTGTACTTTATTTATTAAAACATAGATGTATGTTTGATTTTATTTATACTCATTTACAAAACTGGTAAAATATATTTTGTTTTGGGTGGAGTTGTTTTTTTGGGGGCATCTCTATATGAATTAAATATTTTT
Organism: Discoglossus pictus; assembly: GCA_027410445.1. NCBI lineage: Eukaryota > Metazoa > Chordata > Amphibia > Anura > Alytidae > Discoglossus > Discoglossus pictus. Next base: position 282,510,327 of record CM050166.1, on the reverse strand, counting down.
GGTCTTGTGATATAAATGCTTCTAAAAATGAAATATAGAGAATGATTAAAGGACAATTTTTTTTGTAATTTAATGGCAAATAAGCTACAATAATACAGTATGTAACTGAATGGCACTGATGCGGATTATACTGCCCATGAGAGCCACTCAGCAACAACAGCTATACCTGCGTTTTGAACAAAACTATTATTAAGTGGCACTTTTGATAAGGAACTGGCCATCCCTGAGCAATTTATATCAAAATTACTAGCATTAAATGTAAAATTTGGTAATAACAATAAATTGCAAAATTGTAGTTTATAGTACTGCGCCAATTGGAAACTTTTATTTGTCACTTTATCCTACTGTGCCAAACTGTGAAATAAATGAAATATGGCCTATAAGCGGTTCCCAAAGACGATCATTGACACACTGTTCTATTTCAACACCCAATTATTCTGTTATATATCGATGCAATTACCATTTGTATCAATATGTTAATTTTGTTTCTAGTAATGCTTCACATCCTTATTTAATGGGATATTACATTTTATACAATAAAATTACCTCCTTGGTTACTTACAGTAGCTAATATGCCTGCATATGTAGCATTTGTCTATTCATAAACATGAATTCTGAACTTACCGATAGAACATGGCGAAGTCCACTGTAGAATGGCAGTTCTGAAACTCCCAAGATTTTAGTCTCTGACATTCCCGGTGAGCTCGGAGTTTCACTTTAACAGTTCCTTGGCACAATTCAGGCACAGTCTTTCTCTGTGGACGGTTACAGAATTCATTGGATTCTACTCTCCAAGAGTCACCAAAGTCATCCACATCAAACTTAAAGTTCCCATCGCTGCCTATAAGATCATCTCTTTTGTGGCCATTGTAGTTTCCACACAGGCCACAGAGTTTCCCCTTTAGGTGTGGTGCAGCCATAACTTCAACAAAGCTGTCTCCATCCCAGGAAACTTCTATACCTGAATTAAAAGTGATAAGAACGTATTTAAGAGGTGTTTTCATTACAGAAAAATATTAACATGAGAAAATGTTTTAAAAGGTCACTGTAGTCCAAAAATTTCTATCACTCATTAAAATTTATATTTTAAACATTAGAGGTATTTTTGTATGAAAAATATGTGGTGTATAGTGTAGATAAATGACTTTAAATGTAAATAAAATTGGACTGCTTTATTCTCTTCTATCCTGACATATTACAAGAAACAAAGGAACAGTGAGTGTCTGGACTTCGAATGAAAGCAGATCAGATCAGACAATACAGTTGATAGGTTCTTCATCACACTTTTACTCTTTCTCTTAACTGACTTGTAATCATTTTTTCAAATTACCACCAGTATTATAGTTTAGCAAATTATCACATACGGTAACTTGTTGGCCGGGTGGGAGCAGAATATAGTTTTTATCGAGTCCTACATCAATTAAATGAATTGTCAGTTGACAACATTGCCACAGGAATTAGCCTGTAGAAACCTTCTAATGAGTATCTCTCTTTTAATCAGTGTTTACATTTTGCTATTATACACTAACTCTTTCATAAAATCATATACAGTGGTTGAATGGTAGTTGGCCAGGTGATTACAATATAAACAGGATATGAGACCATCGAAATTAAGGAAAGGGAGAGGCAGCCTACACTCACAAGGACACTATAAGGCACTAAAGGATGAAAAGATGGAAAACTTTAAGAGAAATATAATTTTAGTACATAGGCTCCATTAGTTAAGATACAAATTGAGTAGTACACCATAAGTTATACATACTTCACCCTGTTACTTTCTAACTAAGGATGAAATTTTTTTGTTTACTCCCTGAGTTTCTGAGTTAAACTTGCCTTTCTTACCTTTAAAAACACTTTTTACTTGCTAGGTAACATGGATATGATTTAACTAGTGACTTGCCCGTCAAAAAAGACAGCAATAAAATTTGAAGCCTGGCAATGCTGTTTGCCGCACAATGCAAGTCTCTCCCCCCTCTAACTTGCAGGCCTTCGGCACTCATTGCGAGCCTCTCCCACGCCTCGCAATGAGCACCTTCGTCGCTCATTGTGAGCCTCTTCCCCCCTCTACTTTACGGGCCTAGCAATAAGCGCCTTCGACTTTGCCGCTCATTGTAGGAGTCGTTCAACCCACAACTCTTCCCACTCTCTGAACCCTGTTTCTGTTTCCCCCCTCTCCCTTCCATGTGTCTGTTTCCCCCCTCTCCCTTCCATGTGTCTGTTTCCCCCTCTCTCCCTCCCGCTGTCTCTTTGCCCCCTCTCCCTGCCCTTTGTTTTTTTTTCCCTATTTCCCCCTATCTCTCCCCCCTGTGTCTCTTTCCACCCTCTCTCCCTCCCTCCCCTGTGTCTTTCTCCTCCCTCCTCTGTGCTCAACAGGTCTGAAAACATTTGCGGGCTTGGGAAATTAAAAATGAAGATTTACATGCTTGAAAAAATATTATGTCTTTACGGCCGCCACTGACTTAAAAAAAAAAAAAAAAACGTCAATTATACAGCAAATTAGCTTTTAACCTCACTTACAGGCTACCTGTGTGAGTTTGTAAGGTAATTTGGTAATCAATTGGTGTCTTTTGCGGATCCCCAAGTCTTGCAGGCCTTGTGATGAGCACCGAAGGCCTACGGCAATTACGACAACTATTATATGTGATATATATCTACTGATTTGTTTTACACATATTTATTTCAAACATTAGGCAGCTAACAAAAGGACACTTGTTCAGAAAGACTGTTTTAAATTTGGGAATCAAACTGAGTTACAGTCTGCATTTAATTACAATGTTTTTGTTTTATGAAAATGTATTACTTGTGGTTGCGATTTAGTCAGAACTTGTGAAGAACAGAAATGGGTTTTTATGTCTTTAAAGAAGCTTGAAATGAAATACAAATCTTAACATTTAATGCTATGCTTTTTTTTTTTTTTTTACATTCTAAATCAAATATACAGTCAGGTCCATAAATATTGGGACATCGACACAATTCTAATCTTTTTGGCTCTATACACCACCACAATGGATTTAAAATTAAACGAACAAGATGTGCTTTAACTGCAGACGTTCAGCTTTAATTTGAGGGTATTTACATCCATATCAGGTGAACGGTGTAGGAATTACAACAGTTTGTATATGTGCCTCCCACTTTTTAAGGGACCAAAAGTAATGGGACAATTGGCTGCTCAGCTGTTCCATGGCCAGGTGTGTGTTATTCCCTCATTATCCCATTTACAAGGAGCAGATAAAAGGTCCAGAGTTAATTTCAAGTGTGCTATTTGCATTTAGAATCTGTTGATGTCAACCCTCAATATGAGATCCAAAGAGCTGTCACTATCAGTGAAGCAAGCCATCATTAGGCTGAAAAAACAAAACAAACCCATCAGATAGCAAAAACATTAGGTGTGGCCAAATCAACTGTTTGGAACATACTTAAAAAGAAAGAACGCACCGGTGAGCTCAGCAACACCAAAAGACCCGGAAGACCACTGAAAACAACTGTGGTGGATGACCGAAGAATTCTTTTCCTGGTGAAGAAAACACCCTTCACAACAGTTGGCCAGTTCAAGAACACTCTCCAGGAGGTAGGTGTATGTGTGTCAAAGTCAACAATCAAGAGAAGACTTCACCAGAGTGAATACAGAGGGTTCACCACAAGATGTAAACCATTGGTGAGCCTCAAAAATAGGAAGGCAAGATTAGAGTTTGCCAAACAACATCTAAAAAAGCCTTCACAGTTGTAATTCCTACACCGTTCACCTGATTTGGATGTAAATATTAAAGCTGAACGTCTGCAGTTAAAGCACATCTTGTTCGTTTAATTTTAAATCCATTGTGGTGGTGTATAGAGCCAAAAAGATTAGAAATGTGTCGATGTCCCAATATTTATGGACCTGACTGTATATGTGAAAGTTATTTGTGATGTTAATTGAAAATGACATGTAAACAAATACAGATGAGGACTAGTTGGTTGTTCACTCGGTCCTCCGTGACCCTGCACAACAGGCACATCTTGTGTCTGGTTGTGCTAATACGTTTTTTAATGGGTTGCCAGTTCCTTTTCCAGTAGACTGCAATTTGTATGACCTCTCTGCTATTATCTGCCCATCTTGGGTGACCCTACATGGTATAGTTCACAGCTACTGGACTAAGTTTCAATAAATGTATCCTAATATTAATCACTAATCAAACCTGCTTGACTCTATGTGACACTATTCTCCATGCAATGCAGCACAGTAGTGTATGATATAAATAGGCAAATTATGACACCAGATGGTCACATTATGCAGTTTTGGAATCCACTCCCCCTATACATTCTTCATGTTACAGGTGGCCACTAGTAGCCTATATCTAAGGCGTTTTTCCAATACAAAAGGTATCACAGTGTACTGCAATACTCATTATCAATCTATCTATGCATATGTCTATTTATCTATCTATCTATCTATATATATATATATATATATATATATATATATATATATATATCCCATATATAGTTGTGAGCATGCGAGTTGTTGCTAACGCTTGTGGGCTTGCATAGCGAGCCCGCAGGCTCGCATGGCGAGCCGCGGCCTTCGCGTAGCGAGAGCAGCGGGCGAGGGCCTCGGTTGCTGGCATGGAACGCTGAAGGCGCTCCTTGCCAGCAACTGCTGCCCTCGCAAAGCGAGGGCCGCGTTGCTTCGGCGCTCCAAGCCAGCAACTGCGACCCACGCAAACTTTACGTCGCACCGCAAACAACACGACACACCAATTACGACCCTCGCAAACTTTACCTCGCAACGTTAACAACATACGACACACGTTAAGACACATTACGACCTCGCAACACTCGGAAGCAACTCGCGAACATTACAAAATTCAAAACACAATAAATACACACAGCACATACATAAAAAGCTTACCTACAGCAAGAGGAACCATCCAGGACCTCAAAAAAACAACTTACACCTTCATTTAAATTAAAATAAAACAGTTTACACACTAATAAAATCGCGAAGCGAGAGAAAAAATGGCCGACAAACAAAACGAAAACGAGGCTACAGCACTCGAAACACGGAAAACACCACAACACACTCGCAAAACAGCACAAGAAAGTCGCAAAACACCACAAAAGACCTACGGATAATCCGCGAAGACGTATACCACACATTACCCACCATTTTACGCCAATGCGGAAGTACACCACTACGCTAACAGTTTCGGCTCGCGCACGCACAGTATTACACTGCACACATTCATCACGCTTATACAGCAGCTCCACACCACTAATGCTGCAGCAACATCAAAACACATTGCAGCTCTTCAACACAATGCTTCAAAATAGGTAAAGTATATTCATTTATTAATGTATTTTATATTTCATTATTACACACCAAACAGCATTAGCTCACTTACAATTTCATTGCCGTCATTTTTTGACGGGCAATTTGCTAGTATATATATATATATATATTACATTTTACAGAGGTCAAAAGAGACGCTAGAATATTAAACTGTGCAAATACAAATGTGTGATTGTTATTTCCTGGCCCATTGGTTATTTGCTGGCAAAAGCACACTCTTTTTGTTTGTAAGAGTTTGAGAATTTAAGTCTTTATTTCAGCAAGGCCTAAAATGAACCATAACAAAGACTTTTAATGCTTTCTAATATAAATATTTTTTATTAGGTAAATAATCCATCATCTTTTTTTTTAAAGCAACCATTTGTATTTGCCAGCAAATAATAATAAATCTTTTTTTACATGCACTTATTGTTTTCTTCTAGCCTCCAAAAGTCATCTCTTTGTAGAGCTGCAAAAGCATATACTGTATGTATGAGGCCAGAATGGACAGATGTTTCCCATGCACAGCAGTGAAGTTCCAAAATAAAATGATACTGTTTTTAATGACTAACATTCATCTGCTGAAAGTGATTATAACATAAAAGTAATAATAAGTCTTTTAATTTGTTTTTGTTAAAGAGAATCATTATTCTTGGTTGTATCAGCACTTAAAAGGTCATATTTTTTACATTAAATTGTGTTGATGGTGGTAACATGGATTTCAGCGCTTCTTCCTTATATTTTGCATTAGAAATATAATGTTATGCATTTCAGCTTTTGGAATCTCTTGGGTTTTATTCAATGAGCTGATATATTGTTGGTCGCCGTGAGACTTGTGGAAAACAGCCATTAAAGTCAAAGGCAATTTTCACATTGCATTCAGCATTATCTCAGCTTAATGAATAAGGTCCTTGGAAAAGTTATTCCTCCTAGGACCAAACTATACTAATGCCAATGATACGTCTAAGTGATTGATGCCTTTGTAAGTAATTTTAAATCAATTTAAAACACATTAAATCAAATTATTTTTTGAACATGGTAAGCAGAGACTTGGAAGGCATTTGATTTCCTCTGCCTACTCCCTGTTTTCTGATGTCACTGCTTGTTCAGTAAGGGTTTTCACAGCCATGTCCCAGTGCCCACATTTATTTAGCATTTGCTGGCTCTCTGATAAGTACAGGAGGGTATGAAAGTAACAAACAAAATTACATTTACATCTCCATTTAGAGTTTCCAGAAACTTTATATGATTTTGCAAATAGTATTTTCACAAATACAAAAGCTGTAATGAAAATAATGTTTTTTTTTGTTACAAAATCTGATTTAATAACACTATGAGCCTCATTCAATTGAGGCATCAGGAGATCCGGGCTTCCGTAATGGAGGCTGTAACTTATTTTGCTATTCAATTGGCTTCTTTTTCCGGCGTCCGATTCCTTGGCGATGGTTAACAATGAGTTAATACATATCAGACCACCCACATGGACTAGAATAGTAGCGGCATTCCGTTTTATTATTTTGTACATTGTGGGGCTGATCGCATATCGGACCCCGAATCTCTAGTTGATTAACATGTCACCTTCCATGTTTTACTGACTTAATGAACGGGCTCCGTTTCTATTGGCTGTTTCTAATTCGGAAGTTACGGCCTTGCTTAATTGATCAAGATCCAGACCCGAAATGCTGCTGCATGGTTTATGATTTCGGCTTTCGGCCCATTATTTGCAGGCTTGATCAACTGAATAGCACAGTAAGTCAAAGACGCTGCGGGCCTGCAGCAGGCCCGCAGACATAAGGCCGAGTTACGGCCTCCAAATTGAATAAGGCTCTATGCGTACAGATTTTTCTACTTCTCATATTCCAATTTTAAATTCTGCATATTTCTGTGTGATGCAGGACCCATTAAGATGTGATTTTGGTAATCCCATCATACTAATTTAAACATAAAAGCCAAATATTAATGCATATCTACTTTGAATATACCTTGTATTTTACGGTCTGCTTCTAATGTAATGATACTTGAAGGCTTGTGAAACAAAATAGTTTGTGCACTTAGGAGTATTTACAAATGGCTTTTCCTGCTTCTAACAGATCTTTGGGAAAGATGATGGCAATGTATACCTGTAAGTATATAAGTATTAGCTTTCTGAAAGTTAATGCTTATTAATAATTATAAAACGAGGACAAGCTGGTATTAAATTGTGGTCATATATTAAATGCATTTTAAGGATAACAAAAATAGATATCACAGGAGCCAAAATAACTCATGTTTCTGGGAATAAGTAAGGATACTTGAACAATATAGAAACATAATTTATATGAGCTACAATTACCCACAAAGTGTTAGAAACACTTAGGTTTTTGTTAGTTGCTTAATTGCGGCTTAATATTCCTTAAAATTGTGAATGAATTCCTAAAATAAGTTAAATTTGTAAATACATATAAAAACGTAATGGATAAATAGTTGTTTATTATTATTTTAGAATTGCATGCAATGAAATCGCAAAAAAAAAAAATGACCTTAGTAATTATACATTTACCCTCTGATACCAGCACCCACACTGTATCTCTCTCCTATTTTGGGAGGCTCTGAATGTTTGTGAGGCTCTGAACAGTTCTTAACTACTGTTCAACATAAATTAAAAATCATCTATATGAAATATATTTTCTCATTATTTCATAATACCTTAGTTTAAATATAACATATGTTATACTAACTTATGCTAGACAATTTGATGTCAGTATCACAGAGATTCAGGGAATTTACACATTCCTAAAATTCAGAAGATTTTCCCCACTAGAGACTGTCATCATCATCATCTATGTAACATGCCAATATCTAATATTAGGGAAGAGATTATAAAGAGAATGACAATCTGCTTCCTAAAGACCCATAAACAGTTCTGAGTAATTAGGTGTGATGCACATCCCAAAGGCTGTTGCACACATCTGTTGCTTAAAGGTGCCAATGAAAAAAGTAAATGTGCTCCAACTTAAGTGAATTAAATCCAAAATAATTTGGGAATTCTAATTTCATCAAAAATCCATGGGATGTCTAGACAATGGCAACATTGTGATAGCGACATCAATAGATCATGGGCATAGATCAAAGGCATAGAAAAATATATAAAGCTATAATGGAGTGAGAGAGAGAATGTTAGACAAACATTTGATTAAGTCATATATATGTTGCATACCCTTAAATTTAAGCACCCAACTATTTTAGAATTTGTAACATCCTGTTCATTACACAACTGAATAATAAATGATAAGTACTAATACTAATACATAGTGCTTGTTGTTTAAGACATCATGATAGAAGCATTAAAATAAACTTCTCAAAATCAAAAGAATGAGTCTCAAAACTATTAGCGATTATAATCTTTTGACAGGAGATATGGAGATAAACTAAACTATAATATAAGGGACATCACAATGTAGTTTATACATGTATTAATATGTGTATCCAAAAGGAATGACCATTAAATGGAATGGAGTAATACTCTTTTGGTTAAAATTTTGACAATTTTACTTATACGAATATGATGTAGGATATATTCTCCCAGATGGACTATATTAGGTCTTTCCAGAATTCTATAAAATAGCAGCACCCTTCATCTCTTTCTTATGACAGTTCCGTTTCCTACAAACAACAAAATTCTGATTTGCCTTCCATATGGCTTTGCCAACTTTCCTGTTCTATTATATGATATAAATTCTTCTTAACAATGAAACTGAATATATCGAAAAATGTTATCGATCCAAGATTCTACGGTCATAAAATACTATTATGGGGTAAAGCAAAATAGTGCTTAATGTTTTATTTCAATATATAATATGGAGGGTATTGGTTTGCTGTTCCAGCAATTCCTTACTTTTACCCCAATCACATGGGGCCTCATTCAATTGAGCCCTCGGGAGATCCGGGCATTTGTAAGGGACGCCGTAAGTTATTTTGCTATTCGATTGGTGTCTTTTTGTGGGCTCCAACCAGGTTATGGACGTCGGCCTCCGATTCCATTCGATGGTTAGCATTGCAAGTTGCAGCCCGTCCAAGCCTTTTACCTTTCACGGCCACAAGAGTTACGATCTCTAAAATCACAAATCGCTATTCAATTGCTCTGACTACCCAAGCCCGCAAATGTTTTCACACCGGTAAATTGCAAATGTAGGAGAAAATCCGACGAGTACTAGAGAGGACCCGCAAAAGGAGTTAACACCTATTCGTAGCACTGTAAAAGCAAATAAAAAATCAATACTGCACTGTAAATAACGGGGAAAGCGATGAAAGACATTGGAATTCATTGCACAACAGCACAAGAGTCCCAAGCTCGCAAATCGGCAGTCAAAAATATATATTTTTATATGTTTCATTTCAGGGGTTCGATCGATCTCGGAAATCAATGAGTTAATAGATATACAGCCACCCACATGGACTAGAACACTATCAGCATTGATTTTCATAATTCTGTATTTTGCAGTTTTGCGGTTTTGATTGACATATAACCTCCATGTTTTACTGCCATAATAATGACGGCCTTATTTTCTATTGACTGTTTCTAAATCAGCCTTGCTTAATTGACCATGAGCGCACGGTTTACGGTTTCGGCCTGTAACTTGCGGGCTTGTTCAATTGAATAGCACCGTAACTCAAGGGCACTGCAGGCCCGCAGACATACGGCCTAGTTTGCGGACTCTCGCCTCCAAATTGGCCCATGGTCTACTAGCCAATCAAGGCCATCAGAAAAAAATCCCAGGATATTTTCCCATGAAGCCACTGCCTTTCTCCATCCAATCTTGTGGTTGGCTGACCAAATTATATGCTTAGAGAGGCAAAGAGCAGGTGCATTGGGGGGGGGGCAGGTATCATGCAAGCATTTTGGTGTAGTATATGCTATTTTTGAATATGCTATTTTAAAATATGAATATACATTGGTAAGAAGTGAACAAGAAAATATAGCCATTTTTCTCAAGTCCATAGATGGAAAACATATTTTTGGAGAAAATCTGAATATTTGAAGATTCTGTTTCTAAGTACAGGAATACATGTTGTGTTTGTTACATCACATCAGGAGAGCTGAATTATGGGTATGGATTAGATATTAGTGGGGAGGTGTGAGAGAGAAAAGAAAACAGGCAGAAGTCCAAAGACATTGATTAATCACTGTATATGATTGAAACTAACACCACACCCCTGTTTAATGGATCCCTTCAGGGTCCTGTATAGGCATTAACATTTATTTTTAATTATAAAATAGCTATATGACCTTTTTCCCTGCTTAATCATGTTCTTAGTAAAACTCAAAGTTTTCAAACAAATATTTGTATGTTTTTTCTTCATTGTGAAGTAGTCCTTTAAACAGAGTTATAGTTAAAATAGTACATATTGTATACTGTATATGAAATTTGAAAAAAGGAATGCAATTTAGTTTTGAATACTCACTGTATATACTCATTCATGTTATGTTTAATCACCAATCTCAAAGTGTCACTGCAGAATATGCTGACATGTTACAAATAAAGGATAATAATATATATCAACCTCGGGTCTCTGAATAAGATCTGCATCACTGTTAAAGAGATGCTGGAGTTACTATGACAATGAACAATACATACTGTGGAACATTATCCTTTCAGTAATCTAATATTTGTTATTGTACCATAATTCCATATAATTGTTCTTTGTGACTTGATCACATTACACACGCAATTTACCTCATTACTTTTACATGCTGTTTAATTCATTTAACAGTAAATAATGGTTTAACTGGAACAGTAATGCTCTATGCAGACCAAATCTCCAAGGGCTACTCTCTATGTATTTGACACATGTTAATAAGAAAGTTCTCAGCATTCACCCAGTGTTTATCTACAACCAGGATATTACAGTCCCAAATCAGTTTGTCAAAACAAATTTAAGCTCTTAACATATCTTCTAGGATTCTGTGGACCTGCTTGTCTGTTCGCTCCTGAGTTGATCCAGGAAATATACCAGATGTTCTTAATGTTACTTTTACTTCCCTGTCCAATAGTCTTTCCAAAAAAAACTAACTTGCTCCAGCCATTCACACTAATTTCACCATTAATTCGATCAAAATGTAATTGATCAGCAATGCACAAAAAAGTTAAGCCAGATTTTACCCACCATTTTTAGCACTATTTTGTTTAATCTTCTTTTGTATTTTATCCACTTTTTTTGTTATTTTTATATAGATAGATTGATCAACAGACAGACATACAGACAGATAGAATGTTTTATGTTCATGGTTTGCACGGCTGCTAATGTTTTTTTTTTTTTTTTTTTAAACTACAATGGTGCTTTAGAGTAGATTAGAACAATATTTTTACAATCTAAAAGAGACAATTTGGGAAATGGAATAACTTTGATTGAAAAATGTCTTTCGAATATTAAAGAGCCATTTAATTCAACACAATTTGGACCACATCACTGTAAAGATCTCTTGAATGCATGTTGAAATACTTTTAGATTTTTTAAAATACATACATTTTTCACTGAGAAATAAAATCGGTGTTTACACGTGTAATAGACTGCCCACAGATTGATACACATCTGCTTAATTACTGCAATTAATCAGCTTGTATTGGTTTATCCCTCATTCAAGTCAATAGTTAGGTTTTGTCTGCTTATATTTCAAGTTTGAAGGGAACAGTTTCTATTATTTCTTACTGGTAGGAAATTCAGGTTTCTGCTCTCTTGCCTCTCTGGAATTTGAACAACAAAGACAGGGGGTGGGTCAGTGCTCTGTGCTTCATACTCCATGGGTGCTCAGCTCCTTGCAGTGATCCTTACCACATCTATCTGTGCACACATGCAATACTGGGATCACCTAAACAGGAAAGCTATGGGTTAACTGGTCAGTGCAGTGTAGCCAGTGAGTCTAGGGGGTGCTGGGCTATCCATCATAGCCTTGTCCCATAGTGCTTCACACAACACACACTACACTCCATTATTACTCATGCAACAGGCTGTGGGCAGGATATGCTTCTATGTAAAGAGAGATTTAAAACTTTACTTTTTTTATCTGTTATTAGTGTAGTTAAAAAATATGACAATTATCACCATGAAGAGCACTTACAGTGAGGTAAATTACACTTAATGATTCCCTGCTGTCTAGCTACTTCATAATGTGTATTTGCTTCCTTTTTCTAGACTTTGGTTGGGCAATCTTCTTACTTAACTGTATCACTTAATGTCTAATTTAAAGAGTGTTTTTTTCCACAACACTAAAAAGGGATCTGTGGGAGGTACTCGTGGCAGGCAAAATTAATAATAATAGTTATACCGTATTAATTGAATTTATTTATGAGCCATATTCAGATGCGGCTCACTTCTTGCATTTAACCTCCATAATCTGTATATGTGCTAAAGGGTTAAGTGCTGGAGAACTTTTTGAGGTATAGCTGGAGAACTTTTTGAGGTATCAAACCTTAGTACATATGCAGCAGTTCCCTATCCATGGTATTCCCATGACATATATAAGTAGATAGAGCACTAGCAGCACTTCCCATGACAAATAAACAGTATTCAAGTGTTTATTACATAGACCATCATCTTGCCCACAGTGCAACTCAAGTTTGACATAGGTAATTGGTGTTGGCTAAAATGTGGGATCACCTAAATAATACTTGAATACGGTTTACTGGCCCCTTTGAATTTCTCCAACAATTATTCAGTAATATCACTGGTAAAAATATAACTAACTCAGAGAGGAGATTGGTATAATTAAAAATTGGTATAATTAAAATTTGAATGCAAGACCCACCTGCTTTTGTTGTCACCTTCAGAAGATATCCATCAAGGTCAATATGAAACTGAGGAGTTTCATATGGCAGTGATATCCGTGTGCCATTCCATTTCACCGTAAGGTGCTGCTGGAGACTAATAATGCCCCCAGCTATCACCAGGTCTACTGTTTTTGTCCATGAGAAGGAATGCGTCCTTCGAGCATCATTTTTCACCAGCACTTGAAATGGCGAGACAGATGTGGAGCAGTCTTTTGTCAAAACATATTGACAAGTACCTTGAAAGTTAAATGTTCGCCCATCGAAAGTGTTGTAGTGTGGATCCCCAAACACAGTGCATACTCCAGGTTCTATGTAAAATGAAGATGTAAAATATAATCAGTATGGTACAATTCTTTGATTTGAGAAAACAAGTTGAAACAATTATTATTCAATTTTCTATGAAGACTATAATTTGTTATAAGACTGTTAGTCGAGCATCAGTCATACACCTATGGTACAATAATAGGTCACTACAGCAACCAAAAATATAAGTGAGAATTAATCACATTTTCCTTTTAGCAAACCCTGCTTATGTTTAGTGATTTCTGGTCCCTGGTGTGAAAACTGAGGAGGGTCTGCCCTCTGCACCACATAAAGACACAGCCTCTGAAGTGCAATTATTAAATTAGCCAGTCAGTGACCATCTCTCAGTGGCAGGCTGCTATGACATCACTGATTGACTACTATGAGACACGCACATCATATTGTGTCTTCATGAGCTTCATGATCATAACAGGTACTATTTGTACGATTGTAGGGAGAAAAAAGACGAACTTTTAAGCACTTCTTAATAAAATTATGTATGTAAAAATTAATAGGTGGTATATTATATTCTTTGTGAAACCTTCCATGTCCCTTTAAGATTTTCTACACAAAAACTTTTTATACTTTTCAAAAATGTCCTAAGACTAGCAAAGTGGTAATCAGCATGACACTTATATTAGCTACAAACAGAGATGTATTGCTCTATAACGTTGGGCCCCTGAAATGACATAATACATAAATACGTATAGAAATATATATAGACATATATTTATATATATAATTGTAAAGTAATATATTTAAATGTATTCAGCACAATTATTGGATAGAAATTCACGAGATACATAAATTCCCATGTATCTTCTATCTAACATCTGCATGAATATCTTCAATTGAAATAACTATTATTGGGCAACAGATGTATGCAAACATAAGTCCAACACCACACATCAGACAATGTGTGAAGGGAGCCCTGTGAGACCACTTCATTGCTCATCACTTTCCGTGTGAGTAGTCTTCTTGATCCCATGGTATTTAACCAAATAACCTAACATGTTGTATCCTTAGTCTTTGTTCCTGTTCCTTTGGCCTGCATCTGGTGGCCAAAAATGGGAACCTACGTCATTATGTAAATTTATGCACATGTGAGGGTAAAAGGTTCATGAGAATTAACAATAGTCTATAGTTGCAGTTATATAAAAAAAATAGGCTTAATAATAACAATATGAATTTTAATACAAAAATCACTGAAAATAGTGTAAACATTATATATAAAAAAACCTACATTAACAATACATTTTAATAATAAAGTTAAATATGGTTTAAGATTTTGTCATGCATTAAAGGTTGTTTTTTTTGTTGGTTCTTTTTTTTCTGTATGGTCTTTTCAATAACTTGAAAATGGGCAAAACATTTGTAGAAATTAAAAAATAAAGACAGCATAAACATTTCCCACTTTTATTTGGAATTATTCCTCCATTTTCTTTACTAGGCTGCTTCTTGCAGCTTCTGTCACAACAAGGTAAACTAATGTAAACTAATCAGTTTTCCATTAGTCCTAATGAGTGCACTGGCAGTTGTTGATGCCATATTCCCATTGTGCAGATAGAAGTTTCCTCTCTGCATTACCAAGTATCCTCCTACCTCTGGAGATAGATCCACAGCACCATAGTTGTGATTAAAAGTAATAAATTATAGGCTGTGTTAATTTACATTTTAAAAAAACATGTTGCCTGTTTCTAAGCGCAGTTCTGGAAAAGAACATATTTTAAATTATTTATTTCAAATATTATTTAATACCAGATTTGTTTCTATTGGTTCATTTTACCTTCCTCCAATTGTCAAAAATGCACACTTCTGAAAACTCCTCATCTTCCTATTCAGTCTCATGCAGGGTACTATGTTTCACAGCTATAACCCAAAGCCTCTCCAAAGGGAGGGGCTTCCTACTATCAGTGTCTCATGTTGCTGAGATACCCAGTATGTCACAAAACTGTCTGCTTGTAGCAGAGCATTACAAGACACTGGTACTGTAAAATCCCTACCTGTGCACAGTATTACGTCAGACCTGTGCCACATGGCACCAAATATGAGAGAGAAGAGGAAGAAAGGAGGAGGCTCCAAGAGGTGAAACACTGTATACCAGGAGCTGTATGCTGTGGCATACTGGAGAAGTAACTGGCAACCCACTCCAGTATCTCAGCCATGAATACCAAGTGGATCAGCATGGTGTGTTGCAATCCATGAGGTCAAAGAGAGTAGGACACGACTTAGCGTCACAAACACACAACACATACTATAAGGAATAATTACACTGAGGAAGAAAAAATTAATTAAGTCACCTAGGTAAAATATATATTTTTTTTTTTATAAAGAGTCACATAACCTTTGCAGAGGATGTATAGGGCAATACATTTCTGTGACGGCAATCGTCCCCATAGAAAATAGTAATTACAGCTTTCACTTAAGCGCTTTGTAGCCCCTTCAAAGCTTAGTGAATGTATGTAAGAATAAAATCGTGGTCATGTGTAGCTATAGAGCACAATGTATTTTGACTTGATTAATACTTGAGCAGATCAATTAATTCATCCACATTTTTACAAGTATAGCCAGAGGGTTTTTCTTTAATCAATCTGTATATAATAGTTGGGTTTATGTTAAAGGGAAATAACCAGTAACATTAATAGTTGTAGAGATGCTTACAGAGTAATTTACAAAGAATATATATAATTTAGGAATCTTAATTTGAAATAGACATTTTTAGATAAATTATTTTTGTTATGCCTCCTTGATGTATGCCTTCTTGTCCCCCGCTCTACTTTTAGCATGCAAGCTCTGTTGCTAATTACAAGAAAAAGGGGCCTTTGTGAGACCTGTGTTGAGTGAGTAAGCATAGTTCTGTAACGCCCAGAAAATGTTCTGCTTTATAAATAAAGAGGAATAATAATAATAGTTTTGCTTGCCCAGTAATGTCTCACTATTTGAATATTATACTATTACAAAGAAAAATTAAACTCATGCTTTATTCAGATAGAAGGTTCCTTCTCTTTAACTTTAACCTAAACTCTAATAGATCATGAGTTTTGGTTTTAAGGACCACTGTAGTTTGGGGAAACTACATATGTTGTCTGTGAAGTCTATAAACACATAAAAAATATTAGCAGGTATGTAAACTATTGGTATACAACTCATTTAGATAAAAACCTTATTTTAGTAGACATGCCTTGGGTTTGAAGGATGCCATGTTTTTTGTCTTTCAAACTTTCTGCTGGCCTGGAAGCTGGAAGTGGGCATGATCTGCTAAGTTTTATTATATATTCAAATGTGGAGGTTGGAGGGAGAAGTGACTGGGAATCGGTTGACTGATAGGTGAATTCAGATACAATTTAAGCATTGGATACCTTACCCCTCCCTTCATAGGCTAGCAGCTTGCCTTGCCTGCATTGATCTTCAACAGTCTTCTTATGTCTTGAAAAAGAAGTATGACTGTCATGGCAGCATGCACTAACAGAGTCTGCCGAGAAGATGTTCTACGAGAATGCTTTTATACCCATGACTTATACAGATATTATTATTATTGTTTATTTGCCAACCTATTCCGTAGCGATATACATGGGTTAAGTTCAAGGCAAAAAAAACAATAGTAATATTAACACATTGCAAAGGACGGAGGGTCCTGTCTTTGTGCTAAGAATTTAGTTTCCAAAGTGCTTTCCCCAAGGCACCTTGCAATATTGAAAACTCACAAACTTACATTTTACACATACTACTGTTACTTATGAACTACATGCTTCACAAATATGTACACTTTTTGATAATCTATAATGGTCCTTTAACTCATAAAAGAGGTAAAAATAAATGATCTTAGTCAGCCAAAGTGTGTTATGTAATTTTTTATTAATCTAAAATGGCAAATGTATTAATGACTAACAATAACGAAAATATACTACAGTGATTTTAATATAGTTAGAATACTTACTAAATATTAAATCTAGTACACAAAGAAGAAGAAACAATAATTAAAATAATAATAATATCAATACCGTGGTTAACAAACATAGCCATACTTGGGGCCTCATTCTATTATCGGCCGCAGCCGCTGCGGGGCCGCAAGGACCGGCCGCAAGCTTTCCGGCTATTCTATTCCCCTCCGGCCGGTGACTCCGGCAGGCTTGCGGCTGGCGCCTTGCTATCTCTTGCGGCCGATCGCGCCAGAGGAAAGCCTTTGATCTAAAACGGCCGCAAGGAAATCGGCCGTAAGAAAAGCCTGGTTGCGATTCTATTGCTCCGGGAACCCTGTCTGCAAGGCTAAAAACGAGCCGCAGCTTACTTGCAGCAAACAGGTCCCGCTAGCACCAATTAAGCACATAAAATAGCTCAAATAAAGCCATCCTGCACTTTGAGAAGACTATAAAGTGATTTTAGGTGTTAGAAAAAATAGCACATAATTACCCTATACTCAAATCCGTAAAATAATTTTTTTTTTAAATACGTAAAATATCCATGTAAAATTCCAGAGTGCTTGGAGCACCTCAGACCCGCCCACGCCGCAGCCGGAAAATAAACAGTTAATTTGAACTCGGGTTTGGGCTGATGTGCAAGCGTGAGAGTGGGTTACTTTTAATCCTCATGTCCCCCAATATGATCCCTAGCATTTACAGAGCTGTACAGTGCAGGCTTGAATTTATTTTTGCGTTTTTAGATTTCTGAGCTTACGGCTGGTTCCAAGATATGCGGCCGGCCGTAAGGGGAGATCCTTGCGGGGCCGTATAATAGAATCGCGAGTTAACAGAACCCCCGCAAGGAATCGCAGCCTTACGGCCGATTTACGGCCGGTAATAGAATGAGGCCCTATGTGTTGATAGGAAGAAATCCATATTAATTACAACAGAAAGTTTAATTAAATTGAGAATGATGGATGTAAATAAGAAAAAATAAATAAAATTGAACTTACTCACTTTCAGTGCAAATAGGGCAGCATCCTTTTCTGTTCAGTATTTTGCCCTGTAATATAGAAATCAGAATGATGTGTTAGTTCAGATTAGCTTGGATATTAAAGAACCATAAAGAGGACTTTGAGTATCATATGCTAAACTCAAGCACATCTATTGTTCATTTTTACACCACATATTTATATATAAGTTAACAGTTTCATCTGTGTCTGTGCCCGTATTTTGAAGGAGTAACACAATAAAAGAGGCTGGAATACTTTTTTAAGTTTTTTTTAAGTATTATTTTAGCCAGTGATACAACAGTAATAAACCAAAATCACAGAAAATAATAGGCTTAGCTTCCACTGAAGGACTACCTTAACTAACAAAAAGTTATCTTTATAATCAGCACTCATCCAGATAAACCTGTGGGGAGCAAAAAACAAACAGTCCAATACTTAGAAAATCACTGGCCTGTTTTTCTTCAGATGTATATGTTTCTACTTTGCTCCAAATCATTGTAAGCTGCTGTGTCTCTTTCTCCAGCTTCAGACAAACAGCACACACCTCTCTCTGTGTGTCCATCAGCAACCCATCTATACACCAAAAGCGTTCTTCAATATATATATACAAGCAACTTGCCCGTCAAAAATGACGGGGCAATAAAATTTGAAGCCATGGCAATGCTGTTTGCCACACAATGTAAAGTTTTCTCTACTCTGAGGACCTTCGGCGCTCATCACAAAGACAGATATATATTTATCTATATTTTGTTAACTAATAATGAATTAATTAGTGACTTAATAAATTAATATACTTTACCTATTTGTAATTAATATATCCAGCAATCAACAGCCTGAAGAGCTAACAATCTGTTTTTATTTTCCAGCAGCATGCAATGTACAGTTTGAGTGTTGCTGCCCTGATGAGAAAGTGTCATCAATGTCCCAACTGTGCATTAGAAATAGGCTGCGTGTGCGAGGGCAAACTGTTGGTTTAGTTGTGTAAAGCACCATTGTAGATTCGTAATGTTATTAGTTGCAAGTTAGGATTGTAAAGTTGCGTCGTTTGTCTATGTGTTACGCATCTCGCAAGCATTTTCCGTCATTTCTAATAGTGTATTTTGTACCTTCTACGCTCCTGTGTGAAAGTGTTACGCGGTTAGCAGTGTTTTGGGCGGTCCGGGGGCGTGTAGCCTTGTTTTAATTTTTTTGGGCGCCCATTTTTTTTTTCTTGAGTGGCGAAAACTTAAATTTGCGTTACAGGTCACTCCCAGACGTCCTTGCCATTTCCCCATGCTGCGTGTGATGTCATTGTTGTATATTTTTTTGTATGTTGTGTGTTTTTATTGTTTTTGCTTTGGGCGGTTGGTCCGTAAACTTAGTAATTTTCCTATCTCGTATTTTGTTTCAAAGTCCTGCGTCACGTATTTTTTTTTTCTAAGTCCCACGTTGTCAGCTGCTTGCAGCCTAAGGCGATCCCGCATTCACTAAGTGTGTGGTAGCCTTTAGCGTTCATCGCCTTTGGGCTGCGAGTTTTAGTACCATTAACGGCTCGCCTCGCTATGCGAGGCTCGCAGGAGATGAGCGCCTGAGTTGTACACACCACGCAAAGCGTGATGACATCTCATTGTTTCAAAACTATTATATGTGATATATATATATATATATATATATATATATATATATATATATATATATAATAGCATTTAGAGGTTGGGTGACCTGACTGCCCTTGGGAGTTCTCAGGGCTTTACATACAAAAGCTTTTTCACTGATGATGGAAATGTATATTTCCTATGGAGAAAACTGCCATTGCAGTTCTTCACTGTCCTTCGCAGCCCTAGAGATAGTTTAGTGAATCTATGTGAATCTACATAACACATAAACATTTGCCTTACAGATAAAACCAATTAACAAAAACTTAATTACATGAAGCCGCATAAACAATAATTAAGTATTGTTTTTGTGCCCTGTTCTGTATAATTTTAGTATCTTTTTCTGTACAAAAGTTGTACAAAATGTAAAGGGTCTTTTTAAAAAAATAGTTTTTTACATTATATTTTAAATGTTTTAACTAGGTAGCTTAATTAATTGTATACTGCTCAATGCAATTGTCACGTAAAAATCTGCTGCTTGATTGCAGCATATCACTTTCCGCCTGTAGCAGCATGAGGCACTGGTAATGTGAAGCCCCTCCCCAGCTCTGAAACATGACACTCTACATGAAAGACAACAGGAAGAAATGGGGAGGTTCCAGAAGCTGAGAGTATTTTACTGTGGATACTTCTTAGAATAAAGTGTTGCATGGTGCTTTGGGGAAAGAACTGGCTTCTAAGCTAAAAGACAGGACCCTCCATCCTTTGCAGAGTGTTAATATTGCTATTGGTTTTTGCCTTGATCGTAACCCATGTATATCGCTACACAATATGTTGGCTCCTTACAAATAAACGACAATAATAATAAAATAATTACCGTACATTGAGGAGGATAAAATGAATTAAGTCACCTAGTTAAAACATTGTATAAAAAAATTGAGTCCCTTTAACTTTCCCCTAGTAGTATCGACAAAAATGCAAACTCTAAAATAATAAAAATCATTCCAACTATTAAAGATCGACCAAATAAATCAGTGACATTACTACAATCTAAAACCCATATGTTTTCTACTCAACATACCACTAAGACTAGACTATTTATGTAGCACATTTTCATCATAGTTGGAACAATTTCCCATTTCCAAAACAACTCCTTTAAATAGGTTAGCATCTGCATCCTTCCCTGGTTCTTGACCCCCTTCGTGCTTTTGTGAATTGCTGCATCAGTTAATGATGGATAATAAAAAAATATCCTGGTATGTTTGAAGATTTTAAACTCTGCGTAATAAAAAATCTAAGGCTATAATCGCCAACAGGAACATTTCCCTGAGTTCAAGTAAGGTTGGAATCTATGACCAACTTTGCTGGTTGAAGAAACGCTCTGTATACTGGCACTATGTTCTGTTTTTTTATCCTAGGAATAAGGTAGCCCATTATAACTCCCATATGTTGCAAATGTTAGTCAACAACAAATTTTCCCTAAGGAGCATGATAAGTGATATAAACCAATTTTTTTCCCAAAGACTCTTTCTAATCAGAGCTTGTTTAAGTCTTCCCAGTTTTACGAGCCTTTCAATTTTATGTCTGAAAATATTTCAGGCAAGACTAATTAGGCCTTTGTTTGGTTGTGCAACAGAAACAGCTGTTGTTTTTTGTGCCTCATTTGGCACCAAAGTAAAGAAGGCAACTTTTGATTTGTAATAAAGTACAGATGTGTACAAAATTAAATGCTTTCTTCACTGCAGCTTGAAGAATCCTAAACTAAATTTATAACCGACCTGAGGATTTTATACTGAAAATCTGCTATGAACTTAATCGTTTCTTTTACATTCCATATAATTGCAGCCCTTTTTGTTGTAAACTGTAGATGTAACACAAGATAGTTTCATCAATGTCTAATAAGTGATACCATCCGAACTTTTCTACGACTGTTTCCAATCAGTCTGTTTCTTTTTATGAGGTGCTGTGGTTGGGAAAAATAAGAATTGAAATTTGCTATTAATGGATCAAAAAATATCTTGTATCTTGAATGAGCTACCTTTTTTGTTGTTATTATGTTATATTATGCAAATACAATATAATTTAAAAATATAGGTAGCATTTTCCTATAATAAACATACGTTGATGTATGCTACTTTTGCTTGTCAGACAGCCTTTCTAATCCACTATCTAAAAACACTCTGTATGTCATGCTAATGACAAGACATAGCCAATAATTGCTCTGAATTCATTGTATTTAGTGTAAATCACATGTAAAACAGAAGACCAGACTTAGTAATTTATCTAATCAACAAATTTACTCCCTGAGATCCGCGTATGCCCAGCCTTTTGTTTAACATATGGATTTGTACTGTAGGAAAGTGCAATTGGTTAAATAGAATGCCATTGATAAACGCAGTTTTTAGTTTTAACTTTATTACATTTTGCTTTACTGTAGCCAACAGCAAGTATTTTATATGAACACAATTAAGAAAGACAAAGGAGTTCACTTTACAATAGTCTGAAACAGACTGAGCAACTAAAATAAATTAAATTGATCCTTTTTTATTATATTACTGCCTTTGTTGTGCATTTGTCTGAACTGGAACTGCAAGAGAAAACTGGAAGGAGAGCCTTTTTTTGTAGTTTCTGCTTGTTTTTACAGCCAAACAAATGATATGGCCAAACATGATATGGCATGGTAGACATGGTAAAACACAGCTTTACTTTATGGCGGTGTCCTGTCTTAAAAAAGCCCTACTTTCATGGACAGCATTAATACTTTAAGCGTCCAGCTGCACCTCACTGACGAGGCACATAAAGGCCGAAACGCGTCTGAGGTTTGCTGCTTCTCCTGTTCAGGGCAGAATTGCCTGGTATTTCGGGGCTGGGTCACTCTTTTGAGTGGGACCAGACTGATATACTTCAGGATATTTTCTCACAAGTGAGCTAAAAGAGGTTGCTCTCAGAGTGGCTTATCATGGCCATAGAACTAACCTATTAAGGTTGGTTCGTTCTCTGATGAGCACCTCTGACTTTGTTGGTTTCTCAGAAAACACTAAAAGCCAATGAACTGGTGAAGTGCTACTGAATACTAACAAAGCCGCTTCTTGAGACACCAGAGGTGAGAGCCAGGGAGTAAGCGAGTGCACAAACTAGGCAGAGCCATCCAACATAGGGTTCAGTGATGGTTAGTGTGTACCTTTAATTCACACAGTGCTATACAGTATTTTTTGTGAGCTGTGATGCACTTTTCAATGAGCTGCCCCTTTTATTCTGCTAATTATTTGATTATACAAAATGCACTAGATGTGGTGTTTACATTTTCAATGATATATACAGAATTTTCATCTAATATTCAAGAAAGTTACAGATGAAGATACCATATTCTTGTAAAAGTTCAATATTTGATGATTTGGGTGTTTATTCACTAATTTATCATATTTTTATTTAGTTCTCACTATTTTTTTTCTATATCTTACACATAAATGGTCTTTATAAGGTAGATTGCACATAAAGTGCTAGTGATACACACAAGAAGGTTTTACTTTATAGCATGAGAGAAATAGTCTCACCCTATGACATCTGCCAATGAGTGGGAAGGGCCCACCACTACCATTAGTCAGAGTTATAGATAGATTATTGATGAACATATATGAGGTTAGGGGTCTCTTACCTGACTGAGCATTAAGGGGGATGATGCAAAATTAGATTTTGTACTTACCTAAAACATATTGTCCACCATCAAGTGAAGTTATTCAAAACAATATGCTATAAATATGATGCGTCAGTACCTTTTTGCTTTAGAGTATTTATGCATGTAAATTACTGCAGTGCGAGCACCACAATAGAACAGCTAAATATCCTTGGTTAAATCAAAAAAAGTTTGCTTAACAGCCAAGGAACCACTACAATCGACACTTGTGTTCTCAATATGTTTTTTAAAGGCACTGGAATAAATATGAATAAAACACTCACTTGAGGGCAGCTGTTGATTGGAATGCATTGCTTCTTGCGACACTCTGTCTTGCCTTTCTTACATGAACAGATGGTGCAGTTGACAGAGGACCACATCTCCCCATCCTGCAAAAAAGCCAACAAGATGCAGCCATCAGCTGGGGCCTTCAGAAACAAGTGATCCCAGTCATGTATCATACTACAGTAAAAAAAATATATTTCTTTCCCATAGGGCTTGTATCATTGTTTAGCCTAAATTACCGAGCTATGAGGTCCAGAGATTTTTTTATATTTATATAAACTGTTTAAAGCAATAGTAACATAGAAACAATTCATGAAATCATTGGCTTTGTATAATAAATTATGTTAACACCTTTTATCCAATAGGTATAAATTGTATATTAATACAGATATGTTGATATTTATGAACAAGTGGTCATACAACACAGTTGGAAACAGAAAAGTTGACTCCTTTAATCTTCAATGGCTAACAACAGCCTGATTTTTAGCTTACTTAATCACATTGACAAAGTCATTCAATAGTCCACCCTTGCAGGTCTTGATGCTAGCTATTGCAGACTTCAGTTTTACAATTGATGCATTAATAGTCTTTAAGATTTCATTCAGCACCCAAGTCTTATAGCAAAATAATGCTTAAATATCTTTAAAAATTAGGTTTGGACACAATTGATCCAGCCTTCTCATAAACAAATATGGGAATGGATAATCATTCCATTTACAAGCTTCAGTTCAGAGTGATTTATCATAAAAATAAATGTTAAAAAATATCTACTGGCAGAAAGCTGAAATGTAATTGTAGCAGTTCCTGCTTTATTCCTGTTCCCTGGTAAGTATCAGTCAAAGTTTATTTCATTAACCAAATTGTTGTATGTGACAAACATAATTTAAACAAAAGTGAAAGTGTAGACTTGATAGATCAAGTCTTTACAACATTTTGTTTTACAAGTTTTGCTATGAGATTTCTCGAAAAGTTTAGGGAGCTTCTAAATCTAATCAATTTTCACACATAAATACAGCGGCAGTGTTCAACTATCCTATTGCATTTGTATTATGTAATGCACCTGATTAAATTAAAACTATTTTAGTACATCATTAATTAGAGTGCCAATCCTATAGTCTAAAGCACTTCAAAGGAATACAATATGTGTGTAATCTTTAATACTGATGAGTATCTTATCTTACAATATAAAAGGTGTGTGAGTAAGGGCATGTGCCTTACTAGCAGTAGCAATAATAATTTCATTGTCTTGAGTCAGTTGTTCACCGGATGATTGTTGTCCGCTCACATATTGGTAAAGAGTGACCCTATTTACTGTACGTACTAATCAATGGAGAGGCTGTAAGCATAACCTAGCAGATTCAACATTTCTGAAGCCCATATAATAGTGATGGGCAAATTATGGCCCAGGAGGTACATCAGCCCCTCAGACACTTCCCATGCCAGCTTCTTCTCTAGAGCGGAAGAGCATGACCATCTTCAACAATAAAGAGTCTATTGTTTTCTCTCTAAAACTAGCAAATCGCTCTGTCTTACACTCCAAAACACCCATTATCCCTATGCTTAATGATAAGCAAAAATACAGGATAATGATCACTATGCATTAAATTGTAAATTACAGTAAAAAATCATGTTTTATGTATTCTGGCCATCTGGCAAAAGAATACTATTGTAATAGAATTTATGACCTAACCCATAGAAGTTCTGACCTAACCCATATTATTACTTGTGTCTCCTATAATTATAAAAAAAATAATTTAAATAGCCTCTTTAGTTTTATGATATCTTATAGGACAAGATTCAATTAAAGGGCACCTCACCATGCACCTTATCTTAGTGGATCTAGTAATAATGTGTTTCTTTTAAAACAAAAAAACAGCATAAAATAAATATAAAATATAAATAAAAATAATATAATTTTTTTTTCTATTTAATTTGTTTACTTACTCCAAATTTACTGTGCATTAACAATTAACGTTGAAGTGTTTTGTAAATGTTTATGAACCTACATTACCCTGAATATTTTGTTCCTAGCCTTGCAGATTTTGATATCTTCAGCCGGGACATACGACACACACTCATCGCAGCATTGGTTCTGCTCTTTGTTACACATTCCATCAGGAGAGCATTTCTTCTTACAAACTATGGTGGAGTCCTAGAGAAAAGAGAAACTATTATAAGGATATTTCTCAAATAATTTTAAAATAAATTAAAACATTTAGCTAATTGCACAATTAAAAATGCATTAAGTGACATCATAGAGGGTCTGTGATTTTATAAGTAACATCATGGATGATGTAATTTTTCATATTATTTGTAATGTCACGAGTGATGTCATAGTTAATGTCATTACTTCTATCATACGTGATATAATTATTTATGTCACCTAATGTCATAGATGTTAAAGTTGCGTGCTACCTTAACTTCTCAATTTACTTTATTTTTCCAGCTTTAATTCGCCCTATCCTGCACTGCTAACTTAACTTTAGTTTAATGTAGTTAATGTAGACAGATATACCGTGGCCCTAACATTTATGACCCTCTAGGAGAACTAACATATACATCACAATTTTATATATGCATGGTCTAATAATGCCACCTATCAGTGTTTTTTCATGGATCATCATACAACAGGATATAATAATTATTGTCCCGTCTTTTGGTTATTTGTTGATATAATGTGGAATATCCATACATTTTACGCATATTGCAACTGTGGTGTGTTGTGTGTGCTTGTGTCATTCAGTCATGCCCGACTCTCTGTAACCTCATGGACCACAATACACCATGCTGATCCACTTAGTATTTATGGCAGAGATACTGGAGTGGGTTGTCAGTTCCTTCTCCAGTGGAGTACAGCCTACAGCTTCTAGTATACCTAGGAGGTCTCCCATCCATGTACCTACCAGGCCAAACCCTGCAAGGTCTCAGGGAGGTGTGACTTCTTGATTCCCTGAATAGTATTAAACCCAGGTCACAGCAGTGAAAGCACCAAATTCTAACCACCGGACCACCAGGGAATAAAAGTTTAACAAATGAAACAATAATTAACCATTTGTGCAGTATCTGGAGATTCCATAAAGTATAAATTCTAATTTTAGGCTAAGGGATGGTTCTGAGTTTGTTTGTTCTCCATGGCTTTGTGCATCTGAATAAATAACACGTTGAAGGAAAAGATTCCAAAAAGAAACCTTATATTTGGCTGCAGGTGTCTCACTTACCCTGCAGGTGCATGTAGTGCAGCTGTCGTACATAAAGCTGGACTGATTGTCATAGACATCACTTCGAAAAAGACAGCTGCCAGAAGGGAGGTCAAAAACTTTTCTTTGGCCTAGAACGAGGCAATAAAAATAAATAAATGAAAATATGTGAGTAAATACATTCTGTAACTCTTACTCATTAAAAAACACATTGGACATGGAAATAAGATTATATTAAAGGGATATGAAAGGTTTCTGGGTTTTACTAGGTATTTTTTATTGTACTAAGAAATACTTAAAATCTGTTGTTATTGTGTGCTTGGGTCTGCCCTCTACAGCACATGAAGACACAGACTGTAGTATTGGCTTTGCAGTGTTTCATACATGCTCCTCTAACATCGGCCCTGATTGGCTGGTATAAGACACTGCACAGCAAGTATGGCCCATTGTAAAGAGTTTTGGAGTATTAATATTTTCTTAATTTCCTGCCGGGGGGTTGTCATGTTTGTGTCCCTCTCTCTTTTTATCTCTGTAATAAAAAAACAGAGAATATAACTGTGTGAGGTTGCATATATTGCTGCTTCTATTGCACACAACAACTTCTGTGGCTCCCTATTGGTTCAATAAATCACATGATGCTGGCTCCTGCACTAGGAACTGCACTATGGAGATTCATATCTTGTTGTTGATCAACCTCACAAAGTGGCACACTCTGAGAGATGGGAGGAAGGAAGTCAACCTGGCAACTAAAAGGAAATTCAAAAAGTAGTAATAATTCATTACTTTATACAGCTGGGCTAAAAGAGCTTTCATTATGTTGGATGCCATGACTAGTTTTCCCTCAATAATGTCCCTTTAAAGTGGACGTATAGTTACCATGCCCTACCACGCAATGTCTGTATCTGTTTCAGGGAAGATAATATAACACAGTGCGCTCTTGTTATTAAAAAGTTTAATTAAACTTGTTTTCTCAGTTGTAAAGAGCACAAGTCATTAAGAACATCATGTTTATTGAATTATTTTATTAGAAACGAAATTAAAACCTGCAGTTGAAATAAAATGTACATGGATATAAAATGGATATTGAAATCTGAACTCTTTTTATCAAAGTCCAAAAATGGGGGGGGGGGGGGGCAATATTAAACAAAGTTTTATGCGTAATGTAGAATTCTGATATTTTTACAACATATTTCTTTCAATATTTAATATATTAAGACATTCTAAATCAGTTGTAGATTTGGCTTTTTTAGTAAATATCACGAAAATGCTAGGATATATTACTTCATGTTAAGTGTGCATGTTTTGATTGAGATTTTTTTATTGCACAGATGATAATATTACTTCAGATTTTATATGAACATTATTTAACAGAACAGAAACAGTAATTAAATACATACAAGAAGCAATAAAACATCTACATACCAAAGAAACTAACATAACCAGACGGTTTGTCGTTGACTTTGAAATCACTGCAAATTGCATTAATCAGAGTTATTTTTCCTTTTTTAACTATTTTTGAAATCTCCTACTATTTCTATCCTAGCTAAACAAAGCAACTTTGTCTGAGAGCAGAATAAGATGGGAGTATATTTATTACGATGAAAATTGACTTTTTTCATGAGTTACTTCATAGATAATATACAAAAGGCTAACTCTGACACACTGACATGATAAAAAAGCCATTTTGTTCACAACATTTTTACAACTTCTTGGAAAAGGTGGTAGTCAATGAGAGTCTGGACAGTGATATGTTCCATTGATTTGATTTTTATTATTGACTAGCAACTGGTATATATGGTGGACTAGAGCTACACCGTGTAGGGTCACCCACGATGGATAGGTCATAGCAGAGAGGTCAGACAAATTGCGGACCACTGGAGAAGGAACTGGAAACCCACTCCAGTAACTTTGCCAAGAAAACCTTATGGATAAGCACAACCAGGCACAAGTCGTGCCTGCAATGTTGAGGGCCATAGGATCACAGAGAGTCGGACATGACTGAACAACTAAACAGCAACAATTTTCAATGGGGGGGGGGACAGCTTTTCTCACCTATTCTCAGCCCTTCTCTCCTCATCTCAAGTGAGAAAATGCTTAGTAAATTCCCCCTACTGTAATATTATACTTTTTGCAACTCTTTCAGTCCCTCAACTTCCCACATATCATCACCTGCTTGAACATGACGGGAAGACTGATCTAGAGCAGCAGGGTTCGGTTTCGATCTTTTGGGACCTGTCTACATCCTTATGATTATTACAAGTTGATTACACAGCTGTAAGTACAGATATCCAATTGCAGACTACCAGTACCAGAAAAGATAAACAATTCTAACTGAGAAATGGTATTATATGATACTATGCAACAGTATAATAATGTGTATTACAAGTATATATCATTTTGGTTTCTGTATCTATCGGTACTAGTTGGTATTTTCCTGATTTACATGTTCTGTATCCTTTAAGGGGGAAATTCCACATAAGCACAAGTTGCTCTTATATGAAGGGGTATATTTACAGTAGCTCACATGAAGAATTATACGACTATCTGTCTAGTTTCTAAGAAACCTTGTGGGGGTAATTTACTAACATATGACAGGTTCAAGACTGCACATATGGCCCTGTAGTACTAAGTAATTGTAATGCTGTTGACTACTTATCGGTCATAATCACCACTAAACTGCCGATGCTTAAACAACTTTGATGTTTAAAACATGTTCTTCCAATGCTTAGGCATGAAAAAAAGGGTTGTGCTCCATGTCCCTTTAAATGTGAGATTATTATTAAGCATTTGCTAATTATTCGGCTTCTCAGCAGAAGTTTAAATATTTCTTCATATCAAGAATCCAACAGAAATGAAGATCTCATTTCATGACAATGTATTCCAGAACTCCAGGATCTGGAGTGGAAGGACTTGCTGTCCTACTGCAGAGGACCAACTGGACACATATATATTAAGGTTAAAGATCTGTGTGAAATGTCTCCAATTTGAAAAACAGATGTACATCTCACATTTATTAAAGCATCACTGCACAGTGAAAAAAAATAATATTTGGGTCTAACTATAAGCATAATTAACCATTCCAGAACAAAGTACAACACCACCGTGTAAATACTTATTTAGTCATCAATCATACATATTATTATACTATGTGATCGGCCCATTATTCAATTACAGGAACCCCTTATACAATTTGTGTAGAGTACACAAAGGACTCTGTCACAGAAAAACTGCCACATAAATGATATAAGGTCGCTTGTTTGCCTTATGCAGAGTCAAGAAGGCTGGCAAAGTCCAGGAACAGATTACGTATCTAAATAAAAAAAAGGGGTTACCTTGAGAAAGCCATTTATCACGTGCATTGCTAGACCTTGTTTATTTATCAAGTTTCATATATCAGCTGTAATTGTTGTTCCATGACAATAAATAAATACTTAAAATGTTGCCAACAGCTCAAAAGGGTGATTATTTTTAAAGTGACAAAAAAATGTAAGTAATCATCTAATGCTATGTATGACAATTGGAAATATCTTGAAAGTTGAATAATTTAGTACGCAATGGTTATATACCATGGAGGAGCGATAAAGGACCCCTGAATGTTCAAGAAAAAAAATGTTTCTTTGACAAGTATGTACCAAACTAACAATATAAGCAGCTGTGTAAGACATGGACATAAAACACTTTGAGAAGATCGCCTCTCTCTAATTTGGATTTTTCCTTATAGTTGCAAATTTCCTTATTTGTAGGTGAAATTTGGGATTATAGATCTTTGCCATTTTCCCCTTAATAAAACTCCATACAGTAGCCATGCCTACCCCTCTCTTGTTTAAAGTTAAAGGGCCACTGTACAATAAAATATATTTGTTTGAAAACTTTAAGTCTGAGTGACCATAAACATAATTAAGCCAGAAATAATATATTTTGCCTGTTTTTAATTAGTAAAAAAAAATAAGCCTTTGCAGAACCCTGGAGGCAACCATGATACAATAGTGGACATTGTGTGTTTGAGAGGGGCATTTGTAGTTCTGGAGAACTGTGGTTGCATTTAGTAATGCAAACTTTCTGCTTCAATGCCTTTGAGGGTACTGGGTGTGGTGTCAATTTCAGTCCAATCCATTTTTTTAACAAAACCTAGCATTTCTCTGAGTTCCCTCTTTCCTTTGCCCTCCGTCCACTGATACACAGAATTAATTCCCTTTTAAAAACAAAAATGTGTTTATGTCCATGTCTTTTACAGCTGCTAATTTCCTTAACTTGTTACATACTTCACAAAAGGTTGTCTTTTTCTTGAAATACAGTGGTCTTTTAAGTATGAATATTTAACAATGTGTGAAGCTGGGTGTAGTTAGTCAGTGTTATGTAAAGCTACTTATATGTAATATAATAATCTTGTTCAAATAGATAGATAGATAGATAGATAGATAGATAGATAGATAGATAGATAGATAGATAGATAGATAGATAGATAGATAGATAGATGATAGATATGAGATTTTAAATCATAGTATATTTCGGAAATAGGTAAAAAGGGATAGTTTTCTTAGCATAGCTTGATAGAAAGAACAAATAAAGGCATTCACAAATCCAGCCGCCTCAAGCAGTTCCACATTTGACAGGTTCATTCTTCCTGCAAGTTTTTGAGTAATTATTTCATTTAAATGTTTAAACATAAAAACAAAAAAAAACATTATTCTGAAAGCTTGGATGAAGAATGTCCTTATCCATGTTCTGTTTAACTTGAAAAGAATTCCAAAAACTTCCAGAATGCAAATATGTGTCAATGCGACCCATTATTTGTATTTCTTAACATGTTGTAAATTACAAGCCAAACATGGGGACAGGAGAAAAATGTTCATAAAACATACAAAAATATTTCCCAGTGTTTACAAGGATCATATCACATAAGGATTGTTTATTCTTTTTGGCAAGATTGTTTGACATTGACTAGTAGACAGTAAAGCTTAAGAAATCTGGCAAGCAAGACTGTTACCATGCCTTAAAGAAGATGTTGGGCTGATTAATAGCAAATATACTTATTCTTTGACAATAACGTCATTGTTACCAATACGAGAAATGTTATTGCATTCATGATTATTATATTTTATGGTATGTTTTTTTATTTTATTTTCCTTTTCTCTCTTTTTGTATTTTTTGTCAGAATTTGTACAAAACTTAAAAATAAAATTAAAAACAAAATTATTATTATATTTTAATTCTGTGTAACAATTGATAAATTAAGCTTTTTGCATGTTATATGATAGTTACCGTACTGATAATGGTATAGACGCTTATTGTACTAAACTTATTTTAAATGTTATGAGACAGTAGATTTATCAGAAGGGTTGACTTATCAAAAAGGGTAATATCAAGCAAGCATATAAAAGTTAATATCCCAAAAATGTATGTTTTCTATAAAGTCTGTTTATTAAGAGTGGTTAAAGTTTATCAGTAAACCGGTTAAAAAGTTATAACCAAAACATTAGTATTATATTTTCCTGATTTTTATTTAATTCAAATACAGTATTTTTCAATTAAGGTTCCCATGTGCATTATGTTAAAAGATTCCTCATAATTATCAGTAATTGCAGAAAACATATATATTAGGTGCCATAAGGACAAATATGTTGAAGTTAAGCTAACTTGATATCTATCCTCTGATGGGTAGCACCAGTTTAAGGAAAATTCACCATAAACTGTTCCAGCCCGACATTTGTTTAAAAGATCACTGTACTGCAATAAAACATGAACTAGACAATTTAAGTGGGCATAAATATTAATAAATGTCTTATTCAATTATTTAAAAAAAAACACATTTAACATTAAACTCACTTTAAAATACTCACGCACACAGTGTACCAAAACCCTTTCGATATTTCTCTCAGCCATTCCCACTCTACCCTTATGACCTTATCGTGGTGGAGACAAACACTCTAATCTTTGAAAATCTATGTAATATTGAACATTGCTATTATAAATTATTAAATAGGAATTTTATTAATTATGCATATTTAAATAATAAGATCACCTTGTTTGGGCATTACAGTAGTCCTTTAAAGGATTACTCTCCCTAAATGTGTTATTTAATTATATTAATATATTGCTTTCATCCAAAACACTTCACAAAACTTCAAAAAACACACTATAGTATAGGTTGCACTTACACAAGAAATACCATTTTAGTCCAAAAATAGAGCACTAAAAATAAATAACTACAGTTTCTAGGGAAGCAAACCTGTTTGAATATTTTTAGATGCATGCTATGTATACTATAAACTGTATTAGTAAAACAAACAGTTGCTCTGGATCCCATTTAGCATAGTTTGTGTTTCTTTTATTATTATTATTATTATTATTATTATTATTATTATTATAACCATACTTTTAGTAAAGGCACGGAATGAACTATTAAACTAATAAACTCTACTGAAGTCTAATCACTGCGATGTGCTGACAGAAGGCATAGTCCTGTAATTAAGATGATGCTTTTTGAAGTGCAAGATCTTAATTTGAGATACATGGATATCAGATTCTTATTATCTATCCTGTTTCCTTCTATTTGCCTCTTTCATCAAAAACTGATTGTAATTATTTAAACAAATTTGCATTGTGTTGATAGTTTATACACAATACACAATACTATCTATTCAGACAGCATTGTGGGAAAGTTATTTCATAGATCATAATTGGGTTAAAAATAAACGTATTAAACATTTTAACATTTACTTGCATTACTTTAAAAGGAAAGACAGTTTCTACGGATCATATAAGCTCATTTGGATACAGCTTTGAGATCCAGATACATTTTTAATGGGTGGCAATACATATGACAATACATTTTTGGCTAGTTTTACACTGATTTCAATAGAGTACATTTTAACTGCACTTATATTCATAAATAATTTACATATAAATGTGACCAATGGGGGTAGTGGTATGTGCAAAGTGTTAAACTCTCCTCATCCCTCTTTATTGTTTGTTACTGAGGACTAGCAGGACCAGCGCCGTTCCCAGGAATGGTAGCTGTTGAGATCCACTGCCTGCCATTGGCTAGTGAATGTGATGTTTAACTGGTCTCCCAATGAGTCCATTATCTTTATTTTCTAAACTAGGTTTACATTTAGAATGATGGTAATAAAATGTAGCAAAAGCAAAAAGAGACATGTGACTATATATGTGTGCAAATAGCTGCCTACAAGCCTGTTGTCTGGTTGAGGGTCCCGGCGCACAGGCAAGAATGGCCTCGGTAATGCACCAGTAATCCAGTAGTGCTACACCCAATGGTTGTTAAATCTAAATCTAATGACTCCGATGATGGTCATCGTTTTTAATTCATTTGATATATAAACCACTGAGTACTGTGGACAGGACATATACTTGTCCATTCACGATAAATACTGATTCAAAATAATGCAAAAAAGTCAGTATAGACAAAGAGATAACAACCCCATCAATATCTAACTTTCAAGACTACTGTAATGGTCCAGCTTTTATTACTTTTAAGTAGCAAATATTAATATAACCTGATTTTCAGTTTACTGTAAAAATGCTGACTTGGTCTCCCCTTTGGGCTAGAGTTCCTCTCATGTTTTTTTAAACAGTTGCAATGTTTGGAGCTCAGTTCTTTTCAGCTATAGAGCTCTAGTGACAAACTCTGGTGAAATGTGCTGCAGTTTGAGAAAGAGGGGAGGAGCTCCGGAGATTATGGGAAATTCAGCCATTTTACAGAGTAAATTTTCTCAAGCAAGATTAACTTTTTTTTTATTACAATAAATTAAAAATATTTTTAGCTTAATATTCGCTGCTTAAAATTCGCAAGAGTTGGGTCATAACAATGGCCCATATATTATAAGTTGTATACACTACAGGCCACTCCGTTTTCATAATATTAAATCTGAACTTTGAAATGCATGGTAGAAAATGTTGGGCTAGAAGACCAGTTAATGTTTTTCTATTTACTGTGGTATATTTATCAAGCATGGATAAATGTGTGGATATCCAGGGATTAGCAAAAAATGAATACATCAAATTCCTCCACTTATGTTTTCTATGGGAACTGTTTATCAAGTAGGGATAAAGTTTAACGCAGTTTGATAAATAGCTCCCATTGAAAACAGGAAATAGGATTATTTATCCCCATGTTTTTTCTGCTTTATAAGTACACCCCTCTGTTTCTTGGCTACTTTTTTAGTTTTCTGTATTTACTGTTTCTCTTCCAATAAGCAACCCTACGGATTTAACAAACATTTTACTCATTCAGACATGCATGACATTCTCGTCTGTTAATGTGTTCACTCACCTATACATTTAGGGCAACACTGTCCAGTAGGAATGTGACTGAGGTGCTGGGGACATGACAGAATGGGGCAGACTTCTTTTATGCACTGTGTCCTGCCTCCCTAAAGGAAAATAGTTGAAGTTAGAAAAGAAATTTGTATGTCTACCCTAGGAACAACAAAACCATAATACATACATGGCCTCTACATTATGTTAACCCCCATATAAATCATTGGTTAGAATGAATAAACATGTCTAACCAGAGTTTTAATATATTTTGACAAAAGCTCCTGTCAGTAACAAATGGCTATACCCTAATGCCCTTGCTCTTGGTGCCTTTTGTTTTTGTATGCTTACATATGATTTTTTAAAAGACCATGATAGATTAGGAAAAACGTCATATGTTTGTGAAGTATTCAACAAGGCATAACATAATAAGCTATTTAAGCCATGGATAGTGCATGGGCACTAGTACGACAGTAATACTTACTTTTCAAGGCATAAGAGTCCACTACAAAGTAGAGCAAAAAGGGCTTGCAAGTTTACTTCCTAGCTGCATTCTACAGTGCAGGCACAGGGGAGGAGAGATGTAAGATGCTAAAAGCTTATCTGAATCAACAAGTCACTCTCCTTCTAACATCAACTCCAAGAAGAGCCCCTCAGGCTGCAGGTCAGCAGAAAGTGTGAGAGATATAAACTTGGAATCTTTCAGGCACAAACTGTGTTTGCTAAAATAAAAAATTTTAACTAAAAATGTGTTTATTCTTATGGCAAACAAAAAAGTCAGAGGTGCTCATCAGAGAACGAACCAACCTTAATAGGTTAGTTCTATGGCCATGATAAGCCACTCTGAGAGCAACCTCTTTTAGCTCATTTGTGCCCTTCAAAGGGAGAAATATCCTGTAGTATATCAGTCTGGGCCCACTCACTAGAGTGACCCAGCCCTGAAATACCAGGCAATTCTACCCTGAACAGGAGAAACAGCAAACCTCAGACGCGTTTCAGCCTTTATGGGCCTCGTCAGTGAGGTGCAGCTGAACTCCCTAAGGCACAGTGAGCAAGGGGTCCACGTCTGGAGTCCCCTATTACCCTTAGGGAGACTAAACCCTAAGGGTAATTTGCATAAACAAAAAAACTAAGTCAGGGGTGCTCATCAGAGAACGAACCAACCTTAATAGGTAAGTTCTATGGCCATGATAAGCCACCCTGAGAGCAACCTCTTTTAGCTCATTCTTATGGTATACACAGATGCTAATGCTGTTAGTTTGTTGCATACTATGCAAAGATATTACAAAATTTTCCCAAGCTACAATGGTTCTTTAAGATAGGCAACCATAACCAAAGTACTTCTTAATTTACGTTCCTGTCTGAACTTATATCACCATCTTCCTTGGGAGCTTCGGTGTAAATAAAATTCACCCCAAACTAGTTCAGTCTCCCCAAACGGAAACACTGGGACTGTTGATCAACCCATCCAGAAAGTTTTAGATCAGAGTGAATGTTTGTACTTTTTATGCTTGGAGATAATGGTTTGTATCCCAGCACTCTATAATTTCACAATTAAAGTAAGGTAGATATATTAGCCTTTCTTTAATCCTAATTATAATACATATTCTAATTCTATTTATTACCTCCCCTTTGTTCAATACTGCAGAAAATGCTTTATAAAACATACTGTTGATTTGAAGCCATCAGAAGCAATACATTTGTGTAAAATGGATGTCATCCAAACCTCAATGACTATTGTACTCATGGTATATCATATAACATTTCAGTAATGCTCTGTGACAATATCATACTCTATACAAGTAGTAACATAAAGAAAGCTACAAAACCCAAATATTTTGGTTATGAATACTTAATCATTTCTTAAAAACTCAAATAATGTTCATGGTCAAACAAAAAGTAGGTTATGATGAGCTTTCTCGTGAGTCTAGAATAGTTTTTGCCACAATAATTTAGTCAAGAAGCTATATCAGTTTTCAGAATTATCGACAGAGCTCACATATAAAGCAACTCTAAAGAACTCAAATTCACTTTCCAGGATCTATCAATTCCTCTCCCATAAACTAATTAGGATTAATAATCCCATTTGCGACCTGAAGCATTTAATGGGAAACGGTTAATTTTCTTGTGGAACCTCCGGCCACACCACTAGGGGACCTCAAAACATAGTAAATATAGGACACAATGCTGTAGAGTGGCAGTTTCCAAATCAGAACTGTGAATACAGATGCGGCAATTATTATTTATTATTTCCATGGAATGATTTGGGAATCACTGTTATAGAAAATTGTTTATCACCTCCAGTCTTCAGGACACACCAACAGAGCATGATCACATATATAGTTGTGAGCATGCAAGACGTTGCTCACGCTTGCGGGCTCGCACAGCGAGCCTGCGGCACCTCGCAAAGCAGGGGCCTCAGTTGCTGGCATGGAGCGCCAAAGCCAGCAACTTCAGCCCTCGCAAAAAAGTATGAGACACGTTACGAGCAATTACGACCTCGCAAAAATCGTCGGCAACCCGCGGACATGAAAAAATTAAAAACACAATAAATACACACAACACATACATAAAAAGCTTCACTACAGCAAGAGGGAGCATCCAGGACCTCAAAAACTGAAGTTACACCTTAATTTAACAAACAATAAAAGAGTTTAGACACTAAAAAATTCTCTAAGCGAGAGAAAAAATGGCCGCCGAACAAAACGAAAACGAGGCTGCAGGACTCTAAACACGCAAAACACCACCAGAAACACGCAAAACACCACAAAACAGCTACGGATATTCCGCCACAGCCACATACCACACATTAGCCGCCATTTTAGAACAATAACTTATACAATGCGGAAGTACACAGCTACGCTAACGGATTTGTCTCGCGCACGCACACTATTACACTGCACACATTCATCACGCTTACACAGCAGCTCCACACCACTAATGCTCCAGCAACATCAAAACAGATTGTTAGCTCTTCAACAGAATGCTTACTGCATATATTACTTGAAAATAGGTAAAGTATATTACTTTATTAATCTATTAGTTATTTTATTATTATACACCAAACAGCATTAGCTCACTTACAATTTCATTGCTGTCATTTTTTGACGGGCAATTCGCTAGTATAATGATATTTCTCAGCTAAGATGGGTAAGTCCATTGTTTGACCAACACGAGTAAATACAGAGATGTTGGTCTAAGTGTATCCAAAGGTCTGGATCTGGGGAAAAAACTGTTCTAGAGAAACGGATATTGTTTTAGCCTTAGTACTGTAATTCACATATTAATCTTACAATATGTGGTGCCCATATAAAAATGTAAGATACGATGCTTTGCCAATTCTTGCATTTCTTTAAACAATGCATTTTATATGTTCCCCTAAAGAAAGAAACATCAAATTTAAAAGCCATTAGTTTAAGTTTGCTGTTACGGGAACTGAACATTGGATTAGCCTGAAAGATTGAACAGGAGGTTTCTCGCACTGTTTTACAGCATCTGTGTTTTATGTTGCAGTGTGTGGTATTACATCATAGACTATTCAGCACTGACTTGTGTTAACAAAAAGTCAAGTAACCAACCGAACGCATATAATGAGAAACATACGACGAGTTTTTAATGTCACTAATTTAGAAGAGCTTGAACCTTTACCAAAGCTAGCCGTATTTCCACAACTACCTAAATGTAATACATGAAGTCTCGGCAAAGCCCTCATAAAGCTGTCATGATTCAACATTGAACTTTCAATGTATTTGTGAAAAATGAGGTGTGAATCTTGAAAGCAAGGCTGAAAAAGGCCAGATGTTGATGAATCGAAGAGTTAATAATCTGAACCTCTCTGTCATTAGAAATTCACTTATAAAAAAGTCAGGGAACGCTTATCTAAACTAACACAGTAACTGCTTTGTATAACATTTATTTTTTTATATGTGCAACGTAATTGTTTTTATTGGGATTTGACAGCTATCTTCCCAAGATGGTTTATATCTCTATGGATTAACAATGCGTTGACCTAAAATAAATTAAGATGACACCTACAAACTTTATTATAATAAACACCAGTGCTGTTGGGACAAATCTAGTCTAAATAAGACTGACTGATGTTTATTACTTTGAGAATGCTATGTCCTTTATAAACATGATCAGTTTAATAGAGATGGAAGGGCCAAAGATAGACAACTATGAACAAATGATCTAAGTCAAGAGCATGAGAAGTAACGCATGTTATGGTTGTTTCCATATGTATTATTGATAGCTGGAATCCATTATAGACATGAAGTAATGCAGGCCTCTAACTTTATAGTAGACGTTGGCTGCCTTTTGGGTTCCCTAAATGTTTGTTAGTAAAAGAATAAGCAGAACTGATGGAAATGTATAACTATAAAATATAAATCACTGCCTGCACATCTTTTTATTATAAACCAAATAGTAAGTTGGGGTGAGCAAGTTGTTTTCCTTTAAATGTCTGATATGGATCACTATCCTCACATGTAACATTACAACACCACTGTGGTCTATATGTGAGGCTCTTTTCTTCTTTTTCTGAGCTACTTTCTCAGAATGGCAAGTCCTTGCAAACTACAAGCTTTTCATTAGTTATGTTGTAACCAGGAGTGGTTTCAGCCACCACATTGCCACTGTACAGAAAGAATCATCCTATACATTCAAAGTCTTCACCCATCACAGGTAGTTGGTCAGCAGAAACCAAAATGGTAGGTTCCACAGCAGTATAATTGCATATAAGTAGTAATACATTAGAGCCTCTTATTGACTTATGCAAAAACATTTTGCATATTGTCAGCTGTAGTTATTCAAAATAGAATGTGTTAAACAAAAAGCAACTGTGCGTTGTTCAGTCGTTTCCAACTCTTTGTGACCTTAATGGCAGCCAGGACGTCTGGGAGTATTTGGCGAGTTTCGGCACTTGAAAATCCGCTAAGCAAGAAAAAAAATGGCGGCTGAAAAAATGAGAAGGAAACTACACAATCCCAAACCGTGCAAAACACTGCCAGCCGCATAAGACTTTTACCCAGGAACATACGAGGTACAAAATACACTATTAGAAAGGATGGAAAATCCTCGCGAGCCGCATAACACATAGACAATCTCCGACTGTTTACAACACTAACTTGCAACTAATAACATTACGAATCTAAAATGGCACTTTACCCGACTAAACAAACGGTTTGGACTCGCGTACGCAGCCTATTTATATTGCACACTTGGCACATTGATGACACTTTCTCCTCAGGTCAGCAACAGTCCAACTGTACAGGCCGCAAATGTGGACCCTCGCAAAGCGAGGGGCTGCATTTGGGGAACGGGACATAAACTGCAATGAGCCAAAGGCTCATTGCAGGCCGCAAATGCGGACCTCGCGAAGCGAGTGTCCGCATTTGAGGAGGTGGAAGCTCTACGGCGCTTCACTCACGGTTAAAAACAAACCAGAAAAGCGGGACTTAGAAAAAAAAACATAACGCACAATGAGGAATGCGAAACGCGTACATAAAAAACACTTAAGTATTAAAACAAAACATAACAAAAACATCACACACAGCACGGGGGGCCAGCCAGGAGGCGTTTTCAGGTTAGGTTTAGAGGGTTAAGGGGTTAGGGCCGGCAAGGGGTGTAGCGGGTAAGGGTTAGGGTCAGCAAGGAGTGTAGGGGGTTAGGGGCTTAGGGTTAAGGGCTTAAGGAGTACATTGGGAGGCGGGATGTGAGTGCGGCCGGCAACAGGAGGCTTCCTGTGCCGTGCGTGCACATAACAGGATAGATCCTTATTTTTACTGCATCCTTCCCTTTTTGTTTATAAGCTGATTATGTCTGTTATTTAACT
Source organism: Discoglossus pictus (assembly GCA_027410445.1). NCBI lineage: Eukaryota > Metazoa > Chordata > Amphibia > Anura > Alytidae > Discoglossus > Discoglossus pictus. Next base: position 282,469,160 of record CM050166.1, on the reverse strand, counting down.
CAGGTGGGTTTGTCCTTCTAATCTAATAGGTTTTCCATTAGTCTTATTGAAAGTACAGGCAGTTTTGAATGCTACATTACTATTGCACAGATAGAAGCTTCCTGTATATTCAAAAACTCCTCCCATCCCAGGAAGCTGACCAGCAGAAATCAAAATGAGAGATTTCAAAGAAAGAGAATTGCATATTCAAGGTAAAAAGATAGAGGTTGATTTGTGTAGTTTTTTACAATTTAAACACATTTTACCTATTTTATGTGTAGTTCTTCAAAAGAGGACTTCAGTGTTGAAAAAATGCTTTAACAGTATCCTAAATATATGCTAATATAAAGGCACCATAAAAATAAATAAATAACACTCAACAGTTAATTTACATATTTAACAATCTGGACCAGATGTAAGAAGCCAGATGTAGGGAATGTAAGTGAACTTGGGAACATGTACATGCATTTTACATCAGTGCTTCTTAACACCAGTCCTCTGGGATCTATAAAAGGACAAGTTTTAAGCATCTCACTCTCACTTCTGGTCTTCAGAAGAAAAAAAAAACATTGCTTCGTTGATACTCAAGCAAGAATATCCTTTACAATTCATCTGTATGGAGTATGTAAAGACTATATTTGAGGGTTAGTGATTTTGAGTATTAGCAAGATTCACTAAGGTCCTCATAGACTGTGAAGAGGATTTCTGTGGCTGCAATAACTGTTATTTATTTATTTAAGTTATTACAAAACAGCAATTACAGTTTTAGGGACCCCTTTGAGTTCTTGTAAGAAGGTGATTCAGGCCTTTTATGATACATGTGACATGTGCAAGAGAACCATATCCTATTTTTGTAGATAAATAGATAGATAGATAGATAGATAGATAGATAGATAGATAGATAGATAGATATAGATTATTAGGTTTATTTAGGTTTATTTAGGTTTATTTATTTTGCCCATTCCATTGCACACTAATCATTATTTATATACTAGCGAATTGCCCGTCAAAAAATGACGGCTATGAAATTGTAAATGAGCTAAGGGCGTTTGGTGTATATAATGTGGCTGATGTAGCGTTGCTCGTTTTCTAGGTCGTGCAAGTTTTTCGGAATATCCGTAGCTGTTTGGTGGTGTTTTGCGTGTTTAGGGACCTTTAGCCTCGTTTTCGTTTTGTACGACGGCCATTTTTTCTCTCGCTTAGGTGATTTTCGGGTCTCTAAACTCCGAAATTTGTGGTTAAATGGAAGTGTAACTTCACTTGCAGAGGTCCTCGGTGCCCCCCCTTGCTGTGAGTAACCTTTTTATGTGTTTGTTGTTTGTAATGTTTTTGGGGTTGCGCGGGTTGCGTCCTTGTTTTCTAATCTCGTAGGTGTTTTTCGGCAAATAAGTAGCTGTTTGGTGGTGTTTTGTGTGTTTAGAGGGCTGTAGCCTCGTTTTCGTTTTTTTCGTCTGCCATTTTTTCTCTCGCTTAGAGAATTTTTTAGTGTCTAAACTCTTTTAATTTGACTTAAATTGAGGTGTAACTTTAGTTTTCGAGGTCCTGGATGCTCCCTCTTGCTGTAAGTAAGCTTTTTTATGTATTTCTTGTGTGTATTTGTTGTATTTTTCATGTTTTGATGTGTGTGTGTTGCGGTCGATTTTTGCGAGGTCATAATGGGTCGTAATGTGTCTCGTATTTTGTTTGCGTTACAACGTAAATTTTGCGAGGGTCGCAGTTGCTGGCAAGGGGCGCCTTTGGCTCTCCTTGCCAGCAACTGCGACCCTTGCTTAGCGAGGGCGGCAGGCTCGCTACGCGAGCCCGCAAGCATGAGCAACGGCTCGTATGCTCACAACTATATATGTGATTTATGCAAAAAAAAAAAACAGGTCACATTAAAATTTAAATGGACAGAAGTCCCAAATTTGTTATCATTTTATCTAAACTATAGTTTAGAAAATGTACATTAAACTAGACTGAAGCTCTCACAAGAGCAGGTGTCTCATCTCCTCTTGTACCAGTATAGAGGTGGTCCACTGCTTAAGAATGAGATACATTCCTGAGAACGTCTTTAGACTAAATTTGGATTTCACTCAGATCCCTGATGAATAATAATATTAATAACAATAAGAACAATAATATTAATAATAATAATAACATAAATATAATATGTGGTAATATTAACACAGTGTAATACTGTATTAATGATAATAATAGCAGCCCTGTACTGTAATAAAAAGTAAAATAATTTATTGTGATCTTTCTTTTAATTCAAATAAACAGAAACTCATACAAAAAGCCTTGGGAGCCCGTTCTTAAGTAGGGGTCGTCTGTAACCCAGGGACCACCTGTATATGTACAAATGTGCTATATTATTTGGTCTTGAAATGCACTGTATGTTCAAATGTTATCAAGATATTTATTCTACCCCTAGCTCTACCGAATATGCAGGTCCTCTTAATATAAAATAATAATCATTATAATAATAATAATAATTATTCAATTTATTCAAAGATACAACTACTTTTATTATTTAAAAAATGCTTTTTCAACATGTGATAACATCTGAGACGATAGTGTACCTTTAAATGTAATCTTAAATATTGAAACTGAGCTCCTTCTGGATCGCTACCTAGTCGTGGTGAAGGGGCTTGTATAGCTCAATGAAGCTGTGAGCTATACCATGTAGGGCCACCCAAGATAGACAGGTCAAAGTAGAGAGGTCAGACAAATTGTGGTGACAAGAGAAGGAACTGGCAACCCATTCCAGTATATTTGCCAACATAAACTTATGGATAACTACCGCCTGGGACATGGTATGCTTTGGTTCATATGGTCATGGAGAGTCGGGCATGACTGAACAATTGAAACTGAGAAACAGTGCTATAGTGTCGGATTAGTTTCACATGTATAGATTGAACCGTCATATTTTGCAAAAACATGCAGAACAGGTGATACTTAATCCAAAATCACTGTCCTCCAAGGGATTAAACCAAACTTCTCTCAGATGACAGCAAAACAGAAAGAACTACCACTGTGCTTCCTACAATTAGCAATGAAGGCTTGTTCTCTAGTTATAATTCAAGGGTGCAAAACACAGCAGACCACCAAATATTTCCTTGAACATATTTGCTGCAAGTAGTTTGGCTCAGATATTACTTGGCCCCCAAAAAATATTTTGCACAATTTGTCACGCTACACTGAAAATATTTTAAACAGGCCAACCCGAAACATTATACCGACCCTGTACGTATCACATGCCATTGATTTCCAGTAGCCAATATCACGATGGGGAAGAATGTCAGCTCCTTACCCAGTAACAGATAGTCCCTCTAGTCTTTTGATTGAATAGTAGAGCAGGTGGTAACTGACCTATAAATTAGCCAAGTCTTGTGGTAAACAGGCTCTATTCTGCAGTGAGAATTGGACTTTCTAACATTTCAGAAAAGTTATGACGGCTTTATGCACTTGAGTACATAACTGACATAACTTTGGTTTTATGGGAAGTGTTGGATTTACTCCATGTGAAATACTAGTGTTAATATACAGAAGTACTGGATGTCATTTAAAATATAAAACATAATTCAGTGTAATGGATTTTGTCTTGCGTGCTCTAAAAATAAATAATTTACATATAGAAAATTATTACTAATTATTGATGCACTATAACATTTCACTGAAACGCAGGATGTAAGTCAACAAAAAACTAGGTCAAATGGAAAAAGATGTTTTTTTTACTACCTATTTTTTCTTTGCCCTTTATCAATTCTAGTTTTTCATAAGAGCAAATTAAAAATAATAGACTTCAGGCACCATTGTGGAGCCTAAACAACAGGGGCTAGATATTTTAATTAGACATTCACAATTAATAGAATTTATATTCAATAGTTAAAAAAAAAAACAATATTCAATATTACCTTACTTTTAAAGATAAAACTTAGCTGCCACTGGTTTCCACCGAGTATAAGCCAATGTGGGAGGCGGCTTTGTGTACTAAATTTTTAGACATAAAGTTATATCAACACAATGCACTCTATAGTCTAAAGTCTTGCTTTTGCTTGGGGTCAGCCAATAAATTATTGTTTTGCCTTGTATCCAATCAGATTGTTTTTAAAATCTCTACTTTGATGATCTTACTCGTATGGAAAAAATAATCTAAAATTGAAACTAATACTCTAATCTTTAAAAGTGAACTAAATAGTGATTTTTTTATATATTATGCATCATTAAATTGGAAGCTCTTATTGTTACTGCACTTCAGTTGTCCTTTAGATGTTTTTACATACATTTCTGCGGTAATATAGTGAGAAGCATCTCATTTACTATTCCCCCTACATACATCTAATTGATATCAACTTTCCTGTAGCTATATATTTCCTATTTTATACTATTTGTGTAAATGGTGAATGTTAGTGTAGCTTGTGACACTCTAAAGATCCATACTAATATGTATATCAATGTTTACAGCATATTTACTGTATTGGTCCGAATATAAGCCGCAGCTTTTTTTACGATTTTTGAGTTTGCGAGTTATGGGTGCGGCTTATATTCGCAACCGTAAAAAAAATCACTGCTGATTTGCGAGCTTGCGAGTTACGTGTGCGGCTTCTATTCGCAAACGTAAAATTACTGCCGATTTGCGCGATTGCGAGTTAAGGGTGCCAATTTGCGTGCTTGAGACTGCGGTATTGTAGAAATTGAATACCGATTTACGATTTTAGCGATTCTAACATCCTGTAAAGCCTGTAACCTGCAAAAAAAGCTACAGTGCTAATTAGAAAGCCTGTTTCTTGCAATGGCTGATCACTTGGAGAGACTTTTTCTCTCCGATTTTAAGGGTGCGGTTTATATTTGAGTACTATCTTTTTTCTATTTTACAGGTGCGGCTTATATGCGGGTGCGGCTTATAGTCGGACCAATACGGTATATAAAATATGAAACAAAAATGAATATCAAATTGTATAAAGTATAAATTACACACCAAAAACACCAAGACCAACTTTGCTGTTTGGGGAAATGTATTAGTTATCCATACTCAATGGAGGCTTTAGATGGCGTTTGCTCCAGTGCACAAATTACTCTGGCTTTTGACCAGTATTTATTCCATCAAAAGATTTTGGAACATTTTTGTTGCTAAAGTTGGCATTTCCTGCAGCCTCTTAAAAAATTGTGCACGCACTGATGGTTCCCCATAATGTTTCTATGAATCTGTTTTCTCCACCCGGCAGATGTTACCTATTTAAAATGAAGGCAAAGTTAGAAGTCGCACATCATGGTAAAAATAAAAATATATATGAGGTGCCAGAGTCATGAAAGCATTGAGCCACACCTAAACATGACTAAACATGGACACAGTAGGATGTTGTTTGGGTGGTTTATTTGTAAACAGAAACACAATAAATACAATGAGATGCTCAACTACCAGTGTGTACAATTGAATGCATGATCCTTGGTGAACGTACCAGTGACAGCTGTATATGGTAAATGGATTTTATCTGTAATTTCCATTATTTCTCCAAACCTAAAATAAAATGGGTCAGAGGTAATTAGTGATGCTTGGAGACCACTTGGAGAACTTCCCCAGTTTCACATTATCCCTTGATGCATATGTTTTAAAAACCGACATGTCAAGAGTTATCCGAGCTTTACACTTTGGGCCTCATTCAAATGCGATTCGGCCAATTGAATAGAGCTCTATATAAGCATATAGCATTTTTTTTACAGAAGTTTTTAGTTAGTGAACTTCTATCCAAAAGCAAGGTCTTCACTTACTAAAAATTTCTGTAAATAAATATGCTATGTGCTTATATATAACCCTATTCAATTGGCCAAGTCACATTTGAATAGGGCCCTTTGCATGTACTGTTCACTCCTATTCCTAACAGCAACAATTTATCTAAACTTTGCACTAACATTTCTATATTTTTCACACAATTTTCAACACAATTCCAAATGAGATATTGCATTTTATAGATACTCTTACACAGAAAAACACTATTTAAAACTATTTGGTTGGCCCTTAAGTACATGTCCTACCAAAGGAGGTGGTGACATCGGATTTGATCGATAATTTTAAAAAGGGATTGGATATATTTTTAAATAAAAAGGGCATTTAGGGTTATCCTGTATAACTAGAGACGAAGGATTATTCATCCAAGGAGGAATCCGATTGCCAGTCTGGAAGGAATTTTATTTGTTTCCCTTTTGAGACAATTGGCAATGTTTCAATGCTTTTTTTTCTGTTTGCCTTCCTCTGGATCAATTAACAATAAATTAACAATTAACAATTAATCTGCATATTACAGATTAGATGAGATCTAAAAGGTTGAACTTGATGGACTAAAAGTATTGTTTCAACTTCTATTACTATGTAACTATGAATTGTATTCTAAGTAATTTTCACATGTCATAATCTGTTTTGTATTTTAAATTGTCATAACATATGGGGGAGGTAAAACAGAAATATGGAGGAGTATGTCACACAATTATAAATGACTATTATAACATTTACAACTAAAACAATCTGTTGGAACACAATGGTTATGTCAAAAAAATAATATACAAATGAGAACATTTATGTCATAGCAAAGTACAATCAATAAATAATAGGTTATTGAAACAATCCATAATGAAAGTAGTATTCTCATAAGGAGAGAACTATGTATAGGTTAGATTTTGTAATGGTTTTCTTATTAGATGATAGTATTATACTTAACAAATTTTAAGGATTCTCTAATGCATTTGGTGAATATCTTGAAATGTTTCTCCAAAATGTATTTATGTCTAGATGTGTGTGTGTTTCTGGTTAGATGGAAAGTATGGCCCCTATTCAATTGCAAGCCTGCAGATTACGTTATACAGGCCGTATGTCTGCGGGCTTGCTGTGGGCTTGAACTCTGCAACAATTACGGAGCAATTCAACTGAACAAGCCCGCAAGTCAAAAACGGAAACCATGCAGTTGTATGTAGCATTTCAGAGCGTGAACATGATCAATTAAGCAAGGCCGTAACTACTCATTTAGAAACAGCCTAAATTGGAAAGCAAGTCTCAGTAGTATAACCCTCTCCCTTGTGCAACAGACTAGCTTGAACAAAAGTAGGGCCAGCTAAATGTATGATTTTTGTTTTTTACTTATGTCTTTGATAATGTGGGGAAGAATTTACTAAGCATCTCAAGTGTCTGAGATAAAGAGAGAATGGCTGTGACTTCAATGTTCACAATAGGAAATCATTGTGAATGTGGGGATGCACACCTCATTCAATTAGAATTTTGGCAATTGAATAAGGCTCTATATAAGCACATAACATATTTTTTTGACAGAAGTTTTTAGTTAGTGAAAACCTTGCATTTGGATAGAAGTTCAGTAACTAAAAAGTTCTGTGAATTTTTTTTGTATGTGCTTATATAGAGCCCTATTCAATTGGGCAACTCTGAATTGAATGAGGCTCATAGTAAGTTATCCCCATTGTTAGCATGTTGCATACTTTAAATAAGTTTTTAGTTAGTAAGCATCTATCCAAAAGCAAGGTTTTCACTAACTAAAAACATCTTTAAAAAATATATGCTCTGTGCTTATATAGAGCCCTATTCAATTGGCCAAATCGCAATTGAATGAGGGCCCATGTGAATAAGAACTAGACAACTCAAAGCACCAATAGTAGCAATATTTTAAACAGCTCTTTAACCCAAACAGCTATGCCCTCATTCAATTGCGATTTGGCCAATTGAATAGGGCTCTAAATAAGCACATAGCATATTTTTTTTAAGAAGTTTTTGGTTAGTGAAGACCTTGCTTTTGGATAGATGCTTAATAACTAAAAACTTCTTTAAAAAAATATATGTTATGTGCTTATTTAGAGCCCTATTTAATTGGCCAAATCGCAATTGAATGAGGGCCTTGGTCTATAAACTAAATGCATTAACTACATCAATTAATTGCATATTCTGTGTTTTCCACCCTTTTCTGGATTAACGTTTTGCTTTAATATTGTCTGCACATGTATCTCTAATGTTAATTAATGGTGAACTAAAAGATAGGTTTAACATGAAGTGTGAGTAGACTGGCCCTTATACTGGTTCTAGACACACGCAGGCACTTTATAATGCTCAGGGTTCTGTTTGTACAGCAGTGCTGAGACACAATCATCTGGTGAGAGTTATAAAGAATTCACAGTATGTGTTTCAAATTAACAGAAGAAAGATAAATGTGCTCCCTTTTATTGCATTACAGCTGACTTGTATGAAGCAGACCAAATTCACTGGGCTACTGATGTATTCAGTAACTACAACAGAAACCCATGTGTACAAAAGCAACGTATAACAGTATTACTGCAAAAGAGCTGATACTGTGTCATGGAGATTTCATCCAAAGTGTGTCCTTAAAGGACCACTATACATCAAGAAAAACAACTTATTTGTGTGAGCTATAAAAATATATATATATATTTTTTAGAGAATATCAGTTTATGAATAGAGAATTCTATCTTGGCTTTATTGCATCACTTGCTCAGAGCTGTAGCATGAGGGGCATTTTTTTCTGTTAGTGGAGGGAGGGTTGGAGGAAGATGGAGTGATCTGGAGGAATTGTTTGATGTGTGAATGTGATTTACATAGACACTATCTGTCTTCTCCCTAAGAGGCCCAGAAGCAAGTAGCTTGCATCAATAGATGCAATCACTGCATTCAAGAAATTTAAAAATGTAAAAAACATCTTACACAAAACTACCATGGATTCCTCCAGATTCCAGGAGAGGCATCAACAATTATACATGTTTTTCTAATTACAAAATAGCTTTATGACTTTTATGTGTCTAACTAGCGAATTGCCCGTCAAAAAATGACGGCAATGAAATTGTAAGGTAGCTAAATTAGTAAATGAATATAGTGTACCTATTTTGAAGCATTGTGATGAAGAGCTGGCAATCTGTGTTGATGTTGCTGCAGCATTAGTGGTGTGGAGCTGCTGTATAAGCATGCTGAATGTGTGCAGTGTAACACTGTGCGTGCGCGAGACCAAACCGTTAGCGTAGTCGTGTACTTCCGCATTGGTGTAAAATGGCGAGTAATGTGTGGTATAGGTCTGTATCGGAATATCCGTAGGTGTTTTGTGGTGTTTTGCGAGTTTAGAGTGCTGTAGCCTCGTTTTCGTTTTGTTCGGCGGCCATTTTTTCTCTCGCTTAGATTTTTTTTTAGTCTCTAAACTGTTTTATTTCGAGTAAAATCGAGGTGTAAGTTGCATTTTTGAGGTCCTGGGTGCTCCCTCTTGGTGTAGGTAAGTTTTTTATGTATGTGCTGTGTGTATGTATTGTGTTTTAAATGTTTGTATGTCGGCGTGTTGCGTCCGATGTTTGCGAGGTCGTAATGTGTGGTAACGTGTTTCGTACGTTGTTTGCGTTCCTCGTAAAATTTTGCGAGTGTCGTAATTTGTGTGTCGTGTTTTTTGAGTAGCGACGTGAATTTTGCGAGGGTTTGAGGCCCTTGCCCAGTGACCTCGCCAGCAACTGAGTCCCTCGCTTCGCGAGGGGCCTCAGTTGCTGGCATGGAGCGCCTTCGGCGCTCCATGCCAGCAACTGAGGCCCTTGCCCAGTGACCTCGCCAGCAACTGAGGCCCTCGCTTCGCGAGGGGCCTCAGTTGCTGACATGGAGCGCCTTCGGCGCTCCATGCCAGCAACTGAGGCCCTTGCCCAGTGACCTCGCTACGCGAGGCCCGCGGCTCGCTACGCGAGGGCCGCGGCTCGCTTCGCGAGCCACGGCCCTCGCTTCGCGAGGCCCGCGGGCTCGCTACGCGAGCCCGCAAGCGTGAGCAACGACTCGTACGCTCACAACTATATATGTGATTATACTCTTAGTAAGACTCTGTTTTTAAACATATATATGTTTTCATTTAACAGTGGTGAAAAAATAAAATGTAAATTGTTCATTTAGTAATAAATCATATATATGTTGTGTAAAATAATACATTTTCATTTGTTTGTTTTAGCAATAAAATCAGTATTTAAAAAAAAAAAATTCAAGGCAGCAGATAAAATATGTAGATTTAAACTTAGCATTGTTGCTTCTAGCAGATCTTTCCTGTTATCATCCTGCCACATAATGGTAAGCCAACTGCTGGCCACTGCACGATACTGCGTGCCACTCTTTATTATAGAACCTGTTATCTGCCACTACCCTAACCCTAATCCTAAACCCTAACCCTAAACCATAAACCTTAATCCTAAATCCTAACCCTAAGAACAAAGTCAACAAAGTCTGCAGTGCACAATGGAGTGGAGCAGAGACAGATAACAGGAAAAGTCCCAGATAACAGCAAAAGTCCCAGATCTTCCTCTCTCCGCCCCTTAATGGGTGTCCAGGAGTTGGACAAATATCTACCTAGACTAGTATAGGTCTTTCTAAAACACTGTTATCAAGACAATATAAAAACTGCTATCAAGACCACCCCCATGGGCAGATCGATTCCCACACCCTAGATATATAGTATTGATGAAGTCCAAAACACAAAGCTTCAGATCTAAAGGACCACTGCAAAACGATAAAAACAAATATATGTTTGAAACTTTAAATCTGACAGCATAATTAGGCAGGAAAGTTGTAATACAGCTAATTTTTAATTAGAAAATTAAATATATACTCACCAAAACCCACAAATCCGGCCTTAGAACGCCAATGGTTTTAGCACAGCTTGAATATTACAAGCTCTAAATAATTAAAGTTACACAAAATCGACATTCTATTAGACCGTAGCTCTAAATCGTCAGTAAAGTCTAACCCGCAACTGAAAAAAGTAACAAGTTTCTGTAAAAAATATTGAAGTACTAAGTAGGACTCGCAAGGGCTTTTTCAACATTTATTATAGCTGTAGCAGCAATTAAACACACATTACTGTACTTTAAAAGCATGGGAAGGCATGGAAACACATTAAAATTATTAATACCACAGTCTGAAACCCACAAATATGCAATTAAAAACATTTATTTTTAAAACTTTATTTCTGAGTAATATCTATCTTGGTACTCAAGGGTTAATACATATCATGAAACCCACATGGACTAAAACAGATGATCTATTGCATTTTATAGATTGCTTGATTGCAAGCCTGATCGGCAAATAATATTTATTGGCATTTATTAATTCTTAGCCTCCGATTGCAGATTACATCTAACTTACATGTTTTACCGACGTCATGATGATGGTCTCATTTACTATTGGCTGTGTCTAAGAAGTAAATGATAGGCTTGCTTAAATATTGCCAGATCATATGGTCACGTCCCCTGAAATCCTACTTAAAAAGGCAGGGTTTACATGTTTAGGCTTAAGGAGGTAAATTACAGGCTTGAGTCAATAGAATACATCTAAACATTTAGAGAAAAATACACCCGCAGCCAAACTTACAAGTTTGAGGCATTTGCGGGTTTCTAATATAATGGGGCCCATTGTATGCATGAGCTGTGGGGGGAAGATCTTTGCAGGGACTGTTTGGAAGGTTTAAGTAAGTGAACATAGAGCTTTAAAGCCTTTGATAATAAAATTATGTTTAGATATGCAAACAACACATGGGTAGTTTATTTTAATATTAAAAACAGGGAAAATGTCATATACTATTAAATTCCAATAGCTACATTGATTTCTTTTTCTTTTAAATACTCATTTATTGCTAACCAGCTATTAAATAATCAAATGAAATCCTATTGTATGAACACTACAGTGGTCCTTAAATTTGTATGGATAGCTGGTTGAGAGTCTCCCAGATTAATGAGCCCTCATTCACAGCTAAAAGAAAGGGAAATGTTTCATTGGAGAATGTGCAGAGATTAAGTGTTCCATCTGGAGATTTATTTTTCTGTCCTCTGGCTGGATCTGTGCCTGCCTTTGTTCTGGATCTCAGTAGGGACAGAACCTGCCTAGCCTGGTGATAGGTGTGAAGCAGGGGTCAGGCATGTTCTTATGTGAGAAGCAGCTGCACAAAAGGTTGGGGCTTGCTTGCAGGTGTAAGGGGGGAAAAAGAAAGCACAGGTGGCACTAATAATGCCAGGCATATATCAGAAATGTGCATGTGTGTGCATATTAAAGGCATATTTAAATTTCATGGATTATGAGTGAATGTGATAGAGGATAATTAGTAGTGTATGAAAAAAAATTTGGCATGAAAACAAAATAAACATTATTAAACTTACTCTAAAGTTTTCTAAATCTCTTGAGTTTGTAAGCAGTTGATTATCAGAGTTAACACCTTTAGAAATCCCTGCTAAAATTAGCAACGTTTTGGCAAATCACAGGAAGCTAATACATTGTATCAATCAGCGATGGCAGTTTGTGCAAGAAGGCATCATGGGATATGTAGCAAGGAGGAGCCCAGAAATTGCTCTGTGGATATCTGCATTGTGCTGCTGTTGGCTTGAAGGTTAGTAAAAGGTTAAAATATGTACCCAAATGCAGTGTTTCTATTGGTAGGTTTACTGTGCCTATGTAGCAGGTCTGGGGGGGGTGGAAAACAAGTTGTATTTGTCAATAAAATAAATATGTATGTGTTTAGAATGATTCCATGCAATGTGTGTCTCTGATATAAGCAGCATGTGTTAGATTAGAAAAAGGGAAAAACAGGGAAACTTAGATATATTAATGGACCACTGCAGAATGACAAAACATATATGCTAAGAGCATAATTCATAAACAAACAAAAAAAGTCATACAGCTATGACTAAAAGAAGGGGAAATGATTAATGAGAAAAAAAATGTTAATACCTCTGCAGGACCCTGTAAGGATTCATGATAAGTAGGTGGACGCTGTGTGTGAGAAAGAAGCTCCTGGAGAGCTATGGTTGCATCCTTTGATGGACCAGTGAAGGGGAAGGGATCAATTTATCCAGTTGCCACACAAAGATTTTGGGATTTAGTTGGTTCCCTCCTCCCATAATCCTACACTGATAAATACAAACACACGTCACCAACATCCAGCTCCCAGGATGTGATGTAACAAACACAGTATGGATTCCTATACTGATAAACAGATATTTCAAGAATTTTCAGATTTTCTGTTTTATGCCCATGGGTTACACAGCTGCTAATATGGTACATACTTGACAAACAAATGCCTTTTTTCTTGTACTGCAGTGGTCCTTTCACAACAGGTAATTAATGTTTCCGCTGCAGTAAGGTATTCTCAGATACAAAGGATTACATACTGTGGGCCTCATTCTATTATCGGCCGTAAAATGGCCGCAAGGCTGCGATTCCTTGCAGGGGTTCCGTTATCTTGGAATTCAATTATACGGCCCCGCAAGGATCTCCCCTTACGGCCGGCCGTATATCTTGCAACCGGCCGTAAGCTCAGAAAACTTAAAACGCAAAAATAAATTCAAGACGGCACTGTACAGCTCTGTAAATGCTAGGGATCATATTGGGGGACATGAGGATTAATAGCAACCCCCTCTCAAGCTTGCACATCAGCCCAAACCCGAGTTTACATTAACTGTTTATTTTCCGGCCGCAGCGTGGGCGGGTCTGAAGTTCTCCAAGCACTCTGGACTTTTTACATGGATATGTGACATAAATTAAAAAATATTTTTTTTTACGTATTTGAGTGTAGGGGAATGTTGTGCTATTTTTGCTAACGCCTACAATCACTTTATAGTCTCCTCAGGGTGCAGGATGGCTTTATTTTGGCTTTAGAATGTGCTTATTTGGTGCTAGCGGGACCTTTTTCCTGCAAGTAAGCTGCGGCTCGCTTTTAGCCTTGCAGAGAGGTTTCCAGGGCAATTGAATAGCAACCGGGATTTTCTTGCGGCCGAAACTCTTGCGGCCGTTTTAGATCAAAGGCTTTCCTGCAGCGCGTGCGGCCGCAAGAGATAGCAAGGCACCGGCCGCAAGCCTGCCGGAATCCCCGGCCGGAGGGGAATAGAATAGCAGAATAGCTTGCGGCCGGTCCTTGCGGCCCCGCATCTCCTACGGCCGTTAATAGAATGAGGCCCTGTGTCATTAATTGACCTTTAAAATATATTTTTCCATAGATCCAATTTACAACTTGTACTTGTTGGTTTAAGACAACACAGATTTTAGATGAATGTATCAGAAAACCTTCATCGGACAGCTGTATCCATCTTAATTTTTTTTAGAAACCATCTTAACTTGTTTTTGTTTATATCTCACCTTCCAAAACAATAGTAAGCAACACGCAACACATATGATACACGGTTATAACTGGTTAAGGATGACGTTTTTATCCAAATCAGGGAGATTTATAGAACTCAAAACTACTATATGGCTCAGTTTTCTTTCCATAAATAAATAAATATATCTGTGTTTTTGATAGTTAACAGCAGGGTAAGCTCTTATGGAAATAAGACAGTATCACATTGGAATGTGATTGTTTAAACTGGAGGACATAAGTATACATATAGAGCACTTAGTTTGTATTATGGCCTCTATCATATTTTCATCTGGTTACAATATGTTATAATCTTTTGTTAAATTCTAGGACCCATAAAATACACCATTGTATCAGTTTAGCTTAGGGATATTTTCATAGCCATGGCTTAAAGGGATGGTCTAGGCAAAATTTTTGTTTTAATAAAATGTTTTAAAGGGCAAGAATTGCCACTTTTCATGTTAAACCTATTTTTTAGCTCACCATTAATTAATATTAAAATACACATTCATAATCTAAAAACAGTTTACCTAATTAATGGTTGTTGCTGGGCCCCATCCCACCTCTCTAATTGTTCTGAGCACTTCTGAAAGATTTCATTTAAAATACCACTGATTATGCTTTCCTAGTAAGCCTTCAATAGCATTACCTTACCAAGACCGTCTATTCAATGGTTTCTCTGTTGAAATATTTCACTTTCTTTCAGTAGTGCACGAGGCAATAAGAGAGGTGTGTTGGGGTACAGCAGAGGCAATTGATGAGGCAAATTGTGTTTTTATATTTTCTGGCTAAAGTTTTGATTTGCTGCTGTGTGCACATGTATTTTTTATGTTAATTAATGATGAACTAAAATATAGCTATAATATGAAAAGCAATTACTCTGGCCCTTTATGTAGGTTTATTTAATCATCAATGTAATTTACATATAAACTTTATACACTCTTACTCTTAATTGTGATCTCTTACAGTAGTTTATAATGTAACTGAAATGTTTTATCTAGATGCATTGTAAGAAAAAATCCATTAAAAAAAAGTTGTCAGCTACTTTATTTCTCCCCAAACAGTAAAAAACATTTTGATGTAGGACATTTATGTTCTGGGACTTGTCCCATATTCAAGACAGGAAATGCATTTTTAATTTTTAGTTACTGTATGTTGTTTAACAAATTTATTATTTTATACAAAACCCTTCCTCACCTGTTCTTTCTGGAACCTTATTCTGAAAACATAACTTCAAAATGTTATAACC
Organism: Discoglossus pictus; assembly: GCA_027410445.1. Classification (NCBI taxonomy): domain Eukaryota; kingdom Metazoa; phylum Chordata; class Amphibia; order Anura; family Alytidae; genus Discoglossus; species Discoglossus pictus. The sequence continues at coordinate 282,453,809 of CM050166.1, read as the reverse complement.
CACTTAATTAAATACAGCAAGGCCTTAAAGGTCCAGAGTAAGTGCCAGGTAAAGGGCTGGGAATATCTAGTTTACCACTTTTTTTTCAATCATACATGTAAAAGAGAGTTTTAAACATTATTAAAGTTTATTTTTTTGCAAAACAATATTTAGTATAACTTGTTTAAATGTGCTGGAAACTAATAGGAAATATCTATAGGTGAGCAGAGTATGCACAATTATAGATCTCATTGGCAGACATGCTCAGGTAAAAAAAAAAAAAACATTGACATCACTAATGACATCATATGGGGCATGGTCACACATGCACACAGCTCGTGGATAGGGGGAGACAAATCACAACTACTGAATAATTAAACAACTTCCAGGTGACTCCTATGGCTTCCAAATAATGTGAGTCATATGACAAAAGGGAGATGGAGGAAACCCAGCACACCAGGCAGGCAACATTCATTGTAAAAACATTTTATTCACAGATGGTTTTATTGCTGGCTTTATAAAACACACATTTGTTGAACTAACAAGTGGTGAACTAGATACCAGCAGCCTTTTATCGGATACTTACACTGGCCATTTAATCTGTGCCATTTTGGCATCTACATAGAGGCTTGTGAAAAAATAAATAATTTGTGGACCCATGAAGAAAACTGTAACCTGTTCTTCAAAAATTAAATTTGCTTCCTGCTATTCTTACAAACCTGAATGGGTTTTCCACACTCAATTATATGGTTCCAGATATGGCCTTCACCTCAACTGACTTGTAATTTAAGATCTCCTGAACTGATTTAATAGGAAATGAATTCCTGAGCACAAGTTCCAGGGTTTATTGTTTATTAGGTTGAGTTTCAAACGAATCTTGGCTTTGTCATCATCAGTATTACTAATGCCACAATGAGAAACATTGCTTATCTCCTTAACAATGATCCTGTGGTTTGTTTGAAACGTTCTTTTGTGGAATTCTGTTAATCTGCACTTGAGTATCGCAACTGGAAATTCCTTGTTAACATTATTTTTGTTTAATACAGAAGAATAGAAACATCTGTAATAGTGGGGATTTATGCCATATTACCAAAGTATACGTATATTTATGGGCTAGTTATAGCAGAAATGTTCTTTTTTTTTTACATAAACAATGTATCCTCTGACTATTTGCAGTGGTGAGTATAAAATCTTGCTTTCTTAATCTACAGAAAAAGAATAGAATAAGATATAAAATGAAGTATAATTAGGTGGGTAACACTGAGTTCGCTAGGATTGTGACCCTACACAAAAAATTGTTTGAAAACTAAAAGTCTCACTAAGAGCATGATTAAGCAGGATAAAAGTCATAAATCAGTTCTTAATTAGAAATAAATACATTTATATGCCTCTGCAGATCCTGGAGAACCAACATACATTGGTGGACGGACGCTGTGTGTGTGAGCAGGGCATTTACATTTTTGGAGAGCTATTGTTGCAGTAAATGATGCAAGGTGACTGCTTCTGGGCCAGTGAGACAGAATTACTATTTCAATCTTTTCCAATTATCTTTACAAAGGCTCTCTGTTCCCTCGCTCCAGACATCATAATTCAACTCTGAGGAAGTGATATAACAAACACAGAATGGATTCCTGTAGTTAATATGATTTTATACTTAATTCAGTACATACTTGACAAACAAGTCTTTTTTTTTCTAGAACTGCAGTGGTCCGTTAACTGCAGCCTTTTCAATCACTTTGAGACCCATTCAATTGAGCTTTTGTGAGATCCGGAAGCCCGTAAGTGAGCTTTCAAGCTAATTTCTTATTCAATTGGCATCAATTTGCGGGCTCAGAATGGCTTTCGAGTTACAAGCTTGAAAAAATGGCGATGGTTAAGCTTGTAACTTACAGCCTCCATAGGCCTTTGTCACTTCGCAAGGCTAAAATCGCAAATCGATATTCCATTGCTCAATTTCCCCAAGCCCGCAAATGTATTCACACCCGTAAATGGCGAATGAAGGAGAAGATCCAATGAGTGCTAGACAGGACCCGCAAGGGGCTTAAACACCTATTCGTAGCACTGTGAATGCAAATAAAAAGTCACTAATGCACTGTAAATAACTGGGAAAGTGATGACAGACATTAGAATTGCACAACAGTCCCAAGCACGCAAATCAGCAATAAATTAGATGTATTTTTTATGTTTCATTTCGGGGTTAACTCAATTTCGGTTATCAATGAATATGGACTAGAACAGTATTGGCATTCATTTTCATAATTCTTTATTTTGCAAGTCTGATCGCATATTGGACCCCCGAACCTAATTGATTGACATCTTACCTCCATGTTTTACTGCCGTAATAATGACAGTCTTGTCTTCTATTGGCTGAATTGAAATGGGAGGTTACAGACTTGCTTAATTGATTATGTTCTCGCCCTGAAGTGCTCCGACCCAGTGCATGGTTTACGGTTTTGGCTTCAGGCCCACAACTTGCGGTCTTGAGCAATTGAATAGCATTGCAAATCGGAGACGAACGGGAGCCCGCAACTCACTTGCAGACATTCGGCTGTCTGCGATCTAGTTGCAGGCTTGGAATTGAAAGTGGCCCTTTTTATTCAAAAATGTAGAATCATATATTAAAAGGTGCTCTTAAAATGTTTAAAATAATATCAAAACAATTTAGAATCTCATGAAGAAGTTCTATTGTGGGTGAAACATGTAGAGAGATGTTGTCACAATGATCGTTACAACCTACAACAGTGTCTCCTTGTTAATGCAGCTCCATCTCATCTGGGAGTACAGTGGAAAGCTGCAGCTACTAACTGAATGGACTAAAGGTTTCAGCAAGGTACTCTGCAGATCCTCCAAGATTGGAGAGCCTAGTGGCTCTCCAAGCTTAGAAAATATTAGTGGGTTGGATTCACTACATATTGCAAAGGGTCCACAAAGTTCTACACTAAGGCTGTAGTAGCATTTTACCACACAAGGAAACAAACACCACAGCCTTCAGCAAATGATTTGCAATCCTTGCAGAACTTGGTGACTCTGAGGAATATAGAACATGTGTAAGAGTGGACTACAAAATACAAGACAGATTATCTACATTTAAAATATATTGAAGTCACTTGTCAGTATCCGAGTAGATGTTTAATGGACAAAGTATTTTATTTGGTTATTGGGACATGGACGTTTTTTTTATATTTGTTGCATCAAGAAGAGGGAATTTGAAAATGTGTCAGTGTATTTTCTTTTTTGGGGAAATAAAGGTCTCAGAGCACAAAAATGTATTCAGAAATGTAACTGCTCTTAGGGGCTTGCCCTCTGCTAACCAATGAGATCTAAAGAATACAGTATGCTCTCTGTATTTACTGTTAGTTCCAATTAAGTTTAAACAGGTTTTACTTCATATTTTTCATGCAAAAAACTACTTTTATAGTGTTAAAAACATGCCCTTTAAAATGCTTGAAGAAAACCAAGTTGTATTCCATGTCCATTTAAGGTCGCTTTTGCATTTACTGTGACGTTTCCCTTTACTATTCTGCCCAGCAGACTGAAAACATTGTAGACCTATTTATTTGATTAGGCCCCATGTCAGCACTACATACTGAATAGAGACCTAAGACTTCAACCCGAAGCTTGAGGCCCTAACAAGCTTAGCATTTTAAGAACAGGATGTGGGGCTCATACATAGGGTCTGGTGCACTGACTTTCCCCTGATTTTATGTATTCAGACAATTTATGGATGAAATGAAATCCTTTTAGGTAAGATTTATTGAGGATCTTGAATTACAAAGTCCCTATAGTAGTGCTGTATGACGGAGACATTCTAGTCTGCCAGCAATATCCCTTTAGGCACTCGAGTCAAGTGAATTTCTATTTGCTTTATTAACTAGTTGAAGACTTGGGGCCCACCATAATGCGTTTCACCTGTTTCAATCAATGTCCTGTTGGAATGTTGTTTCTCAGAAGATTATGTAGATGATCGCCCTAGAAATCTGAGGTAAAATACCATATAACAATTACTCTTTAAGTGTTACTTGGGGCAGGTTGTACTTATATAGTTGTCTTTTCTACAGTCTCTGTAATATATGGAGACAATAATGACTACATTTTTTTTTACATACCAACACAAGTGCTGGTGACTTTATTTTCATCAGTCTTTTCACCATTTGCACTGGGGCAGCTGCTTCTGCAGGGGGTTCAGCCAGTAAAACTAGGCCCATATCATTCAGCTGGACAGACCCACTCACCATTCACCATGTTTTCCAGATCCTGAAGCAAGCTTCTTTCCAGGGGAATCCATAGGACCGAAATACAGAAACCCCTTAGAGGAGAGGACCTAACCAGTGGGATCCAATCACTGGCCGGTCCAGCTGGTCCCTCCTCTTGATATTTGTTTACATATCTATATGTATTTATTTTTCTCTCTCTCTCTGTATATGTATATATATATACTGATCTGGATTTGTAAATGATGTTCACTGGTTCCTCCTCTGTTGCAATCTGTTTGTTTGTTGTTTTTCTTGTTTGTTTGTTTTTGGATGTCCCTGAAAATTGTGACATTATTTCTCCATGCAATTTAGACTATCAGTAAGGTACATTTGTAATCAATCTATAAGCTTTTTATAAAAGTTATATAAGCAGTTCACCTAATTTCAATGGCCCTTTAATTTTTTTGCATACAATTTCATTAGATTTGTCACAAAAAAAAAAAATGATACGATAGTAATGTTTGATGCCAGTGTTAAAGTAATGTCTCAGCGGGATGTACCGGCAGAGTGACACGGACCTCATGCTATGTGCTGCTTCTAAGGCATCCGACGCAATCTGACAAAGTAGAGCCCGTGGGAAAACATCCTGAGGAAACATACGTTCTCACACTGTTCCCTATTTCTGAAAAGTAAATTCTAGGATTTTTTATCCGTTGGAATAGAAAAGTTGTATTGCAAGTTTTGTAAAAGGTTAGGCAGCTAAACTTTTTACATAGCTTCCAAAAAAGTTACTGACTTGTACCCAGTAGTCAGTCTATCTATCTAACTATCTATATATATATATATCCATCCATCTATCTATCGATCTATCTATCTGTGTAAATACCCTCCCACGGCATGGAAGGGGTTAATAAATAATAAAAATAAATGTGAAGGGCATATGCCACACTCTCATACATAGAATGAGCCTGGGAGTTTACCAGGACCCTCTCATCTCTTAGAGCCCCTATTCCTCCAACACACTTGTGCTTTGGGGTGGGGGGCCATTAACCCCTTACCTAGTCTAAAATAATAATAAGTGCCTCATGGTGGTCTGGGTAGACCCCATAGTACCTGTCCTTTATTGAGGTGCATACATACTCCCAAAGGCTCTATGAACCCCATTGTACTGAATATTAAGCCCCTTACTATTTGGGTTACATATTAAAGGGTTAATTTTAGATGCCATGGGGATCCAAAAAGAACCCTAATGTGTTAGGTTAGTACACCATGAGGGTCCAAGGGGAGCCCCATTTTAGGTGGTTAATATTAGATGCCAAGGGGGTCTTTAGGGAGCTCTGTGAATATTGTAATAGGGCCGATGGGGGTCTGTAGGGACCGCCATAGGTGATAGGTAATATAGAAACTCACTTATTCATTTTATAGGGTATGTAAGAGTGTAAATGAGGCGTCAACCAAAAAAGCAGAAGTTTGACGGCCTCCCATGGTGCTGAGGGGGTCCCAGGGGAAACCTGGGCTCATTTGATATTAGTGGGGGGGGGGGGGGGAGTAGAGGGCGGAAGGGTTGTTAACACCACTATCATTTTTATTTCTATTTAACCCCTTTCTTGTCGCTATTGTGGCAATGAAAAATATAGCTTTAATCATAGTGAGGGCTTTTACTTATCATGTACATTTTTACATGTAGGGTTTAGGTTCACTGAGGGGCACTCACAGGGCTTTCGGAGAGCATTTAGCATTAAACTAGGTTTTTTACAGGGGCCACGATCGTATATAGTACAGGGAACATATCCCACATAACGATCATTATATAAGAATTCCTATGGGGGCCATGTAAAAGCAAAAAGTTCTACACCCATTTCCACATGTTGATTAAGCCACAAAAAAAGTAACCAACACTTGTGTATCTAATGCTGCTTTCCAATTGCAGCTCTTTGCAAGTTATGCTTTAAGAATAATATAGTCACTGTGATAAAGTCACGGATTATTCACCAACTACTGCAGTAGTGATGATAACCGTGCATGTGTTGTTCAAAAATGTAAAGATCATTATTACAAAAACTGTTATTATATCAGGTTCTGAACATGTAAGACATTAAAAAAGTACATTTACTTGTAGTTACTCCAGCATATTCACATATCTTAGAACAAAAATAAAGCAAAGCACTGAGATGTATTATTCAGTTGCGTATGTTTTTATATCGGTAAACTATACTTCTAAATAATATTGTAATTGAGTGTATTCATTATTGAGCTGCTTTTAATCCCTTAGACTGGGTTTAAATGTGATCTCAGGGTTGAATTAACAAGTTTTTTTTATACAAAGCCTTAGTTTTACTTTGACAACTGTATTTACTTGACTCCCAGCAGGATTAGGCAAACTGCCAGTGCATCTCCCTTGAGGTTTAGTGAGATGTGCTGTTCTGACACTAGATGGCGCTAGAGACTAAGAACTCCTCTATAGTCTGTCCTCACTTAACCAGCGCTACATAGATATTGATGTAATAGCTTTCCACGCTCAAATCGTACATTAAAACTATATATATACTAGCGAATTGCCCGTCAAAAAATGACGGCAATGAAATTGTAAGTGAGCTAATGCTGTTGTATAATAATACATTAATAAATGAATATACTTTACGTATTTTGAAGTAATATATGCAGGAAGCATTCTGTTGAAGAGCTGACAATGTGTTTTGATGTTGCTGGAGCATTAGTGGTGTGGAGCTGCTGTGTAAGCGTGATAAATGTGTGCAGTGTAATAGTGTGCGTGCGCGAGACCAAACCGTCAGCGTAGTTGTGTACTTCCGCATTGTTCTAAAATAGCGGCTAATGTGTGGTAAGCGTCTGTAGCAGAATATCCGTATTTTTGGTGGTGTTTTGCGTGTTTCTTGTGGTGTTTTGCGTGTTTAGAGTGCTGTAGCCTCGTTTTAATTTTGTTCGGCGGCCATTTTTTCTCTCGCTTAGAGAATTTTTTTGTGTCTAAACTCTTTTATTTTGAGTTAAATGAAGGTGTAACTTCATTTTTTGAGGTCCTGGGTGCCCCCTCTTGCTGTAGGTAAGCTTTTTATGTATGTGTTGTGTGTATTTATTGTGTTTTTCATTTTTTCATGTCCGAGGGTTGCGGTCGATTTTAGCGAGGTTGTAATGGGTGGTAACGTGTCTTGTATGTTGTTTGCGTTACGACGTGAAGTTTGCGAGGGTTGCAGTTGCTGGCAAGGAGCGCCTTTGGCGCACCATGCCAGCAACTGAGGCCCTCCCTTCGCGAGAGCCGCGGCTCGCTACGCGAGCCTGCAAGCGTTAGCAACAACTCGTATGCTCACAACTATATATGTGATATATATATATATATATATATATATATATGTATGTATATCTATTTGTATAGCACCATCAATATACAAAGAGCTTAACAGATAAAAAACACAATATTAGTAATCTCTTATCAATAGGATGTCCTAATTCTTTCATATTACTGTATATAGCTATGAATCTCTTATCAATAGGATGTCCTAATCCTTTCATATTACTGTATATGGCTATGAATTTTCCATACATCTTGTATAAAGATTGTACCATTTTGTACAGTTGTACAATATATTATTATAGTATATATAGCAGGGGTGTACTTATGTTTTATGCTGCCCTAGGCCCATTTAGATTTATGCACCCCCCTAACGACTACTAACATTACTACTCTTCAATTCCCTTTGCTATATCCTATTCATAAATTTACCACTCAGCTATATAGAAAATTAGAAGTGTATATGTGTCTATGGGAGTATACAGCAAGTCAGATAGTGCCAGGTACATTTACAGACAGAATAATCTCTGCATATAGACTTTTCAGTGAATAGTCTATGCCAATGCACCAGCAACTTCAGGCAGCCTGCTACCCCCTGAAAATGTGCTGCCCTTGGCCTAGCCCTCATGGGTGTATCATGAAAACACCCATTGTAAACAGTTTCTACTATATAAAGTTATATAGTATCTACAAATACACATAATAATTAGTTAAGTTCTTAAATATAAAATAACAAATTAGCTAATATCATTAGTTAATAGATTGTTTTCAGTGTTTCTAAAAATCAGTAAAACTAACATTATTATTATCATAATACACTAAGCAAAACACTTACTAATTAATTTTAATTAAGTGCCTACATTTTGATGAATATATCTAAAAAAAAGTCTTTTCTTTCTTTAAGATGAAATACAACCTCATGGGGTGACCTGTTGATAAAGTAACCCTCATGGCAAAGAATATCTGAAAAAGCATTATATTGATCCTGGATGTATTTATATAAGGTAATCCCGTCATAGCATTAGTATACCAATTGTATATAAAAACAGTATATGTATTCAGTACATATGGTTCATTATGCACTACTCAATACTGAGCCATGTCATTATTTTAAAATTATTGTTAGTCTAAACAATTTATTTAGCATTATCATCAATTTCTACTAAACCTAATCCCATATCATCATGTTTTTATACATCCCAGTTTTTTTACACGACTTCAAATGAGCTCCCACCAAGAGCAGTCACAGAAGCACAAGACATTGCTAGGTAGATGTCAAATAATGAATGACCTTTTATTAATTGTTCGGTTTTTAGTGGATGTCTGAACAAACCAAAGAGCCTTTCTTCTACTTAGTAACCGTGTTTTCCTTTCCCAATTGGTAATACATTAAGAAGCAGTTTGGTTCGAGTCAGACAGGAAGCAGACATAGAAAAAAAATCTTAAAGGAAGGACATAAATAGGTCAGAAAGTTAATTTCTACAAACCTCATAAAAGTGAATTTAGAATTGTAAACATCTTTTTTTTTTTCTTTCACATTGTTTATAAGTAAACATTTTAGGTGTATTTATACGTTTTTTAATAAATGGTTCAATTTATTCACAGTCATAAAGTCAATATTTTTTTTTTAGCTTGGAAAGTGCTTAATGTAGTTCACACTTAAAGTTCAAACACATAGTAACATTTATACAAAAATATATGGGTCTGAATTATTGGTCTCATAGTGGACAGTCCCTGAGTTATCATAAAATATAGTCTGAAAAAGCTTGTCTGAACGGTAAGGTGTTTGTGAAAGGCCTGAAACTGCACATACTGTGGACCGAAGTCTGAACAGTTCCCTTGAGGACCGGAGGACATTCCAGTTCCTGAGGCCTAGTAAAGCCTTACTCCAGACCACACATTACCCCAGGGCATGGATAATGGGTATCACTATATATCCCTTTAGACATGTATGTAAACAACCAACAACATTCTCCAGCTGCTTTATCATGGTAATGTGGTAAATGCCACTTATCTAAGCTAAGAATAAAAGGAGTTATGATATCAACACACAATGCCTGTTATTTCTTGTCAACACATGAGCCTAGTATTACCAAACTATAATTGTATGTCTAGTGAGAACATATTACTAAATGCAATGCTACTGAATTTTCAAGAAGTGTAAGGAATTATCACTAAACACTATTGTACTATATTTGGGTAATGTATTAAATCATGTAATATGTTAGATATGTTGCTCTTAAAATGTCCTGGAAAGTGTGGTTATTAATTTTTAAAATTTACAAAAATCTGCACCGTTGATCCCTAGGTTCCATTTTGTATGAATAAGGTTCCACTCCAAGACATAAAGCCTTGGGGTTTGTTTTGGAGTTATTTACTTTACTTATGCTGTGGTGTTATTTTTAGGTGTGTGGAGGAAAGGGAGTTTTTAGGTTCCATGTAAAAAGTAACTATTGTAGACTGTACGTGTTTACAGATATATTTTACTAATAGTATTATTAATTTTTGATGGTACTCCCAAGAAGTTCCCAATTACGCAATGGGGATTTTCCAAGCACATGCGGCACATTGTGTACTATTAAACATTGATCTCCCTACTTTACTCTGTTTCTAAAGAGAGAAAACAGACATGAGATTATTCACTAATTACATGTATAGAGCTATGAAAATTTCCATATAGTAACTATTCACTTTCTTTGCATATGTGGAAATGTGTATTTGATTAGAATACATGGAGATGCCCTATGGTATTTACCTTAAATCTATTAACAGGAGCATATTAAGTTTTTATGCTGCCCTAAGTCCATTCAGATTTGTGCACCACACCCCCACCTCATTTTGTCTACTCTCCTTGCTATATTCTAAATTACAAGTTCATGTAGATATATGGGGCCTCATTCTATTGCGATTTGGCCAATTGAATAGGGCTCTAAATAAGCACATAGCATATTTTTTTAAAGAAGTTTTTAGTTAGTGAAAACCTTGCTTTTGGATAGATGCTTACTAACTAAAAACTTCTTTAAAAAAAATATGTTATGTGCTTTTTTAGAGCCCTATTCAATTGGCCAAATTGCAATTGAATGAGGGCCAAAGTACGCAAGAAGTGTCAGGCACACCTAGGCCCTCATTCAATTGCGATTTGGCAATTGAATAGGGCTCTAAATAAGCACATAGCATATTTTTTTTAAATAAGTTTTTAGTTAGTGAAAACCTTACTTTTGGATAGATGTTTACTAACTAAAAACTTCTTTAAAAAATATATGTTATGTGCTTATTTAGACCCCTATTCAATTGGCCAAATTGCAATTGAATGAGGGCCTTACTATCTATCTCTATAAATTAACAGAATTCTGTTTAATGAAGTGTAAATTGACTAATCCAAACATAAATACATGGTGCCTCATTCAATTGCGATTTGGCCAATTGAATAGGGCTCTAAATAAGCAAATAGCATATTTTTTTTAAAGAAGTTTTTAGTTAGGGAAAACCTTGCTTTTGTATAAAAGTTTAATACATTAAAAACTTCTTTAAAAAAGATATGTTATGAGCTTATTTAGAGCCCTATTCAATTGGGCAAATCGCAATTGAATGAGGCCCATGGTTTCTTACGTACTCATGAATGTTCTAATTTCTTATTTATTGGAATCTTATGGTACAGTACTGAACAAAACCTTGACCAAGTTCCCTATCTTGCTATTCATCTAAGTCCTGAGCAGACTAATTGTTCCCCAGACAAGTCATGCAAAACATACATAAAACAGACAATAATTGTATAGAACAGATTCATTGTTATATCTGAAATATAGCAATGTGTTAAATTATTTGGTTAAAATTAGGTCATCTGCAAAGTCCATTTTTTAAAATACAGACTTAAAAATTCACTGCTTTTTGCCGTGTCCTTAATTACCCTCCAAGAGTGAAAGCAATTAGTTACTGTAACAGACTTGCTACAAATACACTGTTTACCCTCGAGAAGCAGTTATTGTGGAAATCTAAATGATTTCCAAAACTATTTATATAGGGCCTCATTCAATTGCGATTTGGCCAATTGAATAGGGCTCTAAATAAGCACATAGCATACATATTTTTAAATAAGTTTTTAGTTAAGAAAGACCTTGCTTTTGGATAGAAGTTCACTAACTAAAAACTTCTATACAAAATATATGCTATGTGCTTATTTAGAGCCCTATTCAATTGGCAAAACCGCAATTGAATGAGGCCCATAGTGTCTACGAAAAGGATTTAATAATTAAGCAACAAAAATGTGTATCTTGAAGGGATACTGTCACCATTAGACATATATATATATAATAGATAGATAGATAGATAGATAGATAGATAGATAGATAGATAGATAGATAGATAGATAGATAGATAGAGCCAATGGCTCTTAAAGTATAATTTATCTCTATGAAGAGCTTCCATATAGGCTTTCATATAGGCTCCTAGAAACAACCTGTCTGGCTGCTATAAAATCTTCCTGGCTCCTAAGTATTATGCACATACAATCACGCATGTGCAGTTATCATCTGACTAAAGACACTGTATGACCTCTGATTTAACAGTGGACGGGTGCTCCTGTTCATTTCAGATGAAGCTAAAAGTCCTATAAAACCCTGATTGAGATATCCTGCGGAAACTATAATTAAAACCCATAATCTAGCTAATACATCCTGGAGCCTTTAAGTGACTGCCTGAAGACATGCAGCTAAATGTTATATATTGTAATATGCAGTGAAATGTCAGTGTTAACATTAAATGCAATAAATTTGCTTTACATTTAATTCAATTTAAATCTTTAAAAAGTCAATATTTAAGTAACAATGTGATTAAAACAAGTAAACATAAGAAATAATGTCAAGTTAGGAAACATAAATGTATTTTTAGACAAATGACATCTTAATCCTACTCCTATCTTGCAACTAGATTTTGGACCAGAAGTGCTTGGTATTATATTGCTAACCTAGGCATGTTAAAGTGACACAGCAAAGGTAAAGTTATTAAATTATGAATAGTACATATAAATACTAGTAATAATGTTATATAAAGTTTTGAGTGGAAGTGTAAACTAATTCAGGTTGGAATGGGATGTTTTAAGCATAAGTGGTCTAAATACGAGTCTCTTATCAAGGATCATTAATTAACTCTCACAGTGGGTAGCTGATAAGGAAGAAACTCATACCAGCTGATATAAATAATTAAAAAGATACATTATTTAACAATTAAACATCTCTGTGACTATTACCTTTTCTTTGAACTTGTTTATATTCTTGATCACCTTCCTGACCTTTGCTGTGTCCATTTAATATATTCCCTATAAAATTACGGTACCCTTCATCATCTTTATAACTCATTTCCTGTCTATCCAAAGATTTATATAAACAGGTGATAGTGAATTTTACAATAGTACCAAACAAATCTAAAGCCTAATTAATTCCTTATGTATATCAGAGATCCTTACTAAATTGTATCACTTCTGCTGGAAGGTTTATCTTCTCCAAGCTATATATATTAATGTAGTGTTTGTTTTATTATGTGCATCATTACCCATCAATCTGAATATATTTATCGAGAAGATAAACCATAAGTCTGAAAAATCCTTAGATGTCATGCCCCCATATCAAAATGTGATGTTCTCCAGGAGTTCCCCAGCACTTCACCCTATTCAATACCTACACCAGCACTGTTAACTTATTTATTATGCATTACAAAATGCAACTTATTAATGCATAATTTTCTGGTGCAGTGGAAGTTTCATCTGAAGACAGTAGACATATCCTTGTATCCTTGTAGCCTACAACTGCTGAATAGCCCTAACCATACACTCTGCATGATGCCTTGTACCTCCCTAAATACTTTGCATGCCATAGTTTCAAGATCTATGGCCCAAGTAACAATAGAGTACAAGATCTTTTTTTCGAATTCAACAAGCTTGCTTATAAGTTTAAATACTGCCTTTTAATTTATCCTTCTCCATGGTTACAATTATCTATACGTCATCTTCTTGTCAGGGTTTTCTTTAGCGCATGCTGCTTCAAAAGAAAATATTTATGGTTATTAGAATCTAAATCTTTTATAATAATATATTCAGTGAAAAAGGGCTTTTATGACCCTCTCTTTGGGGTGCCAGGCTGTGTTTTGCCCCAGGGGGTCAGTTCAACATGGGAAAGCAGATCAAGATTTGTGTTACAAATTTCTGTGTCTGAGAACTTTCATTGTTGCTGCCAGTTAGTGGTGTTAAGTACAATATATCCATATATAAACAGAAAAAAAGCATTGTCCGTGTTAAATTGAAAACCCCTCCAGTTACCATTATTCACAAGACCTTTGAAAATAAAACAAAGTACTATGGACTGGAAATGACAGTCCTATTGAAATTCCAAGTGACTCTGAGAGAGTTCCTTGACCTCTTATAAGACAGGCCTTTTTCTGTGTACAAATCTCCCCACTGAAGAGCAGTGGGTCAAAATCAGATAGACAACTCATCAGCGTCATTGGTTTCTTTAAAAATAATCATGCACAATAAAAAATGTGATGTATATTAAAATGACTAAGGGTTGTCCAATTTCAGCAATCAAGGGCAGGAATAGACCATGATATAAGAACCCTTCTGTTGCAGCTCATTCAGTATTACTTGAAGGACCACTGTGGTGTAAGCGTGCTCTTTTGAAGAATTTTACTTAAAAATTAACAAAATGTTTTTGGTTTAATGATGACGGACATTTTGTCTTTGTTTGTAAAAGGATTAGAAACCTAGAAGGAGGGGGAGGCACAATGGATGCAGGTAAGATTTTGTATTGACTTCAAATAGCCCCTTGACAACAGTATTCAGTAGCAGAGTTAGACTCCATAGGATAACCTGCCCCCTCTAGTTACAGACAGACTATCAGTCTAAGATGGCATCACACATGACACAATCAGTCATCAGTCACCTAGCTATACATTTTTTTTTTAAATGCTTTTATGTTCTTGTCTTCCATACCTGCTAATGCTATTTTATTACACACTTCACATGCATGTGGAGATTTTTTACCAAACTACAGTGGTCCTTGAAAATAAATAACTCACATGTCCTTAAAACAGAGGTCCTTAAATCATGCCTTACAGAATTTTAAAATGGATAGATCATCTTAAATGTTAGTTAATATACTCCATACATAGTAACAATATCTTTATAGCTCAGTGCTCACGTTTTTAAAGGAAATATGGACGTGAGAGGCCCTCCTTATGCTAAATAAAGTATTGTTATTTCAACCTGCCGTCATCGTCTCGATATTACTTTTTTTTGCTATGATGCAAAACCTGAATCCTACTTTTCTGCTGATTTAGGCTTATTAATCCCCCCCTTAGAATATGTTTGCAATATACACTAACACATATCTGTCATAATGATAAAATAGAGATTTGTTACTGTAAGTAACATGATAAGCATTATTATTGCCAATTCATATTATTTCCCACTGACAGGTCACTGGTAATGAACTACGCGGTGAAAATAACAAAACCAAATCATAAATCTGCATACTTTATAAAACATTGTAACTATGAAGTGGTGCTAAGATACATAATAATATCAGTGTACATATTACACCATTTATTTCCCAACATTTTGTTGTTTTAAGTATAATACTCTATGTCAGTGAAGTAAAAGGAAATATTGCCGGTGCTTTGATGTTTAAAATCAACACCTTGGCAGTGTGCGTTGAACATACAGAGGTATAATGCCTGTGTGGTCCTAGAGGATGGAATACTACTGGGTCTGCTGACAGCCTTTTGACGCTGTATCAACAAAAAGGCTTCATGTGTACATGAAATTCCTGAAGAAACAGACCCCCTTAAACTATATAATTGGAGTTATTCAAAAGAACAAAGAAAGTAGAAAATACAGATTCAGCAAAAAAAAAAAAAATCTACAGGTAAAGGTGATATCATTTATGTTCATTTACAGATTCTTCACTGGTTTCTTCAATTTTAAATAGAATAATAATCTGAGAAAATGCATATAATTTGTCTAAAGGTATAATAGTAAAATGACCATAATCACAAAGGGGGGGACTTATTATTTATTCATTTATTTGTAGAGAAAAATTAAGTTTAAACTTATTTATGAACCCAAAGCCCACTGGGCAGAAAACATGCTTTTTATGACAAATGTATGTGCCATCAAGTTTACATATAGTATTGCTACATATTTAAAAGAGGTTAAGGTGAAATAGGGTTTCCTGATGGTACAGTGGTTAGGATTCGCTGCTTTCACCACTGCAATTTGGGTTTGATTCCTGTCAGGGAACCAAGAGGTCACACCAACCTGAACCATGCAAGGTTGAGCCTGGTCAGTAATGGATGAGAGACCACCTGGGAATACCAGGATCTGTATGCTGCAACCCAATGGAGAACGAATTGCCATGAATACCAAGTGGATCAGAATGGTGTTTTGTGGTCCATAAAGGTCACGGAGAGCCTGACACAACTGAACGACAAACACACACAAGGTGAAATAATCCCTTTGTTATGGCTTTTTTAATAGTTGCTATTTGCTTGTTTTTTTGTCTTGTAAGCACTTTCTTTAGACTGTAAGCTCTTCCGGGTAAGGACACAAAAAAATCTGTTGCGTTATTGTACTGTATAGTCTTTTTGTATCTGTGTACCTTATAATATGTTTAACTTTGTAATTTTTGGCTTATTTTACTGAATATTTTTTCTGTAACTTTGTATACAGCTCTGCTGAAATTGTTGGTGCTTTATAAATAGAGAGTAATAATAATACCTGCTGATAATGAATTGCTGATACATAAGCCACTAATCTTTTCTAGCGTTGATCCTTCTTACTAATAAATATTTTCCCCACATAAAGGTGGCAGCTAAGCCTCATTCAATACATTTGTATGAAGTACCGTATATACTCGAGTATAAGCCGACCCGAGTATAAGCCGAGTCACCTATTTTATCACAAAATACTGGGTAAAATGAGTGACTCGAGTATAAGCCGAGGGTCGGAAATGTGCTGCCCGTGTCCCTCTTGTGCCCTCTGTGTTACCCTCTCTCTCCCGTGTCTCTTCTGCCCTCTCCCTTCCCTGTGTCTGTTCCCCCCTCTCCCTTCCCTGTGTCTCTTCCCCCCTCTCCCTTCCCTGTGTCTCTTCCCCCCTCTCCCTTCCCTGTGTCTCTCCCCCCCCTCTCCCTTCCCTGTGTCTCTTCCCCCTTTTCTCATTCTCAACCTCCCTCCTCAACCCCTCTCCTCAACCTCCCTCCTCATCCTCAACCCCCCTCCTCAACCCCCTCCTCAACCCCACTCCACAACCCCCCCATCCTCAACCCCCTCCTCAACCTCAACCCCCCTCCTCAGCCTCCCTCCTTATCCTCAACCTCATCCTCAACCCCCTCTTCAACCTCCCTCCTAAACCTCACACAGGGGGGTAGAGAGACAGGGGGAGGGGGTAGAGAGACACAGGGGGGTGGGCGGGAGGGGGGGGAGAGTGAATCGAGTATAAGCCGAGGGGGCCCTTTTTAGCCTTAAAAAAAGGGCTGAAAAACTCGGCTTATACTCGAGTATATACGGAAAGTTGTGGTAGGAACCCCCAGGTAATATGCTCAATGTTGCTTGGGATCCCATTAAAGGCTAATTTTTAGAATACATGACTGAGCTTCACTCCAACTCAACTACACATAAAGTAACCAAAGAGTCCATTGCAGTCAGGTCCAATTTTCTAACAAAGACGTCATCCCTGTCCCTGTTTCCACCTCCTTTACCACCCCCTAATAAATATACCCTCATGGACCAGCTTTCAGGAAGCGATGAAACAAACACCAAATACATTCCTCATAAAGAGTCTTCAAATATTCTGAATTTCGTCAAAAAAAATTGTGTGTCCATGGCTGACACATTATATAATATTGTTTGTTTATTACATACTTCCCAATCAAGTGCCTTTTTTCTTAAACTACAAAGGTCCTTTAACAACAGAGGAATGCACTTTGACCCTCCCTTGTTACTCCAATATTTGGCTCTTCTGATAAAAAAGAAACAGAAGTGAAAAATTATATTATCTAATCCTCAAAATTAGGAAATGAACAAGATACAAATAAGGCAAAACCATTTCCATATTGCCTGAAACACAAAATAAATAGCTAATAGGCCTGGGCTTCACAGGGCTCTGGTGCCATGCCCATTTTTCTTCTGTGCAGAAAACAGACATCACAGCCTATTGAAACTTAGTGAATCTGACTGAATGTTTACAAATGCAGGTTGGAGACTTCTATTAAATATTTTATTGAGTATTAATTAATCAGTGTTAGAATCAGCTACAGGAAACCTACCGACATAAGTCATGTCTCTAAGAGCACTAAGCTCCATTCTTCCGAGGGCCAAAGTGGTTGAACTCCTGTCAGTTACAGTAACTACTACCTAAAACCACAGTCAACCTATGACATGAAACAGGAGGACTGGAAAAATGTGCTGTGCTTAATTTCTACATATTTTATGGTGGTGCCTATACTTAACCAATAAATGAAACATAAACTGTTTATACTGCTTGTCTCATATAAAAGTGACGGTTTAGTATGCATCATAAAATAGCAATAGTGCTCTAGCTTATCAACATATAGGTGTGTATAACAGATTTCCGTGGTAGATACAGACTAATACGGTCATCTAGTTTGCCTTATTTTGTCTCTAAGTTTTATGGTTAATTAAAGGGCTGCTATAGCTATAGCTGCTATGTGTGTAGTATTTAAAATAGTATGTTTTATACATTACAAATGGATGTTTGGCCCATGGAAAACATATTTATTGAAGAAAACTAACAACATAGATCAAAAATAATGTAGTTGATACATATCTATGTTACCAGTGACTTAAGAGGAAGTGTAAATAAATACTCATATAGACCCTGGTTTGATTTACATTAAAACCAATGGGAATAAAAGCACGCTATGTTACAGTACACTATTCTGTAAGGCTCTGTTTCCGGTAACATATCAGGACAGAGGAGGAGAAAACAATCATGCACTGTCCATATTTAATGTAATTTTTCTACGCTATAGATCCATTATTTCTCATACAAAAAACCCTTTGGAATGTATAAATGATCTTTTAAATGGATCCTAGATATATTTTGGCTATAGTGGACCATTAATAATCAGGAAAGCCTTCTGCCTTTTTACATTATTCTATTACTTTTATCTCTACCAATTAAAATGGAAGGTCATTTCTTTGTAGCAATATTAAGAGTGATTTTAAGTGTGCATAAATTTTCAAATTGGCCAATTGAATCGGGCCCATAGTTAGTAAGGGGATGATGAGGTGTTGGCTGAGAGACATGTTTAAAGGGTTTTAAGAACAATTAGATTTCATAAGAGAACAAACAATCATTGAAAAGGCAACCTCTAAAGAAAAAAAAATTGGCAAAAGAAACCACTGTAACACAACTAATTTCTAACCAATGGAGATCATTGCACTTTCCATCAATACCTAATTAATACTAGCTCATGTTGTTGAGACATTACAGTGGTCTTTTAAACATATTCAGATTATTAACCTACAAAATGGTTTACCAAAGTTGCAATATGTTTTACCCATTCTATAAGGCATGACCAGTTCATATTGGAAATTACTTAATCAATTCTGTACTTCCTAAAACTCTAAGAATTACCTATCTATACAGTACCTTCCTAATTTATTGAATTCCATAAAAAAAAACTTATTTTATTCTCACGACCACAACTTACGATGCAGGAGCATTTAAGACATCTGTTTCCTTCTGGTTGAAATTCTTCCCCTTCTTTATATTCTTGTCCTTCATATATGCAACCTAAAGCAGAGAGAGGGAGTGGTTAGGAAGTGAATGGTTCTTGCTTAGCTGTACACAGAACATGTCAGTATTTAATTATTACATGTTATCGATAATTCATCTGGATATCCATATCATTTAAAATAATTTTGTCAAGAAACCTGCTTTCTGTCTATGTTTATTTGCATGTTTGTTTACCACTAGTTAATCTTAAAAGGGACATGAAAGGTTACCTGATTTTAAAATTATTATAAACTATTTGCTTATTTAAACTTAATTTTATTAACAATTGCTTAAAAGATGTGTTTTCATTGAGTGAAACCTTCCAAACAGTACCTGCAAAGGTCTGTCCTGTAGCTAATGCATGCAATGGGCCTCATTCAATTGTGATTTGACCAATTGAATAGGGCTCTATATAAGCACAGAGCATATTTTATTACAGACGTTTTTAGTTAGTGAAGACCTTGCTTTTGGATAGAACTTCACTAACTAAAAACTTCTGTAAAAAAATATGCTCTGTGCTTATATAGAGTCCTATTCAATTGGCCAAATCACAATTGAATGAGGCACAATGTGTCTTTAGTATTAGCCAATGATAGTCAGTGACTGAGCCGCAAATCAGTAAAAGTGAATGACACCACATATATTGCACATATCTACCAGTATATATCAGATGTTGTATAAATGAATTACCTGGACAAGTTGGACAGCACGTTCCGGATTGCCTTGTTGGATTTTTACAGTGAACAAGACATTGAACATCAGCCTCAGTAACAACTCCCTCCTGTAAGTAAATATACATATATTAGTTGATAATGTAAAAATAGGACACATAATACAGCAAGTATAAGTCCCTAGATTTCAAATTGCCAAAAAGGGGCATTTATATTTGTGTAAAAAAAAGTACTATTTGTTAGAATTATTTGATACAATAAGCAAACTCACAGTTTTAGAAAAAAAAAAAACATTTATTGTATGTACACTGAGTTATACACATGCACTCATGTTGAATAGACATACTTCTGGAATCTATCTTTCTCCTAGAGAAGAAAACCAGAGAAAGAAAGGGAGACAGTGTCAGAGAAGGATGATATGGGTTTGTGCTTATAAGTGTGAATTCCCTTCACAAGGGGGATATTTGCAAAGCTTTAGGGGGATTTACCCTTAGAAGAGGGAATCTCCATCCAAAAGAGGAACAATTGGACAGTATGCGACAAGGCAGAACTTTATGATTATTTTTATGCACAATATATCTTTGTTAATTAAAATTACTCTAAATTATCACATAAGTCAAAGACAATGGAGATTCATCTAAAAACATAACATAAATACAATGTAAAAACTACCAGATAACCACCACAATCTTCTTTATTTATTTAGTTCTAAGTTTTATTTATGCTAGTTAATTGTTGTTGTTTTTATTATTGTAAAATATTTTTATTAGCATATTAATAAAGTTGTGAACTAAATATTACGTTTCATGTCCTCAGTATTATCTTTTTACCTATTTAATTAACTAACTAGCTACATCTTCTTTACATGGGCCCTCATTCAATTGTGATTTGGCCAATTGAATAGGGCTCTAAATAAGCACATAACATATATTTTTTAAAGAAGTTTTTAGTTAGTAAGCATCTATACAAAAACAATGTTTTCACTAACTAAAAACTTATTTAAAAAAAATATGCTATGTGCTTATTTAGGGCCCCATTCAATTGGCCAAATCACAATTGAATGAGGGCCTTAATCTTCACAAAATTGGATTTGAATTAAATCCAATGCAATCTGTAAAAATAGTTTTTCAATATACAAAGTGATGGCTTCCTGACATCAAACAGGGTTTGTGTCCTTCAGTGTACCAAGCTGTATTTTGGAAAGTGTTATTATTGTTTTTGTAATTAGAAGTAAGGATTCTACTATTTGTAATCAAGCACACAAATCTTATACTGAAAGAATTGCAAGCTCCTTTGGAACAGGGACTGTAGACTTTCTTGTCTCGTTTGGCTTTTCACTAGCAATATGTAATTCTTCCATATTGTGTATATCTCTACCCTTAGTATTGTAACTGCCAGTTTGGACCATACTTATAGTGCCCCTTTAGTTATCTTAAAAAGGAATCTCTAAAGAATAGTTTGATATGAAAAATATACTTTGACTGTTTGTTTAAACAATGAACCAATATGAGATCATTTTTTCTCCACCTCTTGAATTATGTATTGTCTCTGGAGTGGAAGCCACCCAAGGGGGAATGCTCTCTAAACAGGCATACTGTACTTGTATTGTGATAGTAGGAGACAGCTAGAAAGTGTATTTGTGTACAATGCTAGCAGCTTATGTTACACTACTACCTGCTACTACTTTGTGTTTTACAGAGTGGTTTCAAGCGGTTTTTCATTTGGTACTCTCCCCTGGGAAGCCCCCACTCCAGAAACACCATTGGGGGGGGGGGGGGGGGGATCTGGAGATTATGCAGCCTGGGCATGATTTAAAACAAATAATTGTTTAAATACAGAGCAAAGGTTTAATAAAGTATTATCAGATCCTAACTAGCATTTAGAGAGCCCTTTCTAAGACTGCTAAATTGGTCCTTTAAAAGTTTAAAAATGACATAGACCATGTTGCTTCATACATCACGAGACAAAATATTACACAATTACATATGCAAGGATCTCAGAGCATTTAGATATAACATTTATATTTATATGAAAATTAATGCACACTAATGAAGAGTAATAATGAATGTTATTTTTCCATAGACTGTTCACTTATGTTTTTCTATAAATGAGCAGATGCCAAACACCTTCCCCCGTCTCCCTATGGGCAGGAGACAACTTAAATAAGAGATAACATGGTATCTTACGGCTGAGTGGAGTCTATTATCAGTGATTCCAGTCTTGATATGCCTGCAAATGATCAATTTCTCAACTGCTGGTCTTACACTGCTAAGACTTATGAGTGGTTTTTACTTACTTATCAGGACAAAGACAAATGGGCTTTAATTTAATGAATTATTTCTGGAATCAAATTAAATTTAGAATACTTTGCCAATTATGTTCCTTAAATTTGTGTCTGCACATATGCTCTAAGAGCTTTGTAAGAAAGTAGGAATGTGGTTTTAGTGTGCAATGTAAAGTATATGGATGATAAGAATAATAAGCTCCAGTGGAAATATGGTACATTGTTAGTTTTTGTATTTTGGCTATATTTTTAAGATTTGCATAAGGTATAAAGACAATATCAGAATGTTATGTTTATTCAAAAATGGCAATTGACCTTCTTATTTGTCTCTTATCTCTGCTGACTAACTGATTATGATATGAGCATAAAAACCTACCTCATTCATAGACTTTTTAGGAATATACAATAGGTAAAGAATCTCAAATAGAAGTCACATGTTTGTTTTAGCGTAGATAGGTTAGTGGAAATAAAATTGAGATATTAAAGAGACTGCCACGTCATAACTAGTTGGCCCCATTATCTAATATTGGGACATTAAAGGGACATGGAAGGTTTCTGGATTTCACTTTCAATAGCTATAGAAGGGAGAAAACAATATTTGTAAGGTTTTAGGCTGAAAAAATAGCACTTCTTCATAAAATAAACTAGATAAAAACAATAGGTATATTATATTCCTAGTGAAATCCATAAATCCTCAATGTCCATTTAATACTTCATACTGTGATATATTATAAAGGGAAGCAATTGTGTAATATACTTTGTTTTAAATAACTCACTTATCTTAGCAAAATAAAATGTATTTTCCAGTTCTGGACAGGAGTGTTTCTTTTCCCATTTGAAAACAAAATTTGTCTAATAATAGTCTCATGACACCGCACCATAAAATCAGTGGGTGCCATTAGCAAATTACTCTGACTAATCCAATATGGCCTTTATCCTTTTAGTCCTAGTAACAGACATTTGATAAGAAATTTTAAAGTGGAGCCAGACATTCGCACAGTTGGATGACCCTCCAAGGATTTAACTACACTGTTTCAAATATAATACAGGATAATACACTGCTAAAACTAAATGTGCTGGTGAGGAGAAAAAAATACTGTATAGTATAAAAATGCATTTTTTCAAATAAAACCTTACTAAGAAAAGTGCATATAAAACATATTTTTTTATTATAAACTAAACCATACTGCAACGACCATTTATACACTGCATAGCATAAGACTATTTGATTCCATATAATCACTATTATTATGGTGTGCCTTTAACAGTAGCATTTTAAAGTCTCACAGCCCCTTGCAATATGTTCCTGGAACAAATAAACATTTTTTTTTAATGTGTCACTGTAATTGTCATGAATTTATGGGAACACAGTCAAAATTCCATATATTGATTTTTTTATTTATTGGTAATAATAATTGAATATTATTAACAAATCAATTTTCTTACATAAATTGTACATTGGAGTTTTTGCCTGTTAAGGCTTTGAGATATACCCACACTGATATTTATTTCTAAAGCTGTGATTATTATCAACAATTGCTAATAAGCCAGAAGGGCTAAAAATGTATTGTTTTTAGTGTAAAGTCACATGCAACTGAAAACATTGAGCATGCTCAGATGCCATTTAGTAACCAGGCTGATTATGCTAATTACTCCTTGGGTCTGAGTCTACTCAGTCAAATATTTACAAAAAGATACCCATTAGGAGATAACAGTGCGGTTTAGAAAAGCTGATTGGCATGTAGAAACTGCAAAAAGTTTACTGTAAGAAAATGCTATATTTTAATAACATTCATTTGATAAGATAGATAAGATACTTGTTATAATAAAATTATACAATACAATTAAATCTCTCCTATGACCCTTTAACTAATGTAACAATGTTGAGGTTGTTACAGAGAAAAAACAAGATGTACTGGTAATGTATATTTATTCAGTTCAATGACCTGATTGCATGAATGACTTAAAGTGTTTTATTATATCATCAGCCAGTACCTAGTTCAGCTGTTCATAGTGAAGGCTCTGGTAATTAATTTTCTTGTCTCAGAACTCCTTTAAACAAAGAGGCCCATTAATGAACAAGGCAGTGCTAATGTCCTTGGCAGATATTATCTTAAAAAAACGCACACCAAACCTAAATGTTACTTTTATCCTGCATATCTGTGTAGCTTAAAATGAACCAGATCTATAAAGAAAATGCCATGTCAGCTTATAAAAAACAACAAGCACTAAACATTGTCCAGAGTTCCAAAGTGTGCACGAAAAATAATATATACTTTCTTAGGTCACACACTATCATTGTAAAGAACAAAGATGACTGGACAGGAAAGGAAATTCATTTTCCTTCTGGCAAAATGTATAGGGCAAATTGTGATTGAGTTGAACCCAAAAGACGACATTGCCAGATATTAAATCTTTCCAGCTGAGTTTCCGTTCAAAGTAAACAAGGAGCGCTGACATGTTTGGCTTTGGTAGAGAGGTTGTCTCACTTAGGTGCATAGAAGGCAAAGGAACCTTACCTGACACTGCCGAGTGATACAGGACTGGGAGGAGTCTTGCCATTTCATGGAGCTATTGTACAGGTCACCTTGGAAGTTGCAACCTTTAAGACAGAAAACAGAACTTGGTTATTATGGGGTCATCTGAGGTAGTTAGAAAACACCAACAATTACTTTTATAAACACATTTGGGAGTCTCATTTTGAAGGAAAGTGCTTTGTAAATGAATTCATTATTATTATAAATACTAATATTATTCTTCAGAACGGTTATGACAGAGAGTGTTGTGTTTGTCTCCGTAACTCCTTGGCTCGCAATTCACAATGCTGATCCACTTGGTATTCATGGCAGAGATACTGGAGTGGGTTGCCAGTTCCTTCTCCAGTGGGCCACAGCATGCAACTCCTGGTATTCCTAGATTGTCTCCCATCCAAGTACTGACCAGGCCCAACCCTGCATGGTTTCAGGGTGGTGCGACGACTTGGTCCCCTGACTGGAATCCAACTCAGATTGCAGTGGTGAAAGCACCATATCCTAACCACTGGACCACCAGGGAAACCCTGCTCATAAAACATTCTATATTAAAGATGTGAATCTGCTCAATGAATAAGCAGGGGTGACCAAATCTGGAATTGTTTATATACACATATATATATATATATATATATATATATATATATATATATATATATAGAGAGAGAGAGAGAGAGAGAGAGAGAGAGAGAGAGAGAGAGAGAGAGAGAGAGAGAGAGAGAGAGGCAGAGAGAGAGAGAGAGAAATGTAACCCACAGGCAGAAGGCAACTATGGGCTTGCAATTGAATGGGGCCCTGTGTCTGCAACCTTAGAATGTGCATGTTGGACTACAGCCTGATGGGGAAGATGATTTTACTGTGAGTTACACTTCCATTTAATTCTATTGCAGATAGCAGTTAGAAATTTAACAGCATATTCATATTTCATATTTTTGTATAATTGGGCTAAAAGAGCATTCATTATGTACTTTTAAAATGCCATGACACTATAGTATCTCTTAAATTGTATTATCAGTTAGGTAAGTATAATATTTTTCTATATTAAGGGCTCTTTGATGAACTCCAGTTTTATTTATAAATGATTGCTTGGGAGAACAGAAATGTATGCAAGAGAGAAAAGACTAAAACAGAAATGTCTGCAAACAACTTTATGGCGAGGGAGCACTGAAATGTAACCTCCGCTGATACTTTTATTTGTTATGTCTTTTCATATTACTTGCTAAGGTCAAAAACAGAGCAGGAAAATAATGGAAAATATTATCCATGAAAAACCAGTACAATGCAAAACATCCGAGCCATAATACTTATGTAGGAATCGCTAAGTTTCATGTTCCTTCTACTGATTTTACAAACCACAGACTATATATAGCAAGTCATGCCAGTGCCCTTTTGTACTGAAAAATGCTTTGAAATGCAGTTATAGCCATTATGCAATGTATTCCATGTATGGGAATAAATATATTTAATATAGTTAATATGTTTTTTCAAATTTTTTATACATGTGATCCTGTTTGAAGGTCTTATGGAACATTTGTATAGAGCAAAGCACTATTTTTTTTTACAAATACATTTACGGTAGTTGAATATATCAGTATTATCAAAGTATCTTAACAAAGGCTCTTTGTTCTCCTCTTCCTCACTCCCTTTCCAAAACATACATCCTCATGATTCAGCTCCTAAGAAGTGAAGTAACAAGCACAACATGGATTCCTATACTCATTAACAGTCTTCAAAAACTCTGATATATCCCCCAAAAACAGTTTTATGTTCATGGCTTACACAACAGTTAATATTGTTAGTTTGGTACATACTTGATATGTGCCAGACATTAAAATGGTCTCAAAACTCTTCTGCCACACAGTAGCCACCCATGAAGTGTTCAGTGCATTGGTGCCAGGGTTATCAAAGGTTCCCTTTGATAGGCTGAATTATGCTGCTCATCTACACACTTCTTCTGTATATAGGATTCTGACAGCTTTATTATTGTTTTGAAATGAACAACAGCAATGGCTTTAATATATATATATATATATATATATATATATATATATATATAACCCCTTCTGGATGAAGGATCTTAAGTACCTCAATGAAGCTGTGAGCTAAACCATGTAGGGTTACCCAAGGTGGGCAGGTCATAGCATAGAGGTCATCGGAGAAGGAACTGGCAAACCACTCCAGTATCTTTGCCGAGAAAACCTTATGAATAAGCACAACCAGAGACATAGTGATAGATGTGCCTGGTGTGCTGTCACGGAGAGTCAGACACGACTTAACAACATGACAACAAATATACAAATATACATACAGTAAAACCCCTGTTATCCGGCACCCACAGGGACTCCCTATTGCCGGATAACTTTAGTTGCAGGTTAATCAGGAATCCTCGATTTTAAGGGTCTAAACGTAAACCCCCCTTAAACCCCCCAAAATGCATTTAAAAAGACATTAGCACATAATCTAGCCCATTTATGGCCCCAAAAAACAATTAGGAAAAAAGTCAGTATATTTTTTTTGCAGTCTCGAACTGCCGAATAGTGCCGGTTATGTCAAATTAGAGGGAGTTTTTTGAAAATAGGGAATTGATGCTGGTGCCGGTTTTGATGCTGGGGCCGGTTGCATGAGAGTCCAGGTTAGTAGGGTGCCAGATAACCTGGATTCTACTGTATATCCTTTTATATATATATATATATATATATATATATATATATATTACATGCAACATATTCCACAGCCCTATGTATATATGCGTGTGTCGAGAACTTGAGAAATGTGACTATATTTTTATCATCTCTTACTCCCACTTTTCTTACCTACCTCACATACGTTGTAAGCAAATACTGCACTGTGCTATTGTAGTATATTGCCCTTTATATGCATTATTCATGATTTATCAGATAAACTCTGAACGTTTGCAAGCTCAGACCTCCACAGATGAGTCATTTTATGTGGAGAAAGCAGACTAAACTATGGATAATGTAGATTACAGCTTTACTCTCATCCCCAGATACTCTGCTACTAGGATACCCTTTCTCTTTTAAATTTAACAAGTACATTTGACATGAGAAATAAACTTCATGAAGAAACATCTGCCACAAATGTTTTATATAATGTTTGATAAATTCCTCCATAGGGACCAGTTTAGATGGGCCAGAACAAAAACATATTATCATGCCAAATGGTGTTGTATTATGTCACTGTAAGTACATTTGTCTGTTGAGTTCCCAGAGCAGCAGATTTCAGGTAGAGATACAATGATAATGTTCATGATACTCTGTATGTCTTACATGAGTGAGGCTGTGTTCCTATGTTAAAGAGACTTGTGGGTCTGGATCTCACTATGAATATAATACACTTATACATCAATTTACTTTTATGCACTTTTATTTGATTAAGAAGTGCTTATAAGCTCTGTTTTTTCTGCCTAAAATCTTACAAATTGCTTATAACTGGTTTCTCCCCTCTGCAGCTCATGAAGACAGTGTACTTTTAAGTACATGGTGTGCAGTATCTCATAATAACCAATCAGTGATAATATTCTGCTTGATGATCCACTGATTGGCTAAAATTGAAATACTGCAATTCACTGTCTATTCATGAGTTGCAGAGGGTAGACCAAGACAGGTACAACATGTAAGATTTTAGGTAGAAAATAAGCTCTTCTTAATAAAATAAAGTACATAAAAGTAAATGGATACATAGGTATATTATATTCCTAGTGAAATCCAGAAACCTTTCATGTCTCCTTAATATATTAAAGTAGGAATGAGAGATAACATTGTAACAGATGGACATATAAAACCAGGCAAATAAAATATACCTTCCAATGCATTTCAGTGCTTCATTATTTGAAGAATTTCTGGCATTATCAGAGAACACACCAATTTCAACGTTAGGTTGGGCAGAATTTAAGAGTTTTCTCTGCTGCAAAGAAGTAATATTTTCGGTTTTATGGTCTGCTTACTACCATATAGATCTATTAAATGACTATTGTAATACCCTGACAACATGAGCTAGATGATTTAATTAGGTATTGATAGTTTATCAAATGTATATTAAACTATGTAAAAAAGCAACATCCAACCTTAAATTTACTTAAAATGTTAAGTTAAAAGATGCTGATGGTCTCTCTACTGATCAACGTGGGTAGGTGGTTTTGTCTAGCAGGCAGATGCTACATTTTCATGATCTCTAATGGATGGAGGTTTAATATATTAAATAAGTCTCCTTGGCAGCCCTCGCAACCTCTCACTAACAATCTTATTTAAATGGGGAGAAACTCAGCAGAAGGCTGATAGAAAATGTATTTATTTTTGAATATTGCTATTATAAGGGGCATGGCAGATGTTTGGATTACCCTAGGAACATAATATATCTTTACTTTAGTTTCTCTGCCTAAAATCTTACAAATAGTTCCTAACTTGTTTTCCATCTGCAGCTCATGAAGACAGTATACTTTTAACTGACGTGGCTGCCCTGTCTCATAGCAACCAATTAGTGTCAACATTATGCACATGCTCCTTGAGAGGGGTCGCTGACAGGCTAATTTGAAACACAACTTCACACTCTGTGTATTCATGAGCTACAGAGGGCAGACTCAAAACAAGCAAATATTGAATGACTTTAAGCAGAAAAAAACAAAGCTTTTTATCACTGCTTAATAAAATAGAGTACATAAAAGTGAATAGATACATATGCATATCATATTCCAAGTGGAATCCAGAAACCTTCCATGACAATGTAAAAATTAATTTTATTAATGATCAGTGCATAATTAAAATAACTAGTTCCTCTTCCTAGAGCATTACAGTGATACTGCAACTAGGTTTTCCTCTGAACACCACAATAACACCACAAGATGTTTTTTTTACTGCAATTAATATTTGAAATTCTCTTAAAAGGTGATAGCAAACAGGATTTGAAACATCAAAATTTGCTTCTGAAACATAAAATGAAATTGCCAGTTTATAGGAAAAAATGTGTCTCTCTAGGACTTGTGGTGATAACTTAATTAATAGGGTTAACAGAAAAATAATAAAAATCTGTTTCATGTCACACAAGTAATTTGCTTACATTTGTGATTTGACTTGCATTACAATGGAAATCTATATGTTTTGCAGATTAATCATTATTGTGTAAAGTTTCTGTTTTTTGTCAGCAGAAAATAGGCTTTGTGTGGGTGTGAGAGTTAGAGGGCGAAATCATCATGAAAGTCTTTACATTTTCCTGGATGTGAAAACAGTGATAATTGTTTACTGAGAAGTAATATATCTTGATATTGTAAATTCACATTGATGGTCTAAGGCAAAGGTT
The DNA here is from genome assembly GCA_027410445.1 of Discoglossus pictus. Taxonomy (NCBI): domain Eukaryota; kingdom Metazoa; phylum Chordata; class Amphibia; order Anura; family Alytidae; genus Discoglossus; species Discoglossus pictus. The sequence goes on along the minus strand of CM050166.1, from coordinate 282,423,745 downwards.
CTCATCTGCCGATCTTACAACCATTGCCGGTCTGTGAGACCTTACCTATTTTAGGACATTAGTGTGTTTCAGCCTAGGCTTACAAGGCCCAAGCCTGGGGCAGCACATTTTCATGGGGCCGCAGACTGCCTTAGGTTGTCAATACAATGCCATGGACTATGTACATAAATGGAGCTTTCTGACTGTATACCTACTTAAAATATATACACTTATGATTTTCTATATAGGTGTGTGGTAAACTTACATTTTGGGATATACCAAGAGGAAAGAAGAAGTAATATTTAAGTTGTTGGGGCACCCCGTGCTTCTTGCAGATATGAATAGCGCGCCGTCATCAGAGCGCAGAGAACTGCGCCCTGATGGCACTCTGTGCCCCAGCCTGGTGCTGTGTGATCTGCCCATGTCTGTTGCCCCCCATTATACAAGAGCTTACAATCTAGAAGTGATGTGGCATGTGAAGCATGTGATACTCAGCATCGTATCCATTGGAGGTGTGTTGTATAATGGGGGGGCACCAGACAGGGGCAGATCACACAGCATCAGGCTGGAGCGCAGAGCGTCATCAGAGCGCAGTTCTCTGTGCTCTAATGACGGTGCGCTAATCAGCTGCGTGCAAAGGACGTGCCACTGAAAATATCACATGTTGTATCAACCTTGTAATAATGTTCTGGATCTCAAGGCCGGTCTCCATGGTAACTGGAAGTTAACCGGTCCCCAGATCAAAAAGGTTGAGAGCCATGTCTAAAGCATATTTCCTAAATTCATACACCATTCAATCAATGATTTATATTGTAATATACAACACAGTGAGATTTAAATTATATAATGAACTTTCTACTTCACTTATAATACAATCTGTGCTCAGGAAATATGCTTTAGTGGTTTGTTTTAGGGGTTTATGTATCTTGGGCCTTATACTAGAACCAATTACAGAAGCAAGCATTTCTAAAGCAAGTATCTCTTGCTGGCCTATGTAGATCTCATTACAATAAGATTTCTTAGTGTATACCAGGATAGTGCTGCAGTGTTGGACAGTGGCTCTTAACCATTTAAATCATTTTGTCAAACACAAACTTAATTAATCCACAAAATAAATAAAGGAAGATTACTGTCTTCGAAGGTATGAAGAAGTATCATCATTAATTACAAATATACAAATAAAAAACACCACCAGTACACACTATAGAGAGGGAAGAAGGATAATAAAGATAGATAGTAGAAAAAAAACATGCATTATATCATAAAACTTAAATAAATCAGTCCAATATATCTAATGAAAACATCTTCAAAACCTTGATCTACAGTACAGTCTCTTCATAGTTATACAGGGAAAACGCTCCCTGTATAAACTAAAAGTAAAAAAAAAAAAAAGAGAGAGAGCAGGTTCTCCAATTGAAGGTAGTTTGATACATAAATGTTTGGGACAGAATATGTTCATTACCCTGCGGAAGTTTGTGTCTGTCGAAACGTGTTGGTGCTTACCAAGTAGAGTTTTTGATGCTGCCTGATATTTAGTAGTCTTTTATTGTTCTCTCTCAATAAATGTGTATAAATGTGTGCTTAATTCAATCAGAGCCACTGTTCTTGGGTAGGCAGACATCAAGGTTAACATGTCGGTTCATACTATACCATGCATGGTATGTAAGATAATTGTACCTGTGCTCAGTTTGGCAATGGTGTGACGCTCCAAATCTTTTTAGAAGCTAACAAAACACCTGGAACAAGTACAGAACTTCAAAAAACTTCAAAGTATTATAATTCATGGGGAATCAGGTATAGACATATAACACAATAGACCCAGATCTCAGATGTCTTGAGATTTGTGTTGAACCCTGTCCAGTTAGCAATGACAGATTGTGATACAGGAATCAAAACGTTCTAATAAGAACAACACATGATCCCAACCCAAGAAGAACAGCCAAAACCCTGTGCCCTGGTGCAAGAACACAATCAAGTTTATTACTTGGTGAATAGTTGTCCTTGTATCAAATGTGTAATGTAAATCATATGTTGTACTGTTTGTGAATTCAGACACAGACTGTGTACTGAACATTTGCAAATAACGCTTATAATTTCTAATATTACTTCTTGGGATGTCCAAGAATGTAGTTCTAGACAGCCAACACATTCATTGCTTTTACATAACTTTAATAATAAAAAAATATATGACACAATTTGGCTATTTTTGTCAGAAATGGTCCACATTGTTTTATTGTGTGCAGGCATTTCATTTAGTAATTTTATAAAATAAGGGAATGTTCAAATTTTATCAGAAAGGGCTGGGAAAGTAATTGCCCTTGATGTTTGAGAACCTGGATGGAAATACAGCAATGACGATAAGTGCAAATTTAGAGAAAATTAACTACGAATGTGAATATCTTCAGAATCAAAAGGGAAATTTGACAGATTAATTACATTGTATAATTGCTTATAATGCATTTAAGCCAAAAGTGGAATCTGTTTTTATGATAAGGGGGGCTACTTAAGCTATAACCGGAGTTGCAAAGGGCAGCAGTTTATTTTTTATATGAAAATTACGAGGACATTGAAGCTCTGCAAAGCATATTCATTTTGCAACACTTTACTATATGCTCTATTGATTCTATAGTAAGATAAACCACTTTGCAATATACTTTTCTCATTAAAATCTTACAGCTAATTGCAGTTTTCTGCATCTAATATAAGCATTTACTCTTCCCTAACCTCTTAGTTTTTGTTTTTTTTTGCTCACTGTTTTAGATTGTATCAGTTTTGGAACAATTTTGTATTATATGTAGATCATTATTTAGTATAAGATGAATAGATATCCTATTCACAGCTTTGTGACGGTCCCATCTCTACTTTACCATTACATTTTTGTATTGAATATTAAAGGCCTTCTTAGAATAGGAACAGTAATTTGCTATTTTTATGGCACAGTGCCATCAAATATCCACACTAAGAGAAACATTATACTCTTGAGGAAGGAGAAAGACTTTTGAGCAAATTTGCTTGATTTGAACTAAGTATATTGCAAAGTTGCTCATCTTCCTGTAGAAATCAGTACACTATAAAGTGTTTGGAACATTACATTAACACTGCATCGCTGTAGACTCATATTTTATAGCATGCTTTCATAACTAACTTAACGTGATTATATTTTGCTTTATATTATATTTAGAACTAGCGACTTGCCCGTCAAAAAATTACGGTCAATAAAATTGTAAGGCTGGGAATGCTGTTTGGAACACAATGTAAGGCTTTTAGTCCTCTGAGTACCTTCGGCGCTAATAGCGAGCCTGTCCCCTCATGTACTTTTCTTGTCTTGGCACCTTCGGTGCACATTGCAAGCCCCGCGCTGAGCACCTTTGGCGCTCATTGCAAGCCTCTCCCCTTGTGTAATTTTGCTCCTCTGAGTACCCTCAGCGCTGATTGTGAGCTCGGCGCTGATCGCCTTTGGCAAAGTGAGTCTCTCCTCTGCTCATTTGCTTTTTATCTAAATTTATTTTTTTATAATAATTAATTAATTAAATATTAAATTAATATACTTTACTCAATTCTAATGATTATATCCAGGAATGAATATGCTGAAAAGCTAACAATCGCTGTTGTTTTTCTGCAGCATACAATGTACATTTGGACTGTAGGTGATCTGAGGAGAAAGTGTCAGCAATGTGGCAAGTGTGCAGTGTAAATAGGCTGCGTGCGCAAGGGCAAACCTTTTCTTTAGTTGTATAAAGCAGCATTTTAGAATGGTAATGGTAATGTTATTAGTTGTAAGGTAGTGTTGTAAAATGGCGCGAGTGTGTATGTGTTAGGCGGGTCTAGAGCATTATCCGTCCTTCCTAATAGTGTATTTTGTACCTCATACGTTCCTGGCTAAAAGTCGTATGTGCCTGGCGGTGTTTTGCGTGTTTAGGGTTGGTGTAGCCTCGTTTTCTTTTTTTTCTGGCGGACAATTGTTTCTCTCGCTTAGGCAATTTTCGAGTGGCAAAACTCTGCAAATTTGACTGAAATTTGCACGCAACCTTACTCCCAGACGTCCTGGCTGTCCCCCCGTGTTGTGTGTGATGTTCTTGGTATTATTTTTTTTCATGTTTTTTGATGTGCACTGGTCGGCCGTGAAGTCGTATTTTTTTTTTCTCTAAGTTGCGGTTTCATTTTCCAAGTGTTACGGGCAGTAATTTTTACTGCAATTTTTTTCTAACTGCTACGGGTCTCACACTGTGAATTGTGTATTTGAGTTTTCTGTTGTTCTGTAGTCCCGCGGGTCGTAGGTATGATGCTTAATCCAGTTTTACTAAAAGAAGGCCACTGTGAATAGCCACTAAATAGAAAATCTCTACTGCATAACCATCTACTTCTGGCCCCAGGCAGACTTGCAGTCCAAGGTGGAATTTCCAATGAATGTAGGGTCTGCAATATTTCAGATTTTCTTTAAAATGTTTTATGCTCCTGTCTAGCTGAAAATACTGATAGGTTGATACCTACTTCACAAACATTTAAGGGTTTTTCAAAAGTGCAGTGGCTTTATCTAATAATTATATGTGTTTAAGGGGTCAGTGTATTTTCCCTTTATTACCAGCCATTTTAGTCAGTGAAAATAAAAGAAATGAAGAGAAGCTGTACCTTTACAGCGTTCACAGCAAGCTCCTCTCTGCTTTATAACCAGCGCACAATCCTTAGACACTACAGGACATGTCTCTCGCTTGCAGGTCACTTCTTTGTTCTAGGGTGACATAGAAAACAAAGAGAAAACACAGAGTAAGTTTTTTTATATTATTCAATACAAGACACTTGTTGTGACCATACAATGTATATTGACAAGCCTTTCATTAAAATTCCCATTGGTTGCCAGCTGTTATCTATGCCCCTGCTGGGTCGCTCCCCATGCCGTTACTAGTAAAACATGAGACTCCATTTTTAACTAATAGCATTGTATCAATACCAACCAACCAAATGGCACAAAATATATATATTCCTCTAATTTCTCAACACCTATTTGAAAAGCTTACAAAGGGAAAATGGAGAACTCTATAAAATGTTACATTCAACTGAAATCTTCCACATTAGATAAAATAGGCCCTGGAGATATTTTCCAGGAGATCTCCCACAATATAGTGATTGACAAATTTGTAAATCCTGGAGCCATCCTCCAAATTTACTAGCCAGCAAATAATATTGTTGAATGTCGCTGAAATATTTGGTTTCTGCCAAATTACGTGAATTTGATCATTAATAACCTTCAGAATGTATTAAAGGGGCGGAATAGGGTGTATATGTTCAGATTAGCCAGGAAAAGTAGCAGATTATGTATAAATCATTGCATATTTTTGTTTCTGCTGATTTATGGTCCTTCATGGATGGAGAGAGCTTGCCTGCACCACTCCGGAGCAGCATGTTAGAAAGTCATAATTCTGACGCTGAGCTGCTGGGTGCCATTTTTCTGAGTAAAAGGCTTCCTGTGTGTTCAGATCACCACTGATCAGAGAACACACACAAAAGCAACTTTAAATTAGCTGCCATGTCTGTGTGGGGATTTAATCGCCACAGAGTGAGTAGTTTCAGAGCAGCAAATTCAGATATGCCATCTGTGTGCCCTGATCAGCTGTGATCAGGACCACAGAGCAGCTTTTCAAAGTCACCATTTTTTTTTCTTATAGAAAAAAAAGCACAGAATACATGCAAAGTTAATGAGGAGAATTTCTGTCGCTAGGATGCTATTTCTGGTCGCCTTGGCAACCTGGCAGATGCCAGTATTCATTGACCCTGCCTTTGTACATATTCATATCCATATCATCATACAGCCAAAGGGACAAATATCTAGCAGTAATATCGCTATTTGCTATCAATGGTGACAGCTTTAGCAAAGTATCCAAATACTAAAGGTATACGTTTATGTGCATTATATGGACACACTGTTTCTAAACACATCTACACTACAGAACAGACACACTCTTGGAATGGATCTTTATTCCTGGAAACTTTGAGAAAATAACCAAAGAGAAACAAGCGGAAGAAAGAATGACATGTTTGAGCTGGATGGAATGGTCTTGTCTTTAAATGTAGATCTGTCCAATCAGAAGATGGGCATTTGTTGGTTTGGGAAGGACAGGGTATTTCACCTTAAAAGTGGTACTGTCCCTGAAAAAACAAACAGTTGGGAGGTATAAATATTGCCTTTTATCTAGGTTCCATGAGTGCGTTTCTTGTACTATGTTCTTTGATATAGGATGTCTACTAGTTTTTGAGTGTAGCAATCTCATTTTTAAACTGTCTAAGTTACAAGGGACATCATAAAAAATAAAATGGGGCATCTAAGTTGTGAGTTGGACTTATATCTATGACTGTGAGAGCCATGAATACTCAATGGCCTGTCTTTCTGGTACCTTTTACACTTTGATTCATAGAATACTGTAGTGCCATATTTTAGACATTTAGAAAATGACTAAAATTGGACTAAAATAGTTTTTTTGCAAAACCAAATTATACTAAGACAATTAGCACCACAGCAACACAGCTATGTATGTTTTTGCTCTGTGGTAGTTAACCATGGCTGTCTTTGCTTAATCAGTTTGTATTCAAAATTATGGTAATAAACACAAGCTGGTAGAAGTATATTAAATTCCAAATATTCTCTATATCCTAATACAGATCAGGAATAAAAGAGAATAATACTGTCTTATTCTTATATTTCTTCGCTGTATTCTTTTTATATAATCTTTTCATTTTTAAAACATATTTTTTTAATGCATGACAACATTTGGGACTACGGTGTATAGTGCAAGATAACAGCTGATCTGTTTAAAAATCTTCATCAAATCTTAGTGCAAATGACTACCATAATGTTAAAATGATTAAAAAAAAATATTCTAGTAAAGCTGTCTACACAATGTAATACAAAAAAGTGAAATTATGAGCTGGTCTCAGTATCTGATGTTGGAATTCTGCAAACAGATATTGTGTATTTTAGCATTTGTGTCAGGTTAGACTCTATACTGATTTACCCATGATTGTTTCATTGACATGAAAGGTGAAAATAAAAAGTCAATATATGTTATTGTAGCATGTTCACACATGAAGTGACTCTGATCCACACTTCTCCTGCTATTTCTCTAAACAAATATTACCCACATATCTCATGCTGATTTAAAGAAAGAATAATCAGTCATACATTTACAATGTTGGGTTTTGCAGTAAGGGGCACAGGGAAATCTATAATTTAAAGCAGAATGTTTAAAACATTTAAAAAGAACAGTGCCTAAAAAACCCTTCACTACAGATCACTAATTTTGCATTTAAGAACTTTCTCTTGCCCTAATCGGTAAAAGATTTAAAATGGGATGAAGTCATCAGAGATGGGTCACATATGCAAACTGCTTTGAATCATTGTTGTTGTCCAGTTGTTCAGTTGTGTTCGACTTTACATGACACTATGGACTGCTGCACACTAGGCACATCTATCATTATGTTTCTGGTTGTGCTCATCCATAAGGTTTTCATGGCAAAGATACCGGAATGGGTTCTCCAGTGGACCGTGGTTTGTCTGATTATTCAGCTATGACCTGCCTATTTCGGGTGACCTTACATGGTATAGCTCACAGCTTCATGGAGGTACACACGCCCCTTCCCCACGACAAGTTAGTGGTCCAGAAGGGAATTGAATCATTAAAATGTTTTAAATATACAAGAAAACTATATTAACTGATATTACTATAACTGAACAATTCTTTACGCCAATTTATCATAACTGGTTGAAGGAGGAGCAAACATTTTCCTCTGCAGCTTTTTTTGTACTACTTTTTGTCCAAGATTTATCTTGGTATGATATCAGGACTAATCTCCATACATTATCTTACAAATGATATATTTTTATGGTTTCCATTCTAGCATTGACAAATTTATCTAAAACTTGGAAGCCACGCAGATTATGGATTATATATAGAAATGTATGTCTAATAACTAAAATGTTAGAAGCCATGGCTCCCTTGCTTCTGGTATTTTCCAAGTCCTTGATGATACTTGCTACGCCAGGGCTCTAAAAATACCAGGAACCTGGCGACAGATATTTTCCTCATTAAAAGCTAACTTTCAAAAGCTTACCTGTGCTAATCAGGATACACAGAGAAAGCATCTTTGAATATAATTTTTAATTCCATATTAGCTATGCAATATCACATCTTATTGCTTATAATAATCAATGGACAATGATTTTTGTGTTAACAATTGTTTCACTGTATAATTCACTGATTGCATTTTCATTCATTTATATATAAACATTTGTTTATCAAGAAATTGGTACACTTCCAAAAAATGAGTGGATGTCTAATAATAATAGGGTCAGCCATTTTAGCTTCCCACTCAATTAAGAAGCTGTATATAACAGTGTAACATTTTTGACTAATACCCCTGAGGAGGACTGCCCTAGATGAAACGCATCAAATATTGTTTATGAGAGTTCACTGGTTTATGTGGGGAAATACATTTATCTATTATACTACACTATTGCTTTTCTCTCCTATTTTATTATGTATGTGTAGCAGTCAAGAAGAATACTTTATTAAAACATTAATTACCTGTTTAATATCCATCCAGACTGTTTATGTGATAGAAAGCTTAGTAGGAGACCCTCACTTCCACTTATTACTGATGAATGAATTTGCTCAACTTGCTGTACTGCGCCAAAATTCTTTACAACCACTACTTCTGTTCAATAAAACATAAGCTGAACACATATGCAATATATTTACGAAACATTTTAAGCAGACAAACCATGTAAATTATTTTTCAACTGTGTTTAATTTTTTGCTATGTTAGCTTAGTGACTGCATTCCCCACGACAGTTATAAAACAATTGTCATACCATTTGCTAAGCATAAACTGACAACTCTCAAATTACTTATTAGTTTTATAAATAGTTTATTATATAATTCACAAATGGAATGAAATCCAATGCATCATTTGAAGGGAACTGCTTAGCTGCAGAAAAAACAGGAAGCAATGGTGTTTTTCTTTGCCTTAAGTGGTTCTATAGTCTTCTGTTGGGTTCCCTGATGATCCAGTGGTTAGAATTTGGTGCTTTCAACAATGCAACCTGGGTTTGATTCCAGCCAAAGAACCAAGAGGTCACACCACCCTGAAGTCATGCAGGGTTGGGTCTGGTCAGTACTTGGACTAGGAATACCAGGAGCTGTATGCTGTGGCCCCACAGGAGCTGGCAACCCATTCAAGTATCTCTGCCATGAATACCAAGTGGATCAGCATGGTGTGTTTCTGTCCATAAGGTCAGGGAGAGTCGATAATGACTTAAAGACGCAAACACTCAACACACATACTCTTCATTCATGTGAGAGTTCGTAAATATGATAGCAAATCACTACTAAACCAGCAAGCACAATGAACTGGGTAAAAGGCTGTTCGACAACATGTTTTTGGGGTGGGCAACAACATATAACCAGCACATAATCCACTGGGTTGGCCAGTCAAATTGATATCAGATTGACGTATACATTTCCACACGCTCCTTGGTCCAACAATCTCTGAAACACTATTTTCAGTAGTTTATCATAATTTACTGTTTTATTATGCAGTGAAACTTAACTAAATTCAAGAAAAAATGCTATGCATACATATTTTCTTACCCAGAAGATACCACCCAGAACACACTCTCAAGCCAGATCCATGTCGGCAGATTCTCTTTAGTTTACAACTCCGCAGGGTTTAAAATTAAGCCAGGCAGTCTACCCGCAGCCATGCTGAACTCTAGTGTTGAGTACCATACCCAAGGCTTCACTGAACTGTATTCTATTGAGCCACAGTAAGTAGTTGGTAATTGCCACTAATCACTAACTACTTTGTGACAGTTTTTAAGATGGTGATAAACAATATCCATCAATGCTGAAATTTTGTACCCTATGAAGATAAAGAAGGAGAAAATCTGCTGAAAGAGGAATCGGCAAAATGCATTCTGTGAATAAGCATATAGAACATGTATTGTGGAGGTATTGGTATGCATAGAAAAGACACATCACATTGCATTGAAAAGTCAAATGTTGAATGTGATAAAAGATTCAATTATGATCATACTATATGATATGGAACATAAAAATAAAATACTAAAACACTACTTTGACCTTGCATTTTTAGGCAGATCTGGTATATATGTATTCCTCTGTCCACATAACTTTCAAGGGATATACTAATCTCAAAGCAAGTTCAAACATAAAACCTTATTTTAAAATGATTCCAATTAGTGATCACAAATGTAAATGACATTTGATTCATGAGAAAAACAACAATATATTAAATACCATATTTAGATTTGAATAATGAGGAGGCATAATAGAATATGAATTTGGTCATCTAGCAAACAAGCTACATAAGAACCATTACTCCATAAATACTTGGCATGTACTCTGCATACTACTTTGCTGATGTGGTTTTATTGGTGTGGGTGGCCTATTAGATTTCTGATGGCATTGTGCATAGTTAATAACTCTTGGCAACAAGATTTTAATTAGTTATATATTATATTTTTAAGATTTTGACTTTGGTTCTTGGCATTTACTAGGATACAAACTGTAATAAGCACATCTTAGGTAACCAAATGGTCAATACAATTACAATACATCAGTCATTTCTTACGATACACAGTGAAATCATGGTGGTAATTATAATCTGATGCATTGGTACGCTATATTCTGTAAAAATATATATAATTTAATCTGAAAGTTATTGGCTAATGCATCTTAATGTCAACATGTGGTAGCTAACCGTTTGTTCTGTTATCATGGTAATTCATTTTACATGTGACAACATCTAAAACGGACTATGTGATTAAACTAAAAAAGCAGAGCACACTCCATTGGAAAGGGTGATATTCAACATGGGATTTGCAAAAGTTTATTATTTCAGCTTCATAATTCAATCTTCCTTAGCACTGAGAGGGGAAATGGAGTTCCGCTCCTCCAAGGAAATGTACGATTCATTAACATCCAGAAGACAGTGGTTTATGATTCTCTTTCATGTAAAACAACTAGTCTTAGTTATATCTATTTTAACAACCACAGTTGGAAATCTCCATTATATATATATATATATATATATATATATATATATATATATATATATAAAAATAATGAAAACACTTCTTTTCATCATTTTTAAATAAAATATTTTAGACAAGTTTTGTAAATGCATATATACATTTACCTTTCAAATATACTGAGTAAAATCTATACTCTAATGCAACATACAGCATATGCAAAATGTATTAATATCTTTTTACAATTCTAAATATCTATGTGAAGCATTAATAAAATTAAACCTAATTCAAATTATGGCATTCTTTATTTACATGTTAATTATATTACATTAATTTAAAGTAATTAGACATATGCATGGGTGTCGAAGCCAAAGAAAATTTGGATGGGGGATACCACATATGGTCTACAAATACCACACAACTGCTTGTCTACACATAAACAAACACATTGAAAAATCTGGGTGATTTTTCCCCCTCGTCCTCCCCAGTTCCTACACTAATGGACACATGGATGATATAAAAAAGTTAGTGGATGAATGGTAAAAATATTTCGCACAAACAAATTTCACAACATTTCTGAGGTTATTGGAAAAAATATTATAGTATGTGTATATGTTTTCTTTCTTGACTAATAGTGATATACATAACAGTTTTCAATAGTGTGCAAAACATTTCTATCTATTCTATATAATCTATCTACATATATATATATATATATATATATATATATATATATATATATATATATATATATATATAGATAGATATATAAATAGATAAATATATTTAAATTTGAAAATGTTCAGATGTCTTGTGTTTTGTTTCTACCAGACCTTCTTATGCTTAGATTAGTGCTTTCTTTCACACATCTGTATTTTTTCATGAAATCTTTTTAACATCCTGTTGCCCCCTCAGGGACAACTAAACATGGGGTGCATATTTCCTGGAACAACCCTCTCCTACTTGGTGGCAAATACTTTCCAAAGAGAATATTATTCATGAGGGTAATATGGTTCCACAGCGTTCAGGGTTATATTGACAGGTCCTGTCATATAATGCAAATTCTGTTCTTGTCCACAACACCCTGATGACAGTAACAGAAATGTCCAAGGGTTAGAAATGTGTGTGGTAAGGACTGTGAGCCCCGTTGACTTAAACCAATATTTCTACTGAAGGATTTCAAATTAAAAGTATTAAAATATACATTGGGGAAAGTATGAACATCAGTTTATAAAAATCTACAAAAGTAACTATTTAATATTTTTTTCTCACTTGAATCTGAGTAAAAGAACACTATAGCGAATCAGCACTCAAACCGGTAGCGTTAAGAAGGGTATAGCTGTAGTATAAAAAGAGTATATTTATATATGTTAAACTCTGTAAAAACAGTTTGCACATTATCATCACTAGTTCTTCAAAAGAGCATGCTGTAATTATTATATTTTAGAGGACCTTTTAGATTTCTCAGAGTGATTATCAAGAAAAGTTCAAACAATGCTGATACGGCAATAGATTATGTTAATGTGGCTACCAAAAAGTAGATCTGATGTCACTAATGTCTGTGCATAACTGGTTTCCAACAATTTAATAATACGTGACTGGAAAGAAAAATACATTATTAGTTTGTTATGCTTTGGTTGCAGGGCACAGTGACTGCTCTTGTAGTTAATGGTTTAGAACAGATTAGGTAATGGGGGAATTTACTAAGCATCTCAAGTGCATCTCTCATTATCTCCTGATTTACTATGTACTATTTCCTATGGGGGAAAACAACCCTTCTTGTGTTATCTCAGTTCTTCTCATCTCATCTCAGGTGAGAAACTGCTTAGTAACCCCCCAATTGTTTTAACATAGAAAGCTGCAACTGTTCATGGGAGTTTCCAAGAAAAAGCAAACAACTGGCCTGGCACATTATTATTTCAAAATTTATGAGACACTTCCATTACAAATTATTAAAATGGCTTTATTAACAGGATCTGTTTGCACAAATTACTGCCAAGCTTGTATGGTTCAGTACTTTTCCAAATAAGTTTATTTGAAGAAGTTGTAAAATTGTTGGCTGTATTTATCCCACAGTGACAACATTGTAATTACTTAAAGTATTACTGGGGTCAATTAATGGTTCTTTGAATTACTAAACATGATAATGAACATACGTAAATAAATATGCAATTATTAATTAATGCAGGGGTATTTTCTTTTATCAGCTGATCATACATGTTACATTCCTAGAAAGGGTATACCTTTTGAAATGAATGAGCATTCCATTACACCTAATTAATTCAGTTTTGCAGATATGACAGTTGTAGTTGTTTCAGGCATACAAAGTGGCAGTTAAGAAGGACTATCCTTTGGTACCCTGATTTTTAGGCGCACACCAGTTGTGCCCAGACGCGTGCGCACACTCGCAACAGCACGCAGGGAAATACCGCTCCCGACATCTGCACATACTCCAGCAGCTGCATTCACCCTGTACCCATCCTCCTTCTCCCTGTGTCCCCTGTACCCATCCTCCTTCTCCCTGTGTCCCCTGTACCCATCCTCCTTCTCTCTGTGTCCCCTGTACCCATCCTCCTCCTCCCTGTGCCCATTCTCCTTCTCCATATACCCCCTATGCCCATCCCCAGCCCAGTTCCACCCCAGGTCTCTCTCTCTCCTCCCAACAATGCAGGCTCTACCAGGGAAGCCAGTAAGGTTAGTACATAACTGATAATCTGTGGGTATAGGGAAAAGGAGGATGGATACAGGGGGCACAGGGAGAAGGAAAATGGGTACAGGGAGAAGCAGAATGGGTACAGGGTGAGTGAGTACTAACCTTACAAGCTTCCCTGGTAGAGCCCTTTTTACTGGGAGGAGAGAGAGAGAGACCTGGGGTGGAACGGGGCTGGGGTTGGGCACAGTGGGTATATGAAAAAGGAGAATGGGCACAGGGAGGAAGAGGATGGGTACAGGGAACACAGGGAGGAGGAGGATGGGTACAGGGTGAGTGCAGCTGCTAGAGTACGCGCAGATGTCGGGAGCAGTATTTCCCTGCACGCTGTTGTGTGCGCGTGCATGGGTCGGGGTGCATTTGGCGTGTGCTGAAAAGTCGTGGCACCTATCCTTTTGTTTTTATTTGTGAAGCTCATTTTGTCCTTGACATTATTTTGTAGCTAGCACTGGGGTGTTTTTCTGCCTAGGCCCACGAGGCACAGGCCTAGGGCAGCACAATTTGAACATAGTACACATAATATATAAATAATGAATTGCTAATATAACTTATACTTGAATATATTGTTGCTATTTACTAATTTGTTTAGCTATTAGGGTTGCTGTAGGTCAGTATCCAGCGTGGCTGTATTTTCTAGTGGAAAAGTTATCAATATTTGGAAAATTCCGTAAGGAAATATAGATTCTGTTCAGGTATCCATGTAACCAGTTGAAATCATGTGTACCAGTGCTTGCTTTCAATATTGCAATTGCTTAACATTTCTTATGTATATGATGTTTTTTCTTAAGAGTTCCAATAAAATCTGTAGTTTCTCAGAGGTTTTCCTTGGAAGACATAATGGGACTGTTCTCTCTACAGACATACAGGTCATTGATAAGGACTTATGAGGTGGTGATACACCAACAAATGGTTCCTTTAAAAAAATGTATTGATTCTTTCATGCATTCCACTGCATTCACTAAAATAATGGTTTTGGTTGACTATGGCTATATTCTATTATTCAGCAAGTGTACAAACAAATACCTCTAATTAATGATGCACTTATTTAATGTAAATGTTCTAAACATCACAAAAATACATTTCTGAGAGGAGGGTGTTATAATGTTTAAAACCAACTATTATATATATTGAGTTCCATTGTCCTACTAGAAATAACTGTTGAAATTTATAGATCCGTTCATTGCCAGGTCCCATAGGAAACAAAGTTTGTTGTTCGAGTTGGAGGAGAGTGTGAAAATTATTATATTTCTTTATAAAAAAAAATAGTAACTGAATTTCATTATTTGTAAAGAACATCTTGTACAAGAAGGTGATTTAAAGGTTCACTGTCAAAATATAATAGAGAATTGTCAGATCAGAACAGGACAATGAGGGGACATATGAAGCACTGACCAGATGTTGGAATTCAGGTGTCGTCTGACTAAAGCAGTTGTTCCCAACTTCTCTCTCTATGGATCACAAATATGCCAATTTTTAGTAAAACTCCAGCCTGAGCTTGTGAGCTTGTCAAAATATCAGAGATTGCTCTCATGCAACTAGTTCCTTAAAGGGACAATATAATATCCAATTCACAAACTCTAATAAATACAATTCATCATTTTTACATGAGTACTCCTCTTCACCTTTTAAGTACCTAAAAATGCACCATACCTTCTATCTTCCCACATAATAAAGTGCTTACTTATTGGCCATATTTGGCATCTATATGCGGTTTCTAACATGTATATATTTAGTACATATAGCTTACTGGGTTTTACTCTCTTCTAGTTCAAATGTTTGTTTTTTTTATAACAGGAAGATAGAGGGAATATCAAAAGGTCAATTAAAGGGGACGTTCAAATATATGTGTTAATGTTTTAGCACTTGCCATTTCTTGCTACAACAGAACATTAATTGTTAACTGTTACAGCTTAGAAGCTGCAGTCTAATTGGCTCTTGAATTAACATTTGAACTAGTGACTCAATCAGCTCAGAGAGCTCAATGCCAAAAATCCCTTTTAAAATGGCAGCTTTCACTTCTCCAAATATGGAAGAGCAACTGGCAAACTAGGCAATTTTCATAACTTTTCCATAGAAAGTTAATCTTCTCTACAAGTGATCTTTACTATAAAAGGAACTAAATTCAGGGATAACTTGCCCTTTAAAAGAATAATGCCAGCATAATGATGATCATCGCTACAGTGTTCCTAAATCCAAATAAAGCCTAGCTACTCTATGTCATCAACACACAGAGCTTCCAATAATTGAATAACTTTTAGATGCAAAATGGCAACAAACTAACATCGACAAAAACATTTAGCTGAACAACTAAATGGTGTAGGTTTCAGAAATACACATTGAGAATTTCCAATGAGCAAGATACACATACAGTGTGAAATATATGTATATCGCAGCCAACATATAGATTTAAATCATGAGTCAACAGGTATATGATCTAGCTGATCAAATATCGAGTTGATTTGGTTGATCCTACTAGGATCCCATTAGGTAGTTAGAACAAATCCAAAAGCTTCAGGCTTTAGTTGTTGAACACTGGAAAGGCGAAGAAAAAGAATGGAAAAACATATTATGATCATGTGAGAAGTCATCATTAAATTAAACCAGTGATCAGAATTATGGTAAAATGCAGAAATTCGACACTTCTGAAAAGCTATCCTGCTGAGAAATGGTGTGGACCTCAACGAACAGTGTGAAAAGTTGGGCCAGTAAATTACAGAGCTGCATATGAAACAGCTGGAGTTGATCTGGGGAATAGTCATGTTTCTCAGCTCAAGGCTTACTTTTCAAATGCAGAGGAACAAATGGATGGAGAACAAGCTCTGTTCTTGGAAGCTTTTAATGAAATGGATATAGAGGAACCAGGTTTAGATGGAGAAGAACAAAAAAAGACACAAATGTAAGCTGTATGTCAGAATGTTTGTCTGAATAAGGAGCTTTCCTGGTGGTAAAAGACCACACACAAGAAGTACAAGTTGAGATGGCTGTCCATCAAATATGTATGTCTATCTTCTTTTCATGACTATATAACATGTTAGATAGCCATCACTATAGCTATTGCAAACATATTATATGAATTATTAAACCAAGGCATGACAAATTCAAGGATTTAGGCAGTAAAGGCTCCCAAATATTAGCAATGGATCTCCATACACAGAACAGTAATCAAATATGTACATTTGTGTGTCTAAAAACAAATCTGTTTCCAGTTGAAAATCCTAAGAAATAGTGTTTTCACTAAATTCCGGGAAACTGGGAAGGATAACATGTCTCTCCCCAGTTTTCAAAAATTCAGAGCAAGAACTATATTTTTTGTTTTTTTATGAACCAGCAAAGCTAGTATATATCGAAATATAGGTACATTAAATAAATGTGAGCCTCTGTGGCAACCTTGTATGTGTATGTATATATGTATATATACATACATATATACTGCTGCATGTGGGTGGGATTCCTAGCTTGTGTATAATCCAACCCTAGCTTTGCTCAAAGCTGTTTAATAACTGTATTTCTCAGAATACTAAGCATAAAACAGATTTTTTAACTTGTTGTAGACATTCAAATGTGCACAGAAATTTACTATTTCTTTACTATATATATATATATATATATATAACACAAATGTAGTCTTCTATTGCACATTTAGCAGTGGTTTCAAATTCCATATTTCAAAGCCATGGTATTTACCATGATGTATTTCTCAAAATTCCCGGAAATATAAAACAAAGAGCAAACTAAAGCGGAAAACAAACTAATGAATAAATGTAATGAAAAAAACAAAACTGGTGATACCTCACGGGAGCCAGGGGGGTCATCTGTCTAACTTTGGTATACATTTTATGAACCCCTAGGTTAAACATTTTAACTAGTCTTCCATGCTGAGACAAAATCTGCAATTTGAAATTTAAAATAGACTGAATGTACGTGTAAAATAATTGAATGCAAAAATTATTTAAGAACCAATAATCAAAATTACATCATTGGAAAGTTGTACCAGGAGACGTAGATGAATGACCTCTAAAACTTTTAACAATACAAGTCATTGAATAGGCATCTAGTTTATCAAACTATACATAGCCTTCACATAACCATTATGAAATAACATCTGACATATAGATCTATCACCTTCCTTATTTCACTTTTAGTGGTCACAGCAGGCTGACTTAACTGGTTAAAAGCCCTGCTTTAAAGATCTATAATGCAGCTATACATACACAATAAATGCAAACATTTCTAGTGTGTACATTTTGCACCGACTTAAATTTCATTACGTATCCATGTTCCTCTACTTTTCTGCATGTTAATGTTTTTCTTTTTTTCTTTTATGAAAACATAGAATTGGGCTCCGACCGGATTGGTCACCTGGGGAAATTAAAATCAAAAGAACTGTTACAGCTCATGTCCCTGTGCCTCAATTTCGTTGAAATACTGATTTTACTTTTGTGGAACCCCTGGTACTTGTTCAGTTTCATTATGTATGCTGTTCAACTCAAGCACTTTTTCAATATGTCAATTTTGAAAGAGTTTCTTAAGGGCCCAACATACACACGTTTAAATCTATTCTTTAATTCATCATAATAAATATTAAAAATATATATGCAAACAGCAGCAAAGAAAATCTTTAGTAAAAAATATAATAAAAAAAGAATATCTTACCACATAAATACCCACTGCTGTACCCCTCCCCACCTCTCTCATGGTCCAAATGAAAGGAAGTGAAAGATTTCAAGTGAGATAACAATGAGGCTGTCTTGGTAAGGCTTGAATAATGTTATCATAATTGAAAATGTTTAGTTCCTTTCAGTAGAGCTTAGGACCATTAGAAGATGGGCAGGGCAGTTTTCTGGATAAACAATTGCTTTACTGCTGTTTGCACCTCTATTTTTAATATTTATTATAGTGAGCTAAAAAATAGGATTAACACAAAAAGTGCATGCACTGGTCATTTAACAATCTATACGCAAAATATTGAGATTGTTGTAATGGTTTCACAGAATATTTCTCAGTTAGCACCATCTCATTGGATGGTGGCAGGGCTTGGGGGCCAAATCATTTCTGCAGATGCTGTCTCCCTCCAGGGGTAAATGTCAACAGGATACTCATTCACATGTGCACACAACATGATACAGAGACAGACTCATATTTACATACACATTGGTGCATTGATCCATTAGATTCAACACACTGTATGTCAAAAATATTAACTTCTCTGAGAAACAAAATTTGTTGTGACAATGAAACACTAGGCAGAGTTATTTTTCTGTTCCAAACCCCCAAAAAATGATATGTAATGCCTCCTAAAATAGTTTTTTCAAATTGTTATCGTGCTATTAAAGGCCAATATTTAAGGAATGAGGTGTGTTATGCGAGTGTAAACTGCAGCTACTGTGAAAATTCAACTCCTCTGAATTTACCGTACTAAACCCTAACCCTGCTTTTTACTTCCCGCTATACTGATATTCAGAATTGCATGTTTGAACCCCACATTAGCAGTATATTTTATATACTCTACAGAGTTTGAAACCCATGATGCTGAATAAAAAAATTGCAGGTAATAAAATGTTTTATAACTGTAGGTATAACCACAGGAGTCCTTAAGGAACCCATACCACCTATGGCCTATGAATCCCCATGGCATCATATAGACTACCATATGGATCCTTGTGGACCCCCATGAACCCTATCTCCCCATGGGGGTCCACAAAGACCCCCATAGTCCCCAACACTACCCCCAATTAAACAAATTATATAAGAAAAAGAGGTATAGAAAAAAACAACTACATTATTACTATTATCATTTATTTATAACGCACCAACATATTCCATAGCTGGTACAAGGGGTGAGAACAGGGAAAAATACAATATTAACAACTGAAGAAAATGGATGGCCCTGTTTTGAGCTTAGAATCTTTGTAGAAAGTGCTTTTTTTTCCAAAGCACCCTACATGACTGGAAACTCACTACTTACAATCTAAACTACATAAAAATAAAAAAGACTTGCATAAAAAGTGGATTATGTTTAGGTACCATGGAGGTCCATAAGTCCATGGTTATACATTAGAGTACCATTAGTGTCCATAATGGGTTATTGTTAGGTGCCAAGGGTAGGGTAACAATAAGAACCCATGGGGGTTCGTAAAGGGGTGGCTAGGGGGTGTATACATTGTGCTGCATTGGAAATGACGGCATCACACCATGGACCTAATTATAATACCAGCAATGTATTAAATCTCATCAGTAGCGCTGTTGCATGATGAGCTATGTCCTGTTAGTAAATTCCACACACTGTGACAGATTATCAAGTACTCTTTTTCTGACACAACAAAGAAAAAAAAAATATTTCCATGTCCTTTAATATATTCTGGCTCCTAAAATGTGAGATGTTGACCACTTATCTTCAGACTGGTAATGTCCCAAGGGCCGTTTTTCTTATCTACTTAATGCTAATTTACAACATGTTTACTATGACTGCCACACTATCTGAGCATCTCATGTGTCAGCATAGGAAGAGCTATTTCAGCTCCATGTACACTTTGTGCTCTTTTTTGCTAATTTTGCAAGGGAGGGGCTGTGTTTTATAGGATATGATTACATTCACTATTAAGTTCAGGCAACCTTGTCATCAATACAAGGAATCATTTGGTGACAGCCAAAGATGCCTAGTGGCACGTTCATGCAACTAGACCTCAGCAGATAAATGGTTCTACATAGGTCCTTGGAGCCAGAGAGCCACCACCACTAATATATTACTGCTGGCTCCTCTTGCTATTATGTATATAAAAATAATTTCCTAAAAAATATTTGGTTGTATCCTCACTAACCAGATCAGCTCCTATATTTCTTGTACATTTGACAGCCCTTGATATCAAATTAATCATTTACAGATATTTCTAAAGGTGATATGAAATACTATTTACTGCTAAGGTAATCAGAATAAGGAAACACCTACAGGGACTCAATAAAGAAAATAGAGTAATCATTCAGAAAAAAGAGACAACCAAAAAAAATGAGTTATGCTTTCAAGATGAGAGAAATTATAAGAAAAGGGTGGTTTCTTGGAATGTTTGCATGCAAAAATGAATAAAGTTTGATTATTCCAAAATAGATTAATAATAGCCTGAACTGTTGTACCATGTACAACATTCATTCCCATCCCTCTCCTCGAGGATCGCCAGAATTTAGATTAAATACTGCGTGAACACAATGTGAAGCAATTAGTACTGAACAGCCTTCTAATTGCCTCAACTGTATTCATACGTGGTAAACCTAAATCATGGCCTACCTAAAGATCCTTGATGAAAGGGTTGTGAATCAATCCTATAGGAGATAAGAATGTTAGACATTGATACTGCAATACAAGTATTGACTCTCCCATCACAAATGACATAAACAAATCTAAACATAAAGCACATTTCACAATATTTCCATGTAATCCATGACAAGTATAAACTGAATGTTCAAAATTTCTCACTTATACGTTTATGCCTGTATTTATACTTATGGAGTATATTAATAAAACGGGAGATAAGAAGGGTAGATTTAAGCAGAGTAAAATCATAAAACACCTACATTTCTTACGTTTTCTATGGGAAATATGTAGCTTGTGGGTACAAATTTTAACTGATACAAAAGAGTTTAGAACCCAAATAAAATGTGAACACTTAACTCCAATTTCTCAATTGGATTTCTATCGCCACTTGGTAAAGGTACCCAGTTTACCATATTTTTGACAACTGCTGTACCCCTCCACACCCCCCTCACTGTCCTAAGCACGACTGAAAGGAAGTGGAAAATGTAAACTGTGATAACATTACCCAAGCCTTTTACTTCCTTTTAAAATCTACCATTTCAAAATACCGACTAAATGAGACACTGTCCTGCTTTGAGAGAAGTTTAATGAGTTATTAATTCACATTTCCTATATTTGTTAGATTAATATATTGGCAAACAGGTTCAAAAAAAGAAGTGGAAACCTTACACCCTAGGCCCATTCAGATTCATGTGCCCCTAACAACCCAGTTACTGCTCCTCCTTTCCTCTTGCTGTATCTCAAGCACAAGTTTACTACACCTACATAGAAAAGTGTCTATGTAAGTATACAGTAAATCAGAAAGTGTCAGGGGCATTTACAGATAGAAAATTCTCTGAATATAAACATTTCTGTGCATAATCAAAATAAAAACTTTTACATGGCTTCCTTGTGGAGTATTTATCTAAGTGCTTCTATTTTGCAGACTCCATATGGGCATTGCAGAATCCCTTTAATAAGTGACTAAGAGCTCTTAATTACTTATTAAAGGGTGGACCACTGGTTAGGATTCAGTGTTTTCACCACTGTGACCTGGATTTGATTTCAGTGAGGGAACCAAGAGGTCACACCACTCTGAAGCCAAGCAGGGCCGGGTCTGGTCAGTACTTCGATAGGAGTCTACCTAGGAATACCAGGTGCTGCATGCTGTGACCCATTAGAGAAGGAACTAGTAACCCACTCCAGTATCTATGCCATGAAAACCGAGTGGATCAGCATAACCATGGAGATGTGCCTGGTGTGTTGGGGTCCATGTGGTCACGGAAAGTCGGAAATGACTGAATGAAGCAAACAAAATAGCTCTTTATAATAAATGATAATTTTGTTGTACTTCACAAAATGCATCTCGATCTTGATGGAAATATAAAATATATTTGCACATTGGCTACCACCAGTAGAAATGTGAGGTCTTTCTTTATTCACTGCTGAATAAACGATCATAAAACAAAGTGATTGTTTCATGCTCTTTTGAGTTTCTGGCCCACATAAGTCAAGGGAGAAGAAGATGGAAGGAGAAAAAAACAATTTTGTTTGAAGAGACACATTGGAGTCACTGTGCCCAAGTAAGATCCACACAAAGCACAGCAGGATTTGTGTAGGGAAATAGTTATTTGTAACCAGGTGGACAATGTTTTTGTACATGCAATATATTTACTTGGAAATGGGCCTGGAGAATTCAGAACTTTGTTGACTCATGAAACAAGCAGCATAGTGTAGAGTTCTAGCAGCTGCATTATCCTTAACAAGACTGGATTATCTGTAGTCTGAGATACCAGCTGTGCAGCTGGACCAAGCACCATCTTATGTCCTCACACATCCTCACAGATATGTATTTGTTTTACCTGTGTCTATTAACACAAGTTTAGACCTCACAACTACCGTGTTGGATAGCTGATCTCTAAATTAAATTGTATCTACCTCCAACTGTTTAGTGTTCCATACAATGTTGGAGTTTTATAAATACTTGATAATAATAATGGAACAGGGATTGATAAATCTATGGAGCCACAGCATCTAAATTTTACTGCTGGCTCCAAACTTTTGAGCTATTTTACATATATTTCCATAGAGTATCCATAATCCGCCTCCTAAAATGTCTGGCTCCTAACTAATCTGTCTGCCTCTTCATAAATCGGTGGTCAATCCCAGTAATATAATACATATCAACTTTTCTGCATGACATAAAGGAAAGCTGGCCCCCAATACAAAGTTTATCTTCAATTCACGATCTCCTGGCTAGCCCAAGTAACCCTCCCACAGACAATTTACATAGATGATAAGATTCAGGCTGTAACTTGTATTACTTCTATTTCACCTTTATTGACTTTTATACTCTCAACTCTATGGGCCTCATCCATTTGCGATTCGGCCAATTGAATAGGGCTCTAAATAATCACAGAGCATATTTTTTTTACAGTTTTTTCGTTAGTGAAGATTTTGCTTTTGGATAGAAGTTCACCAACTAAAAACATCTGTAAAAAAATATGCTCTGTGCTTATATAGAGCCCTATTCAATTGGCCAAATCGCAATTGAATGAGGCCCTATGCGCACTAATGTTCTGTTTTTGGAATCTCTTTTTGTTTTTTACAATAACACATTTTTTATTGTTTATTTAAATGATTGCATTTGCAATGTGTTCAATATTACAAAAAAATACTATTTAGATGAAAAAATAGAAAAAGTTTACTTAATCCCACATAACACCATACACCGGCTTCTTAGCCACTGTGATATTTCTTCACATGTGTTGCAGTGGGGGAAATCAATATATCTTATTAACAACTAAATATCATAACTGTAACAACTCCTTCCATCACTTGCTCAGTTGATGCTAATTAATTCCACCATGTATTCACGGGGCCTCATTCAATTGCGATTTTGCCAATTGAATAGGCCTCTAAATAAGCACACAGCATATTTTTTTTAAAGAAGTTTTTAGTTAGTGAAGTCCTTGCTTTTGGATAAAAGTTTACTAACTAAAAACTTCTTTAAAAAAATATGTTATGTGCTTATTTAGGCCCCTATTCAATTGGGCAAATTGCAATTGAATGAGGGCCATAGATTGCAAGAGCGGATTTGAGCAGTTTAATTACATTAACTTCAAACAGTCATAACTCGTTTAAGGACAACATGGCAATGTCATAGGATGTCAACTTTCCAAACGTAACTCCTGACTTGCTAGAGCAATGAATCACGCTTCACTATCTGATGGACAACCTTGGTTTGGCGGATGCCAGAACACTACCTGTCTGAACGCATAGTGCTAATTGTAATGTTTGGTGGAGGAGGAATAATAGCATAGGGTGCTTTTCTTAGTTTGTGCTACGTCTCTTAAGAAGGGAAATCTTAATGCTACAGCATACAATAACATTATAGAGAACGGTTTGTTTCCAGCTTTGTGGGGACAGTTTGGAGAAGGTCCTTTCCTGTTTCAGCATGACATGGCCCCGTGCACAAAGAGCGATCCACAAAGACATGGTTTTCCGAGGTTAGTTTGGAATAACATGATAAGGCCTTATAGAGCCCTCACTATAACCCCAAACACCTTTGGGGTTAATTGGAACTATGAATTCCAACCTTCTTGCACGACATCAGTGCCCAACCTTACTAATGCTCTTGTTGGCTGAATAGGAGTGAATCCCTGCATCCATGTTCCAAAATAGAAAGGATATTGTTGGCTGAATAGGAGTGAATTCCTGCATCCATGCGCCAAAATCTAGTGGAAAATCTAGAGAAGGGTGGAGAAAAGGGGACCAACTCCATATAAATGCCCCTGGTTATGGAATGAGATGTTCAACAAGCACATATGGGTGTGATGGTCGGGTGTCCACATACTTATGTATGTATGTATACTTATATATGTAAGTATATATACACATTTTCAACCTTTCTGCACATAATTATCTTCTGAATTTTAAGGCATTAATACATTTAAAATATTGTAGATTTTTATACAACCTTTTAATATTACAAAATTGCAAAAATCCGAAATATTTAAAGGTACTTTATCCTGAAACTGCCATTTGCATCACTAAGAGATTAATAAGTTATGACAACAAAATATGATTCATGGTATCAACCACACATATTGTGCATCTGGAACAACTGGAGAGGCCTTCTGGAACAAATCTGCAATGATTACCTTCGTAGACCAATTAAACTAAGCAACTGCAGGCATCCCAGCTATGAATAGCTGGAACTTCTGAAAGCTTGAATGCTGAAGTACATAGTTAAAGGGCATAAATAATACATGAACACAACTAAGAGGCAAGCTTATGGGTGAGTGGAAAATATAATGTAAATTGCAAATGTACTTGAATAGCTTCAAATAAAAGCAGCACGAATCATTTGATATCAAGGCAACATGTTATGGGCAATAATGAAAACCTTTCTCTTTTGTGAAAGAGATTATAAATGCAGCAATTCAGTCTGATCACTGGTGTAGATTCACTAAATTTTGCAAGGAGTGCACTGAATCATGGAGGAAATGTTCCCCATAGGAAATAGACATTGCAGCCTTCAGCAATCCTTTTTGGAGCGACCATGTAAAGTTCTCTGTCCATGTGAATCTGGGGGATTGTGTTAAAAGGTTTTAAGGTTGAAAATTGTGTTGTTGTGGGATAAGCTGATTATCTATACCAGTAATTATTAGTATGATTACTGGGCCCACAGAAAATATTTTTTATTAATAAGCCTTGTTGAACATTTATTGCTGAAATTGGATTATATTTTAAATAAAAAATAAATTTAATGAGATCAGGCTGCTACCGCTAGTCAGAGACAAATAGAAAGAGCACATATTCATGTATATAAAAGAACATGTCTTTTAACATATCTAAAGTTGTTTTATGCATGAAAATACATTATATGAATAATTGTTCTGCATAAAGTCTGCATAGATCAGCAGCAAATAATGATTGCCCCCATAAATGTGCATAATAACAGAAACATGTAAGTAGTAAAGCTTCTATCATTGTTTTTAGACAGTATATACTAGGGGTGGGCAAGTTTGGTACTGGAGAGCCCCACACAGGCCAGAATTGGAGGATATCCCTGCTGCCTAGAGGTGAGTGAATCGCTTCTTCAGTCATCCTGATTGACTCACACATGCACAGAAAGGATATCATCAAATACAGGCCAGTGTGGGGCTCCCCAGGACCAGACTTGCCCACCCCTGATCTACCCTGTGAGAGATATTGAATCACCATTGATACAGTTAGTAGCAGACAGGGAGGACCACATTAGACAATTTATGCTTAAAATACCAACAACATTTGCTGTATCCCTTCAAAGGACCACTATAGTTCAAGAAAAAAGGCACGTATGTAACAACATTAGCAGTTTTGTACATAAAATATATTTTTTGTGAAAATGTGAATTATTGAAGATGCTATTTATAAGTAGTCTATGTTACCCAACCTCCTGAGAGCTGGATGATAAGGGTCTGTTTATGTATCTATTATTGGAAGGAGGGGTAGAGGAAGGCTTTGTTATATAATTTAACAGATTGAAATTGACATATATAAGCACATAGCATATTTATTTACAGAAGTTTTTAGTTAGTGACCTTGCTTTTTGGATAGAAGTTCACTAACTAAAAACTTCTGTAAAAAAATATGCTCTGTGCTTATATAGAGCCCTATTCAATTGGCCAAATCGCAATTGAATGAGGCCCAGACTTAGAAGCAGACAGGAAATGCAAGTACTGTTCTCCAAAAATGTAAACACCTCGCTCACATGCAATACTCTCTCCATTGTATCATGGATGCTTCTTGGTACAAGCAAAGGTATCAAAATATTTTCTTTTTTCTAATTAAAAATGAGCTTTATGACTTTTTCTCTGTATAACTATGCTTGTATGCTCATTTTCAAATATATATATATATATTCATTGCATAGTGGTCCTTTATAGATCCATTGTGATAGAAAGCAGGACTAGTGCAGTCCCTATGATGTTCTGTATTATGGAATTAGTAGGGAAGATTGCACGCTATGTAGGAGACTTGAATCTCCGCTTTGAATGCAGAAAGTTAATTTGCTTAATTCAGTTCATTTTATTTTAAACCAGATGGCAGTTCTGCTTCCATCATTAACAACAGCTTGCCAGTGTGAGCAAACAGCAATTAGATACAATCTGTAATTAGGACTCTTATGGCAAAGCCTGGGAGCAGCAGGGAAAAAATAATACTTTTTTTGTTTGAAAACTGAAGTTTACTATGCTCACATTTCCCAACTGGGAATAACAGGCATTTCTTTGTAAGGAAGGCGAAATTTGTACAAATCTACAAATTATGACACAACTGACCCTGAAATCATAATAGAATCTGCTAAAGATGAAAGCAAAACATCATTGGATCCATTTGCCAATTTAAATATATGCATTTGGTGGCCATATGGGTGCAGGAACAATAAAAGGATCTTCTCAATTATATTTGGGAAAATATCAGACCAGCTCCTGTTTGGAGAGCAACAATTTTTCATCATCTTCAAAAAAAAAAAACTGCATAGACTGCCAAAATTTGCAGCTGAAAGCCTCAGAACCAGCCCATAAAAATAAAAATGATAGATTACAAGCCAAATTGTCATTTATTTATTGAACATATCAAACATGTATCATGGGAATAAAACAAATTTGACTTACTACAGCAAAAAAGTGTTATGCTTCTTGCAAAAAGCCAAGGGCTCTGTTTTTGCTGATGTTACCATTATTTCTACATTTTCTTATAATGAAAAGTCTTCTTGTCTCTGGATGGGTTGTTTGCTCATCCATTTTTGTATTTTAAAGTGAATCATTGTTAACATGTGCAACTGGTATTACATTCAGAGCTGCTTTAGCCTTGATTATTTCCCACAATGGACCAGATGCAATAAATGTGTGCCAGTGTAAAGAGAGCCTGATTGTATTCACGGGCGCAGCAAGGAAAGCACAGCGTGTAAATCTGCACATTGTTCCACGCACTGTTTTACATTACCGTACACAGCGTGATTGTGCTGCTATATCAGACAGTGAATACTTATTTTACAAGTTAAAGGGACCATTGTAGTTTTGGGGAAAACCATTACATATGTGTCAAATATATAACAACATCGGCATATAAGCATTTTTACTTTTGTCTGGGGTTTCCATATTGCCTCTCTTCAGTGTTCCCTATTGGTAATGAGGTGGAATCTCTGGCAGAGTCTCCCATCATTAATAGTTTTATTTAAATTAATTTCTGCTTAAATAATATTTAAAGGTATTTTTTTATTTCTGTATTGCTTCTGAAAGAGGGCATTTGATAATGTTGAACTGCGTGTTTCATTTTTTAAAAATGAAGCTCCTGGAGCAGAATATACTGCTTTAAATGTATAACTTTATTTGTGGGTATGTCCCTGTCAGCCAATGTGCAGCAATACAGCTGTCCGAGTTGAGTTATAATGGGGTCTAGAGCAGAGACATTTCCTGTTAGATTCTTATATGTTTAAACAAGTTTTACTAAATATTTTTCTTCATGAAAAAGACACTTTTATAATGTTTAAAACATGCTCTCTAAAATGCATGGTAGAAAAGTTGAACTGTTGTTCATCGTTCTCATTATTGTATTAATTACACTTTTTCACCCAGTACTATTTCTTTATATATATCTGGTCTCTATTTATTATATTTGTGCATATATTTATGCATTTGAGCTTCATGAATTATATTTTCAATTATTTATTGGGCTATTTTTATAGTATTTTAAGAATACAGTGGTGTTAGCTTTATTTCTTCATGTACTTTATTTATATGTATTTATATTTATATGATATTTTAACTGATTTACGGGAGTACAGTATTTAACTTTAGCACCTTATTTATTTATTATATATTTACTGTTATTCATCTGTTACATACTTTGCAGACGTTTAGTTTTTCCTAAATCACAGGGGTTCTCTAAAATAGCGGTGGGCAACCTGGTCTTGTGAGGGCTACCAACAGTCCAGGATTTCACCCAGATGAATTAATCAAAATGAATGAAACTGAGTAACTAATGCAGTGTGTGCTGTAGGCAGTCAGGACCAGTATACACAAACAGAAATCCAGAAATCCTGGCCAGTTGGTGTCCCTGATATGACCGAGTTGCCCAGCACTGCTCTAAAAGATGGCACTGCAATATCATGCGCAGATAAAATAGGATTAAAACCAGTAGATTCTGCTATTATTTAGACTTTATCTAAAAACACTGTTATAGCCAAGGCTTACAAGCTGCTATGGGCGTCTGTTTCATACTTCACAAGTCAGACATTTTTCTTAAATTCCAACGGTCTTCTGAAAGATGGCATTGTAATACCATAAACACATAAAATTAAATTGAAATGTGTTTCTGAGCTTTAAAAATTTAAATTAATTTTCCTATTAGGTGTTACAAAAGAGCATTACAGTGACACTTTAAGACCAGCAGAAGCTAAAGTTACTATATTGCTTTAACCAAGTTTACATTTTCATTAAAAGGCACATGGAACACAACTTGTTTTTTCAAGCATTTAAAAGTGCATGTTTTAAATATTACAAAAGTACTTTCTTGCATGAAAAAATATTAAGTAAAACCAATTAAAACTTCATATTTCCATGTCCCTTTAATAATGTTGTAAAATACTGGCAAAGTTAAAGGACCACCGCACAACAACAAAATATAAGTTTGAAACCTTTGGATCTGACTTAGAGCATAATTAATTAGTAAAACAAGTCATACAGCTTGTTTTTAATTAGAAAACAACACATGTTGATGCCTCTACAGGACCATTGAGAGGTCCATGACAGACTTGTGGACGTTGTGAGAGGGATTGTCTAAATTTCTGGCAAGTTGTGGTACCATCATTAGATGCAACATCCTATTACTTATACTGTGAGGTGTAAGGGGGTTGGTGTCAGTTTCAATATCCTGGCTGTTCCCTCCTCTTTCACACCTTTCTCCACTGATAACGACAAACACACACACCCATCATCCAACTCACAGGATGTGTTGTAATAAATACAAAATGGATTCCTGTGCTCATAAACAAAGAGTCTTCATAAAATTAGATTTTTCCAAAAATGTTTTATGTCCATGGCTTACACCACTGCTAATATTATTAGTTTGGTAACAACTTTACAAACAAGTGTCTTTTTTTTTAAACTGCAGTAGACCTCTAATTGCTTTTGTTTGGTCTGTGGATCTAAATTTACATTTCCCAAATTGCCTTCCCTAATAAAATTCTGTATTGTTTTCTGTACACAAACTGCCAGACAAGCGTGGAACATTTTGCAGAACACGCATTTGAACATACGGAGCTATAACAGAAACAATGTGCATGGAAGTAGAAATCCAAGAACACCAATCTAAAATGTATGTTGGATGAACAGACTACGTATGATAGGTAAAAAGTGCAGGGAACTGCTGACAGTGGATAGTACATTCATACTTCCAGAGTTCAGGCAATTATTATTATAGTTACTTATAGAGAGACTAACATATACTGCAGAGCTGTACAAATTATTATTATTATTTATTATTATCTTTATTTATATCGCACCAACATATTCCGTAGCGCTGTACAGGGGGTTAGTACATGTCAAAAAACAAACTTAACACCTTAAAGAATGGAGGGCCCTGTTTTTGAGCATATAATCAAATGTACATAGTGCTTGTTTCCAAGACACGGACACACAATTGAAAACTTGCAAACTTACAATCTAAGGGTTTAGGTGTGATACAAGGTGTGATACAAATTGCATACTGACTAAACGATTAATAGTAATAAATATTTATGCAAACAACCACTTTACTCCATTTACAAGAAAAGCCCTTATGTTTGTTTGCTGGGCATAGACTATTAAAAACAGTATGGAGTTAAAAATAAATAAAAGGTAAAAAAAATCTTAGCTTTTAAGCTGCCTGTTTTTCTCTTGTGGAGAGCTGCCTATCTCCTCCTACCTGTGTCTAGCAGGAGGCATAGCCAGCTGTCTGTGTGCTGGACTATTGTGGAAATTGGAAGCAGGATGGGCTGTCATTGGCCCTGTCTCATGACATCATTAGATCCATCCCCACTGTGCATGAGCCATCATAACCTCGCCTCCCTTTACTGAGTCAGTCTGAAGCAGAACATACAGTGGTCAGACTTTAGAGCTGGCCACACCCCTGATAGACACAGGTAGGAGGAGATACAAAGCTCAGCTGGTGTAAAAAACAAACAGTTTAAAAGTTAAGAACAAAATATTAACTTCTATTTGTTTCAAACTGCATACTGTTTTTAATAACCTTGTCCAAGAAAACAAACATATGAGCCTTACACACGGGTGCAGCTACTGCACAGGGGCTCACAATAGGGTAAGGGTAGTCTACTACTGGCAGCAAGCTTAAGTAAAGGAGAACTCTGCAGGGCGTATGGAAGCTTTTCAAGGGGGCACTCTATTCACTAGCTCCACCGCCGATGAAACAGTACACTTATATAAGTTATTATAATAAATGTGTAAAAGCTCTTGCATTTTAATATTACAAGACGATGATGTGTTTAGATGATGTGAGCTGCAGAGGAACACAGACAAATAAAATGTTTGTTTTTTTTAAATAACATTCAACAGATAGTACTTATAATTGCCTACAATTGAAATTAAACCATGTTTGGAACCTCTGCTGCGTCACTCTAAAAAAAATTGTTTACCAATGACAACAGGGCCATATGTCACGTTTATTGTTTTTGTTGTGGTTTTATTTTGGGATTTGAAGCTGTAACAGTTCATATGATATGATGAATCATATGTAAGTGATGAATCTAGCACATGCCAGGTTCCCTATTTATATTACTGCTGCATGCTGTTGCTTTGAAAAATAAAATTGTATCCTCAAATGTTACCACAGAGCTCATTAGTTGACCTGTGATATTTATAAAGCTAAATTTGGATTAAAGGGCCATTATCATGGACGTAGGAACTGATTCTTTGATGTGTGTATGTATGTGTAGAAACGCCGTTGTACATTTTTGTATACAATGATCTGTATCCCCCTCAGAATAGTTTTTGCACCTTCACCCATGGCCATTATAGTCCAAATTTTTTAGCATGCATTTAAAAAATCACGGCTTAAACATTATTGGATGAGAAATACTTGATCTACGGTGCAGAAAAAGAAAATATATGGCAAGTCTGGATACACTATTAAAAAGTAAAGATATTTAACTTCAACAAAGTTCCACATAGTTAGAACTATTGTATTCTCAGTAGTAACATAAGAGCTGTACGATAAAGAAGGCTGACCACCGTAGAATTGGTGCTTTTGAGTTGTGGCGTTGAGAAAACTGCTTAGAGTTCATTGGTCTGCAAGAAGATCCAATCAATCAATACAACAGGAAATCAAGACAAACTGTTCACTGGAAGGTATGATCATGAGGCTAAAGCTCAAATATTTTTGACATAACATGAGAAGACTCTGATGCTGAAAATAAAAGGCACATGAAGAAGTAGACAACAGAGGCGGAGATGGATAGATGAGGTCATTGAAGCAATGAACATAAGCTTGATGGATCTTGGAGGGACAATTGGTGACAGATGTGCCTGACATGCTGTGGTCCACAGAGAATGAGTCACGGAGACTCAGACACAACTGAATGACTAAACAACAACAACAGTCTCCACTTATCTTCAATTTTATCCCCACTGGTTAAATATATCCCAATAACTCTACTTATTGTGTAATTTTGTGATGTCAATTTAATGTAATTATAAAATGATAATAGATATACTTCAAATCACTAAGCTTTGCAAGCGCTGTGAATTACTGACAGATGTAGTGATTATGTTCTATGGGAATATTGTATTTACAGTGTCAACCTTTGTTGCCCCATGTGAGCGTTTAGTGAATCTACCCCACAGGTGTCATAGAATAACATAGGAACTTGAGTTATTCACCTCATGTTTTATCTCTGCTTTCCATAGCCCGTTGATAAATAACTTTCAGATTTAGACTTTCACATATAAATCTAGCTTCTAGTCTATGACATCTGTTGCTTATTAAACCATCTACTTTAATTCAGAGTGCTACACAAAAGACAAATTATAAAATGTAAATCTTGCATCAACTGATACTTCAGTCATCATTTTATTTGTTTTAAATCTAAATCATTGAATGTGCTTGTTGTGTTGTTTAATCTCATTCAATGCTATGGAAACTCACATACAAATATACACCTACAGAATCCACATGTTCAAATAAGACACAGCTGCATAATCCTAGATAACAGTTAAAAAATGTCCTGCAAAATACTTTTTCAATTAGAGAGTTATGTTAAACCTCATTATTTGATTTAAAATACACCCACCTAAGTATATAATTCCTCTTCTGGGAAACGGATATAAAAGGATTTACGTTATTAATCAAATATGTTCAGTCATATCAGCGAGACAGTTATGTGCAATATATATATATATATATATATATATATATATATATATATATATATATATATATATATAACAGAAGTTACTGCTTATGCTTGAAGTATTCCATGTTTGTATCTTCTCCAATTCCTGCTGTCTTAGGGCTCGATTACATGGCTTCCGCATGAACTACAACAAGGTTCATAGATAGCTATGGAGCTCCTATGTGGGAAGTTAAGTAGCTATTACATGGTTCTTGCAGGCTACACATAGGATGATCAGTAACACTTACAGGAGCCATGTAATAGCACTTATAGGTATATGCACATGAGCTGGGTTATGAATGCATCTGATAGAGAAGAATTTGTAGTGTATGAAAACATGTGTTATATAGAAAAGTTCAGTTTACTTACAAAGTTATTTGCACAAAAGTCAAATCCAGTGGTTCAAACCCACAGGATGCTTACATAAGCAGTGTACCCACAGGAAATAAAGCAAGATACACATTTTGACCTTTCTGGTACAGAGCACAGGAAGTAACTGTTGCCATTCATGTACTGAGCACATGGCAGAAGCCACTGAGGTGAAGAATGGTACAATGTATTATCCTGATTCTGAATTTGAATGTTATGCTAATTGAGGTGGAGTTTTCTAGGGGTGTACACGATAAAATGCAAATGCCAAAAAACAGAGGACATTTTGCTAACTTCAAGGTAAGCAAATTAATGTTTATTTTGGAATGTTTTCATGCAAAAAAAAATGTCATACACTACTAATTCTCCTCTATCAGATGCATTCATATCTTGGCACACTTGCATATACCTTTAAGGGATTGCGGCAGGTGGAATATAATAGCTACATGGCTCCCTATGTGGAAATTTTACTTACAAGATTTCCCATGTAATAGAGTTCTTATAGTCTAAGAGGGTGTGTTCTATTTTATATTATCCATTCTGAAGTGAGAGGAGGGATTGGGACTTGTTGACTCATTGGTCAATTCACATCATCTTAAAGAATGAGCAGCTACTTGCAAGCCGTAGATGTCTTGCTTGTAGCTGCCTCCTCAGATCTTGAAAATAAAGTATTACTGTCATGGCTGATTTTATGTATTATTAGATTCTACTAAAATTTAAATTGTCATAATCTTCAGTGTTATTTTATGTTTGAAAACAGTTTGGCCTTTTATCACAGCTGCTCGGCAATTTTTTTTAAATTTAAAATGGGTTTTCAACACCCTTAAAATTACCACTGTAATGCACTAGCAAGAGGATCAGATTATTTTAATTATGAATTGATTAATAATAAAATTCCTACATAATGATTTATAATAGCAATATATCATATTGAATCAAATTTCAAAGATTAGAGTATCAGCATTCAACTAGTTGTTTGTATCAACCCTGATAGGGTTATTAACAGGGGACAATTTTGATTGGGAGAGAGGTCTAAAGGTTTTTAAGAACAAACAGATCTGATAAGAGAATAATCAATCGTTGATAGGCTGTTACCACAGCAAAAGCTTGTTGCCAAAGGAAACCTCACCCCTAACAATGTTCCAACCAGTGGAGTTCATTGGGTGGTAAACATTATGTCTGAAAATTTAGCAGCTTCCTGTCAGACAAAGTCACCTCCTTCCATTGACCTTATAGTTGATGAATACCAGCAGCAGCTGAGTCTGAAATTTGATAGTAAGTTTAATAGTGAATAAGACTTTTTAAATTATTGAATTTGAATCTTATTTATGGTGAATACCTAATAAAAATATCTAGCTCATTTTAGTTAGGGCACTCCAGTGGTCCTTTACTGAAATGTTGCTCATATAGAAACCTGGATAGCCACAAACAAACAGGAACAAATGGAATTAGTTTTTAAGTAATGTGGCCTATGGAAGCAGTTGGTATGTATCAACACTTGAAATGTTAGTCATTGATGCATTCTGCGTTGTGGTTCAATCTGTTGATGATTGCAAACTCACAAGAAATAAATTAAGAAGTGATGGGTGTGTTTGCATTTTTTAAATTCACTTCTGGTTTAACACATGTATCACAAGTGAAATGCACATATTAAAGTGTGACCACTACTACACCACTACTATGGTGAACTTTTAATGCAAGATGTGTTCTAGTAAGCAGATGTTGTCTACTATTGTATTGTGGATAGACGATTATAGTGTGTAGTGGTGAAAAAAACCTTGGACAAGGTCAACCAGTCTTCTAAAGATTAATCCCTGTTTTCTAGATAATATTTTACATTTACATAATATAAAGTCGCATAATGCTGTATTTTTCCTGGCGAATAGCAAGGCTGTTGGTAGTATGTGATATCGTTAAGAACAGTAGTAGCCAATAGAAAGCCAGGGGGGAATCATGCGGCCCTCAGGTACTTTCCATGTGGCCCCCGGCCTGTTCTCTGGAGTGTGACAACATGCACCTCTTCAACAATAAACAATTGTACTCTTAAATATCATTATCTATACATCTGTTATCAATTAATTAACCTCTATCTCTTTCTTACAGTGATTTTACCATGTGCTTAGGTAAAATAAAACCGTTTAAAACACTATGAGGCCCTTTTAGAGGCTGTACATGAAGCCCATCAAATGAACTAGGTTACCCGTCACAGTTTTAGAGGAACAACCGAAATATTATTTTATACGTAATACATAATATTTAAATCCCTAAAGGTTTCTACTTCAAAAGTCTTTAATTACTTGGTAAAAAAGGAGTATATATACCCAGAAGTGTAATAATATATGCAAGCATTCTTTATGTATAGTAATGGAAATGGAAAAAAGATGTGATGGAGCTAGTGATGGAGGAGAGGTGTTAAAAGACCACTGTAAAAAATGCAATTGCTTGTGAAATATGTAACAAACTAACTACATTAGTATCTATGTACTCCATTGGCATAAAATATTTTTGGGGGAAAAATATGAATTTTTGAAGATAGTTTACGATTAGAGGAATCCATTCTGTTACATCACTTCCTGATAGATGGATTATGGGGTGTATTGGTAGAGGAGGGAACAGGGAGAAGTCAGAAGGCTTTGCTGAATACTTGGATCTGAATGAAACCGACACCCCTTCCTTCTCACAGGCCTAGAAGCAGGAAATCAAAGTATTGCTCTCCAGAAATGTAAATGTATCTTTCACACACACAACTACATCTCCAGGGTCCAGCAGGGATATACAAATGTATTTATTTATTTTTTTATTACTTTTTTCTTTGCTTAACTATGCTCTTAGTTAGACTCACTTGTTAAGCATATATATTTTTCATTGTACAGTCGTCCTTTAGGCACTTTAATAACTTTAAGTCTGACTAAAAGCATGATTAGGTAGTAAAAAGTCATACAGCGAGTTATTGATTAAATAAATGCCTCTTCCGGACCCTGGAGGTATACATACTACATTTGTGTGTGTGAAAAGAGCGTTTACAATTCTGGAGAGTTCTTGTTGCAGTGAATGATGCAAGGTGTCTGCTTCTGAGACAATGAGGGGGTGCTCTATCTGTTCCCTCCTTCTCTGTCCCTTCATTTACTGGTAACTATAAACACACTCATCATTCAAGATTTGATGTAACAAACACAACATGGATTCCTGTACTCATAAACAGAGTCTTCAAAAATACAGATTTTCCCCCCAAATTTTTTAGGTCCATGTCTTACACAGCTGCTAATATTGTTATTTTGGTACATACTTGACAAACAAGTATCTCTTTTCTTGAACTTCAATGGTCCTTTAATTGCTGAACTGGGATTTGCACAGTGTTCTCCGACTTCCTCCCATTTTCTTATTTTGTTGTGAGTGTAATGCAAATGAGCATATGTGGCGAACAGACATGGATCGGAATTGCTAGTAAGTAACTGTGAAGAGTAATTAAAAATGTGCAGACAGTAAGTACAATATATTTTATTAAATACAGAAGAACTGCATATTACTCACATGACATAATAAAAAACATCTGTAAATACATATTACCTAATTACATTTAACAAACATTACCTAATTTATATTATAACAGAAGCTGAGAATTCAAATATTTTACTTATTTTTTATATGATAACAGTGAGGCCAAAGTTACTGGAGTCCAAACACTACAGTATTTATCACAAATATATTCTGGGAATGTATTTATTTAGTGAAACTCTACAGAAAATAAATTTTTAGTACAAATAATTATGTGTCTTTATTTTTAAATTCCACAAATCATTCTGATACATAGACCTCATAAATGTTGTTTAGCATTCTCTTGTAAGGTGTATCCAGTGGTTTTAAATGAAACCAACGTCTGGTAGGAATCTATATGAATACAATAGGTGACTGCCACAATAGGAAAAGGGCTATTAAGCAATAAAGGTTTCTATTATTTAAAACTAAATGAGCCAATTGGTTATATTATTTCTAAATATATGTAAAACATTGCCATTGTCTCTTTGAGTCACTCAGGATACAATCTTCTAAATTAGCCTTAATTATGTCAGCTTGTAATACGGCAAAGGTAGGCAAGAAAGAGAAGCAGATATATAGACACGTAGATAGATGATTTATTTATCATTTCTAGACTTTTTTATATATTTTATTATTTGTTTGATTTAAAGATGTTGTACTAACAAAGGTTATATCTAAAAATCAAAATTAGGCAGGTATTTAAAGGCAATTAATTCACAGGGACATTGACCTAGTCATGCGATGCCACAAGCCAACTGGTAAAGTTTAACTTGGGAGGCAATAACCTCATACCAGCCTGTGATGCATTGGCTCAGTCCGCCATTTTATACTGGAACATAGGTTTGTAAGTTCCATTTAAAAAAGGCCAACTAGGCCGTGAGTTACACCTTTGGAACGCACTCTCCCGTGTCTCATATTCGGTGGATGAAAACATGGGTGTCATTTTAGCTCTGGTTATATTTATTTCGAGCATCAATATGTCTTCATACTAAGCATATTATCTTATTAAGACTTGTGGCAGAAGCAATGTCTTAGAACAAAAAAATGTTTTACTTCTGGCTAAGGTTCTATTCTGGCTCCTAATGTTTTCATATCTTTTATACAGTATATAGATAGAGAGTAAAAAAAGACAAAGACATCCAAGTGTGCACAACATTTTTTTTATTTTTTACTGTACTAGGGGCCTCATTCTATTAGCGTCCGCAGCCGTTGCGGGGCCGCAAGCTATTCGGCTATTCTATTCCCTTACGGCCGGAGGCTCCGGCAGGCTTGCGGCCGGTGCCTTGCTATCTCTTGCGGCCGCTCACGCCAGAGGAAAGCCTTTGATCTAAAACGGCCGCAAGAGTTTTGCAATTCAATTGCTCCGGGAAACCTCTCTGCAAGGCTAAAAGCGAGCCGCAGCTTACTTGCAGGAAAGAGGTCCCGCTAGCACCAATTAAACACATAAAATAGCTCAAATAAAGCCATCCTGCACTTTGAGAAGACTATAAAGGGATTTTAGGTGTTAGAAAAAATAGCACATAATTATCCTGTACTCAAATCCGTAAAATATTTTATTTTTAATATCCGTAAAATATCCATGTAAAAAGTCCAGAGTGCTTGGAGCACCTCAGACACACCCACGCCGCAGCCGGAAAATAAACAGTTAATTTGAACTCGGGTTTGGGCAGATGTGCAAGCTTGAGAGTGGGTTCCTTTTAATCCTCATGTCCCCCAATATGATCCCTAGCATTTACAGAGCTGTACAGTGCAGGCTTGAATTTATTTTTGAGTTTTTAGATTTCACAGATTACGGCCGGTTCCAAGATATGCGGCCGTCCGTAAAAGGAGATCCTTGCGGGGCCGTATAATAGAATCGCAAGTTAACTGAACCCCCGCAAGGAATCGCAGCCTTACGGCCGATTTACGGCCGCTAATAGAATGAGGCCCTAGGTATGGTGGAGAACTTCTATTACTTTTTTGGCCATCATATATTTTATATATATATATATATATATATATATATACACACATATATACACACATATATACACACACATATATATATATATATATACACATATATATATATATATATATATATATATATATATATATATATATACATATATACACACTTCATAACGACAAATACACAATGGCATCCTTAGGAATAAGTAAGCCTAAGCTTTATCTTAGATGAATCAGTATAGACAATTTGTATACAATTCTGAATCTCTGTGAACTTTAAAGTTTACTTAAACATTAGAAAAAAGTTTGACAGTGTAACAATATGGAAGTCAATTACTAAAGCACAAGGTCAAAAGACATGTAGGCCTCAATAATGAGCACATTCACTGGCAATGTGGATCCAGTTCCCCTAAAATGTCTAACCTTACATATTCTTCTTGATTAGGGATAATAAGTTGGAAAAAAACTGTCAGAGGAGAAATTACAAAGACTGAAGTCTTAGCTTTTGACCTTGTGAATTAACACTGTAATATTATCTTAACTGTGTGTTTTGTAATGAATATCGATATGTTGTCCCTAGGCAAATGGTACATTTGATGTCAAATGTTAACAAGGGCTTTTGTTTTCAAACAGGAAACTGACCTCAAAGTACAAAGAGTTTAAGCTGCAGTAACTGAACCTAAAGTTCACCTCCTATGATTTTAGGAATATTGATGTATTATTCAATAACAGATAAGCAACACTCTACAATAATACTAAAATATAAAAATATATTAATTTTTGCTGTTATCAGAAAGTATATAGCCGTATATACTCGAGTATAAGCCGACCCGAGTATAAGCCGAGGCACCTATTTTACCACAAAATACTGGGTAAAATGAGTGACCCGAGTATAAACCGAGGGTGGGAAATGTGCTGCCCCCTCTGTCCCTCTTGTGCCCCCCTCTTGTGTCCCCCTCTCCCCTTTACCTTCCCTGTGTCTCTTCTCCCCTTTTCCTTCCCTGTGACTCTTCCAACCTCTCCCTTCCCTGTGTCTCTTCCCCCCTCCCTTACCACCCTCCTCATTCTCAACCTCCTTCCTCAACCCCCCTCCTCAACCTCCCTCCTCAACCTAAACCCCCCTAAATACCTCCCCCTCTCCCCTCACTTACCTGCTTCTGCTCCGGCCTCCGCTCCTTGACCCGGCGCGCATGTGACGTCACATGCGCGCCGCGTCATTAGCATATACCGGGTGCCGGCACCCTATATATGCTAATGAAGCGGCGTGCATGTGACGTCACATGGGTGCCGGGTCAAGAAGGAGCGGAGGCCGGAGCAGAAGCCGGTAAGTGAGGGGAGAGGGGGAGGTATTTAGGGGGGTTAGAATGAGGAGGGGTGTTTAGGTTGAGGAGGGGGTTGAGGAGGGAGAATGAGGAGGGGGGTTATAATGAGGAGGGGGGGTTGAGGATGAGGAGGGGGGAGGGAAAGAGACACGTGGGGGATTAGAGAGACACGGGGGTAGAGAGACACGGGGGGGGGGGGTCGGGGGTGACTCAAGTATAAGCCGAGGGGGCCCTTTTTAGCCTTAAAAAAAGGGCTGAAAAACTCGGCTTATACTCGAGTATATACAGTATATTGCACATGCACAACGTCCTGTGCGCGCCGACAAAGGCAAGCTCCCACACCAGCGCGGAGAGAGGGTGAGTATCGGGGGAGAGAGACCTGGGGTTAGAGGGTGGGTACTGGGGGGAGAGACAAGAGTGAGTAGTGGGGAGAGAGAGAGCTGGGGAGAGAGGGAGAGTACTGAGGGAAGGAGGGAGAGCTGGGGAGAGAAGCTGAGT
The DNA here is from genome assembly GCA_027410445.1 of Discoglossus pictus. Taxonomy (NCBI): domain Eukaryota; kingdom Metazoa; phylum Chordata; class Amphibia; order Anura; family Alytidae; genus Discoglossus; species Discoglossus pictus. The sequence continues at coordinate 282,382,615 of CM050166.1, read as the reverse complement.
ACCGGAGGGACAGAGGGTGAGCTGGAAAAGGAGGGGGAGGAGAGGGTGAGTGCAGAGTGCTGTACTGGCACGCTGGTGTGGTGTGCGCGCATTTGTCAGCCTTTGTGTGTGCGCATGATACGTTGCGCACATCTTGTGCGCCCAAAAGTTGTGCCACTATATATATATATATATATATATATATATATATATTAATTAAAAGGATGAATACAATATGTGAATTGAGGAATACTATTAAGACAAATGTGCTAAGGTGATGGGCATCGAGAACTCTTGAAGAGCCTTAACAGTTTCTATGTTAAAATACTGTTTACATTTATTAGTATGTGACCACTTCTAAAAGTGTTTAAATAACTTACACCTGAGTAAATCTGGTCCATTGTATCCTTCTCTGGCATAGGGTTACTAGACACCCCCACATTGAGACATTTGTTCCAGACTAAAATTTGTCAATGGAAATGTCCAGAGAGGCAGGCAAAAATCTTGTTAAATAAAAGCAGATTAATAGATAATAACAAATTTAAATTAAAAACTGTAAAAAAGTACAGTATCATAGAATACATGTAAAACATTTGTTTACATAAGAAAATAGTTGAATAAATCAATAACTTAAGTTTAAAAACATTTTTTTTGCCAGGTTCCAGATATGCCAATGGAGAACCCCTCCATTCTTGTGTTGTGGAGAATATGTACTAATATATATTTACCTATGTCAGAGATCTTCTCTATAGTAAATAATGCACTTATGTATCCCTAAAGGGATGGTAAATCTACACACCCCTCCAAAATTGCTACCTTGTCGTGGTGAAGGGGCTTGTCTGCCTCAATGAAGTTGTGAGATGGGCAGGTCATAGCAGAGTGGTCAGATAAATCATGGTCCACTGGAGAAGTAACTGGCAACCCTCTACAGTATAGCTGCCAAAATAACCTTAAGGATCAGCACAACCAGAGTCCATAAGGTCACGGAGAGTCGGCACAACTGAACAAGTGAGCAACAACAAAATCTACACAGGAGTTGACAAATGTATCTGAAACTCAGAAGCCACCCAGGTTATTTAGGTGCCAGTGGACCATTTTTTATCAGCCAGGCTATGGATTATATACACAAATATATGCATAGTAGCTATAAATTTATGAGCTAGCAGCAATATTTTAGCAGCTGTGGCTCTCTCTCTGATTTGTCAAGCCCTGAATGTACATATTATTTCTGACTTAATATTAAAGACTAAGAGACAGGAGAAAAATAGCTAAATAATTTAAAGAAAGAAAGAAAAATAAGTAGATTCATTTAAAATAATTTAAAAAATTGTTTGATAGGGAACCATGCCCCTAACACTCCATTTTCACCTCTACCACTGGCTCATAGTAATTTTACAATATTTACTGTGCATAAAACAAAAAGCTAAAAAACATATTCAACCCTTTTAAGGACTTTTCAAGTGAAATAGATTGTTGGCCACTGTGCTAAATATATCTAAATTTAAATATACAGCAGGAGCTAAGCATCCAATGTGTTCTGTGTACTTTTTCCCAATTTATGCATGAATCTCTCTAATGCTCATTCAATCAAAAAAGTAGTAAAATAAAGCAGACAAAAGAAACATAACCACATAAGTGGTTTTTATGTATTTAAGAAGCTAAGTACTCAGTGAGTACAAAAACACAAACAAGTAAAAATAACAATCACCCAAGCATGATTATGGAGAGATTCCCTTTCTGGCTGCAAGTCTACTAAGTGAAAAATGATCTTTTATGGAAAGCCATCATTACTTCTCTACTTGCAGTGGGTTTGCTTACACTCTGCATTGTAATTATGAACAAAAGACTTACTCCACGCCTATTGCTTTGAACTGGAAGATGCTAGGTTTTTTCAGGCTTTCTAGTCCACTCATTTTACAAATAGATCCATCATTGAGATTTGTGCTTTGATTTTTCTTGCAGCTAGGGTGCAACTGGATGAAAAGAAATAAATGACACATTTCCCTCTTATAGCCATCAACACTGAGCACACAATCTTATTTTAAACCAGTGTAACAAAACCATTTATTAGTGACATTAAGAGAGCTGTCTCAGGGCAATCAATGTGTTATGTTGATGCTTAGATGGTTATTCTATATGCTTAGAAGTCATCATTTTGGGGACTTCAACAGGAAATCCCCATTGTCATTAATCACTACATTATATATAATATGCCCATAAAAGAGACTTTTTCATCCTTGGCTTCTGCATACTGTGCGCCAGGTTATTCAATATTGTTGTAAGTTGTCATTTTTAGGGGCTTCAGGCCAAAAATTCCAATTGCTGTCAATCAAAGTGTTGAATATGCCCTAAAGAGAGCCAATTTCATCGTCTATGGAAGTGCCTCTATTTTCTACAGCGTGTCAGATTTCAACGTGGAAGATGGGAATTAGTGAGAATTTAAGGAAGGGCTTCTAACATTTAGCTTTTAATTCACGGCTCCTAAAATATTTCTTCTGGCGCCTAGCTTTTTTGATTGTTCTATTATTACATTGTTATCTGCTTAATGATTCAAAAATGACTTCTGACAGATTTTTTGGGAATATTTGAGGCATCGCAGTCTTACAGTGATAACAGGGAAAATATACATTTTACAAATTTTGGGCAATTGGAATTGATGTAGGTTTTTTGCAATGCCATGATGTTTCATGATGAACATTTGTTTTAGTAAAGTGTGTTAAATGTGGCTTTAATAACTCGGAGACCGATTCAATTGCAAGCCCACATCTAGCAGGATACAGGCCGTATGTCTGAAGCGTGCTGCAGGCTCCCATTCGTCTCCAATTCTAGAGCTATTCAATTAAGGGAGCCCACAAGTTATGGGACCAAAGTCAACTCTGCAAACCATGCACTCGTCTGTAGCAATTCTGTGCGAGAATATGATCAATTAAGCAATATCGTAACCTCCCATTTCAAAACAGCCAATAGAAAATTAGCCCGTTATCATTACGGCAGTAAAACATAGAAGTTACATGTCAATCAATCAGGTTTGGGGGTCCGATATGTGATAGGACTCGCAAACCCTCAAAATACAGAATTAGAAAAATGGATGCCAATACTGTTCCAGTCCATGTGTGAGCCTGATATGTATTAACGATATAACCCCTGAAATGAAACATAAAAATACATTATATTTACTGCAGATTTGCAAGCTTCAGACTGTTGTGCAATTAATTCTGTCTTTCATCGCTTTCCCCGCTATTTACATTGCAGTATTGATTTTTTATTTGCATTTACATTGCTACGGACAGGGGTTAAACCCCCTTGCGGGACCTCTCTAGCATTTGTAGGATTTTCTCTTAACATTTGCCATTTACGGGTGTGAAACTATTTGCGGGCTTGGGGAATTGGAACAATTGTATAGCGATTTGCGATTTTATCGATCGTAACTCTTGCGGAATTGAATGATCAAAGGCTTCGGGAGGCTGTAAGTCCCAGGTTTAACCATCGCAGAGTTTTCAAGCCCATAAACCATAAAGTTTGGAGCCCCCAAAAAGATTCCAATTGAATAGCAAATTAACTTACGGGCTCCAGTAACTTACAATTCCTCAATTGAATCGGGCTCTTGGTTTATGTTTTATTCTATGCTGTCTAATAATAGATTCTTCAATATAGAGATTATTTCTAGAGAATAACATAGCTAGTGTTGTTTCAACAATGTCCCAATTCAAGCCAATTCAAGGTTTTAGAGCATTAAGCAATGCAAAACATGCAGAAATATAGATATTGCATCACTCTGTGTCAGTGATAGTTAACCTGGTCCCTACCACCCACTAGTGGGCAATTCAAGCTTTCATGGTGGGCAGTGGGGTAAACGCTAGGTGGTGTCACTGACGAGTGATGTCACACGCCAGAGACCCGCAGCTCCATGCTTGGGTGGTTGGAGAGCTGCTGAGAGAGCCTAGGGACAGCAATCAGCACCAGATCACTATCTAGTAAGTAAAGGGTGATACATAGCTTGGGTCATATGATTTATGTAACCAGAAAAAGGAAACTGCAGCACCAATGAGCAGTAAGGAAATGTTACCATGAAATATATAAATATATCAAAAGGTTGACGACCTCTGCTCTATGTGATAGAATTTCAGTTTAGCTCAACTGGTGCTTGTATTTTCTTTCTAAACCACAGAACATCACTTGCTACATCTGTAATTCCCTGAAAAATCTTTGGAATTTTTCCATTGGTGGAATCAGAGCTGATCATCCTCTATATTCTCTTGGACCAGTTACTGTACTAAACAGGAAGGAAATGGTTTGAAGGAACGTACAATTTACTTGCTGGATGTTTTATAAAAAAATAAAAAAATAGCATAACTACTTAAGAAAACCTTCACGTTTCGCTCCCATCTAACAGGCTGTAGTGACAAAATGATTTAGGGAGGGAAATCCTGATACGTCAAATGCTTTTTTCCTTCTGTTAATGTTAGATGGTGTGATGAACTGAATCCCTTCATGACTTACAGTGTATGGCATTGGTTTCCTTTTTATCCATATTATAAAGAAGGGATAATAGTGTGATACCAAAAGAGTGCTCCACTGAGTTAATACTTTTTTAACAGAACAGAGCAATACAATACACTTGTCTATTAATTATAAAGCTACTAGCTACTTGTCAGTCACAAATGACCGGAATAAAATGTTAAGGCTGGGAATGCTGTACCTTCGGCGCTCATCGCAAGCCCTCCAACAAGCGCCTTCAGCGCTCATCACGTGGCTCGCAATGAGCACATTTGGCGTCTTCCCCTGTGTAATTTGCCTGGCACTTGAGTGTTACTGCCTTGGGTTAAATGTTAGTGACTTGGATTAAGTGTTACTAGATTTCGTTTATTGTTTTACTGCTTCGGGCTAGTTTTACATCCTTCGGGCTAGTTTTACGTCCTAAGGCCTTGTTTTTGTCGTTTTGCTTTTTTTCTGCACTCATTTTTTCTCTCGCTTAGTCAATTTCTGATCGTGGAAAAACGGCAAATATGCATTAAAATTAACTAGCAACCTGACTCACAGGCTCCCTGGCTCTCCCCCTGTGCTGTGTGTGTGAGTAAGTTAATTTAAGTAATATTTGTTTTGTTTTTTTTATGTATTTTCAGTTTCGTGGTTCGGCTGTTAAAGTTGTAATTTTGCGAGGAGCAAAGTGTATTTACAAGTTGTGGTCCTAAGTCGTACAGGTCGCAAATCCCACATGCCTCAACTGCTCGCCTCGCTAAGTCCCGCATGCCTCAACTGCTCGCCTCGCTAAGTCCCGCATGCCTCCACATATATTTTTGATTTTTTTTATTAAACTCTACAGGTACCACCTACCTAGTACATATAAATTGCTAGGTATGGTCCCCAAAATATTTTGCAGAGGGGACCTACATTCACTACCACTCTTTCTAAAATGCTTTACACAAAAAAGTAAGCATTTAAACAACGCATTTCTTTTATCAATGCTTAAGTGCAAGCTTCCTAAGTTATTCTCATTGTAACAAGCATCTATTTTTGTGATGTGGGCACATACTCAGTGGGAACTTGGATGAGAAACTCTCAACACGTTTCACATAGTGCTCCCAGGGGCTTTAGAGTGATAACATGTTTCATTCACTGCTAACTACTAATGCGTCTGAATAAGCGAATCGTACGCATGTCTAGTGCCAAAGCATTGTGCAATTCAATGTGATACTGCAGTAGGCAAGGAGTCTGTGTTATAAATGTCTTTTAAAACATCTGCTGCTTAATGAGCACTAAAGTGTCATATTTACATTATGCTCTTTTGAAGAATGTGATTTGAAAATGTGCAAAACAGTCCGTAATATTTACCATTTTATACAATTTTGCCTTAACAGAAGCAGATATTTTGCATTTGTTTCTAACAGGATTAGAAATCTTGATGGGGTGGGAGGAACTGTGGTTTCAGATAAGATCTCTGTTCAGTTCTCTTGAAAGACTGTAGCTTTACATAGCCACTTCACACTCAATAGAATAGTCAGCTCCAGCAGGCTAAACCTGTTGTCATGCTACAGGTACACTATTAGCCTGATATAATGCCTCCTGACACAAGCCAAGTCAGCTAAATGTATGTGAAATTTAGGAGCCAGCCAGGATTGTGAGGCGCCACAAAAACTTTTTATAGAAATATACTCAGAAAAATTAACATAATAAGTTAACAATCATCAGTACAATTTTAGGAGCCATGGCTCCCGGGATTTGTCAAGCCATGAATTAATTAGAAGATGCTTTTATCATTTTTTTTTTTTCCATATAGTAGTTGCTAATAATGGAGGAATTGACGAAGCATCTCTAGTGACAGAGGTGAGAAGGACTGTGAGCTAAATTTTTCCTCATACAAAATAGTGGACAGTAAATGCAGAGATACTTAGTAAACCCCTCTCTTTGTTAGATATTCCACAAACAAGCAAAGCTTTTCCCAAACAACAGTGTTTTACTGTTTTATTTATTATTACCATTATTTGTAGAAGAATAAGTTATGGATTGCAATTTTGAATCCAGATTTTTATTTCTCAAATAAATATGTTAAAGCTTTTACAGACCTTCATGATGCAGTGATAAGATGCATTACATTTTTCCTTAAACCATTCCTTTTTTCCTAATTTTCACAAATCTGGAATATACTGAGGGACTGGCAGTGGATCAAGCCAATTCTCACATAAGATGAATTTCATAGGTATCTGTTTCACTGTATCAATTGAATTTATATAACTCAACCTAAGGTCAAATGGGGTAAACATGAGCAATTCAACTAGGATCCACTTGCATGGCTCATCTTTCATTGTTATTTTAGATGGAGACTGGTCCACATCAATTGGTATATGACCAGTCTAGGGGCAATTAATTGCTGACTTGCCCCAAAGGCAAATATGCCTTAAAATATATATAGTCCTGGGATATGCCCATTTCCTTGTCAAATGGCTAATTAACAACCCAGACAGGAATGGGGAACTGCCTGGAGCAAAGATGGTAGGGGGAATCCAGCTAACCCAGCTAGTGCCATACTATAAATATATCTGAACAAAAGGCACTCTTTGTGTAATGTCTATTTAAAGTACAGCAGCTTTTGAATTACTTCCTTAGACAGTAAAGTGCACCATGATGGATCACCTTGTACTAGAATTTGTGCATATCCAAATGGCTTTGTTGAAGATCCACACATTTTACCCACTTATCCCTGCAAAGGTCTGCCCCCAGAGCTCATGAATACAATATTTCTGTTGGGACTAGAAGTACTAGCCACTTACAGATTGTCTCTCAGAAGCATTTAAACATGCTGTTGAGAAAGTGGCTAGTACAAATCTTACCAATAGAAACATTGTATGCATGAACTGTGGGGGCAGACCTTTGCAGGGACAGGTATGATTAAGAGAAAACAGAGCTTTTCTTTGGAAAGTTCATTATAAGACCACTAAAGTGGTTCTTTAATGGAGGGGTGCATATACTTGAAGACATTGGGCAGTAAAGACCTTAAATGTCCATTGTAGTTTGGTAAACACTTCATATGCTTGTTAAGTATGTAACAAGCTAACAACAATAGCTGATGGAGCCAGCAGCAGAAACGCACGTGGGGTTTCCATCTTGGATGTAAGCTGCCTGTACCAACTCAACTAAGCCCTAGTAAAGTGGCTATGTAAATCTTGTCTTATCTGAATCCACCTCCTATATCTCACAGGTTTCTAAACCTGTTCAGAACAAAATAAAATGTTTGCTGCCATTAAACCAAATTAAAAAAGCAACATTTAGAAATACCATGGTTCTTTGTCTCTTTGTATGTATTTGCCTTTTAGAAATGCTAGGATTGGGTACATGGTTCAAGCGCTACAGGAAGTCACTTTTAAGAGGTGAGTACACAAACCTCAAAGCATCATCCAACACTTGCATGTATCCAATCACATGCATGGATTTCTTTTGACTGCAGAATTAATGACTATATACACAGGCATTTTTACAATAAGCAAAAGGCTCAAATGAATCAATGTCAGCCTGCCAAGCATTGTTATGTCATTCTCTGCCGGTAACTTAATCTTTGCTGAAATAAGTTATATGCTATTTTAAGGACCAGTCTAAGTTAGCAAGTCATATTTGGAAGCAAAATACTAATTTCAGCACCAATTCTACCATAAAGTAATGAAGCACAAATTTAATCTAAAAATACATAAAATTATACTAAAAACTAGACATAAACTGAAGAAGGGACAATGTGTTATATTCTCTGTGTAAATATATTAGCAGGAAAAACAAATGTACCATATATAATGTTTTAAGGCTCTATAGACTTTCTTGCCAAGTGGCTTACAGTTGACTAGAGTTTAAAGAAAAAGAAAAATCAAAGCAGGGTTTATCAAATTTTTGCAAAAGTTAGGAGCCAACCAGGTTAGTAAGGAGCCACCAAACTTTTTTAGGAGCCAGTTTATGAATTCTATATTGAAATATATGTATAGTGTCTAAAAAGAAATGTTCATGTTATCGAAGCGCTGAAACCTATCTATGAATATTTTTTTTCAATTGTCCCACTAAACCCACTTGCCTTTTTACAAGACCAAATTGTTTTTCATATTCCATAGGATATTATAGTCTGACCTCAATTGTGGGAAAGTTTTCACCATAGTGAATATAACCCTTAATGCAATGGCTCTAGTTTCCTTGCGTTATACACTTCCGATGACATCCCATAGAGTATTACTGTAAATGAAATCTATTAAATATGGAAAAATGAAATCTTCAGGGAAAAATGTAAAACATGTTTAAAGTACAGTAAAGCTTAATGGAAATGTTAACATTTACATAATTATAGTCATGTCTTCCCTGGAAAACAACATATGGTCTTGAAAATGTAACGGCTAATTTTAGCAACTTCCTTTCAGAGAACAATTAGTTCTTCTTTTAGGTACTGTGTTGAGTCTCTATTGTTTTGTGTGTATGTATATAAGAAATGCATATATGAAAATAGAACATATAAGCAAATATATCAGGTTTAAAAAAATTGATATCAGGCTTAGGAGCCATTTTTGGCAGCCATAGTAGTCAATATACATAAGTGCCTGCTGAAGGGGGATCTGTTTTGTTTGTGTGCTTGCCTCCTGGAGGCTGCTCTCTGTATATGGTGGCTAGTTGGACCTATATTGGATATATGTATATGTGTGTGTATTTATAACTCCAATCTAAAGATCCTATTTATCAAAATGACTATTGTTTTTATTTTTTATAAATAAATAGGGGTTATTTGTCTGTGGACAAGTTGTGTCAATACCTATACTTTCTATACTATTCTATAAATCCTAGTCAATAAAGTGTTTTGCATCTATCAATAAATATACATGACTGATTAACTTATTTTAACTTGAAAAATTGAACTTTTAATACCACTATTATTGTTCTCTTTAGCACTAAATACAACTTAATCATAAAGGCATATTCTTACATTTTGTATAAAAGGGATGCAGACAATTCAGAAATGTCATTCATTTATTGTTTTACTCTCTAAAAAACATCATTAAGCGTAGTTATTTAAAACAACATCATGAAAATATGGGATTTCTGTAGTTATTTAAGTCAGGGCTTGACAATATATATATATATATATAAAATTAAATAGTACATATGTGTACATATATAAGTGTATTATTTATTTACTGTTCTACTCCTCTATTGCCCACCATAATTTAAATTATTGTTGTGGTATACAAAAAATTATATATATATATATATATATATATATATATATATATATATATATATATATATATATATATAAATATATTTACTTATAGATATCTATATCTATTTATTTACTTTTATAAATATAAATATATATATATATATATTTTTTTTTTGTAAGTTTTTGGCTGGATCCTAACCTGGCTGGCTTCTGAGTTTCAGATAAATTTGTCAAGCCCTGGTTTAAGTTAAATTTTAAATTGTATATCCCAATTTAATTAATATACCCCTTGAATGAGAAGCCCTGTAGTGTATAATAATAATAATGTAATGATTAAACAATCGTATTTGCCTACCCTTATTGAATCATATTATATTATGTCATTTTCTGGTTTCAGTCGCAGGGTTTGGTTATCGTTTATTGGTTGTTTGTTTCTAAACAAGATAAGTAGCATCTAACATTAGATGACACATATGTCTGGTCTAGCTTCAAAACATTCTCACATCTAACTTTCATTGATAGGGTCATCTAAAACTAATTATTCCTTTTCAAGTTATGAGTGTAACAAAATGAGAAAGAAGGGAATCCTATTGGGGCACTGACCATGATGCCAAGGGCTCAATGTGTGTAATGTGACTCACGGTCCCTGCCTCTGTTTACTGAACATAATGCATGTGCTTCAGGCAGGGGGCAGCAACACCTTTGTGCTACACATTTCTCTATTGATCCCATTCTCTTAAGCTGGCCTATGTATATACTATGTCTAAGCAGACATTAAACTGCATCATAAAAGTGTCAGTCGAACAGCTACTCACTTTTACTTACACTTAAGTAGATTACGGCTTGCCTTTCAGAGAACCAGTGTTGACTGTGAAATATTGATCTATAAATCCCATACAATGCAACTGACTATGACCTTTTAAAGTGACAGCAAAGGTCCTGTATATAAAAAAATGTTTTAATTGTCTGTTTTTAGTTGAAGTATTAGGTAATTGATCTTAAAAGCTAGGTATTTTTAGCATAAATTCATGATCCTCCCTCTCTTCTAATGACTTTATATTATGTAGTTAATTATAGGTTCATATATATTTCTTACATATAAGTGTAAAAGTCATTATTCTAGGTTTCACAAAATTAGTTAGTTTTAGAATCCAAACAATAGATTATTTAGAAATTGCTATTTAGCCAATTGAATAGGGCTCTATATAAGCACAGAGCATTTAGTTTTTTACAGACGTTTTTAGTAAGTCAACTTCTATCCAAAAGCAAGGTCTTCACTAATGAAAAACTTATGCATGAAAAAATATGCTATGTGCTTATATATTCAATTGGCCGAATCACAATTTAATAAGGCTGATAATGACTAAAAGGTTAGGAGCCAGCAGTAACATTTTAGGAGCCATAATTCCCTGGCTACCCTTTTTCTACTCTATACCAAGTGGGCATGCTTTTGTGGCTTATCACCCCCGCTGTGGCAGATAATGAATCATGCGAGACATAGTCATGTATTTGATACTTAGAATACTCTAACCCAATTATTTAAAGGGACACAAATGTTGTATGTTTTCTTTGCTGCATCACAAAGAGTGTGTTTGATAGTATGCCACACTGTGTTTTCTTTTTTCAAGTAAAGGTCTCATAGCACAAAACATTATTCAGAAGTTAAATTGCTCTTGGGAGTTTGACCTCTGCCAGCCAATGCGAACTCTGCATTTCTTGTTAGTTTTAATTAAGTTTAAACAGGTTTTACTTAATATTGTTTTATGAAAAAAAAGTTGTGTCCCATGTTCCTTCCACGTAAAACAATTTAATAACAAGAGATTATAATTCTATTTGTTTTTATGTGTACTTTTCTAAGCTGGAAGTTCTTGGACCATACTGGGACGCGCCCCACTTATACACTGTTACTAAGGATCCTATTCACAGGAGCTTACAATTCAGAGGAGACAGGCAAAAAGTGAGGGGATTTTACTAAGCACTTTCTTGCCGGAGATGAGTTGAGATAACGTGAGAAGGGCTGTTTTTTCCATGTAGGAAATAGTACATAGTAAATCAGGAGATAATATGAGATGCTTAGTAAATTCTACCCTTAGAGGAACAAATTATGGCTTAACAAATCTAGCAAGGTCAGTTTATATAAATCTAATCAATGGACATACAGTTTATCATTCCATAAATGTGCTGCCAAGTCTTGCAAATGTGTTTATTGTACCATAAAATTTAGATAAACGACTCCTTAATTGAAGCTAAGATATATTGCTCATTTGTTTCAGTGTTTAACCTCAAGGGTAACACTTCTTAAAAAGCATATTTCCATTTTTATTATGTACATAGAGATTACTTCAAAGGAAAAACACCATTTTTTTGTGTGTGTTTTGGAATTAATCTCGAGTTTGCATTACTTCTTTGTAGAGTATTATAATCATATTACCTGATTTCAAATAGAATATAATTGCAATGCTCAAATGCTACAGTATACTGGTGTCTGCAGTAAAATAAACAACTTTGCAAAACACTTTGCTTTTAAAAAATTCTACTTTCGAAATAAAACTGGTTGCTGCCAAAATTCGACATAGTTATGTATATATTTGTCAAATATGTTCATTTTCAGTTTGGAATTTTAAACTGTATTGTTTACTTGTTTGGTTAAAGTAATATATTTAGAGGGATATTTACTAAGCTATCAAAGTTGTAATGGTTACAGAGACGTTTGGTGGTACTTTTTTTCCAATTGTAAATAGAGTACCTGTATGTCTCAAAAATATTAATTGATGTTAACTTTTAATTAATTTAATAGTTCATGTCACATGAGTGCTTAAAGGGACTTCCTTTTTGGGAAATATATCAAAGAACAAAATCCACTAAGCTTTGCAGAGGCTACAAGAAGTTGTTCACTATGACTGTTTTCTACAATAAAGTTAAATCAGTCACTGCATCCCCAGAGAACCAGGGCTTGAGAAGTACAAATATTTCAAATTAACCCTGATTCCTAAAATGTTTGAGTGGCACCTCATGGCTGGCTCCTAAGTTTCACATGCATTTGTCAACCCCTGATACAAGAAATGTTAAAACTATTTTACCTTTCTTTTGCATATATCCCCTACTATTTCAATAGAAGCATTGGTGACATACCTCCCATCACAAGAAACCCCCAGGAGAAACTCTCCAAAGTGTATAGATATGCTAATTTTATAAACTAGACCAGACTGTCTTGTAGGAAAAAGCCATCATAGGATGAAGTGAATCTGAAAGGTTCAAATATAAGTTTGTATGAATACAAAGCAGTGCTGGTTTGCAACAATCCCATATTGACGGTTACTTTTTATTCATATAAAATTGTCATGTGGCATTTTGACACAGAGATCTGTCCTGCGTTTTAATCACAAAAAAGAGACTGTTTGCACAGACAGCCACCGTGCCAGGCAAGCCCTGCCCTGGGTGCTGCATGGAACAAGATAGGCACAAACTACACTTTGCACCTGGATTATATGGAAAAGAAGCTCATTTCCAAGTAGGGACAAATCACTAACTTAAAAAAAAAAGCCATAGAGCTAGTTTTATAATTGCAAACAAAGATAAATGTTGATACCTCTTCAGGACCGTGGAAGGATCCATGATACATTGGTGAAAGTTGTGTGTGTAAGAGGGTCGTTTACACATTTTTTCCTGAATTTAAGAGTTTAAACTTTACAAAAGTTGTTTTTTACTTTTAATCATAAGTAAAATATGTCTAAACTTCATCAAAACTAATAGGTAATGGACAAAGCATACTGTAGTAGGTAGGTATCATTGTCCGACAAATATGACTCATACAGCTATATTACTGCTCATTGGCTGCCAGGGACAATCCCCCCAGGGCAGATTAACATTTGAAACAGTTCTGCTCTGAATTCTCTATTTAAAAAACATAAATCACCGTGATATATTAGCAAACACCCAATTACAGAGACAATAAAGACAAAAATGTATCTATATGTTCTATAAAAGGCAAGTGAAAGCACACTAATGTTAATTGGAGGCAAGTTTGCCTATATATTTACAGAAAAAATCAAATAGATGTATTTAACACTTGTTCGCAGCTAATTAACCACTGTATTTAAATCAACAGCCTCAGCAGTTATGGAACTCATCCATTTTTTATGTATTAATGCAATTTGCATGATGTCTGTGGCTACTATAAGTTTGAAAAAAAAGAACAAAATGTTTTAATAAATATGCAAAATGAATTTGTTGTTTTTTATATATATATATATGTATATTTATATGCGTCCTCTATACATCCTTTTCAATATTTTTTATCTTTTTTTTATTTGCAGCTAATTAAAAGAAATTGCTTTATTTTAACACCAATATGGTAACAGTGTATTCCTTTTAGAATTACAGTTAAAGGAATCTGCCACCTACTGTGATAAACACTTCATGGGGATTACCTGTCCCTCCTACATGATGTCCAGTTTCTGTAGAAACTAAATAGAAACCACATTTTGATTTTTCACAGACAACTCAAATCAAAATGCTGTTCTCCAAGTGGGTGTTGATTGGCCCTGCTGGCTCTGCTGCAAACCAGCTGATATAGTACATTTTACATGCAGTTTTAAAGAAATTCAATCCCCAAATGATGGGGAAAGATTATTTCTAAATATACTAACACAGTATTAAGATGATGGGTAGCTTTACCGTTAAAGCTAATAATTGAAAAAAAATCTTACAAATAGTAACATACAGATCAGGTGCAAAAACTGATTTAGTTTAATTTCACCAGCAACACATTTTGCATGTATAAAGTTGTAGTAAATGTATTGCATCACGATAGTATGGTAATATATATATATATATATATATATATATATATATATATATATATATATATATATATATATAGTAATGTAAATATCAGTCACTGATATTATTTATCACTTTGCACCACTAATGCAAAGTTATACATTGATAAATCAGAAAACATAGTAAAATGTTCAGCACTGCTATCCATCTATCTATTAACACAGAGATCTTCAAATTCACCATTAAACCTCCCTTCACCACTGTGCAGAGACAGGTCAACATTTCAGCTTAAGGGCTCAACTCAGAACTTTATTCATAATCTAACAAATAGGAAATATTTTTGATTTGATTTGCATTTAAAATGTTAAAAAAGATCAGGATAAATGAAACATTTTACATTTTCTACCCCCATTATGATCAATTCAACACGATACACCACAATCAGAAGATTAGAAGTTATTTGAGGGTAGCACTTTTAAAACAAAATACAGTTCTGCATATGTAAAAACAAATTTGGAAATAATTTAGTAATAGAGGCACAAGTATTTTGACAGTATTTATGTCAATCACCAGATTGCAATCTATTAAACATACCACTGTATTTTACTCCTGGGTATGATTTTCAGATTGACAGAAATTAATTACAGGGATAAAATTTCATATCAATGCTTTTAAATAAAGATGCAGACTAATCTTATTCTCTAGTCAAAATGGTATACTGATAGATATAATACTATAAGTAATAAAATATATTTTAGGATTTTATGCATAATTAACTTGATTAATTGTATATATATTTTTATTTATTTATATATTTTATATATTTATTTATTATATATATTATTCAATATAATTATATATACATATATATATAACCAATTAATCAGGTTCATTGTGCATAAAATATATTTTATTACTTATTTTATTAAATCTATCAGTATAACATTTTAAATATATATATATATGTATATATATATATATACCAAATATAGCATTATCAATCTTCAATCATAACACATGGATTTGACAACAGATAACAGCTACATTGAAATAAACAATATAAGCAAATTAGCTAAATTATTATAAGTGATTGTATTATGTGTTTGCAATGCTTTGTGATACATTTTATATTTTAAACTGGAAGAGTGCAATAAAGCCACAGAAAATAAAAATGGCACCAGAATTAAAAAATATAATTTATTTAATTTATTTAATATACTGCTACAGTTTTGCACTTTCAAATATATTAGCATTTGTATATAAATGTAAGCAGACATTTTGCATTATTGTGCACAGTAATAACATAGATTTGGGTTAGCTGGTAATACATTTTAGGCTGTAAGTGCTCATTTGCATGTTATACCTCAAGCTGTGCAGATGCACAGAGACCTAATGCAATTTTTACAGGAGTGGATTATACACAGTCTGCATCAGACCTACAGTAATTACCATAATGTACCAATCTCAGACTTACCAGACACAGACAGGAGATACAGGGGTTATCAGTGATGAATGGAATCTGTAAAGGTTCTCCTTCATTTTCACATTTTGCCACAGACCCTTAGAAGAGAGGACCATATGATCAGTATCATGTATACAACCTCAGCTTTTTATTGGGATGTAAATACCTTGAAATATAGTGCCCAGTCTTAGCACCAGCAGCTTTATGGTGAGACCATTGGGAACAGCACAAGATATATTTGTGGAAAGCTCAAATTTTACAACATATGTGATAAATGTTTATGAGAAACTTAAAGAGGGGATGACACAAGCCTCCTAAGACAGCATCATTGAACCAATTATAGACATACTTTTAAACCACCCAGCATGATATATTTTTTTTAGTTTCTTGCAATAAACAGTTAAAATTCACTTAGACCATCAAACATATGTATTTTCCAAGAAATATATACTAATCTGCAACAAGAAGATCTAAATGCATGGTAGCACAATGCATCAGGTTATTTTGGTAAGATGTGAGCTGTATATAGCATCTGGTGCTAAGAGACAGAGCTTTAATAACTATGCCAAGTTGACTGATCTATGTTAGCTTTCAATTACTTAGGAAAACACATCCTGTCCACAAAAAAAGTGTGTGTTTCTAGTTATTACAAGTTGTATTCTGTTCATATGTCACTTCCCAAGTATAAGGAAGTGTTTAGCAGAGTATAATGTATTTAGGACAGTGGGGATCTTCCAGCCTGACACATTTTGCTGATATATGACCATTTACACTCCATCAAGAAGTCATTCTTCAAAACTAGAAGGAGACAAGGTTATACCCCATAACAACGTCTTCTCCCTAGTCCTTATTCCCTATGATCATCTTAGCATTATCTGAGTCTGGCATCACTTTGTGTTGAAACTCAACACTGCTTGCATTTACTAACTTTAAGTTTTCTTTTATGCACCAGGTGTCACTAAGGTATGTCCTTCAGAAAATCGCTTTGGTCCTCACCTGCCTTAAACATGTAATTATATCCAGTACTCATTCTCATTTTCTATATTGGATATTTCCCTTCAATTAAGTACAGGCAAACGGGTGAGACCCACAGGGCAAATCTCTTACTGTAAGGAGAACACTCTGGGTCTGTGATGTCTAAGGCATAAGTCACCTGTCTCAGGGAGGTAGGCAGCTGGAGTACAGCATGGCAGTCACCTTCAAATGGATCCTAATTACATGAACTAATACACGGGGATCCCAGTACAGTTTGCTATACAACAGATGGGCTGACATTTATGGAAAGTCTGTTATAACTTCAGTGACAGAATATAGGGTGATGATTAGTGTACCACTATAGAGTTCAATCAATCTATCTATATGTCTGGGTACCTATCTATCTACATGTCTGGGTATCTATCTGGGTATGTATATATATATAATGCATGGATGATGTATAATTCCATTTTATGACTGAACTATGTATATATATTTATATTTTTATATATTTGTTTTTTTAAGTGTTACTGTAGCAAGACGTTTTACATTTTGTAAATAAATATAACCATATAATAAAACGACACAATAGGATACTGTTATTATCATAACAAAATATGCTTTCTGGTGTATAATTTGGTCATGTTGAAATGAATTCTCTCCTTCTATTATCATTCTCACATATATATATATATATATATATATATATATATATATATATATATATATATATATATATATATAGCAATATCACTCTATATGAAGGCTGCGTTAGATGTGCATATGCAGAACATCCAACTATTTAGCAATCCCTTACCTGTCAAGAATGAGGATCCCATAGACATCCGACCAAAAGTGCTGAGTATAAATATCCATCCAGTGAAGGTGATAATCCTGGGAGAGGACCTGCATGTGTAGGGGCAGTGGTGCATGTTCCTGCAGGTCCCAGCAGCTCTGTGTGTACTGACCGGTCTGAATGAGACACCTAGTTCTTCCTGACTACTCTCAGTGCTGCTGAGCTACTGCTGCTGGAGTTGGGGAGGGGGGGTCAGAGGAGGGTCCCTCTGCTGGTGCTGCTGTTGGACAGGCTGCTTTTGCTACTATTACTCTTTTGGTTGGCTTCCGTTTCCTTTATTTTCTTCCCCAGCACCCCTCCTCCTATGTTTCTTTCTCAACACACAAGCGGAGACTGATACAAATGAGCTGCAGCTAGTGGTGGTGCCTGTGTGCTGATACTATCATGATCAGACAGGGGAGGTCTGTGACCCTGCACACATCCACTGGGTGCCCAGAGGACCTGACCCTGCACACACTCACTGGGTGCCCAGAGCACAGCACACCAACCTGACCCTGCACACACTCACTGGGTGCCCAGAGGACAGCACACTAACCTGACCCTGCACACACTCACTGGGTGCCCAGAGCACAGCACACTAACCTGACCCTGCACACACTCACTGGGTGCCCAGAGCACAGCACACTAACCTGACCCTGCACACACTCACTGGGTGCCCAGAGTACCTGACACTGCACACACACTCACTGGGTGCCCAGAGGACCTGACCCTGCACACACTCACTGGGTGACCAGAGGACCTGACCCTGCACACACTCACTGAGTGCCCAGAGGACAGCACACTAACCTGACACTGCACACACTAACTGGGTGCCCAGAGCACAGCACACCAACCTGACCCTGCACACACTCACTGGGTGCCCAGAGCACAGCACACTAACCTGACCCTGCACACACTCACTGGGTGCCCAGAGCACAGCACACTAACCTGACCCTGCACACACTCACTGGGTGCCCAGAGCACAGCACACTAACCTGACCCTGCACACACTCACTGGGTGCCCAGAGCACAGCACACTAACCTGACCCTGCACACACTCACTGGGTGCCCAGAGCACAGCACACTAACCTGACCCTGCACACACTCACTGGGTGCCCAGAGCACAGCACACTAACCTGACCCTGCACACACTCACTGGGTGCCCAGAGCACAGCACACTAACCTGACACTGCACACACTAACTGGGTGCCCAGAGCACAGCACATCAACCTGACCCTGCACACACTTACTGAGTGCCCAGAGCACAGCACACTAACCTGACCCTGCACACACTCACTGGGTGCCCAGAGCACAGCACACTAACCTGACCCTGCACACACTCACTGGGTGCCCAGAGCACAGCACACTAACCTGACCCTGCACACACTCACTGGGTGCCCAGAGCACAGCACACTAACCTGACACTGCACACACTAACTGGGTGCCCAGAGCACAGCACACCAACCTGACCCTGCACACACATACTGAGTGCCCAGAGCACAGCACACTAACCTGACCCTGCACACACTCACTGGGTGCCCAGAGCACAGCACACTAACCTGACCCTGCACACACTCACTGGGTGCCCAGAGCACAGCACACTAACCTGACCCTGCACACACTCACTGGGTGCCCAGAGCACAGCACACTAACCTGACACTGCACACACTAACTGGGTGCCCAGAGCACAGCACATCAACCTGACCCTGCACACACTTACTGAGTGCCCAGAGCACAGCACACTAACCTGACCCTGCACACACTCACTGGGTGCCCAGAGCACAGCACACTAACCTGACCCTGCACACACTCACTGGGTGCCCAGAGCACAGCACACTAACCTGACCCTGCACACACTCACTGGGTGCCCAGAGCACAGCACACTAACCTGACCCTGCACACACTCACTGGGTGCCCAGAGCACAGCACACTAACCTGACCCTGCACAAACTCACTGGGTGCCCAGAGCACAGCACACTAACCTGACCCTGCACACACTCACTGGGTGCCCAGAGCACAGCACACTAACCTGACCCTGCACACACTCACTGGGTGCCCAGAGTACCTGACACTGCACACACACTCACTGGGTGCCCAGGGGACAGCACACCAACCTGGCTCTGCACACACTCACTGGGTGCCTATGGGACAGCACACCAAACGGACCCTGCACACACTCACTCGGTGCCCAGGGGACAGCACGCCAACCTGACACTGCACACACTCACTGGGTGCCTAGGGGACAGCACAACAAACTGGCACTGCACACACTCACTGAGTGCCTAGGGGACAGCACACCAACCCGACCCTGCACACACTCACTGGGTGCCCAGGGGACAGCACACCAACCTGGCACTGCACACAGTAACTGGGTGCCCACAGGACATCAGGACACATAGTCTATGGAGACACTATTACTGACCACAGCACTCAGCTCTCTGTTACTGGCAGCTCTTCATCCAGCCAGGTGCTTTATTTATTTGTAATTGTATCTACTCTGACATTTTACTGACTTTCCCACTCGTTGCTTTCCCTGTCCCTATGCTATCTCTCCAAGCCTGAGTCTGCATCTCCTTTCTACATCATCTGCTCACTCTCTTACTTCTCTATATCACCACTTATACTCTTACTTGTCCCATTATGTGTCTCGCTTATGTGTATGTCCCGTTTTACTACTTTGTCTTGTGCTCTATTATCCTAGGACTCACTCTCCCTATGTCTCCACACTCTCGATCTGATATATGCCCCTCTCCCCATTCTGTCTAGCCTATGCCCCTCTCCCCTGTCACTTTCTAGCCTATGCCCCTCTCCACATTCTCTCTCTGCCCCTCTCCCCAGCCTATGTCCCTCTTCCCAATCATGCTCTGCCTCTCTCTAATCTATGCCCCTCTCACATTTTAATCACCCTCTATTCCTTTCTGTATCAGCCCCCTAATAATGTCTGCTCTTGTGTATCCTTTCACATTAGCTGATGTTTACCTCTCTCAATCCATCCTACATTAATCCGGATCTCCCACCCTGGGTCAGGACTCTCTATCCCTCAGCACCTTTCTGCACAACAGGCAGCTCTGTCACTGCTCCAGCACCCCAGGGTGCAAGTGGGTGGTGGAGCTGGTCTAATCCATGCAGATAGTATTCTGTACCTCCCACAGTATAATGCTCTCACTGCTAGACCACTTACACAGAGCTGGCTGTTTACCCTCAATTTGAATTGATTACATAGATAATTAGACTAGAGTAAGGGAAACCTACAGCACTGTTTTTAATTAAGCAAACTCATGATTTCATATAATTATTTCCCAAAAAGCACTCATTATTATATTTTTATTAACAACTTTTGCATATGCTATGTGCACATTTATTGTGTAGTTTAATAGATATTATACAATAGCAGAGATAAAGGGGAGTAGTCTGGTAAGATCAGAAAATTGCATTATTAAAGTATATAAAGTCATATACAGCCTAGCATGTAATGTTTTACAGTGTAGCATGTAAAATAACATAGGTTAAAATCATGACATTTTCGTAAAATCATACTGTAAATGTATATAAAGTATATATATAGGTCCTTATATTACTATTATGTATAGTTACAAGTATGTAAACTAATACACAGGCACACAAAGTCAAGTGAATACATAGGCAAATAAAGTAATATATAGTATGAAATTATGTTGTCATCTAGGCAAGTATGTAAAGTCATGCAGTAACTAAAATCATACACAGGCATGTAAGGTAATATATACAGTCATATGCAGTTGACTAAGGTAAGGTAATATATGGTATTATACAGTAAACATTCACATATGTAAAGTCAAGTATTCAAGTAATAACTTCTAGCTTTATATCTGCCTATAGATTTACATTATGTAGATATATATATAGTTGTGTATATATATATATATATATATATATATATATATATATATATATATATATATATAATCTGAACAGGAAACCTTGCCCCAATATAAAATAGTGGCCATGTGGGCAACCAAGCGAGCAGCAGGCACGGCGACAGGCAGCTCCTTCTGTGTCCTGATCAGGGTCAGATAAAGACATTGATGAGAGACTCCTACAGCCCAGACAGTCTGCTAGACTGACCCCTTCCTCTGCCTTGATGTGATCTGATCCACCTCCTCCCCTTAGGCATCAAGTCAGTGAAATGAACTCATTAGTCCTATAGTTTATTGTGGATGCTGTGAGCACTTCCCACTCATTCATTGAGTTGTTTGCCTCCTCCCACTACATGTCTGATAGACTCCACTCATTGGGGCGTGGGGGAGGAGAACTACATGAGAATTGCCCACCTACCACTAAATAGCTGCTTCTGTTCCTGAGGGTTAGCAAATACAAGACGTGGGACGTGTAAAACTATCCTTGTAATGAACAAAATAAATACATTTGGTTGCATACTTTATGTATATATGCAATGATATTGTGTATCAATGTGAGAACGTTATTTGTTTGCAATAAATGACAACATTTACAGGTTATATTTTTACTTTTATGTGCAATTATCTTGTAATGAGTTTGTCTATTTTGAATCCTGGAGAAAAAATGTCTGTGTAGACTACAGATGAAAACTGCACACTTAAAGAGCTAGTTTTCCATTTATATAACAACTTGTAGTTTAACTTTTTACTACCAGATTATATTTTTCACATCAGTTATTAAAATTATTTATTATATAGGTTTTAGCATTAAAACATTCTACTGGGACATATTTAATCAATTTGAATCAATTGATTGCATTCTATGTTTGAAATAATCACTTTAGTGAATAGGGGTTGTAATAAAATGCAATTTAAACCTGTTAATTTGATGTGTGTATAAACAATTAATACAAAATGAAACTATATATATATATATATATATATATATATATATATATATATGTGTGTGTGTGTATGTAGAGTTGAATAATCAGAGTCTTGCAGTGAATAGTGATACCTTTTTTATTGGACAAACGTATTCATAATATAGCGACGAGCTTTCAAGAGATAATGCCTCTCTTTATCAAGTCAAAAAGCAATACTGATATAAATATTATTATGAATATGTTTGTCCAATAAAAAAGGTATCACTATTCACTGCAATACTCTGATTATTCAACTGGATTACTGGACATTCACGGCTACCTCACTCTTTTTATAAATATATATATATATATACTTAAAGATGCCCCCACTTTTTCTTTAATTAGAGTTGCTTCTGTATTTACAGATATTACAAATTACTAAGACATTTCTAGAAATGACATACTGCAAGTAAATTAAATGTAAGCTCTTTAGTTTGCCAACATTAAAGGACCACTGCACAATTAAAAATATATATTTGAACATTTTAAGTCTGACTAAAAGCATAATTTATCATGAAAAAAATCCATGCAGCTAGTTTTTAAACAAAAAAAAAACTTTTGATGCTTCTGGAGGACCCTAGAGGGATCCATGATACAATGGTGGAAGTTGTGTGTGAGAGGAGTATTTACATTTCTGGAGAACTACGGTTGCATTGAATGATGCAAGGTGACTGCTACTGGGTCAGTAAACGGAAAGGGGTGTGGTGTAAATCTGAATCTTATCCTATTATCAAACAAAGCATCTGGACTTCTGCCTGTTCCCTCCTCCCCTCCATTGATAGTGATAAGCACACTCCCTCATCATCCATCGCTCAGTATGTGATTTAAGAAACATACAAATAGATTCCTGTGTAAATTCAGTTATGGTTACAGTTATGTTGTTGGGACAGGTCCGCCGCTGCAGTGCGGCCTCCAACCTCTACATGGTCCTGCCGATATTTTGCAGCATTGCCGATATGTGAGAGAAGTTCTAAGCTAATAATGTTAGCCTAACCCTTGACCTAACCCTCACCCTAACTCCAACCCTAACAGTTTACCTAAGCCATGAATATCGGCAGCACCATCTAGAAGATGCTCACCGCCACTGCTGCTGCCTTGTGCTGCGCTGCCATAATAGGATAGGTCCTCTATTAGTACATGCAAGCTGCCAAATCCTGCTAGGTTAAGTTTCTATTTGGTGGATGATGGGACTGTCTGCCATCACTAAGGAGACAGCTCTGTATATCCTGATATTACAAAGATAAATTCATGGAAACCATACAGGGGCAAACATCAGTGTGGAAAAGACTAGTGAGCTTATTTGTTAGTCCATAGTGAAGCAAGGCAGTGTTATATAAATCAAGAATGCATACTTTCTATCACTTTGTGCGTATACACTAACACAATATACAAATGCTTCTATACATATGTATAAAGGGCCATGTTAAAATGGCTATGGATTAATGAGTAGCATATTGTGAGCTCATCTGCATGTCCCTGCCCAGTGTTCAGGAGCCCAATGCAAATACTGTATTTCTTGGGGTTTTCAGCTGAAAAGAGCATCACATGTACTATTTTTCTTAGATAGATAGATAGATAGATAGATAGATAGATAGATAGATAGATAGATAGATAGATAGATAGATCTGTGGTTGTCCTGGTATAAGGATAAAGCAAAGAGGAACTAAGAGTAGTGACTATGGTAAAGTGGATTCACATATCTGGCTGACCCTTTAGATTGTAAGTTTGCGAGTTTCCTTTCTTGTTAGGTACTTTGAGATTAAAATTGAATATTCATATTTCTTGTTTCCAAAGACAGGGCTCTCCATTCTTTTGCAATGTGCAATGTGTGTTAATTATTTTGCCTAGTACTTGACCCCTGTATAGCTCTACAGAATATTTTGGCGCGTTACAAATTAAGGATAATAACAACGACCACTAAACACTAAGGCCCTCATTCTATTGTGATTTGGCCAATTGAATAGGGGTCTAAATAAGCACATAACATACTTTTTTTAAAGAAGTTTTTAGTTATTAAGCATCTATCCAAAAGCAAGGTTTTCACTAACTGAAAACTTCTTTAAAAAATATATGTTATTTGCTTATTTAGAGCCCGATTCAATTGGCAAAATCGCAATTGAATGAGAGCCTAAAGATGTCACTGGGTAAGTACTCAGTTATAGAATGCCATCTAATGTCATCCAATTTAGGGAACATTAGGAGCTTCAAAGAATATAATGATCACAAATCTGGTGCATGAGCTTGTGATGCTCCTATTGATACATATTTTTTGAGTAACCTTTCCACATAAAGATAATTTTAATGCTGTTGATGGCCACTAAATTATCATGGCTAATACATATCTTTGTCCAATTCTTGTTAGACCCCAGGACTTTGTTTTGATGCCGTAAATGGCACATGGCGTTATAGTGTTCATTATCTAAATAAAAACAGGTTATCTTTTTTATATTAGTTACATTATAAATAATATATTTTTTTTTTTTGCAGCCCAAATCTTATATTTTGGAAATAAATATAATAAAATGTTGATATAGTATACAAATCTTATATAGCCATTGAATGCTGGAAAAGTATTTCTACATTTTTCATAAATATTTTGGGCTTAATTGCTTTATATTGTCACTCATTTGCTCAGTATGTGATCAGAAATCCCCCCCACCTCACATTCTCCTTCACTGAGATTTCCTCCATCTTTTTTAACTGCAAAGATGATATCACTGTTGGGGGTGGAGCTATCCACAAAGCTGAGCAAATTCTGCTTACAACATGACAGGGGGAGCTTTCAGCCAGCTGTTAGTGTGATGTATCCTCCCCATGAAAGGAGCACTTATTAAACAAATAAAGTGTAATATATATTAATGTACAGCGCACAAAACCCTTCCATCTATAGAAGCTAATTATACTTGCATAATATAAATGTATACAGAAATAAAACATATACATATAATGTATATAGAGTAAAACCCCCGTTATCCGGCACCTATGAGGACTTCCTATTGCCGGATAAGTGTAGTTTCTGGTTAATCGGGAGTCCCTGGAAAAAAAGGGTCTAAATGACCCTTAAACCCCCCACAATGTATTTAAAAAGTCATTAGCACCTAAACTGGGCCATTTAGGCCCAGAAAAACTATGATAAAAAAAGTTAGTATTTTTGTTTTGCAGTCTCGAACTGCCGGACAGTGCCGGATAGTGCCGGTCTAGCGGGAGTTTTTTTTTAAATGGGGATTTGATGCTGGTGCCGGTTGCTTGAGAATCTCGGTTATTTAGGTGCAGGATATCCAGGATTCTACTGTATATTAGATACAGTTTTGAACCCAGCATCCATATCTGTGGAATAATACATTTTTTAAATAATATTTGTTTAATATAGTGCACCTTTCCTGCTAAAGGGGTGAATCAGTATAATGGTTGCTAAAATTAAAGTACCTGCATAAGTATACTTGATTAATAATGTTAACATTCTGTAAAGCTAGTGTGCTGCTAACCGCTTTTGCATAATTATGGGCAGGGCAGTTGTAGCAGACTTCTTGCTGTATGTATATATATATATATATACATATATATATATATATATATATATATATATATATATATATATATATATATACACACACTGTATATCTACAATATAATAAAGTATTACACAAAAATGTCTCACATTTAGAAATCCAAGATTCTAAAACCTGCTTATTTTCCGAGAGCAAGAGTGATGTTAAATAATGTAACATATTTCATGAAAATCTCCTACAAATGCTCTAATCCTGCAGTAGTGAATTATTTTTTCTACAAATTTTGCCAAGTGGTAAATATATTTTTAAATCAAACCCAAAATTGTTTTTTTTATTATATAACAGCATCTGAAAGGATTGGGGGGGGGGGGGGGGGGTTAAAGTATAAATAGTGTATAGGAGTTGGGATAATATATTTAAATATTTGGAATCTTCATGATGTACTTACAATACAATGTACTGGAGGTCCGGAAGTGAGGGGATTGAGGTCTTGATTTGAACCCTGTCTATTGACAACCCCTGCTCTAATCTGAACAACAAAAGATCACATGTGATCTAGATTGAGTATACCCACTCAAGGAAGACAGGCATGTTTTGGCTTCTTTTTTTAATTGTATTTTTTATTATATTATTATTTTAGATAAAATGGAAAATATAGATCCACTCATAATAACAATTTCAGCAACACCACATATCATACCTACATATTGTAAAATGACAACAAAGGTCCCACTTAGTAAAGAAATGAAAGGTACACATCTAAAAAATATAATTACAATGGGTTGTTATAAATGTTTATATTTAAAGTGTTAAATATAATTTAAAGATAATTGAGCTTGAAAGTTGGATATTTTAAACATAAATCATCTATACAAGACCTTCCTCTTTCTCCGTCTTTTTACCAAGGGCCATTTATTAACTCTCACAGTAGGTGTTCAGGGAAGAGCAGCATGCCCATAGTTATAAAATATGTACAATGACTATAACAATAAAATATCTCTGTGAGGATTATAAATAATCCAATTGGGCATAGTCTTCTTAATCATCCATACTCTGAGGACAGTTATTTCACAATGCCACTCAAAATTCTTAACAAAACCAATTAAATGTATTTATTTGTGTATTTCTCGTTTGCGCAAACTGAACATTTATTATACTTGATGAAAAAAAATGAGCTAGTAACTTTGCTTTCTCTATTTATATTCTTACTTCTCTTGCCCAAGCGTTTTTATTCACGGGAAAAAAAATATAAAATAATATAATAGATGTAATTTAACAAATTAATGAAGGTAATTACCCACACATAAAACCAAGTTCTGCATCATAACTAAGAAGTGGGGAGAAACATATTCTACATAACAAGAATTGTCTGAGACATCGCATATTTGTGGTTCTTTTTGTGAATTATGATTCTTTTTCTTGGCCATTGACTTTCTGTAATGTACAATCACATCTATTAATTAAAATATTATTTTAAATTATCAGGTATGTTGTTACTGGCTGTACATTTTTGTGAACCAGCAAAATGGGTTTTCATGGATGAAGTACAGAGTTTTTAAAACACCAGAGCTCTACATTTATCTATGGGAAGCTTATTTAACTAAGAGCTATTACGAGCAATAACTATCCTGGTTTTTCTGAAAAAAATATGCTTAAATGGATAAAATCTACAGTTTGTATTAAGTAATACAAATGCAATGTTATTCCAAAACTATAATTAGTTGCTCATGAATATACGGGCATTAATGCAAAAACACAGTAAAATCAAGTATAAAATGTACTCAAAAAAAGACTATTGCAAATAGTTTGAAAAAAGTGGAATCTCCAAGTTGGGAGGAGATTACATACTGCATAAAACCTAGAAACATGATAAAATATGGAACATTTAATATAATTTAAATTGACAAATTTGTGAAACTGGTTATAGGACAATGTTTGGATTTTGTTGTTGTTTGTGTTATTGATTTATTGTAAATAAAATGATAAAACAAACAAAAACGTGTAATCAGTATACTATAATGAAGCACAGAGTAGGGCCAGAGGTAAAAAAAAAAAAAATCCACTGTAATAACAAATACAAAATGTCACATTTCTAAGCAATTAATATTGGGTATTTAACATTTTCTTTCTGTAAAGAACGAAAAAACATCAATATATATTACAAAGGAACTTTCCAAGTTCGATCTTGAGATCGAAACAACATACTTTTCATTATATGACAAATTAGCACATAATTAACCACTGAGAATAGCTTTACTTAGCATGGAGTAGGTATGTGTTGACATGAAAACCAAGCCTGTTGAGCGACCTTGGGGAATACTGCATTAAACAATGCAACATAAATAAAGCATTGCAAAGTGAACACTATGGGAACACTTACACAAAACTTACTCATTGGTTATGTGTCTAAAGAAGTATATTCTCTCTGTTGCTAGGCAAAGTAAACAGATTGAGCCTTTTTTTTTAAAATACTGCACGTTAACTTTATTGCCAGGTGCAATATTTCAAGCAAAGTCTAAATGTTATATCCTAGAATATTTGACAATCAAGATTTAAATATAAAATTTGACCAGTGTGGAAACATCTGCACTTTGGTCCATATTTGGATTGGATTTCTTCTGCTTCTTTACTCTGGCCAATTTTTTGTCTAAACTTCTCCCTTATGTTCTAATTCATATTGAATAGGGCCATTGGGACATCAATGACATGAAACAAAATGTAAACATGCCATCACAGACAAAACAAATGGAACAGCTGGATTCTGTTTGTGAGCCTAATTTTTTCTCTACTCCTGCAAAGTCATTTGACCTCCTAGGGTCAGAGAAAATGTTTAGTGTTATTGTGTGAGTAAGTGGGGTTTATGTTAGTTTTGTCTTAAGATGCTCCTTCAAGCCCTCTATACTGGAGGTGCTTTGTCTCAGCCAGCAAGGTGAAGACTCAAAGACAGCTGTGTAGTTCGCGGAGGGAGAAAGTACTGGATTAGCTCACAGTCCGATCATGGAAAATACATACATTGGAGTTCAACAGTGAGAGATAATGTGTGAGGTTCAGCTAAAAGGATGTCACAGGCTCTTCTGGGTGGTACCATTGTACTGGTGTATGGGGCCCTATAAAGGAGGGGACGCTGAAGGCTTCTGATTTCTTGCCTGCATGTGCAAGCAATTTCAATTATAACCAATATCAACACTATATACACAATGTGTCTCTTTCTCTCTTTATCCTACACATATCGTCTCTCTTGCTCTTCTTACCTCCTTTTTTGTTATATTCCAAATATTCCTAATATATATATATATATATATATATATATATATACCATATTTATCAGCGTATAACACACATCGGCGTATAACACGCACCTCATTTTAAGAAGGAAATTTCAGGAAAAAAAACTTTAAATAAAGAACTTTGAAGCAAAATAAGGGTAGCTCAGAACTTTTTATGATTGATATTATTAACACTTATAAGGTAAATAACGTAAAATGACAGTAAAAGCAACTGTTTTAACAAAAGTTTACTCAGAAATCGCTGCTCCTCCTCAACCCCCTCCTCAACCCCCCTCCTCAACCTCCCTCCTCATCCTCAACCTCCCCCCTCAACCACCCTCCTCAACCTCCCTCCTCAACCTCAACCCCCCTCCTCATCCTTAACCTCCCATCCTCAACCCCCCTCCTCATCCTCAATTTCCCTCCTCAACCCCCTCCTCAACCTAAACCCCCCTCCTCAACCCCACTCCTCAACCTCAACCCCCACCCCCCTCCTCATCCTCAACCTCCCTCCTCATCCTCAACCCCCTCCTCATCCTCAACCCCCTCCTCAACCTCAACCCCCCTCCTCAACCTCAACCCCCCTCCTCATCCTCAACCTCCCTCCTCATCCTCAACCACCTCCTCATGCGCCTTCCTCAACCCCCTCCTCAACCTCAACCCCCCTGCTCAACCTCAACCCCCCTCCTCAACCTCCCTCCTCATCCTCAACCTCCCTCCTCATCCTCAACCTCCCTCCTCATCCTCAACCTCCCTCCTCATCCTCAACCTCCCTCCTCATCCTCAACCCCCCATCCTCACCCCCCTCCTCATCCTCAACCTCCCTCCTCATCCTCAACCCCCCTCCTCAACCTCAACCCCCCTTCTCAACCTCAACCCCCCTCCTCATCATCAACCTCCCTCCTCATCATCAACCTCCCTCCTCATCCTCAACCCCCTCCTCAACCCCAACCCCCCTCCTCAACCCCAACCCCCCTCCTCAACCTCAACCCCCATCCTCAACCTCAACTCCCCTCCTCATCCTCAACCCCCTCCTCAACCCCCCTCCTCAACCTAAACCCCCCTAAATACCTCTCCCTTTCCCCTCACTTACCTACTTCTGTTCCGGCCTCCGCTCCTTCTTAAAGCGGCACGCATGTGACGTCACATGCCGCCACCTCATTAGCATATACCGGGTACGAGGGGGAGGTATTTAGTGGGGTTTAGGTTGAGGAGGGGGGTTTAGGTTGAGGATGGGGGTTTAGAATGAGGAGGGGGGGTTGAGGATGAGGAGGGGGGAGGGAATATCAGCGTATAACACGCACACATCATTTGCCCCCTATTTTCAGGGAGAAAAAGTGCGTGTTATACGCCGATAAATACGGTATATATATATATATAGATTTTGCCATTCACTTTACTTATTGCTAAAAACAGTAAATACCATATTTCCTTATTTAGACTTGTAGCTTACAGTGCTGCAATATTTTGGACCTTTTATGTGTCTTTTTATAGGGAGTATGAAAATAACTGCAAGTATGAGGCCAAATAGGTTGGCTGGATTGCAAGTTCTAACGCTAGATATGTATTTACTATGTTTGTATGGTCTGAGTAACTCATGCTTCTCACTTGGAGTCTACATCTCCAACACTTCAGTATGTTGGTCCCAACAACATATAGGCCCCTATTAAATTGTACAAATTGTAGTTACTGAAGCCCATAATGTAGCCCACAAAGGTTACTACTATTAGACTGGCTATCGATCTGATAGTTACAGGCTGAAAATCAACTGCGGTTGTCAAAATCGTAACTCCGACCTAGCTATGTCTTTGATCTGTCAAGCCCGCAATTGCTAAAATCCAAAATCACTATTATATTGCTACAATTCCTCAAGCCCGCAATTGTTTTGACACTGGTAAATTGGAAATGTAGCCAAGAATCCTACAAGTATCAGATAGGACTCGCAAGGGGGTAAAATACCTGTTCGTAGTACTGTAAAATCAAATAAAAAATCAGTACTGCACTTTAAAAGACGGGAAAAGCGATGAAAGACATTTTAGTTAATTGCACAACAGCCTCAAGCTCGCAAATCTGCAATAACATATTTTTTTTTTATGTGTAATATCTGTGTTATATTGATCCCAGCAATCAATGTGTTGATACATATCATTGAATTCGCATGGACTAGAATAGTAGATTTATTGATTTTTTTTCTGATTGTAACATTTCTGGATTGCGAGTCCAATCACAAATCAGACTTCTAAACGCTAATTGATTGACGTTTAACCTCCATGTTTTACTGACATCATGATGACGTCCCATTTACTATTGGTTTCTAAATCGCTAGTTACGGCCTTGCTTAATCGATCATGATCATGCCTTGAAATGCTGCTTACGGGTGCATGGTTTACAGTTTTGGTTTTCTGCTATGCACTTGCGGGCTTGTTCAATATAATTGCTCTGTAACCGCTGCAAATTTTAAGCCTGTCGACTAACAGGCTGTATGAAGGCAACTGGGAATTAAATAGGGGCCTTAGTCTCTTTCCAATTTTATATAATTTTCATAGTGCAAAATAAGAGGACAACTTGAAGTAAATATGTTGACATGTGCATTGCCAATTAACAGATGGCCATGCTTCCAAAATAGACCTTAAAATCCACGCTGAAGTACTGTTCGAAAAATATTGCCTTATGCACTCAGTTTACCTGTTGCCTATACAAAACATATACTTTGAAAGAAGCTTAATAAACTAACTGAAGAGCATATGACTATACAAGAAATTTACATTTATCATGCAAACCTATATACACTAAAGATTATTAATATTCTTTTTCGGTCATTAAACATGCATACAAATATATTACAGTGTTTTCATATATATTATTTGGACTGCAATTATATGAAACGCCCAATGACTTCAAAGGGAATCCTTAGCCATTTAATGACCCAGTGACTGTTTCAGTCCTTACTGATCTTTCTTCTTCATGAGAAGAAACCAAATTAATACTGTTGGAGCCATTTCTTCTTTGTTTGCTAATATGATTTAAGTACATTACTTACACCTCACATATGAAGAACAGGCATCTACAGTTTCAAAAGCTTGTGCAACATAATACCTTGCAAGACTGATACAATAGACCGCTAATTAAAAGGTAGTTTGGATATATTAATTGAGATGAGAACTTTCTCACTGTTGAGAGATGTTTCTTTATGCAATCTCCTATTTAGGTTGAAAGGTCCATAAAAAGCCACAGTGCTTTTTGAATATGCAAACACATCACTTAAGCTTTTGTAAAAGTGCGATATGCAGCAAAAAAAGGCATTAATTCAGCATTTCATATATCATTTTTAATAATATAAATATTTCTACATAATTAGTCACTATAATAAAAACTGTAATTGAATACAGCAAATATACTGTAATTTGGCATGAAAAACAGTATCATCAGAGTAAAAATTCCCTATTAGTCAGTATCAGTCTTCACAGTCTCAGCTGAAAAATAGTGATGTGGGAAAATGATAAATTCACAATATCAGAGGAAATAGATTGATGTAGAAAGTCAGCAAAAATGATATCCTCAGCTTGTTAAATACTGTATACAAATTAAAGAAGAGTCATATCATAGGGAGCACAAGTATTTGTCATGAATAATCGCTCCAATCACATTGCTTTTTGAAACTTTTAAACCCAAGTGGGGGTACTAAGAGCCACAGGATGCGCAGCTGATTAGAGCAGGTAGCCATGATGACAATAGCCCACAACCAGGATAGTCAGGGGGAGGAGTTACATTTTTATCCACACTTCCTAAAAGGATAAATTAGGGTGAGCTTCAAACATGTTATACAAATGCTTTAAACATCACCTGCCATGATTACTGGTATATGCTCCCGGAGATTTAAATAAAAAATGATTTTACAGTCCCCTACCACCTTGTAGGAGTGTTGAAATATTTATGACAAAAAAGTACAGAGACATTTGTATCTAAAAAATCAATACATAGTTTTAAATGCCAAAAGAAAAAAGCAAATATAATGCATGCAGTTACAACCAAAATCCAGTAGGTGGCAGCAATTATAATACATTTGCTAACAATTTGACAGCTATTATCCTATTATTGCAAAATCTGTGCATTTTCATATACCACAGAATTATTATTTGCTAGTAATATTACACTAACTTTGTTTAAACAAAATGTTTAAATACGCTGTGTATAATATATATATATATATATATATATATATATATATATATATATATATATATATATATATATATATGTACACATATATATATATATATACACACACACAGACCCCTCTTGACTTTTTACCTATTTTGTTACGGCCTTAAATTCAATGTTTTATTAATCTGAATTTCATGTGATGGATCAGAACAAAATAGTCTAAGTTGGTGAAGGGAAATGAGAAAAATATATACATAAAACTATTTTTTAGAAATAGAAAACAGAAAATTGGCATGTTCATATGTATTCACCCCCTTTTTTGTGAAGCCCATAAAAAGCTCTGGTGCAACCAATCACCTTCAGAAGTCACATAATTAGGGAAATTATTTCCACCTGTGTGCAATATAAGTGTCACATG
This sequence comes from Discoglossus pictus, assembly GCA_027410445.1. Lineage (NCBI taxonomy): Eukaryota > Metazoa > Chordata > Amphibia > Anura > Alytidae > Discoglossus > Discoglossus pictus. The sequence continues at coordinate 282,348,682 of CM050166.1, read as the reverse complement.
ATCTGTCATTACATATACACACCTTTTTTGAAAGGCCCCAGAGGCTGCAACACCTAAGCAAGAGCCACCACTAGCCAAATACTGCCATGAAGACAAAGGAACTCTCCAAACAAGTAAGGGACAATGTTGTTGAGAAGTCAGGGTTAGGTTATAAAAAATATCCAAATCCCCAGGAGCACCATCAAATCTATCATAACCAAATGGAAAGAACATGGCACAACAGCAAACCTGCCAAGAGACGGCCATCCACCAAAACTCACGGACCGGGCAAGGAGGGCATTAATCAGAGAGGCAGCACAGAGACCTAATGGAGGAGCTGCAGAGTTCCACAGCAGAGACTGGAGTATATGTACATAGGACGACAATAAGCCGTACATATATATATATATATATATATATATATATATATATATAAAATATAATATAACATTTAATATATATATATACATATATATATATATATATATATATACAAAAATAAATATATATATAAGAGCTCCTAACCCCACGCCCCTCTTGATCCTCCCCTCTTCCTCTGTTGATCATCCCTTGGCCCCTCTTGATCTCACCCATCCCCCATCGGTGCTTCCTACTTCACCAGCACTCCTCCCGCACTGTAGCCATTACTTGCGGCGCGTGTGACGTCACTGGGATGCGCGGGCAGGCGTGATGCAGTTCGGGGAGATGCTATTGGTGCAGTAGGAAACACCAATGGGGGGGGATCTGGAGTTGGTGGATCTAAAGGGGGCCAAGGGGAGGATCAGAGGGGCCGAAGGGGGGAATCAGGAGGGAGAAAGGATCAAGAGTGGGAGAGGATCAGGAGGGGGCTCAAGGGCCCCTTCCAGGCAAGGGGGGGGGGGGGCAACCAGGACCTCTGAAAGTGAAGTTACACCTCCATTTAAGTCCAAATTCCCTAGTTCAGACACACGAAAATTCCCTAAGCGAGAGAAAAAATGGCCGCCGAAAAAAACGAAAACGAGGCTCACAGCCCAGCCACGTACAAATTACCCAAGTAAGGATCCGAGATGAGCTCGGAAACCTGCATTAATCCCAGGGGATCCGAGATAAGCTCAGAGCCCTGCATTAACCCCACATTAACTATCGCAGTGGGGGTCCCGATTGCACGCGATCGGGGAACCCTGCTGCAATCTAAATTCAAAATTCCTGCGTTACAGGTCCTTAAAGGACGGTAAAGGTCCTTAAAGGACCCGTTGTAAAAGAAAAAAAATATACACTGTCACCCTGTCAATCATGGGGGTCAATACAGACCCCCATAAAACCCTCATTAACCCTGTCACTCATGGGGGTCAATATAGACCCCCATAAGCCCTTCATTAACCGTGTCACTCATGGGGGTCAATACAGACCCCCAAAAAACCCATCATTAACCCTGTCACTAATGGGGGTCAATAGAGACCCCCATAAGCACTTCTTTAAACATGTCACTCATGGGGGTCAATACAGACCCCCATAAGCCTCTATTTAACCCCATCAGTCCCATAAGGGTATATTAACACCATTATGGGCCTGTTACAACACTACATTAACCACATAAGTGCCATGATGGTCCTCAAGGACCATCATGACACTAAGTATAAACACTACACTGCACTATACCCTCCAATAAAACATTAAATATCAACTAAACACCCTCTACACTAACCTATTAACATCTACACTACCTACCCCCTATTAACCCCCACCACTCTAATTACAGAAAATAAAAAAGCCTAAAGTCACAAAAATAAATAAACTACATTACAGAAAATAAAAAAACCTAAGTCACAAAAATAAAAAAAGGAACATTAGAGAAAATAAAAAAAAAACATTACAACCCCCCCACTACAAAAAAAATAAACCTACATTACATGAAATAAAAAACCTAACTCACAAAAAAAAATAAACTACATTACAGAAAAAAAAAACTACCGTATATACTCGAGTATAAGCCGAGTTTTGCAGCCCTTTTTTTAAGGCATATACTCGAGTCACTCTCCCCCCGTGTCTCTCTAACCCCCCCCCCGTGTCTCTCTAACCCCCCCGTGTGTCTCTAACCCCCCGTGTGTCTCTCTACCCCCTGTGTCTCTATCCCTCCCCTTCCTCAACCTAAACCCCCCTCAACCCCCATCCTCCACCTAAACCCCCCTAAATACCTCCCCCCTCTCCCCTCACTTACCTGCTTGTGCTCCGGCCTCCGCTCCTTGACCCGTCGCGCATGTGACGTCACATGCGCGCCGCGTCATTAGCATATAACCGGGAGGTTGAGGAGGGGGGTTGAGGAGGGGGGTTGGGGTTGAGGTTGAGGGGGGGTGAGGTTGAGGAGGGGGTTGAGGATGAGGATGGGGGGTTGAGGAGGGAGGATGAGGATGGGGGGCTTGAGGAGGGAGGTTGAGGAATGGGTTGAGGAGGAGGGGTTGAGGAGGGGGGTTGAGGTTGAGGAGGGGGGTTGAGGAGGGGTTTGAGGGTGAGGAGGGAGGTTGAGGATGAGGAGGGAGGTTGAGGATGAGGAGGGAGGTTGAGGAGGGAGGTTGAGGATGAGGAGGGAGGTTGAGGATGAGGAGGGAGGTTGAGGATGAGGAGGGAGGTTAAGGATGAGTAGGGAGGTTGAGGAGTTGGGTTGAGGAGTGTGATAAGGGAGGGGGGAAGAGACACAGGGAAGGGAGAGGTTGGAAGAGACACAGGGAAGGGAGAGGGGAGAAGAGACACGGAGAGAGAGGGGGGCACAGAGGGCACAAGAGGGACAGCACATTTCCAACCCTCGGCTTATACTCAAGTCACTCATTTTACCCAGTATTTTGTGGTAAAATGGGTGCCTCGGCTTATACTCGGGTCGGCTTATACTCGAGTATATACGGTAAGTCACAAAAACTAAAAAAAGGAACATTAGAGAAAATAAAAAAAAACATTAGCAAGTCGCTAGTACAGAATATAACAGTCTTTGTTTTAATTTGTTTGCAGCTTAACTGTGCCATTCCTGAAGTGTATTTACTCCAGCAATGAAGCAGTTAAGCTGAACTGTCAAAGGAATTGCACAGCATCAAGGTGAATATCTCTATATATGGATACATGTAGAACAAGTCAGCCGCAGAGCACTTATGTGATTAATACCTCTGTCAGGATCATGTAATATATAGCGCTAGTATTTTTCTGCAAAGTGTACAATGAATTACAGCAGTCAGTGTGGCTATGGCAGTGTGATGTATGAGCTGAGATTCATAAGCTAAGTTTATTTTTTTCGCTGATAAGTGAATGTTGGTTTGGCAAACATATTTTCTTTCTCTAGTTTTATTTTGCAGGCACTGTCTGTGGAAGGAATTGAAAATATACATAGAGATCTAATATTCACCTTATCTTAAAGGGCCACTGTACATCATTTACATGTGAATCACATATGTATAGTTGCTAAGCATAGGATATTAAATAAAATGTAGTTTACAATAATTAAATATTGTTTTCTTAGTTTTTAGAATGTATGTTTTGCCCTCAGGTGGAGCTGTGTATCTCCTCCTACCTGTGTCTATCAGGGGGTGTGGTAAGCTATTCCTGTTTGCTGGACTGAAAGTAAAGTCTGGACAGTCTAGGGCCTGGTTCAAACTGAGCATGCTCAGTAAAAAGGTGAAAGGTCTATGATGTCTCCTGTACTGTTACTGGGAGTGGCATATGAGGCAGCTACAAGCATGCTACAGAGGGATGTTACCTCTGTGTAGGCGGTGGGGTGGATCTAATGATGCCATCCGTCACATCCAATGACATCACCCAGCTTCCATGATAGTCCAGCACACAGGCAGATCTGACCACACCCTGATAGACACAGGTAGGAGGAAATATGCAGCTCTGCTTGAGGGAACACCCAACAGTTTAAAAGCTAAGAAAAAGGGTTAACTTTTATTTATTTTAAACTGCATACTGTCTTTAATAGATGCACAGAAAAACAAACATGAGTTTAAATGTACTAGAGTGGTCCTTTAAACTCAAGTTAAATATTTTTAGAACCACTGTACTGCTCATACAACATGCTTTTATTTGTTTATTAAATAACAGATTATTAATAATTATCATGGATCACGTATTAGCAGATATGTTGCAGCTTGTTTTCTGAGATGTGGTCCCTGATAGGTTAGGACACACTGCACATCCATCCCTAGAGTCTGTGTGTGTCTGCTTACACTGCAGTGGTCAGGCACTATTTGTACGATTATAGCCAGTAATAACAGAGCTTTTAATTGATCACATATATAGTGGTCAGTGTTGGGAACGTTTTTGATGTTGGTCGTGCTTTTGCAACCCTGCATAGCAAGGGACGCCTGCAAGGCGAGCAGTTTAGGCATGCAGGACTTAGGCTGCAATGAGTGCCAAAGGCGCTTATTGCACTGCGAGCCTCGCAAAGCGGTTGAGGCACGCAGTTGGTACAAACGCGTAACTCAGAAACCAGGAAAAACAACCAAAATAATAAAAAAAAAGTAATAACACACTCACACACAGTGAAGCGAGGCGAGCAGTTGAGACACGCAGTTGGTTCAAACTCGTAACTCGAAAACAACGGAAAACAACCAAAATAATAATAATAATAATTTAAAAAAAGCACAGCAGGAGACCCAGGAAGCCTGGGAGTGAGGTTGCAAAATTATTGGAGCCATATTTTGCAGCTTTTGTCAAACGAAAATCGGCTAAGTGAGGGAAAAAATGGCGTCCGAAAAACGTAAAAATTCTGAAACAGGATGAAACTAGGCTCTGCAATGCCAGGCACTCAGAACTTAGAAATTACACAACGGCAAAAACAGTAACACTTCCACTAACAACGCCAGGCACGTGGGTCCAACGCAGGTGCTCAGAGGAGCAAAAGCTTCACATTGTGTGGCAAAAAGCATTGCCAGCCTTACAATTTTTTCCCAGTCATTTTTGACAAGCAATTTTCTAGTTCTCAATAAAATAAAGTACATAAAAGTAAATAAATACATAAGTATATCATATACCTAGCTTAATCCAGAAACCTTCTATGTCCAACAAGTTATACAGAAAAAATATTAGGGGAAAGGCAGGTAAAAAGTCATATAAGGACAGTCTTATGGGTAGATTCTCTCCCACAAGCTCGACATGATAGCGTTGGAGGGAAACATATTGGCTGAAGCCTCAAGCACTGAAGTTCAAATGTCAGTTTCAAAAAGCTACAATGAATCCTTTATTGTTCAAATGCTGATGGAGTGAAGAACAAACATGGCTGTTTCAATTGTATGTATGTGGAATCAGTCTGCAATTTTTATGACTTTTTGTGATTTCCTGTGGTGCTTATAAGTTGATTTCCGCCATTGGTAAACATTGTATGAGATGTCAGAGGAAGAACCATCTTTGCTTAAAAGGGCCTCTTTGGGCATTTTTTTGTTTTATTTAATCTAGTAAAACATTTTTAACATATAATTTACTTTATCCACAATTTACATTTCACTCACAATAACAGATTCTTACTTTTTGCTGTCCCCCACTTTCTTGCTCTTCTCTCTCATGACAGCTGCCATGTTCCATGTGGATAAGATTAATTAATTGGCCTAGTTATAAAATGTATATAAAACTGAACAAAAAGGTTTCCCAGACTGTAGACTATTCATACTTCAATAAAAAATAAAACCCTTTGTTTGAAACTAACTTGTTTAGCACTATATTTCCATATTAGCTAATATTTAGATTGTTTTTTTTAAATAGACTTTTTGATATTTATCCTGTGCACATATTGTACATTATGGTACTTTTTAGGTATAGGCTTTTAAGAATAAGTCTGAGGTGTTACATTTTTTTAAGAAATACTGTTATACATTGTTATGTGTATATATCTTTTACTTAGCATGGTTCTTGATAAAAAGGTATTCCTTTGTACCAAAATGAGCCTCTGATAAATCTGCTATTTAGCTTCATGAGTTCTTCCATGCAGAGAATATTATTATGATCCTATATTTGTAACACTTCAACATAGGGCCCTAATCTATTGCATAACTCGTACATTTATACACACTTAAAATTGCTCTTAAAATGTACACATATTCTATTAGCTACTCACAATCCGATTACAAGTTACTCGCCACAATCACAGGCCATAAAACTCAATTGGTTTTAGCACAGCTCAAACATTAAAAGCTCTAAATAAAGTTGCACAAAATCGTTATTCTATTAGACCCGTAGCGCTAGATTGCAAATAAATTCTAACCCACAATTTAAAAAAAAATCTCTTTTCTGTCAAAAATATTACGAGTACTAAATAGGACTTACAAGGGCTTTTTCAAACACTTACTAGAGAGCTGTAACAGCTATTAAGCACACAATACTGTACTTTAAAAGCATGGAAAGGCATGGAAATACATTAGAATTAAATGCACAACAGTTTCAAACTCACAAGTATGTATTATTTTTAAACGTTATTTCTGAGTAATCTCGATCCCGGGATTAAAGGGGTTAATGCATATTATGAAACCCACGTGGACTAAAGCAGATGATCCAATACATTTTATAGAATGCTAGATTGCGAGCCCAATCGGCAAATATTACTTATTGGCACTAATTCAATTGTTGCATGTTTTACTGATGTCATGATGACAGTCTCATTTACGGGCTTGCTTAAATATTGTTAGATCAAATGATTACACCCCTTGAAATCCGATTTAAAAAGGCAGGGTTTACGAGTTCAGCCTTGAGGTCGGAATTTGTGGGCTGGAGTCAATAGAATACATCTAAACATTTATAAAAAAACAAACACCTGCAGCCAAAATTATGAGTTTGGGGCATTTGCAGACTTTTAATAGAATAGGGGCCATATTCTGTAGTGCTATACAGGGGGTAAGTACAAGGCAAAAACAGTTTTAACACATTGCTTTGAGAGTAAAATGAAACGTTCAAGGTGCTTTCTCTAAAGCAATGTAAAGGCATATAACCTCTCTCATTATGTTTTCACTCCCTGTTTACTTGGTTACACCAATGCCTTCTTATTGAATTACAAGGGGTACCTCTGGTTAGATCTGGAATGCCTGGAGTTCACTTAAATTGTTCTTAAAATCATTTAGATCTGTCTCAGCTAAACTGCTCTTCCTGATTGATGGCCAAGGTGGAGACAATCATCTCAACTGGAGGCCAACACACTAATCTTTGAAAATAAATGTAACATGGAATATTGCAATTATAAACTATTAAATAGGATTTATTAATTATTATTTTATATTAAGACATTTTAATGATTATATTAATGATCAACTCACAATTAAATAGCTAGCTCTTTTTGTTAGGGAATTATATTGATAATTTAATGAAGTATAAAGCTATATAATCTGAAAACTTTATAAACAAAAATGTATACACTATAATTTGTTGAAAAAAAACAAAATTAAAAAAATTATATACTTAAATAACTGAACAAAGTGGGGTGTGGTCCGTGTGTTTTCTGAATCACAGCAGCTAAATCCAGTATTTACATGCCAAAGTCTATTGATCAGTTCTTGAAGAACATTGTGTCATCAATGTAATTTGCATGTAATTTGTATTATACTACAAGTTAAGCTAGGGTTCCCTGGTGGTCCAGTGGTTAGGATTCAGTGCATTTTGATTCCAGTCAGGGAACCAAGAGATCACACCACTCTGAAGCCAAGCAGGGATGTGCCTGGTCAGTACTTGGATGTGAGACCACTTAGGAATACCAGAACTGTATGATCTCTGCCATGAATACCAAGTGGATCAGCATGGTGTTATGGTCCATGAGGTCACGGAGAGTCAGACACGACTGAACAACTAAAATAAAAAGTTGTGATAATATTTTACTGAATTATGCATTACATATAACATTAGCAATTTATAAACAACACTCTTGATCATGGGTGGGCAAGTTTGGTCCTGGAGGGCCACACACAAGCCTGGACTTTAAGATTTCCTTTCTGTGCTCAGGTTAGTCAATCAGTATGACTGAAGAATTTTTTTACTCTCCTGTGTGCAGCCGGGCTATCATCAAATTCAGGCATGTATGTGGCCCCTCTTGCCCACCCCTGCTCTAGATCATCTTGTGGCTTCTTTTATAATCCAGTTAACCAATTTATTCATGTATGAACGCCTCTCACGTTATTGAATTTAGTCCATTGTTTCCAATTAGCTTTTTGTACCATGCAATGTGTTTGGTTAAAGGGATATGTAAGTGAGCTGGATTCTAAATGCATCTGATAGAGGATAATTAGTTGTGTATCATAAAAAAAAAATTGCATGAAAATATCCCAAAATAAACATTAATTGCTTACCTTGAAGTTAGAAAAATTTCCTATGTTTTTTTGACATTTGCATTTTATCGTGTACACCCCTAGAAAACTACATCTCAATTAGCATAACATTCAAGTTCAGCATCAGGATAATACATTGTATCATTCTTCAATTCAGTGGCTTCTGTCATGTGCTCAGTACAATAACTGCAACAGTTACTTCTTGTGCTCTGTACCAGAAAGGTCAAAATATGTACCCTGCTGTATTTCCTGTGTGTATCCAGCTTATGTAAGCATCACTGTGGGTGTGAACTGCTGGATTTGACTTTTGTGCAAATAACTTTGTAAGTAAACTGAACATTTCCATATAACACATGTTTTCATGCACTACTAATTCTCCTCTATCAGATGCATTCATAATCCAGCTCAGCTACATATGCCTTTAAGTCTCTGTTTATATTCAATGTGTATCAACAATTTCAAGGTAATAAATCAAGACATTTTAGAAAGTATCATAAGACTATCTAATACTTACACATAAAATATGTGAGAAAGGAAAAAAGTGAGAAAGTAAAAGAATTTAGAAATACCTACACATTTCACCTGATAGCATATAGCCACAATATATATCTCAATATGTAAAGGAAACAATATTGGTTAGTTAGTTGTAAAAATGTTTACAAAATGTTTCTAGATTTAAAATAATTGGATATACTTTCCCCAAGTGTTTATGAAAATGTACACACTCATTTTCTTTGAATTCTTTAATAATGTCAAATTCATACAAAAAGTGAACTATATTTAAACAGAAAAAAATACATTTAGTGTTGCTTCAATTTTTAAGTGTAAAAAATAAAATATGCAGCTTGACACTCCAATTATATTTATATAAGAGGAAAAGAAAAATCAGGGACATCCCATAGCAGAAGCAAGAGAAAACAATGCAGCGCCCAGTAGTATAATCAGTCTATGGTAATGCAGAATTTACATAAAACAATACTACAGTATGCGTTCCCTGGTGGTCCAGTAGTTAGGATTTCGTGGTTTTACTGTTTTGACCTGGGCTCGATTCAGGGAACCAAGGGGTCACCCTGAAGCCATGCACGGTTGGGCCTGGTCAGTACTTGGATGGGAGAACACCTAGGAATACCAGGAGCTATATGCGTTGGCAAACGAACTGTCAGCCCACTCCAATATCTCTGCCATGTATACCTAGTGGATCAGCATGGTGTGTTACGGTCAATGAGGTCGGAGAGAGTCGGACACGACCAAGGTAGGTTTAAAAATCAGCCAGAAAAATAGATAACTGGTAAAAGTGCTGGTCAAGGTGTAAAGCATAATGAGAATCTAATCTAATACTAACTTGAATTTGTATCTGAAAAAATCTTACCTATCCTACTACAGACAATATATAGATTACATATATGTCTTGTGTTCTCTGCATCTCACCTTGCTCTTATAGAGATGTCTGAAAGGAAAGTTAAAAAAATAACATTTTATCTGTTTATTTTTCATATAAAAATAATTTAAAGAATACTAGGAAAAACTAGTAATATATTTGACTAGTCATTTGTTTCTAATGAAAACCACCTCTGAGATAATCAGGGATTATTTACTACATTCTTATGCAAATGAGCAGCTTTTTAAATACTAATCATGTGATTTTATGATTACAGTCTGCCTGTCGGTCCCTGTGGTGGCAAAAACAATGCTCCGCTAAGGTTTTCACTCAGTTACAACCCCTACTTGATCCTCTGCAAGCAATCTGAGCCACAACATTGTCATATTGTACCGCACATTAGCTGCAAATACAATACTGAATCTCAGGAATGATATACTATACAGAAAAACATCCAGTACAATATATAGATTGTTTTTAATTCTATCTACGAAGAAACCAACTTGCTGTTGGGTGATTATGTACCTTTAAGAGGTTCTTTTGCTGTTGGGGATACTAAATACCTTTAAACAGCTTGACTGGACCATTTCACCCTACAGCCAGTTCACGTTGACTGTGTCTAATTCATCAGTATGCTTTAAAATGGCAATATTTTGGTCATGGCTAAAATGCATTCATGTAACACACTTGACTTGAAGCGATTTCACGCCAAGTATTATTTTTCAGTTCTCAGATATAGGCTCGCATTTCTCTCTCACAATATGTCTTTGTGTATTTACTAGAAAGAACAAATTATCAAAGGTCTAGGATTTTTTCTTGTCACTCTTCTGTCAATAGACATCCCTATAGACTCAACCACAAATGATATGTTAAAAAAGCAAACACATTGCTTGAAATACGATCTAATTAGAATCTGACCACCGACAAATAACACATTAATAGGTAGCATTATAGCAACTGCGCAGAGGGATGACACAGTAATGTGTGTGTTTAGTGGTGGAGCAAGAGAAAGGATTTGGGACTCCACTCTCAGAACTTCTCCATCACATATAATAGTTGTTGTAATTGTGAGTTTGTCGTTAACGATTTGTTAAAAGTTACGGGCTTGCGCACTTACACTCATCGCAAGGCACGCAACACTTAGAAAAAACCTTGCAATGAACGATCATCGTGAGGCCCGCACAACTTGCAAAAAGGCAAGACTTTAAAAAAAATTACGGATTTAACAGCCTCCATTTTTTTCAAGCCCGTAACTTAGAAGCCATTCGGAGGCCTCCAAAATATGCCAATTGATAAAAAAATTAACTGACAACCTCACACAGAGCACAGGGACAGAGGCAGGGAGCATGTAAGTGAGGTTGAAAGCGAATTTGTTCTTCAATTGGCGTTTTTTTTAGGTCTGAAAATGGCTAAGCGAAAAAAAAAACAGCGGCTGTAAAAATGTAATTTTTTTTCAAGACCGCAAATCGGAAGACCATTTTGGGCTTAGGGAAATTGATTAATTTTCCAAGCCCGCAAATGGTTTCAGACCCGGACAGCACAGAGCAGGGAGGAGGAGGAGAAAGACACAGGGGAGGGAGAGGGGGGAAAAAAGACACAGGATTGAGAGAAAAGTAGAGGGGGGGGGGGGAGAGGCTCACAATAAGCGCCGATGGCGAAGCTGCTCATTGCGGGGCTTGCGATGAGCACTAAAGGCACTAATCGCGAGGACCGTAAAATAAACGGGGGAGAGGCTTGCAATGAGCGCCAGAGCATTGCCAGGCTTAAAATTGTATTGCCGGGATTTTGGACGGGCAATTTCCTAGTATAGAAATATAAATAAATATATGTTACTATAATAGGAACAAAAAAAAAATAATTACCCCATAACCGACCTTGTCCTGAAAAACAAATATCAACATATTATCAGGGCTGGATCTACCTTTTTGAAGCCCCTAGGTTAGGGGTGTCCACTCCAAACTCTGTCCTGGAGGGCCACACACATGCCTGGATTTGATGATATCCCTGCTGTGCACAGGTGAGTCAATCACTTCTTCAGTCATCCTGATTGACTCACCTGTGCACAGAATGCTTACGGATTATCTCAGGTATTCTGTTGGTGTGAGCATATGCTTGATGTATATATGTATGTGCACTGTATGTGTGTTTACTGTGTATGAGTGCAATTTTGTGTATTTGTGACATAACATGTGAGTGTGGGTACTGAGTGCATACTGTGTATTGTATGTATACTTTGTGTGAATGTTTGTGTATGCTGAGTGTAAAAGTGGCAATTTGTGTGTGTACACTGTTTATGTATATGCTGATAGTATAGTGTGTGCACACTTGTCTAACATATATGTTTAATCTGTATATGTGGCAGTATTCTGTTTATTTCTTATACATATACTAGCGACTTGCCCGTCAAAAAATGACGGTCAATAAAATTTGAAGCCATGGCAATTCTGTTTGGCACACAATGTTAAGCTTTTTATACTCGAAGGACCTTTGTTACTAATTGCGAGCCTCGCGCTGAGCGACTTCGGCTACACAACCCTTCGGCTACCGAAATTTTTTTGACCGTCGAAATGGACTTAAAAATCGCTTTCCACCTCACTCCCAGACGTCCTGGCTGTTCCTCCGTGCTGTGTGTGACGTTTTTTTTGTATTTTATTTTTTGTTTGTTTTGTGTTTTTTGCTTTGCACGGTTCGGACACTAACTTCGTATGTTTTCTATCTCGCGTTCGTCAAGTGCTTGCAGCCTAAGGTTATCTTGCGTTTCCTAAGTGTTTCATTGGCTCGCAGGCATGGGCACCTTTGACGCTCATTGTCCAAGTGCCGCAGGTTTTAGTGCCTTAACGGCCTTAGGCTCTCTTGTACCCACCACGCAAAGCGTGACGATGTCTTGTAGTCCGACAATTATAATATGTGACAAGCGACTTGCCCGTCAAAAATGACGGCAATAAAATTTGAAGCCATGGCAATGCGGTTTGCCACACAATGTAAGGCCTTCGGAGCTCATTGTGAGCCTATCCCCTCATGTACTTCAAGTGTTTCCAGTATCTTTGCCAAAAAACCTTATAGATAAGCACAACCAAACATAAGATGCGCCTGGCTTGAATCAGTCCTTAGGGTCACACACAACTGAATGACTGAACAATAAAAAAATTCAGCCTTTAATGTACAGAAATCGTATTCATTTGCTGAATATAGAGCCTTAGTTTTTACTTAGTTGTTAGTGTTAGACGCTGCAGAAAAGCTAAAAGGGCCACTGTAAAGTTCATACAATGGTTTTTTTTTGTGTGTATTTAGTAATTGATTAGTAATGAATATAATGAAACTAGCGACTTGCACAGCAAAAATGACCGCAATAAAATTTGAAGCCATGGCAATGTTGTTTGCCACACAATGTAAGGCTTTTGCTCCTCTGAGGGCCTTTGGCGCTCATTGCGAGCCTCTCCCCTCGCATACTTCAAGTTTCCTGCTTTGCAACGATCACCTTCGGAGCTCATCGTGAAGGTAGTACAGTATAAAAAAAAATATGTGTGTACAGTGAATAAATAAAGTAATATGAATGAATAAATGAATATACTTTACCTATTTATATTTAATATGCAGCACTGAATATCCTCAATAGCTCACAATCTCTTTGGATTTTCCTGCATCTGAAAATGTACAGTTGAACTGTTGATCACCTGAGGAGAAAGTGTCAGCAATGTTACCAATTGTGCAGTGTAAATAGGCTGCGTGCGCAAGGCCAAGCCGTTTGTTTAGGCTCGTAAAGCGGCATTTTAGAATCCTAATGTTATGAGTTGTAAGTTAGTGCTGTAAAATGTCGTCTTTGTTCTATGTGTTACTTGGCTCGCGAGCATTTTCCGTCCGTTGTAATGGTATATTTTGTATCTGCTACGTTCCTGGCTAACTCGTACGTGTCTGGCGGTGATTTTTGCTGCTCTGTATCCTTTAGCCTTGTTTTAATTTTTTTCTTCTGCCATTGTTTTTTTCGCTTAGCTGATTTTCAAGTGGCGAAACTTCTTAAATGCCACTTAAATTGGAAAGCAACCTCACTCCCAGACGTCCTGGCTGTCCCCCCGTGCTGTGTGTGATGTTTTTTTTTATGTTTTGTTTTTATTTTTCAGTGTTTTTGTTGTTTTTTGATGAACACGTTTCAGCCGCTAACTTCGTATTTTTGCAACCTCGTATTTTTTTTTTCTAAGTACAGCAGGTCGGAATTTTTTTTGTCTAAATCACAATTTCCTCATCCCGCGTAACCACAGGTTTTTTTTTTTTTTAAGTCCCGAAGTTCTTTTTTTAAAGACTCTTGTCTGGGTTGTTTTTTACCGTGAGTGAGGCGCCGTAGAGCCTCCACCTCCGCAAATGTGGACACTCGCTTCACGAGGTCCGCATTTGCGGCCTGCAATGAGCGTTCGGTTCATTGCATCTTATGTCCACCTCTGCAAATATGGCCCCTCGCTTTGGGAGGGACCGCATTTGCAGTCTGCAATGAGCCTTTGGCTCATTGCAGCTGACGTGGGAGCCTCCGCAAATGCAACCCGATCTCCGTCCTCGCTTTGTGAGCTCGCAAAGTGTGATGACAACTTGCAGTTTGACAATTATAATGTGATGGTATTTGTATTTACAATGTGCATGTGTGTGTGTGTACTGTCAGTGTATATGTATTTGTGTAACGTGTATGTTCATCACATTCAACTCATTCTCTGCCAGCTAACTCAGACAGCATTACATATTTGATCATTATCGCATCTGAGAAATGTGCATTGGCGCTACGACGTAAGGCTGTCACTGTTTAACTTTATCAGTTCCCTGCAAGACAGTGTGGTGCGTGCGCTTTGGTTGTGCGCGCTTTTACAACAACACACAGTTGTCAGATGCGCAATTGTCGACACGCTTGCGTAGATGCACATTTAGAACGCGCTGTATAGACGGGGTGCCCTTGCTTATCTGATCTCTTGGTTCATTATAAGGCTCTTACAGGTTTGCCCATTGTAGCTCATTCATATAATGTTTATATAATACTAGCTGTACTAGCCAATGAAACACTGTGTATCAGCAGCAATTATCAGTATGCTGCTGAGACACAGTCTGTGATTGGCTAGTATATCTAATACAATAGGAACGTTGTATACATAAGCTACAGGAGTAGACGTTTGCAGGGACTATTTGGAAGGCGATATGAGTAAAAACAGATTTTAAGTAGTTTGTCAGTAAAATGACGTTTAGATATGCAAATTAACACTTAGCAAGTTTATTTTTAAATTAAAAATGGAACCTCCAATGTTTCTTTAAATGGATTCTGACAGGTTCTGCACCTCTTGGAAGATTGTGATGTGAGCTTCGGACTCTTTCTTTTATAGTACAGAGGCTAGCGGTTCAATGGAGCATTTTATTGCTACTACCTGTCGGTTCGCCCCTTCAATTCTGGTTTGTCAGTTTCAGACATGCGTGTACTTTGTGTGGTGAATGGCACCTAATCATATTTTAGTCCACTATTAGCTTAGTGTGTACCATTTGGCACCTCTGACTGGCCACATCAGGCAACCAGTATTTTTGCAGAATGAATAAAAGACAAGGCAGAGTGCATTGCAAAGCTGCAGCACAACACCAGTCAGACAGGCTCCCTTGAGAATGATGCTCCCCTTGGCTGCTGCCTAGTTTGGCTATTGAAACATGCAGACCTGAAAACAAGTAATAAAGTTACACAACAGTTCATTAAGGAAGCCTGTAATGATTTTATATCCCCTAGATATTTTCTTTCAAACGAAAACTGTGCCACTGCATTTTATTAAAGACATGTGAATTACTCTACTGGAAATGCAGAGGATAAAGCAAAAATTATCATTTGGGGAATTTTTTTGATGCTAAAATCTGCTGTACAATTAGTATTATTTTAATTTCCTAAAATGTTTAGATTTGGCATTAACTACAGAATCTGACAGTAAACAAGAGCTTTTCAAAATCTATAAAAACACAAAGTTAGAGGGTGGAGTTGGAAACAGGCCGATAGATTCTTCTAAGTATATTTTTAAATTGAAGTTAACCTGTAAGAATGTAAAAATCATATGCACCGAAGGCGCTCACTGCCCTAGTGGAGATGAGCACCATAGACGCTCATCCCTACCACCCGCGGAATTGCGGCCCGTAACACTTTGCAAAAAGGAAATCGAGAAAAATAACCCGCGGCACTTAGAAAATAAATGAAATACGAGGCCAAAAAAATACGAAGTTAACTGTCGAACTGCGCACATACAAAAACAACAATAACACCACCAAAATGAAAAAAAAATACAAAACAAACATCACTCACAGCACAGGGGGACAGGTACAATGTCTGGGAGTCAGGTTACACGACAATTTACCCACAATTTGACATTTTTCGGTACTCGAAAAACACCTAAGCAACAAAAAAATTGACGGCCAAAAAAACTATAACGAGGCTACACCACCAATAAACATGCAAAAAACCCGCCAGACACATAAGACTTCTACACAAGCCTGTACGAGGTATAAAATACACTATGAGGGAGGATGCAAAATGCTCCACACCCGCGTAACACATACACAATCGCTGCCATTTTACAACACTAACTGGCAACTAATAACATTACCAGTACAAAATACTGAATTACACACCTAAACAAACACTTTGCCCTTGCACACGCAGCCTATTTACACTGCACACTTCACACATTGCTGACAATAGATATGATGTAATCATTCAATAATAGTAATTTATGTGTAATTACTAAATGATGTAACTGAGAATTTTATAGTCATGATTAGCAACTGATAATCCTATAGTCATGATTAATAATACTGTTTTGTGATTAGTCTTTTTCAATAAACTTATGTAGTATTAATATGATGAATCAATTAGCTATAAGGATAGACTAATATTGTGACAGAACATTGGGTACACTGGTTTATTTTTTTATTTTTTATCTTTATTTATTTTTTGACGTTGTTCAAGATGTTAATTTTTAAAGTTGAAAAATAAATATCATTTTTAATATGTATCTCCTTGAAGTAAATTATTTATTAAGGGTGATGAATTAGGTTGGACTGTCTTTCTCTTCTCATTCTTTTCCATATGTATATAATTACACTCTCTAATTACTCAGACTTTAAATAATTCTAATTATCACATATATAGTTCTCAGCAATACGGGCCGTAGCGAGACTGCCCTTTGCGAGGGCCGCAGTTGCTGGCAAGGAGCACCAAAGGCGCTCCTTGCGTTGGTGGAGATGAGCGCCATAGGCGCTCATCCCTACAACCCCCTACGACTTTCAGTCCGGACTTTGAAAAAAACACAAAACACGCAATGACTAAATACGGACTTACACAAAAAAATTACGAGCCGCGGGACTTAGAAAAAATCCATTACGGACTCGCAAAAATACGACCTTAACGGACAACCCGTACACAGCGGAAAACATAAAAAAAACACAAAATACACACAAAAATAAAATAAAAGCCTTACCCACCGCAAGGAGGGGACACCCAGTATGTCTGGAAGATAGGTTACACCCCGATTTCAGCCCAATTTCAAAGTTTAGACACTCGAAAATCCCCTAAGCGACACAAAAAATGGCAGCCAAAAAAAAAACGAGGCTACACAACCCCTAAAGCCACAAAACACTGCCAAGCACATACGACTTTTACAAAAACCTGTACGACCTACAACATACACCATTAGCAAGGACGCTAAATCATCCACACCCGCGTACCACATCCACATTCGCCGCCATTTTACAACACTAACTTACAGAATGCGGAAGTACCCAGCTACACAAACGGCTTCCCCTCGCGCACGCAGCCTATTTACACTACGCACATTGCTGACACTTACACCTCAGCTCACCAAGAGTGCAAATCTACATTGTATGCTGCAGGAACATCAAAACAAACAGATTGTTAGCTCTTCAGCACATTCCTTGCTGCATATATTAAATTACAAATAGGTAAAGTATATTAATTTATGATTTCATTAATTAATTACCATTAAAAAAAAAAAAAAACACACAAAAAACCCCCCACAGTATCGCAAAAAAAACCAAAGACCTTCAACGCGCGCCTCATAAGGAGCGCCTGTGGTGCTCATAGGACACAAAGTACACCAGGGGAGAGCCTTGCAATAAGTGCCAAAAGGAGGAGATGAGGAGTACTGATCATACAACAGCATTTCATTTGATTATTTATTTAGTAACTATTTAATCAAATCAGTATTGCAATAAAATAAATTCAATGCAGGGTTTTAACTTGTATTAAATGTTTTGTGTTTCAGAGGCAACCAGAGCTGGTTTTATCCACCTTCTTTAAAGGTAACTGGGGTGGGGATCTGTCCAGGGATTGCCCTAACATTTTTTCTAGACTGGTATAGGTTTATCTTAAGTGGCCACTGCAGGAAAGGAAGCAGATAACTTACTTACTTATCAGGACACCTTCCTGGACTGATCCCCCATCTGGTGGAGAGCATATTGCACTTGCCCCCTCATGCCTTTAACAAGGATTGCTATCATGACACTTCTGCACTAGCAGAGATTGCTTCAATCTAAATTTAAAAAGGCTTTTATTTCTACTCCTGTTTTACACATCTGCTAATATTGTTAGTTTATTATATACTCCTCAAGCATGTGATGTTTTTCCTAAACTATAATAGTCCTATAAAGCTGTATTATAACTGCAGAAACAAACATGCATTTACATGTTGATGCCAAGAATCTCTATACTGCAGTAAAAACATTGCATTTCTAGGGATTTTGTGGAAAAAAATCAGGTTGCAGAAGTGTATACAAAATATTACTTTAATATCAATTTCTTATTTCTCCATAAGACAGAAAAAGCACTTCAGATGTTTTCTGTGATTCACTACAATTTACTGAACAGTCACATGGAAAAAAGACAGAATGTACTTTAAAAATGTGCTCCGCGGCATTGAGATGAGTAGTAGTAAGTATCCATTTTCAGTATTGTTATTGTAAGCCTCTTTCATTAGTCACCCATGAATCACATACAATCCTAAATCAACACTAGTAGTAGCTTTGGAATTCAGCAAATGACCCCTGAAGTAATGACTTCTTATATACTTCAATAATAAACAGTCTATTCTGATTCTGGACGTTTGGACTAGTGAACTATTCCATTAGATTGGTTTGGAACCAATTTGCACATCTCTGGGTTTCAAATTGTAACATGTAAGAAAATCAGAAAAAATATTTTCTTAATGTCTTACAGATTATGAGCAAAACATTTTTTTCTGTTTCCTTTGATTTAGCGGCTATGAAACATGTAATTTTATGATCATATCCATATGAGGCCTGGAGAATTATATATTAAAAAGGTGGTGTTTGAATTAGTCTTTTTGTTATTAAAAGAAGAAGTCGTATAGTGGGTGAAACGACTAGAAGGCTTACCATAACAATGATTGCTTATCACCTTGGCAATACCAGAGCTAACATATTCACATTGTAACTCAAGCCACCTAATCTGGAAGCACCACAGTAACTGAGAGCTGCAGCTACCAGCTACCAACTGTATGAACTAAAATATTACATAAGGCTGCAGAAACTTTGCATTGCACAACATTTTTTTTTATATAATCTTAAAAGCTTCAAGACTGACTTTCACCTAGCTAAATGTTACCAGTTTAAAAAGCTCAAAAGACCAGCTGATCTGATGGAAATACATTATCAATTGGTAGAAACCATAGGCCCTCAAGTGATGATTTCCTCATTATCAGTGGAATACTTAGGTTATATGCAGCCCTAGGCCCATTCAGATGTATTAGTAAGAGAAAAAAAAAAAAACTTCTAATGTTTTAATATTAGCTACTAACATCCTTATGCGTAACATCAATAGGTATTAAGGCTGTTGGAATTAGAAAATGTATGACCAGCTAAATAGTAAAATATAACTTTTATTCACATTAAATCTAATTTTTATCCTCAACCCCCTCCTCATCCTCAACCCCCTCCTTAATATATGCCTATTAAAACAATATATACAAAATAAACAATTTCTGGGGAGATGAAGATACTTATCAATATAACAGTCTCAAAATTCTTATGTATCATTAATTATATTAGCTCAATGGGATATATGCAAAACCAATGTTCAAATGCAATTGATATGCCACATATTGCTAAATCTGATACAAATATGGGTACAATGCATCATAACTCAAATATGCACCCATCATTATCCACAACTCAAGCGCTACAAATTAAATGAGGTCAATGTACTATTCAATCATAAATAACATACAGATTGCTCCGTAGTTGTGTCAATATAAATAATCATAATATACATATATCAGCATCGATAGTTTAAACAGTATTTAGCCCCTATTAGGACAGTACAAGGTGTCAAAATATGTATATGCATATATCAATATAAGCAGTTTAAACACTATCCAGCCAGCCAATAGGGGAATATATTACAGTTACACTGTGGCCCTACAATATATAATTTGTAGCGGCAGTTCAGGGAACTACTATTTACCCCTAATTTTAAAGAAATACAAAAAACTGTGAAACAAACTACACTTACTACTTTAAAGACTTAAAGTCCCACTTAATCTGACCATTGATTTTAATACACTTACAGCCATCAAGTAACAGACTGTGTAAAAAAAATTGTTGTATATGAATAATGAGTCATCAGCATTTAGACCCGAGACCAAATTGCGTCTCTTCCTTCATTTTACTGTGAGCCTTCTGATGTCATCATTGCAGTACACAGGATCGTGGTCTAACACTCGCGTTTCACGTCTCTGCTTTTACCGAGACCAGATCGAGGAGTAGCAAGCAGCCGAATAAATAAGGTAGGTGATTAATTAGCAGGCATCTCAATTAACTCTTTATGGTCTATTTCATGTCATGATGACACGTGAATACGAGGATAAACTGGATTCAAAAATCCAAGTCGATTCTACATCAAATTATTATATTAGTTAATGTATAGCCAAAAGAGGAATGGATATCTTAATTTCTCATCCACAATGAAATGTAAAAAGGCATCAATCTTGAAATGTATGACAACTAATGTTACAACAGTCAATAAAAATTATGAATCTATAACTGTATTGTGTACCTTATCATATATATTTCCAATGATATTACAGTATATACTCAAGTATAAGCCGAGTTTTTCAGCCCTAAAAAGGGTCCCCTCGGCTTATACTCAAGTCACTCTCCCCCCGTGTCTCTCTAACCTCCCGCCCCCATGTCTCTCTACCCCCCCGTGTCTTTCTACCCCCCTGTGTCTCTCTAACCCCCCCGTGTCTCTTTCCCTCCCCCCTCCTCATCCTCAACCCCCCCTCTTCATTATAAACCCCCCTCCTCATTCTCCCTCCTCAACCCCCCTCTCAACCTAAATCCCCCTCCTCATTCTAACCCCCCCTAAATACCTCCCCCTCTCCCCTCACTTACCTGCTTCTGCTCTGACCTCCGCTCCTTCTTGACCTGGCGCGCATGTGACGTCACATGCACGCCGCGTCATTAGCATACATTGGGTGCCGGCAACCGGTATATGCTAATGACGTGACGTCACATGCGCGCCACTTTATTAGCATACACCGGGTGCCGGCACCCGGTACATGCTAATGACGCGACGCGCATTTGACGTCACATGCGCGCCGGGTCAAGGAGTGGAGCAGAAGCAGGTAAGTGAGGGGAAAGGGGGAGGTATTTAGGGGGGTTTAGTTGAGGAGGGGGCTTGAGGGGGGTTTAGGTTGAGGAGGGGGGTTGGGGTTCAGGGCCGTGGTTGAGGAGGGGGGTTGAGGTTGAGGATAGGGGGGTTGAGGAGGGAGGTTGAGGATGAGGAGGGAGGTTGAGGAGGAGGGGTTGAGGAGGGGGGTTGAGGTTGAGGAGGGGGGTTGAGGAGAGAGGATGAGGATGGGGGGTTGAGGATGGGGGGGTTGAGGAGGGGGGTTGAGGATGGGGGTTGAGGAGGGAGGATGAGGAGGGGAGTTGAGGAGGGGGGTTGAGGTTGAGGAGGGGGGTTGAGGAGGGAGGTTGAGGGGGGTTGAGGTTGAAGGGGGTTGAGGTTGAGGAAGGGGGTTGAGGTTGAGGAGGGGGTTGAGGATGAGGATGGGGGGGTTGAGGAGGGAGGATGAGGAGGGAGGTTGAGGAGGGGGTTGAGGATGGAGGTTGAGGATGGAGGTTGAGGAGGGAGGTTGAGGAGGGGGTTGAGGATGAGGAGGGGGTTGAGGATAAGGAGGGGGTTGAGGATGTGGAGGGTGGTTGAGTAGGGGGTTGAGGATGAGGAGGGAGGTTGAGGATGAGGAGGGAGGTTGAGGATGAGGAGGGAGGTTGAGGATGAGGAGGGAGGTTGAGGAGAGGGTTGAGGATGAGGAGGGAGGTTGAGGATTAGGAGGGAGGTTGAGGATGAGGAGGGAGGATTAGGAGTGGGGTTGAGGAGGGTGATAAGGGATGGGGAAGAGACACAGGGAAGGGAGAGGTTGGAAGAGACACAGGGAAGGGAGAGGTTGGAAGAGACACCGGGGAAGGGAGAGGGGAGAAGAGACACAGGGAAGGGAAAAAGGGGAGAAGAGACACGGGAGAGAGAGGGGGACACAAGAGGGGGGCACAAGAGGGACACAGGGGCAGCACATTTTCCACCCTCGGCTTATACTCGAGTCACTCATTCTACCCAGTATTTTGTGGTAAAATAGGTGCCTCGGCTTATACTCGGGACGGCTTATACTCAAGTATATACAGTAATTGGCAAATGGAACATGCACTAAGAATTTCTCATACATCAACTATAAAGATTATCATACAATTCACTAATAATGATTCTTAGTAAATCTAGGATATTGGTCTCAAAAGTAACCAATAATAGATGTTCAGTAAATAATTAGACAGAGTCATAATTAATCATTAAAGACATCCCTTACAATGACATAGATTGATAGGATATTGTGACAAAATGAATACTTAACAGAGTGGAGACAATTATTTAATCAAAACTAGAAATGATTCTGTTAATAAGACACACACATAGAGGAAACATACTCTTGGGAAGAAAATTACATAGTTTGAGAATCATACTTAGAAACCCAGTTTTATTCAAAGACTATAATAATGTAGATAAAAAGCTAATAATTATAAAATTGTGAAGTCCCATTTATATCCCCTAAATAACCTGCATTTATAATGATGAAAATTTATAATAATGAAAAAGAGATATACTTTATCGTGCCAGCTCTCTTAGAACAATATGGTGAAACATAATTATAATCGAAACACTTAAAATAGGGTAAACATTTAAATCTTATGTAATAAAGGTATATTGATTTATACCTAAAAAATAAAAATATTGCAGTACATGAATATGTTATAGACCAACAAATTGAGATACATTGTTCGATTACCCTAAAAATTAATTATTTAGCTATTTTGTTGAAGATAATTCTCAATAAATGGTACCCAATCAATAAAAGGATATATCTATGATGATGATGATAAGACACTTCACTATTCACTATGAGGAAAAGTCAATAAAAAATATATACTCTATTATGAACTATTAATTTACAGAAAAAATATTAGAGATATGATGTAAAGTTGTTGCCATCATTCAAACCTCCAGGAATGACGGTGTTCAACATGGCAATCCATTTCATTTCTGCTTGATCCACATTTCCTTTCCTTATGCCCAATGAAATCTTTTGCAGAACCAAACATTTAATTATGGTTTTAGAGTTATGGAAATAGTTTTAGTGTCTTGCCACTGATGTAATAGTCTTATTCTTCTTCAGATCTTTTTCACTTTTCCTTATGTCACCCAAATGTTCGGCTAATCTGCATCTTAGTTCTCTCTTTGTTTTTCCCATGTAGCGCAGCTGACAAGGGCATTCCAAACAGTAAATTACTCCTTGGGTACCACAATTTTAGAATCCCTTGATGTTAATCTTTTTTCTTCTTCTGTCATATAGATGATATTCTTTGGTCATATATTCACAGAATTTACAATGACCACAGCCCCATGTGGTAACGAGTGCGATAATTTCTCCTTTCTCAAAAAATGCCTTTTTACCAGATGATCTTTGAGATTCATTGATCTCCTCCAGCCCATTTGTATTTTATCACAATAATCGATGACTCTGATTTCAGGATATCAAGATGCTTGTTGAGAATACCAGTTATTTCCAACCAGTCTTGATTATATGATACAATGAATCTTATAGTTTCTTCATGAGTAACTGTTGTACCGCCTTGTGGAAGGCTTGTTTGATAAGTCTTTGGCTGTAGCCTCTTTGACTTAATCTTGTTCCTAACTCCATAGCTCTCTTTTTAAAAGTTGAAAGATCTGAGCAATTCCTTTTTATTCTTATAAATTCCCCAAATGAAATACCTTTTTTTTGTGTGTGTGTGTGGCGGGGGGGGGGGGGGGGGGGGGGCTGGGAACTTGAGTAATGCAAAGTACTGTTAGTAGCTGTGGACTTCCTGTAGAGATGAGTGCTCAGATTGCCTCCATCCTCTTTAGATATTGTCATATCAAGAAAGGCCACCAAATTCAAATCAATGTTATAGGTCAATTTCAGGTTCAAATCATTAACATTCAAGATGTTAATGAAGGTTTCCAAATCTTCTCTCGTGCCATCCCAGATAATGAATAAATCATCGATATATCTTAACCAAAGGGTTATGTGGTCAGTAAAGGATGTATTCTTTTCACTGAATACATGTTCTCTCTCCCACCAGGCCAGATATAGGTTGGCATACTTGGGTGCACACGCCGACCCCATTGCTGTGCCACGTCTCTGGAGATAGAAGGCATCATTAAATACAAAGTAGTTATGTTGAAGAATGAATTTTATCAATGCTATCAGAAACTGTCTCTTATTCAGATTGATTTGTGACTCCATTCAGATGTGTGCCTCCTCTACACTTCATTAACAAACTCCCCTTCCCCTTTCTCTTTGGCATATCACAAGTCATAGTTATGTGTTTTTGGATATATATAGCCCTATTAAATTCTCTCAACGTTGAAAACCGTAGCCCGTAACGTAGCCCACAAGACTTACGGCTATTAAATTGTCCCCGTAAAGCAACCCGCTGCCGATCTGCAGGTAAAGAACGAGAAAACCCTACAGGACGTGAAAATTCGACCTGCGGGTCCGCAAATCCATTGATCTGTCAAGCCTGTAACGGTTACGTTTCAATTATGCTATTAGTTTGCAACAAGATCACTGGCATTTAAGCCTTTAACCCACAAATGGGCCCTCCATTCTTTAAGGTGTTAAGTTTGTTTTTTGCCATGTACTAACCCCCTGTACAGCGCTACGGAATATGTTGGCGCGATATAAATAAAGATAATAATAATAATAATAATAATAATAAATGGAGCCAAAATGCCTAAGAGGAGTGGAGAGGACCCGCTAGTGGGTTAAAGTCCAATCTGTAGCAATGTAAATGCAAACATACACACACTACTGTACTTATAATGAAAGGGAAAGTGATGTTAGGTATTAAAATTAATAGCACAACATTCTCAAGCTTTAACATCTGCAATATAAAATACTTTATTTTCGGTTTAATTTCCGTGTTATATTGATCTCGGTCGGCAATCAATGTGTTAATACATATAATGGAACTTGCATGGACTTGAATATCATATTTATGGCTTTATTAATATTGCATTATTTCTGTAATGCGATTCCAATCGAAACTCGTAATTGAAACCCGTAAGGCTTTGAAATTTAACCTCCATTTTTCAGTGACGTAATGATGACGATCCCTGTTGCCATTGGCTCCATCTAAACCCGTAACTACGGGTTTGACTAATTGATCACGTTCATGGCCGCGCATCTAATGTTCGACAAGCAGTATACGGATTTGCGTCTCAAGCCTGTAACTTGTGCCCTGCTTGAATTTAATAGCTCTGTAACTCTGCCAAATTTTCAGCCTGCAGCTGTTGCGGGTCTCACATTGCACTTACGGGCTTGGAATTTAATAGGGCTGATAGAGTGTCAGAAAGTGTCACGCATACTTATAGACAGAAATCTCACTGTAGGAATTTGTTTGTTTCTTAATTGGAGTGAAACTTTTTTCTCATTGAATTTCAAAGACAACAAAAAGGTAGTTCCAGAAAATATTTAGAAAACGATTTTAGTATTTCACCCAAATCTCAATAAGCCCTTTAACCTATTTTTGTTGCCATTCTCTGGGACATTCCTCCAATTTACATGAGTCACTAATTATACTGTTTACATCGCCTGGAGTGCAAACTATATTATCAGTGTATTTGTCTTTAGTATGACTAATGAGAATATTGTGGAGAATGTGCTGAAGCGAAGATCTCTATGATAAACCCTTGGAAATATCACTGGTAACTTGACCTGTTCCACTACACCCACAAAGCTGAAGGCACACTTCTGGGAAAGGGGGCATGGTTTCACAAAATTAAAGGGACACTGAAGTCCTCTTATAATGTGTTCCTTTGAAGAACAGAGATTTATAGCCCCCCCAAATCTGTTGGGGATGCGTCTTGCCACAAAAATGGCGGGGCGTCTATAATGGGTGCTGTTGAAATGTGCAAATATAAACAACATGTAATCCCTTACACCTCTTGCTTGGTGTTACCTAACATAGTTCTCTCCCAGTTTCCCCCCGATTGTAAACCTGTCTGACGTCAGTTGCTTTGACCTGCTATATCCTCTCCGACTTCATGGGTCTTCTCCTCTTCTATAACATGCTGATACCTCTGCAGACCATATGCCATCCCCCTTACAAGTCTCTGTACATTAAGATAAGGAGAGGTACTTCTTGAGATTTCTATGTATATGGTGAGGGAAATGATAGTAAAGAGAAGATGAGAGTAAAGATAGGTAAGACTAAGAGCAATAGAAAGACAAGGAAGAGGAGAGAGCGAGTTTGAAGGAGAGTAAAGAGAGGGTAAAGAAGAGACAGCAAAAGAGAGTAGAGAGGGGTAGACAAGAGAAGAAAGTGAGGTAAGAAAGTACACAACAGAAAGAGGGGAAAAGGGAAAGCTATAAAGAAATATAATAGGGATAGAAGAGAAGAGAGAGAAGAAAGAGAGAGAAAAGAGGAAGGGGAAAAGGCATGGAAATTAAGAAAGAGCGAGAAACAGCTAAAAGAGTTAACGATATGTCAAAGAAGAAGCAGATAAAAAGGGAGAACAGGACAAGGGATAAGAAGCAGAAGAAAAAAATTATAGGGAAAAACATGGAGGAAGAGAAAAGAGAAAGTGAAATATAGGGCGAAAAAGAGCAAGAGAGGCAGAAGAAAGAAGGTGAGAGGGAGAAAAGAAAAAAAGGAAATTGAGAAACCAAAGAGTACAATCAGGAGAGGAAAGAAGATGAAGGAGAAGAAGAAATAGTATAGGAAAGAAAAGGAGAGGGAGAATTATGCATTGAGGAAAAAAGGGAGTGAGAGACCATAGATGGAGAAAAGAGAAAGAGAGAAAAAAAGATCAAATGGATATAACAAAAAAGAGGAAGGAGAGAAAAGAGGAGAGAGAAAGAGAAGAAAGTTATATAGTAGAAGAGAGAACAGTGGGAGAGAGCAAGAGAACAGAAGGATGAGAAGATGAGGATAGAAGTGAATGAGAAAAAGAGGGAAATGGAGAGTAAAGAAGAGAGGGTGAATTAAGGCTAAGAGGAAAGAGGAGAAAGGGAGGAGAGAAAAAGAGGTAATAGAGAGGAACAATTATTACAGAGGTGGAGCATAAGCGGAGAAGAAACATAAGAAAGAGACTGGAGGGAGAGAGAGAGAGAGAGAGAGACAGGCAGATAGATGGTGGAGGGAAACGGACGAGGGAAAAAAGGTTAGAGAGAGATAGGGGAGGCGAAAACAGAGGAAGACGGGTAGGAGGAGATTGAGAGGGTTAGGTATAGATGAGGAGGAATGAGTGAAAGTTATGAGACATGAGGTGAAATAGACAGAGGAACGAGAGACACAAAGGAGATAGTAGGCTAAGAGAAGAAAGGAGAGAGAGGCAGGTGGGGAGGAAGGAGAAGAGGACAGTTATGAACGAAGGGAGAGAGATAGGAATAGAACTGACAAAAAGGGTATAGAGAGTGACACACAGGAGAGGGGAAGCAGACAGAAGAGGGGAGAAAAAGAGACGTGAAGAGAAAGACAGAGGGGTAAAAAAAGAGGTAGAGTAAGAGGGTAAAGAGACGGGAAGGCAGAGAAAGACAGGGGTGTTAGAGACAGACAGGGGGTGGAGAGTATGAGGTAGAGGGGGAGAGAATGGGGAGGGGGCTGAGAGAGGGGAAAGAGAGACAGGAGTGGGTTCTGATAGAGGGGAAGAGAGATAGACACAAGGAAGGGCAAGAAAGAGACAGTGGAGGATTACAGATAGTCAGTGGTGGGGACACAGGGTGACAAGGGGAGAGAATGAGGTAGAGAGGTTTAGAGACAGAAGACTGATAGAGAAGCAGGAGAGGACTGACAGAGGGCGGAGAGAAGCATGATGTGGGCTGACAGAGGGGAGAGAGAAAGAGGAGGGGGGACTGACAGAGGGGAGAGAGAAACAAGAGGGGGACTGACAGAGGGGAGAGAAACAAGAGGGGGACTGACAGAGGGGAGAGGGAAACAGGAGGGGGGACTGACAGAGGAAGGGAGAAAAGTAGGAGGGAGTACAGAGAGAGAAGGGGACTGGAAGCATGAGGGGGGACTGATAGAGGGAAGAGAAAAGCAGGAGGGGGAAGATAAAAGCAGGAGGGGGAACTGAGAGAGAGAGGGATAGAAGCAGGAGGGGGTACTGAGAAGGGGAGAGAAGCAAGAGGGGGGAGATAGAGGGCAGAGAGAAGCAGGAGGGGTTCTGATAGAGGAGAGAGAAACAGGAGGAGGGACTGACAGAGGGGAGAGAGAAACAGGAGGGGGGACCGGCGAGGGAGAGAAGCAGGAGGGAGTACTGAGAGAGACGGGAACTAGAGGCAGGAGGGGGGACTGACAAAGGGGGAGAGAAGTAGAAGGGCGGAGAAAAGCAGAAGGGGGAATTATAGAGAGGAGAGAGAAGCAGGACTGGGAACTGATAGAGGGAGAGAAGCAGCAGGGGGGACTGATGGGGGGAGCAGGAGGGCGAGAGAAGCAGAAGGGAGAATGATATAGGGGAGAGAGATGCAGGAGGGGGGACTGATAGAGGGGAGGGCGAAGCAAGAGGGGGAGAGAAAAGCAGGAGGGGGGTTAATAGAGGGGGGGAAGTAACTGGAGGAGGGACTGTCAGAGGGGGAGAGAAGAAGGGGGCTGTAAGAGGGGGGAGAAGCAAGAGGGGGCTGTCAGAGGGAGGGGAGAAAACATGGAGGGAGGCTGTCATAGGGAGGGAGATAAGCAGGAGGGTGTACTGAGAGAGGGGGATAGAAGCAGGAGGGGGTACGAAAAGGGGGAGATAAGAAGAAGGGGGGATGATAGAGGGGAAGAGAAGCAGACAGGGGGATGATAGAGGGGAGAGAAAAGCAGGAGGTGGGACTGATAGGGGGAGAGAGAAACAGAAGGGAAGCAGGAGGAGGGAGAAAAGCAGAAGGGTGAATGATAGAGGGGAGAGAGAATCAGGAGTGGGAACTGATAGCGAGAGGGAGAGAAGCAGAAGGGAGTACAGAGAGAGAGGGGGGGATGGAATCAGGAGGGAGGAATGACAGATTGGGGAGACACATGGGGGAGAGAAGCAGAAGGGGTAATGATAGAGGGGAGAGAGATGTAGGAGGGAGTACTGAAAGAGAGGGGGACTAGAAGCAGGAGGGGGGACTGACAAAGGGGGAGAGAAGCTGGAGGGAGAGAAAAGCAGAAGGGGGATGATAGAGAGGAGAGAGAAGCAGGAGTGGGAACTGATAGATGGAGGGAGAGATGCAGGAGGGAGTACAAAGAGAGAGGGGGATAGAATCAGGAGAGGGGACTGACAGAGGGGAAGAGAAGCAGAAGGGGGAATGATAGAGGGGAGAATGAAGTAGGAGGGGAGAGAGAAGTAGGAGGGGGGTTGGCAGAGGGGGAGAGAAGGAGGGGGGTGTTGAAAGAGGGGGAGAGAAGCAGGAGGGGGGTTGAAAGAGGGGGAGAGAAGCAGGAAGAGGTTGATAGAGGGGGGAAGAAGCAGGAGGGGGGTTAATAGAGGGGGAGAGAAGCAGGGGGAGGGTAGCAGAGGGGGGATTGACAGAGGAGGAAGAGATTTACAATGAGGAACATACTCATCCATCCACGAAGCTGCTGCAGCTCCTCGCAGGCTCAGTGTGATGACATCATCACTGGGAGGAAACAGATGCTTGAGAAAGAGAGAGAGGGGTGAGGAGCAGAGCTTAGAGGAAGGCAGGGGGGGGGGGGGGGTCTACCTCCTCTGCCCCACTACTTGTAAAATATATTCTAATGGATCACTATACATTGTCCCCCCATATTCACTGTCATGCAAGGTGATAACCCAATTCCCAAGGTACCCCCCTACTTGACAACATAGATGTACCGTAAATAAAATCGTAAACTGAATTTAGAAGTTCTGTTTACCTAAAAAACATGGCATAATAAATCCTCATGATAGCCTTATGCTTATCCCAGACATGCTTGAATTACTTTAATGTGTTTGTCTCTACCGCTGCAAGACTGTTCTTCTTATCTACTATGCTTTCTGAAAAGTAGTACTTGTTCGGGCCTATCCTGTTATATGTACGTACGGAAAGCGCGCCGCTGCCGACCCCATCTAGCTGTAAGTGGTTAGGGGTTTTCGGATTAGGGTCAGGGGGTTAAGGTTAGGCGGTTAGGCCCGGTAAGTGGTGTAGGGGATTAGGGGCTTAGGTTTAGGAAGTGAGGTTTAGGGGCTTAGGGTTAGGAAGTGAGGTTTAGGTGGTGAGGGTTAGGGGGTTAGGAAGTGAGATTTAGGGGGTTAGGGCAAGAGGGTTAGTGGGTTGTGGTGTACTAGTACATTGGGACGCAAGCGCGCCCGGCACCAGGAGGCTTTCCGTGCGTAAATATAACAGGATAGATCCTCTTGTTCTTATATTTCTCTTTTTCTGGAAGATACTTGCCTACTGATGTTAATTAAAATAAAGAAAATAATGATAAGCTCAAATATTTGGGGAGGCTTCAACTAAGATCATGAGAGCTGCATATAACTGCATACAATATGTAATACATGAAAAATTGTTTTTGTTTTTCTAACTTTCTAAAAATTGTGTTCGCAAAATGCTATTTTTATATATATATATATATATATATATATATATATATATATATATATATATATATATATATGTTTTTTGTCTTTCAGTGGTGTCTGACTCTCTGTGACCATAGCATTCTAGACACAATTATTACGTTACTGGTTGTGATTATCTGTAAGGTTATCTTGGGATACTGTGTCAGTTCCTTCTCCAGTGGACCTTAATTTGTCTGATCTCTCTGCTATGACCTGCCAATATTGAGTGACCCTACATGGTATAGCTCACAGCTTTATTGAAGTACACAAGCCCCTTCACCACGACAAGGTAGTGAGCCAGAAATAAATGTTTTAATTGTTATTGTGTTTCCATTGCTCAGTTGTGTCCAGCTCTCCGTGACCTCATGCACTGTAACACACCATGCTGATCCATTTGGTATTCATGGCAGAGATACTGGAGAGGGTTGTCAGTTCCTTCTCCAGTGAGACACAGCTCCTGGTATTCCTAGGGGGTCTCCCATCCAAGTACTAACCAGGACCAACCCTGCATGGCTTCACGGTGACATGACCCCTTGAGGACTGAAGTGGCCCTTTAAAGGTGCTGTTCTACATGTCTGAATATAACATTAAATGCAATATCTGGGAAATTATCCATATTACATTTATTTATCTTGGTAAAAAATGCATGTTTAATAATTTTACATTTAGCTTGTGGTGAAGTCAATTAAGATGAAGTTATTACTAATAATCACAAAAAGAGAGAACCAAACAGTCTTCAACGGTTCAAGTGCTTAATACTATAAATTTACAAACAACAAAAAATAGGTAAACCTTTATTTATACCAGGAAATCAAACACAGTGCTTTTAAAAAATCTGACGCTTAAAAAAATATATAAACATCTTATAATACTAGTAGTTCTAGTAGGGGGACACTTCATAGTGACATCCCCTCTAGAACTACTAGTATTATAAGATGGTTATATATTTTTTAAGAGCAAGATTTTTGAAAAGTGCCGTAGTTGATTTCCTGGTATAAATAACGGTTTACCTATTTTTTGTTGTTTGTGAAGTTATTACTATGTATGGATGTTTTCATGCAAATATCAGTGGCCCATCAAGACTTTTTCTTTCGATTGAATGTAATTATGAGACTTGATTAAAGAAATAAATGAGAGAACAGATTTTTTTTTCTTGCTTGAATGTGTTGCTGCACTCATATTATTTATCTTGAAGACACACTCAGTCTCATTCATTTGCTGTGATTTTGAGATCCATGCTTGCAAATGGAGGTCGCAAGCTACTTTGCTATTCAATTGCCTTCCGTTTGCGGGCTCAGATCGGGTTACTTTCTGTGAGCTGCGATCCGTTGCGATTTGTAAAATTGCAAGTTACTTCCCTCCAAGCCTTTGATCTTTCACGGCCGCAAGAGTTGCTGCCGCTAAAATCACAAATCACTATTCAATTGCTCCGATTTCCCCTCCGTCAAGCACGCAAATTGCAAAAATATAACCACAGGTTACTGGGACCAAGGAGGTCTCGCAAAGGGCTTACTTACAAATTGGAACACTTTAAAATCAAATATAAAATCAATCCAGCACTTCGCCAAAATAAAATACTTTATTTTATGTAATGTTTAATTTCCGTTCAAAGTCCTACAGGCTTCAACCTCCAAGCTCGTAGGACTTTGGAATCCAACCTCCATATTTCATTGAAGTCCTTGAATAACGGGTTACGGGCTTGGAGGTCATTCAAGCCCGTAGGATTTTGAACGGAAATTAAACATGAAATAAAGTATTATATATTGGCGATGTGCAAGATTAAGAATGTTGTGCTTTTAATTCTAATGTCACCCAATGTGTTCCCCACCATTTACAGTGCTGGATTGATTTTATATTTGCTTTTAAATTTTTCAGGCTTGAACCATGAGTTACTGGCTTGCGTCCACGATCATGTTCAAGCCCGCAAATGCTACTGCTGGGAGCATGGTTTACAATTCTTGTGGCTGGCGCCTAACTTGCGGGCCCGGCCAATTGAATAGCAGATTAAAAGTAGACCTACTGGAGCCCGCAACTTGATCGCAGGAAATCGGCTACTTGCCATCGAGTTACGGCCCCAAATTGAATGAGGCTGATGATTATTAGCATCTGAATCTGGTTGTCTAACTTCAGTCCATGGGGCCGCAGTCGAAATATCTTATTTGAGTAACTGTGGGTAATCAGTGTCCCAATAACTTTGATATGTGCTCACAGCAGAATATACTAAAATCTCACCTGGTTATGAACTAAAACAACTGGAATTGAACAAACCTGTTTTTAAATTAATTCCATAAGTAAATGCCATGTTTTCTGTAAATATGGAACTATTATGAGTGTTAATAAATTGTGTGTATTGTGAACCTATCGATAATGCTTGTTAATACTGACACATCCCAAGGATAAAATATGTCATTTCAAAAGTAGAGTAGTGGCATGTTTGACTTTTTTTTTCAAAACATTACATTTCTAATGTATAACATTTATTTAAATGTCTACAAAATTCAATTTGTACATGAAATGACATTTTCATGGAACAATGTAGTGCCCTAAAAACAGCGAGTTGTTAAAAAGGGGCCATGTCATTCCAAAATATAGTTGTTTTTTAATCTTAAAGAACTACAGCAGTTCATAAAAAAACACTTATTTGTGAAATATGTACCAAATAAATAATATTAACCTTTTTTTGAGAAAACTGGAGATTTTGAAAGTTTCTTTATAAGTACAGGAATCTATTTTGTTTGTTACATTACTTCCACAGAGCGGAATCATGAGTGTGTGTGTTTTGGCAATTAGTAGAATGGGGAAGGAGAGAACAGAGAGTCAATTTAAAGATAATTGGATAATTCTGAAAAAGACACAGCATTTCCTCTTACTGTTCCAAAAGCAGACCCCATTGCATCATTTAATGCAACAATAGTTCACCAGAAATGTAAACGCCCACCTCACACACAAAGTCCACCAATGTATCATGGATATCTCCAGGGTTCTGCAGAGGCATCATTATTTATTTAATTTAAGAAAAATATATATTAATTATCATTGTGTAGTGGTACTTTAAATCACATATATAGTTGTCAACAGTGCGGGTTGACAAAAATTGTTGCTAACGCTGCGGCCCTCGCAAAGCAAGGGCCGCAGTTGCTGGCAAGGAGCGCCAAAGCAGTTGCTGGCAAGGAGCGACTGCGGACTTTAAGGCCGCAAATTTGCGGAGGCTCCCACCGCGACCGCAACATTTACGGACTTAGCATCCGCAAAAACGAGCCGCGCCACTTACAAACAAAAATATTATGACCTCGCAAAAATACGTCATTAGCGGCCAAAATCCACGCACACGAAAACACTAAAAACACAAAAAATACATACAACAAACACATAAAAATGATTTATTTGATTCCCATACATCAAACAGCATTAGCTCACTAACAATTTCATTGCCATAATTTTTTTGACGGGCAATATTCTTGTTGAACAATAAAAATACATTTGTTTGAAAACTTGAAGTCTGCAAAATTAAGCAGGAAAAAAAAATCACAAAACTACGTTTTATTTAGAAAAAAATATATTTTGATGCTCCTGCTGGGCCCTTGATACATAGGTGAAAGTTATATGTGTGAGTGGGGCTTTTACATTTTTGGAGAGCTATGGTTGCATTTCCCGAAGCAAGGAGTCTGCTTCTGAGCCAGTGAGGGGGAAGGTATATGGTGTCAATTCCAATCTTAGGCAATTATCTTAACAAAGGCTTACTGTTCTTTCCTTCCGCACCCATCTCTAAATTGTTAGCCAAAACACATACCCTTATGATTCAGCTCTGGGGAAGTGATGTAACAAATACAAAATGGATTCATATGCAAATAAACAGAGTCTTCAATAATAATGCTAATATTGGTAGTTTCGTAAGTGCCTTTTTTAACTGCAGTGGTACTTTTAACAGCATTAAAACAAGCTATTCATTGTATTAGCCATTTTTTCTGTAAGTCACCATTCCTGAAAATAATATTAATATGCAATTGAACAGCTTCTTAATACTAAGTAGCTGATTTAATGTGCTAATTAGCATCACAGTCTACCTATCTGTGATGAACAAAATGATGCCCCTATTTTATCATGGAGTTAGATTCCCCCAACCCTAGTCAAGCATGCATACCTGCAAATTGGCATATTGAGTTGCACATCAGAATTCTGGAAGAATACAAATAATGCTGAATGTCTCCAGAATTATTTACAGTAGGGAAATGGTTAGTACAATGAAACCAACTTGTTGTTGGGATGACCTTGTCCCTTTAATTATACACTGACCATTAATAAAAATAATGTTAGATGATTTATAATATAGTCAACAATACATTTACTTTCAAAGCTTAGAGTTTCAGCGTCAAGATGGGCTTATTGTTTCCACCCTGCTAAAGTCATCTCGGCATGGGGGTTTGGCTGAGAGACAGGACTAAAGGATTTAAGAACTACCTGATTAGATTTTAGAAATAGCTTATAATTTACACATTACTATCAAATTGTTTTACACTAAAACAACTAACTTTTCATGTAAAATCTATGGAACGAGCAGCAGGTGCAACCATAGTGTGATAAGCAATAAAACTCCAGACATTGATACAGATAAATCACCGAGGATTATGTTAGTTAAACAATAAAATAGTATCTCCTTTGGGTATACCATTTACAACTTACAGCATACCAATAATAAAGTGCATATCTGTTGTACATCACATAGAGAACATTGTCACATAGGGTTTACTCACGCAGGGGATTAGCACTCCACTCACTGTCACTACATGTTCTTTAGTGATTTGATGGAGAAATGCAATGCTTTGTCCCATACTTTAGCATTTAACTGCAAAGTCAAACAGTCTCTAGTTTTAGTAAATAACCCTGAAAGACTACATGGTGAATGCTATGTTCCAAGATCCCAATCAAGACAATACCTTCTGACACGTTTAATTAAAAAAGACTCCACTGAGTTCTCTTCTCCTGAAATGTAACATTATTTTTTGAAGGTTTCGAGAAAAAAATACAGGTCCCAATAATCATGTTTAGATTGCATGGTTTAATTATTCATGTACCCGTATTTTTCGCCCTATAAGACGCACCGGCAGATAAGACGCACCTAGTTTTTAGAGGAGGAAAACAAGAAAAAAAAAAATCTGAATCAAACACAAATACACTTTACACACAGATACACACCTACATTACACACATACATATACATACACACATAAATATACATACACATACATACATATATACACACACATACACACACATACACATACACACACACACATACACATACATATCCATATACTGCAGCATTTGGGAGCCCTTGACCCTCCCTGACCCTCCCTGACCCTCCTTATCCTCCCTGACCGTCCTGATCCTCCCTGACCCCCCTGATCCTCACCTTTATAGATACACATACATACATATACATACACACATAAATATACATACACATACATACATATATACACACACATACATGCACACATACACACACATACACATACACACATACATATCCATATACTGCAGCATTTGGGAGCATTTGGGAGCCCTTGACCCTCCCTGACCCTCCTGATCCTCCCTAACCGTCCTGATCCTCCCTGACCCCCCTGATCCTCACCTTTCTTCTGATCTCTGCCATCTTGATCTCACCCCAGCGCTTCCTACCAGCACTCCTCGTGTACTGCAGCGTTGCGTGTGTGACGTCACTAGGACGCACCGGCCGACGCAATGCTGGTAGGAAGCGCTGGGGTGAGATCAAGAGGACAGAGGCAGTTTCAAAAGGTATATTCGCCGTATAAGACGCACCAACTTTCCTCCCCCAGTTTTGGGGAAGAAAAAGTGCGTCTTATACGGCAAAAAATACGGTATATCCAAGACACTTGAAAAGACCGCTAAACAAAACACCTAGCACAACATTATAAAGATAATTAATTTGAACATTTAAATCTGTTTCTTTTTAGATACTTATTAAGCAAATAATTTTGTAACCAGATAAATTCAACTTATTTGCTTAATAATAATATTAATAATAATAATTAAAAACCACAATAGAACATGGACATGAAAGGTTTCTGGATTTCACTAGGAATATAATATATTTATGTATCTATTTACTTTGTGAACTTTATTTCATTAAGACATGCTTTATTATCAACAAAATTAGAGGTGCTCAATCTGAGAACGAACAATACCTGAAGTGGGTTTGTCCTATAGGTCTGGTTACCTACTCAGAGAGCAACCTCTTTTAGCTCACTTGTGCCCTTTACAGGGAGAAATATCCTGTTGTATATCAGTCTGGTCTCACACACTAGAGTGACCCAGCCCCCAAAATACCAGGCAATTCTACCTGAACAGGAGAAATAGCAAACCCCAGATTCAAAATATAGGTAAATATCTATATATGTAATCTATATATGTAAGTATAATCTGGTTAAAATCTATGAGAAATAATAACACATAACAACAATCTAAAACAATTTCGAAATCCAGTGGGATCATAAAGACTAACAGACAGGTAACATTTGCAGGCTTCAATGTCAGTTTACTATAATAAAACTAGTGAATTGCCCAACAAAAAATGACAGCTATAAAATTTGAAGATATGGCAATGGTGTTTGACACACAATGCAAGGCTATGGCCCCTCTTAGCACCTTCAGCGCACTTTCATTGCTCATCGCGTGGCTCGCAATGAGCGCCTTGCAAGCCTCTTCCCCCTGTGTACTAATGCTGTTTGCCACACAATGCAAGGCTCTCCCCCCCTGCGATTAGTGCCTTTGGCGCTCATTGCGAGCCTCTCACCCCTGTGTAGTTTAGGGGCCCTGCAATGAGTGTTACTGCCTTGGGTTAAGTGTTACTGCCTTGGGTTAAGTGTTACTGGCTTCAGCCTTGTTTTCATCCTGTTAAATTTAGCAATTTTGTAAAAATGCCAAATAGGCCTCAAATTAACTAGCAACCTCACTCACAGGCCCCCTGACTCCCCAATGTGTTGAGTCTGAGTTCATTTGAGTCACATTTGTTTGTTTGTTGTTTGTTCAAATTTCATGGTTCAGCCGTTAAATTTGTAATTTCTGCGAGGTCCGGAATTTTTTTAAAGTCCTACGGGGCTCATTGCAGCTAAGTCCCGCAGGCCTCCACCCCCGCAACTGCGTCCCTCGCTTCGCAAGGCCCACAACGGGACGACAACTTGCAGTACGACAACTATATTTGTGATGTATTTGGTTAATAATATTTAATTGATACATTTCTAATAGTTATAAATTACTAGTAAATTGCCTGTCAAAAATGACGGGAGTGAAATAGTAAGCCTGGCAATGGTGTTTGCCACATAATGCGAGGCTATAGGCCCTCTGACCAACTCTTCAAATAGCACACTTGGCAATAGAAGACAATG
Source organism: Discoglossus pictus (assembly GCA_027410445.1). Taxonomy (NCBI): domain Eukaryota; kingdom Metazoa; phylum Chordata; class Amphibia; order Anura; family Alytidae; genus Discoglossus; species Discoglossus pictus. The sequence goes on along the minus strand of CM050166.1, from coordinate 282,310,510 downwards.
AAAGAGTAAGCCCCAACTGATAACGCTCCCTTTCAAGCTATAGATGGGCAGTAAACAATCCCCCATGATAGTCATTTAAATGTAGAATATTTTCTCTAAATATGCTTTAATGTTCATGTCTGGAAACCTTCTGATGTTATTATTTTGTTGTATACTTCACAAGCATGTGCATTTTCTACCACACTGTAGTGATCCTTTGAAACTTGTATCATTGTTGATCATTGGATTTTGGATATACATAGCTCTATAAGTTGAAGAGCATGGGCCTAATGTTATGAGGCTCTTGCACAGTTTATTAAAATAATTTTATTTAAAAGAAAATAGATTCTAAGTCAAAATGACAGACACAAATATGAATGAGTGCAGTGAGTTTATTTGCCTGGTCCCGACAATCAGAAGCTGAGAACGGAAATGTATACGGTAATTTCGTATGCAGCTATGTTTGTGTACAGGCAGACGCTATGCATGCTCTGACACCAATAATCAGAAATATCAGCAATGTGCATATACTAGTGCATTAAAAAGCCATTTGTATTGGTTGCATATGAAAGACTGAACACAAAACACATGAAAGAATGCATTTGATAATATTGAACAATGTATTTCTATTTTGAAAATGAAACTCCTGGAGCAGAATCCCTATCAGCCAATGTACAGCAATACAGCTGTACGAGTCATAAGTGTCTGCCAATTGAAGCTAGATTTGTGCATATTCTCTGATCACACAGAGTGATTTCCTGTGGCATTTCCTGTTAGTTTCCAATAAGTTTACACACATTTTTCTAAATATTTTTCATGGAAAAAAACACATTTAGAATGTTTAAACCATGCTCTTTTAAATGCATGATAGAACAAATTACATTCTATGTCCCTATAACTTGAAGGCAGGCGAGTGAAAACACAATAAACTTGTGCTCCTTTATTAAATATACACAAATATAGACAAATTGACAAAACTCCATAAAAAATACTGTCTCGTTCGCAAAGTGTTGTGAGGATCAAACAATGCAAAAAAAAAACAATGAAAAAAACAAAAAAACTATTACTATTTTAATATAGTGCTACTAACACTAAACAATATTATACATGAATAAGTAATGAACTCTAAAGAATAAGAAATATATATCCTACACCATTAAATGAGAATACATTAATAACAATAACATCAAGAATATGTACCAATCATCAAATATGACAGATTACATCTAAAAATAATATTATAAAGATTATATTAATAAAAATACTATTATAACGGAGATATAAAATACATAAACAATTATACCTTTAAATACAAATATATATAACCACAAACTCTAAAAGAAACGGAAATCAATAAATCAAACAATATACAAGTTGTATAAAAAAAATCAGTTGAAATCACCAGATTTATTTTACCTTTGGTACATTATGTGGATATTTTGATATATAGCAAAGCTTGAACATAATCTTTAGTGTTCTCCAAGACTAACAATCCTTGTAGAATTTAGTGTGTATTCAATGTAACTAATAATTATACACAAGCCAGTAAGTTTAGGTAATCAATCAACTGGTGTTTCAAATACAAGACACTTGAATTCACAGGAATTATAAAGCCACTGTGTATTATAGATCAGGCCATGCTGCAGGGAAAGTCATGCTTCTGAAAACACAACTTTAATGTATAGCACATTGAAGACACTGTATTTCATTTTCAACTGGTTTATTTTTGCATTTCGTTTGCACTTTGGCTGAGCCATATGAAAGAACAGATGAAAAACTGTGGCTGTTGAAAGGCAGCTCAAATCACTTAAGTGCATAACATTTCACGCTCATACACAGTGACTGTTCTTACTCTCAGTAAACAGCGCCAGGTAGAAGAGCTGTATTTGGTCAGTCACGGATAAAAATATTTATAAAACAAAAAATAGACTGGGGCTCCTTTGCGGTTACATAACATGAAGTTGTTCCGTCAAGCAGTGAATTAGTTAAATAGTTAGTAATTACCAAAAAGGATTGATTACTATACATGGCCACTTAGGATATTAGATGAAAGAGTCCATAAATTGCAATGTATGTGGTGAGAACGAGGAAGGACAAAATGGAGCACGGGTTAAATTATAGTTCCACATACTTGAGGAAAATGAATTAACTGGAATAAATAGAGGAGAACAAAGCATTTTTAAATGAATTCAAACCACATTTTTTCTCTCTTTTTTTTATTTATTGATAAGCAGGTTGGGATATTTTAGGTTATATTTACTTCAGTTATTTTTTTTTACATTTCGTGAATTTTAGACTTGTATTAAGTAACTATAGTGAGCAACAGCTAAAAGGGAAGATGAGCAACCTAACACTGTTAGAAAAAATAATTATTAGCATCAACTATACCGTTTTCTTCAATCAAGTAGCCCAATCTATTAAAACATGTTGAACATGCTGACATGGTAGGGTGACGTGGTAGGGTCTGTGTCTAGGAGGTTACTACAATGTAATGCTGGATTTAAATGAAATAATCAAATGGAACAATTTAGAATTTCTTGTAAACCAGTCACATTTACAATATTATTTGCAGTACAAATAGTGGTGATATTGGTACCGGCAAAAACTAATTGATCGTAGATTGTGATTCATTTTAGAGAACAAGCAAAAAGTATTCACTGATGAGTTGCAGAACTTTCAACATCCCAATGGTTTTGTCTTATTATTATTTGTTGTTACTATTACTATTTAACCAAACCACCAAAACATGGTACTATTCACACTTTTAGTGTGGCAAAATGTCTCAACTGAATGGATATTTATATTTTCTCATCAAGATATGTTCATTATATTTTTCTATAATCTTTTTGTATACAAATTATTCCAACAAATTAATTAAATATTCAAATGATTTATCATCAATATAATGCAAGAAATGATATAAACATTTATAACAAAATGGAAGCCTTATTTATCTCTTTCAAAAATTCAAAGGATCAGTGTAATACAGCAATCTTAATAAAACTGATATATGTAAAATATGTAACTGAAGAATCGGAGCAAAAAAGCTTGTAAAAAATCTTTATTGAGGCGACATGTAAGTAACAATAGAGAATTGGCTAAAATAAAAAAAAAACTAGCTCCTTCTTATAACTTTATACGAGGGAGCCAATAATATATTGTGAATCCTCTGTAAAGTAAAAATGTAATTAGCAATATTCTTCTATTTTGTATATGGTTTTAACTGTTAGCTTTCTTCTATTTTTTTAAATTTTGGCAAAATGTCCTGTCTTTTGAGCAAACAGAAAATAAAAAAAGAAATACATTAAAAGTATATATTACTTTGCATTTGGCCAGATATATTTTATCTTTACAATATCACATATTATAATAATCGAACTACGAGACGTCGTTACACTTTGCGTGGTGCGTACAACTTGCGAGCCTCGCATATCGAGGCTAGCCGTTAACTCACAGCCTTTAGGCAATGAGCGCCAAAGGAGCTCATCGTCTGCGAGCCTCGCATAGCACAAAAACAGGCACAAAAACTCGCAGCACTTGGGTGATGAACACCAAAGGCGCTCATTGCCTGCGAGCCTCGCAAAGTAAGGCGAACAGTGGAGGCAATGAAACACGCGGGACTTAGCCTCCAAACACTTAGGAAATGCAGGATCGCCTTAGTCTGCAAGCAATTGACAAAGGCGGGATGCGTGACTTAGAGAAAAAACATTACGAGACGCAGGACAAAAAAAAAATACAATATAAACATCACACACAGCACGGTGTAACAGCCAGGACGTCTGGGAGTAAGTTAGAACGTAAATTTAAGTCTATTTCGGCGAGTTTCGGCACTCGAAAATAGCCTAAGCGAGAAAAAAAAAATGGCAGCCAAAAAGAATGAAAACAAGGCTACACGACCCTGGACTGCGCAAAACACTGACAACCGTGAGACTCAACAATTAGAAAAACAAAATACGAGATAGTAAAAATACAAAGTTAACGGCCGAACCGCGCAAAGCATAAAACACGAAACACACCAAAAAAAAAACAAAATACAACAAAAACATCACACAAGCACGGAGGAACAGCCAGGAAGTCTGGGAGTGAGGTGGAACGCAAATTTAAGTTGATTCCAGCGAGTTTTGACACTCGATAATCGGCTAAGCGAGAAAAAAAATGCACTATTAAAAAGGACGGCAAATGCCCGCGAACCGCGTAGCACATAGACAAACAACGCAATTTTACAATCCTAACAACATTATGCATCTACAGTAGCGCTTTATTCCAATAAACCAACGGTTTGCCCTCGAGCACGCAGCCTATTTCTAATGCACTGTTACAACATTCATAAAACAATATACTCAGGCAGCAACAGTCCCACTGGACATTATATGCTGCAGGACAAAGAGGCTATTGATTGTTACATATATTAATTAGAAAAAGGTAAACTGTATTAATTTACTATTCAATTAATTCATTAATTAGTATTTTAAAAAATATAGAGACGAGCCAAAGGACACGCAAGGAGAGGCTCGCAATGAGCGCCGAAGGTCCTTAGAGTATAAAAAGCTTAACATTGTGTGCCAAACAGTATTACCATGGCTTGAAATTTTAATGACCGTCATTTTTTGACGGGCAAGTCGCTAGTAATAGATATAATGAATGAACTTCATATTAAACTTAAAATCTTAGACCCATATTCTCTAATAAAAAGAACTGAGCATACCTAAATATATAAAATAATAAATAAAAATAATTTGTAGTATGTTATAAGTCAATATGTAACTCACTATAAAATATTAACATAGAAATAACTTATTATACATTACTACATTATTCTAAATCACCCATACAGGTCTTAACGTGGCATTTCTCTAGCTTTCAGCAGATCTCTTGTTATAAGTACATTATTATATTGGCAACATCCACACCTAGCTCAACTCACCACCAGTTGTATTCCTAATTAATCCTAGCAACTGTCCTTTGCAAGGTTACAATGATAGACTATAAAGAAGATAAACATATATGATAAATAATTTCAAATATATCTTTAATAAAGCCTATATAACAAAATCCATAAGGTCCACCAAACTCTACAGTAAACTTTTACAGAACATTGAACAACTCATTTCCATTGTGCCATTCATTTCCTCAAGATCGCAGACATTGAACAAAGCCTTCCATATATTTTCAAGAAGTTTCTATTTATTGTATATCATTCTGCTTAGAGTATTTTGTTCCTTTCGCAATAAAAGACAATATTAATTTATGTTTGGTGCATAAAGCAGGGAAGCCATTATTATCCAGATTGAAACACATCTGCAAATCATCATGTCAATCAACATATAAATAATATCTAAATAATTTGAAAGTGGAGCGTATTCATTAAATATTTAAAGACAATTGGAATCTGTATCTGTTTACTGTTACCATATAAAATTAGCTAATCAGTAAATGACTACAATAAGGAAGAATGCAAATCACATGCATAAACTTTGTTGGTTTCTATTGCTTTTTATTTTTGATCATTACAGAAAACAATCTTTCAATTGCCTACATGCTGAAAAAGCTACTATGGGTTTTCTGTTTTTTATATAACGCACGCAATCAGACTGATTACCAGTTAGCTAAACTCACTTAAATGAACTGAATGCACAGCTGAACAAATATGGCCAATATGCTATTTTCTGTGTTGAGTAAAGGCACTTAATTCAGATTTAACAAATACTGTTAAGCTTATTGCATTTTCAAACTAGTGAATGAGCCTCAAGATGCTCTAAGCCACTGAACTATTAATTAAATCTGGCACCAGCCTCGAAAAAGACGAATAGTGACTAGGGACTCATCTTGAATACATAGTTTAATGATGTTTGTTTGTGGAATTAGGAAATGCATTAAACCAAAGTCATTACCAATATAAACTAATGTAGCCCATTAAAGGTCCATTCGTGCTTCAGTTAAAATGAGCTCATCTAACAATAGTAGAATACATTTTTTTCCATGGCAGCTGCTTTCTCTGTTAATTAGTTTTAAAAGCCATTCAAATACTAACTATTATTGTTTTGTGAAGGCATATACTAGTTTATTTATTTCTTTAATGATTATTTTGCCTCCTTGTCACTGTACTGTTCTTTATTTTGCAATAATCCTCTTCAATGACAAAGATATATGTCCTTCCCTTAAAGGCAGGCTGAGAACTCCAAACGAGAGAAATACTGCAATGTCTTGCCTCAATTGTACATGTGTTGCAGAAGGCTCAGAATGACTATCCTTGTGTTTGAATTGAAGCTTGATAGAAGGCCTGATCAGCCATACCTGTGCTGAATTAAAGCTTGTTAGCAGGCTCAAGCAATCAACCTGGTGTTGAACTGACACTTGACTGCTGGCTCAATTATCCATCCGTGTGTTGAATGGAAGCGTTAGTCAATCCAAGACCATTTAGAATTTTAGAAAAAGTAAGTGAAAAATTTCTTTAAAGATAATAAATATTATTCTTCCTCACCCTCCATATTGTGGTGTGCACATAAAGCCTACATTAGAGGCATTATGATATCTCGAACGGTGGAGATTAAAAAACAGAGAGGGAAACCTTTATGAATACTTTATATGGAATTAGAGAAACTAGTGAAACTTAATAAAATCTATCCTAATAAAGACATCTTAAGGCAGATTAGTAACCTACCGTAAATTTGCAAATAAAATACTTCAGACAAGTTGACAGACTAATATGGAAATACCAACAATCCCATTTTTTACTCAGCAATAAAGCAGGAAAATGTCTTGCAAATAAACTAAAAAAAAAAAGAATACAAAATAGGATATTGGGTCTGAAAGGCCAGGATAACTTAGTTTATTCTCATCCAGAAGAAATAAGCAAGATTTTTTTGCAATTTTGTAGTCAAATATATAATCTAGAACAAAGCCATAAATAAAAAAAATAATAATAAATCAGAAATTATAGAATTTTTGAAAAAAATTGATCTTCCAAAGATATCATGATTCTTCTAAATGAAATAAAGAGATTGATGAAGTAATAACTGAAAGTTAAAATAATAAAGCACCTGGGGTAGATGGCTTTGATAAACTATATTACCAATTCCTCAACTATTTTGAATGTATATCAGTGTAACATGTGTAATTAAATTAAAAAATAAAGGTACACTCTTACCAGAAATGTCGAAAGCCAAGCTTTTGAATATTTTAAAACAAGGGAAAGATCCAGAAGATTGTAAAAGTTATCACCCAATATCACTTATCAACTATGATATAAAAATATATTCTAAAATTCTGGCTAATAGATTGAAATCCATCATTCCGAAATGAATTCATCATGATCAGTCTGGCTTCATAAACAAGAGACAAGGATCTGACAATACTAGACGTCTAGTTGACCTTATGTCGTACGCAAAGGGAAATAGTTTGCCTATGCTGACCCTGTCATTAGATGCTGAAAAAGCATTTGACAGGGTCAGCTGGGAATTTCTCAACAGTGTACTTCAGAAATATGGCCTGGCTGAATTTGCAACTAAAGCAATAAATGCCCTATATATTAATTCAAAAGCTTTTATAACAGGCCCTGGTATTGAAACAGAGAAAATTGCCATTAAAAATGACATAAGGCAGGGTGTCTATTAACCCCCTTATTATTTGTTCTGTTTATAGAACCTCTAGCAGAAGCTATCAGAGCATCAAAAGACATACATGGAGTGCAGATAGGAAAATCCAATTATAAAATCCTTCTATTTGCGGACGACATAGTATTAACATATTAAAATTCTGACAGAGTTTAGAAGAGTCTCTTACTTCAAGGTAAAGTATTTAAAAACTGACATCATTTCTAAAGGAATTAATATAGAGCAAAAAATAAGATTGAAAAACCTATATACATTTAATTGGGATTCAGACTGCTTTATTCATTTGGGGATTAGATTTACCTTTCACTTAAAAAAGCGTATTAAAAGAAAATCTGAACGGGATTTCTAAACAGATTAGATTGATTTTATATGACTGGAAACATTTAAATATGTCATGGTCTGCAAGAACAGCAGTTATAAAAATGTTTATAATTCCTAAGATAACCTATTTTTTAGGTGTATTCTCGAAATAGTCCCTAAACTTGCTTTCTACAATCCACAAAGAATTATAGATAAACTAGCGACTTGCCCGTCACAAAATGACGGCAATAAAAGTAAAAGGCAGGTAATGCTGTTTGCCACACAATGCAAGGCTTTTAGTTCTCTTAGTACCTTCGGTGCTCTTTGCGAGCCTCAAGCTTTGCACATTCAGCGCTCTTCTTGTGGTTCGCAATGAGCGCCGGAGCTTCTCCCCTCATGTACTTTTGGTCGTCTGAGCACCTTCGGCGCTCATTGCGAGCCTCTCCCCTCATGTACTTCTGCTCCTATGAGCACCCTCAGCGCTCATTGTGAGCCTCTCCCCTTTTGTACTTTTGCTCCTCTGAGCACCCTCAGTGCTCATTGTGAGCCCCACGTTGAGCGCTCGTGGGTCGTAGGGATGAGCGCCTATATCGCTCATCTCCACCAGTGCAATGAGCGCCTTCGGCCTTGCTTTGCGAGGTCCGCAGTTGCTGCAGACTCGCTGTGGGAGCTTACAGTTTTAACATTGCGTTACCAATGTTTTTTGGCAACCCTGCGCTGCTGAGAACTATATATATGATTTATATATAAGAGTAAAAAAACCTAGAATAACGTTTAATACTATTAAAAGGAAATTTGAACATGGAGGTTTGTCTATACCTTCTTTAAAGGACATTCATGACTCCATAGCGCTTTCCCATATGGTAAGTTGGAGCTCTTCTTACAATAAAAATATATGGAGAAAGACTGAAGATGACTTATTGATGGATAAGTCCATCCAACTTATTCTCTGGCGTCCGATATTTGACCTGTATAAATTTAAGATCTTTCCTAGAGGTGTTAAATCTTTGATCAAATTCTGGTATAAGGAGAGAGAAAAAAATAATATATCCTCTTTTCCTTCTCTAGGAGCTCCATTAGAGATTTTTGCTTCTATTAACAAAGTTTTATATATTGACTTTTGGAGAAAAAAAAAGGGAATGTGTATCACAGGTGATTATATTTAGGAGGATCACTTTTAGATTTGACGTCAATACACAATAAATTTGACCTAAGTACTATTACATATCTAAATTATATGGCTTTTACGAATGCCTTGAAAGTAAGGGGATATCAACTACACAATATGAGAGACTTAACTCCCTTTGAAAAATGAAGTCTGACCAAGGATAATTCACATGTAATTTCCAAATGTTATAAGACAATGACCTCTAAATGGTCCTTTGATAAATCTAGAGGGATCATAGCCTGGAAGAAGGATCTGGGTATTGTAGAAAGTGGAAATACTTGGTCTGAAATATTTAGGTTGGTAAAGCAATCAGCTTTGTGTGTGTCATGTGTGGAATTATATGTTAAAACTGTTCAGAGATGGTTTTTGGTTCAGGAAGTTATCAATAAATATGAATCCAAATATCAAATTATCTGCTTTAAGGTATGTGGCTGACGGGGTACAACCCTGCATGTTTGGTGAGAGTGAGAAAGAGTCTTTTTGGAATCAATGTTGTATACAGATCTCAAAGATCATAGGAAAATATATCCCATGTAGTCTACAACTGATAATATTACATAGGGAAATTAATATATTGTTTCCCCAATGTAAATTTATTTTGTCCCACATTTTATTGGTGGTAAAGTTGCTTTTTGTAAAATATTGGAAACAAACCCAGTTTTCTTCTTGGCTAGAAATAGAAAACATTTGAAGAAATAGAGAATTTGCTAAAGAATGGCCTATGGCTGGCTTAAAAATAAAAGGCCCATCTTCTAATTGGCATTTTTGGGATCAGTATGCAAACGTGACTGTTTCTTCCTTTTGTTTGATCCCCCTGTGCTTCTCTTATGGAGACATGTATGGTATCATGATTCTATACAGCTGTAATGTTTTTTTTTTGTATTTTTGTTGTTTTTATTTTTTATTTATTGTCTTTTCTTTTTTTCCTAAATGTATGATAGATAAAATGTTTGTAATGTTTTGAATAAAGATAAATACAAATATATATATATATATATATATATATATATATATATATATAAAAGGAAGCGTTGGTCAATCACTCTTTCTTCTAAAGTACCCTTTCTGTGCTCTGATTGATTTTATATGCCACATATGTATGAAGTATAGTATATTTAAGTAAGAAAGTAAAAGCAGTGTTTTTGGAATATAATCCTGTTTTACTGCAGTGCTAAAAGCAAAACTGGCAATTCTGATGAAAGATATTAGCCCATATTAGGAAGATTGAGGTAATTCCCCCAATAGGACACACTGGTAGGGTAATAAAGTCATTAGGAGTGTATTATTGGAAATACTATAAATCAGTGAATTATTCTAATGTGATCATAAACCATTTGTTTCTATACCTATATATTAGCTGCTTCTTAAAAACAGTTGATAAATATGTGTACTTCAAGGACTGTTAAAATACAGTATTAACAATATGTTACTTCAAGAGCTATACTTATATTAGGTAAAATGGTTTAGAAAGAAAATATGAAAAATATACACAATAAATACAACTTTAGATTATTAATTATTATACACAATAATATTGTACTTGGGCTGTCATTGATCTTTTTATCTGCTTTCTCGACAGGCTCCAGACCTTGGATAAATAGTTTGTAATAAGGAGTGTAAGTATTCAGTAGAATCAATTAAATCAATAGAGTCATCAGTATTATATTAAAAGCTAGATTCAGGAGATTCCAGAGAGATAGCAAACTGACCACAGTGCAGCTTTGTAGTCTTGGGCATATTGTCGTGGATATGTTCCCCATTACCTTCCTCAAACCATTTAACCCACAATTATGCATTGGAGTGTTTTGCACTGAGTTGCATTTAAAACATTAACAAAATCCTGATTGTGGGACTAAGCACCTCTCAGTTTAATTTTTGACAACATACCTGCTATATAACTTCACCATCATAATGATGGGAAAGTGTCTTGTCGCATAATGAGAACTAATAGTAGATCAGTGTAGTTACTTTGTATTATAATACAAATCATGGACAAATACATATTACATAAATATATTTGCAAATTGATTTGTAATATTATAGAACATATTTTAAAGTGAAACATTGTTTGTACAGTGAATATTTCCATATTCCAAACAAATGCCACAGATTAGTCTGAAGTCACTTTAGCCATTAAAGCAACACATATTAGCACCTATACCTCCAAATATATTTTACCCCTCTGGGAGATATTAGAAAGTTGCCAGCACAAAGCTGGACAGCCTAATTCATCTTATTCTTGTGGAGAAACACCAACTAATCCAAACATAAATCATAATGGATCAATGATGCATAAGTAAGTCAATGTTATAAGAAAATGTACATGGGGGGGGAGGGATTAATGAAGTAATTAAAGTTTTCGACATTTATATAAAACAATAAACAAATCCACAAACAATGCCTCTAATTATAGTACTATTACTCAAAAAAGAGCCATTTTGGAGACGGACAGGGTGATTTACCTTACAGGATCACTATAATTCTAGAAAAAAGACACTTGCATGTCAAATATCCACCAAACTCACAGTATTAGCAGCTAGGTAAGCCTTGGGCATAAAACATTTATGGGAAATTCAGAATTTTTGAAGACTCTTTTTGAGTTTGTTACATCTGAATCATGAGGGTGTTTGTTTTGTCTATCAGTGGGTAGAGGGTGGGGAAGGATGGAACAGAAAGCCATTGCAAAGATAATTGGATAAGACTGAAATTGATGCTACACTCATTCCCTCTCAGTGATCTAGAAATAGACTCCTTGCATCATTCACTGCAATAATAGCTCTCCTGAAATGTAAACGCCTCTCTTACACACACAACTTCCGCCAATGTATCATGGATCCCTCTGGGGTCCTGCAGAGGAGTCAAAAATATTGACTTTTCAGTATGACTTTTTCCTACGTAATTATGCTCTTAGTTTTCCAATATTTTTTTTCATTGTGCAGTGAGTGGTCTTTTAAAAAATAGTGACAGTTTGAAGCTATTTTTTTTTTCTTGAATTACTTTGAAGACTCTTACAGGTATGGGCGATACATTTCCTTTTTCAGAACAAGCAGTGAATGTGTGTGCTGAATTCCTGCAGCCAATTACATAGACACCCAAGTTTTTGTACTGCAAGCTCTGCTACCGTGACCCCTCCATGTTTACACAGTGATCACCACTGCACCTTGTAGTTGACATAACCCTTGAACGAACCAGGAGGACCCTAATTTAACGAAACCTGGGTCATGTTTATCCACATGACTAATAGGAGCAATCAAAAGCCCGGCTGCTCTGACACACTCACACACGTTGCCACTGTATGAACACAGGATGCTGTGACTACTGTGTTAAGAGGATGAATTAAGACAGGTTGCCCATTCATACCTTGCTCCAAAAGACTCATTTGTTCAGCTTTACACTACATGCTCTTGTTCTTTGGATTACTGTTTGCCTAAACCTACTTAAAAAGAAAAATATAATAGGGCATCACTCATTACTCTTAATGGAATAAATTTAAGCCATCCGTATTTTTTTGCTTCTTCGTTTTTGCAGAGGCTTGATTGTTCAAACTGGTACATAAGAAACTGTTTTAATAATGAAGAGGGTTAATGGTTTTTGTGTATTTTTTTAATTTCCCTTTTCCTCTTATAATTGTTCAAATATGTTTGTTGAATTTCGAAAATAGCTTTGAATGGTTCATTTATTCTTAATTGAGGTTGGGATAAATTATTCTGTTAAATTCATCCCACTCTTTATTATAGAGCTTTATATTGTCTTTTATGGTTAGTAGAATAATTTGCAGAAAATCCCCAGGATTAAATGTGTTCATACAGTAAATCACCTTCATATGTGTATAGCAGAAATTCAGTAAACAAAAAATACAAAGAGATCTTTTTTATACTTCATAATATATTAATACCTTCTTAGTTCAGAAGATATAAACATATTTAAATCATGCAGCATAGGTTCCAAACGGTATAATTTAAAACTATAGAAAATAGCAACTACTATATCAGTTTAATTATATTCAAATTACATTTTATTATAGTAATCTAACACTGACTTTTGCAATATATAGCTGTCGTTCAGTTCTTCTGATCCACCCACAAACAAAGATTAATGAAAACATTGATGTCTTAACCCCTGAGACATTGCCTCCATTATCTTCTGGGTCTGAGCATGCCTAGTCTTTTTCTGGGAAGGCGACTGCACTCAAGATAATGGACCTAGTGCCTCACGGGCTAATCAAGCAATTAAGGCAATGTGTCTCGCTAACAAAAGATTATAATCTTGGTTTGACGGTGGATCAGAAAGACTGACTGATAGCTAAATATTGCAAGCTTCAGTGTTAGATTACTGTAGTAAAATGGAATTTTAATAACACTCAATTGATAAACTACTTGTTATTATCTCTAATTTTAAATGATGCTAGTAAAGAGGCTGAAAATGGATTAGAATTAGAGGCAAGCAAATGGGCAATAACAAAATTCAGAAACATATATTGGGGGAGGCAAATATGACTATTCATTTATTTATTTTAAATCTTTGCTCTAATTTACATCCAGATTGCAAAGATCCTCTATTACAATTTGCTTTCAAGTAATGTTTAGCACGTTTTAAGAGCTCTGCAGCAGCATATGTGGCCCAGCACTGTTATGGATACACTGATGTGGTTCTTTTGAATGAGAGAAACCAAATTATAGACATACTGCTGTTGGGGTGACAGCTCTCATATTCATATTGCATTTTTTTGTGTTCTGTATATAACATTTGGTAGGCCAAGTAGAAATTGATCCAGTGTGTTAAAAAAGTAATTTCATTTGCTGTGATAAAGTGACTCTTTGAAATATATTTTATAACAGCAATGTATTGCAAACATGCAAAACTATTTAAAAAATAGGCACAACAAAATCCGGAACAGCAAAACAGAAGTGCAATCCGCAAAATCTGGCAGTCGCCAGTGTTTAACTATGCATGAAAATGAATGAATAGACTAAGCCTTTCATCTTTTTGTGGCACAACTTACATGTCTCTCATTGCTGCTAATCACTTAAAGAGAAACTGCGTGAGGAAAAATGTATTCTAAAAAATTAAGGCTAAGAACAATAGGCAGGAAAAATGTCTTAAAATTTGCTATGAATCAGAAATAAGTATATTTTGTTATCTTTGGTGATCCTTAAAGGCAGCAATTAGACTTTGATGAAATTTGCATCTATGTGACGAGCTATTACATTTTTGCAGAATCCGGGCTTGCAATTATATTTGAAACTGTCTGCCTCTGCGTATATAGGGGTTTGGTAAAGGGCTGTCAGCATCTAGAAATGTGTGTTTTTAAAGTCAACAATAAAGTAATTTGTTAATACAATGTACAATTAATGTTGCCTGTCTGGTGTCCTGGGTCTATCCCCTGTCATGGCTCATATTGTTTGTTTGGTAGCCATTGAAGTCACTTAGAGGCTGTTTAATTATGTAGTTGTTGTGAATTATATTCCCCTATACTTGCGCTGTTTGCTATGTGTATATGTGACCATGCCAACCCCCCCCCCCCCCCCATGTCATTAGTGATACCAACATATTTGGTTTTGGTGCCTCATTTTCGGGACAATGGCAGGGGAGAAAAACATAGAAGTACTTTTGTAATTAGGAAAAATAGTCTTTCAATTGAATAGAAAATTGCATAGAAAATGTGACACCATACCTCTTTATAATAGATAAGACTGTCCCTCATTCCAGGGGTAAATATCCCAATCTCAGGAGAGTTGTTACAATCCCATGTCACCACCTCTCAGCCAATATTAATACATTTTAATACGTTACGTTTCTTTTTTTCCTAGGGGTGCGACCTGCAGCAGGAAACCCGTTGTCGCGGAAGGGGCATTTGGGCAAGGCAAGTGGTCTTATTTATTCAAGGCAAGGTTTGATTTGGGGTTTTTAATGTATGTAGTTAGGGTATTACTGTATGTAGATAGGGGTTAATAGTATGTAGTTAGAGTATTCATGTATGTAGATAGGGGTTAATTGTATGTAGTTAGGGGTATATTTGAACTATATTTTATTGCTTAGTATGGGTTTTGATGAATTGTAATGTGATGTTTATTTGTGCTTGTATTTTATTTTTAGGTGAGATTTTCTTTTTTTCTTTTCTGTAGTGGTGGTGTTTTTTTATTTTGTGTAACTTAGGTTTTTTATTTTCTGTAACTTAGCTTTTTTATTTTTTGTAATTAGTGGGATGTGGGGTTAATAGGGGGTTAGGTAGGTAGTGTAGGTGTGAATAGGTTATTAGGTGTTAGGTAGGTAGGGGTTAATCGGTTAGGATAGAGGGGGGCCTGTTAGTTAGAGGGGGGTTAGTTTAGATTTAATGGTTTATTGGGGGGTAGTGTAGTGTTTGTACTTAGTATCATGAGGGTCCTGGAGGACCCTCAGGGCACTAATGGGGTTAAATAAGCCTAATATGGGATTAAATAGGACTAGATGGGGTTAAGTAGGCATAGTTAGGGTTAAAGGGGTTTAGTTAGGGCTAATGGGTTAATGGGGTATGGTTAGGGTTAATGGTGTAGTGTAGTACTTAGGCTTGGTATCCGGGAGGACTCTCATGGCACTTATAGAGTTAACTAAAATAGTGCCCTATAGGGGTCTATATAGACCCCTATTGGACTGAGGGGGTTCATTTTAGTCTCATGGGGGTCTATATTGACCCCCATGAGTGACAGGTTAATTAGGGGCTCATGGGGCTCTGTATAGAGCCCCATGAGTGATAGGGTAATTAGCGGCACATGGGGCTCTGTATAGAGCACCATGTGTGATGGGGTTCATTTTAGGTGCCTGGGGGGAGTACTTTATAGTAACCCCATGGCGGGGGTTAATTGTTTATTTATTGCAGGTCCTTTAAGGACCTTTAAGGTCCTTTCAGGACCCTCTGCAGGAAATTTGAAATGCAGCGGGTATCTCGATCTTGACCCCCACTGCAAGGGTTAATGTAGAGACACTGCGGGGGTCCCCATCATTGGGGGTTTAATGTTCGGTGCCGCGGAGGTACTTACAGTACCCCCGCGTCTTCGGGTAACCATTTGTGTGCCAGGGGCCCTTTAACGACCTGCGGCAGGGAATTTTTAATTTTGAAATGCTGCAAGGGTCTCGATGGGGACCCCCTGCAACAAGGGGTTAATGTAGGGACACTGCAGGGGTCCCGATCGGGACTCCTGCATTATAGGGTTAATGTGGTGACACTGCAGGGGTCCCGATTGGGATCCCTGCATTGTGGGTATAATGTGGGGACACTGCAAGGTTCCCATCGGGACCCCTGCAGCAAGGGGGGCTTGATTGGGAGCAGTGGGGAGGCTCTTTGGTGTAAGTAAGCTGCGGCTCGATCTGAGACATTTCTGGGCTTGACGGGAGTGTGATCGTAGCATTGGAACAGGGATTTGGGCTTTCTTGCAGCCGAAACTCTCACAGCCGCGTAAGATCAAAGGCTTTGATGGAAGTAAGCTGAGATTGTGCTCATCGCAAGGGATCATAGATCGACGGTCATAAGCCGCCGGAGGCCATCATTAGAATAGCTAAGTAGCTTGCAGCGGTCTCTTGCGGCTACCTTTTTCCAAATTGTAGGTTTAGAATGAGGCCCTTGGTGTCTGAATGGGAGTGTACCTTAAGTTTTGTTATATGTTCAGGAGTGGAAGGAGGAGGGAGGGCATATTTTGTTTTATTGATGGATTTAGAAAAGATTTCAGCCCAAATATATACACCTATATCCATATACTATCTCTACATAGCACCAAGTCCATCTCAACATAGACCCCCACACAGCACTCACCCCTATTCGCATCCATCCCTACACAGCACCCAGTCTTTGTCAGCAGTCACCCCTTCTCAGCATGCAACCGCACACGCCATCCAATCCCTCTCAGCAGCCACCTCACATAGCACCTAATCCCTATCTCCTTTGCTCCTCCCTCACTAAACTCATTCTCTCTGTACTTTACTGTCATCCAGCCCTTGCTCCCTTACCTTCTTCTCTGATAAACCTCCCCAGCGTGCTAATATGCTCCACACTACCACCTCTTGGAGCTTTAGTAGAAATTGTATTTTTAAACAGTGGTGTGCAGCCAAGGAGACCAATGGAGTCCAGGAGGGGCCATGGTGGATTGGGCCGGGGGGTGCTACACTACAGAAAAAAAAAAAATGCATTAAAAAAAAATTACACTGAACTTCCCCCCTCCCTCCAGAGGAAGGGCCTGGTGCATTGCACCACCTGCACCATTTGTAGTTCCATCCCTGGTATATTATACTTCACACACAGTGATTCTTCAAACGGATCCTCAATTGTTTAGGTACTTTTGTATAATCCCATTAAATATGATTGTATAATGTATCACACATGGATTCAGTCATTTTATAATGACAAAAAAACTAGCAAGCTGATATATTGATGAAATAGTGTGCCCAGTTGTACCGGTGACAGGATACACACACAGTCCATGAATATATATGGAGTCATATTAAAAAGCATATATGACTCCAGTGTTCAAAATCTATAGCATTATTGTGAATATAATCTCTTTACCATACTACAATAAAACCCAATCACTTACACATCTCAAACCAGTTACACAAACACAGCAACGGCAAGTAAAGCAGTTTTATGGCTTATTTCATTTACAAGCAAAACCATTCTTTATCACATATCTTTCATGTGGTCAGTAAAATATATTTTCAGTATGATTCTGTTATCTTTGTGTTTTCCAAATAAACTTTAACACAAAAGTCACATTAAGTAATATCACCTTCATTAACCCCTTATCATCCACATTATTGTAATAGGTTTATACAGCATTGAACTGAGCAGTGTGCAAACTAGTTACCACTAATTGCTATAACTAGTTAATATTATTTATAGTAAAATGTACTTTTTATTATATTTTGCCAGAATTTGTGTCCTACATTTTTCTCATGGGGGGGTGGGGGGGGTAGCATTGCTGTAATGCCCCCGTTTTATTTTTTTTATGTCTTTGTTTAAATTCTCAATGCCCCTGGACCCCCCAGTATACTTAAAAAATATTATTTATTTAGATATAATGTATGACTATTTACCAAATTATTGTGTATGTATGTATGTATATAATATAAATTATGCATCACAGCTTTCATGGGAAAGACATACTGCTCCATAGCCTGGCCCAGATCATCCTTTAAGTGATGTAGGCATTAGCCTACAGGCGCCTCTCTAACAGGGCCGCCTCAATATTGCACTAACAAACAATCTGTTGTTATCCTCATGTGAGTCATGCAGCGCGGGTTGCTCCAATAGCGGCTGTGTCTATACAGCTCTGCCTCCCCATGCGGAGAGTGTGGAGGAGGAGCGCAGTAAGGAAGTGACAGGGAGCTACGGAGGTACTTCCTGCAGCAACAGGGACGATGTGACGAGACACAGAAAGGTTGCAACACACAGTGAGGGTATGAGATGGCAGGAGAGGAATCAGCAGGTGGAAAGTTATAAACTGTTGGCAATAAGTGATTATGACATGGATCCAAAAATCTTTATTTTTGTGTGTGAATGTGTATATGTGTGTGTATGCATGTATATGTGTGTGTTTATAGTATGTGTGATATATAAATATATGTATATGTATGCGTGTGTGTGTGTATTATGTGTGATATATATTTATATGTATGTGTGTGTATGTATGTATTATGTGTGTGTATGTGTGATATATATATATATATATAGGCACAGCAACATTTTCACACTTGACAACAGCGCACCATCGTCAGCACGCCGACAACTGCGCGCCATACAAGAGCACTCGCCACGGCATCCCGACCTATGCGCAACTAACATGCACTGCTGATGTACACACACTGACGCACTGCTGATGTACACACATTGACTGACGCACTGCTGATGTACACACACTGACTGACACTCACTCCTCATGTACACACTGACACTCACGGTGTGGCCCCCTGGCTGTCCGTCTGGTTCAGGTGATCTCCGGCCGTGATTAGAGCTGTGACATCACTCAGCAGGAGCCTGACGTGCCTTGTTAACCATTTCCTGCGTGATGCCTCTAATTTATTACTTTTTATATCTATCTTTGTCCCCTGCAGCCATCCTCTCCCTCCCTCCTGCACCCCAACCCCTCACTCTGTCTCTTCACCCCATCCCCTCCCTCCCCTGCACCCATCCTCTCCCTCTCTTCTGATGGGATGCAGGGTGGCGCGCAGTTGTCAGGCGCGCTCTTGTGTGAAGCGCAGTCATCAGCGTGCACATGACGCAGCACTTTTGGCCAGCGTGCAAAGAACTTGCTACCATATATATGTGTGTGTGTATATATCACATATATAGTTGTGAGCGTACAAGTTGTTGCTAACGTTTGCGGGCACGCGCCGAAGGCGCTCCTTGCCAGCAACTGCGACGCTCGCAAAATTTACGTTCAAAAGCAAACAACCACACAACAACCGCGACCACGCAAACAACACAACACACCAACTACGACCCTCGCAAACTTTACCTCGCAACGCAAACAACATACGAGACACGTTAACACACATTACGACCTCGCAACAATCGGACGAAACTCGCGAACATGAAAAAATTCAAAACACAATAAATACACACAACACATACATAAAAAGCTTACCTACAGCAAGACGGAGCATCCAGGACCTCAAAAAAGCAACTTACACCTTCATTTCACTCAAATAAAAGAGTTTAGACACTAAAAAATTCGCTAAGCGAGAGAAAAAATGGCCGCCGAACAAAACGAAAATGAGGCTGCAGCACTCTAAACACGCAAAACACCACAAGAAACTCGCAAAACACCACAAAAGACCTACGGATATTCCGCTAAGACGCATACCACACATTACGGTTTGGTCTCGCGCACGCACACTATTACACTGCACACATTCAGCACGCTTACACAGCAGCTCCACACCACTAATGCTCCAGCAACATCAAAACACATTGCCAGCTCAAAATACGTAAAGTATATTCATTTATTAATGTATTATATATTTCATTATTACACACCAAACAGCATTAGCTACCTTACAATTTCATTGCCGTCATTTTTTGACGGGCAATTCGCTAGTATATATATATATATATGTATATCTCACACACACACATTAATTTATATATACACTTGTACATAAATATATGTATATACACATATCTCTTTCTCTCGCTGTGTATGTACATATAAGTGTTTGTATGTATATATGTTTGTATGTATATATGTGTGTATATATATATATATATATATATATATATATATAAATATATATTTATATATAATTACACACACAGGGGGAACAGCAAACAGATGTTATAGGGGCGGCTTTGAATTTTCTGCCTAGGGGCTCCAGAAATGTTAATCTAGCCCTGTCCATAGCGCATGCCTCTAGTAGTCAAATCTGATAATGTATGAATGATTCAGTTTAATTTTGCTATTTTTTTTGTCCCCTATTCATTTAAACTGGTGGGGGGGGGGGGGTCTTACCTTGCTATGTGCAAATGTTTAAAATTTTCAAAGCATATAAAAAATTGGGGGGAGGGGGATTGTGAACAGCAACATATACATTTAACTGATTACAGTACATCTGCTTATTTTGAATACCATTCCCCTTAAATGTATTTCTAAATGATATTTCTTACATGCTACATAATGTCTAGTGAAAAAATCCATGTTACTTTATTATAAAAGAAATAGCGGGGTAAATAACATATATTATCAAACAATGTGCCTTTCCCAGTGATTGGTGTTTTTAGCACATGGCAAATGAATAGTTCTGTAATTAAAGGATCACTGTTGTTCAAGAAAATATGTACTTGTTTGTGAAGTATGTAACAAACTAACAACATTAGCTGCTATGTAAACCATGGACATAAAAATTGTTTTTGAGAATATCAGATTTTTTCAAGCTCTTATTAATAGAAGAGCTTATTTTGTCTTCGTCACATCACTTCCTGAGAGCAGGAACATGAGTGTGTGTTCTTTATAAGTGGAGAGAGGGTGGTGCAGGAGGCTTTGTTAGATTAATTCAGAATAACATGGCTTAATATGCTAACTGAAGACTAATACGACTTGTGGAAGGGTCCCAACTACTTAATAGCATTTTGGCAGATTATGCTTGTTTAATTATGTATTTGCAAAATATTATGTTGCTAATTAGCACATCACAGCAGTTAATTTGTATTCATTAGTTGCTCATTTGTATAAAAACACAGTACAAACAATGACAAATATCTCAGCACTTTGCTTTACAAAAAATGGCTAGTACATTGTATAGTCAGTTTTGCATGCTCTAAAATCATAAAAACTACTTTTGACACGATAGTGTACCTTTAAGTATATGTAAATACTAAAATATACGTTTTGAGTACTGTTAGACTTGTTCTAGAGAAATATGTACCATTTTATTTTATTATTTAACTATTTTTTTTTGTATTAACAATGTTATAAATGCATATCTCCATTACTGAACTGCAGAAAAAGTAGATTATAGGTGTTAAAACATATAACATTGAATATCTTATTTTATGTAGGGAAAGAACATACCATTTCTCAGCACATTATCCTGCTATTAGCATTAGACAAGCCATAACAACTTAGTTAATGTTAATGGCGTATAATTAAATCAGTTAAAACAGCTATTTATATCAATATGTATATATGGGGAGGATTAACCAATCACCTGTTTAAACACAGGTTTAATTCTGAGAGGATTACATTTTGGTATCCCCCCCCAGTTAAGACATAATCCTGAATGTGTTCCCTTCATCCCTCATGAAGCACTGTGGCATATCTTTATACCAAGAGGGCCTTGTAATTAAATAAATGTTAGTTTTCAGTGTTGAAATTACAGCTATGGGCTCTTTTCTGGCCCTTTTCATGAAGCCATTACATCAACTAAATAAATGAGTGACAGACTAACAATTCGGTTCAGGATTAGGAACCAACATGAGACATGACTGAAGTGAATTGAGTCATAATAAATGAGTAAAGTAACACAGGTGAGGTCCCAAGTATGGTATCATTCAAAACTATAGGGAATAACAAGTGCTTTGTCAATTGAATGCTTATTAAAAAAAATTGCATTCACCAACAGTAAACTAACATTGGAGTTTACAGTATTTATTTGTCAGTCTTTCTGATCCACCTATATTCAAAAAATGTATGAATGACATTCATTGGTACAATATTAGCAACTATAAACCATAAGCATATTTTATTTTTCAAAAACAAAAAACTCTGTTTATAAGTATAGGAATACATTTTGTGTTTGTTACATCACTTTCTCTGAGATGAATCATGACAGTGTGTGTTTTGGTTATCAGTGGAGGTAGCGGTGAGGAAGGAGGGAATAGGCAGAAGTCCAGAGATATTATTTGTTCACTGGATAAGGTTGAAAATGGCATCACACCTCTCCTCCGTCACTGGCTCAGAAGCAGGAGATTGCGTCAAAAGATGGAACCACAGCTCTCCAGAAATGTAAATGCCCCTCTCACAAAACCAACTTCCACCAAAGTATCATGGCTCCCTCCAGAGTCCTGAAGGGTCCTGAAGGAGCATCATTTTTTTCTAATTAAAAACCTTTTTCCTGTATTACTTTTTTCCTGATTAATTATGTTTTTAGTCTGACTCATCATTTTCAAACATATATTTGTCATTTATTTATCACTGTACGGTCTCCTTTAATTACTTGATTAGTCAACGAGGCATTTTCTTGAGTTCAGTCGCAAAAAAAAAAGAGTAGGCGTGCTCAGACCCAGGTGACTGCACTCAAGGCAATGGGCCCAATGCCTTAGGGGCTAATCAAGTACTTAACACATTGATCTCTTTTTAACAAAAGATTTGAATCTTGATTTGTAGATGGATCAGAAAGGCCGCAAACATAATGCAAACTCCAATACTAGCTTCCTTTAGGAAAATGCAGTTTTTAAGAGCATACTTAAGCAGAAAAAACAAATCATAAAGCTAGCATTTAATTAGAAAAAAATAAATGTTGATGAATCTGCAGGACCCGGGAGGGGTCCATGATACATTAGTGGAAATTATGTTAGAAGAGGTGTTCATGTCATCCAGTTATCAAAGAAAAGCTCAGGATTGATGTTTGTCCCCTTCTCCAGCACCCCTCCCTCCACTGATAATTACAAACACCCCCATCATCCAGTTCTCAAGATGTGATGTAACAAACACAAAATGGATTCCTGTAATCATAAACAGAGACTTCAAATATTCATATTTTCCCCAAAATGTTTTATGTCCATTGTTTACAGTTGCTAATTTTGTTAATTTGGGACATACTTGATAAACCGCAGTGGTCCTTTAAAAACAGTCTGTATATTGTACTAGCTATTTTCTCTATAGAAAATAATTCTTGAGATACCCAACATGCTGCACCTTTATGTTAATGTGTTCTAATTTACAGCTCAGAGTACTTGATAAGGATGGGGGAGGGTATCCAACTGTATGATAGCCATAGGGAGCATTTTCTTGTCACAAAAAACAAACAAACAAGCAGACTCTAATCCTAGTTAGCACATTAAAGCATCCAACTAGTATTCAGAAGCCATTCATTTGCACTAGAATACAGCAGAAACAAAGCTGAATATCTCTGGAATGGTTCACTTTAGAAACAAATGGCTAGTACAGCATGCAGCTAGTTTTTCATACTTTTTAAGAATAACTTAAAAATATAAATTTTGTATTCCCTTTAAGTAGAATCACTTTAGTTCCAAAATATATACAACAGGATTTTGATTAAATTGTCAGAGTTGATTTTCCTTTAGTTTCCCCTATGAATATAACCCTTAATATATTTAAACACATACATATGCATAAAGAAGGACATACACATCAATTGAAAGTGTGTGAGAAACATGATGTTCTTTAAGAGTATTAAATTGATGTACTTTAAACAGTGTGCTTTTAATAAAGCTTTTAATGTAGTCATTATTTACAAGCTCTGATTTAAGGCATGCATGGGTTTATGTTTGGAAGGTACACCAGGAAACATACTTTCAAGCTTTCTGCATTTTTGAATTTCACCATCTGCCGTCACTTTAATGGAAGCTGAATGGCTTTGTTGATGCAACTCATCCTCAAACTGGCATTGCGAGCAAAACCTTGAGCCAGTTACACATAAGTGCCAACAGGGAAATTGCCTGTGCCATTAAATCTGAATGGAGTTGTTGAATGCAGGTCTGTTGCATTACAGAGAATCCAAATGGGCCAACATTGGTAATAGAGCCTGGGAGCAAAAGTGTCTTGAACTTTATTCTTCCATTTTGTATAATACGTGGAAAGAAAAAAAAAGATCTTGATGTTTCTAGACAGGATAAGGAAATGTTTTTCGACAGAGACATGCTGTACATTTGTGCTTCAATTTACATTTTTTAAGTCTTGTACTCATACAAATGAAATAGAAATGGAAGTGAAGAATTTAAAATTAGCAGCTGAATTACAAAGTACCTTGTCCTTAGATGGCTTCCAGCGAATAAACAGGAGGATGGATTGATGGGGAAAAAGCAAAGATGCAATTAATTATACCGGAAGATATATCCTTTTATATATGGCATCAGTATATAGATCAGTGATTCAACTTTGGAAAGCAGAAATTAGAAACATGTTTGTTTTTGTTTTTTTGCTAATCTAATGTTAAGATGCTACTTTATATATGTATACCAGTGCAGACCTCAGAAATACCCACAATGCTTAAACAAAGGAAAATCTGTGGGGTGATCTGAAGAGGGCTGTGCACAGGAGATGCCCTCGCAATCTGACAGATTTGGAGTGTTTTTGCAAAGAAGAGTGGGCAAATCTTGCCAAGTCAAAATGTGCCATGCTGATAGACTCATACCCAAAAAGACTGAGTGCTGTAATAAAATCAAAAGGTGCTTCAACAAAGTATTAGTTTAAGGGTGTGCATACCTATGCAACCATATTATTGTATTTTTATATTTTTTCTTCCCTCTACCTAAAAGATTTCAGTTTGTTTTTCAATTGAGTTGTACAGTTTATAGGTCACATTAAAGGTGGAAAAAGTTCTAAAATGATTTATCTTTGTCTCATTTTTTTACAGCACAGAAACCTGGCATTTTAACAGGGGTGTGTAGACTTTTTATATCCACTACAGTAAGTAAAAAAAACTGAACCAACTCTCAGGCTTTGCTGTACTTGCTGTACTTGCTGTGCGGTGTCTTATACTAACCAAACAATGACCATCTCTCAGCAACATTCTGCATCGTGCTGCTGAGATGTGGTCTCTCATAGGCTAGTACACTACGCAGCACATCCAGCCCTACAGAGTCTGTGTCTGCATTCACTGCAGTGAGCAGACCCATACACAGACTGTTTTTAGGCAGTTAAACAGAGCTTATAAGCACTTCTCAGAAAAAAAAGGATATAAAATTAAAAAGATACATAGGTATATTATATTCCTAGTGAAATCCAGAAACCTCCCATGTCCATTTAACTACCAGTTTCAGGTAAATAGATGGATCATTGGCATTAGAGGTATTGTTGGTTTAAAGGGCCAGAGTACTCCTTTTTCATTTTAAACCTATTTTTAGTTCACCATTAATTGACATTAAAGAAAACACGTTCAAGCAGAAGCAAATCAAATATTTAGTTAGAGAATATAATTTAAAAACAGTTTGCCTTATTAATGGCCACAGCTATACCCCTCCACACCTCTCAAATTAACCTAAGCACTACTAAAAGGAAGTGGGAGATTTCATTATTCAAGTCTTACCAAGACAGCTTAATCAATTTTATCTCAATGCAATTCCTTCCTTTTGGGCAGTGCTCAGGACAACGAGAATGATGGGGAAGGGTACAGCAGCAATCATTAATGAGGTAAACTATGCTTTTAAATAATATTTTCTGAATGTTTTTTTAATGTTAATTAATGGTGAACTAAAAAATAGGTTTAACGTGAAAAGTGAGTACATTGGCCCTTTAATGTTTCTGCCACAAAGACATATGTATCTAAATATTAAATGTGTTCAAACTCTTTATGTGCCATGTAATGTGTATATATAAGTGATAGTTTGATATGTCCGTAGAGATAGATAGGCAAGAATGTAACATATCTATACGATAGATATATCTATTGCTTCTAGTGGTGGAGCTACTACTGATGCAGCAGGTGCAAAGCACTGGCGTCCAGAATATGGTAGGAGCCCACTGCTACTGGCATCAGGCTGGAGTAAATAGGGTCTCTATTTTACTATCAATAATAATCCTATGCACTTCAGTCAATGTGAATGGGAGGTTACAATATTTAAAGTCTGGTGTGTTACTTCTAATCTAATTCTAAAGCCCAGTAAATTGTGATATCGAAAGGGTAAGACTGAGAAAAAGATATGCTGAAAAAAAATCCTAAAATGTGAATAAAAAGCATCATGTACAAAGCATAATGTTACTTTGCTAGGTTGTCAGCAAAGATAGCCTAATAAATTATTTAGCAGACTGTTCAATCATTATATATCACCACTGCAGATCAAAAAACAGACACTTGTGGTCAAGTATGTACAAAATGAAAAATATTTGCAGCTGTGTAAGTCATGGGCAAAACATTTTTTGGGAATATTTGATTTTTTGCAATCTTTTATGTGTATAGGAATCCTGAATAATGAGAGTGTATGTTTTGGTTATCAGTGGAGACTCACATTTTTCAAACAAATATATACTTTTTCATTGTGCAATGATCCATCACATATATAGTTGTCAGTTCAAGAACATTGGTCATGTTTGCGGGTTTGCCACACTTTCTGAGTCCGGTTGCGCCCCGTAGGGCTAAAGGCGCTCATTGCACTGCGAGCCACGCAGGACTTACAACCCGTCCGACTTAGGACCGAAACCCGTACATGCACTGTGCGTCTTGCAAAATTACGACTTTAACGGCCAAACCACTGAACTGAAAAGACCTGGAAAAAAAAAACATGCCTCAAATTATACACACACCACAGTGGGAGAGCCAGGGAGTCTGTGAGTCAGGTTGCAAGTTAATTTGAGGAAAATTTGCCATTTTTCACAATCGAAAATCGTGTATGCGAGAAAAAAAATGGCCCAAGGACGTAAAAATAGCTTGAACCAGTAACACTTACCGAAAGGCAGTAACACTTAATCCAAGCCACTAACATTTAACACACGGCAGTAACATTCAACCCAAGCTACTAACACTTAACCCAAGGCAGTAACACTCAAGTGCAAGGCCTATAAACTACACAGGGGAAAAGCCTTGCAATGAGCGTCGAAGGTACAGCATTCCCAGCCTGAAAATGTTATTCCCGTCATTTTTGACGGGCAAGTAGCTAGTTAAAGATAACGACGACCCAGGCTCCTCCTCCCTCACTTCCTTTCAGGTGCTGCACCCTCTAGAAAAAAACTATTTCAAAACTGTTGCCCACCCATCTTCCCTGTTCAGTTGGATATTTATCTAAATGATTGGTAGTCACAGCTTGCGGTGGTTGTTTTTCCTGCCAGATGCCCAGTTAGGGAGTACAACACACCCCTTCAACCTGACTGGTTGCAGGCATGGAGCAGGCTGTGGGCATATTTCACACATATAAACACAGGTTTTATTTTGTTTAATTACATAGTGAAAATGCATGTATTTCAAAAGTTCAAAAAGTATATCAACATGCTTTTAGGAGAACTGTACAGTGATATGGTCCAAATTGTGCTGAATTAAGTGACCCCTTACATAGAAGTAACTAACAAAATGTATTTACATCCTGGTCAGCAGGCTAGTGACAAATGTCAATCAAAAATGGGAAATTGTTAATTTTCAGATTAAGTTACTTTTTAAATTTTATTATTTTCTAAATTACACGATTCAAAAATATTACTTCATTTGTTGCCAGATACTTCACACATTTTTCTTTCAAAGGAATACCAAAGTAAATAATCTCTGAAGAGTTGTATAAATGTGGTCTAGACGGTTAATTCTTAAAAGATGGGCCTACTTGAATCTATATGCTATAAAATGCAGAAAATGGATTAAATCAAGATGTTTTAGGAGGATGCACAGATCATTTTTGGAAAGGAGAATTGAATGTCGTACTTATGCAAGCAAATTATCAGAGGATAGAGATCATTCATGAACTTTTATGGCAATTCAACTTAGATAACAATGAGGTCATAAGTTACATTAAATGCAAAAGCAATTTTGCAGAATAATCTATACACTAAATACACTTTTTCGTTTAAATTACTTTGCATAACATCAGATTGACCACTTAACAATTGAAGTTATAGCGAGTACTATCTAGCTTAAATAAACACAGCATATTGTAAGGTTAGTAAAAACCAGCTTCAAATTAACATAAATATATTTTTCCTGCAAAGTACTCAAGTGCTACAGTTTAATTTGAGTGTTACTCAATCCCATAAACGAATACTGTAAATAATAGTTTGTGAGTCTTTATGTGCCTTGTGAGGTAAACTGTATACATATTTTAATAAAAAAATACATTTATTATAAACATAGTTTTAATTATGCAATGTCAGTGGAGTTTCTGTTTTAAACCATTACACTAATGGGTGGGAAATACTTGCATCTGCTGAGGTCATCAATGAAACTAGTACTCTGAGCAATCACTTTCAAAAATTAGTCCAAACAGGGAGTTCTACTGTTTCAGTATTTTCAGAGACTGGTTGATCTTCCAAATCGCTTGGGTTATCACTGAGGGCATAACTTTGTATTTTATAGGATTTCTTGGGTACTCTGAAATACATACATCTACATACATCTCCCAGGTCCACTGTTTTGGGTGGAGGAGCCTCCTTAATCGTTCAGCAGTACAAGAGCACC
The DNA here is from genome assembly GCA_027410445.1 of Discoglossus pictus. Classification (NCBI taxonomy): domain Eukaryota; kingdom Metazoa; phylum Chordata; class Amphibia; order Anura; family Alytidae; genus Discoglossus; species Discoglossus pictus. Next base: position 282,281,650 of record CM050166.1, on the reverse strand, counting down.
TCTGGATGTAGAGTGTTTGTGTAATATGCTATGGTTGTAGGTGAGAGCGAGGGCGTCTGTCTGTGGTTATGGGGGCAAGAATGTCAAGGGTTGAGGTTAAAGCCAAGTTGTATTGTGTGATGGCAATATCACGGCAAGTGAGTGGCCTGAGAAGGGGTTGTAGCACATTGGAAAGATGTTGTGGGCCAAGTGTTTGCAGATTTTTGTGGGTTCTGGTGGCCTGGGGTGAAGAAGGGCAGAGAGTGGGAGGTGTGTTGAGGGTGCAGGTACAGAGATGATGCTCCGAAAGATGGAGTGGGAGATGATAAGGTTGGAGATAGTGCAGTGAATGGAAAAAAATGAGGTCAAGGAAGTGTCCATCATGGTGTCCATCATGTAATTATGCCATTTTGAGATGCCAAAAGGAAGTGCAAGTAATTTTGCGGCTGTAAGGGAGGTGGGGGTGTCATTGGGAATGTTGAAATTGCCAAGAACAAGTAAAGGAATGTGGGAAAAGAGAAAGTAAGGGCGGCAGGCGGCAAAATTATTCATAAATTGAGAGGGTGATCCAAACGATCGACAAATCACAGTAACTAGCAGAGAGATTGTTAAGAAGAGGCAGATAGTGTGAACATTGAAAGAAGAGAACGGAATCAGGGGAATGCAGTTAAGTGTGCAGCAAGAAGAAAATTATACGCCCACACCTCCAACTTGATTATTCCCAGGTCTAGGTGTGTGACTGACGTGAAACCCACCATATGAGGCAGTATCTGATGGATTGAGACAAGTTTCAGTGATAGTGATTAGATTAAGGGAGTTGGAAATAGGTCATGAGTGTAAGTGAGTTTATTGCAAATAGACCTTGCATTCCAGTGGGCGCATGAAAAGGGTAGAGTGGAAGGTTTGTGACAGGTGATGAGTATTAAGTTATGGGGGTTTTGGGTGATTGCTACCCTAGGGCTGAGTGTGGCAGATAGAAGGTGGAAATAAATGGATTAGGAGATATATCTTCACCAGCCAGCAGAAGGAGGGAGAGTGAGGGAGAGGGACTGATAGAAGTGTTTCTGCTTATGAGCTTTCGAAGATGGAGGAGATAGTGACAGACGGAAGGAGAGGAGTCCATGGGAGCAAAGAGGAGAGCAGGGAAGGTGAGATGGTTTTGTAGTTAGAGACATGATGTGGAGAAATCGAGGAGAGTGAGAAACAGGCAGGAGATTATAAGGAAGAAGAAAATAAGATTGGAAACATTGGGACAGTGTGTAATCTTAAAGGAATAAATTAGGAATAGTAAGTAGGTGTTGTCGATTGATCATATGCCATTCATTTGTGTGACTCAATAAATTATGAATAACCAGGGGTGGGTGGGAGAGTAGTAGGGAAGGTATTGTTTTAGGTGTTGTGTTGTTTGCAGCCAGCAATGTGGGACTTTTAATACTTTTGAAAATGTGAGGATGAGCACATTTGTAATCACACCTTAAGAGCTATAATCCAATTTGGTTTAATAATATCACCTGTCTACAGTGCCTTGCAAAATTATTCACCACCATGACTTTTTGCCTATTTTCTTACATTACAGCCTTAAGTTCAATGTTTTGTTAATGTGAATTTTATGTGATGGATCAAAACACAATAGTCTAAGTTGGTGAAGTGAAATGAGAAAAATATATACATAAAACTATTTTTAGAAATAGAAAACAGAAAAATTGGCATGTCCGTATGTATTCACCCCCTTTGTTATAAAGCCTATAATGTGACATAATTAGTGAAATGATGTCCACGTGTGTGCAATCTAAGTGTCACATGATCTGTCATTACATATACACACCTTTTTTGAAAGGCCCCAGAGGCTGCAACACATAAGCAAGAGGCACCACTAACCAAACACTGCCATGAAGACCAATGAACTCTCCAAAAATGTAAGGGACAAGTCAGGGTTAGGTTATAAAAAATATCCAAATCTTTGATGATCCCCAGGAGCACTATCAAATCCATCATAACCAAATGGAAAGAACATGGCACAACAGCAAACCTGCCAAGAAAAATGCCAATCGGGGTGAATACTTTTGCAAGGCACTGTACACTGTTCTCTTCATCCCACTCTTTAGTTGTTCTGGGGGTTGGATCCAGCCACACTCCCTGTATTCTCTCCACTTTAAATCAGATTAATAAAAATATATTTTGGGGAATTTTTCGTAAGTTTTTAGTTAACTGGCTCAAAACATAACATTTACTCATCTCATACTTGTAATAAGACAGCATTTTATTTTATCTTACTAGAGAATTGCCCGTCAAAAAATTACGGCAATGAAATTGTAAGGTAGCTAATGCTGTTTGGTGTATAATAATGAAATATGTAATACATTAATAAATGAATATACTTTACCTATATTGAAGCATTGTGTTGAAGAGCTGCAATCAGTTTTGATGCTGCTGCAGCATTAGTGGTGTGGAGCTGCTGTGTAAGCGTGAAGAATGTGTGCAGTGTAATAGTGTGCGTGCGCGAGACCAAACCGTTACCATAGCTGTGTACTTCCGCATTAAAATGGCGGCAAATGTGTGGTATGCGTCTGTAGCGGAATATCCGTAGGTGTTTTGTGGTGTTTTGCGTGTTTAGAGTGCTGTAGCCTCCTTTTCGTTTTGTTCGGCGGCCATTTTTTCTCTCGCTTAGAGAATTTTCGAATGTCTAAACTCTTTTATTTTTAGTTAAATTAAGGTGTAACTTCATTTTTTTAGGTCCTGGATACTGCCTCTTGCTGCAGGTAAGCTTTTTATGTATGTGTTGTGTGTATTTATTGTGTTTTAAATTTTTTCCTGTCCGCGGGTTGCGGGCGATTTTTGCGAGGTCATAATGAGTGGTAACGTGTCTCGTATGTTGTTTGCGCTGCGACGTAAAGTTTGCGAGGATTGCAGTTGCTGTGTCGTGTTGTTTGCGTTACAACGTAAAGTTTGGCGAGGGTTGCAGTTGCTGGCAAGGAGCACCTTCGCGCGCTCCTTGCCAGCAACTGCGGCCCTCGCTTTGCGAGCCCGCAAGCGTTAGCAACAACTCGTACGCTCACAACTATATATGTGATGAGCGTATACATTTATGAACATTAAATAACATGAGAGTTGATAAGTAACTTCACTCATTTTCAGCAGAGATAGCACCAACAACTAGAATACATTTTTAATGATTCCGTTAAATGGATTATTTCTTAATCCTAAACTTCACACATTCTGATATATAAATATATAATATCTTAACATAATTCACTTATTGCAGAAATAATGAATTTTACTATTTCTCCCCTATTTTTTGGCTAGTTTTAGTGTTTTGGACCTCTATGCTGTCCAAAGTTCTCTTCTCATGATGTCATTACTAGTGTTGACTGACTGATGGCCCATTTGGAAATTCAGTAGCAGCATGGATATTTAACAAATACTTTATCAGTGATGTATCATCAATTTTAGAGCCATTTATGCTACCTCACATAAGCACAATTTATCTTTCTACAGATTTTGTCTCCTGATTAATATATATGATTATAAACAAGAATTTTTGTTATATCATTGTGGGTACAGGAAATTAGTTATTGGCTATTTCAGGCAACTGGCTGCCCCCTGAAAATGTGTTTTCCTAGACCTGGGCCTTGTTGAAGACACCCATGACATTAGTTTAAAGTTGAAGTTTAATTTTTTTGTTATTTATTGTTTGCATTTCATAAAAAATAACAAAAAAAGTAAATAAATTACAGATTGACTTGGTGGTCCTAAGAAAAGCTAATTGGTTATACATGGTAATGCCTAACAGAGGAATTATATTTTGTCATAGATGCGGCATAGAGTTTTTGAATACTGAAGTTTGTCTTCTTGATTGAGAATACTAAGCTGGAGTCTCTGGGCCTCACTCAAATGTGATTTGGACAATTGAATAGGGCTCTATATAAGCACTTAGCATTTTTTTTTTTTTACATAAGTTTTTAGTTAGTGAAGACTTTGCTTTTGGATAGAAGTTCACTAACTAAAAACTTCTGTAAAAAAAATATGCTATGTGCTTATATAGAGCCCTATACAATTGGCCGAATCGCCTTTGAATGCGGCCCCTTAAAGCAAGCAAGGTTCCAATACTCATCAAATCAATGCTTCTTTGCCTACCTATTTTCCTAGAGTATGGAAATATTCTGTAGCTCTATCTGCTGGATATTTTGATAATTCTAGTTTTTATTTTTGTGCTAGCAAATGTAGTTTTTTAAACCTGCAAATAAATTCATGCCTCACTTCATTTTAAGCTAAGCTTTCTTGGACAATGCTGAATCATTGGCCGGGTTTGTTGGATAATGTTGTGTATCAGAATACCAGCATACAGTACTAATGATCCTGCCAAGAGCTTTCAAGCATTTGCATTGTCTTACACTCCAAATTTCGAGGTTTCACATGTTGGGTCAGAAGTTATTTTTCTACACACAGAGAAACACACAAATATATAATTTTGTTTTTAATTAAATCACTGAGGGCTTGCACTCTGTCAGTCTCTCTCTCTGGAGGAAAACATAACTTTGGTAGATGCCTGGAAAAAGCAGCTGCCTGCATCAAGTCAGGTTTTAGTCATATTAAGTGAGAAGGGACACACTGTCCCCTGTAACTATATTTTTGGACATAGAGATGTAACCCATGTTATTGTTAATGTATACAAGAAAAACATAATTTCTGATAAATTATACATAACTGTGACACAAAACTAAATGTTATACAGCCATTTGATCATGAAAAAATAAATAGAATACTGTCCTCCTGATAAAAATGACTGTAAGAATGTTCTGAAATCTGAAAGAAAGCGAGAAAAAAGAAATACTTAATAAAAATAAAATAAAAATGTAACAAGAATTTATACAAAAAGAAAATACAAAGCAAGTAAAAAATGTAAATACAAGGGATGCCATAGTGTATTCAAAACTAGAACTATATATATAAAAAAAAATGATCTGTTTATTTGCAAATTAGTCATGTAAGATCCTATTGGACACTCTAAAGCTTTCCTAGTATGTTTAAAACCACATAATAAGCACCCAAAAATATCTTAGATAACGTAACATGGGAAATGGGTAAGAATTGTTAGGATTTCACTTCCTTACAAAAGTCTGTTTTACTGTAGGTGTTTATAAACTGAACTAATACTTGAGGCAGTGAATACCTAATAAGGATAACCTTAGTTAAATGTAGTAGATTTTAAGGAGATGTAGTAGAATAGCTTGCTAAATAGTATTTTTTTCTAAAAAGGTCTAGTAATATGCTGATGATAGTTGTCCTCCACAATTTATGGAAAGAAGATATGATCACAATTAACTAGGTATATATTATATATTAATTTTTAAGAGACATTTTTGCCAAGTTAAGCTAAGGGTGTTATTTCCTCCAAACATAACCCTTCTTACTATAGTTTACTCAATGGTAACATAACATAATTATTTTCATAGGTATTTTGAACATGTCACATTTTGTATTTTCACCTTCAAATATCTTTTACCAAGATTCCTCTGTTTTTTTTATTTTTTAATATTTTTTGCTTTTTGGAGTTTTATTACGTGGTTTTAAAAAAATGTAATATTATTTTTGTAACTTTTACTATAATAGTTTTACAAATATTTTCTTGTGCAGAAAAGTGTATTTTTCTATATAGGTATAAATGGTCTGCTTAATCTCTTGTAATGTGTAAAGGAGACTTAGCAGCACCACTTTAATAGTCATTAATAGTGCTTTACCTTTATTTGCATTGTTCAGAATTTGCAGTGTAAGAATTTAATTTTAGGATATTACCATCAACTGTGCACAATACAATTGATAACCATGTGTCCCCTTTAAGAGGTCACCTTCCCAACTATTGTTTATAATCGCATAACCACCAGACTTACTTATAAGTAAGTAAGTAAAAGCCTTCCTTTCCCATGCATTATCTCTCTCCCATGGATCTTATCCAGTAGCCTTTTAACCTTAAAAATTATCAGAAGGAAAAACAGAGTCATAGTAAAAATAATCTATTTAACTGACAAATATTTCTTAGCAAAGAAAAAAAATATTTTAATCATATTTGGAGAACCTGTCAGGTTGTTAATGCTATTTCCATTGGAGAAAATACCCAAGGACAGTACATTCAAAGAAATAACTGCTGCAAACAGGCTACTTGAAAAACATATAAGTAAAATATCTGTGTACATTAAAACCTTTAGGTAGGAAACATGATGAATAATGGGCATTTAGAAAAGCTGAATAAATGTCTTCCATCAAGCTGCCATTCTAAACAAAACATGCTGCAATATTTTTCAAGGCGCCCGTTTTACACAACCCATTGTGTGAAAACAGCCGTTTTAGTTACCTTCTTTTTTTCTGGCAACACATATCTGAGCAATTTGGCTTTTGTTGATGCAAAATTGCCAAAAATGTATAATTTCCCAATCTTTCAGTATTAAAGTAGCTGTGAAGTTGCAATCATCAGAATATTTCCACTCAGGAAGAAGAAAAACACATAGGAATATGGAACAGATCTATTGGAGTCTATTGTTAGAATATAATATATAGTGTAGAACAGTGGCTCTCAACTGTTTTGTGGTCTTTGTATCAGTTGGTCACCTCCCAATCCTCCTGGTCAACATTTAATACTCACAGGAACCATGTGTGAGATACACAACATTTTTAACAGGGTGATACTTCATTTTACTCAATTTTAATCTAAGTTTGCACTGATTTGAATTGTGTGAAGTTTAACTGCTTATTCCTTTATAATCCATCTATAACTGTGATTTACGGAGATAGTATGTATAAAGTGTTAGGATCTCATCATCCTTGAGGACCCACATATATGGTCTCATGGACCCACTCCAGAGAACCACTGGTAGAGAATATTTGAGAGAGATGTAGAAGAATAGTTTGTTGAATAGCATTTTTCTATGGAAAGTAATATGCTGAGGATAGTTGTCGTCCAGAATATATGAAAAAACAATATTAGATATACATTGTATATTCATTTAAGATAATTTTTTGCCAAGCTAATCAAACAGCCCCATTGAATATGAAGCCCGTGGCGGCATCGGCAAGCACGGAAAGACATTACTTGTTTTTTGAGTTTGATTATCTGATTTCAGACATGTTATTTTTTTTTATTACTTAGAATTTTCAAATACAAATCTCACTCCAAGATGGCATAGTGTTTTAGATAAATCAACTATGGTATTTGGCTACTAACAATATATGAACCACAATACCTTTAACTTTATAACTGACTGCCAGAGAACGTATGAAATAAAATGAGATTGGGTTTTGGTTCTAGGTCACATTTAATTATAAAAAAAATCTGAGAAATGCATAGGGACCAGAATTTTGGATTTTTTTGCAAAACATATGGGCATGCATGCTTAGGGTTTTACAGCCTCACCAGCAATCTCCTAATTTTTCCTGTGGTGAATAAAAAATAAAAAAAAGAAGGAACAATCTGCCATCTCTGAGTTAACTTGAAGTAGGTTTCTCTGAGAGATACACATTTTATATGGGATTCAGTTACTTCAAAAGCTTTAAGCCACTTTTTCAAATCGCACTTTTTGTGGAAAACTTTCTCCCATTTTACCAAAGCTGGCGTTTTATCAGTTTGAGACATAATACATTTAAGGCAATTTGAGATATTATATTTTGAAGTTTTCTCCAATAACAGTTTTCAAAACTAATAAGACTTCTAATATTAGTCAGATTAAAGTCAGAATGAATTAAAACATGTTTCAAAGATTCATAATGTAGCCACATTTCTTTTGGTAAATAGTTTAACTTTGCCAAATCTTCAAAAGATCTGAATAAACCATTACAATAGAAATTAGACAGGTATTTTAAATCCCACAGATCCCAGATTACCTTTTTATTTTATTTTATTAGTAGTAAGTCATAAATCATCTGCAAAGTACTATTATGATGATAACATGATAATAAGCATGATTTAACCACCAAAGGTAGTTTTAGTAAATCTTTTTTTTCCCCAAGACTTTATGTCAGATAAAATACTTTCAATTTGTACAAATTTTGGGCTGGACACTTTACTACAGAGTTTCATAAAATGGATTAGAGTTGCTGCCCCTGATTACTCTGTTAAATAAGGTGCAGCTAAACCTCCCTTTGCAAATTTCCTTTTCACCACTACTCTACCTTTTTGGGCTTATTTCCACTTGTAAATAAAATGGTCTATGACCGTTTGAAAATTGTTTAAAATATTGATTGGAATCATTAGTGGACTATATCTCAAGATGTAAATATTTTTTTGAAAGAGAACCATTTTATGGCAGAACTTCTCCCCATTCAGGATAGATTTAACTTAATCCAATTAATCAGCTTATTATTAGAGTGTAAATATAATTTACCAAATTTATTTTAACTAAAGCTTTCAGATTGGAGTTGAAATCTAGATGGGTGAAGCCATTATGGGTCCAGTTAGAGGGAAATTCATCTTTAAGTTTGACATGTTCATCCCATTTAAGGTTTAGCACAGATGCTTCAGACTTAGATGAATTCAGCTTATAGTATGACGTTTTACTGTATGAATCAATAGATTTCTGTAAATGCTTAATAGACTTTAAAGGGTGTGTTATGTCATCTATGTGTAATTTTACTTACCATATTGTCAATCACTAGTCCTTTATCAGAAATGTTAAGACAGGAAGAAGCAATTATAGGTTCAATAGAGAATGCAAAAATCTAAAGTGATAATGAACACTATTGTCTTGTATCATTCCAAACTCCAAAATGTTCCGATCTAAAGCCAATTCCAGAAATAAATGCTCATACGTTAGAGTATAAAGCTCCCACAGCATGAGCTTGCAAAATCCAAATCGATTCAAAACTTAAAATCCAAATTGAAAAAAGGTCAATTCATTTACGTTATTATCTGTACCTTGCTTTTATTTAGTAAAACCTGTTTGATCTAAATCGATCAATTCCTTTAGCAATGGATTTATTCTCAAGGACAGAATTTTTGCAAATAACTTGATGTCTGAAATCGATCTATAATTTTTATAAGATGTATTGTCTTTGCCTTCCTGGGGTATTGTTATAATAGCTGCTTTCGATGTTTCTAAAGATGCCGAACCAAGTTCTTTGATTTTATTAAATAGGATTTTTAGATGTCTGGACCTGGAGACGTTTTAGTTTTGAGACTTAGAATACAGGATTCTATTTCCTTGAACCTCAGCAATGCAGCAGGAGATGTTACCCCCCACTGCACCCTTTAGCTGATTCCTGCAGTCCTTTATCTGTACAGATGAATTTGGGAAAGGTTAACTCTATTTCTGCTTAAGCTCTCTGTACAGAGCTGTTGGTGTGAGTCTGTCTGGGGGCAGTGCCAGTGATTCATGTAAACAGCCACTTAATTTATGATCTTTGCTGTGAAAAAGGCACCTATTTAAAAAAATCTAAGTATTTGAACATGAATTAACTTCCCATTTAAGGTCACCACATATAATTAAAGAAACATTTTAATTTTTGTTATCTGTTGTAACATTCTGGAACTGGTTAGGAGTATAAAAATAGTAATAGTATAATGTATGTTGTTTATTGTACCTGCCCAAAAAATACATCTCCCTTTTTCATCAACTTCAACAAATTCTTCAGATATTATGATTCTCCTATTAAAGAGAATAAAAACTCCTCTTGATTTATTTTTATAACTCAAATTAATTTTTACATTATAGATCTGGTAAGCTTGGCTCTCTATTTTTTTATCCAATGGGTTTCCTGGATACATATGATATCAGCATCCTCTTTATGGAAAAAATGTATTGCAGAATATCTCTTAAAAGGAGATTTCAGGCCCATTGCAAACATCTTATTGAAGTTTATTTATTTTATTTTTTTTGGTCCTACAGTTCTTTAAATATGTTCTTGGGTTACTAAGGTCCAGAAACAGTTTTTTTGTCTAATTATAAATGGTGTGCATAATCTCTTCTAATGGGTAAAGGACCACTTAGTAAATATAGATTATTTGCCTTGCTTCGGACTCAGTTTTGAACAACTAAAGTATTTTAAGACATTAATACTAATTCACCTTCAACAATGCACAATACAAATAATAACCAATGCAGATGATACCCGTTATTAATATCAGCTGCTCACAGTAGCTATATATATTAATGTAATAAATTGTTGCTTATGAGTACTTTTTTTTATGGAGAATTTTTAATTTGAACCTGTCGTAATCGCATCTCCTAAACTAGAGTACCAAGTAGTTACATTCATTGACTTGGTATTATGCCTGTTCTAATTAGATATAGTGAACTGCCCACCTCCTGCTAATCCTTGCTGTATATCCATTCTCTTTCATACAACAGCTATTTTACAGCACCTTTTAGATTATTCTCTAGTTCTATCAAGATGTCTTCTTCTTGTGCCCGTTGTCCAAGCTACTCTTGTGTCAAAAAGCCAACAGTAATGCCATCTGTAAATACAATTGTTTTAAAATTAATTTTACCTGCCTGGTATGAAGGGTCTAACTTCACCTCCCGCCTTTCACTTCACTTACATTGTTTGTCTGGAATACATTAAATTCTCCTGGAAGTTGTTTAATTATTCAGTAGCTGTGACTACTCCTGTGCTGTGTGACCATTCCCCCACCTGATGATATAAGTTGTATCAATGATTATTTTCTTGCCTGTTTTCCAAACAACGGTTAGTTAACCAAATGAAAGGAAGGTCTATATCACAACTCTTAAATAATTAGACAGTTGTCAAATCACTTCAATGGTTTCCAGGCAAGCAATGTGAGCTATATGGCAGTTCTTTATTGGTGATTTTTTAAATACACATGTATTAAACTAACAAGCAGTGAGCTAAATTCCTACAGTTCTTTATCTGTTACTGATGCTGGCCCTTTAACTATATATTACTCTGTCTCTCCGTCCATATTCACTGTGTTTGCTTGTCTGTTATTGCTCAGAACCCCTGGTTGTTCTGAATGTACTAAGCTGTATTAACCAGGATTTAGATTTTTCTTTTATCTATGAATGGGCATTTCCATCTTTACTGTATTTGGAATTATAAATTCATTTGTATTTGCAATTTCCCATGGATAAGGTATCTTGTGTATCCAGCTGCTAAATGTTCAGACACAAAGTGTACCAACACAACAATATCCATTGGCATGTGTATTAAAGAACTTTTCCTTGGCATGAAGTTTTTGCTGTTGGGGTCAGCAATGCTTATTCTTTTATCAAATCTAATTGATCTTAGAACCCTTTACACCTGTATCTCAGCCAACCATCCCCCTTAATGATGTTACCAGGGTGGAGAAGATGATTATGGGGGAAGGAGGATGATGATGAGGGGGAAGGAGGGAAGGGAGGAGGAGAAAGAGAATAAGGGGGCAATCAGGAGGATAAGGGGGAAGGAGGGAGTAGGAGGATGATAAAAAGGGAGGAGGATACAGGGAAAATGAGGAGGGGAAGGGGCAAAGGGAGGTGATTGGAGAAGGGAGAAGTGAGGAGGAGGATAGGGGAGGAGGAGGAAGTTGGAAAGGGAGGAGGATAAGGGGGAAAGGGTGGTATGATTATGTCAGTATATTTTAATGTCCCGCTTTAACATTCTAAATAGTGACATAATCATACAGCCAGGCGGGTTAATCTGTAACATTTTATTACACTACATATGTCAAAAACTAAAAAGGAATTCTTTGATTCTACATCATTAGTGAGCCCAAAGACCAGAAAAAAATGCAGTATTGTGTTAAGAAAAACAAATTCTTTATTTTTATTGAAAAAAATACCTGTTCCATTTTTTTCACTCTGATTGCAAACTTCATTTTTTAAATCCTTCATTGTGTATTCAAGAAAATGCCACATAATACAATATTTGAGAAGTTGAAAATACGGTTATAATATTTATTTGTTCCATTGCTACTTTTTATAATCCAGCTATTATTGAAATATTTGCAGCATTAATTTCCCTGCTAACCAAACACTCATGTCAAAAGCTTTAGAGTGATTATGTATTTACTTACACTGTAAGTAAATATTCTCTTTACGTTTACTTTTACATGTGCTATGCTTGTACTTGTATTTTGTAATTCCCGTATAGTTCAAACTACCTGCATCTGCATGTAGTTTATTCAAAATAAATTGATAATATAATTTTGTATCTTCCTAGTACTACTACACAGTAAGCTGTCAATATTAAAGAATAACTGAAGTGTTCGTACAATAGGTTTTCATTAATTTAGTTATTGATTAGCAATAAAATTAGTATTTGTAGATAAAAACCAAATCAATGTAGTTTCGGGTGTCCAGGATTTGATAAATACCAAGAGTGACAAATCTGACGAGAGTCTTTAAAGGGCCACTTCATGCAGTACAATTTGGACCATATCAGAGCAAGGATCTCCTTAAAGCATATCTATCTATCTATCTATCTATCTATCTATCTATCTATCTATCTATCTTAGTTGTGGTCTGAGCAGTATATGTGTTATCAGACAAGCAGGAGACAAACCTCAGTTCTGATTGATAAAGAGCCCCAGTAACTTTAGCATTGATGTGGAAGGAAGGCTGAAGGCAATGTAAACATGAAATCTGTAAAATAAAATATATCTGCTAAAAACAGCTTTGATTTAAAAAAAAATCTAAAACTATTGCCACATCTTTTACTGAGATCCAAATGATGGTGAAGGCCAATTTTTATCAAATGTGTGTCCCTTTAACAAATTATAAACAATTCAAAAATGGGTGACTGAATTGTGCCTGAATTTTTTTACTTTAATATAAGTTATAGGAAATAAGGTAGACAGGTGATATGACATTTTGTCATTAAGTATTGTCTGTCTTTCCATGACTCTATGGACTGTAGCATGCCATGCACATCTTGTATCTGGTTGTGTTAATCCTTAAGGTTTTCATGCTAAAGGTACTGGATTGGGTTGCCAGTTCCTTCTCCAGTAGACAGAGATGTGTCTGATCTCTCTGCTATGACCTGCCCATCTTGGGTGACCCTACATGGTATAGCTCTCAGCTTCAGTGAAGTACACAAGCCCCTTCACCACGACAAGGTAGTGATCCAGAAGGGGTGATGATATGATAGAAAGTTTCAAACACATACAATTATTTAATAGTGTTCAGGAGGATAGTATCTTCCATAAAAATATGAAGGCAAGAATAAGAGGTCATGATTTTGAAGTTGAAAGGTGGAAGAATTAGGGGTAAAGTGCAAAAGCTCTACTTTACAGAAAACATAGTACATAATTGGAATAAGCATAACCCTACACAGTGGTTTAATTAAGACATACATTGAGTTAGACTAGGTGGGCATTTCTTTCTTCATTTCCATTAAACCTGTTCTGTGTGTGTTGTCATTTCAGTTTAATATGGCTGTTACTTGCAAGTAAAGACAACAGCATCTTGCAAATCATTCACAAAATGTTCTGCTTCTATCTTAATTCAGTTTTGAAATGAGGAAGAAATAACCTGCAACAGGCCCACATTTGGCTATGGATAGTACCATAATGTAATCTCTCTGAAGAAGAGACCCTCTTGTGGGATGTAACAAAAAAGGTTACTATTTTCATTAAAATCTTAGTTACATAGTTACATAGTAATTTAGGTTGAAAAAAGACTTTAGTCCATCAAGTTCAACCTTTTTAGATCTCCTCTGATCTGCAATATGCAGATTTATTGTTAATTGATCCAGAGGAAGGTAAACAGAAAATAAAAACAGAGAAACTTTGCCAATTGTCTCAAAAGGGAAAAAAATATAAAATTCCTTCCTGACCCCAGATACTGGCGATCGGATTCATCTGTGGATCAATATCCCCTCTTTATTTATTCATTCTATAGAGACACAAAAATTCAGACATGAATGAACAACAAAATATAACTACTAGTCTCTCTAGTTCATTATTTTGCGTATTTCTAATTATTAATTTCCCTTCAGGATTACTACCTTGTCATAGTGAAGGGGCTTGTGTACTTCAATGAAGCTGTGAGATATACCATATAGTGTCACCCAAGATGAGCAGGTCATAGCAGAGTGGTCAGACAAATCGTGGTCCACTGGAGAAGGAACTGGCAACCCACTCCAGTAAAACCTTATGGAAGAGCACAACCAGACGCAATATGTGCCTGGCGTGCTACATTCCATAGGATCATCGAGAGTCAGACACAACTGAATGACTGAACAACAACATTTTTTTATTGTTATAACACAGTAGTCTCATTGGAGATTTCTTTATCTATAGTTAAAGTATACGATTTTCCAAAACAAATTTGACTACACTTTTGGATCCAGTGCCAATAAAATGTCCAGCACAGCAGTGGGACCTCATTTACTGAGAAATAAACAAGGCCACAGGCATGGGAGAGTCATGGTAGATTAATGTGAAAAAGGGAAGAATGTTTCCAAACATGTGGCTCCTGATCAAGAACTTTACAATAGACAGATACATTCAGGGACCATCTCCAATAAAATGGAGCCTGATAAGAGTGTGTGGTTGTAAAATCCACAGCACATTTCAATATGAATAGCTGGTGTTTTCAGTAAATCAGCAAGGCACCAGTTGATTCCATATAATGCTTCAATCTCACTTCCTGTTAGAAGAGAATTGATCTCGTAAACAAAGCATTAGACAGTGGTGCCTGAGATACAATTTTGTCTCATAATGACCATAAGGTGTTTTTGTTATCGATTTTAAATTACGTCATAAAATAGAATCACCCCCACAATCATTTACGTCATTCTTTACTAGTTCCAATAAAAAAAAATGCAATTGTTCCAATTGTGGAGAGACACTCGCTCTTTTTAAGTGACAATTCATCTGACCGATTGTGCTTCCTAAATCTTCCTTTTTTTAAAACTCAATTAAACATTTTAAGGATCACTGAATTGCCATATTTATAATATGCTGTTTAGAATGATTTGGTAATAAATATTTTTAGAAACTAAAAAAAAAACAGCCTTTCATGTTTAACTCCTTTTTGCTTTACTATAGGATGACATTTGTTTTTTGCTTAACACAATTGGGGCCTCATTCTATTATCGGCCGCAGCCACTGCGGGGCCGCAAGGACCGGCCGCAAGCTTTACGGCTATTCTATTCCCCTCCGGCCGGGGGTTCCGGCTGGCTTGCGGCCGGCGCCTTGCTATCTCTTGTGGCCGAGGAAAGCCTTTGATCTAAAACGTCCGCAAGGAAATCGGCCGTAAGAAAAGCCTGGTTGCAATTCAATTGCTCCGGGAACCCTCTCAGCAAGGCTAAAAACGAGCCGCAGCTTACTTGCAGCAAACAGGTCCCGCTAGCACCAATTAAGCACATAAAATAGCCCAAATAAAGCCATCCTGCACTTTGTGGAGTCTATAAAGTGATATTCGGTGTTAGCAAAAATAGCACATAATTACCCTATACTCAAATCCGTAAAATATTTTATTTTTAATATACGTAAAATATGCATGTAAAAAGTCCAGAGTGCTTGGAGCACCTCAGACACGCCCACGCCGCAGCCGGAAAATAAACAGTTAATTTGAACTCGGGTTTGGGCTGATGTGCAAGCTTGAGAGTGGGTTACTTTTAATCCTCATGTCCCCCAATATGATCCCTAGCATTTACAGAGCTGTACAGTGCAGGCTTGAATTTATTTTTCCGTTTAAAGATTTCAGAGCTTACGGCCGGTTTCAAGATATGCGGCCGGCCGTAAGATGAGATCCTTGCGGGGCCGTATAATAGAATCGCGAGTTAACAGAACCCCCGCAAGGAATCGCAGCCTTACGGCCGATTTACGGCCGGTAATAGAATGAGGGCCTTGGTCTCCTGGAAGAGTCATTGAATGCTTATAATATCTCTGTTCAGCTCTAATTGAAAAGTTGCCATGTTTTTGCGGAAATGTAATAATAGGATTAAATGAAAGTGCAACTCTTAATAGAATCACCCTCTTCCACTGAAGCCAAACAAGAGTAGTTCCACCCGCACCCCCAATTGCCTCTTCTCTTTTACCAGTCACATATCTCAAATCATATGTTTAAGTGAATATATATATATATATATATACCGGTATATATATATGTGACTAGCGAATTCCCCGTCAAAAAATGGCGGCAATAAAATTGTAAGTGAGCTAATGCTGTTTGGTATATAATAAAATAAATAATAGAATAATTAAGTAATATACTTTACCTATTTTGAAGTAATATATGCAGGAAGCATTCTGTTGAAGAGCTGGCAATCTGTTTTGATGTTGCTGCAGCATTAGTGCTGTGGAGCTGCTGCGTAAGCGTGATGAATGCGTGGAGTGTAATAATGTGCGTGCGCAAGACAAATCCATTAGTGTAGCTGTGTACATCCGCATTATATAAGTTATTGTTCTAAAATGGCGGCTAATGTGTGGTATGCGGCTGTGTCTGATTTAGCGTCCTTCGTTTTAAATGTCGTCCAACTTTTTCAGAATATCCGTAGCTGTTTGGTGGTGTTTTGCATGTTTAGAGTCCTTTAGCCTCGTTTTCATTTTCTTTGGCGGCCATTTTTTCTCTCGTTCCGGTGATTTTCGGGTGTTTAAACTCCGATATTTGTACTTAAATCGAGGTGTAACTTTACTTGCAGAGGTCCTGGGTGCACCACCTTGCTGTGGGTAAGCTTTTTATATGTTTGTTGTGTGTATTTATTGTGTTTCTAAAGTGTTTGGGGTCGCGCGGGTTGCGTCCTTGTTTTCGAATCTCGTACGTCTTTTTCTGAAATTCCGTAGGTGTTTGGTGGTGTTTTGTGTCTTTAGACTGCTGTAGCCTCGTTTTCTTTTTTTTCGGCGGCCATTTTTTCTCTCGCTTAGAGAATTTTTCAGTGTCTAAACTCTTTTATTTTGAGTTAAATTGAGGTGTAACTTCAGTTTTCGAGGTCCTGGATGCCCCCTCTTCCTGTAGGTAAGCTTTTTATGTATTTGTTGTGTGTATTTATTGTATTTTTCATGTTTTCATGTGCGCGGGTTACGGATGATTTTTGCGAGGTTGTAATTGGTCGTAACGTGTCTCGTATTTTCCTTTCAGAACTACGTAAATTTTGCAAGGTCCGCAGTTGCTGGCGAGGAGCACTTCGGCGCTCCTTGCCAGTAACTGCGTCCCTCGCTTTGCGAGGGACGCAGGCTTGCTGCGCGAGCTCGCAAGTGTTAGCAACAGCTCGCATGCTCACAACTATATATGTGATATATATAGTATACCAGACAGTGCCAAGTAGACTTACAGACAGAAATATCACTGCATATAGACATTTCCGTTCATATACAACCATGCTTCAATGTACTGTACTGCATCTTCAGCAGCCTGCTGATCCTCTGAAAATGTGCTGCCCTAGGCCTGGGCAACATGGGCCTTGGCAGAAACAAATGCTCGAAGGGATGTTTAAGTCCTTACATTCTTGGGCCCTCATTCAATTGCAATTTGGCCAATTGAATAAGGCTCTAAATAAGCACTTAACATTATTTTTAAAGAAGTTTTTAGTTAGTAAGCATCTATCTAAAAGCAAGGTTTTCACTAACTAAAAACTTCTTTAAAAAAAAGATGCTATGTGCTTATTTAGAGCCCTATTCAATTGGCCAAATCGCAATTGAATGAGGGCCTTGGAATATATCTATATGAGCACGCCTTGCTTATATTTATTGAGAGCTGGGTATTCCCAAGATTTATTACAAAACAAGTTTGAGCATTTAATTGTCAAAATCTGATGAGATTTAAGTTGGGTTCCATACAATTCCTAAATCAGCTCTCAGTGGAAATAATTGCCTATCTTTCTTTCCTGGAGAACCAAGTAAATAGCCGTAGCATTAAAAACAATCTATTGGTTGCTATGGAAATGGTCCGGGGGAAATATAGATGTGAAAAGTTACCGATGATATAAGTGGATTAAGTCAGTTACTCATAGGAAACAGCTATTAAATGCAATTAGGAAGATTTGGATGCACTTGATTAAAAAGATGCCAAAGTATTTGTTTCTACCACACATAGACACTGAATGAGAATATTATTCTACATCTAAACTGTATTTGTATATTGGGACAAGACTTTACTAAATAATTATAATAAATAATAACTGCAATTAAAGTGATTGAATTTTTGGTACACTATCAGCCCTATTACATTTGAGGACCAAGTTACAATGCAATTAAATTAAAATGGGCTGCAAGCTACGGGCTTGAGACACAAATCTTAGCTTGTTCGTAGAACGTTGGATTTGCGGCCTTGCGGACGATCAATTAGTGTAGACCGTAGTTATGGGTTTAGACGGAGCCAATGGAAGAAGAGATTGTTAGCGTTACGTCACTGAAAAAGGGGAGGGTAGATTTCAAAGTCCTACGGGCTTCAATTACAAGTTGCGATCGGACCACATTCCGCAATAATGCAATATTAATAAAGCCATAAATATGATATTCTATTACATGCAAGTTACATTATATGCATTAACACATTGATTGCCGGGATCGATTCAACAAGGAAATCAAACATGAAATAATGTATTTTTTTTGGCCAATCTGCGGGCTTGAGAATGTTGTGCTAATAATTCTAAGACCTAACAACACTTTCCCTTTATTATAAAATACAGTAGTGTGTTTTTACTTGCATTTACGGGGCTACGTGTTGGTCTTTACCCCCCTTGCACACTCCACTCCAGCACACGTTGGGCTTTGGGCTCCAGTAGCAGTTATGGGCTTGAGAGAACAAAGGATTTGCAGCCGCAAAGTTCAACGGTCAATGTCCTGTACGCATATTTTTACCTTGCTGCGTTCTAACCCGCAAGTCGGCGGCGGCCTGCGTTACGGGTCTAATTTAATAGCTGTAAATCCTACTTTCAATGTTACGGGCTACATTTTAACACGTAGCCGGAGTTTAATGAGGCCGTATGGCCACTATTCAATTGCAGCCCGTAGTTGCCTTTATACCGGCCGAAGTCTGCGGGCTTGAAATTTACAACAGTTACAGAGCGATTCAATTGAACAACCTGGCCAAAAGCTTAAACCCTAAACCATGCAATCGTGAGTAGCATTTCAGAGCATGATCATGATCAATTAAGCAAGGCCGTAACAACCGATTCAGAAACAGCCAATAGTAAATTCTCGAGATTGATATAACATGGAAAACAGTTTGTTTTTCAATTGAGTTGTACAGTTTATAGGTCACATTAATGGTGGAAAAAGTTCTGAAATTATTTATCTTTGTCTCATTTTTTTACAGCACATAAACCTGACATTTTAACAGGGGCGTGTAGACTTTTTATATTCACTATATATATATATATATATATATATATATATATATATATATATATATATATATATATATATATATTTATATATATATATGTATATATATATTGGAAGGGTTTGTTTGTTACATATATATTCATTTAATATAATACATTATCTCTGGTGGTGATATCACTCCCCAGTAGTCTCCCCCTCACCTCTTCATCTCTTTGACGGGTCTCAGATAATCTTGCAAGAAAATCAAAAGTACACATGTGTTTATGTGAGTATTCCGTAAGTCAGAAAGTACCAGGTACACTTACAGATAGAACATCCTCTGCATATAGACATTTTCTGTTCATATTTCATGGCATTGCATTGGCAACTTCAGGCAGCCTGCTGCCCCCTGAAAATGTGTTGGCCTAGACCTGGGCCTTGTGGTCCTAGGCTAAAACACACCCATAATCTAAAGTCTATAACAGATTTTACACGTTGCTACAAGCATACATACATACAAGCATAGCTTTGAAACAGTGGGGTTGATTTCTCCTAACCACTGCTTACAAAGCATAGAATACATCAGTACATCTTTTCATTGGGTAAATATAGTGAAACTATTTTGATGTTGACTGGTGCTTCAAATATAATATCTAAAACATATTGAAGATGCCAGATCTTAGTAAATTTGCTCCATAATATGACATGGACCTGGAGACATTTTCCTGGAGTACATATACCCTATTCTTTTTTAATCCATGATAGAAATTTCGCGTACCATATCCCTTAATTTTAGTGATGGCCTACTCCCATAAAACAAGCAGTCAGTTACAATGTCTCTAGAAATGATCTTATGTTCATGGGTTATACAGCTGTTAATATTGTTTATTATATCATTCACAATTTTTTTTTTTAACAAACTACTGTATTCCTTTAAAGGAGCACTGTAGTTCAAGAAAAAAGGCACTAGTTTGTGAAGTGTGTTAGTGAAAATAAAGATTTTTAGAAAATCCTTATGAATAGAAAAATATATTTTGTATTTGTTATGTCACATCTCAAGAGCTGGATCATAAGGGTTTATTTTTTTATCTATCAGTGGAAGCAAGAGTGGTGGAAGATTAACATTAAGAAATCACAAAGCTTTGTTAAATAATTGGATCACATTCAAATAAACACCACACCCAGACACAGAAGCTTTTCAGAAATGTACACATAGCTGTCTCACTCACATTTTCCTCCAAAGTGTCATGGATGCCTCCAGAGTTCAGCAGAGACATCAATATTTATTTTTATTTCTAATATAATATTACTTTTATGATGTTTCCCTGCTTAATTATGCGCTTAATCAGACTCAAAGTTTTCAAACATATATATTTAATTCCATTGTACATTGGCTTTAGAATGGATAAAACATGGTTTATGAAGTCCTGACTTGGACCCAGGTCCACTTGCTGACTAAAACGTGGCATTGTCCATTATGATGTATGGCAGCTACTTGTTTAATCTGTGTACATTACATTATCTTATAATCAATATCTAAACTGATGTTGATGTAATTTGGTGTAAATAGCTTAACATACCTATGGTGGCCATGTGTATCTTTATGTTAATCCTAATGAGGTATGAGCCCCTTCTGCAGTGAAAGGAGGTAATGTGTCTTCCTCTGTCTAGACAAGCAAATCTGTTCTCCCCCTGAATGACACAGGCTTATCTTGTTAAAGTAAATCTTTAAAACTCATTTTATGATGAGTCTTTGTATGTTTACTGAAATTGATAGCTGAATCCTGTCTCCCATTAAGAATACTGAACAATTTTTTTACTTTAGACAAATTGCATTTGTATCTTATATCTAACAAATTAGAGAAATCTATTTGTACTCAAATTAAAATATCCTGTCTTTTCACACAAATTTTGCCTTTGAAGATATAAAAATCTCTAGCGGTGTCTACTTCATGGCTGACAATATGAATGAATGGCTGTAAAATAAAGGCTCCTGCAAAAAGCAGTAAAACTATTTATTGTCACTATATGACTCATTGGTCCCTTCGTAAATTGTTAAAATTGGACCAGCCTTTCAGTGCTGGACGATAGGAAAACAGCCCCAGGCGTGGAACCAGTGTCTAAATTAATCATATTGGACGTAGAGGAGTGAACAAAAATGTGAAGAGAATACATTCTTTTTTTTAAATACATTTATTTCAGATTAACACAATCCATTCAATTTATTGGCAGTTCTATTTGGCAGATAGCACATTAAATACTACTATCTTGCTTTTTTTTATTCACATACATTTTATTTAATTAATTACATCACAAACTTATACTGTTACACTCTAAACTATAAACCTTTTCCTACTAAATCAATCACAACAAAATCACTGTCTCCATTTCATTAAAAGTCTGGTATTACAGTGTCCAACTTGGTGACACTATGGACCTCACCATGCCAGGCACATCGTGTATCTAGTTGTGCTTATACATAGGGTTATCTTGGCAAATATATTGGAGAGGGTTGCCAGTTCCTTCTCCGGTGGACCGTGATTTGTCTGACCCCTCTGTTATGACTTGCCAATCTTGGGTAACCCATGGTTTAGCTCACATCTTTATTGAAGCCCTTTCACCATGACAAGGTAGCAATCCAGAAGGGGACTGTGTACTAAATGTACTAAAAGATGAGGTGCTGGAGAAAATCTCTATTCCTATGGCATACTAAGATATGTTAAATAATGGAAAAATATGTTTGAAGCCTTTGATTCCGACTGAAAGCATACTTAGGGAGGAAAAAGTCATACAGATTTTTTGTAAAAAAATAATAATTTGTTTCCTCTGCTGGACTCTGGGTGAATCCATAATATGTAGGTGGAAGCTGTGGTTGCATCTATTGATGCAATGTCCTACTTCTGGACCAGAAGTAGGACGTTTAAATCTTATTAACTTACGGAATCTTCTCTGTCCCATTATTTCCCACCTCTCCCTCCACTGATAGATAAAACACAAATATTCAGCTCTGATGTAACAAAAACCAAATTGATTCTTTAGTGTCATCAAACATTCAAATTTTCCCAAAAAATGTTTTTATATCCATGGCTGCAATATTCTTAGTTTGGCAGATACTTGACAAACAAGTGCGTTTTTTCTTCAACTACAGTGGTCGTTTAAAAATATTTAATTATTATATGCAGAGACTGTATGACATTTTTTACAAAGGCTATAATAAAACATGTTTTAGTATTAAAATAAACAGCATGCAATTTGTTTTAAAAGTACTGATCAAAAATGTATTTTCTTATTATAGTATAGTAAACTCATTTCTATATTTATATTAATATATGTTATTAGAATTATTACTATTAAGT
Organism: Discoglossus pictus; assembly: GCA_027410445.1. Classification (NCBI taxonomy): domain Eukaryota; kingdom Metazoa; phylum Chordata; class Amphibia; order Anura; family Alytidae; genus Discoglossus; species Discoglossus pictus. The sequence goes on along the minus strand of CM050166.1, from coordinate 282,259,120 downwards.
TTATATTAGGATTACTATAATTAATTGTATATTAAAGAATATTATAATTATTTTTTATTTCAATGTTTTAAAACATTGTCTTCACAAACATGGCAGAAACAAATGCACGTGGCATCTGAAATTTTACACATCAACAACATTATTTTTTTAACTTTATTTAAAGAACTCCAATAACTGAAAAAAATGCCTTTTTGTATTGTGTAAGGGGTCGTCTACATAAGTGTAGCAGTTCCAGATAATATAGTATTATCAGATGTTAATGCATACAAAGTAGAAAAATGCAGAAAATTTACAATACACTAATTTCTTATATTTTTTCATATGTTGTAGTCTTTTTTTTTGGTTTATCCCCAAATTTTCTTGGAAGCTGCACAATTAGTTTTGCATTATTAGAGAATGTGTGCAAAGTAGCGCTATTATTGTTTTTCGTGTTACTTAATACCTTGGCTTCAAGCAGTTACTGAACAATGTTTACTTTCTATCACCTTATACATTCACAAACAAGTCTAGATAAACTGGCCCAAGTGAAGAAATAATGCCATCTGAATGCAGATGTTTATAGAACATAGTCTACAACAAAATGTAGAACAATGGTAGCATGTGACTAGAATCGCCCTCAGGAGGGTGTAGGGGGTACTGGTGTTCGGGGCCTCATAAAAAGGGGGCCCTGCAGACCCCTGAGTTGTTTCGTGAATGCTTAACTAATCTCAGTAACTGCACATATTTGCTTAGGTTACATCTCTATATTGAAATGGGCTACCAGTTGGTTGTTCAAGCTGTTAATTTATAAAGATTTGATGATAACAGCTTGGGGATTATTTAAAATGTATTTTAATTGCATTTACATTCTACTAATTAGGGATTCTAGTTTTGCCATCATATGGTCCATTGGTGTCACATACTGGTCCCATCATGTTTCACATCATGCAATTAAGATGTTCTATATACAAAACAGCTACAGTACATGGAAAGTTTATTAAAAACCCATAATGTAGGTAAAACAATAAAATGAAAAACACTTTGACTTCAAACAGCAGGGCCAGTTCTGGATTTGTATGTCCCTTGCTAGAAGATACCTATGGAGCTCCACTCTCTAGCCTTCTCTGGATTGTGCAGCAAGTGAAGAGCAGTCTCTGAAACCACATACAGGTATCAAGACTCCATAGAAAAGTCAGCTCAATGTGCCCTGCTTGGTAACAATCCTTCCTCCGTTTGCTATGCAGATTTTTCCTATAAAAAGGACTTTAAAGGGGGGCAAGCAGCATGAGATACCCAACCCAAAGAATGTCACTGGCATGCAGTTCAGTGGAATACTTTCCCCCCAGAATTAATCAGTATGGAGTGCTTTCACGGCAGCTAAGAATTTTAACATTAAATTCTGGTTCATAAGAGCACTTATATCTCAGTCCTACTGAACAACATATATTGTGAAAATACATCCTATATAAAGTTGTTTGCATGTTTTTGTGTCACATTTTTCATTTTTTAAAGTGAAAAAAATCTATGTTTGAAAACTTTGAGTAATAATTAAGTTGGGGCCTAATTAAGTTACAAGAACATACATTTTGAAGCTTTTACTGGACCTTGAATGTATCCATGATGCATTGGGGAGGACTTGTATGCAAGAGGGGCATTTACATTTCTGGAAAGCTGCAGTTGCATTTACTGCTTTTGGGCCTATTAGTGGACAGGGGTGTGGTGTCAATTTCAGCCCGATCGAGTAATCTAAAAAATACTTCATACTTCTCCATTTTGCCTCCTCGCCAGTCCTTCTCCCCAATGAAACACACCTTCATGATCCAGCTCTCCGGATGTGATGTTACAAACACAAAATGGATTCCTTTGCTCATAAATTTATTTTTTTCTAAAAAATGTTCTAATGCTACTGGCTTACACAGCTGCTAATGTTGTTTGTTTACTTCACAAACAAGTATCTTTTTTTTTAAGTACGATGATCCTTTAATCCACTTCATAATCTGCCTCATTAAATATATTTACCTACATTAGAATTCAAATGAATATTAGAGTGATAATGCTCTTTCTTCTTGACTATGTCTTGGATATTATTTTTATTACAATGTGTTTGCATGTATATGTAAGAAAAAATATGTGTCAGGTTGACCTTCAATTTATTCTTACCATTACTTTTTTGCCTTGTGTGATTTTGGTAAAATGTAAATCAGTGCCACTGATCTATAGCATTAAAAGTACCCTAAGACATATTGTTTTAGTACCATGTGAGTCAGACTTTGCAGATGATTCATTATCTTCTACAATAAAGCAAATGCTAACAATGAATTTCACGGGTTGGCCCTGGCAAATTTGGAAACTATAGAAATGCTATTGTAAAGTTTAAATTAAACACAGCCATGTTAAATTGACAAGATTGAGCATGTGCAGAGCACAGCGAATAATTAGCCTTAGTAACCTTGTGCCATCAGTCTTATCAATTCCATATGCCTTCACACGAAAACAATAGAGCTGAAATTATTTTCAATCTCAAATTAGAAATGAAGAGTGAGGTAGCCGTGAGTGTCCAGTAATCCAGATGAATAATCAGAGTATTGCAGTATATAGTGATACCTTGGACAAACATACTCATAAATATTATGACTAGCTTTTGAGAGTGGACCTCTCTTTGTCAAGTAAGGAGCAGCACTTGAAAAAGAGAGGTCCACTCTTGAAAGCTAGTCATAATATGTATGAATATGTGTGTCCAAGGTATCACTAAATACTGCAATACTCTGATTATATATCAAATTAGAAAGAGATAAAAAAAATGTGAGCTTCAAAAATTATGCTATTTTAACAGATGATAAAGTACTTCTTAGTATCTTTAATGAATTACTGTAAAGCCCTAATTAGGAATTAATCATTCATAAAAGTAATACTCGATGATAAAAAAAACTTTCTTTCAAAGTTCCGACTCAAGTTCAGACCCAGCTGCTGCTCGTATCTGTCCACTATATGATCAAAGAGGGGAGATGGCTTTGCTAAATTTTCAGACACTCTGGCCCCTATTCAATTGCTTGAAATTTGCTACAGTTACAGATCGATTCAATTGATCAAGCCCGCAGCTACCTGGCCGAAAGCCTAAAACATAAACCATGCACGCATAAGTAGCATTTCAGAGAGTGATCAATTAAGCAAGCCTGTAACTACCAATTTAGAAACAGCCAATAGTAAATGAGACCGTCATCATGACATCAGTAAAACATGGAGGTTAAACATCAATGAATTAGCATTTAGAAGTCTGATATGTGATTGGGCTCGCAATCCGTCAATGTACAAAAGAATAAAAATGAATGAAGGAAATGTTCATGTGGGTGGCCTGATATGTATTAACTCCTTGATTACCAAGATTGATATAACACGGAAATGAGACATAAAAAACATTTTTATTGCAGATTTGCGAGCTTGAGACTGTTGTACAATTAATTCTAATGTCTTTCATCAGTTTTTAATTTTATTCATGATCAATGCATAATTAAAATAACTAATCTTTCTTGCAAATATATAGTTTTTTTATAAACATACTCATATTGCACAGTATAGGGGCTCCCATTCCCCCCTCACATTCTATATGAATTGAGATTGCAGTAGAATATACAACTATTGGGGTGGAGTCATCCACGTAGCTGCGCAGGGATATCATCTATTTATTTAAACAAGTTGGAGGGATGTCAGTCAGCGAGAACTTAAAAGCCAAAATGGCAGCTTTTTTACTGAGCAATTTGAGTGGCAAAATAAAGCAAATAAGCCCAAATATTCAATTTATTTCACCAAAATTTTTATAGAAAGTAAAGAGATTCATTATGATTCAAAGTAAAATGTAATCTTTTCAAATAAAATACATTTTTGAGATAGATCTTGCCTTTAATGCTGATATACCCATTTTTCACATCTTTCCCAAAGATGTCACGATAGAAACAAAAGCTCTTTTGGTACAGATTTTCATGGCAGCTAAAACCTCTATTGCCTCATATTGGAAACAAGAAAAAGTTCCCACTTGGTCGTAAATTTTGGTAAAAATTAGCAAAACTCGTCTCCTAGAAATAAATATTAAGGAAACAGGGATTTCCCAACTTCCTCTCAAAAAGTGGATAATATGGGATCAAACGTATACTTAATAACAATATATATCTTTCCGGAGTGTTACACCATAGCTCTCGCCCTCCCTCTTCCTTATCCGGCAAATTCTTTCTTTATTCTTTTCCATTCTCTCTCGTTTTCTTTATGTATCATATGTCTTATTTCATTGGAGTTTGTATATCATTGTTTTTTTTTAGCCTAACTTATACACCAACTAAGTTTAACTAAGATAAACCTATGTGTAATAATATGGCTATATAAATTGATGAACCTGTTACAAGCTTTAGCGACAGCTCTTCAAGCATTAATTATTGTATGGTGGTGTTCTGTTTTTTTTTTTTCCAAAGGAAACAATATAATGTATTGACTATTGTATTTTTATTGTATACTTGATATTGTTAAACTTTCTTAACATGGCTTTACAAATAGGTTTTATTTTGCTATGATGTAAGAAACTTCAATGAATAAAAAAAAAATTTAAGTGTAATTTCCAGACTCTGTGGTCCTTTAAGTCTCATGAACATCCCAGTCATTCATTTATAACACTACCTTCTACTGCCTACAAGGCCATAGGGTTGAAGAGTTTTTACTTCTCGATTACTCATATATTGTTTCAACCTATTGCCATCTGAGAAATTACCTATTAACAATTAATTTGTACAGATCTGTACTTATTAAAACAATTTCTTTGACCCTTTAACACATTAAGTTTTTTACATTATTTGAATCCTTTAAAATTACATAAGTGTTCCATAATTAAACTCTAAAATCTAAAGTAAACATTACATTGAAGGCACCAGTGAGCGAGATACTAAAATGACTTCAGAAATGCTCATTTCTTTAGATGAAGAAAAATATTCAGTACTATAAAAGGAATATGGCTTTACTCTCTTTGTTTAAAAATAATAGAAGTGCTAACTAATACTTTAAGAGGATTTATATGAAAAGCAGCTTTGTAAACCTCAATCTGTATAACCATTTTTACAATCTATACAGGGCTTTATAAAAGTGCTTTAACACATTATGAAAGGTGTTTAATGTATTGACCTTTCATAACTTGGAAAGCTTACAAACTTTAAATTTGGAAAATACCAATGAGCAGTAAGTCCCAGTTTAAAATTAGAATGTGTCCTTTTTTAAAATTATAAGAACATGTGAAATAATTTTTCCATGAAAGTTATTTTTTACTGAAGATTTTGCTGTGTATGATTATGCCACAAAAAAGTAGTTTAACTGCTGGCTTACCACTAATGCCAGTGTTCATTACACAATTAACTACAATTATAGTGAACTCTTACTCAGAGATGAGACCAGAAGATGGAAGATGCTATAGAGATCTGCCAAAAGAGATAAGTATATACTTCTCCAGTAATTTGTTTACATCTGTAATAAAATTCAGGATACTGTATGGCACTGTGATACAAGTTTCTTTGGTATACTGAAGTTAGTCATGGTGTTTATTTTGCTTTCTTCAAAGGGATTATAGACTGACTCAGTCTTGCTGGAATTTTAACCATGAATAATAAATAGTACATATACTACATGTGATCTAGACAAGTCTTGTAGTGAACAAGGTTTATTTACTCTAATAAGCCAAACTGGGACAAAAAAAAAAGTATAGGGAAATTGGTGTCAAATTATAGCCTAGGAATCCGAGTTATGATGGCACCCAAATCATATATGCATAGTAAAGATATGTACACACACCTACTTTTTAGTTATGTTTGCAGTCACTACTCGTGTAATGTACAATGCCATCAGATACATGATACACCTTGCTGTGCATCACAATGGCTGAGAAGATCAATGACAAACCTATACACAGCAGAGGAATCAGCACTAAAGCATAATATTTATAGCATGCTGTTTTAAAGAACTTGACTTGATAATGCGAAAAATATTTCGCACAGTTAAAAAATAATAATTACCACTTTTAATTCTCATTCTAATCAGGGCGTAAATCGTCCGCAAGTCTGTGATTCCCTACGATCGGGCTACAGCCCCAGGTAGCGATATGTCTATGCTGCTCTTCAATTGGCCAAGGAGGTCCCCTTTGCCGCCGATCGCAAACCATGCTATCGGGGCTAAGCATTTGCGTGCTTGACAGGATCGCGCCCGCAAGACCGTAACTCGTGTTTCAAGCCCGCAAACTCGGAGAAATGTAAATGTAAATATAAATTCAAGACTGCACTGTAAAGCACTGTAAATTATGGGGTACATTGGGTGACATGAGGATTAAAGGCACAACATTCTCAAGTTGGCACATCGCCACAATACTATACTTGATTTCACGTTTAATTTCCATCCATAGTCCGACGGGCTTGAATAACAAGTTACTTGCTTGGAGGTTATTCAAGCCCGTCGGAAATTAAACGTGAAATCAAGTATTGTATTGTGGCGATGTGCCAGCTTGAGAATGTTGTGTCTTTAATACTCATGTCACCCATTGTGTACCCCATCATTTACAGTGCTGTCTTGAATTTATATTTGCATTTACAGTGCTCCATGTTTGCAGGCTTGAACCAAGAGTTACGGGCTTGGAGGTCATTCAAGCCCATAGGACCGCAAAGGTCTTACTTTCAAAACGTAGCACTTCAAAAGCAAATAAAAAAGCCATCCTGTAATTTTATTAAAAGAGAAAGTGATGTTAGGTCTTAGAATTAATAGCACAACATTCCCCTACTCTCAAATCAGCATAAATAACTACTTTATTTCATGTTACATTTCCGTCATAAAATCCTACGGGCTTCAACCTCCAAGCCCGAGGTTGGATTCAAACGTCCTAGGGGCTTGGAGGTTGAAGTCCGTTGGACTTTATGACGCAAATTTTACATGAAATAAACTATTTTTTATTAGAGAGTATGGGAATGTTGTGCTATTAATTCTAAGCCCTAAAATCACTTTCACATCTAATAAAAGTACAGAATGTGTTTTTTATTTGCTTAATTGGTGCTACGTAAGAGCGTTGCGGGACCTCTTTGGTATAAGTAAGCTACGGTTCGATTTTAGCGATTTACGGGCTTGACAGAAGGGTGATCATAGCAATTGAATAGTGAATTGGCCTTTCTTGCATCCGCAACTCTCGCAGCCGCGCAAGGTCAAAGACTTTGATGGAAGTAAGCTGCGATTGAGCAAATCGCAAGGGAACGCAGCTCGACGCTCATAACCCAATCCAAGCCTGCAAATTGAATAGCTAAGTAGCTTGCGGCCTCCCCTTGTGGCTACTTATGCCAAAAACGTAGCATTAGAATGAGACCCCTTGTTTGTAAAAGGATTAGAAACCAGGGACTAGTTTGAGGAACACTGGACACATAAGAACTATATTCATTTATGTTAACATATGTCCTATTTCAATTAGCTCCTTAACAACAGAACTGAATTAAATAATAACGATCCATAGTAATATAGGTGACTAATGGTTTAGATAAGCTGGCTGGTGGTTAACTGTATTATTCATAAGCTCATGCTAGAGAGACATGTGTACGGTTTTTGTCACATCTGTAAATTTTGTTGTTTTGTTACATATTTTACAAGCATGTGGAACAGCATTTTCTGTTAGCCAAAGTGCTTAGTGCAGGGGTGAGATGGAAACAGGGGCAACTTGGCTTTCTGGTGTACGTCCAATACGCGCCGAAGCATGCGCAAACCCACATGATCGCGCCAGAAAATAGTGCTCCTGACATCTGCGCTCTCACTCTCCCTGTCACTACCCTGGGGTCAGCCCTCTCCCCTGCACGTCACTTTCATGCCCAACAACCTGATACACTAGATCAGTGACATAAAAGTTTCCCTCCCAACAACACCAGGATACTGTTCTAACTGTGAGCTCCATACAAACATATGAAAGCACTGCCTTACATTGATCTCTCCAAGCAAGATGACCATTACACACATGCAACTAAACAGGGACCTCTACAATCATCCTAAAGCTATAACATGTTCCTGAACTCACAGTGACGACTCCCATATATACAACTGGATGCTGATCATCTAGTGAACCCCACTCAGTGACAGAGACACAATGACCCCACATAACCAGCACATCACTGACCATAGGTTGATCATTAAATATATCAGGGCACTCATGACTTCCTCCAACACAAGACATTGTCTGTGTCTTACAGCTGACATGAATGGAGTCACAGTGAGGGGCGTTCATTGTGGTTTGTTAAGGGATCTATATTAAGACAATATCTTGTGTGGGAGGGAGTGCGCATGCGTCGGAGTGTACTGGACGTGCTCCAGAAAGTGGTGCTACCGGAAACAGGAGATATACTCGTGTTGTACAACTGTTGAATGTTTGAGTGTGTCTACAAGAGACAATGACCCAGGGCTATTAGGGTGGTACATCTGGTGAGGATGACTATGGGAAAATAAGAACCCATGGTACTACATTCTTCTTCTGTACTTACCAGTTTTAGTAAGTTTGCTTGTACAAATCTGTAGCTCTGTATAATTATTTGTGGTTATGGAAGTGTTGTGTTTGTGTTTCTGATTAGTTACTAAAGTTTGCAGTGTCTGCCTGTGTTTGTATAATTGTCATGTGGTGTGATGTGTGTACTTTTGCAGATTAACAAGGATGATTCTATTGTTTTTACATGTGATTCACAGCTTGCAGTAAACAAAACAGAAGATTTACACTTTACAATCGATGGATGTCAACAGGTGGCACCGGGGGCCTCATCTAGTCATCAGGCACTTACCATGCACCACCCAGTTGGTGCACTAGAGCTGAACGACATGTCCTTCTTCAACAATGTATAGTCTATTTTATCTTGCCACAAATCACTTTCCATTGCAATACATAACACAAATCCTCATTACCTCTCCCACGGTGATTTTGCCATTTCTGCTACCAGTAAGCAAAAAGGTAAACCCCATTGTGTGATGACTCAGATGCCACAAATGTGGCCCTTCATGTGAAACAGGTTGCCTGTCACTGCTTTACATAATAATATTTACTATGCATGTATTAGTTTTTTTGCAGTACATGTATTTGAGACCCTGTAGTAAGATGAGTGTATACTAGTGTAGGTGGGATTGTATATCAATATGTCTATGTATATACATTTTGGAATAAAAAAAAATAGTTTAGAGGCATAAACTTTAATACAGGATTTAACATACTGTACATATGTTCCCAGACCCTGCCTATCTGTATTATTTGTCGCAGCTCTCAGTGAGTCATGGAGTTCCCTAGTAATATATGATCTTTCATGCTGATTATTCTGGTCAACTCTCAAAGGTCAAAACAGAAAGTTGCTTTGCTGCCAATGAACAGACATGCCCCACTGATTTAGGGAGGGACAGTAGGAGGTCTTGTAAAAAAATACAAATAAAATATTATGTTGCATGTTAGTTTTTTTTGCCACTACATTTATTACATAAACAACTGTAAAGTGACCATTTTGACCTATATCAAGCCTTGTAACACATTTGGGACATTTTCTGTGTATCTTTATTTCAAATGAACATGAGATGTAAATGGAGACAAATGAACTCATTTTGATGTCTTAAAATATACTTTTTCTGCAAAAGGCAATACAGTGCTGCAACCCATTGCTTTTCTCCATCCTCCAAAAGTCTTCTAAACGCATGTAAAGGATCATTGCAGTTGCACATGCTTATTAAAGGCATATTTAAGTTTCATGGATTAAGAATGCATCTGATAGAGGAGAATTAGTAGTGTATGAAAACTTTTTTTTTGCATGAAAAAATCCCAAAATAAACATTAATAAACTTAGGATTTATCAACATTTCTTTTTCTATTTTATTTTCTGAATTTGAGAGTAAATTCTCCTTTAAAAAACCCAGACTAAATTAGCAGAAAATGCAAACATTGTTTTGGCCAATCAGAGGAAGCTGTAACATTGTAGCAAAGTATGAGAATCCTGTCTCTGTAGCAAAGCATCATAATATTTGTAGTCGGGCACATATCCATTTAAGAAGGTACTAATATGTCTTTCTCCCTCAGCAGCACATTCCACCTCAAGTCTCTGCCGCTCATTTCAATTCTCACATTCAATCTGCAGTTTATTCTAAATCAATATCTTCAGCAGATTCTCACAGTCTCAGTTTATTTGAAAGCAGTGTCTTTAACAGATTCTCAGAGTGTCTGCAGCTCATTCCATCGCAGTCCCTGCAGCAAGGCTAACATAGAGTTTACAAATAAAATACAATCATACTGATATTACAAGCACTGGCTGAAGTGTGGGTGCAGCCTTGGTTACTTCCCTGCACCTTCTACCATTTCTGCTGGAAGTCAATTCTATGTATCAACTGCTGCTGCAGTTTGTTTTCCTCTCTCTCTCTCTTTCTTTCTCTCGTCCATTCTGTGACGCCACCAAAATGTAACTGGATACAGCAAGCACAGAGCACTACACAGCCCTTATGTGAGTAACAAACAGGTTCAAATCCGTACTTGAATTCTGTGTTTGTATAGGCTAATACGGGTTGCCAACGTGGACAGCTGGGGGTGTGGAAATCAAGATTTCAGTTTAATGCAATTACATTTGTAAGTATATTGAACTTTTCAATTTAATATTTTTCTGTTAATCAGTGTCTATTAGATGAGAAACATTTAAAACCAGGGAAACTTGCATATACCTTTAAGTATGTAACAAAACAGCAACAGTGGCGGCTATAAAAGATAGGAATATAAAGGGACCTTTAGAGAACAAATATTTAGATGACTGATTGTGTCACAGGAAACTCCATCTTAGACTGTCTATAGTTTGAGGGGCAATGTTATCTGATGGCACCTTACTCTGCCATTGAGTTCTGTCAGTTGTGCTATTTGGAGACAATGGGCCCTATTCTATTGCCCAATTTGTAAATTTATACACACTTAAAACTGCTCTTAATCTTGCTATTAGCTAATCACAGCCTGATTACAAGTTCCCTACGTGCCAACCAAAGATGCAAATTTGGCCTTAGAACTCCATTGGTTTTAGCATAGCTCGAACATTACGAGCTCTAAATAATTAAAGTTACACAAAATCGATATTCTATTAGACCTGTAGCTCTAGCTCGCAAATAAAGTCAGACCCACAACTGAAAAAAATATCAAGTTTCTGTCAAAAATATTACAAGTACTAAATAGGACTCGCAAGGGCTTTTTCAAACACTTATTAGGGCTGTAACACCAAGGAACCACACAATATTGTACTTTAAAAACATGCAGCCTCATTCAATTGATTTTGAGATCAGGGCTCGCAAATGGAGGTCGCAAGTTACTTTGCTATTCAATTGCCTTCCGTTTGCGGGCTCCGATTGGGTTACTTGCTGTGAGCTGCGATCCATTGCAATTCTTAGAATCGCAACTTACTTCCCTCCAAGCCTTTGATCTTTCACGATTCGCTATTCAATAGCTCCGATTTTCCCTTGCGAATCACTCCGTCAAGCCCGCAAATTGCCAAAATTGAACCACAGGTTACTGGGACCAAGGAGGTCTCGCAAAGGGCTTACTTACAAATGGGAGCACTTTAAAATCAAATATAAAATCAATACAGCATTGTAAATGATGGGGTACACAATGGGTGACATTAGAATTAAAAGCACATTATCAAGCTCGCACATCGCCAAAATAAAATACTTTATTTCATATTTAAAGTCTGTCCAAAGTCCTACGGGCTTCAACCTCCTAGCCCGTAGGACTTATGAAAAAATGGAGGTTGGATTCCAAAGTCCTACAGGTTTGAATTACGAGTTACGGGCTTGGAGGTCATTCAAGCCTGTAGACGTTTGGATGGATGGAGTTACGGCCCCGAACTGAATGAGGCTGATGGGAAGGCATGGAAACACATTAGAAATAAGGGAACTCAATGGGTTAATGCATATCATCATACCCACATGGACTAAATCAGATGACCTAATGCATTTGAGTGCTAGATTGCTTGATTGCAAGCCGATTGGCAAATATTACTTAATGACACTAATTGATTTGTAGCCTCCGATTACTTTTTGCATCTTTATTTGTGATAGTTTGCATTTTCTGGTGGATTTTTTTTATTGTACAGTATGTTTGAGGGAGATACATTTAAGGACTTAGTGCACATGTGCAAATGTGTACATAGTTGCAATGATCTCTTACCAGTGGCGGCTGGTGACTTTTCAAGTTGGAGGGGCGACAGGGCGAAACATAGCCACTCCCCCTTTTTCAAACCACACCCATTTTTATAACTCCTCCCCTGACGTCATAATGACCTTTATAAGCCCCGCCCAATGACCTTATGCTTGTAAAGCCCATTGAAATACATGATCTGCAATGCAGAAATGTCAAGAAGTAAAGTAACAATGTGTTAAATTCATTGGTATACAATATAGATTGAAAAAACTCATGTGACAAGACTACAGCAATATCATAATTGCACCTATACGTATTAACAGAAAAATTAAAGGAGTGACACCTACCTTTAGTCGGCTCTTCTTCTCAGGGTATTCACGTTCATTAAGTTGACCAATGAGTAGAAACAAATCTGCAGCCACATAGGGTTTGCACCTGGGGTTGAAAGAAAACAAGCAAATCAATCATACCATTCAAGAACAAAACCATACTTAAAAAACATTAAACGACCAAGGGGAACCATATAGGCCCCAAACATACCTTAGAAGACCAAGTGTGACTATATAGGCCCCAAACATACCTTAGAAGACCAAGTGTGACTATATAGGCCCCAAACATACCTTAGAAGACCAAGTGTGACTATATAGGCCCCAAACATACCTTAGAAGACCAAGTGTGACTATAGGCCCCAAACATACCTTAGAAGACCAAGTGTGACTATATAGGCCCCAAACATACCTTAGAAGACCAAGTGTGACTATATAAGCCCCAAACATACCTTAGAAGACCAAGTGTGACCATAGGCCCCAAACATACCTTAGAAGACCAAGTGGGACCATATAGGCCTCAAACATACCTTAGAAGACCAAGTGTGACCATAGGCCCCAAACATACCTTAGAAGACCAAGTGTGACCATAGGCCCCAAACATACCTTAGAAGACCAAGTGGAACTATATAGGCCCCAAACATACCTTAGAAGACCAAGTGGGACCATATAGGCCTCAAACATACCTTAGAAGACCAAGTGTGACCATAGGCCCCAAACATACCTTAGAAGACCAAGTGTGACCATAGGCCCCAAACATACCTTAGAAGACCAAGTGGGACCATATAGGCCTCAAACATACCTTAGAAGACCAATCAGCACTGCATAGGCCCAAACCAGTGGATCTTGGGATTCAAGAAAACAACAACATTTCACTTCTGTTTAGACCACACAATAATCAATGTCAAACAAACACGTTGAATTAGCATATGGATAACCATATGAGCAGTAACGCCACGCCAAGGCTTCAACAATTGTTACTGACCATTCACACACCTTTCATAGCTCCTTCAATATGCACACCCACACACCATTCATACTTTACTTACCACTAGTTATTTTTGGTAGTGAGGTGGTGCCATTTCTGAGAACTTTACGTACCCTTGAAGGTGCCTCCAATCCCTTTAAACCAATGCATTTAACCGCTACAGGGCCATGGTGCTTTTTAATTACTTTTTTGATCCTCTTCAATGTGGAGAAGCATCTTTCTGGTTCTTTAGTAGTCTTCGTTGTTGTAAGCAGGACTCCTTATAGCTTCACTCACTCTGTTAAATTATGTAGATTAAATTGATGCTAAAGTTGCTGCAGAGCAACAGCACTTGTACAGACATGGAATTCTTGCTTCCTGTACACAAGTGACAGCTACCCTTGGAAGTGCCTCCAATTCCTTCAAACCACGCCAAGGCTTCAACAATTGTTACTGACCATGCACACACCTTTCATAGCTCCTTCCATATGCACACCCACACACCGTTCATACTTTACTTACCACTAGTTATGTTTGGTAGTGTGAGGTGGTGCTGCTTAACGCAGTTTATCTTTGCACACCTTGGGGGTATGCATTCTTCTTTGCTTCAATCACTTGTATTTTAATTTTGCACGGCGATCTTTCAAAGAACAAAACTTCTCAATGGTTTTTTCATTGAAGTGTGGGATCTCGGAAATCAGTTGCTTTTCCATTGAGAGCATCGCCAATGCATTCAACCGCTCCAGGGACATGGTGCTTCTTAAAAAGGTTTTTATCCTCTTCAATGTTGAGAAGCATCTTTCTGATTCTGCAGTAGTCATTGGTGTTGTAATCAGGATTCTTAATAATTTTACTGTCTCTGTGAAATCATTCTGCAGATTAAATTGATGGAAAAGTTTGTGCAGAGCAACAGCACTTGTACAAGTATGAAACTCTGTCTTCCCATACAGAAGTGACAGCTCAGTGCGTAATTGTTCCTTCTTCAGTATTGGATATGCTTGCACGGTGTCTTCCAGAGCTTGGGTTGGAAAGCAAGTGCCATGGGTTTTATACAAGTCACTTTGAACAAGTTTGGCACTGACTAGGTGATTTGAAAATGAAAATCGTTCTTTTGCATGAACCACCACTATGTCACATACCTCTCTTGAAAGTTGTCTCAAGGTTGAGATCTCCGCACTCCGTCTGTTGACTGTTAGATCGCTTGGCAAACTTGCTTCTATCTCTTCCACAGAATTCCGGATTTTCTGGATGCTGGCGACAAAGTCTTCTGTGACTTTTTTGATATAAACAGTATCCGTGTCTCGCTTCTGAAGCTGACTATAGAGGATGTCTACATGTGGCATTATTAAATGAAATAATTTAAGGAAGTAAAGGAACTCCCTGTCTTCCAGCATTCCAATGAAACCTGCGGCTTCCCGTATAGATGTTGGATCAAAGTTTAGACATGCCTCAATTGTCTGGAAACACTCAAGTAGCGCATCTCTGTTCTCGTAGATCACGTTCACGGTCCTAACGTTGAAGTTCCATCGTGTCGGTGCACCTCTTGGAAGTCTTCTACCAACTACCTCAACCAGAACTCCAGTCCTTTTTGGAGAGCGTGAAAAAAAAGATGGTATGCCGCCTATGTTTGAAAAAAAAACTCTAACTCTTCCAATCCTTGAAACTGCTTTCTCCATTATTAGGTTCAGTTGGTGAGCATAGCAATGGACGTAGTGTGCGTTCGGGTACACGTCTTTTATTTTTCTTTGAACTCCTCCTTGATCTCCACGCATCACACTGGCACCATCATAGCTTTGAGCTATGAGTTTCTTCTTGTCTTCTGGCTCTGGGAGAACAGTATTCAGTGTTTCCAGCACAACAGCAGCAATGGAGTCTGCATCCGTTGATTTCATTTCCGTGAAGCCATCAAATCTTTCCACCACTTGATGCTTCTTGTCAATGTAGCGATAGACTACAACTCACTGTGTCCTAGCGGAAATATCGGTTGTTTCATCCGCTTGGATTGCCACAAACTGGGCTTCCTTAAGCTCTTGGTGAATCACTTCCTTTATAACTTCATGCATGCAGTCCAGTAGCTCATTCTGCACGGTTTTGGAAGTGCCCTTAAACACAGTTGCAGTCTTCAAATGCTGTTCCATTGCACTATCGATACTGCCAACCAAATCCACCAGGCCTCTAAACACTCCTGGATTTAGCGATGTTTCACTCTCGTCGTGTCCTCTTAATGCCAGTTCAAAGGCGCCACAAAAGCGAACACAATCAATTATCTTCGAAAGGATGTACCGGTTCTTAGCCACTTCTTCGTTGTGTTTTTGAATGCTGACTTGGTATCCTTGGTCCAGTTGAACAGCAATGTTCGCCTGTCCAAGCATCTCAAACTTGATCCTGTTATCCAAGTGAGCTTTAGAACTTTTGTGTTTTGCCAATTTGTCAGCTAGATGTTTGACGTCAGTCACTCCAGTTTTGGTCCAAGCAGCGTCACCACCAAATAGGATGCATGGGAAACAATATAAGGACTTCCTAGAAACGCTTCCAGAAAGCCAGTCGTTCTTCTTGTACCATTCAGTATTGAAATTACGGACATATTGCTTCCCTCTATCTCTTGCGATTTGCTGCAGATTTATCTCTGGTTGGTCAGCTCCTAACCGTTTTACTTCCACCTTCTCCTCATAGGTTAGGGTGGCGAAAGGCTTCACAAGTAGAGAGTCAATAGTATTAATTTCTGATATTGATACCAATAAAAGAAAGAGATCACGGTATATTAATTTATATTATGTCACAAAATTACTTAAAAATAACAGTGTGTTGATTTCATTGGTATACATTACAGATTGCAAACCCTCATGTGACAAGACTACATCACCATCAAATTTGCACCTATACACATGGACAGAAAATTAAAGGCAATGATACTCACCAACAGTTGACGCTCCTTCTCGGGGTATTCACGTCCAGTAAGTCAACCAACGAGTCCAAAGAAATCTGATTCCACAGATAGTTTGCACCTGGGAAGTTATAGAAAACAAAAAAAAAAACATTAGAACGTTTAAGACCCAAACCGTAACGTTTAAAACCTTAAAAGAGCAAGTGTGACCATATAGGCCCCAACCGTACCTTAAAAACCCTAAATAACAAATTGGGACCATATAGGCCCCAACCGCACCTTAAAAACCCTAAATAACAAATTGGAACCATATAGGCCCCAACCGTACCTTAAAAACCCTAAATAACAAATTGGGACCATATAGGCCCCAACCGCACCTTAAAAACCCTAAATAACAAATTGGGACCATATAGGCCCCAACCGCACCTTAAAAACCCTAAATAACAAATTGGGACCATATAGGCCCCAACCGCACCTTAAAAACCCTAAATAACAAATTGGGACCATATAGGCCCCAACCGCACCTTAAAAACCCTAAATAACAAATTGGGACCATATAGGCCCCAACCGCACCTTAAAAACCCTAAATAACAAATTGGGACCATATAGGCCCCAACCGCACCTTAAAAACCCTAAATAACAAATTGGGACCATATAGGCCCCAACCGTACCTTAAAAACCTTAAATAACATATAGGCCCAAAAAAAAAAAATATATATATATATATATAAATATATATATATATATATATATATATATATATATATATATATATATATATATATATATAAAAATTGATATCAATATATCACAATAAATAAATATATATATATATATATATCAAATTGTTATATATATATATATATATATATATATATATTTATTTATTGTGATATTTTGATATTAATTTTTATATATATATATATATATATATATATATATATATATATAAAAAATTACACATAAATATACATAAACATATACATACAACAATATATATTAATTGATATTTATTATTTGATTAATTGATGTTCTTTATTACATGGTATATTATATTGTTCATGCATTTCTATTACACTTTATTTGTTATACATATTACAGTGCTATTTTTTGGCTATACATGTTACAGGATATTATCCTGTAACATGTATATCACATAAAATAGCCCTGTAATATGTATAATACATACAGGGTCAAACAAGTTCACACTAACCTTTTTTACCCTTACAGGCTTCCATACCTGCTTGCTGATTTGCTAATTTTTTAAAGACTCTCATTGGTTGAAATCGATGTCAATCAAAAATTTCAGCCAATCAGAGTCCTTCAAAAATTAGTATATATAGCAGACCGTGGGAAAAAAACAATTAATCGCGGGAGGGGCTCCTTGTAGGAGGAGCTCTTTTTAGTGTGTTGTTTTTTTTTTTTTAGAGCGTCGGTTTTTTTTTTTGGAGGCCTCTTTCAATGGGCCAGAATGGATGGATGGACAATGGCTTCAATCAAGATTGGATTATTTTTGATCATTGGCTTCAATCAACATGGATTATTTTATTTTTGATCATTGGCTTCAATCAACATGGATTATTTTATTTTTGATCATTGGCTTCAATCAACATGGATTATTTAATTTTTGATCATTGGCTTCAATCAACATGGATTATTTATTTTTCATCATGACTATATCCAGAGAGGACAGAAGGCCAACGCTGGAGGGGTCAATTTTACAGGTAAGTATGTGCTGTTGTTTATTTTATTTTTTATTAATGTTTGTTTAAAGCTGTTTATTTTTGTATACAATGTGTTGTGTTACTAACTGTACTAACAATGTGTGTATGTGCTGTTTATTTTATTTTTTATTAATGTTTGTTTAAAGCTGTTTATTTTTGTATACAATGTGTTGTGTTACTAACTGTACTAACAATGTGTTTGCTTACTGTGTGTTTAATTGTAATAATGTTGTTACTGTATTTTTTTTTTCCCTTCCCTTATTTTTATTTTATCTTTAGAAGTGACATGCACATATACATGCCTGTTACTTCTAAAAATGGAATACAAATAGGGGGGGGGGTAGGTAGTTGGTTAATGGTTCATCCAGGGTGGGGTCGGTCACGGTCAGGCGCCCATCGGTCGCCCATAGGCCACGACCAGGGGTGGCACAGGCCTCATGGGGGTGAACATCCACCCCCATGTGGCCTGGTCAACCCCGCTCACTGCCCGAATACCCGGGGTAGCATAGGCCGCATCGGGGTGGTGCCGGGGGCCCGGTGGTGATCGGGC
Source organism: Discoglossus pictus (assembly GCA_027410445.1). Taxonomy (NCBI): domain Eukaryota; kingdom Metazoa; phylum Chordata; class Amphibia; order Anura; family Alytidae; genus Discoglossus; species Discoglossus pictus. Next base: position 282,240,512 of record CM050166.1, on the reverse strand, counting down.
CTCGGGGGTGGCATAGGGCGGCAACATGGAGGTCATCAGGGGTGGCACAGGCCTCATCAAGGGGGTGATCCGATCACCCCCATGTGGGCCTGTGCCACCCCGCTCACCACCCGACTACCCCGATCCCGTGATCGGTGTAATCCGGTGGTGGCATGATGGCATAGCTAGGCTAGCATAGGGCAGGCCTGATCGGGGGTGGCACAGGCCACATGGGGGTGATGGCTGGGGTCGTCGGTGGTAGTGGGTGGCTGGGTAGGTGGCACTGGCAGGCTAGGCAGGCATAGTGGGGGACTGGGGGTAACTGGTCACCCCTAACTTTTATTAGGGGCTACTAGGGGTTTTGGTTTGGCCAGGGGCAGGGGCAGGTGCCAGGCAGAGGCAGGTGTAGACTTACTGTGTTAGGCAGGCAGAGCAGATGAGTAGATTCAGCCAGGGAGGTCTCTCAGTCTCAGCGTGACCAGGGTCAGGAAACAGAAAGGGGGAAGGGACAGGGAACTGGTGGTTTTATTGACTGTATCAGTCAATCAAAATCAAACTCGAGGCTCTATTTGCTGGCGGGCGCTCAGGGCTAACGGTCTGGGTGGGTTTAGATTGATCACTTAGTAACTGGACAGCCTTCCATCATTGATTGGTCAATGATGGAAGACTGTCATTTATTAATTGATACATTTATGACCGCCCATGCATATCGTCACTGTGATGGTGGGCGGCATGCATTAACGGTCAGTGGGCCAGGCCAGGACTCATTGAAGAGAGAGCAGATGCAGAAGAGTCTAAAGGTTAGTGTACACAGTGTATAACTATTGTAATTTGATCACACAGGGTGCAGGCAGGGGGCGATAGATACACAGCATTAGTTAATGTAGCGCAAGGGTTATTTTAAAGTGACAGTGTCCCTTTTCTAACTTTAATTCATTTTAATACTATTTAGACTTGAAATGATGATGTACACCTTATATTTATTTGTTTTTGGGTTATACTAATACATTGTTGTGTTTTTTTTATTGCAGGGTGAAGAAAATATTTGGGGGGGCGTTTGCCCTGACGCCCCAATGGACGGGCCGCCCCTGTCTCTTACTATTGTATTCTAAGAGGAAGTGTGGCTTTAAATGACTGTTGTAGATTAGTAGATTCTCTAGCTCTGCCACAGCATACAAGCTACCATAATTTCGATTCAAGGCACATAGGGGAGTAGAGATTGAAAGTATACTTACAAGCTGTATCTCCTGAATCTGGAAACCAGCTGTCCACTCTCTCATCCCTCCTTCCACTATTGAATAGATAATAAAAAATACAATAAAAACATTGCCTCCTTTAGGCAGATGCAGTTTCTACTAAAATAAAAATGTTACCTAAAACATATTTTATGTGCATGGCTTACACAGATAGATGGGTAGATATAATCATACATACATATGGAAATCAATAGATACTATAGGTAAATAGATACATACACAGCATCAATTATAGCACCAACATTGATGTATAGTTCTAAATAGAAAAACCACAAGCAGAAAACACACACTTTGGTCTATACTGTGCCGATTGCTTGTTTCAGGGGGTGTAAAAGGATAGACTTTGGTAGGATGGGAAATAAGATTTTGAGTTTTAATGGAATTAAAGACTAGTAAAAGCTTCCAGCAGCCACAACTCTATCTTACCACTAGGTGTGACTTCATTCATTACATGTCTTCATCATGGCTTGCAGACATTGGTGCCAGCCAATATACATACACAGATATCCAACCCAAACTGACATTTGCCAAACTGTGTAAGTATCATTTGACATGCTGTACTGTATCAGTAACAGCATCCAAAGGAACCTTTGAAAGGGTTGACCACACCTATTAGCATGTCTGGGACAGAACATGGTTTAATCGTTGGGCCTTTACTGACAGACACTCAGTTATGCAAAGAACCTTCTGGCACTTCAGTTCCCATGACATAATGAAGAAATAACAATAATCTAGACAGTGGCTTAAAACATTAAGGGCAATTTGAAAGCTGTTTATTAGTTTTGGCTTCTGCCTTGGGATCTATTCTAAGTACACCTAACATAAAATGTGCAAACTGAAAAATCATCAATGTATAGTATTTTACATCTGCACGAAGAGCAATTATGTTTTTATGAGATGAATGACTGATACCCACATTATATGCCAAGTGGATAATTTGTTCCTTGAGTAATAGGGCTGCTTCTTAAACTTGGGGTTCTCTGATGTGTTTAAGACCTATTTGTATGGTGCTATGGAACATCTGGAGACAGAGACAGGAGAACAGTTATCACACTACAGACATTGCTTTGGAGTTACTAGGGCGTGGAGAGCATGAGTAGATGTATGAAGTATAATTATGACCAAAAACATTTATTAGACAAAAATAGAGTGTACTGAATATGGAAAGACAGAGACCAAAGAGTAGTATTTTAAAAAGTTTATAAAATCAGTACCTTATTATTATTTTGTCATCACCAGTTGCATTACCCACACATCTAGTAACTGAGGTTCCCATAGCAGATCAAAAGTACTAGTTACATTTAATATGCATAATATTTAAACAGTAATTTGACAAGTTTTTTAAGTTAATCAGTTTTAATAAAACTTGTAGAGTATATATTGTAGGTGTTGTCAAAGCTTCATTTACATTATTTAGTTTTTTTATTTAAATTTAGATGTTTTGTCCAAATACTTTTTTATAAAGTTACAAACTACCTTACCAATGCCGAAAAACATTGAAAAATTTCTAGCATGCATTTAAAAGATATTACAAAAATTATTTTCTTTGTATGAGAAATAATCGATCTGTAGTATAGAAAATTACATTAGATATAGAAAGTGTGAGATTGGTTTCTTCTCCAATGTCCTGATATTTTACAGGAAATAGATAGACAGTGAGTCTTATGGATGTCTGGACGCAACATACTTTACTTTTTTTCTAAAAGGTTTGAGTAGATCAGTTGAGAAAGCACCATTAACAGAGCTTCCACAAGTCTTTGTTTACAGTTCTTTTTAGTTGTTTTAGTGGTAATTTTCTTCAATTAATTAAAATTATTTTCCACAGGGAAAAAATGTTGTAATGTATAACCCATGCTCTTTTAAATGTTTATTAGAAAGTTTTGGACTACGTTGGAATTTAACTTAGAGAATGAATAGCAGAAAATGTAACGTACAACATGATGTTACATTGGTTTCTGACTTTGTGCATATTTTCAAGTATGGTATGGTGAATATCATGAGAATATCATGAGAATCCCAGGCATGGCTGCCATCAAAAATGTTGGGGCCCAGCAGAAATGTTAAAGTAAGCTACACGAAGCACTCCCATTTTCCTCATATCTTATAGTCAGCCTTAGCATTAACTGCACTTATAGTAATGTCATTTCTGATTTTTTAAAATTAAATTACAATATTGAATTAATGTGAAAATTATAGCTCATCCTTGCAACACTTATTATATTACAGTACATACATATGTTTTATGTAGGAGTGGACAAGTCTATGTATAACGCTTAGGAACCAGACAGGTTATATCTAGGAGCTCTGATTTTATCCTCCCCTAATGACAGGCAACGCAGTAAATAATATAAATGCCAGCTTTATATACAATCAAAAAGAAGGAATACACTTTATTTGTTGCATCAAAGGAAAAATCGCTGCATATTAAAAAGGAATACCATATATTCTATAAAGGGGGTCATCCACACATAGTATCGTCTCTATTTGTGATATTAGAGAATGAAATTCCCAAATTCCCACTAATAAAAACCAATTGGATATTACTATTCAATAAAAATATATTTAAAAAAAAGTTATAATTCTTAGGACTGCTTAGACTTATTTTTCCCTTTTGCTGCAGGCTGTAACAATCTACAGTGGATATAAAAAGTCTACACACCCCTGTTAAAATGTCAGGTTTCTGTGCTGTAAAAAAAATGAGACAAAGATAAATCATTTCAGAACTTTTTCCACCTTTAATGTGACCTATAAACTGTACAACTCAATTGAAAAACAAACTGAAATCTTTTAGGTAGAGGGAAGAAAAAATATAAAAATAAAATAATATGGTTGCATAAGTATGCACACCCTTAAACTAATACTTTGTTGAAGCACCTTTTGATTTTATTACAGCACTCAGTCTTTTCAGCATAGCACATTTTGACTTGACAAGATTTGCCCACTCTTCTTTGCAAAAACACTCCAAATCTGTCAGATTGCGAGGGCATCTCCTGTGCACAGCCCTCTTCAGATCACCCCACAGATTTTCAATCGGATTCAGGTCTGGGCTCTGGCTGGGTAATCTTCTTCTGGTGAAGCCATTCCTTTGTTGATTTGAATATATGCTTTGGGTCGTTGTCATGCTGAAAGATGAAGTTCCTCTTCATGTTCAGCTTTCTAGCAGAAGCCTGAAGGTTTTGTGCCAATATTGACTGGTATTTGGAACTGTCCATAATTCCCTCTATCTTAACTAAGGCCCCAGTTCCAGCTGAAGAAAAACAGCCCCAAAGCATTAAGCTGCCACCACCATGTTTTACTGTTGGTATGGTGTTCTTTTGGTGATGTGCAGTGTTGTTTTTGCGCCAAACATATCTTTTGGAATTCTGGCCAAAAAGTTCAACCTTGGTTTCATCAGACCATAACACATTTTCCCACATGCTTTTGGGAGACTTCAGATGTGTTTTTGCAAAATGTAGCCTGGCTTGGATATTTTTCTTGGTAAGAAAAGGCTTTTGTCTTGCCACTCTACCCCATAGCCCAGACATATGAAGAATACGGGAGATTGTTGTCACATGTACCACACAGCCAGTACTTGCCAGATATTCCTGCAGCTACTTTAATGTTGCTGTAGGCCTCTTGGTAGCCTCCCAGACCAGTTTTCTTCAATTTTGGAGGGAGCTCCAGTTCTTGGTAATGTCACTGTTGTGCCATATTTTCTCCACTTGATGATGACTGTCTTCCATGGTATATCTAATGCTTTGGAAATTCTTTTGTACCCTTCTCCTTTAACAATGAGATCCCTCTGATGCTTTGGAATCTCTCTGTGGACCATGACTTTTGCTGTGGGATGCGACTAAGAAAATTTCAGGAAAGACCAACTAGAGCAGCTGAACTTTATTTAGGGTTAATCAGAGGCACTTTAAATGATGGCAGGTGTACCTATTTAACACGATTTGGAATGTGATTGCTTAATTCTGAACACAGCTACATCTACATTTATAAGAGGGTGTGTAGACTTATGCAACCACATTATTTTTCTTTTTTCTTCCCTCCACCTAAAAGATTTCAGTTTGTTTTTCAATTGAGTTGTACAGTTTATAGGTCACATTAAAGGTGGAAAAAGTTCTGAAATGATTTATCTTTGTCTAATTTTTTTACAGCACAGAAACCTGACATTTTAACAGGGGTGTTTAAACTTTTTATATCCACTGTATCCTAGTATTCTGCTGGGAATATTTGATTGCCCTTCAGGAATCTCACACTCTCTAATGGACATAGATCACAAAGTTTTCCTTATAAATAAATACAGTCCATATCTTTAATGCCAGCCAGCATGGGGCCCTCCTGCCAAGGTGGGCCCTCACAAAAGTAACCCATCTACCCTTTCCTCCCCTTGTAAACGGTCATACCAAATTGAGCAGAGGAATCAGTCAAAGAGCTTGATGAAGGGTAGCAAGGTAAAAAATAGAAGACGAGACTTCATGGACGTGGAGAGCTTGTGCAGGTTTGGGAACTGTTGTGTAATGGAAGCTTGTTCCAGTGAAGGAGGGCATGGAGTGAAGATGTGCAGCAAAAGAGAAATATGTTATTTAAAGGGGCATAAAGAGAAAATAGATAGCATCAGAACAGCAAGAAGGGTTAATATGTGAAAATATTACTTAACAGAAACCTTAGGAGTTAAGTGGGATAGCCTTCCAGCAGAAGTGGCAAGTTTCAAACATAGTAAAGCATCTTAAACATGCTTGTAATACACATTAAGCTATATATGAATATAAATTCAACCACATTTGTAAGTAGCATAACCAGAATAGATAGGTCGTTTGATTCTTATCTGCTCTATGTTTCTGCCTCTAAGGTACACTGTCACAGACTGTACAATTAAGATTTTCTCTAAAAATCCTCATGGTTTACTCTGCTGCTTATGCTCCATAGATACATGTGAAGGTATTTTATAAACTGCAGTGGTCTTTCAAGTAGTTTTTTCCTAAATTTCAGTTATATGTATTCTGCATATATCCAATAATATTCTTCTGTTTTTTGGGGGGAATACTATGCATCTAATCATGTATGAACATAGGAAATATGCTTTAGACAGATTTAAGCAAGGGATTGTAGTTAATATGATGAAATGTTCTACCCCATTCAGAGGGAGTAGATGCGTCACATTGGGAGTGACCATATTCTAATAATTTTAATATATAATAATTTTGTTATTGTATGATATTTTTTAACAGTGCCAGTGGGCATGGTATTTTTGGTGGTGGGGCAGGCGGGGGGGGGGGGGGGGGGAGTGCTGCCTAGGAAACAAAGAAATACCCTGCCCCTAGATTCACAATTGTACCCCTAGGTTTCTTCTAGAATCTGAAGAATTATATTATTATTGACTACAACTGCAGCAACAAATAGTGAGTCACTGGTAAGGTTCGCCATATGCCATCTATATAAATGACTCAAGGCCATAATTTTTAAATATATTCTAAACAGAATCATTATTATACTATTTGTTAGTAGTGAGTGTGATCAGCTAAATAACAAAAAGAATAAGAAAAGGAGAGGCCCCATCTTAAACCCACATGTGTCCTTATTTAGTAAAGACATCTAGTGTATATTTTAAACTTCAGGTTAGACTTGGCATTGTATCTGATTTGAAAATAAACGGCTGAGATATAGCTCAGACAAACTCAATCTTTGTTTGGAAATATTTCTAAAATAATCATTCCTGAGGTGTGGTTTCCATTTTATATCCACACAGCTGTGAGAGGGAGATAAAGAGATCTGCAAAATAGAATATAATGGAAGCTAGCTCAGTAGATATAAATATTTAAATTTGAAGTTGAATGACTCCAGAGTAAAAATGTGTTGTGGTGTTGGCATTAATGGACCACTGCACAACGAGAAAAATAATTACCTTTAAGTCTGACTAAGAGCATAATTCTTCATAAAAAAAGGTTTTAGCTAGGTTTTAATCAGAAATAAATACATTTTAATGTCCCGACATGACCCTGGAGGGATCCATGATACTTATTGGAAGTTGTAGTTGTGTGTGTGAGTGAGGGGCATTTACATTCCTGGAGAGCTGTGTTTGTATTGAATAATGCAAGGTGTCTGCCTTTTGGCCAGTGAGGGAGAACAGATGTGGTGTCAATTTCAATCTTGTCCTGTTAGTAAGCAAAAGCTATGAACTTTTGCCTGTCCCCTCCTCTCCAGCTGATAAAAACAAACACCTGCCGCCATTATCCAACAATCAGTATGTGATGTAACAGCCACAAAATGGATTCCTGTGCTCATAAACAAAATCTTCAGAAATTCATATGTTTCCCAAAATGTTTTATGTCCGTGGCTTACGGAGCTATACTAAAAAGTGTCTTTTTCTTGAACTGCAGTAATCCTTTAACCTACAACAATTTGAAAATAAAAGCAGTTCCTCACATAACGGTGCCGTTTATCCATTATCCACTTTGTTTAATTCCCAAGTACCATCTCTGTTTCCTATTCACCTTTACTATTTCCATTTCTTCCACTCTCAATGTCTCCTTTCCCTCACTTTTACTCCTTTTACACTTTTTTTCTTCATTTATATTATCACGTATTACTTTTAGGATAGGGAGACCACATGTCCCTGTTTTCAGACACAATGTTTAATTAATTGGTGATGGGAATATATATATGTAATTAATATACTTTATATATTGATACATGTTATATATTGACAAAACTTCCATCATTCCCTCTAACTGAATATTCAATATACAGTAGTATTATAAACCTGTATGTCTGATATTGGAGGCTTTGTTAATGACAGGGTTTTATTGTAAAGCGGTTGCTTAAGGAATTTTAATATATAAACATATATCTATATTTTCTAAAATTATTCACTTAACCTGAATAATGTGATCCATGCTTTGGAATGCATGCAATCATACAGTAATGCTTTATAAATGAATGTGTTACTGAGAACCCTAGTTGAAAAAAACATTTCTAGATAATTATTTTCAATGTATGATTTATTAGGAATTGATTGTGCAATACTGCATATTTACGTCTACTACATTCAGTATACGTATATTATTAACTGACAACCGTTACATTTGATTGCTCCTGGATGCCATTTCACAAATTGGTCAGCTTATTTTAGTATGATTTGGAAATTAGATGCTATGACAGCAGAACAGTTAAATCCATCCTTCTTTCCCTCAGCTACAGTGCCTTGGCATTTTTCATGTTTTGTTGCCTCACAACCTGGAATTAACATGGATTGTTTGAGGATTTGCATCATATAATTTACAGAACATGCCCACAACTTTAAAGATGTTTTTTCTTTGTTGTGAAGCAAACAACAAATAGGACAAAATAACAGAAAAATTCAATGTGCATAACTATTCACCCCCTAAAGTCAATACTTTGTAGAGCCACCTTTTGCGGCAATCACAGCTCCAAGTCACTTTGGATAAGTCTCTATGAGCTTGCCACATCTTACCACTGTGATTTTTGCCCATTCCTCCTTGAAAAACTGCTCCAGCTCCTTCAAGTTGGATGGTTTGCGCTTGTGAACAGCAATCTTTAAATCTGACCACAGATTTTCTATTGGATTGAGGTCTGGGCTTTGACTAGGCCATTCCAACACATTTACATGTTTCCCCTTAAACCTCTCAAGTGTTGCTTTAGCAGTGTGTTTGGGGTCATTGTCCTGCTGGAAGGTGAACCTCCGTCCTAGCCTCAAATCACGCACAGAGTGGTACAGGTTTTGCTCAAGAATATCCCTGTATTTAGCACCATCCATCTTTCCCTCAACTCTGACCAGTTTCCCAGTCCCGGCTGCTGAAAAACCTCCCCACAGCATGATGCTGCCACTGCCATGTTTTACTGTGGGGATGGTGTTCATTGGGTGATATGATGTGTTGGGTTTGCGCCAAACATAGCGTTTTCTTTGATGGCCGAAAACTTAAATTTTATCTTGTCAGACCAGAGCACCTTTCGCCATACATTTTGGGAGTCTCCCACATGCCTTTTCGCAAACTCAAAACGTTACATTTAGTTTTTTTTGCTGACAGTAATGGCTTTCTTCTGGCCACGCTTATAGTCATCCTATGTACAGATACTCCAGTCTCTGCGGTGGAACTCTGCAGCTCCTCCAGGGTTACCTTAGGTCTCTGTGCTGCCTCTCTGATTAATGCCCTCCTTGCCCGGTCCGTGAGTTTTGGAGGTGCGGCCGTCTCTTGCCAGGTTTGCTGTTGTGCCATGTTCTTTCCATTTGGTTATGATAGATTCGATGGTGCTCCTGGGGGTCATAAAAGATTTAGATATTTTTTTATAACCTAACCCTGACTTGCACTTCTCAACAACATTGTCCCTTACTTGTTTGGAGAGTTCCTTGGTCTTCATGGCAGTGTTTGGTTACTGTTGCCTCTTGCTTAGTTGTTGCAGCCTCTGGGGCCTTTCAAAAAAGGTGTGTAAATGTAATGACAGATCATGTGACACTTAGATTGCACACAGGTGGACATCATTTCACTGATTATGTGACTTCTGAAGGTAATTGGTTGCACCAGAGCTTTATATGGGCTTCATAACAAAGGGGGTGAATAGACTATTGTGTTCTGATCCATCACATGAAATTCAGATTAACAAAACATTGTACTTAAGGCTGTGATGTAACAAAATAGGTAAAAAGTCAAGGGGGGTGAATACTTTTGCAAGGCAATATACTATATGTCTTTCACCTGGCCTCTCCAATCTTTGTCCTTCCACTTTACCTATCTCAATCCATCCCTGTTCTTTCACTGCATATATTTCAACCCTCTAAGCTCTTCCATAACCTTTTCTCAAACTATCTGTCATGGCTCACACTTTCCGCTCAGTCCCTTTTTCTCCCATCTTCCTTCACCTTCTCCATAGTGTTCAGGGTGAACAAAACAATGAAATCGATACTTATACCACATGGCAACAGCATGTCTAAAAAATAACAAAAACCGGATAACACAATGATTGCTTCTAAACTAACCTGTGTCTAAAAATACATGAAATAGCTTTAACACATCAGTATCAATACCTTGTAACACAATGATCACCATTGACCATTACTAAACATCATTCTCTCTATTTACATGGGAATTGCACCTTCAATTTGACATGGGTGTATCTACTGTTTATGTACTCTTTCACTGAGGCAAATGAAATAAAAATCCTTAGTGCATGCCCAGTCCGCTACAGTACTTCAGGAAAAGCCACCAAGTAATGCCAAATTAAATGTTCTGTCCAAGTCAGTCTACATAGAGAACACTAAGAGCATTTTAACTGAACTGTACTCCATTTATACTGTATGTTTCTGTCACATAAACAGTGAGAGTGTCTACTATAAACAAGGTGTATGGTGCATATGTTTAAGATGTGTGCTTCATAACAGCTCTGGTTGTATGATTCAAAGGTCAAGGACTTTACATTACTGAATTTTCTCTGTAGTTAAAACACATATTTTTTTTTCTGATTGGACGTTACTGCCAAGAAATCTCCAGGCACCTTTTTGTTCATGGATCTAATTAAGAGAGATGAGCTGCCAATGTTATGACCGTATCTGCTTTTCATTTATTCATTTCTTATTTACAAAATACTGTATGAAAATTAACAATTTTATAACTACCCTATTGTGCAAGAACTGAAATAAATAAAAATTAATTATTTTCGCTATGATGTTTTCTGTAGAATAAGATGTGAATTGGATTTCTTATCTCAGTGAGACTGCTGACCTTAGTGAATATAGTAAAATGTGTTTTAATACCAGCTTTCCTTTAAAACTAAACTATGCATGTTTTTAACTCATAACTATACTGAAGTCCCTTACGTGCCTCTACCATCAGCTAGACGGGGAAATCATTTGGAAAATCAATTGGAAAGTTGTTTACATGTTTAAAATTGATCAAGAATTGACTTAGATATTATTATTTTAGTTATTGTTTGTATGGCCCTTGAAGCCCTCCCACAAGAATCGGCGTAATAATAAGTTTGGAGTCTATAACTGTTACACATTCCATTCTAGATATATTAACGTTTATACTCTTCCAAGGCATAGTATGTTGGTGTAGTGATAAATGTGCTTTCTCTTTGTTCACTGGTAAATAATTGGTTTGAAACCCATGTTCTCCAACTTTTTGTTTAACACATATATATATATATATATATATATATATATATATATATATATATATATATATATATATATAGTAAATAAATAGTACATCTGTGTTCACACTTGAATGTCTAAAGCAAGTTAAAAAATCTGCTTCCAGCTCAGAGTTCCGAGAAAAACAGTTATTACACTGCATTCTGGGAAGTTGAGCTGGGACACACAAATGTGCCCACAAATGCCTCGCTCTTCATTCCGTAGCCATCATCAAACATGGCTTCCTTTAAGCTTATGCATGATGTATTACAGAGCTTTAATGCAAAGCCATGGTTGGAATAAACACAGGCTGAGTATCCAATCCATGTACAGCTGTTTCAATCTTACTGGCTATCATCAGCATGGAGCGGGATCTCAGCCTGTGTTGTGGAAATTATGAGTAGGTAGTTCACCACAACAATCATTTATAATATGGTGGGCAAAAGAGCGATAGAAGCCCTCCACCGTACAGTAGTACAGTAAATAAATAGTACATCCGTGTTCACACTTGAATGTCTAAAGCAAGTTAAAAAACTGCTTCCAGCTCAGAGTTCCGAGAAAAACAGTTATTACACTGCATTCTGGGAAGTTGAGCTGGGACACACAAATGTGCCCACAAATGCCTCGCTCTTCATTCCGTAGCCATCATCAAACATGGCTTCCTTTAAGCTTATGCATGCTGTATTACACAGCTTTATATATATATATATATATATATATATATATATATATATATATATATATATGTATATAAATGTCTAGTAATCCAGTTGAATAATCAGAGTATTGCAGTGTAAAGGGATACCTTTTTTATTGAACAAACTTATTCATAATATAGTGTTGAGCTTTTGAGAGATAATGCCTCTTTTTATCAGATAAGTATCGCTTTTTGACTTGATAAAAAGAGGCATTATCTCTCAAAAGCTCATCAGAATATTATGAATAAGTTTGTCCAATAAAAAAGGTATCACTATTCACTGCAATACTCTGATTATTCAACATATATATATATATACTAGCGTATTGCCCGTCAAAAAATGACGGCAATGAGATGTGTATGTTTGGAAAGTTGTATAGTTATTAATATACATATGGAGCACTTTGCTCCATAAAAAAAGGGGTCCGTATTAACAGCTCGCCTCGCTAAGCGAGGCTCGCCTGCAATGAGCGCCTGCGGCGCTCATTGCCAAAGTGGTCCTGTTTAACGGGGCAAAAAATGTTTGGAAAGTTGTATAGTTATTAATATACATATGGAATTGTAAGGTAGCTAATGGTGTTTTGTGTGTACTACTGAAATATATAAGTTAAAATAATAAATAATTAATGAATGACTATACTTTACCAATTTGTATGCATTGTGTTTAAGAGCTGGCAATCTGTAGTGATGTTGCAGCAGCATTGGTGGTGTGGAGGTGCTGTGTAAGCGTTTAGAACGTGTGCAGTGTAATAGTGTGCGTGCGCAAGCTGAAACCGTTAGCGTAGTACTTTAGTTCCGCATTATCGTAAAATGGCGGGTAATGTGTGTTATGCGTCTTAGCGGATAATCCGTACGTGATTTAATGGGCGGTAATGTGTAGTATGCGTCTTATCGGATTATCCGTACGTGTTTTCCGTGGTTATAGTGCTGTAGCCTCGTTTTCGTTTTTTTCGGCCGCCATTTTTTCTCTCGCTTCGAGACTTTTTTAGTGTCTAAACTGTTTTATTTTTAATAAAATTAAGGTGTAACTTGTTTTTTTGAGGTCGTGGATGCTCCCTCTTGCTGTCGGTAAGCTTTTTATGTATGTGCTGTGTGTATTTATTGTGATTGTATTTTTTTTCCCTGTTCGCGAGTTGCGGCCGTATTTTTGTTCTGCGTATTAACGCTGATTGGCAAAGTGCTCCGTATTAACGGCTCGCCTCGCTATGCGAGGCTCGCCTGCGGCGCTCATTGCCAAAGTGCTCCATATTAACGGCTCGCCTCGCTACGCGAGGCTCGCCTGCAATGAGCGCCTGTGGCGCTCATTGCCAAAGTGCTATGGTTTAACAGTGTAACGGCTTGCCTCGCTGCGCGAGGCTCGCCCGGTTATGAGCGCCTGCGGCGCTCATCGCTAAGCCCGCTACTGTACTACGGTTTAACGGCTCGCCTCGCTTCGCGAGGCTCGCTGAGCGATGAGCGCCTGCGGCGCTCATCGCTAAGCCCGCAAAGTCGTACGGACCACGCAAACAGCGTGACGACGACTCGTAGTAAGACAATTATAATATGTGATATATATATATATAATCTCACATATTTAGTTGTTTTAATTGCAGGCTTTCCAAAAGTTGTTGGTAATGCAATGTTAAAATTGCGGGCTGCAACCGTGGGCCCCGCAATGCGCTGGTGGAGATGAGCGCCGTAGGTGCTCATCCCTACGATCCGCAGCACTTAGGCAATGAGCGCCAAAGGCGCTCATTGCGCTGGTGGAGATGAGCTACACAGGCGCTCATCCCTGCGAACCACGGGGCTTAGGCAATGAGTATCAAAGGCGCTCATTGCGCTGAATCATTGCGATGGCCGAGAAATTACGGCCCACAAAATTACATATTTTATGGCCGAACCGCCAAACTGCAAAAACACATAAATATGCCTCAAATTTACTTACACACTCACACACATCTCAGGGGGAGTGCCAGGCAGCCTGTGAGTGAGGTTGCAAGTTAATTTGAGGCATATTTTGTCTTTTTTTTACGATCGAAAATCAATGAAGCGAGAAAAATAATTACCAGCAATAGGCACCAAGACTTAAAGCAAAACAGTAACACTTATTATAAGCCAGTAACACTTAATCAAATGCAGTAACACTTAATCAAAGCCAGTGACACTTAACCCAAGGTGGTAACACAGGGATAGACGCTCGCAATGAGTGCCGAGGGTGCTCAAGTGCCAGGCCTATATAGTACACAGGGGGAGAGGCTTGCAATGAGCGACATATGTTAGCAAGTTGTGTCTCGCAATGAGCGCAGAATAGCTCCTCCAGGGCTACTGTGCGGCCTCTCTGATTAATGCCCTCCTTGCCCGGAGTTTTGGTGGGCAGCGTCTATTGGCAGGTTTGTTGTTGTGCCATGTCCTTCTATTTGGTTGTGATAGATGTGATGGTGCTCCTGGGGATCATCAAAGATTTGGATATTTTTTTATAACCTAACCCTGACTTGTACTTCTCAACAACTTTGTCCCTTACTTGTTTGGAGAGTTCCTTGGTCTTCATGGCAGTGCTTTGTTAGTGGTGCCTCTTGCTTAGGTGTTGCAGCCTCTGGGGCCTTTAAAAAAAAGGTGTGTATATGTAATGACAGATCATGTGACACTTAGATTGCACACAGGTGGACATCATTTCACTAATTATGTGACTTCTGAAGGTAATCTGTTGAACCAGAGCTCTTTATGGGCTTCATAAATAAAGGGGTTGAATACATATGCAGATGCCAATTTTCTGTTTTCTATTTCTAAAAAAATAGATTTATGTATATATTTTTCTCATTTCACGTCACCAACTTAGATTATTGTGTTCTGATCCATTGCAGAAAATTCAGATTAACAAAACATTGAACTTAAGGCTGTAATGTAACAAATATATATATATATATATATATATATATATATATTATCTGTATTTTGCTAACTAATAATGAATTCATTAGTTACTTAATAAATTAATATACTTTACCTATTTGTAATTAATATATCCAGCAATCAATAGCCTGAAGAGCTAACAATCTGTTTTTTTATTTTCCGGCAGCATACAATGTACAGTTTGAGTGTTGGTGCACTGATGATAAAGTGTAATGAATGTCCCAACGGTGCATTAGAAATAGGCTGCATGCGCGAGGGCAAACCGTTGGTTTAGTAGTGTAAAGCGCCATTGTAGATTCGTAATGTTATTAATGTGTTACGCGGCTCGCAAGCATTTTCCGTCATTTGTAATAGTGTATTTTGTACCTCGTACGTTCCTGTGGGAAAGTGTTACACAGTTGACAGTGTTTTGCGCGGTCCGGGGTCATGTAGCCCCGTTTTAATTTTTTTGCCCATTTTTTTTCTCACTTTTCGAGTGCCGAAACTCGTCAAATTTAACTTAAATCCACGTTCCACCTCACTCCCGGACGTCCTGGCTGTTCCCCCATGCTGTGTGTGATGTTTTTGTTTGTATGTTGTGTGTTTTTAATGGTTTTTACTTTGCACGGTTCGGCCGTTAACCTCGTATTTTTCCTATCTCTTTTTTTTTTTCAAAGTCCTGCGTCTCGTAATTTATCCTGCGTTGGTCAACTGCTTGTAGGCTGGCGATCCCGCGTTTACTAAGTGTTTGGTGGCTAAGTGCCGCGTGCATCATTGCCTTCACTGCTCGCCTTGCTTCACCTTCCGTGCCTTTGTGCTGTGAGTTTAGTTTCTTAACAACTCGCTTTGCTAGGTGAGGCTTGCAGGCGATGAGCGCCGAAGGCTTTCATTGCCTAATTCGTACGCACCACGCAAATCATGATGACGTCTCGTAGTTTGACAACTATTATATGTGATAATAAGCAATGCATTATTAACTTCCATTTCTATCACAGCACATTACATAGTAGTTACATAGGGCCTCATTCTATTAGCGGCCACAGCCGTTGCGGGGCCGCAAGGACCGGCCGCAAGCTATTCGGCTATTCTATTCCCTTACGGCCGGAGGCTCCGGCAGGCTTGCGGCCGGTGCCTTGCTATCTCTTGCGGCCGCTCGCGCCAGAGGAAATCCTTTGATCTTAAACGGCCGCAAGAGTTTTGCAATTCAATTCCTCCGGGAAACCTCTCTGCAAGGCTAAAAGCGAGCCGCAGCTTACTTGCAGGAAAGAGGTCTCGCTAGCACCAATTAAGCACATAAAATAGCTCAAATAAAGCCATCCTGCACTTTGAGAAGACTATAAAGGGATTTTAGGTGTTAGAAAAAATAGCACATAATTATCCTGTACTCAAATCCGTAAAATATTTTATTTTTAATATCCGTAAAATATCCATGTAAAAAGTCCAGAGTGCTTGGAGCACCTCAGACACGCCCACGCCGCAGCCGGAAAATAAACAGTTAATTTGAACTCGGGTTTGGGCAGATGTGCAAGCTTGAGAGTGGGTTCCTTTTAATCCTCATGTCCCCCAATATGATCCCTAGCATTTACAGAGCTGTACAGTGCAGGCTTGAATTTATTTTTTAGTTTTTATATTTCAGAGCTTACGGCCGGTTCCAAGATATGCGGCCGGCCGTAAGAGGAGATCCTTGCGGGCCGTATAATAGAATCGCGAGTTAACTGAACCCCCGCAAGGAATCGCAGCCTTACGGCCGATTTACGGCCGATAATAGAATGAGGCCCATAGTAATTAAGGTTGAAAAAAGACTTTTAGTCCATCAAGTTCAACTTGTTAAGATCTCCTCTGATCTGCAATATGCGGATTAGTTATTAATTAAATTATTGATTAAATAATTATTAATAGTATAGTATTGGAGGATGAATAACGAGTAAGTCCATCAAGTTCAACCTTTTTCGATCTCTGTTGATCTTTTTAATGTGGACTATTTATTATTAATTGTTATTTGATCCAGAGGAAGGCAAACAGAAAAAAAAAAACAATGAAACTTTGCCAATTGTCTCATAAGGGAAAAAAAAGCAAAATTCCTTCCTGACCCCAGATACTGGCGATCAAATTTCCCCCTGATTTAATATTCCTTTGCTAGTTATCTAGGATAGCCTTGAATGCCCTCTTTATTCAAAAATATATCTAACCCCTTTTTGAAGTTGTCTATCGAATTCGCTGTCACCACCTCCTTTGGTAGAGAATTCCACAGTTTAACCACCCTAACTGTGAAGAACCCTTTTCTTTGTTTAAGGTGAAATCTTTTTTCCTCTAACCTCAAAGGATGTCCTCTTGTCAGTTGAAAATCTCTTGCTACAAAAAGTTCACTTGACAAAGCCTTATATTGACCCTGGATGTATTTATATAAGGTAATCATATCCCTGCGTAAACGCCTTTTTTCTAGCAAAAATAAGTTTAATTTTGTTAGTCTTTCTTCATAACTTAGCCCCTCCATTCCCCTTATTAGTTTTGTAGCCCTTCTCTGTGCTTTTTCCAGCTCTAAAATGTCTTTTTTATGAGGTGGTGCCCAAAATTGTACTACATATTCCAAATGAGGGCGTACTAGGGCTTTGTATAGTGGCAGAATTATATTTGCTTCCCTTGCTTCTTTACCCTTCCTAATACATGCTAATATTGTATTTGCCTTTGCAGCCGCTGCTTGGCTTTGAGCGCTGTTACCTAGGTGGTTGTCCACTAGTACTCCCAAATCCCTTTCAATATCTGATACCCCTAAATTTGCTCCATTAAGATTATAGATTGCATGGCTATTGTTCCTTTCCAAATGCATAACCTTGCATTTATTTGTATTAAATCTCATCTGCCATTTAGCCGCCCATTTCTCTAATTTATGCAAATCCTTTTGTAGGGAAAGTAGATCATTATCTGATTTTATTACCTTGCACAACTTAGTGTCATCAGCAAAAATGGAGTCCTACTTCAATGTCATTAATAAATATGTTAAAGAGGAGAGGACCTAATACTGAACCTTGAGGAACCCCACTTATCACATTAGACCAATCGGAGTATGTTCCATTCACAACAACCCTTTGCTTCCTGTCTTTTAGCCAGCTCTCGATCCATGAGCATATATTTACTGCAATTCATGTATCCCTTAGTTTGCTCACTAGTCTTCCATGTGGCACTGTATCAAATTCCTTTAAAAAATCTAAAAAGACTACATCCACTGAGTTGCCCTGATCCAAGTTCCTACTAACCTCCTCATAAAAACTAATTAGATTGGACTGACACGACCTATCCTTCATAAATCCGTGTTGACTGCTACCTATGATCCTGTTCAAATAGACATATTCTTGTATTCTGTCCCTTATTAACCCTTCTAAAAGCTTCCCCACTACAGAAGTGAGGCTCATTCACAACTTAAATTCCTAAGATTGCAGTGTACAAAAGTGAGTTTAGATTTGAACACATTACTTCTATACACTGTCAAAGCGCTTAATAGCCATTCCCTACACAATATATCCAACATGATTATAGCTCTCTCTCTTACTACATCAAGGTTTCTTTATCCACAGAAGGGAATAGGGTATCCCCACAGTCAGATTGTCGTTATCACGGTGGTCTCTGGAAATCGCAATGCTTCCAATAGCGTTATCAAACTTATTCTTTGGAGATTACTTAAATAAAAATTGATCCTTTAGAGACCTTGATGAATAAGTTATATAATAACATCAGAATGTGTCATATGACTAAGAATAACATGTGTTGACATGAAGTAAGACATATCACAAGCCATAATTATTGGAAAAAATTGTGCACTTTGCTACAACTCTTTTTTAGGCACAATTGTTTTAGATGAATTATCTGAGTATTACATCTCGCTTTATAAATAGTGTCAGATCTTTCTTAATAAAGAGAGTTGCAACTCTTGGAAAGCTTGTCACTCTAACTAAGCTGTCCAATAAAAAAGGTATAACTATATAACGCAATACTTGGATTATTCATGTGGCATTCCAGCTACCCCGCCATAATCATTGTTAGATATTGCAAATAGTATTATGGCAAATTCAGCTTTTATATTATATTAATTCCTGGCAATACATTTATTGGCCTAAGTGGTGGAGTAATATATATATATATATATATTTTTTTTTTCCATATGGATCCCTAGTTTCTTACCTATCAAGATGTATTACTCTGGAAATATAGAATGATTTATGAAATGATAATAATATTTTTCACCTCATATTTAATAGCTTTACAATATGTGCGTCTTTAAAGTTAACAATTGTAATCACTCATTTTATTAAAGTAAAACATATCCATGTGTTGGTTTTATCATGCTGAAAGTAAAGATATGTTTCTTAAATTTAAGAAATTGTTCTTAAATGGACACTGAAGTCAAAATGTTCTGTCCTGAATTTAAAAGACTTTGGGCCCTATTAAATTCCAAGCCTGCAGTGGCCGTTGTAAAGGCTGTATGTCTGCAAGCTTAAAATTTGCTGGAGTTAGAGCAATTAAATTAGAAAAGTCTGCAAGTACATGGCTGGAATCCAACAGCCTTATTAAATTGTGATTCAGTAAATTTAAAAGGGCTCTATATAAGCACACAGCATATTTTTTTTTACAGAAGTTTTTAGTTAGTGAACTTCTATCCAAAAGCAAGGTCTTCACTAACAAAAAAACATCTGTAAAAAAAATATGCTATGTGCTTAAATAGAGCCCTTTTAAATTGACAGAATCACAATTTAATAAGGCTGCAAATCCGTAGACCATGCTTCGCATGTAAAAAAATATTTAAACCCATAGTTACGGGTTTAGACAGAACCAATAGTAAAAGAGGCCGTCATCATTACATCACTAAAACATGAAGGTTAAATTTTAATCACTTACGGTTTTCAAGTCCGAGTTGCAATTGGACCCGCATTCCAGAAATAATGCAATATGAAAAAATCAATAAATATAATTTTCTAGTCCATGTGAGTTCTATTATATGTATTAACACATTGATTGCCGGGATCAATATAGCATGGAAATTTTACGTAAAAAAAATATTTTTTATTGCAGATTTGTGAGCCTGAGAATGATGCGCTTTTAATTTTAATACCTTTCATCACTTTCCCTGTAATTTAAAATACAGTAGTGTGTTTATATTTGCTTTTACAGTGCTACGGACAGGAGTTTATCCCCATTGCGGGTCCTCTCTAGTACCTGTAGGATTTTTGGCTTAATTTGCCGTTTATGGGTGTGAAAACAGTTGTGGGCTTGAGGACTTGTATCAATTTAATAGAGATTTGCGATTGTAACATTTACAGGATTGACGGATCAAAGGCTTAGATGCGTCAGAGTTCTGATTTTGACATCCTGTAGGGTTTTTCCGCCTGTAACCCGCTGATCATTTGCGGGTAGCTGAAAGAGGCCAATTTAATAGCAGTAACTTTTGCGGGCTCCTTTACGGGCTTCTGGAACTGCGATTTGGCGAATTTAATAGGGCTCCATGTTTTTTGTTGCATAAAATGTAGTGATCTATAGTTTAGACAACTTATATTAAACTAGCACAGTAAAATGTTCAGGCATAAATGTCTGTGCCTCCTCGTGACCTGGCCTTTTGCTTAACCAATTTTACTTGCCATGTGCAAAATAATTTTTGTAATGCTCTCTCGCTACTGTTTCAGTTATTTCTATGGAGCTTTTTTTCCAAGATGGTGTTATCGAATAATGGTAGTGAACGCACTCTACAGAATAGCTTTGAGACTGGAGAGGGCTCAGCTCACTCACAAAATGACTCTGTATAACTCTCTATATCAAGCAAAACTTTTCAATCAGCTACATAATTTACTTCTGAGATAATTTAAATGTTCTAATCATTTTTTTTCAAATGAGACAATCAACTTTCACTAAGGTTCAAAGATGTTAGTGAAGATCATGTCAAGATATATAGGATTAACAAAGACATTTGAAAGATATAGCCTATGAGTTATAAAACATAGCTTAGCATAATCATTTCAAATGTATGTATGTGCTTTATTCATTATTAACGCTACTGGCACTTCCTAATACTTGCTCAGACAAAAGGGTGTTGGCAGGGTCCATAGAAATAGTGCTTGAGATCTGATAAGGACCACAGTCCGCCTTTTAACTACCCCAATACTACCTGGTGGGTTCCCTGGTTGTCCAGTGGTTAGGATTCTGATCTTTCAACACTGCAACCTGAGGTCAATTCCAGCCAGGGAACCAAGTGGCCACACCGCCCTGAAGCCA
The DNA here is from genome assembly GCA_027410445.1 of Discoglossus pictus. Lineage (NCBI taxonomy): Eukaryota > Metazoa > Chordata > Amphibia > Anura > Alytidae > Discoglossus > Discoglossus pictus. Next base: position 282,219,322 of record CM050166.1, on the reverse strand, counting down.
TGACCTAGTCAGTACTTGGATGGGAGACCACCTAATAACATATGTTGCACATTGCCAGATATTATTACATAGAATTGTAGGTAAAGTGTTTGCTATCACATTGCTGTTGCTCAATACTAGTAAGGTTATCTACCTTCATTAAAATACTTTTGCATATGGTGAATTTCTCAGCAGTAAATTTCACAAGCACTACTCTCACAGTCATATTAGAGGACCATTTGTATGGTCTTATAAAGGGCTTTCTACGAATAATTAGGCAGGGCTTTATACAAAACATCCTTTTCAACACTTAATTTAATCACCACCCCAGAATGATGATTTGGGATGAAGCGAAGTTAGATTGAAAACAACTCTCCCACTACCATACTATATGTGTATTATATCTATTTAGATAGCACTTCCCCCGGGGCGGAATAACATGGCATACCCTGTTTAGTTTGGTATGTGCATTCCTGTATGCAGGAGCGCTATCTCTGCATTTTATCAGCATATCGCTGAACAGTGCTATGGTGGAAAAAACCTAGCTAAATAGGGATTAAATGCCTGCAATATGATTTTTAGCAATATCTCGAGATTTAGAGATCTTCGGGGTCTGGCCCTAGATACAGCGCTATCTTAAAATTAGCACTGCGTGGGGTAGCCTTGTGCGGGGTATTACTGTACTTCATTCAGGGAATGGAGATAATTAGAGCTTATTCAGAGTGGGAGATCATTGAAAAATAGTACCTAATTATTTAAATGCACATAAGATCAAAAACAGACAACATCATTACAATATCAACCTCTTCACCAAGGTATCCTTGGCGGCTCCAGGATGTAGGATCAGATTGATATTTATTTTTTCTATTGAGTAAGATTGAAATTATTCAGACATTTTTTTTTCTTCATACAGAGGTCCTTTAACCCTTAGTACATTCTATTAGTATTTTAGTTAAGAAGTGATATGCAACAGGCAGACCAGGGGCCGCATTTGGACTTCAAACCCTTTCTATAAGGCCCGCAAGTATTCTCACCGGAGTGGGAGAGATTGCCCCACTCCGGCAATATACAGTCCATTATATATCTCTAAATCTAGCAAATAATACCCACTTGTACTACTAAATACTTCTTTCACCTCCTTATCTTTATCTCTACTATTTTGCTTTGGGAAAAATAAAAGGGTTTAAAGCACAGAGAGGCCTTTTTTAAGGGCTCAGGGAACAAATATGAGGCATTTCAGGTGAAGTAGGCTTCTTGTCACTAGTTTATAGTCTAGAATTTGTCCCTATATTCTTCTGCGTCAAATTCCACTTCCTATACCATGCATTTTTAATAGTCCTTTGTTTTAGTTTATGGCAACTAAGACAGAAGTATTCCCCTTTTCAATAACACGAGAATATTTAAATTTCAGTTCCATTCTGGAAACAGTATTATATATTACTTATCAAAGCCTTACTCATACAACAGTTTCTTCCATTTCTTTATCCAAGAAAGCTGTTATTTGAAACAAAAGGAGAGGTCCTGCTTTGTGTTTTTGTCATATTACATTACCTAAAACCAGTACTCAAATTCTGTACAACATTTCCATATGTAAGGCCTGTCATGTACAGTTTATCTGTACCATATCATATGATTTTCAAAACATGTATTCTTAGTAAACTATAAATAGGTATCAAAAGAACGACAGCCAACAATCTATATATTTTTTAAAGGGACAATGGAAAAAATATGAATATATATTAAAAGTTGTTATAAACACGTAAAGAATCACTGAAAGTATATTTATTTTAAAATTTAATTTATATGAATAAATAAATATAGTGTGTGTGCATTTATACTTCTTCAGGAGTTAATGTAGCAAGCTGTCTATATTTTAGCTTTTGTGAAGGAACAGGTAGGTGTCAAATTCTAAAAAGATCCAAAATATTTAACAAATCCACCTCCACTCTGCCTATTTTCCTTCTCCCACTCTTCTCGCCACTGGTAAATAACATAGGAACACCCCCAAGCTATAAGGAAATGTTGAAAACAGACAAGATGTAACGTAATGTTACATATAAATATGATTTTCTCTAAAATGTTTTTTATGCTCATAGTCTACACAGCTGCTAATGCTACAAATGTCACAGCTTTTCTTAAACTACAGATTTCCTTTAAACAACTTTAAGAACCTTAAATTAGATTTGAAAGGCATGGACACCATATATTATCTAGACTTTTCATAAAATGTATGATGCAACAATTCTGCATTAAAGGACCACTGTAATTCAAGAAAAAAAGCACTTATTTGTCAAGTATGTACCAAACTAATAATATTATAAACGGTATATGCCATAGACGTAGAATAAGTACAGATAATTATTTTGTATACAAAAGAAGAAGAGGAAAGGACAATTTTAATTGGTTAGCACCTTATCCACTATATAGGGTACAGTGCAATGTATTTACATTAGTACAATTCAATATTATTCACTTTATTATATTTTTGCAATTTTATTATTGGTTAACATTCTAATACTTATATGGGGTGTAGTATGTTGTATTGTACATGTTCGAATGTTGAATTATTCTACCATTTGTTGTATTGCACAAGGATAATTAGTCACTTTAAGCACTTTATTATATATGATATATAACAAATTGCACTTAAGTGGCATCTCGCTATTCTATTGTATATTATAATACTATATTATGCTACAGTTATTTGTTTTGTGATATATGGTAATTATTTGTAATGTTGCTTACCTATCTCATCACACTTATTAATGTTCTTATAACCTGTTGATATATATATGGATGGTGCAATTATATACATTGAGGAATATTATGGTATACTGTAATCCATCTTTAAGATGTATATTTATTTATTTGATTATTCGACAGTAATTTGATCATTGATAATTTGATAATTTAGAGGCCTTTGACATATGGTGAAATCACGCTTATAGTTGGGACAGACTTTTGATCTTATTGTGATCTATCTTATTTCTCTGATCTGTCATTTTTTAATACTGTTAAATAAAAGTAATATCACATATTATAATTGTCCAACTACGAATCGTCGTCACGCTTTGCAAACTCGCTTCAACTGCGTCCCTCGCAAAGCAAGGGACGCAGTTTGGTCTGCAAACGCAAACCCTTGTGAATCGAGGGGCCGCATTTGTGGAAGGTGGAGGCTACAACGTTGGCTACTAAGCGAGGGACCGCATTTGCGGAGGTGGAGGCTCTACGGTGTCTCACACGCGGTTACAAACACCCACACAAGCGGCACTTTACCAAAATAAATCTAAAACGCAATCACTATATACGGACTTACACAAAAAAATACGAGACACGGGACTTAGAAAAAAAAACATTACAACCTCGCAAAAATACCCCCATTAACCCATAATTTACCCTATCACTCATGGGGGTCAATACAGACCCCAATAATACATTAATTAACTCAAACCCCTATCTATCTAATATACAATAAATCCTAACTATCTAAAATACATACCCGTAACATACAATACTATATAATATACAATAAATCCTAACTATCTAAAATACATACCCCTAACATACAATAAATCCTAACTATCTAAAATACATACCCCTATCTAACATACAATAAATGCTATCTCTATATACAAACGCTAATTCTAAGCTAAAATAAAATAATTAAAACCACTTACCTTTGCAGATGTCCCTTCAGATCACCAACCTAGGGGGAAAAAAAATAGTACAACACATTTACATAAAATAAATAAAGATTCTAAATATTCAAAATATTCTACTCACCTTTCCAGCATGTCCCTGTCCTTCTTCTTTTCTTCTTCTCTGGCGCGGCCCCTGTTAAAAAAACATTACATTAGTACAACCTACATAAACATAAAAATAAATAAAATAATAAACATAATATACATTGTACTTACCTCCCCGCAATGTCCCTGGCCTCCTCCTCTTCTGCCACGTCCTGAAACAATCCGCTCTCTAAAAAAAAAAAAAGAAGAAAATTGTCAATAGCTGCTTCTGATTGGCTGAAAACACTGTCTATCAAATTCAGCGAATCAGAAGGTGCCAATGTGTGAGCCAATCAGAAAGGGATACACCCCAAAATCCCACTCTGATTGGATAATGCACCTGTCAATCTTTATTTAAATCAGAAGGCTTTATTGCCATCAGCCAATCACAATGTGATACACCCCCACGGGGTGATTGGCTGAAGACATCTATATTGGCTGAAGACATTGTATATTATATAGTATTGTATGTTAGGGGTATGTATTTTAGATAGTTAGGATTTATTGTATGTTAGGGGTATGTATTTTAGATAGTTAGGATTTATTGTATATTATATAGTATTGTATGTTAGATAGGGGTATGCATTTTAGATAGTTAGGATTTATTGTATATTAGATTGGGGGATGTATTTTAGATAGATATGATGTGTTGTATATTATATAGTATTGTATGTTAGCTAGGGGTATGCATTTTAGATAGTTAGGATTTATTGTATACTACATAGATTGGGGGATGTATTTTACATAGATAGGATTTATTGTATATTAGATAGATTGGTGGATGTATTTTAGATAGATAGTATTGATTGTATGTTAGATAGGGGGTATTGTATTTTATTTTATTTGTATTGTATTGTATGTATTCTATTTCCTTTTCAGGTGTGTAATTTTTTTTCTGTAGTGGGGGGGGGGGGGGGGGGGTTGTAATGTATTTTTTTATTTTCTGTAATGTTCCTTTTTTTATTTTTTGTGCCTTAGGTTTTTTATTTTCTGTAATGTAGATTTTTAATTTTTTTGTGAGTTGTTTTTTTTATTTTCTGCAATGTAGATTTTTTATTTTTCGTGACTAGTTTTTTTATTTTCTGTAATTAGAGTGGTGGAGGGGGTTATTAGGTAGGTAGTTTAGGTAGGTAGTGTAGGTGTTATTAGGTTAGTGTAGAGGGGTGTTAGTTTAGATTTAATGGTTTATTGGGGTGGGTTTAGTGCAGTGTAGTGTTTGTACTTAGTGTCATGAGGGTACTGGAGAACCCTCATAGCACTTACGGGGTAGTGTTAGGCTTCTAACTGTCCATTGAGACTCTTTAAATACCCTAATGGGACTAATGGGGTTAAATAGAGGCTTATGAGGGTCTGTATAGACCCCCATAAGAGACCGGGTTAAACTGGTGTAGTGCTTACACTTTGTGTCATGAGGGTCCTGGATGACCCTCATGGCACTTATAGTGTTATTACATGCGTTCATTAGTGTGTTATAGGGGTCTATATAGTTGAGGCACACAGTACACTCACATTGTGTGACAAACAGCATTTCAACACTTTTTTATTGCCCAATCATTTTTGATGGGCAAGTCGCTAGTTTTATATAATCATGATCATCATGTGTTTGCCAGTAATGGTGGTTCACACACACACACACATATATATATAATTTACCTTTGTATTTACAATTGTTTGTACCGTTTTCCGTAACATTGATAAGAATTTTACTGAGTTATTTATTGGGGGACCTCTCTCCTGAAAAAATTCTGTAACATATTTTCTTCCCTTTCTAATCATTTTGTATATCTGACATCACTTCCTCAGAGCCAAAGCATGCTCTATGCGCATGCACAAACACGTAACTTGTGAGCGTTACACACAAACTTGCAATTACGACAACTATATATGATAAAATAAGCATGCATCTTTTATGGTTTCAAGTTATACTTATACTTATTCATTCCAGACACAGTATACTGAGCAAATACTTTTATAAATCAGACAAGAAAAATTAATTAATTAGTATTATAAATACAGTAAATTCAAATAGTATAGTATCAAATGAAGAGCTCACTATAGAAACATAGTGTTACTGAAATAGCAAAAATTGGTACATACTGGGATTATTTGTATTAAGCAGCAAAAGTTTCTACACAGACAAATTAGACCAGAGAATTTTCTTTTAATACATCAGAAAGTGTAAAAAGTTTTGTTTGTTTTTCTGATATATAACTGTAAATAAAAACAAGTCCCAGATCTATTCAAAATAGAATTACATTGAAGTATACTACCAAGCAGCACCTGTTATCCTGACAAGGCATCCGAGTACCAAAAACAAGTCACTAATACAGCAGGTTTATCAATACCTGTATCTCTTGATGTTAAAACAAACACAGTTAAATACTGATCATTGGCAACATGAGAATATTTTAAACAAATTCCCAGTGATAGTGGACACTGAAGCACATATTTTCAATACTAACGAAATTCCCGTTTGTTGAAATCAGTGCTCAATTGAAACGTCATATATTATTATCAGCCTTATTAAATTGCGATTCGGTAAATTTAAAAGGGCTCTATATAAGCACAGAGCATATTTTACTTACAGAAGTCTTTAGTTAGTGAAGACCTTGCTTTTGGATAGAAGTTCACTAACTAAAAACATCTGTAAAAAAAATATGCTGTGTGCTTAAATAGGGCCCTTTTAAATGTACTGAATCACAATTTAATAAGGCTGTATATGTTGATTTACTTAAAAGTCATCCAAGTTTGTTTTTAGACATTTTTTATCTTTGGTGTTTTATCATTTTAATACACAGTTATAATAAAGATCAGTATTATACATTTTTTCAACTTTATTTAAAGATGCTGTGAACGGCACGCCTGAAGAACATTTCACATCTCCCACAGCAAACAAAAAACCAATAGGTTGGAACTTGATGGCCATACTCTAGGGAACTGATGACAATGAAATAAGTTTAGCAAACAGTGCATTGTGTGCATATCTATGAATCGGGCCAGGCTTATATTACAGGATATCTCTTTTTAGTGTAGATGAGTTAATCTATATTTTGTTTACTTTTTTTTCTGTCCTATTACATGAATATCCTGAAAATCTGGTATGTTTCAGCCCAGGAGCTGGATAAGCATGAGCGCAAAGAAGCATCACTAATCTTCAATAACGCTTTTAAATATATGTTACGTAATCTATTAATATGTCTTGTAAATACAGGATTATATTGTATTGCCAAAACAATGTCTCATTAGCAATTATCACATATATAGTTGTGAGCATACGAGTTGTTGCTAATGCTTGCGGGCTCGCGTAGCGAGGGCCGCGGGCGAGGGCCAGCAACTGCGACCCTCACAAACTTTACGCTGTAACGCAAACAACACGACACAGCAACTTTGACCCTCCCAAACTTTACGTCGCAACGCAAACAACATACGAGACATGTTAACGCTCATTACGACCTCGCAAAAATTGGCCTCAACTCGCGAACATGAAAAAATTCAAAACACAATAAATACGCACAGCACATACATAAAAAAGATTACCTACAGCAAGAGGGAGCATCCAGGACCTCAAAAAAGCAACTTACACCTTCATTTAACTCAAAATAAAAGAGTTTAGACACTAAAAAATTCTCTAAGCAAGAGAAAAAATGGCCGCCGAACAAAACGAAAACGAGGCTACAGCACTCTAAACACGCAAAACACCACAAGAAACTCGCAAAACACCACAAAACACCTACGGATATTCCGCTAAGACGCATACCACACATTACCCGCCATTTTACAACAAAGCGGAAGTACACAACGGTTTGGTCTCGCGCACGCACAGTATTACACTGCACACATTCAGCACGCTTACACAGCAACTCAACACCACTAATGCTGCAGCAACATCAAAACACATTGACAGCTCTTCAATACAATGCTTCAAAATATGTAAAGTATATTCATTTATTAATGTATTATTTATTTTATTATTACACACCAAACAGCATTAGCTACCTTACAATTTTATTGCCGTAATTTTTTGACGGGCAATTCTCTAGTTATTATATATTGTTAATACTGATTGTGATTCATTTAGTTATTAATTTAATATTAATAGGAGTTTATTCACTAAATTACGATTGGCTGTACAGTGATTTACTGAGATTGCTCTAAGTTTTCTCCAGACACCACAGTCTTAAAAATAGTGTGAAGATTTTAAGAGTGTAGTCTTTGAAATATGATGAGCTCGAAGAATCTTGGGATTATTTGGCATTGAGGAGGTGTATGAGTAAACAGGAGCAGTGAGAGAACAGAGAGAGGAATATAATAGGAAACAGATTGTACCAGTAAAGAGAATAAAAGTACCAAATAAAAACAAACCAATATTGTTCCATAAAGAGGCAGCAGATACAAAAAAGAGGGCTTCAGTTGTATAATGTTTAGATGTGATAATATACTAATGCAACCCTCAACTGTGCTTATTTTTTGTTAAATCAGAATTAGTTTTGTTTTCATGAACAGAAATGAAATAAGAGTATTTCTCTTAACGCTGTGTGTGACTTGCTGTTTATTAAATATTTGAGCATGAATATACTTGTTCCCTGGTGGTCCAGTGGTTAGGATTTGGTGCTTTCACTACTGTGACCTGGGTTTGATTCTAGTCAGGAAACCAAGGGATCACACCACCCTGAACCATGCAGGGTTGGGCCTGGTCAGTACTTGGATGGGAGACCAACTGGTAATACCAAGAGCTGTATTCTGTGGCCCAATGGAGAAGAACTGGCAACCCACTCTAGTATCTCTGCCATGAATACCAAGTTGATTAGCATAGTGTGTTGCTGTGCTTGAGATCACGGAGAATCAGACATGACTGAGCGACGCAAACATACAAAACACATACTTGTAATGTATAAAAGCAGTCATACAGTTACATCATAATGAATCTACTTCAGACACATGCACACAGGATCATAGCACAATGGTAAGACAGCACATATTTAAGATTGCACAGTTATCTCCACATAGGCAAATATCTGCACTTAGAGCATACAGCCTTATTAAATTGTGATTCGGCAAGTTTAAAAGGGCTCTATTTAAGCACATAGCATTTTTTATTTACAGAAGTTTTTAGTTAGTGAACACCTTGCTTTTGGATAGAAGTTCACTAACTAAAAACTTCTGGAAAAAAAATATGCTATGTGCTTATATAGAGCCCTTTTAAATTTACCGAATCGCAACTTAATAAGGCTGATAATGCCTGAGACAGCACCCCAAGGGATTTTGAAGGCACTCTAGAAACAGGGGCTGCTAATATAAACCAAAACAGTTGTGGGCTTTTTGCTCATTATGCCTAAGCAGATCAGTAGCACCTCAATTAGGAAAGCTGACAGGTTGAACTTACTCCTGGTGTCTCCATTTTGTTCCTTGAAAAATGGATTAGCCTTGGATTTTGAGGCTGGTCTGAGTGGGCAGAGTCAGATTGACATTTTATACAGGAAATATCATCTCTGTGATTGCTTCAAAAGGCTAAAACAACAGTGAGTGCGTACCATACCATCTGCTACTCAGTATTGCCTGTACTCTCGCACTGTCTTTCAATGCAGCAAAAATATTGTTGCTATTGCTTATGCAAATTATCCTTAGGACTTTATCTCCCTAAGTGTAATAAGGAGTCCAGACGTAGACCTCTTCACTGTGCCTTAGGGAGTCATCAGCTACACCCTACTGATGAGGCCCAATTAAGGCCAATACTTACATCTGGGCTTTCTCCTGTTCAGGATAGAGTTGCCTGCTATTTTGGGGCTGGGTCACTCTTTTGAATGAGGTCAGACTGATATACTACAGGATATATCTCTATGTAAAGGGCACGAGAGGATGCTCTCAGAGTGGATGACCATATCCATATAACTACCTATTAAGGATAGTATGTTCTCTGCCTGAGCACCTCTGTTGTTGGTATGAAAAATAAAATGTTTCCTGTCTGTCTCTGTGACCTTTTTACTACATTGAGGAGAAGAAGGTAATGAGGAGTATTAGATGTATCTATGAAGCTTATCAATATATTTCCATGTTTTTAAATTAACCATACTTATTAAACATGATACCACTAGTACCAGTTAATATGTTCTAACTTTCCTAATCAAATTTACTAATTATGGATGGAAGGTTTATGTTTTTACAATATACTAAATGGTAAAAGACTGGAAAACCTCTTCATTAATTTTCTTACTTTATATGTGATGTTTATTAAGGCTTAATATCTTCAAAAGTTCTCCAAACATATCACTCTTTAATAAATGTTCTCACTTATTGCAGGTACTCTCCATTGCCAGATCTCAGCTGCAGTTTTTTACAAACTCTAATGTCTCATAGCATTCAAAACAGGCATTTGGCCACTATGCCAAATTTCAGCCAAGATTGCTCTACCTGCTTTAGAACACCACCTCTAGTACAAATGATGATTTTGTCTACTCTTTGTCCTTCACCATTAATCTCTATTCTTACTTCCATGTCCATAATTTGTACGTATCCATCAATTTGTAGACTGGAAAATATATCATTAAACATTTTATTAGTAAATTCGAATCTATCCCTCTTAACCTTAGCATTTCTTTGGCAGCACTGACAGCTGCATTTACATGAGCCATCCGGCAGATGGCACTGTCAATTTTTGGGCGCCGTCATCTTTGTTGTAAGGCAAAGAACTATTCTCTCCTCCGACGTGGCGCAACTCAATGGCGCTGAGACGACAGTGAGGCCATCGCTATGTTCGGCATGGACATTTGGTGCCCCAGGGTCTCTGGCGCGCCTCTCATAGCTCAAGGCCTCTTCTGTTGGCGCGCCTTATATGAAAATCGGCAGCGCCATCTGTCGGTAGGCGGCAGGATTGCGAAGGTAAAGAGGGAAAGGACCGTAAATGCATTAATATTTTTTTCACTATTTTTAGTATATATATATATATATATATATATATATATATATAGAGAGAGAGAGAGAAACAGTGCGCAATCCATAAATGTAAATCCATAGCAGGTTCCAAGACATAAAAGAGTTTTACTGGCACATCTAAGTTTGTCCTATTATTTAATTGAGTGGTATGGTGTCACCCCCTCTCCGATCCAGACACACTAGAATATTCCACTGCCCTACTTCTCATTTCCTTGTCTCCCACAGATATTTCCACACTTAATTTCATGTTTTCCACATCTCCAATCACATAATTTCTTTAGTTTAGTTTCCCCTTAATCATAACAATCTTCGGCCTGGCTATACGCCTATTGGAACCACAGTTATATCACAATTGTTCTAAGGGCTACAGTCCATCCTATTTTTAAGAAGGTCTGAACACCTGATATTCCATGTGCCACTAATAGTTTATAGAAGGTGACGTATTCAGATAAATATTCAACTCCCGGTGTTGCATGATCCAAAAATGTAATTGCATAATTTGCTCGTAAGTGTTGAGTGGATTCATTTATAACAAAAAAATCATCAAAAAGGATGCCCATTTCTTATATCGTATATTATAATCGTGCAAAGTAGAATATTTCTAGATTAAAAATATAGATTGCCTCCTGTTCAGAATTTAAATGGATAGTTCAAAACTTTTATTATGGATTTAAAAGGTTATATTTCACTTCACAATTTTTTGTTTGAGAATTAAACATCTAATTTAAAATAAAGAACATTAACGTGAAACACTTGTAAATGTAAAACTAGCTAATCAAACACAGACAAAGTTTTGGTGGGGCAATAGATGAGATATATCTTGCATTTGTTTTAATTCACTAGTCAAGGTGAGGTGGTTCAAGGTCTTCATTTCTGCTTCTATTGTTTTTTTATGGGGGGGCCACATTTGTGAAGTATTTAACAAACTAACAACATTAACAGCTGTGTAAACCACGAAAATATCATTTTTTGAAGGACCTGTTTGTGTTTAGAGAGTTTGCATCTTGTATAACTGCAAGCCTGTTACGGCAGACATGTAAATGCCTCTCTTACATAACCTTCTCCAAAGTTTCATGGATGTCTTCTTGATCCAGTAGAGGCATCAAAACATATTGTTTTTCTATTTAACAACCATCTTTATGACTCTTAATCAGACTTGTTTGTTTCAATCATATACATTTTTTCTTTACCAGTAGTGCATTCATTTTATTTATTTTTTTACCCAAAACAACATGAAACCTTTGTAATGGACGTTTAATTATGCATTTTTATTGCAAGGAAAAATATGTGCAAACTGAATTCATAATAAACAAAATTATATACGTTATCTGCCGTGTAAATGTGTATGACGGAATTACATTTTTCAGTGTATAACATAAAAACAAAAAGTACCCTTTTTGTAAATCCTCAGTTCTTACACATCATTGACAAGTTAGTAGATAATGATTTATAGTCTCTAGTAAGATGTCTGCTGTGGCTGCTAAAACTATGTTTGATTGTGTTCAAGCTGTCAGTACTGCAGGGATTAAATGGAGACACATTCCATATCTCTCTAAACTCTGTGTCCAACACAGATTCAGTTTCCGTATTTGTCAGCGAGTGCTGACAGATCCAGGGAGATGGGAGATGACACAAACTGAGCTCTCTGGCCACAAGAACGTCTTGGGTTTTTGTTGTTATTGCAAAGAACAATCCCAGTGACTGGATTCCAGAAAATATCTGAAAGTCCTGTGATCTTACAAAAAAAGCATTTAGCTCCCTCACCTCTCTTATCTCATTACAAATAATCATTTGTAAGAGAAGTGTCTCTGTTTTCAATAATGGATTCTATTATTGAAACAAGAGAAAAAATGCACTTGTTTCTTAAGTATGTATCAAAATAACAATATTAGCAGTTGTGTAAGCCAGGAACATTAAAAAAACAACAACATTTTTTTTGGGAAAAGTATGATTTTTTTGAAGATGTAGTTTATGACAACAAGAATCCATTTTGTGTTTGTAACATCTCATCCTGAGAGCTGTGTATGTGATTTTTTAGCTGTGGAGGAAAGGATGGGAGAGGAGTATCAGGGAGAAATAAAGAGACTTTGTTATATAATTGGATATAATTTGAATTGACATAACACCCCTTTCCAATCACAGACACAGAAGCAGACGAGTGGCATCAACAGATTTGAATTTGCTGTTACAATATTATCTAGAGCAAGTTTGCCTGATGTTATGGTGCTGAACAATTATGTGATGGCGGCACAATGATATCTGTATGGGAATTTCTGTAAAGGTTTAAGATAATTCAAACTGATTTGATGTTGTTCTGCATAAGAAAACCTCAAGTAAAGTATTATATTTTGTTTGTTTTTAGTGATCTACTGTATATTGGTACTAAAAGTGGTATTATATTGGTACTAAAAAAGGAATTCTTGTAGGCATTGATTCATTTGTTACATTAAAGGGACTCTGTGAGTCCAAAATCAAGTTTTTTTTTTTTTAGGTAATTCTTAAAAAGCATTAATAACTGGTTATATGTTGTGTTATACAGTTTATTCTAAAGTTAATAAATCCTGGGCAATTCCATGTTGTTCTGCATGTTTATGCAAATGAGCAGCTCACATGAGCTAATTAGTATTAGAATCTTCTTGTCTGTAGTGGCCTAAATAAAGATTTGCAATGTTATCTGGCTGTTAGACCTCTCTCCCACTCTTATCAAGTACTATGAGCCTCACATTACTATACAGGAGTTGCATGTTAGCATACAGGAGATGCAAAATCAATTCTAAATATTTCAAAAATGGTTTACTGTGTTTAATGCTCTTTAAATTTAAATCAACTTCCCTTTCGGGTGACAGAGTCACTTTAAACACTAAAAGCTGTTAGGAGATGACTTATTGAAATAATATATATAACCTAGAGGTGTCATCTGACTTGGGAACCTCTAAAAACTCTATATAACGTAGTTGAATGTGAAAGTGACCCAAGGTATCTGGAGTAGTAAGCTAGATCCAATACAGAGTGATATGTCCTGAATAAGCAGAAGATCAGAACCATGTGATGGAATCAAACAGCATGGATGCACATGCCCACTGTATTTGATAATCCTAGCCACTAAGGCTCGTACTACTTTGAAAATACTGTAAGTTCAGAAGATGGAAAAAAACGTCTCCATCTAGAATCAGCATGATCCTGGTACAAGAAAACATGAGTGAACCACATCTCCTTAAGTTTTTTTATTTTATTAGTATCATGTAACTTAATATAAAATAAAAAAAAAACATTTGTGAAAATAAAAATGTTATACACAAAGGAAGTGATTATTAAAGCAGAATGTAGACTAAGACAAACAGAATTTGGATGGAGTACATTAAATGACCAGTTACCACCCCATAAGTGCTCTTCATGGTGTGAAAGAGAAAAAAATCGTATGCTAAGATTATCTATTTTTTTTCTTTATTACACTCATAACAGTTAAAAAAATGAAAGTTTTAGGTCTGTTTACAATTACATGATTAATGAAATTTGCTGACAGAGAATTATGCTTTTCTTGGCATTCAGGAATCCTACAGTCCAGCAATTAACTCACAAATAACTTATTTCAAACACCACTTTCTATGCACAGATGAATTTATAAAGGGTTAACTCTATTTTTCCTCTGTTCTCTGTACGGGAGCTTGCTGTCGGTCTGTCTGACACCTTGCCAGTGACACATGTAAACATACATTTAATCAATAAATATCTCAGTGAAAAAAGATTTTAAAAATTAAAAAGTTTTTAAACATGCTGTTAAGAGATCTTTACATTAGTTTGCTCTACATTGTACTGCATTTAGCTCTGATGCAACCAATTACCTTCGGAAGTCACATAATTAGTGAAATGATGTCCACCTGTGTGCAATCTAAGTGTCACATGATCTGTCATTGCATATACACACCTTTTTTTAAAGGCCCCAGAGGCTGCAACACCTAAGCAAGAGGCACCAGTAACCAAACACTGCCATGAAGACCAAGGAACTCTCCAGACAAGTAAAAGACAATGTGGTTGAGAAGTACAAGTCAGGGTTAGGTTATAAAAAATATCCAAATGTTTGATGATCCCAGGAGCACCATCAAATCATATCATAACCAAATGGAAAGAACATGGCACAACAGCAAACCTGCCAAGAGACGTCCGCCCATCAAATCTCACAGACTGGCCAAGGAGGGCATTAATCAGAGAAGCAGCACAGACCTAAGGTAACCCTGGAGGAGCTGCAGAGTTCCACAGAAGAGACTGGAGTATCTGTACATGGGACGACAATAAGCCGTACGCTCCATAGCGTTGGGCTTTATGGCAGAGTGGCCAGAAGAAATCTATTACTTTCAGCAAAAAACAAAATGGCACATTTTGAGTTTGCGAAAAGGCTTGTGGGAGGCTCCCAAAATGTATGGAGGAAGGTGCTCTGGTCTGATGAAACTAAAATTTAACTCTTCGGACATCAAAGAAAGCGCTATGTCTGACGTAAACCCAACACATCACTTAAAGAACACCATCACAGTGAAACATGGGGGTGGCAGCATCATGCTGTGGGGATGTTTTTCAGCAGCCGGGACTGGGAATCTGGTCAGAGTTGAGGGAAAGATGGATGGTGCGAAATCCCGGGATATTTTTGAGCAAAACCTGTACCACTCTGTGCATGATTTGAGGCTAGGACGGAGGTTCACCTTCCAGCAGGACAATTACCCCAAACACACTGCTAAAGCAACTCTTTAGTGGTTTAAGGGGAAACATGTAAATGTGTTGGAACGGCCTATTCACAGCCCAGACCTCAATCCAATAGAAAATCTGTGGTGAGACTTAAAGATTGCTGTTCACAAGCGCAAACCATCCAACTTGAAGGAGCTGGAGCAGTTTTGCAAGGAGGAATTGGCAAAAATCACAGTGGTAAGATGTGGCAAGTTCATAGACACTTATCAGCAGCAACTTGGAGTATTGACTTTAGTGGGGCGAATAGTTATGCACATTGACTTTTTCTGTTATTTTGTCCTATTTGTTGTTTGCTTCACAATAAAAAAAAAAAAAATCAAGGTTGTGGGCATGATCTGTAAATTAAATGATGCAAATCCTCAAACAATCCATGTTAATTCCAGGTTGTGAGGCAACAAAACACAAAAAATTCCAAGGGGGGTGAATACTTTTGCAAGGCACTGTAATATATAGCAATTGTTAAAGGCTTTTTTATTTGTAATAAAATGCTTTGTGATCCATGGAAGGTAATACCAAGGGCAAGACCTCCGTCGGTAGGCCTTTGATTTTGCCCCCATATACAAGTACAAAAACATGGCATCGAAAAACATCTAGAATTTTGATATGGTTAAACGCAAGATCAGATTTTATTTTACAAGTTAAAATACATAGATACTATAATAATAAGATGCATTATGTTACTTTATATATCAGTAACATACAGAGACAGAAGTCACATATGTCTATCCAGAACAAATATGTAACAATCACATATAATAGTTGTCAAAGTGCGAGGCGTCGTCATGCTTTGCGAGGTGCGTACGACTTAGGCGATGAGCGCAGAAGGCGCTCATTGCTGCAAACCTTGCGAAGCGAGCTGTTAAACCGTAGCACTTAGTCGCTGTGAGGCAAGCCATCAAAATACGAGACGCAGGACTTAGAAAAAAAATGACGAGACGCAAACATTTACGTTATTAGCGCTTGAACCAAAACCCGAAAAACACACTAAATACACCCCAAAAAATTCCACAAACATCACAGACAGCATGGGGCAACAGCCAGGATGTGTGTGAGTGAGGTGGAACGCAAATTTCACTCGATATAGACGATTTTCACCGATGAAAAAAATGGGTGCCGAAAACAATGAAAACGAGGCTACACGACCCCGGACTGTGCAAAACACTGCAAACCACGTAGCTCTTTACACATCACACTACGACCTACAATATACACTATTACAAAAGCCGGAAAATGCTCACGAGACACGTACCACATTAATAACATTACGACTATACAATGCCGCTTTACCCAATAAACCAACGGCTTTACCTCGCGCACGCAGCCTATTTAGAATGCACAGTCCAAACATTCATTACACTTTATTAGAAGGGCACCAACACTCACAATGTATATTGTATGCAGACGCAAAATACAAACAGATTGTTATCTCTTCTGCCTATTGCTCGCTGCATATATCAATTACAAATAATTAAACTATATTCATTTATTGCATAAATAATTAATTCTTAATTAATTTAATAAATCATTAATTATTCATTAACTACATATACATAGAAATATATATCTCTCGCAGAGGACCAAAAGTACACGAGAGGAGAGGCTCTCAATGAGCGCCGAAGGTCTTCACAGTACAAAACGGTTTCAATTATATCTCAAACAGCATTCCCATGGCTTCAAATTTTATTGCCCCATCATTTTTGACGGGCAAGTCGCTAGTAATACAAATAAAACTGAAACAGAACACAGTGAAATAATGGCTGAAGGCTTCAAGAAATTTTAAAAAGGGAGAGTTTTCCTCTTGCTACAGGACATGGAGCTCAGTTATGACGTAAGGTGCAAATTATTTGAAAAATATTATGCCCCTGATGGCACCCTTCATGTGATAGCACCCTGGGCATCAGCCTATATACCCATAGGATAAAGCCTGCCCTGATCAAAAGATCCAGCGCCTTCATTATGTATATATCAGAATATTGTGTGGTAGATGCATGTAACAAAATCTTTAAAAACTGTCATCCTGAAAATAAACTGGGTGGTTTTAATGCAGCTTTTTATGTTGTGCAATACAGGTTACTGCTGTTCTGATCAGTCAGTTTGATTTTTAGCTGGAGCCAGATCAATGAGCTACTGTTCATTTGTTTTCTACCACTTCCTGACTTAAGACAAACTATGTTTGAATGCAGCACCTGTTTTGTGTTTCCTCAAACCCATAATAAGTCAAGAGAAAAAAAAACAGACCGCACAGCGTGCATTTTGTGCAAACTACAACTTCCATCAGACCTTTCACTTCCAAACCATATATGAAGTGGCTTTCTCCTAAACCAGTGGTGTAGGTTTCAAGAGTTTGTAGCTGTAATGGCGGTGGGGAGAGACTATGATATCACTATTATAGTCATGCGCACTTTACAATCTATTTGTACGGATTTCCGTACATGACGCAGTGCACATGCGGGGCACTAGCGGCGCATGCAACTGGGGGGGGGGGGGGGGTCAGAGAGGGGGAAACAGACAGAGGGGGAAAGGGGGAAACAGACACAGGGGAGGGATGAGGGGGGAAAGAGACAGAGGGGGAAAGGGACACAGGGGAGAAAAGAGGAGGAAAAGAGACACAGGGGAAAGGGGGGAAGAGACATTGGGGGAAAGAGACACAGGGGAGGGAGAGGGGGGAAAGAGACACAGGGAAGGGAGAGGGGGAAAGAGACACAGGGAAGGGAGAGGGGGGAAGTGACACGGGGAGGGAGATGGGGCAAGAGAAAAAGAGGAGGGAGAGGGGGAAGAGACGCAGGGGAGGCAGAGGGGGGGAAAGAGACACATGGGAGAGAAGGGAAAGAGAGGGGAGGAAGAGACACAGGGGAGGGAGAGGGGGGAAAGAGACACAGGGGAGGGAGGGAGAGGGCGGGAAAGAGACACAGGGGTGGGAGATGGCAGGAAAGAGACACGGGGTGAGGGGAAGAGACACATGTAATATTATACCGCCATTTATGACGTGTAAATGACTAGTAATCTAAGAATGCATGTGAATTGAAAACAAACAAATGAAAGAACAGATATTTTAATGAACATTCATAGAGGTTTTGAAGTAGAAACAAATTAGTGTAAAAATGCCCAACATATTGTTAAAGGGACACTGTAAAGGATTTTATTCACTGCAAGTATCTAAAGATAACTTTTAAAATAGAAGGGTCACTACATTTATTAGCAATGAAAAACTTTCTTATACAAAAACTTAAAATCTTAAAAACTTTCTATACAATTTGATTACTTTTTGTCATGGCCTCCCTTGTTTCTCCTCCTTCAACAATCCCTTGTTTTCACCCCAATCACATGGTCTGCTAGCCAGCCAACCAAGACAATCAGAGAATACATCCTGTTTTTTTTTTTTATCATGATACCACTGGCTTTCTTTGTCAAGGAAAACCATCTCACCTGTGATTGGCTGAACAAATCATGTGATTAGGAAGGCAGTGAGCAGTTGCTAAGGGAGGATAAAGCAGGGGAATCACTAGACAGTATAAAGACAACTGAAAAGTAAAATAGCAAGCTTTTGGAGTTATTTTATTTCAATCAAACTACATTTTCTTTTATATTATCTTTATATGACTGTAAAGATACCTTTAAAATATTGCTTATAACTTTTTAAGAGGGTATAGTGACCTCAAGTTGGGCTGTCTTTATAGAAAATCAAAAACTGGCTAGCCCAATGTAATGCCAACATGAATGCTCTTTGAAAAGAAACCAATACGAAAACTATACACTTAATACAGAATTTACGCTCAATGACAGGGCCCTCCACATGTCTGCAATTTGTTAATATTGTTTTACCTTATAATTAATCCCTGTACAGCAAAGTGTAATGTGTTGGCATGTTACAAATAAAGGAAATAATAATAATAATAATATTAGAATGGTTTGAGGTGATGGTACCAAGAATAATTGTCCTTGTTTACAGCTGCTACAAAAATTGTATAATTGTATAGCTGCTACAACAATTGTATAGTGTTAAAGGACCACTGTGGTCAATAATGTAAAATTGTCCCCTTCAAAGATCTACACCTGAAAACAAGCAACATGTTTTTACTTTATTATTATTAATTTCTTACCTTTATATGCAAAAATCATGCTGCTGTGGAATCTGCAGTTTTACGTTCGACTTCCTGAGGTAGGAGGAAGTTTTGAATAAACATGAAGTTTGCTTCTGCACAATGTGAATGTGGCATTTACAACTATCAGCAACAACCCCTGTTGAGACTAAAGCTGCAAAAGATGGCTCAGTAAAGAAAAACAAAGTCTGATGTAGTCTGTATGCATATAAACGTTACAAACTGAAAGACTGTGGTTAGTTTTTATTTTACTTTCTACATTTTTTTTGCTCATTATTATGTCCTTTAAAGGACAAGATAACATATTTTCATCATATGATCATCATGATCATGCAGTTGATCTGAATCTCACTAAAAACCATAACAAATTGTTACCTAAACTTTGAGTCTAAAACTAGAAGCATTATTACTCAGGAAAAAGTAATACAACTAGTTTTTAACTAAAAAAGTAATTGTTGATGCGTTTGATGGGCCCAAATAGAATCCATGATACATAGATGGATGTTATTTGTACGACATAGACATTTACATTCCTGGAGATGTATAGTTTCAGTTCCTGAAACAATGAATCTCCTTTTGGGGCAGTGAGGCAGTAGGAGTGTAGTGTCAATTTCAGTCTTATCCATCTATCTTGACAAAGAATCTCTGTTTCCTCCTTCCCCACCACTCTCATAAAAAAAAAAGAACCCCATGATTCAGCTCTGAAGAGGTAATGTAACAAACACAAAATGGATTTCTGTACTTCCAAAAATGTTTTATTTCCATGACCTACACAGCTATTAATATTGTTAGTTTGGTACACACTTGACAGACAAGCATTTTCCCCTGAAATTGCCGGCGTCATGTAATGCAACAATGTTAAATCATTGCACGTATTTCCTGAGTGCTCAGAATTTAATAATTGACCTACAAAGTAAAACATTTGAAGACAGATCACAAAAAAAAAATAAAGGACCACTACAATACAATCATCTTCAAAAACTTATAACCTGCTAGAAAACCACATTAATATTTTTTGCAGCTCAAACATTTAAAAAAATATATTTTAAAGATTATCTGCACAACACTAAACAAGAGCATCTCACATTGCCAGTAAAGCGTAGGATACATTATCTTAAAGCAACACTATGGTCACATTCTTTTTCTATTTAGGATTTTGAATAAAGTTGATAATGGGCATGTTTAGAAAAAAATAAATAAACACAACTTTTACATTTTTTACTTTTATGCAATTATTCTTTGGTGTTGGGTACCATTTTCCTTTCTCATCTGATTATGTCTTCTACATTCTCCGTAAGATCTAAACTAATTATTGGCTTTATTATTTTTATTACATTTTAAAAAACAGTTTGCCTATTTTCATGGTCACTCACAAGAGGAACAGACAGTATCATGGGGCAGGTCATCCGTAGGGAGGAGGGCCCCTATTTGCCATCGAAAGCTATTTTTTAAATATAATTTTTAAAGTAAAAAGATGGATTGGTTGAGCAGTGCCTTAATCGTGCAGTTGCCTGTCTGATGCCACTGCAGTGCCAGTATCAGGTAAACAAGGGATAAAATATTCTGGTCTGCCTTTATATATATATATATATATATATATATATATATATATATATATATATATATATATATATTATTAGAGCTCTAATAGTTAAGGTTCTCTTGAATGCTCCATTATAATCTTCCATAGATTTTCATAACTTTGCGTTGGTTTGGCAAATCTGTTTGCAATTTCATGTATTTTAGGAGGGATTGCAGGTCTGAATTTTTTCACCAAATTTCAAGAAATTCGGTTCAGTCAAAAAATGTTTTGATTTATGTTGAATTTTGGGGTGATAACATCTTGTTTTTCCCATGGGAATTTTCTCACTTCTATCAAAAAATTGGCTGAATGGAATTGTTTGATACTTGCCAGTGTAATAGCGACCTAAAAAGTATGACTGCCTTTTTTTGGGATTTTTTTAGATAGCTTAAGCTGTTTTTGAAATATAATAGTTTTAAAAAAATAAGCATGCTCAGTAGAGACTTGTGTACGTGAGCAAATGTCAGATTCCATGCATTTTGATTGGTCAGTTATGGTCAGGTGATCTTTTATAGTGTCTTTTAAAGATGGAGAGAACTCTAAGTATATAGGATACTAAAGAACATTCGCCAAATGTGGCGACTCTGAAAATAACATTCGGTTCAACATTATGAAATTCACTGTTTTAGATGCAACAAGAAAACAAAATGTCTTCAATGATCATTTAAGTAAAGGAGAAAATACAATACACTTCAGATTACTCTTTCTGAAATATTATGTATTGTTTAATACATGTTGTTCTCAATGAATCGTAAAAAAATTAGAGGATTTAGCGTCCCCTTTAAACTAGTTTGGGGAGAAAAATATATAACAATTGTAATAACCTTTCAAGGTCCGTGGTTTTTGCTTTGGGAACGTACAGTCCTGATTCTACAGGGGGCGATAACCCAGAGTATAATCCCTTTTTTTCATCTTGAAATGTTTTCTAATCAAGATAAAGCTTGCGGAGTGCATGTTGAAAGTCAAGCTTAGTATAAATTATGTTCATAAAAAAAGGACTCTTTCATCAATAGATCTAGAGTTGAAGCTGAGTCTTTTATTTCTGCTTACCATAGCTTACAAGAATCCAAAAATGCTTTTATGTGGCAATGCATGTTTTCAAGCAAATGTATTAGGGGAGATCTTAAATGTCTAGATTAACCCAGATTGCATTAAAGTTTTGATATAATGCCTTGGTGAATTCCCAAGGAGCAGGGTGAATAAATCAGGAGGGCAAGATTTAACCCCTTAATCAGTCTAGGGTGCAAAATAAGCCAATGTTTTTAAAATTTCTGAAGGGGTTAATTGTATTTGTTTACATGTTATATGTCAAAGAATGATGCTGAACATGCTCTATTTTCTCAGCTACTTCCCATCAGCCACTGGAAAGCAAGTTAATATTTGTTGAGGAATTACTATTTCATGAGGAATTACTGCACTCTCATGTAAAGGGTACTCAGAAGTCCTTGATGATGATTTATGACGCAAGGGACATTGAACTCAAAACTATTCAACCACTCATTTAAAAGAGTATATTTTAAGCATTACTTAAGTAATATTTTTACATGTAAAAATGAAAAAACAAAGGGAATTTTCAGGATTTTTTTTGTGTCGTAAAAATGTTTTAACTAGACGGCTTAATTAATTTTATCCTTCTCAAATGTTAATGTCATGTAACATTTACACTTCACTTACTTCTAAGAAAATGCCAGAGTAACATTCTCACCATCTGGAGCAGCCATCTTTCTTTCATTCCCCTCTCATATAGGGTGCCATGTTTCACAGCTGTGATGTAAGGACACAACCAAAGGCAGAGGCTTCTTGCTATCAATGTCTCATACTGCTCTGATTCAAGCAGACAGTTACATGCTATGGTCCTCATTCAATTGCAATTTTGCCAATTGAAGAGGGCTCTATATAAGCATATAACATATTTTTTGACCAAAGTTTTTATTTAGTGAAGACCTTGATTTTGGATAGAAGTTCAGTAACTAAAAAGTTCTGTATAAAAAATATGTTATGTGCTTATATAGAGCCCTATTCAGTTGGCCAACTCGCAATTGAATGAGGCTCTATGTGTCTGAGAATTATGAGAAAATGATAGCATGAAGCGTCTCTCTGTGGGTGTGACCTTAGGCCACAGCTGTGAAACACTGGTACCCTACATAAGAGAGAACAGGAAGAAAGAGGAAGGTTCTGTAAGATGAGAAACTGTTACTTTGGGGACTTCTTAGAAGTAAGTGAAGCATACATTTTATATAACAACGATGATACAATAATTAAGTTGCCTAATTAAAACATTTATAATAAAGAATAACAAATGCCTAAAAAGTCTCTTTAAGGAGAACAATACTAAACCCTACAGGAAATGAACAGAGTATACATTTATATGTAAGTCACCCTCGCTGATTAGCATAACACATATAGCTATTTTATAACGTATTGGCTACCAGAGACAAGACATTGTGAAAGTCAGACATTCAAAAGTTTTTTTCAGCACTAGCATCTTCATTTTCAAAAGTAAAACTCATTGTGAAACAATTTTACAATTTTACTCTGTTCCACATGCAAAAAAGAAAAAGAAAACAAATGTGTTTAAAGCTACACAACAAATGTACCAGTTATAGCCTAAATGAAAAGAAAACTTATTCATAAATATAACTACAACTGGTTGTTATTAAAAAATGAAGATAATGCAAGATATTGAATCTTGAAAGGTAGGCATTTTAAGAATAAATTATCTACACATTCATTTATCTAAAGTCCCAGTTGGTTATATCTTAATGGCCGCAGAGACATTTAAGTGTTAAAAAATTATATATGATTTTTAAATTTACAATAACTGGACATGCTTTTCATGTTCATCAACCTAAAAATGAGAGTCAATTAAGGATCCTAGATAAATTTTTTTTTTATAGATTTGATCTTCCATTTTGTGTTTGTTACAACCTCAGGGCTGAATCATTAGAGTGTGTGTTTTAGCTATCAGTGCAGAGGGCTGGGGAAAAGGGAAGAGAAAGCCTTTGTTAAGATAACTGGATAAGATTGAAATTGATACCACACCCCTTCCCATGGCACAGAAGCAGATTCATTGTTTTAGAAAATGCAACCACATCTCTCCAGAAATGTAAACAACATGATCACACACACAAGTTCCACCTATGTATAATGGACCCAGAACCATGGACCAAGGACCCAGAAGAGGCTTCACAGAGCATACATTAGTCTGTAGGTATCATTGGCTGGCAGAGGCAGAGGCGGATTTAAGAATTTTGACGCCCTGAGCTATATTGATTTTCCGCCCTGTGCAAATCTAAGGGCTAATTAATAATAATCATAATAATAATAAGTGAATTAACTTGCATTTTACGGATAGCATCTATATTTCAGCAATTATTAAATTGTTGACATTAAATCAGCTTCCGCTTTAAATTAAATTATTATCATATATAAATTGTTATATATATATATATATATATATATATATATATATATATATACATACACACACACAGTGGGGGGAAAAGTATTTGATCCCCTGCTGATTTAGAACGTTTGTCCACTGACAAAGAAATAATCAGCCTATAATTTTAATGGTCGGTGTATTTTAACAGTGAGAGACAGAATAACAAAATAAAACCAAGAAAAACGCATATCAAAAAAGTTATAAATTGATTTGCAGGTCAGTGAGGGAAATAAGTATTTAATCTCCTATCAATCACAAAGATTTCTGTCTCCCAGGTGTCTTTTATACAGGTAACGAGCTGAGATTAAAAGCACACTCTTAAAGGAAGTGCTCCTAATCTCAGCTTGTTACCTGTGTAAAAGACACCTGTCCACAGAAGCAGTCAATCAATCAATCAGATTCCAAACTCTCCACCATGGCCAAGACCAAAGAGCTGTCCAAGGATGTCAGGGACAAGATTGTAGACCTACACAAGGCTGGGATGGGCTACAAGACCACCGCCAAGCAGCTTGGTGAGAAGGTGACAACAGTTGGTGCGATTATTCGCAAATGGAAGAAACACAAAATAACTGCCAGTCTCCCTCGGTCTGGTGCTCCATGCAAGATCTCACCTTGTGGAGTTTCAATGATCATAAGAACGGTGATGAAACAGCCCAGAACTACACAGGAGGATCTTGTTAATGACCTCAAGGCTGCTGGGACCATAGTCACCAAAAAAACATTTGGTAACACACTACGCCATGAAGGACTGAAATCCTGCAGCGCACGCAAGGTCCCCCTGCTCAAGAAAGCACATGCACAGGCTTGTCCGAAGTTCGCCAAGGTATATCTGAATGATTCAGAGAAGAACTGGGTGAAAGTGTTGTGGTCAGATAAGACCAAAATCTTTGGCATCAACTCAACTCACTGTGTTTGGAGGAGGAGGAATGCTGCCTATAACCCCAAAAACATCATCCCCATCGTCAAACATGGAGGTACAAACATTATGCTTTGGGGGTGTTTTTCTGCTAAGGGGACAGGACAACTGCACAGCATCAAAGGAACGATGGACCGGGCCATGTACCATCAAATCTTGGGTGAGAACCTCCTTCTCTCAGCTAGGGCATAGAAAATGGGTTGTGGATGGGTATCCCAGTATGACAATGACCGAAAACACACAGCCAAGGCAACAAAGGAGTGGCTCAAGAAGAAGAACATTAAGGTCCTGGAGTGGCCTAGCAAGTCTCCAGACCTTAATCCCATAGAAAATCTGTGGAGGGAGCTGAAGGTTCAAGTTGCCAAACATCAGCCTCGAAACCTTAATGACTTGGAGAGGATCGGCAAAGTGGAGTTGGACAAAATCCCTCCTGAGGTGTGTGCAAACCTAGGAGCCAGCTACAAGAAACGTCTGACCTCTGTGATTGCCAACAAGTGTTTTACTACCAAGTACTAAGACGAAGGGGTCAAATACTTATTTCCCTCATTGACCTGCGAATCAATTCATAACTTTTTTGACATGCGTTTTTCTTGGGGTGTTTTTTGTTATTCTGTCTCTCACTGTTAAAATACACCTACCATCAAAATTATAGACTGATGATTTCTTTGTCAGTGGACAAACGTTCAAAATCAGCAGAGGATCAAATACTTTCCCCCCCCATTGTGTGTATATATATATATATATATATATATATATATACACACACACATACATACATAATTTAAAGTAATGTTTATTTATATGTATATATATATATATATATATATATATATATATATATATATATATATATATATAAAATTGGTGCAACCTAATTGATTTCTTTTTGAAACTCAGCTATTTGCAAGTCTTTTTTTTATGGGAAGTCCTCTCCCACCCCATGATCCCAAGGCAGCCAGCCCATGTCCCCTAGGCCCTCCTGGACTCCCTCACCCACCCTCACAAGGATCCCCTCTCTTACCCTGATCGGAGGGAGTAAATCTCTGGGTGTCTTCTGTACCTCACCTGTCGGCGCATCTATCTGCAGAGGCAGGGAGTCCCATAACATCCTTTAAAGACTCCCTGCCTCTGCAGATAGACGCGCCGGCAGGGGAGGCGCAGACATTTTCTTGTAAAACACCCCCAGGTCTTCCTCAGCAGCACCATTCACCCCCCCACCCCCCCCCCCCCAAGAGGCATATTCACCCCCCTGGGTCCCTTAGCAGCAATATTCACTACCCAACCCCCCAGGGCCCCTCAGGAGCAAAATTTACCCCCCCCAAAACCCCAAGTGCCCCTCAGAAGCATCATTTACCCCCCCCAAAAAAACAGGGCCCCTTGTTGCACCATTCATGCCCCCAAGCCCCTCAGCAGCACCATTCACCGCCCCCCAAAAAACAGGCCCCTTTCAGGAGCATCAATCAACCCCTCAAAACACCCAGGGCCCCTTGTCACACTATTCACCCCCCTCAAGCCCCCTGCACTTCATTCACCCCCTCCTCTTCTATAACTAAACACCCCCAAGCCCCCTCAGCAGCACCATTCACCGCCAACACCCCCAGGCCCCCCTCAGCAGCACTATTTACCCCCCAACAGCAGCCATATAAACACCCCAGGGCCCCCTTAGCAGCAATATTCCCTACCCAACCCCCCAGGGTCCCTCAGGAGCACCATTCACCCCCCAAATCCCCCAGGGCCCCCTCAGCAGCATAAGTTACCCCCCCCCCCAAAAAAAAAACAGGGCCCCCTTGTTGCACCATTCACCCCCCACCTAAGCCCCACAGCCCCACCTTTCACGCCTCACTTACCCACACCCCCTTGCCTTGCAGTCCCTGTCCCAAATCCCATTGCTCAGAGGATGGGTATCCTTCCCCTGCCGGAGTTTCATACTGCAGGATCAAGTGACATCATTAGGAGTTCCCCTCCCCTGATGGGATCCGGGACAGGAACTGCAAGGCACAAGTAAGAGGAGGGAGGTGAATGAAGTGCAGTGGGCTTGAGGGGGGTGAATAGTGTGATAAGGGGCACCGGGAGAGGGCTTCCCATAAAAATAACACAAAAAAACCAAATAGCTGAGTTTTGCCGCCCTAAAATAGTGCTGCCTTGGGCTGCAGCCCATTTAGCCCATATGTATATAAGGCCCTGGGCAGATGGCAAGCCCACAAGAGCAGTTAAAAATCTGAAGTTTTTTAGGTCTGGACCTCCATTTGAAAAAAAGAAGACACACTGTGATACATTATCAAATATCCTATTACTGATGCAACAGGGCAGCCAGTAGGCAGGATAGACTGTGTTTGTAAACAGACTTAAAACTTTAATTTATTTAGCTGTTATTAGTGTAATAAAAAAAAATAGACCATTATAACATAGAATCTTGTGCTCTTTCACACCATGAAGAACACTTATAGTGAGCTAAATGGCTCTTTAAATATCCAATTTACAAGCTTGGTTGTCTAACATTCCCACTCATAATTGTCAATATCAACCAATTACAATATTAATATATTTACTTTTTATTCTGCACTAACTAGGATCTGTGGTGTATTTATAGTGTAATATTTTTGTGCCGATATCTTCACGTACATGTTAGTTTTACATCCTGACTGCTCCGATTTTGCACTTTGCAACAGATTACTGCTACATTGTGTTTCTGGGTAAGATTATGTACTTGCTTGCAGTATCTCTTGCCACTTATATTCTGATTCAGAGCGTGAGAAATAACCGCACCTCTTCCTTGTGTTGACCTCAGCTTCTCTACAATCTGTTTATTTTTTCCTGACTCTATAGCAAAACATATTTTTGTCTGTCCTTATCTACAGTCTGTTCCATTCTTCCACCACCTGTCTTGCTTCCATTATAAAAACATCATACAAGTATTCTTACTTGACATAACAGTCTGTCACTGGACATACATAATAATAACATTTGTGTGTGTTTGTATCTCTCAGTCATGTCCGACTCTCCATGACCTCATGGACCATAATACACCATGCAGATCCACTTCATGAAGATATTGGAGTGGGTTGCCAGTTCCTTCGCCAGTGGGAAATTGCATACAGCTCCTGATATTGCTAGGTAGTCTCCCACCCACGTACTGACCAGGCACAACCCTACATGGCTTCAGTGTGGTGTGACCTTTTGATTCCTTGACCGGAATAGAACCCAGGCCGCAGCGGTGAAAGTACAAAATCCTAACCAATGGACCACCAGGGAACTTAGTGTGCTTCAAATGTAATACACAGATGAAACAAAAGACACATTTCATTAAAGGGACGTGGAAAAAAGATGTTTGTTGCATCAGAAATAGGATGTTTGATAATGTATCACAGTGTGTCTTCTTTTTTTCAAATGGAGGTCCAGAGCTCAAAAACTTCAGATTTTTAACTGCTCTTGTGGGCTTGCCCTCTGCCCAGGGCCGTATATACATATGGGCTAAATGGGCTGCAGCCCAGGGCAGCCAGGGCATGTAAAAATGTATAGTAATTTTCCCTGAACTCAGGAATACACTCAAAAGTTAACCCACAACTGACCTGTTTAGGTGATTCCAGCATGCAATGCTCTGCACAGTTTGATTTGTTGAGGGTTAATGCTATTTTTTCTCTTTCTCACTGCATGGAGCTGTAGCATGGGTCTAGCTGGGGGCATGTCAGTGACTCATGTAAACAAAGACTTTATTGAATTCTCAGTCAAAAATCAATTTGTTCATGCTACACACAACTTGGATAATGTGTATAGCTTGCTCTTTTAAGTGCATGAAAAATATATTGTGTTCCACGTCCCTTTCAGCTGGAAAAATGTTATACAGCTGGTATAATTAGAAAAAAAATGTTTTGATGCCTCTGCAGGACCCTGGAGAGATCCATAATACATTGGTGGAAGTTGTATGTGTGTGGTTACATTTCTGTAGAGATGTGGTTGCATTAAATGAGGCGAGGTGTCTGCTTCTGGGCCAGTGAGGAGGGAGGAAATTGGTGTCAATTGTAATCTGTTCCTGTAATTAAACAAACGCTCTGGACTTCTGCTTATCTCCTCCTTCCACACCCCTCCATCCACTGATAAATGCAAACACATAACCCCATCATCCAGGTCTCAGGTAGTGATGTAATAACACATAATGGATTCCTGTACTCTTCCAAAATTAAAAAACAATGTTTATGTCTATGGCTTACACAGCTGCTAATATTGTTAATCATTTTTGAACCACAGTGGTCCTTTAACTGGTGGTTGATCTCAGCTTGATTTTCTAAAATGTATTCAAAGTCTTTAACTTAATCTATATCATGTTCTCATGTGAAAACTTTGCAATCCCATCCACAGAATAAAATAAAGTAATCTAAAAATATAGGAATCAGTGTACTATAACAAAAGGAATATTTTAAGTTGCTCCATGATGAGTTTGTCAGAATGCTATCTGTAACATTTAACACTTCTCCTTTATATTATATTATTATTATTATTATTACAGTTTTTTGTAAAAGCGACAACTTATTCTGTAGCGCTATACAGTGGTTTAGTACCAAAATAAAATAAAATATTAAACACAATGCAGAAAGTATAGGACCCTGTCTTTGAGTTTAAAATCTTACGTACATGGTGTTTTTTTTTTCAAAGCACCTTATAAGATTGAAAACTTGCAAACTTACAATCTAAAAGGTGAAGTAAATAAAAAGTAGAAACAAGAGCTAAGCAAGTAATTAAAAAGAGAGTAAAGGGTTAATTAGTGATTACGTTTGTGGGTGTATCAGCTGTGTAAAATGGAGGTGATAGTGCTGAAACTGCACAATAAATTAACACAGGAAGAATTCCTAACTATTGTTGCTCAATCAATAAATATCATGGACTATGCCATGTTGTTAAGGTGGGATGGGATTCTTGTCGCAACAAAGAACTGACATGGACTGGAAGCAGACATCTGCATCTAGTTTCTGTTGGAGCAATTGCTTTCTTTAGTACACTAATTATTTCATGCCATATTTGCTTTTTCAGGTTCCGTAGGGAAACATACATTACAGAATCCCTATAGTTCTGTATCTTTCCTTTGTTACCATTCGCAGCTCTCATTCCAATGGTTTGTTATGTATCCTTCATTCTCTGTGTGTTTAGCAACCACCTAGAGAGTGAAAAGATATGTAACAGCTGTATAATGATACTGATAAATCAAATATGGAAAAATGTTACAATCTTCTTATGTTGTGTTCAACTGTATAACAGATTAACATTTAATACACACAATAAAAATAATAAACCTAATAACATTGCTGTTATTAAAAATATGCAGTTTTGTTTTGTCTGAACACAATTAAAATGCTTAAAAAGACACTGCCACCCAATAGGAAGTTGGTTTCCTCCCAAACAGCTGAGAAACACTGTCTAGACATTGTACTAACCTTCTTTCTACACTAAGAGAGAAACAACATTGTTTTTGCTGCAAATATGCGCTCAATATGCTCAGAGCGAGGGGGTTCTAACTGAATGATAACATTGGGGTTAATTGTTTTGGCCACAGCAGGGACCAACAAGCAGACTGTGATTGTAATTAGCACATCAAAGCAGCTAATTAGTATTCACAGGTTGCTTTATATACAATTACAGCAGAAATAATCCTACATTTTTCTATAATTACCCATTTTTTACAACAAATGGATAATGCAATGCATAACTAGTTTGTCATGATCTTTAAGAACAATCCAAAAAACAACTTGATTTTGGGGTGACGAGGGCCTTGGCTTGAGTCATAAGTTGCAAGACTGCCCAATCTGATCTAGGAAAGCAGTGCATTCCTTCTCCCATAATCTCTTTCAGTTAACTATACAGATTGAAGCAGGCAGCAATGCTCAGTAGGTAGTAAAAACCCGTAGGGTACTGTAGTGGTAAAATGTTATTGTCCTCTATATGTTGTATCTAACTAATAAATGCTTATAATATAACATTTTTAATTATTAAAACATTTTTTTAAGTGTAAACAAAAATAGTCAAAGATACTTAATTTGAGAAAGAACAATACCTAAGTAGGTTTGCTATATAGGCCTGGGTTAGAGAGCAGCCTCTTTTAGCTTACTTGTGCCCTTTCCTGTTCAGGGTAGAACTGCCTGGTATTTCGGGGCTGGGTCACTCTTTTGAGTGGGACCAGACGGATATACTACAGGATATTTCTCCCTGTTAAGGGCACAAGTGAGCTAAAAGAGGTTGCTCCTGAGGAGGTAACCAGACCTATAGAGCAAACTGTCATGATTTAATTGTTTAAATATTTTGTTTTGATCATTCAATAAAGGTTGAGAGATAGTTTTCACATATGCAAGGTGTGATACTATTTATTTGTATTGTATCCTGACTTGGAGAGTGGTCTTGCCATGGGTCATTAATAACCTGTATGCAGTATTCTCTGCCTGTACCTTTTGGGCCTTGCCCTCTTCAGAAGACATATTTTGTGCCACAGAGAACAGGAACTACATGATTCTGCTGGGGTAGGTTTTAACTAGGTTCATATCAAGCCCCCTTGAAGAAGCAGATCGTGGCATTGGTGGCAGAGGTGGGATTTCTGTAGAAAACACAGAAGGATGGCAGCTTATGAAGAGTTGTCTGCAGCAGAGGAGGAGGAATTGTCCAGATGGTACCAAAGATGGATGGAGATATTGCCTGCAGGTTCAACCAAGGATCAGCAGAGGGAACTCCGGATACAGGTCGTACAGGAGGTACAGGAGAAGTGGAGAAGGGTAATCAATGGCCCTGTCTCAGCTCCTGTGGAGGGGAAATGCCTATCCCCAGTAGAGACAGAGAATGTTCTGGTGACTGGAAAGGACTGTAGAGGAATGGGCCTTCTAAATAAATGGATGGCATTCTTGGGACTATGGCCAGGCCACAAGCTAATGGAATGTCTGGAAGAATTAGTATGTGAGGAGGTCGCCCTGGAAGAGCAATGAGCTTATTGGGTGGGACCTGTTGGGATACTTCATCATTTTTCATTGGGGCTGGAAGAGGCACTTTGGGACATAGTACATGGGGATCCGGACTGGGGCTTGGGGACTGAGAAAGACAGCTGTCACATGGTGGGACTAGAGACAGACTCTAAGATAGCTAACTTACTTTGGTCTTTGATCCAGCAGGAGCAACAGCTGGAGGTGGATTATATAGACTTGCTGGATGAAGCATCCCTGGATGGGTTTTGGCCACCCAGCTGGGAGGGCTCATGCCAGTCAGGCATGGAACAGAGCCACCTAACAGGTACAACAGGGACCCAGCTAAATATTGCCAAGGCTGGGTCTGAAAATAAAGGTATGGACTGTGGGGAGAATTTTGATATCCGTGATTATCAAAATAACAAGGATGCCTTCATCCATGGGGTTGACTGGGAAGAGGAAGAACTGGTCCCTATCTTTAGGGGGCTAAATCTCACCCAGTTAGAGGCATGGGGACAGGGTCAAACCACAGCAGTGTCAGGCTCAGGGGAAGAACTGGGTAAAAGCTACCCTGCTATTAGAGTAAGAGAAGAACCTAATGAGCACTGGGCCCTACCAATTGACTGTGAAAATAGTGGAGAGGTTCCTTGGATGAACATTGTCCAGGAGCCAGCCACAGACCCTGGAGCAGAAACAGAAAGTAACCCTGCTCTTCAGCCTGAACAAGAGGCAGTAGCAGATGCTTCTCAATGGCTGTCTCAGAAGGAGAGAGTCAGGAGGTTCCACCTGAGGATCCAGAGACCAAAGAGCCAGAGGGTACCCCAGATTGTGGTTTGTCTCCTGGTGTCCCTACATTGACTCCCCTGCATCTGCCCAAAGACACTGGTTGAGTACCTGTAACCCTGGAAAGAAGTTACTGGCCAGGCTTGTTGGGAGAGAGGTTGGCTACTGAACCACAATGGCTTGTGTCAGAACTGCCCATTAATCCAGCATGGATGACACCAGAGAATGTCACTAGCCCATGTTGCAACTCCAGCATCCCAGTTTATTCAGGAGAAAGCTCAGGCCGGACAAAGGGAACCTTGTACTCTTTGATTTTACCCATGGGCCTGAGTACTGATCCAGAATCAGCAGGACAGGAGGTCTCCCTAGCCTGGAAGGAGGGGGCTTTGCTGGGTAAGGATCCTCCCAAGTTTATGCTGGACTTATTAGCTGGGATGTACTGTTTCCCCTGTAATACCTTGAAGGGTCCTCCATGGCAGTTGTCTTAGAAGTCTCCCCAGGGGCTTGGGAAGGTCACTAGGCCACTGGGAAGGAGTGAATATTCCCCATGGACAGGGGGAGGCAGGGTACCCAGACAGCCACTGAGGCTATCACATGGATGGACTGTCACATCAAGAGGACCGGTAACCATCTGTATAGATGGGAAGTTATCCGACAGGATAAACTTCCCATGCTATGCAAGAAAGGAAAGGGGGAGAAATTGTCATGATTTAATTGCTTAAGGACTCATATTGCCAGTAATTTATGAATATGGCCAAGGGAGCATGACATTGTTGCATTGGGATTATGTGTTATTGTGTGGTTATATGTTGCCTGGACATGGTATTATGTATCATCGTTATATTATAAGAGGGAAAATGTTATATAGAACATATGTGGAATTGGTAAAAATGGCCTGCATAGAGGTTAGCTGCAGATCATTGCACACTCACGCATACAGACCTAAGCAAACACTTGAGTTTAACATAGAGTTTTCTTCACTAGCCAGCTATAGATATCTGATGAATTTGATCTCAAGAGCTTTGATAGTCCAAAGTTGCAAGCCAGATCGGCTGACATCACACATACACAAATGTACACAAGGGTGTGGTATTGGAGTGTATAAATATGTTGTTTTGATCATTGAATAAAGGTTGAGAGATACAGTAGTTTTCACATATACAAGGTGTGAAACTATTTCTGTGTGTTGTATCCTGACTTGGGGAGTGGTCTTGCCATGGGCCACTTGTAACCTGTATGCAGTATTCTCTGCCTGTACTTCTTCAGAGGCCATCTTTTGTGCCATAGAGAACAGGAACTACATGATTCTGCTGGGGAAGGTTTGAACTAGGTTCATATCAAGCCCCCTTGAAGAAGCAGATCGTGACACAAACCTACTAAGGTGTTGTTCATTCTCAGATGAGGCCAACATAGCAGCACAAAAGGTGTGCAGAAATGAATACTAGTATTAATGAATAACTTTGTATAGTTTGGTTAATAAGACTTTTATTATGCTAGATACAACTAACACTTTTAAACATTTCACATCTAAAATGTACTTATCAAACAGTAGCAGTATTAAATGGCAAGGTCCACTTAGTAACTTATTAAATTCCATCTAAAAAGTTTCTATTATATTAAAGACCACTCTTAGAAAACATAGAGGGCCTCATTAAACTCTCCCTCGTAGTTCACTCGGTCCTCACAAAAGGCAGTTTTGCTGTTTGGGAGGACCGAATCTCTCGCAGCCTGCTTTGTGAGATGACTACGAACTGGCAGAGAATAGGCTCCAAGAGAGCTACGGAGTCACACGCAGCCATAAATCTATGAGTGATTCTCGTATCTCGGAAGAATCCCTACAAGCACAAAAAGTGCTAGCAAGGGATCCTAAAGCCCCTACGTGCTGCCTCGGAGCAGCCCGAGACAGCCGTGTGAGGCTCCCCCCTGCTCCCTATACACATCTCCATGCTGCAGGGGTCTCTATCGGGACACCTGCAGAACCCCCTACATTAACCCCTTGCAGCGGGGGTCCCCGATCGGCACCGATCAGGCCCCCGCTGCATTTAAACATTTTAAATTCCCTGCCGCGGCTCCTTAAAGGGCCTGCGGCACACTATTACTAATCCCCGGCCGCGGCACCTAAAATTAATCCCCCTCTATGCTGGGGGACCCCATTGGGTTCCCTGAAGTGTCCCCACATTAACCCCTTGCAGCGCGGGGCCCCGATCGGCACTTAATTAACCCTATAATTCATGGGGGTCAATACAGACCCCCATAAGCACTTAATTACCCCCATAACTCATCGGGGTCAATACAGACTCCCATAAGCACTTAATTAACCCAATAACTCATGGGGGTCAATACAGACCCCCATGAGCACTTAATTAACCCTGTCACTCATGGGGGTCAATACAGACCCCCATAATGCCTTTACTAACCCTGTCACTCATGGGGGTCAATACAGACCTCCATAAGCCAATAATTAACACTATAATTCATGGGGGTCAATACAGACCCCCATAAGCACTAAATTAACCCCATAACTCATGGGGGTAAATACAGACCCCCATAAGCACCTAATTAACCCCATAACTCATTGGGGTTAATACAGACCCCCATAAGCACTTAATTAACCCCATAACTCATGGGGGTCAATACAGACCCCCATAAGCACTTAATTATCCCTGTCACTCATTGGGGTCAATACAGACCCCCATAAGCCAATAATTAACCCTATAATTCATGGGGGTCAATACAGACCTCCATAAGCCAATAATGAACCCTATAATTCATGGGGGTCAATACAGACCTCCATAATGCCTTAATTAACCCTGTCACTCATGGGGGTCAATACAGACCTCCATAAGCCAATAATTAACACTATATTTCATGGGGGTTAATACAAACCCCCATAAGCACTTAATTAACCCCATAATTCATGGGGGTCAGTACAGACCCCCATAAGCACCTAATTAATCCCATAACTCATGGGGGTCAATACAGACCCCCATAAGCACTTAATTAACCCCATAACTCATGGGGGTCAATACAGACCCCCATAAGCACTTAATTATCCCTGTCACTCATTGGGGTCAATACAGACCCCCATAAGCCATTAATTAACCCTATAATTCATGGGGGTCATTACAGAGCCCCATAAGGCCTTAATTAACCCTGTCACTCATGGGGGTCAATACAGACCCCCATAAGCCTCTATTTAACCCCATCAGTCCCATAAGGGTATATTATGACCCTTATGGGGCTGTTAAACCCCTAACATTAACCACATAAGTGCCATGACGGCCCACAAGGACTATCATGACTCTAACTACAAACACTACACTATAACCCCCAATAAACCATTAAATCTAAACTAACCCTCCTCTACACTAATCTATTAACACGTACACTACCTACACTACCTACTACCTAATAAACCTCCCCACCACTCTAATTACAAAAAATAAAAAAACCTACCTTACAAAAATAAAAAAAAACTACATTACAGAAAATAAAAAAAAATTACTTCACCAAAAATAAAAATAAACCTACAGTACAGAAAATAAAAAAACCTACATTACAGAACATAAAAAAACCTAAGTCACCAAAAATAATAAAACCTACCTTACAGAAAATAAAAAAATACATTACAACCCTCCTAAAGAAAAAAAAAATTACACACCTGAAAAGGAAAGACAGACATACACAATAAAATACATACATACCACACATTACATACAATACATTACATAAAATACATTACATATAATGCAAATAAAATACCCCCTATCTAACATACAATCTATTTAATATGCAATAAATCCTAACTATATCAAATACATCCCCTATCTATCTAATATACAATAAATCCTAACTGCATACACAGACCCTAATTCTAAGCTAAAATAAAATAATTAAGACCACTTACCTTCAAGATGTCCCTTCAGATCACTAACCTAGGGGTAAAACAAAACAAAAAAATTAGTACAAAACATTAACATAAAATAAATAAACATTATACACATTCTAAATATTCTACTCACCTTTCCAGCATGTCCCGTCCTTCTTCTTTTCTTCTCTGGTGCGGCCCTGTTAAAAAAAAAACCACAATGCATTAATACAATATACAGACACAAAATAAAATAAACATATAAACATATAAATATACATTCAACTTACCTCCCCGCGATATCCCCGGCCTCCTCCTCTTCAGCCCCGGCTGGGCACTGGGACCATCCGACCTCTAAAAAAAAAAAAAAAAAAAAAAAACTAACGGAGGAGACCTCCCCAACGCTAATGAGCCTCCCGGAGCCTTTTCCGGAAGGAAATTGGCAATGGCGGCTTCTGATTGGCTGAAAAAGCTGTCTATCAATTTCAGCCAATCAGAAGAAGGACGGGAAATGCTGGAAAGGTGAGTAGAATATTTAGAATGTGTATAATGTTTATTTATTTTATGTTAATGTTTTGCACTATTTTTTTTGTTTTACCCCTAGGTTAGTGATCTGAAGGGACATCTTATAGGTAAGTGGTCTTAATTATTTTATTTTAGCTTAGAATTAGGGTCTGTGTATGTAGTTAGGATTGTAATTATTTTATTTTAGCTTAGAATTAGGGTCTGTATGTAGTTAGTATTCTAATTATTTTATTTTAACTTAGAATTAGGGTTTCTGTATGTAGTTAGGATTTATTGTATATTAGATAGATATGGGGATGTATTTGATATAGTTAGGATTTATTGTATATTAAATTGTATGTTAGATAGATAGGGGGTATTTTATTTGTATTGTATGTAATGTATTGTATGTAATGTAATGTATTGTATGTATGTATTGTGTATGTCTGTCTTTCCTTTTCATGTGTGTAATTTTTTTCTGTAGTGGGGGTGGGTTGTAATGTATTTTTTTTTTTTCTGTAATGTAGGTTTTTTATTTTTGGTGACAGGTTTTTTTATTTTCTGTAAGGTAGGTTTTTTTATTTTTTGGAATTAGAGTGGTGGGGAGGGTTAGGTAGTGTAAGTGTTAATAGATTAGTGTAGAGGGGGGTTAGTTTAGATTTAATGGTTTATTGGGGGTTATAGTGTAGTGTTTGTAGTTAGTATCATGATAGTCCTTGTGGACCGTCATGGCACTTATGTGGTTAATGTTAGGGTTTTAACAGCCCCATAAGGGTCATAATATACCCTTATGGGACTGATGGGGTTAAATAGAGGCTTATGGCGGTCTGTATTGACCCCCATGAGTGACAGGGTTAAATAAGGCCTTAAGGGGGTCTATATTGACTCACCATGAGTGACAGGGTTAATTAAGTGCTTATGGGGGTCTGTATTGACCCCCATGAGTTATGGGGTTAATTAAGTGCTTATGGGGGGTCTGTATTGACCCCCATGAGTTATGGGGTTAATTAAGTGCTTATGGGGGTCTGTATTGACCTTCATGAATTATAGGGTTAATTATTGGCTTATGGGGGTCTGTATTGGCCCCCATGAGTGACAGGGTTAATTAAGGCCTTATGGGGGTCTGTATTGACCCCCATGAGTGACAGGGTTAATTAAGTGCTTATGGGGGTCTGTATTGACCACCATGAATAATAGGAATAATTAAGTGCTTATTGGGGTCTGTATTGAGCCCATGAGCGACAGGGTTAATTATTGGCTTATGGGGGTCTGTATTGACCCCCATGAGTGACAGGGTTAATTAAGGCCTTATGGGGGTCTGTATTGACCCTCATAAGTGACAGGGTTAATTAAGTAATTATGGGGGTCTGTATTGACCCCCATGATTTATAGGGTTAATTAAGTGTTAATGGGGGTCTGTATTGACCCCCATGAATTATAGGGTTAATTAAGTGCTTATGGGGGTCTGTATTGACCCCCATGAGTTATGGGGTTAATTTTAGTTTCCTGGGGTTAATTTTTTTAGTGCGAGTCCTTTCAAGACCTTTACGGTCCTTTAAGGACCCGCGAGGCGGGAAAATAAAAAATTTAAATGCAGCGGGGTCACGATCGGAGGCGATCGGGGACCCCCGCTGCAAGGGGTTAATGTGGGGGGGCTGCCGGGGTCCCTATGGACCCCTGCAGCAAGGGGTTTATGTGGGGACACTTCGCGGGTCCCGATGGGGACCCCCAGCATAGAGGGGGTTAATTTTAGGTGCCGCGGTCGGGATTACTAATAGTGTGCATCGGGCCTTTTAAGGAGCTGCGTCGGGGAATTTAACATTTTTAAATGCAGCGGGGGCCTGATCTATGCAGATCGGGGACAGCCGCTGCAAGGAGTTAATGTGGGAACATTTCGAGGGTCCCTATGGGGACCCCCAGCATAGAGGGGGTTCATTTTTTTTGCCGCGGCCGGGATTGTTAATAGTGTGCCGCGGGCCCTTTAAGGAGCCACGGCGGGGAATTTTAAACTTTTAAATGCAGCGGGGGCCTGATTGTTGCTGATCGGAGACCCCCGCTGCAAGGGGTTAATAGCGTCGTAACTTTGAGAAATTTTGCAGTACATAGGGTTTAAGTAGAAGCCTCTTATTTACGAGGCTGGAATTTAATAAGGCTGTAAATGTCTACATAAAAGTTATGGAACTTGCCTAGATTGGCAGTTACTTCTGCATGTTTGTGGAGAGCGGACACTGTCATTTTAAAATGTATTTTTTATCAGTTACACTGAGCTCTGTGTGCTGATTGGGCCAAATGTTCAAGAGTCAGCTCAAGAGCCAAACACACTGCAGTTGAGC
The DNA here is from genome assembly GCA_027410445.1 of Discoglossus pictus. Classification (NCBI taxonomy): domain Eukaryota; kingdom Metazoa; phylum Chordata; class Amphibia; order Anura; family Alytidae; genus Discoglossus; species Discoglossus pictus. The sequence continues at coordinate 282,179,425 of CM050166.1, read as the reverse complement.
TCTGAAGTGTGACAATTACATTCATGTTCTGTGTTCCTTACCAAGTCATATTGCCTAATATACAAATGCATTGTAACAATAACAGACAGGTGTGATATATATGTACATAAATAGTACATCTGTGTTCACATTTGAATGACTAAAACAAGTTAAAAAATCTGCTTCCAGCTCAGAATTCAGAGAAAAACAGTTATCACACTGCATTCTGGGAAGTTGAGCTGGGATCTGCAAACGTGCCCACAAATTTATATATTTATATTTGTAGGTATTGCGGTATATAGTGAAAACTTTTTTATTGGACAAACATATTCATAAATATATGACAAGATTTCGAGAGCTTCCTCTCTTTCTCAAGTCCGGAGGAAAAAATATTAGATTCCCAATAAAACACAGAATATATATATATCACATATATAGTTGTGAGCATGCGGGTTGTTGCTAACGCGAGGGCCGCAGTTGCTGGCATGGAGCGCCTAAGGCGCTCCTTGCCAGCAACTGCAGACTTTAGTCCCACAAATGCGGAGGGGCCGCATTTACGGAGGTGGAGGTTCCCACGTCGGCTCCAATGAGCCGCAGGAGGGACTTACACCGCAAAATTTACGAGCATCTACAAATACAAGCCGCGGGACTTAGAAAAAAAAACATTACAACCTCACAAAAGTACGACCTTAGCCCCCGAACACATGAAAACATTAAAAACACAATTAAAACACCACAAAACACAAACAAATTTTCCGAAAAAGCCATTTACAACACTAACTTACACAATGGGGAAGTACACAGCTACCCTAACGGATTTTCCTTGCGCACGCACACTATTTACACTACACACTACACACACTGATGACACTTACACAGGACCTCCACAACAGTGCAAACCTACATTGTATGCTGCAGCAACATCAAAACAGATTATCAGCTCTTCAACACAATGCTTCCTGCATATATTACTTCAAAATAGGTAAACTATATTAATTTATTAATTATTTTATTAGCATGAGGCTCGCAATGAGAGCTGAAGGATCTCGGAACACCAACAGAATTAATGTCTCAACCAAACAGCATTACCTGCCTTACAATCTTATTGCCGTAATTTTTTGGACGGGCAAGTTGCTAGTATGAATATATATATATAGTGAGTGAGGTAGCCGTGAATGTCCAGTAATCCAGTTGAATAACTGTATTGCAGTGAGTATTGCAGTGAATAGTGATACCTTTTTTATTGGACAAACGTATTCATAATAAAGCGACGAGCTTTCGAGAGATAATGCCTTTCTTTATCAAGTCAGAAAGCGACAAGCCTGAGGAAAGTTGAAACCTATTAGATTTGGGCAAAGATTTCCTGCAAAGGAGGGCATAGGAAAGACATAAAAGTGTAATTTTGGACAAGGACAAGAGACGCAACTTAAGCAGATTTGGGCCGAAATCTGCCAAAGATGGTCTAGGAATGGTCGAGAAGCTTAGAAGATTTGGGCCGATATCCGCAAAGGAGGGCTTAAGAAAATCGGAAGAAGTATATGTTCAAGGGATGTGATTTAGTAGATTTGGACCAAAATCTATTGTAGAGGGTTAAGGAAGGTCGAGAAGCTTTATAGATTAGGGCCAAAAAACATAAAACTTCAAAGGCGGAAGCTCATCCTTGGACAAGGGAGCAGCTTAGTAGTTTTGGACCCAAATCCACTAAGAAGAACTTAAGGAAAGTTGAAAGCTTACCTTGGATAATGGTAACAATACAGGTTAATAGATGCCAGGAGAAGGCTAGAAGTGGAACCATTGCTCTCCAGCGATGGGAATGCACTCATGGCAGTGGCGGAGCTAATAAATGGAGGGCTGTGAGTGCAAAATAAAAATGTTGCCCTCACACACACACAATTTTTTTGGGTGCTATATATATATATATATATATATATATATATATATATATATATATATATATATAATATAAATAGTATATTTGTGTTCACATTTGAATGTCTAAAACAAGTAAAAAAAACTTATTTCCAGCACAGAATTCCAAGAAATACAGTTATTACACTGCACTCTGGGAAGCTAAGCAAGGACATGCAAATGTGCCCACAAATGCCTCGCTCTTCAATCCATAAACCATTTTACACATGGCTTCCTTCAAACTTATGCCCGCTGCTTTACACAGCTTTTATGCAAAGCCAAGGTTTTGATTATACACAAGCTGAGAATCCTATACACGTAAAGAGTTATAGAAGCCCTCCGCCGTACAGTAGTACAGAAAATAAACAGATTTCTGAGAAATACAGTTATTACATTGCATTCTGTATATGTATATATTTATTAAATAAATAAATATATATATATATATATATATATATATTTATTTATATATATTTATTTATATATGTACAGTATATATATATATATATACTAGTGAATTGCCTGTCAAAAAATGACAGGCATAAAATTGTAAGGCAGGCAATGCTGTTTGCCACACAATGTGAGGCTATTCTTTCTCTGAGCACCTTCGACGCTCATTGCCGCCTACTGTACGGGCCGCTCATTGCAGGGTTCATTAACCTGCAAGTTTTGTGCTTGGGAATGCCATGTGTCTCTTTTCAGCATCTCCCCCTGTGCCTTCCCTGTGTGTTTCTCTTCTGTGTCTCTGCTGACTGCCGTTTGTTTTATTTTCTAAGTCACGCTTCCCTAGCGTTGTTTGTGTAAGTGTTAGTGTCTTTGCCGTCGTGTATTTTCTATGGCCTGCGTGCCTGGCTTTGCTCAGCCTCGTTTTCATCCAGTTTCAGATTTTTTTTTTGTTTTTCGTCTAGCAATTCTTTCTTGCTTAGATTTTCGAGTGACAAAACACATCAAATAACGCTCACAATCTGTTGTAACCTCACTCCCAGGCTTCCTGGCCCTCCTCCTGTGCTGTGTGTTTTTATGTTTTTTGTAATAATTTTTCTTGTTTTCTGTGTTTTTCGATTTTTGCGGGTCGGCCGTTAAATTTTTATTTTTCTGGGTCGTATTTTCCCCCCCCCGAGCTTGCATGAGTGACGGGGCTGCTGGCTGCATTGAGTGCTGCATGGCTGCTTAATTGCTCATTTCAGCCTAAGTCCTGCGTGCTTCAATGCTCAACTGCTCGCCTCTCAGGAACGCCTTCGGCGCTCATTTCAATCTAAGTCCTGCGTGCTTCAATGCCTCACCTGCTCACCTTGCTTTATGAGGCTCGCAGGGCAATCGGCGCTCATTGCCTATGTCCTGCGAGCTCGGAAGTCTTCAATGCCTCAATGGCTCGCCTCGCTTTGCGAGGCTCGCAAGTGTGATGACAAATCGCGTTTGACAATTATAATACGTGATATATATATATATATATATATATATGCATTGGACAATGCACCTCCACCATAGCCCATGCTCACTTGGTCCTTCCTAGTCCCCTCAGACTCACCACTGCCAAGGTCTCCCTCTGTTGAGAGGTTGTTTGAGAGAACAGTGGAATTCCTTCCTTGTTCTTCTTCCCCTGCTGTGCGTCTCTGTGCCTAGACTGGGAGTCCCTATTGACATTGCGTGGGTGTGACGTAACGTGTGTGTGCGTCACAGGGGAGATGAGGAACAAGAAAGGAAAATCCGACAATCTCCCAAACAGCCAGGGAGAGCCTGGTAGTGGTTAGTCTGGTTAGGACAGGGGAGAATGGGCTGGTGTGGGGGAGAGGCAGGGGCCCTACAGTACAAAAAAATTGAATTGGACTAAAAAAGAAGCTGAAAGACAACCGAGCGCAGAGAAACATCCTGCAGGTGGTCAGAAATAAACTGAGGTGTGCAAGGGAGAGGAGGACAGGAAGAGCTGAAGAAGGCTGAAGAGGGCCCCTCCCATGGGAAGAGGCGGAGAGAGAGAGGACCCCTCCTGCAAACACAGGTATTAACCTGGACATACACACAAACATATATATATAATCTTTCATATAAGAGCACCTTATACTGGGTACCAGAAATGTCAATACTAGTGCTATGTCACACTATGCTCTCCTCCATGTCTGTCTGCCCACTCACATGTTGATGCTTTTATCCATACAAGCACAATGGTCAATCTTTTGAACAGTATCATAATATGACTCATTTTCTTGGACTCTTCTCAGACTGACTGATCTCTGATAATGGTGCTAACAGACTGCACACCCACATAATTGGAGATTTCCAGCACATTCCTTGTACTGCAAAGACTCCCAAACTGATTATGAAACTTTTCCTTAAAAATTGATTTGTGCAGTAGATGCTGGCCATGGCTCGGGAAATCTGTGGCCATATTCACTATTCAGCATCTGCTGCTTGAGCTACAAAAACAGTGAAAGCCACAACTTCATGTTCTTAGACAAGCTCCTGTAACATTGTGGAATTCCATCCTCTATACACTTTAGAGATTTTGGAAACAGGAAAGAATTATCACTAACTATACACCAATTCTAGAGCTTAGGCAAAGCAAGCAGTAATCTGGCACGCCAGAGAAACATTGGGTTTATATGACATACTGAAACTATTTGGCCCAGAAACCAGGGATGCCAGTACAGATATTGCTAGCTTTATTCATGTTTACTAGTCATTACACGTATGAAAAAAAACTGGTGAAGAAGTTTTTAGGCACAATGCAAGTAACTGAAAATGTAAATATATTTAGTGTATGCTGTTTCTATAGTTAAATGGCCACTGTATTTTTTGGGTAAAATCTCAACTATGTAAGTTATGAGCATTAAAGCATTTTAGAGAATAATGCATTTTCCAAGGAAAATGAGGGTGCTAAAGTCCATTGGCTGGTTCCCTTATTTAATGTCATTTTGTTCTCTGTGTTTTTATATGTGATATTGACATGAAGCAAAGACATCATTGAAAGGCTAATATAATATATCATCTTTTATTACTTTTAAGTGGTCAAGAACAATATACATAACTTCGCAAAAAATATTTTTAAATTCCAATAAAAATTGTTTTTGTTCTTTTTTCTATTTAAAAGTCATGATGGGAAAGAGCACGAGATTCAATGTTAAAATTATCTATTTTTTTCTTTGAATCACTCTAAGAACAGCTAAAAATCTAATGGCTTAGGTCTGTTTACAAACACACTCCTGACTGTTCCATGATTAACAACATCTGCTGACACCTAGCAGTGAAGACTATGTGAGCACAAAGATTTATAGTTTTTTACACTGAGCTTTAGGAATGTAGCAGGAGATGTTAACCCCCAACTGTCATACTTAGTTTATTCCAGCAGTCCTGCACAGATGAATTTGGGAAGGGTTAACTCTCTTTCTGCTTATGTTCTCTGCATGTAGCTGTGACTCTGTATGGGGGCACTGCCAGTGACTCATGTAAACAGACACTTAATTTATGATTTTTTCTGTGAAAAAGGCACCTATTTCAAAAACTAAAAAAATATTTCAACAAGTTTTTAGGAGAACTTTACAGTGGTGTGCTTTAAAGGCATGCAGGTAATTCCTGGTCAGGTTTTGATGAAGCTCCTTATAATGCATCAAATGTCTTGTAACAATACTGATGCTTTCGAAAGCAATGTTTTTTTTTACCTTTGGGTTTCTCTATACCAGTAGGGTTAATATCTACCTTTTCTATATTTTCTATGGAGCCTATTTTTCAAATAGGCTGACAATTTTAACAAATTGCATAAAAAGACCACCCAGAAAGCACCTGAAGTTTAGTAACCCCCGACTACTTATTCTCATTTTATACCCAGTTTCATCAATTTTACTTTTTGCATTTGTGCTATAGATTAATACATTTTATTTAGATTTGTATTCTTTTCACTTTTTGTTGCCTCACAAATAGGGTTATCATATATGGGAAATAGATTTGGTGTCTTCCACTGTGTCACAACATGTCAAGAGAGATATAATGCGCTATGATGTCACAATATAGCCAGTGTTACACACATATATCCAGATTTAAATTAGAATAATGTTGTGTCTCTTCATTAGCAATATATTTTATATCAAATTCAGTTTGAAGTATCTCAGTACCAAGTACAATAAATATATAAATTGTAGAACAGCAAATACTTACCACAAATCTATATACATGTATCATCTGGATATGATCACATGAATCTCATGGGGAACATTACTGAAAAAGATACATGGAAATTAATACTTACTAAATGCTTACTTAATAATACTACATACTAAACATAGTGCAATCCATTTGATGTTCATATGAGATAGATGTTCAAAGATAAAAAATGAAAAAACAAGTATGGGAACTGCACATCTTGAAGTGCCTACAGATATGTTGTATATTGACCCCAATCAACCTATAAATTGCTATGGAATGAGAATACATCACATGATTAAAGAAACAAAATGGAATATTATGTCCAAAACATTGATCACCAGAGGTCTTATATTTCAAACATGATATCAGATTGCAAGAGTAGGTTCAGAATGAGGTATGAATTGAGTAGGATGAGAACAATCAAGTAACCTATTGGTAAATGATAACGTGTTGCAGAGAATGTAATAAGATTTAACTCTCATAGGAATAACATCCAGTAATATTCCAAGAAAAAGGGAAAGGGGTGAGATATTAAACACATATTACTTTATATTAAAGACAGAGGATTTGAGGCTCAAACTATATTTTCTCCAAAGTCACTTCATTTGGTCATAGTGAAAATATCTGGCTAGAACTCAAGCTTGCTGGCAGGGTCCATGAACCATCCCAGTCTTTCTGTTTGGGAAGACTAGATCAGTCAAGTGAATTTTTTCCAATTCTGACCAAACAGGATGGAAGAGAAGTCCATCACCAGGCCTGCTTTGAAATTAAGTTCCTTGTTTTCTAACAGAAATTAATTTTCATAGCATCACTGGTTATATCTACGTCAGTGTTCGTTTATAGTCACTGGGAAACAAAGTTTATCTGCTGGCGGTCAAGGCAGTTATCCACATTAATCATTTTAATATAATCGTTATGCTGACAACACATAAATGTATGCTTTTGACAAGATTCCTGACCTCCTACTCACCAATTGCTTCTCTGCCAGCTAGTCCAAGATGTCATAGCACATCTTCAAACTCAACAATTCTAAAACTAAGTGAATAGTCTTCATCGTAGGTGGTAGGAACGTAGTCTGATGTATTACTTTAACCTGTTTCATTGAGATTGACTACCTACTCTCCTTCAAGCATAGCATGCACCATCTCACACAGGTGTGGCACGTTTCAGTTGCAAAACATTGCCAGAATATTATAACAATGCACATCAATGTACAGAAAATATGTATTACCAATCTGTGCATCCTAAATAACTATAATTATAAATAAATAGGTTTGAGCTCAGATGTGTATTTTGATATTTTGTTGCCCTTAACCCATTCAGATTTGTGTATTGATCATGTCCAGTTACTTGTAAACCCTGCCACTCCGGTTACTACTCCTTCTATGCTACAGTAATCTAATAGTGTGTAGCCTTTCTGTTCCACCCACAAACCGAGATTATAATATTTTGATAATGAGCGAGCCTTGTCTTAATTAGTGACTTACCCCAGTCTTAATGGTCTAAGCATGCCTAGTCTTAAAAAAGATAAGAAACTGTGTTTGTGGTTGGATCAGAAAGGCTGGCTGACAGCTGAAAATGGCAAACTTCAACATTCATTTGTTGCAGGAAAATGCATTTTTAAACTAATATTCAATTCATGCTGTATTTGTATTTACCAATAGTTTTAAAGTGTACCATATTTAGAAACCCCACAGTGCCACTTGAAATCCTGGCATTCTTACAGCTGGAATCATCCCAATTCTAATCTTAAGTAACCAGGGCCCATGAATGACACCTCAGTGGAGGGAAGTACATAACTATATATCCTAAAAAAAGTGTATTATTTTAAGTTGTATATCTTAATGTCAAAAATATATCTTAATACCTGCTTTAGCCCATGTCAAACAGCCTCAGTTCTATACCCTGACAGGCATAGTGAAATTACCTTTACGTTTATTCACCAAAGTCCAGAGTACACCCAGAAGCTGAAGTGTCTAAAGGGGGAAGAAAAGTCAGCTGCTAAGAAAGAACAATTCAGCATAGCAACCTGGAATGAACCAAGACACACTAGATGTGGTCAAACATGAGATGACAAAATTAAACATTGATATCCTGGGATTAGTGAACTCAAATGGACTGAAATTGGTAATTTCATATCAGACAACCAGAAGATCTTCTACTGTGGCCATGAATCCCGCAGAAGAAATAGAGTAAACCTCGTGATCAAGACATCTGGAATAATGGACTATATACTTTGTAGCCAAAGATGGAGGAGTTCTATATAGTCAGCAAAAACAAGATCTGGAGCTGACTTCAGCTTAAATCACAAGCTTCTTAAACTGAGGAAAAGACCAAGAAGATATGAAATAACATCCACCAGGAAATATATTGGTGAAAAATACTAGATTTACGCGACTAGACATGATAGAATGCCTGAAGAACATTCAACAGAAGATTGTGGCATTGTCCAGAAAATAGCAGCAAAAAAATATCCCCAAAATAGAAAGAAAACTAAGAAGGCAAATTGGTTGTCTGATGAAGCTTTAGAAGTAGCCCAGGAAAGAAGGAAAATAAATTGTAGTAAAGATAGGAAAAGTTTTGTCCGACTGAATGCATAATTCCAGAGAATAGCAAAATGAGACAAAGAGACATTGTATAATGAGTGATGTAAAGAGTTGGAAGAAGGAAAGCCAAAAGATCTCATCAAGAAAATTGGGGATGAGAAAATACAAAAATGTACTTACCGGAAGCAGATCAGATAAACAAGAGGTGGCAGGAATACGCCGAAGAACATACAGGAAGTATCTTAACAACCGTCATATCCTCAATAATTTGTCCAATGAACTGGAGCCAGACATCTTGGAGAGTGAAGTGAGATGGGCCACATGAAGCCTTGCTGATAACAGGGCTGCAGGAGTTGGTGGAATCCCAGCTGAACTGTTCAAAATCCTACAAGAGGATGCTGTGAAACATCCAATCAATCAATACTTCAGGGAATCAATTTAACTGTTCATTGGAAGTTTGAAAATGAGGATAAAACCCAAATATTGTGGATATATCATGAGAAGACAGGATTCCCTAGAGAAGACTCAGATGAGGGAAAGACTGGAGGCACAAGAAAAAGGCAATGGCAGAGGCAGAGGTGAGATCATTGAAGAAATGAAAATAGGCTTGAGGGAGCTCAAAGTGAAAGGGGGTGACAGATGTGCCTGGAATGGAGTTGGACACAACTGAACAACATAAACCAGAAAATCAATATGTGGAAATTATACTTTATGTCAATTGATTGTTAGTAGCTATTTTTAATATAAACTTTTAAATAGGAATTAATATTTAACTTTTATTTGGCATGTCCTTGAAATACATAAATCAACAATAATCATATAATTGCCATGCAAAAAAAATAAAATTTAACTGCAAATAAAAGTAGTTGATAAGTTGCCTATTTTAAAAAAATTTTTAGTTTCTCCTATCCACAGAAGGCAGGGAAAAGTAAGGGGAAACTGACGTTTTATACTATTAGCATAGTATCACCATATATTGGAGTTTGTGATAAACTAGTAAAAGTTACCCCAATTGGCTGTGATAATTGGTTAGTATCTCTGAAATAAAGTATACATGTGTTCATTAACATTTAAATTCGCCTTTTCTAAAGTTAATATTGTGTGTTTATACAATTGTTATATACATTATCTCAAAAGCTGACTAATACAGTCCAAAACTAACTTTCTGGGCTGTTTGCCACTATGTGTGTCAGAGTCTTATCAGTCGTCATAGTTACTGGACGGTGAACTTGGTGATATAAGTACTGTACATGCCACACAGTAGCACATCCATCCTCCTGCACCTGTGATCACATAAGAAATCTAATGTAACATCCTATAATACCACGATGGCCTTAAAGTTTCTCCCAGATTCAATGTCTTATCAGCATGGCGTACAATTTGGCGACACAAATAAAAAATGTTATGCTTTTTTTTTATGTATTAAAATTAGACAGATTCCTTTCCAGCAGAAAGCACTTGAAACCAAGGATCGCCACATTTCACCAGCAGCAAATGACAAGATTTTTGTATTCAAAATAATTTCCCACTTATAGAAGCAGAATTAAATGTTGTTGTTTTTTTTACTTTCCAAAAAAGTATTTGGTCCATTATAATGTGTAGTTCATCAAAATAACATATTGAAAATTTGTGTCCTTTAGGTTTAAGTGGTACTTTCCCTTTAAGTCCATGTGAGTATAAAAACCTTATTTTTTCTAAATACCTCCTGGCAGACCCTTCACAAAATATGTATCGGTTTTTCCAAACTGTACATGCAAATATAAACGTAAAACTGGTGTATTGGAAATATCCGCTACTAAGACTGTATAATCTTTCTAGCATCCACCATGAATATGGCATGTGAGTACCTTTAATTTTTCCAATGCCTTCATAAAATATCATAATAAAATCCACTTACCTCAAACATGTCATTTAAATGTTTATTTCTGATTAAAACGATTTATGTTTAAACGTTTCAACAATTAAGATCTGTCCAAATATAATAAACCCACAAAATAAATTATACTGTTTCAAGTACACTTGAAGCATTTGTAAACTGGGCAGCGACCAAGTAAAGGCATGGCCTGGATTATAAATAATGAAATTCAACTGCTGGCAATCTGTAATTACTGTAGCTTGCTGGCAGTCAGCATATCACTTTCTCATACATTTCAAAGAGGTTCCCTCCTTTATACATATATTATCTCATCCAGTATAATAAAAAAGCATTTTATTTTTTCTCTTTCTGGCCACTATAAAGATTCTATTGATAAAAGGCCTCTTAAGATAAATGTTCCAGTGTCCTTTTTCATTAAAGCCAGTCACAATTTCCTATCGTTCATGTTTTGCCAGAAGGATAGAGAAAGCTAGTGATTACTGGCTGGATGTGTGAGCACTTTAACATGAAGAAAACCTACCAATAACAACATGTTGTAAAGTGCATCTTTGTATCAAGTTCCATAGTCACTCAATTTATTTTACTTGCAGAGAGTTATATATACAGTCTTTGTTCCCCTCTAATTGCTTTGTTATTTAACTCTTAAACATCTTGCAAGGTAAACCTACTTCAGCTAAGGGGCACTGTACAGTAAAAAAAGATATGTTTAAAAATATTGAGTCTAAGAGCATGATTATATGACCATTGTAGTGTATTTACAAGTAAAGCTCATATGTTTGTTTGTTTGTTGGGGATAGACTATAAAAACACTTTGCAGTTTAAAATAAATATAAAGTAACATTTCTTACTTTTTAAATTGTTTGATTTCTCCTCAAGGAGAGCAGCCTATCTCCAGCTCCCTAGGGGAGTGGCCAGCTCTGCCTAGGAAGTGGATCATCATTTAGCTAGGAAGCAGGCTGTGCTATGATGCCACTGGGTTTGTCCGTGGCTCCGCCCCATGTTCTACACAGAGGTAACAGCTGTATTGTAAACTGTTTGCAGCTCTCTCATAGGTTTCGTATGAGCTATCATAGCCCTGTCTCCTTTATTGAGCATGCTTAGTCTGTACCAGAGCCTGACTGGCCAGCTTATTTTTTTTTTTTTTAGATCATCTGCCAGGCAGAGTTGCCGTTGCTTACAGGTATAAGGAGATAAACAGCTCTCCTTGAGGGTAAAACTGACAAAGTCAAAATAATAAAAAAAAATCATTTCTACTGCACACAAATTAACACACTGTCATGAAACACACATAAACACATTGGGTTAAATATCAACACTTTATGTTTCTATAGGAACACTATTTATTTATTATTAAGTGCTTATTAAACTGAGTTAAAGTTTATACCTGCTTGATAAATTACTTTGATAGAAAGCATAGGAAGTGGAAATATTTTATAATGTAAAACTGCTGAACTCAACTCATGGTGGCTTATTCCCATTTATCCCTTCTTTTATCCCCAAATTGCAGTTGGACATAATATTTTTTGGGTAATATAAAATAAGTAGTAGTCAATATTCATTTTTGTACATTCCAGTGAACAAATAGCCATGAACATGTACAATCATTCTATTAAATAACTAGTGATAACACTAAATGTCATCATTTAAAAGACCACTGTGGTCATATTTTAAAACATACTGTTTTAAAGAACTATATTTGAAAATGTGCAACAGGTTTTTACAATGTAAAAAAACACAGCTTCTGATGTTTTCTGTTTTCTGTGCATGTATGCTGCTGTGGAATTTACCATATTGCTTTTAGCAGATCATTATTATTATTATTATTATTATTATTATTATTTATTATTAACTTTCAATTGTAAATCACCAACATATTCAGTAGTGCTGTACAGGGGATGAGAACAAGGACAAACACAATAATAACAAGCTGCAGAAGATGGAGGGCAATGTATTGAGTTTAGAATCTTTCAAGAAATTGATTTTTCCAATACACCCTACAAGATGGGAAGCTAGCTACTTATAGTATAAAGGGAATGGAAGAGGGAAAGAAAAGATAAGCAATAGCAAGGGTCAAGAGGGAAGTAAAAGTTTACTTAGGTAGGAAGGTGTGCAAAGTTAGAAAGGTTTTTCATTGACAGGAGAGAGAAGGGATCTGATGGAAAGTCAGTTGAGGTAAATGCCTCTAGTATGTAATATGTTATCTGTCCCTATTGGTCAGATAATATAAACTGCAAATGGGAAAGTCAGGTGTTCTATGGGAATATGGCTGTAAGAAGTGTCAGTAATCTCAGCAGGACAATAGGAAAACTCACTAGTGTGTAAGGACACACCCTCCTTAGGAAGTAGCAGCAGACAAGAATATCAAAATAAATGCCAGCAGCAAAGAAAAATGCTTGAAAATATGCAAAATGTACAGGTTATTTTTTATTTCTGCCAACATTTCTCCATCATGTTTAATTATTTAAAGGCCATATAGAAAAAAAATTACCAGTGTGGTCCTTTAATTATTATTTTGTTACAATAAACTTTCTACCATCAATCTGATGGTTTGTACCTGCTTTGCAGACAGTGTGAATTCAATTTCCATGTGTATCCAAAATATGATTTTGTTGGCAATGTGGATTTAACTGTGGTTAATCTTTGGATAAAATAGTGTTGTAACTGTTAATGGAATCTGTCAGCATCATTATTTGTATTACTAAATGTAAAAAGAAATATAATAACTTATCTGTACGGAATCTGGACCCTTGGCCGGATTTAAATATTGTTCTTAGCAAAAATATGGAGTTTGCATATTTGTCATATTTAAGTGAGGGTGTTCAAAACATGAAAAAAAATATTGCAGGAAAAACAAGAGCTGCATAAGATAGAATGTTACTGTAGAAGTCATACAACAGGGTTTAATTTGTTTATTTAATAAATACAGAGTTTCACAAACTGGCACACCGGTCCTCCCTGCTAGCTATCATGTGTCTAGGGGGTGACCTGATCTGTCCAGAAGGCTGTCCTAAATATTTTTCTGATTGTTGCAGGGAAGGAGGAATATACAAACTTCAGCCTCCTAAGTATATCCTGTCCCATCTCCTGAACACATAATAGAGAGTGGAGAAGCATATATGATGAGAAGTACTAGTCTAAGAAACCATGCAAATAGTAAGTTGACATTCACTGTGTACACAATGTGCTAGCTTGGGTTCTCTTTTGTTCAGTAATTAGATTGCTGTGCAACTGTGTTGTGGTGAGTTTAAAACCTTTTATTTGCAAGATACCAATTTCGTTTACTGTAACAATATTTGCTCTGTAATGGATGTTCTTAGTCATGAACATAAAACAACAATGGGGAGGATCTACTGCCGGTGCAGCCGGTGTGTTGCACAGGGCTCCTACTCCAGGGTGGGGCCCAGTGCTGCCTAAATTTCCTGTGCCCCCACAGCACACCATTCCCCTCTCCCCTTCTATCCTCCCCTCTGCCTCTTACTGTGCGCTGTACAGTTGTTGGGTATCCTTCCCCTGCGGCATCTAATTTGGCTGGGGCAGGGAATCCCGAGTGACGTCAGAAGCACGTCACGTCATTAGTGATTCCCAATAACTATACAGTACACAGTAAGAGGTGGAGGAGAATGGGGGAGGAGGGAATGGTGTGCCTTTGGGATCTGTGCATAATTAATTTACTCCCTCTAATCTGATATAGTACTGAATAGTAATGATTATAAAGTGCTCTTTTCAATGCATACTAGAAAAAAATGTGAGTTGCATGTGCAGTTATAAACCTAGACTGACAGCCTTAACAGAAAGGCAATTAATATATTTGGTTGGTAACACCGTACTATTGGCTTCAGTATTAAGGATAACACATATAAACTTGTAAATGTGCCATACCATTAGTACATTTTTGACCATTTAGCCTTTACATCTCTCCCTGGAATACTTTGTGTCTGATAGCCTTAGGCAAAAAAATCCACACTTCTACCACTTAGACAAATGCATTGCTTTAACAAATAAAGATAAAGTATCCAAATCCAACAGTCAGTGTTTGCTTATTCAGACAGACAATACCAGTAATGTGGCTAATGAGCACTTCCTGAAGCTCGACCATAACCTGTAACACAGTGCGGTATTAAAGGATGAATTTAGGATACGTAAGAAGTATAAAATGACATTAAGTTAACCCACAGATTAGGGTCAGTTTCATGCTGAGACGCACAGTATTCAAATATGAGGATTATTTGCAACAAGCTGTGATTGTTATAATGGGGGCATTAGGGCCTGATTACTGAAACCGATAAAGATGCAGTGGAAAGATAATATAGTAAAAGCATGTACAAATAAATGTCGCCATTTACTACCATCCTCTGAGGTTTTGAAGAGACTGTGATGACAGTTATCTATGGAGAAGTGGATAAAAAACAGCCATTGGGGCCCACTTGCAACCTTAACAAATTCTCATTAAGAAAATATACCATAACCTTTATTTCTTTAAAATGTGTTTCTGTGTTTTAGAAAATAAGCTGTTGCACAAATTTGTGGCAGTCCTGGCATGCAACACTTGGTATACCTATGAGCAGCTCAGCTACGCAACTAAGCCCAAAAATGTTTGATTCACTAAGATTCAGAGAAACTGTGAAAATCTTCTATGACCCTTCAACTTATGTTTTCTATTCTGTTTTCTATAGAAAAAAAAATGTATATATATGTATATATATATATATATATATATATATTTAAACCACACAGATTATACTCAAGTAAGGTGTTATATTGATTATAGTGTCATATCTCATTTTCAGAGGAATTCTTACGGGTAGGTCTGATCACACTTAGGATGGAGGGAGAAAATCAGGTCATGTAAGGGCTTACATATAGTTACTAACCTGCAAGAAGCCATTGTATCTCGGATTGGAATGCCTTAGAGGAAAATTTGAATGTGACATCTACACCTTTTACACTATTCATCACTACCTTCATGCAGCGCTGAATTTTGGGTTAATTGGAATAGCTATTTAGTGATTTACCTGTCTTCTTGACACGTAAATCAGTTCCAGTAAATATTGGAATGGGTCCTAGCTTATTTTGGTAATAATCAATACTACATGGTGTTTTTTTTTATAACAAATATCATAAGTAAATCATATTAACTGTATAGAAGAAAGGTACTTTTTTTCCAATGCAATTATAATGTCTTATCAATTATATGTGACTAGCGATTTGCCCGTCAAAAAATGACGGCAATAGAATTGTAAGTCAGGGAATGCTGTTTGGCACACAAAGTAAGTGTTTTGGTTGTGTGAGTATCGTAGCCGCTCATTGCAAGCCACATGCTGAGCGCATTCGGCGCTCATTGCTTGGCTCGTAATGAGTGCTTTTGGCGCTCATTGCGAGCCTCTGGGTTGATGTATTTGTGTTGTCAGAGGCCCTTTGGCGCTGATTGCAAGGTCCATGCTTATCGTCTTTTGGCGCTCATTGCGAGGCTCTCCCCTGGTGTAGTTTTGCTCCTCAGAGCACCCTTTACGCTCCTTGTGAGGCGTGCGATGCAACGGCTTTGGCGTTTTGTCATTTTTTCTGTATATGTATTTTTGTAATTATAATTAATTAATTACTGAACTCATAAATTAATATACTTTACCTATTTGTAATGAATATATGCAGCAACCAATATGCTGGAGAGCTAACAATCTGTTTTGATGTTCCTGCAGCATTCATTGTAGGTTTGCACTGTTGTGGAGCTGAGGTGTAAGTGTCAGCAATGTGTGCAGTGTGTAGTGTAAATAGGCTGCGTGCTCAAGGGGAAACCGTTTGTGTAGCTGTGTAGTTCCGCATTCTGTAAGTTAGTGTTGTAAAATGGCGGCGATTGTGTATGTTGTACTCGGGTGTGGATGATGTTGCGTCCTTCCTAATAGTTTATTTTGGAGCTTGTATGGGGTTGTGTAAAAGTTGCATGTGCCTGGCGGTGTTTTGCGGGTTTAGGGGTTGTGTAGCCTTCTTTTGTTTTTTTTCGGCCGCCATATTTTTCTCTCGCTTAAGGGATTTTCGAATGCCTAAACTCCTGAAATTGGACTTAAATTTAGGTGTAACCTCACTTCCAGATGTCCTGGGTGTCCCCCCTTGCTGTGTGTGATGTTTTTTTGTATTTGTGTTTGTATTTTGTGTGTTTTTTAGGGTCTTCGGTGTGCGCAGTTCGGCCGTTAAGTTCGTATTTTTTGGGGGCTCGTATTTTTTTTTCTCTAAGCTGCATTTTCCTTTTGTAAGTGTTTCGGGACGTATTTATTATTTTTTTAATGCGATTTTGTCAAAGTGCTACGGGTGTCGCACCAGCACAGTGAGCGCCTTCGACGCTCCCTGCTTAAGTGCTACGGGGTCATAGGGATGAGGGCCTATGGCGCTCATCTCCACCAGCGCAGTGAGTGCTTTCGGTGCTCCCTGCCTAAGTACTACGGGGTTGAAGGGATGAACGCCTATGGCGCTCATCTTCACCAGTGCAAGGAGCCCGCAGTTTCCCTATTGCATTACCAACGGATTATGAGCTAATGCTGTTTGGTGTATAATAATCAAAGAAATAATACATTAATAAATTAATATACTTTACCTATTTTGAAGTACTATATGCAGGAAGCATTCTGTTGAAGAGCTGACAATCTGTTTTCATGTTGCTGCAGCATTAGTGGTGTGGAGCTGCTGTGTAAGCGTCATGAATGTGTGCAGTGTAATACTGTGCGTGTGCGAGACCAAACCGTTAGTGTAGCTGTGTACTTCCGCATTGTATAAGTTATTGTTCTTAAATGGCAGCTAATGTGTGGTATGCGTCTGTAGCGGAATATCCGTAGGTGTTTTGTCGTGTTTCGCGCGTTTCTGGTGGCAATGAAATTGTAAGGTAGCTAATGCTGTTTGGTGTGTAATAATTAAATAAATAATACATTAATAAATGAATGTACTTTACGTATTTTGAAGCATTGTGTTGAAGAGTTGGCAATCTGTTTTGAGGTTGCTGCAGCATTAGTGGTGTGGAGCTGCTGTGTAAGCGTGGTGAATGTGTGCAGTGTAATACCGTTAGCGTAGTTGTGTACTTCCGCTTTGTTGTAAAATGGCGGGTAATGTGTGGTATGCGTCTTAGCGGAATATCCGTAGGTGTTTTGTGGTGTTTTGCGAGTTTCTTGTGGTGTTTTGCGTGTTTAGAGTGCTGTAGCCTCGTTTTCGTTTTGTGCGGCAGCCATTTTTTCTCTCGCTTAGAGAATTTTTTAGTGTCTAAACTCTTTTATTTTTAGTTAAATTAAGGTGTAACTTAATTTTTTGAGGTCCTGGATGCTCCCTCTTGCTGTAGGTAAGCTTTTTATGTATGTGTTGTGTGTATTTATTGTGTTTTTAATTTTTTCATGTCCGTGGGTTGCGGCCGATTTTTGCGAGGTGGTAATGGGTGGTAACGTGTCTCGTATGTTGTTTGCGTTACGACGTAAAGTTTGCGAGGGTCGCAGTTGCTGGCAAGGAGCGCCTTCAGCCTGCAAGCGTTAGCAACAACTCGTATGCTCACAACTATATATGTGATAACAATCTCTTATTGACTTTGCTTTTTATTATTACATAAATTTAAACAAAAATAGGTAAAATTCAATTGAAATTGGAAAAATGCAAATATAAAATATAAAAACTTGTTTTAACGTCTTGAACAAATCAAGGTGGGATTTTTTTTAGTGAGTAGCATGAGAAAAGGTTGAGGAAAAGACAAGCACTTTAAAGCAACATTGAGATAATTAATTGAGTATTGTATCAAGTTATTCCGAAATATTCAGAAAAGTCACTAAAAATCTATAATTTTTTCTTAGTGTATTCCTAGACAAGAAATGTTTATAAACATATTATATATATATATATATAACTGAGCACAGCTACCTGGAATTTCTCAGCACTAAATGCTTGAAAAACAATTCCTAAATGTTTTTTGACATGGAAAAGAAAACCATCATAGCTTGAAGAAAAATATAATTTACTGTCCTATTTAATAGAAAAAAAGAAAATAAATCCTTGTTCAAAGAGGACTTCACACAGGCAAGTAATTATGATAATTGTGATAATCTACTTATTTCAGATCATAATAAACCTGCTTTTTCTCCAAAGGAAAGTGTCTTCCAATTTTCTGGGGTAAAGAATTGGTTTTAAATTACAGCAATGTGTATTTGTTTTAAATACAGTCTCTGTTGATGCCAAATTTTATGACTTTTTATTCTCCCTAGAGATGTCCAATTTTATTTTTTATCTTATTCTGAACAGGAATTACTGTTTATTATTTTATGGGGTTTTCCTCTGAACAAATATTGTTTTACACTTCTCTCAAACTGTCTGTGAGTTCATATTTTTTATTTAATGGTACATAAGAGAAATTAAAAACAAATAATGTATAATGCAAGAGTAAATACATGTGTGTTTCTTTTACATTTTATGCACAAATAGTAATGTTCTGATTAACTAAATATACTTGTATATTTTTATTCAGATATATATGTTTATTATTTTTTAATTAATCCAGATTTTAAACATGTGTCTGATGTGGTTTGTTAATGGACATACTTTCTGTTTTCTACTCTAGAGTATTTATTATCCACAACACCTCAATGAAGAACATACTTTGTTTCATATAAAATTGAATGCACACTACACAAGATTGAATCCCCATGGCAAAAGCAGAGTTAGTTAAATTTAAAGGACCACTGAAGTGTAATAGATATAATATACTATTTTGAAGAACACCACTTGATAATGGACACATTGAGCATCATTCAATTGACCGAATTTGAGATCTGGAGGCCTGTAAGTGAGATTGCAGTCAAATTTGCTATTCAATTGGCGTATTTTTGCAGGATTGGGTTACAAGCTATGAGCTTGAAAAAAGGTTGGCCATCCAACTCGTAACTTACACCATCCACAAGCCTTTGATGTGTCACTTTCGCAGGGCTAAAATCGCAAATTGTTATTCAATTACTCCAGTTCCCCAAGCTCGCAAATGTATGCACACTCGTAAACTGCAAATGGAGGAGAAAATCCTACATGTACTCGAGAGGACCCGCAAAGGGGTTAACCACCAATTCGTAGCACTGTAAATGCAAATAAAACTGTATTCCTGCACTATAAATAACGGGAAGAGCAAATTAATTGCACCACAGTCTCAAGCCCGCACAACTGCAGGAAATAAGTTTTATTTTTATGTGTCATTTCGGGGTTAAGTGATCTTGGGTATCAATGAGTTAATACATATCAGGCCACCCATATAGACTAGAACAGTATTGGCATTCATTTACATAATTTTTTATTTTCAAAGTTGTGCAAGTCTGATCGCATATCGGACCGCCGAACCTGATTAATTGACATGTAACCTCAATGTTCTACTGCCATAATTATGAGAGTCTCATTTTCTATTGGCCGATTCAAAATGGGTGGTCACGGGGTCGATGAATTGATACGGTTCCCGCCCACAACTGCTCCGAACCAGTGCATGGTTTACGGAGTTGGCTTCAGGATGGCAACTCGCGACCTGGAGCAATTGAATAGCCTCGCAAACAGAGACCCACGGGAGCCCACAACTCGATCGCACACATGCGGCTGTCTGCGATTGAGTTACGGGCTTGGAATTGAATGGGACCCACTATGTTTCACTAAAGTCAGGGAGGGAAATCAGGGAGTAGTGGGGGTGATTATATGATCTATATTCACTTCTATTAAATCATTCTCTCCAAATAATCTGCTGATTACAGAATTCAGTGATACCAAAAGATAACCTTTCCTCTCATATTACAGACATACTAGCTGTCTAAAATGGAGCCCCTATGGACAGAGAGTTATCTAAAAAAATATATGTTTATCTCAAAATGCTTTTATGCTCCTGTCTTACATACATGCTAATGTTTTTTTTTTTTGTTCTGTGATCATATTACCACAGCACAGTGCCCCTTTAAGACTTTCCTTAAAACTCTGCTGCTATGTTGTATGTTTGTCTAAAATTTTTCCCAAAACTACAATGATCATGTAACTTAAACATGAAGTGTTTCAATTAGCTATCAATAGATATCAAATATAATATTGATTTTGCTTGGCCACCACTACAACGATCAGTTGCTAATAAAATGGCTCTGGAAATCATTAAAAAAGAATCTGGTCAGTTTACACTATTCATTGAGGTGAAATAAGTCTGTCCCATTCCAGTGTTATTTTATAGAGCCTCTTTGCTGGGATGGAGACATCATAGTATATAGGTTCTTTAGAATAACGACAGAATTGGAGAGGTTTCTCTCACCGGAGACAAAGCTCTTAACTCAGAAAAAAATAGGCCAAAGCACTTAATATTATTGTGCTCCATTGGTTTCAAATGTGTAATAAAGTTTTACGATATGCAAGTGGGCCTCAAAATTTCCGCTTGTCTGCGAACACCCTGATCCATAGCACAATTTGCTATTCTCCACAAATGAGGCATAACCTCACAAATATGTTTTGTGGGGATTTTATATAACTTGCGTCCCTGAGTGATTTTAATCTAGGTTTATGCTGGAGTGACCTGGTAAAGGCAAACAAGTATTACAACAGAAGCAATGGACTGGACTCTATAAATCATAAAGTGACCTTCTAATTAAAAGAATTTAAAAGGACATGTAATAAACGAGAACAAATTTGTTAGCGTTCCTGGACGCTGTAGGGAGCTGTGATGTCTTTTTTCTATTCACCATTCATTTCAATAACATTGAAGCCAAGAGTAAATTCGGCTAATTGTCTATTAAGCATTCAGACAATCTTGTTATAACATGCCTTTTTTTTTTTTTTTTTAATTGAAAAATGGGTGATCAGAAGTTCTGAATATGTTAAAAGGGGTGAAGAAAAGCTATAGAATAAGTTATTGCTTCAACCCTATCACATGGTAGCCCCGATTCACTAAGCTATGGGCAGTAATAGAGATGAACCTATAAAGTGGCAAGTCTGAATCAATTCATTACCTTGATTGTGTTTCTTTTTATTTTTATCCTGTAACAGCACAATATTCACAGAAGAGGGTGGCAAAAAATGTGTATGTTCCAGCTTACGCACTATTCTTAATTAATGTTATCTGACCTTAACAGCCTTATTAAGTTGCAATTTGGTAAATTCTAAAGGGCTCTATATAAGCACAGAACATATTTTTTTACAGAGATTTTTAGTTAGTAAAGACCTTGCTTTTGGATAAAAACTTCTGTAAAAAAATATATATTCTGTGCTTATTTAGAGCCCTAGAATTTGCCGAATTGCAATTTAATAAGGATGTAAATCTGTTACGGTGGGTAGAAAGGTGATTGAAAAACCCTCAACTGTGTATCCAGGAAGGAAATAATAGATAATTCTGAGCACACTTACATGTCTCACAAAGGTCAGGAGACCTGTTTTCCCCACAGAGCCTCTCAGTAAACAATATTTCTACAGTAGCTAAGGATTCTGGGAAGTGACATGCAAATGAGGCTCAAAGCATACCGCCTTTTTGCCCCAGGCCAAGTAACATGGGTATCCATTAAGAACTAATAGCCCCGCTCATAGGCACGCTTCACAATAAAGCCATGGATTAATGTTATCTGAGGAAAAAATTTTGTTCCATTTTCAGTAGTACTCAAGACAATGAGAGGAGTGGGGAGAGGTACAGCAATGGCCATTAATGAGGTAAAATGTATTTTTACATTTATATTTGTTTAGCTAAAGCTTTGCTGCTGTTTGCATATGTTGGGTTAATGTGAATTAACGATGAACTTAAAAAAAGATTTATATGAAAATAGCCTATATTTACCCTTTAAGCTGCAGCCTATGGAGCTGAATGTCCCTAGTTCAAGGCTTCATAGTACCTATTTTTGTTCTAGCTGTTTAAAAAATAAGAATGTGCTATTTAGGTTATTTAATAAAATAATTTAATTATTTGAACTAAATTTTAAGCAAAAACAAAAAACAGGCTTGAAAGTTTTTAACTAGAGACCCTCAGCTCTGTAGACTGCAGCTTAACTTGCTGTGCTGTTTGTTTAGTTATTACAGGAACTGCTAGAATACAATGAAGTGGTTATATATGGCATAGCCCAGGGGTGTCCAAACTCGGTCCTGGAGGGCCGCACATAGGCCTGGATTTGAGGATTCTGTGCAGAGGTGCGTCAATCGGGATGACTGAAGAAGCAATAGTCTCACCTGTTTGCAGCAAGGATATCCACAAATCCAGGCTTGTGTGCGGCCCAGCAGGACCGAGTTTCGACACCCCTGGCATAGCCACTGTCTAATACAAAGTCTGTAAACCTAATTCTAATTAATATTCATTATAACCAAGGGGTTCAAAGCTCATCTATTGATCATAACTCCATGAACTCAGCATCGATATTAAATAGGAAAACACATTTTCCACATATTATTCACCCTCTATATCATGGTGTAGTGGTCCTTTAAGGAACATCAATGTCTGTTCCATGCCTTGCCAAAGCTCTATGCAAAATGTATAATTGTTAGAATTCTACGTTCTCTACTAAAAAAAACATTGCTAGTACAAAATAATTTGTAATTCATACATTTACTTACAATTCTTTTAACCTGTTTTAAAAGTAAATAGTTTGTATTTTAATAAACTTTTAACTTTGCTATAAAATACAAGGGAAAAAACTTGAAAGTATTCAGAGCAATGTTAGTTTATAAACTGCAGTTTCTTTAATTTCTCAACCCTGCGTGTGTTCTGTAGCTGAAGTGGGATTTTAGAATAAATATAATAAACACCTCTGCCTTTTACTTTCACACCCAAAGCCCTAATACTTTATTTGCAAATATAATTCCACTTTCCAAGGCTATTTAAAGGATGCTTTTCCTGCTTGCTGTTTGCAGCATAAATAAATATTTGTTCAACACAAACCAACTGCTTCCCACAGTGTTTATCATAGATTTTGCTTTAATTAGGTGCAGTTCTGCTTTTTTTAAAAAAAAATAACTTCCACCTCTGCAGCTGAATATCTAGGCATGAGAAAAACAGAATTTCCTAGAAAGAATACTGTAGGTTTTCAATGACGAGAGATGTTAAAGAGACAGAGAAAGTTAAGTAACACTAAAAAGCATATTTAATAAAAGGCACTTTTTTCAACTGAATGTTGCTAAACTATTTTCGTAGGCTAAAATGTAATTTATTAACAAATGCTAAAAAGATGATTTTATGACTATACATAAGTCTATATCTGCCTCAGTAAGTTATCCATTTCTTATTAGCATTCACTTAATGTGAAGAGAGGGAGTAGGTCTAACACATTATTTTAAGCCCTGAGCCATGTTCCTGTGGAGCCAAGGATCTTTGGGTCCTCCTTCGCTCGAGGAGTTGAGGACCCATATGTCTTTGTCTCCAAGAATCCAGTCAAATGCCCCCCCCCCCCCACACCCTAGGAATGTGGGAATCTTTCCAGATCTTCAGGCCAAAGCCCATAGATGAGGGGTGGGGGGTGGGGGGGGACCTGCCACCTATATTACCTAGGTCCATCCAAAGGGGACCCCGTCCACAAGGCCAATCCTCTTGGTCTACAACGGTGGGTGAAGAAAACTGTGTCAAATCATGTAGGGCTGGAGAGAATGCTGCCTAATCAGTCCCTGTCCAGAGTAAGGTTTCCCATCTTAATTGACAGGTGCAGCCCTTCATCTGCCGATTCAGAGGGGCTACTGGATAACCTATGCCCAATGTGCTTTATGCAGTTGTTAGACTGAGATACTTTGTTATCCAATTTACTGTAACGATTGGAACGACTATATCACTTATTAAAGACACTCGTTAGGCACTTTTTTGTTTTATATAAATGTTTTTTCTAGGTGACTTAAATAATATTGTCATCCTCAATGTAAAATGTACACTTCTTGTACTTCTAAGAAGCCTGTTGAGTAATAGATTCTTATCTCCTGGCACCTCCCCCTTTTTTCCATGTGTCTCTGACGTAGTTTACCATATTTCACAGCTGTGACCTAAAGACACGTCCGCAGGGAAGGGCTTCACATTACCAGTTCAATGCTGTTACATACAAATATAGAGAAGCATCATTAGCGTTGGAATAGGAGGAAAAGGGGAGGTTCCAGAATGTGAGAATTTGTTCCTCAGGAGGCTTCTTAAAAGTAAGTGATGTGTAAATTTTATATGATAATTACATTGAGGATAATAGGAAATAAGTCAGTCACATTGCTAAAGTATTTATACTAAATTAAAAAGGTTGCCTAAAGAATCCTGTTAAATATAAGTGACACATTAAAGACAGATAAGGATACCTTATTATATTTACAATTTTCAAAGTAAAATTATTGACTTACATTTACTTTTTGCTGATAACAATACATTGCAAGCTTGCTTATTTAGACTTCAACTTATATGTCTCATCAAAAATAGTACACACATTTTCTATCATTCAATAAAGCATAAGTCACATATTACTTAAATTATTTTTAATTAAATATGGATAACCTGAATTTAGGAAAATTAAAGTAAAGGTTCACTGAAAAGTTGGAAGAGCTTGTTCCTCCCTCATACAATTTGCTAAATATGCAAAATAGGAGAAAGCCTTGTGGGGTGATCAGTAAATAAGTAAGCTGTCATTTATCAACTGAATGCAATCTATAAATGCAAATGTCTTACCGTAAACTTGCAATGACATTTTTTTTTTATAATCAACTTTTCTGATCCTTCCTACAACATTTTCTGATTTAGATCCTAATCCTTGCTAATTACTCCCTGTGTGCTGCACATGCTCAGTACAAAGCCCTACCTATCCATTCTATTTTCTATTGCTCTCACAACATCTCTAATTGGCTAAACAGAAATCTCATTCTTTATTTAGCCAGTCTATGAGAGTGAAGGTTTAATTCAGCCTTTGAATGAGTTTTTCATATTAAACACACTTCCAACTTCCCCGAATGCATAATAAATTACAGGCCAATGAAGAACTTAACTCAGTGGATATCCGGCCTCAGCAAACATTAGTGAATTTGGCCATCTACTATTATGCACCTCAGAAACTTGCAGCCTTATTAAATTGCGATTCGGTAAATGTAAAAGGGCTCTATATAAGCACACAGCATATTTTATTTACAGAAGTTTTTAGTTAGTGAAGACTTTGCTTTTGGATAGAAGTTCACTAACTAGAAACTTCTGTAAAAAAAATATGCTATGTGCTTATATAGATCCCTATTCAATTGGCCGAATCACAATTTAATAAGGCTGTTGATTAGAATCACTTCATCTAAAAAGTTTTTTTATAGATGCGGTATTATTTTATAGTCAAAAGTTTCAACATTTTGAGTATTTTCAAGAATACATCTTCACGTATTATATTACATATAAAAAAATTACCACAGGGTTTCTTTAATATTACATTTTATTGCATCTTCTTGTAAATTGTGTAAATAAGGAAAGTGAAAGACATACCAATACAATTCTTCTTTGTAGAATAGAACATATTACATTTTGCATTATGTGTAGACTTGATATAATTACAGGTAAATGCTGTATACTAGACTAAATAATGCAAATTGTGTAGAGATAAAAATCCAGACTGTATTATGATTGTATCTTAGACAGCAGCTCTATGTCTGCAGGAACCACTTCTTGGGATTTTGAATGTGGGCGGATAAAAGGCAGTCTCTCCTTACACAACAAAGGTATCCTGGTATGGCTCATGTGGAACATGAATTCGGCAAAGACAATAATAAGTATTATAGATGAAAGCAGAAAAATTATACCTCAGGTTGGAATTAGAGGTAAAAACAATCCTCTACCACTTTGTTTTGAAAATCCACAGGAAATCAAAGTGTTGTTTTTTTAATCATTTTTAAATCCTTTGTGGAATATGTTATTAAACATGACATGAATTTAGTTATATAAAGACAGTAGACATTTAAAGAGAGAGATAGCAGCATAAAATATTTAAGATATATACTCACTTAAAGTATATATATATATATATATATATATATATATATATATATATATATATATATATATATATATATATATATATATATAGCAGTGGTGGAGCTAGCGAATGGAGGTTTGAAAAATATATTTTTGGGACCCCCTCATGATGGATATATAATATATATATATATTTTTTAATTACATTTATTTTATATATATATATATATATATTTATATATATATATATATATATATATATATATATATATATACATATATATTATCTTTTTATATTTTCTTAATTTTTTTTAATTAAATATATAAATATATATATTTAAATAAGTATATATATATAAAAAATAATATATATATATATATATATATATTTATTTCTATTTTTTGAATTTTTATAAATAAATTTTATAAATATAAGTACATATAAAAAATGGTGTGTGTGTATATATATATATATATATTATTACGTTTTATTTGTAACGATCCAACATGTTCCGTAAATATATATATATATATATATATAAAATTATATATATTTATATATCTATTTATATATATTTTTTTATGTATGTGTGTGTGTGTGTGCTGTGCATTTCTTTTCCATTCATTAATTTACATGAGCCCCCTGGGGGGCCCCCAACACCAGTCCATCCAATCCCCTCTACCCGGCACCCCGTCCAGTCTGCTGCTGCCCATTATCAGCCTTAATGCTCAATCACCCCCTACCACATTGTTCTCCCACCTTGGCTTTACCAGCTGTAGCTCACATATTACTGTCTTGTCTGCGCATCTCTATGCAGTGACGTCATTCTGGATTCTCCGTTCCTGCATAGAGACACGAAGACAAGACAGTAATACTTGCGCAGCATCTGGTAAAGCCCACGGAACCCTGTATCAGGGGGGACAAGGTGGTAGGGAGTGGTTGGGCATCATGGCTGATAATGGACAGCAGGGGCCTGGATGAGTGGCAGGGTAAAGGGGACAGGATGGACTAATGTCAGGTGGCTCCCCACGGGCTTATATAAATGAATAAATGGAAAAAAAAAATGGACAGCATTGGGCCCCCTGTGCCAAGCTGGGCCTCGGTGCATTGCACTGGGTGCACCAGCAGTAGTTCCACCCCTGATATATATTCTGTAGACTCTCAGTTATCCGGCACCCATGGGGATTGGTAGATGTCAGATAATTAAGAGGCCTAGAGTAGCTTCACATAATATGCTCTGCTAAGTATATTTTTCAGTGAGGGCTGTTCTAGCAGCAGCATCTTTCACTCCTCACTTACACACAGGTACATTCGGCTGGAGGGTGCAGTGCTGACCCCAGGGAATGTAACCCCAACACTGCACTGGCTCAGTTACTCATGCCTGTCTGCTTCCAGGTAAAACTGAATTGCAGAGACGTGCAGAGGATGAAATCG
The DNA here is from genome assembly GCA_027410445.1 of Discoglossus pictus. Classification (NCBI taxonomy): domain Eukaryota; kingdom Metazoa; phylum Chordata; class Amphibia; order Anura; family Alytidae; genus Discoglossus; species Discoglossus pictus. Next base: position 282,151,652 of record CM050166.1, on the reverse strand, counting down.
AGGTGCCTGTCAACATTTTGTGACAGCCTGGCTCCTAGCATTTGTTGAGCCCAGTAATAAAAAAATGTTTTTATTTAAAGTACAGTATTCAATTTTTTTCCGGTTGCTTGAGAGTACTGTTTGAGTTCTGGTTAACTGAGAGTCTACTGTATGAGAGAGATAGAGAAAAATGTTTCCTGGAGGGACACAGAAGTCCCACATCTTTTTTGCTCATTTAAAAATAAAACATGTTTTGTACATTGTATTATTTCTTGGAAAAAAGAATGATTACAAATTTTAGAGTACTAAAATGGTAGTGGCACAAAGTATAGCACAAAGTATAGCAGAGTCATATTTTTCTTTCTCCTACTTTAAACCTGGAAACAGATCAGGGTAAGAAAGTGCAAACAATATCCCTTGAAGGAATTAAAAACACAACAACAAAATTAACAGGGTTTACTTGTGTAACTTTTATATGCAATTATTATCTACTGGATGATTCCATTTTTTTCTTAACCAATTCTGTGAGGTTTCAACTGACAAGAGGACATCCTTCGAGGTTAGAAGAAAAAAGATTCCACCTTAAAGAAAGAAAAAGGTTCTTCCCAGTAAGGATGGTTATACTGTGCAATTCTCTGCCAAAGGAGGTGGTGACAGTGGATTCGATAAATAACTTTAAAAAGGGGTGGTATTTCTTTTTGAATAAAAAGGGCATTCAGGGTTATCATGGATAACTAGAGACGAAGGAGTATTAATCCAGGGAGGAAACCGATTGCCTGCATCTGGGGTCAGGAAGGAATTTTACAAATTTTTCCCCCTTATGAGACAATTAGCAAAGTTTTTCTGTTTTTTTTTATTTTATTATTTTGTTTGCCTTTCTCAGGATCAAATAACAATTAATCCACGCATTATAGGGATCAGAGGAGATCTAAAAAGGTTGAACCTGATATATATAAATTATTATACTTGTATTATGCACTTCATTGATTCTGTGAGCTATACCATGAAGGGTCACTCAGGATGGGCAGATCATAGCAGAGCGGTCAGACAAATTGAGGTCCAGTGGAGAAGCAACTGGCAAACCACTCCAATATCTTTGCCAAGAAAACCTTGTGGGTAGACGCGACCAGAGACATAATAATTGAGCCTGGCGTGCTATTAGAGACACAGGGGGAGAGAGGGGGGAAGAGACACAGGGGGCGAGAGGAGGGAAAGAGACACAGGGGGAAAGTGACACAGGGGGTGGAAAGAGATACGGGAGGTGGAAAGAGAAACGGGAGGGAGAGGTGGGGAAGAGACACAGGAGAGGCAGAGGAGGGGGGAAAGAGATGCAGAGGAGGGTGAAGAGACACAGGGGAGGGAGAGGAGGGGGAAGAGACACAGGGGAGTGAGGATGGTGAAGAGACACAGGGGAGGGAGAGGAGGGGGGAAGATACACAGGGAGGGAAATGGGGTGGAGAGACACAAGGGAGGGGGGAACAGACACGGGGGGGAAGACACAGGGGAGGGGGAAAGGAACACAGGCGAGGGAGGGGGGAAAGAGACACAGGAGGAAAAGAGACACAGGTGAGGGTTAGAGACACAGAGGGAGGGAGAGGGGGTAAAAACACAGGGGGGAAGGAGATACAAGGGAGGGAGAGGAGGGGGGAAATGAGACACAAGGGAGAAAGTTGACAAAGGCACTCATTGCGAGGCCAGTAAAGTAGAGCGGGAGAGGCTCCCATTGTGTGGCAAACAGCATTGCCAGGCTTTACTTTTTATTGCTGACATTTTTGATGGGCAAGTCGCTAGTAGAATATAAACCTTGATAATATATTAAGGCATCTTTCTTTAGTGGTCATTACTTTTAGCCTGATGCTTCGAGTTGGACCAATGGTGTCCCACTACTGCCGATGCGTCCTCTCTGCAGCGTAGGGACTTCAGAATGACGTCATTGCTATGTCCCTACGCTGAAGAGAGGACGCACCGGTAAGGGGTGGGATGCCATTGCTCCGCTGAATCACCAATGAAAGCAGGTACACAAGGGAGGGAGAGGAGGGGGGAAATGAGACACAAGGGAGAGAGTGGGGGATGAGACACACGGGAGGGAGAGGGGCGGAATGAGACACAAGGGAGGGAGATGGGGGAATGAGACACAAGGTAGGGAGAGGGAGAAGAATGAGACACAAGGGAGGGAGAGGGAGAAGAATCAGACACAAGGGAGGGAGAGGGGGGAATGAGACACAAGGGAGAGGGAGGGAATGAGACAAGAGGGAGGGAGAGGTGGGGGGAGAGTGTGACACAAGCTAGGGAGAGGGGGGAATGACACACAAGGGAGGGAGGGAGAGGAGGGTGGAAATGAGACACAAGGTAGGGAAAGGAGGGAATGAGACACAAGGGAGAAGGGGGAATGAGACACAAGGAAGGGAGAGGAGGGGGGAAATGGGACACAAGGGAGGGAGGGGGGGTTGACACAATGGAGGGAGAGGGGGGATGAGACACAAGAGAGGGAGAGAGGGGGAATGAGACAAAAGGGAGGTAGGGTGGATAATTATACACGAGGGAGAGGGAGGAATGACACACAAGGGAGGGAGAGGACGGGAAACGAGACACAATGTAGGGAGAGGAGGGAATGAGACACAAGGGGGGAATGAGACACGAGGGAGGGGGGAAATGAGACACAAGGGAGGGAGAGGGGGGAAATGAGGCACAAGGGAGGGAGAAGAGAGGGAAAAGTAGACACAAGGGAGAGAGAGGGTGGGGAATGAGACACAAGGGAGGGAGAGGGGAATGATACAAGGGAGAGGAGGGGGGATGAGACACAAGAGAGGGAGAGAGGGGGAATGAGACAAAAGGGAGGTAGGGTGGATAATTATACACGAGGGAGAGGGAGGAATGACACACAAGGGAGGGAGAGGACGGGAAACGAGACACAAGGTAGGGAGAGGAGGGAATGAGACACAAGGGGGGAATGAGACACGAGGGAGGGGGGAAATGAGACACAAGGGAGGGAGAGGGGGGAAATGAGACACAAGGCGGGAAATGAGGCACAAGGGAGGGAGAAGAGAGGGAAAAGTAGACACAAGGGAGAGAGAGGGTGGGGAATGAGACACAAGGGAGGGAGAGGAGAATGATACAAGGGAGAGGAGGGGGGAAAGGAGACACAATGGAGGGAGAGGAGGGGGGAAAGGAGACACAAGGGAGGGAGAGGGGGGAATTAGAAACAAGGGAGGGAGAGGGGGAATGAGACACGAAGAAGGGAGAGGGGGAGGAATTAGACACAAGGGATTGAGATGGGGGAATGAGACACAAGGGAGTGAAGGAGATGGGGAGAATGAGACACAAGGTAGGAAGAGGGTGGAGGAATTAGATGCAAGGGATGAAGAGGGTGGAATGAGACACAAGGGAGGGAGAGGAGGGGGGAAAAGAGGCACAAGGGAGGGAGAGGAGGGGGAAGGAGACACAGGGAAGGGTGAGGGGGCAGGAGACACAGGGGAGGGAGAGGAGGGAAAAGACACAAGTAACGGAGAGGAGGGGAAGGAGACACAGGGGAGGGAGGCAGGGGGCAAGGAGCCACAGGAGAGGGGAGACAGAGGCATAAGAGAGGGAGAGTGGGGCGAGGAGACACAGGGGAGGGGGGTAGGGGGATGGAGAAAGGAAAGGAGACACAGGGCAAGGAAAGGCAGGAAAAACAAAGGGGAGGTAGAAGGGGAGGAGAGACACAAGGGAGAGAGATGGGGAAGAGACACAGGGAAGGTGGAAAGAGACACAAGAGGTAGAGGTGGGGAAGAGACACAGGAGGGCAAGAGACAAAGGGGAGGGGTAGGAGGGGGGGGAGATTCACAGGGGAGGGAGAGGAGGGGGGAAAAGACACATGGGAGTGAGATGAGGTAGAAGAGACACGGGGGAGGCAGAGGTGGGTAAGCTACATGGGGGAGGGAAATGGGGGAGCGACACAAGGGAGGGGGCAAAAGACACAGGGGGAGGGGGGGCAGGAGTGAAAAAGACACAGGGGAGGGGAAACAGAGACAGATGGAGGGGGGAGAGACTCAGAGGGAGTGGGGGAAGAGACACAGAGGGAGAGGGGGGAAGAGACACAGAGGGAGAGGGGGAAAGAGACAAAGAGGGAGAGGGGGGGAAAGAGACACAGAGGTAGACAGGGGGAAGAGACACAGAGGGAGAGAGGGAAAGAGACACAGAGGGAGAGGGGGAAATAAGACACAGAGGGAGAGGGGGGAAGAGACAGAGGGAGAGGGGGAAAGAGACACAGAGGGAGAGAGGGAAAGAGATACAGGGGGGTAAGATACAGGGAAGAGACACAGGGGTGGGGGACGACACAGGGGGGAGAGGGGGGAATTAGACATGGGGGAGTGCGTGAAAGAGACACAGGGGAGGAGGAAAGAGAGACGGGAGGGAGGGGAAAAGAGACACAGTGGGAGAGGGGGGAAGAGACACAGATGGAGAGTGGGGGGGAGAGACACAAAGGGAGAGGGGGGAAAGAGACACAGAGGAAGAGGGCGGAAAGAGACACAGGGGAGGGGGGAACAGACGCATGGGAGGGAGAGGGGGGAAAGAGACACGGGAGGAAAAGAGACACAGGGGAGGGGGGAAGTGACGCATGGGAGGGAGAGGGGGGAAAGAGACATGGGAGGAAAAGAGACACACGGGAGGGAGGGAGAGGGGAAGAAAACACAGGGGGAAGGAGATACAAGGGAGGGAGAGGAGGGGTAAAGGAGGCACAAGGGATGGAGAGGAGGGGGGAAATGAGACACAAAGGAGGAAGTAGACAGGGGGAGAGACTCACAATGAGCTCCAAAGGCGCTCCTCGCGTGGCCAGTAAACTAGAGAGGGAGAGGCTCCCATTGTGTGGCAAACCGCATTGACAGGCTTCACTTTTTATTGCCGTCATTTTGGATGGGCAAGTCGCTAGTAGAATTTAAACCTTGATAATATATTAAGGCATCTTCCTTTAGTGGTCATTACTTTTAGCCTGATGCTTAGAGTTATGTTACATTGCATTAGTGTGAGACCATAAATTACTATTCTGGCTGGTTAACTATAGGTGGGTGGAAGGAGGGAGAAGAGGGGGGAAATGAGACAGCAGGGAGGGAGAGGAGGGGGGAAAGGATAGCAGGGAGAGAGAGGAGGGGGAAATGAGACACAAGGGAGGGAGAGGGGGTTTGACACAATGGAGGGAGAGGGGGGTGAGACACAAGGGAGGGAGAGAGGGGGAATGAGACACAAAGGAGGGAGGGGGGGAGAATTAGACACAAGGGAGAGGGGGGAATGACACGCAAAGGGAAGGGAGGAGGGGGCAAATGAGACACAAAGTAGGGAGAGGGGGGAATGAGACAAGGGATGGAAAGGGGGGGAGAGGAGGGGGAAAAGGATACACAAGGGAGGGAGAGGGGGAATGAGACACAAGGGAGGGAGAGGGGGGAATGAGACACAAGGGACGGAGGGGGGAAAGGAGACAGGAGGGGCAAATGAGACACAGGGAGGGAGAGGGGAAATGAGGCACCAGGGAGGGAGAGGAGGGGGGAAAGGAGACACAAGGGAGGGAGAGAGGGTGGGGAATGAAACACAAGGGAAGAAGAGAGGGGAATGAGACAAGGGATGGAAAGGGGGGAGAGGAGGGGGAAAAGGAGACACAAGGGAGGGAGAGGGGGAATGAAACACAAGGAAGGGAGAGGGGTGATTGAGACACAAGGGACGGAGGGGGGAAAGGAGACATGAGGGAGAGGAGTGGGAAAGGAGACACAAGGGAGGGAGAGGGGGGAATGAGAAACAAGGGATGGGGAGGGGGGAATGAGACACAAGAAAGGGAGAGTGGGGAGAATGAGACACAAGGTAGGAAGAGGGGGAGAATTAGACACAAGGAAGGGAGAGGGGGGGATGACACACAACGGATGGAGGGAGAGGAGGGGGGAAATGAGGCACAAGGGAGGAAGAGGAGGTGAAAAGAGACATGGGGAAGGGAGAGGTGGGGGAAGGAGACACAGGGGAGGTGTACGAGACACAGGGGAGGAAGAGTAGGGAAAGGAGACACAGGAGAGGGAGTCAGGGGCAAGGAGCCACAGGAGAGGGGGAAGGAGGCACAGGAGAGGGAGAGTGGGGGAGGAGACACAGGGAAGGAAGGTAGGGGGGAAGGGAAAAGGGAAAGGAGACACAGGTCAGATAAAGGGGGGAGAGACAGAGGGGTGGAAGAAGGGGGAAGAGACACAAGGGGGAGAGATGGGGAAGAGACACATGGGAGGGAGAGGGGGACGAGACACAGGGGAGGGGGGAAGAGAAGCACAGGGGGGGGGGGGAAGGGGGGGGAGACACAGCAGAGAGGGGGCATACACACTATTTATAAAACTCTATCATGCCGTTATTTTTGACGGGCAAGTTACTAGTAATAGGAATAATAATAATTAATTAATACAATGAAATTAAACATGCAGAAAAATTATCATTTTAAGATTTGTTCTCAAGCACTTGGTAAATAATATGGAATCTAAACTAGAAAAGCAAGATAAATCACAGATTTTACTAAATTATTGTATAATGTGGACAGTTTGCTTTATCAACACAATACGCAATACAAATAGGTTTTAGTTTTTATCTCCTTTTGCTACCAATAAAGGAAACACCCTATAATTATTACACTACCAGCTTTATTACAACAGAATGTGTAATTTGGTTCCACACAAAAGATTCTTATTAGTAAGGAAAGCTAAGTAAACGGAAGAAGATTGGATTAAATAGAAAAAGAGTTATTGTTAATTTTTTTTTTTTTTTTTAACCCTCTATAAATGGAATTAAAAGTTTGCAATTATACACTAAATAAAAATATAGCTAAACAGGGAAGCTTTCATCTCTCATGGGCTGTTTTTGTTGATACATATGGAAAAAATTAAGTCCAATTATATGTTGTGCTTTGGCTCAAAAGCTCTTGCTTCTCCACAGGCTTATTTTATTCACAGATATACCATTACACTCTGTTCTACTCCTGAACATTTGAACTCAAACCTTTAAACACTAGTATTTTTGTTGCTTGATCTCACATAGCCTTATTCAAACACCACAAGACACACTAGTACAGAATTGAGAGGTTATGGAAAGGTTACTTTTTAGACACCAATAAAATATGTATATATATATATATATATATATATATATATATATATATAGCCATTTATCGAGGGCCCTCAGTTGGAGCTTATGAAAAATGATGCAAGTCTAATCAATTCCATGTACCTAGATTATACATGGGAAATAACTAACTACATACCTGTAAGAAATGCTGTACTACGTTAACACTACAATTTATTCAACATATTTTTAATTTACTTTCTACTTTCCAATTGTATGTTGATTTACAAATGTACACAGTACAAGGAAATCTTGTATAGAAAATAATTAACATAGGATTCATTTAATTACTATGTATAATTACAATAACATTGTAGAAAATAAAATAATTATTTAACAATTTAAATTTAGATATTAAAAAAAATGAATAGAAATACAAAATAATAAAAAAGTAACCTAACAAAAACAAGGAAGGTACCAGAACTTAAAAAAAAAAAAATATGCATTTTTTCATAAATTATATTAAAATGCTCTTTTTGAACCTGTACACAAACAGTTAAAAGGGATCTAATCAGGTGCTTCCACATTAATGTGAAACATCGTTTGTTATCAAGTTAGCCTAATACACAGCACCTTAATTTGATATGCCTTATATAAAATAGTTCTTGTTTAATCAGAAGACGAGTGATGTTTATACAGTACGGTCTCTAAAATTCCTTATGTTGTAATAAATATTTAGGTTCTGTTACATGGAATCAACTAATAATCAAAAAGAAAACAACAAATAAAGTACATATATTGTTATTACTCTTTAATTATAAAGAGTACAATTAGCAAATTGCTAGGGTAACGTGACTGAATGGCGCAAACACACAGACAAATTCTAAGGTAAGTAGTAATACGAGTACAGATAGCATATAATACAAGTATGAGACAAATAGGCGAGCGGACATCTTGGTGCAACAGAGTTGAGGTCCCTACTCTGAAGAGTTTACAATCTAGAAGGCAAGGGCGGGGTGTGAGACAGATGGGTGACAGATGCAAGATGGAAGTGATCAAGGCAGTAGGCTCATGTAAGTGGCGGTGGCTGTGAGTTTCTCTAGATTGTGTGTATGAGAAATAATATGCTATAGAGTATACAGTTGTGCATATGAAGGCTGAAGGTGACAAACTTCTTTAAACAGATACATTTGGGAGAGTTTTTGAAGGTTTTAAGGCAGGAAGATAGTGTGAGTAGGGAGGCAAGGAGTTCCACAGAGTAGGGGCAACTTGAGAAAAGACCTGAAAGCGGGAGTCAGAGGAGATGATAAAATAGGTGACAAGAAGAAGGTCATTAGAAGAGCAAATATGGTGATTTGGGCATTATTTTGAGAAAAGGGCAGAAATATAAGGGATGCATTGTTTAAAGGGTCGGGATTTAAAATGTTATTCTGGAGACTATGGGAAGCAAGTGGAGTGACTGATAGAGAGGGGCTGCAGACACTGACCATTGGGTATGTAGATGAGTCTTGAGCAGGTGTTCATTATGGACTGGAGTGTAGACAGATGGATGATAGAGAGGCCAGTAAGTAGTGAGTTACAGTAGTCGAGGGGAGATATGTTGAGGGAATTTTAGTTGGGTCTTGTGTAAGAAAGTGACGTATTTTGGAGATTTTATTTAGGTGAAGATGACATGCTTTGGCTATTGATTGTATTTGAGGAATGAAAGAGAGGACATGGTTCAAAAGCGCACCAAGATAGGGGGTCAATAAAAATGTAGGTGATGGTATTTTCAACGTAAAACACATATAAGGGAATATTGGTTAAATGTCACTAAGCTACAGAGGGCCTGTGAAGTGGTTTGCTGAAGCAGTGTTGGCTGCTTTCTAAGGAAAAATTAAGTGAAAACAGTTAATGCAGCCTCAGAGAATTATTTTCCTGCCACTGTGAGGATTAGTACATTTTGACCTTAAATTGTTACAATTTAGCCTCTTTACTGTTTTAAAACTTTTATAAGTGTAATTTCTTGTTACTATAAAATTAAATGTAATTTTTAATTTTCAGTGTTCAATTTATAATACTTTAAAGTGAAAACTGGAAAATGTTACATACCTTCAGAATTCCCCTTGAAATTAATAAAAAAAGTTGTTGATATTAATTCAGTTATGAAAAATACACTTTTATTTCAGTTACAAAGAAATGTAAATAAGGGAATAAATGATATTATCAAATGTATGTACATTGTTTATTCGTTTAGCCAAAAAAGAAATTCAATTAATTTTATTGCGATTATAAGAAATAATTATTAGTGTTGTTGTTCATTGTGGAACCTATTTCAACTAACGGCACTGATACAAAAGCAGTATGATATTGATCATAGATGACTTTACTAATCATCCATGAATATATACTTTACTAAAAATTTGGCTTGTAACTGGGAAATTTTTAAAACAGTTTTTCGGGATTATACATTGAATGCAGGTGCTATCTGTTAATTTCTTGACTATTAATTGTACTAATTTATTAATGTAATGAATTCCGTTATTATTAGTTCCATATTCTATTTCATTATTTGGTAATTATTAAATTATTCATAGTAGAATAAAGTTCAGATTTGAAAACAGGAGAAAGTAGAAGGTACTCAGAGAATATTCAAGTTTAGACTTCATGTAATAACTAGACCAATATATGATGCGCTTGATTCCATAGTCTTCGAGCTGAAGGAATGCAGTAATTAGTAACATATTACTTTAACACCCCTAAAAGCAATCACAAAGATTGCCTGATTAATCTTCAGTGTACAATAAGGCTTTCTCATACTCTCAATTACCTTCTGAAATAATTGCTGGACTACTCGTAAATTTGCATGCACTGAGAATTTTGGTTTAGATTAATTGTAATTGACAAATTCAGGAATAGAGTAATTTAAACATGCTCGACATAACTTTAAACATGCTCGACATATAATACGTTTCCTTGATGTCATTAGAACCATTCATCTTCTTAACTGCATATTACAAATACATTTAAAAACTCTGTAATAATAGAATTTTACCTTTCTTGATTCTATTAAAATAGAAATCTTGTAGCATATTGTCATAAATGTGAGTGAATCCATTATGATGTAATGATGTTATATATGGTAAATAGCTAAAAACAGTATTTAGCTGTTTTTTAAATGAATAACATTCTTATTGAGATGAAGTTCAAAACCACAATTAACCCTCTTCATGTTAATAATTGCAGAAAAAAAGATTTTTTTTTTTTTTTTTGAGAAATTGACCTAATTATTCAGATTAGAACTTCAATATGAGCTGGCCAAAAATGTAACAGCTTAAAGGGACATGTATGGTTTCTGGATTTCACTAGGAATATAATATACCTGTATATCTATTTACTTTTGTGTACTTTATTTTATTAGGAAGACTTAAAGTAAAAATGTACTGTAAATAAAATGAATACTTATATTCTGAACCAATGCTGTTTTAAATACATGGGATGTTCAATATTGTATTCTAAAACGCAGTAAAGTAATTGTTTTCAAATGCTAGGAAAGTCGTCCATTTTTTCCATAGCCTTACAAGCAACATTATTTTTATCTTTCTTTAAAACTTAAAACTCACACACCTATTTTTTGTGTATTTTTAGAGGATGATGCAATAAATGATTTTGTTTTTATATACCGTATTTACATATTTTTAAGAAATTCCTTTTTATGCAAGTATTCAAATGTCCCAGCATACAAGTGCTAATATTTTTATAATCATATAAAGATATTTCTAAAAAAAAGAGAGTGTCGTTGGTACACCAAGAACATTTTCTTTTGTGAGCTATAAAGGGGTACTCTTTTATAGTTTGTAACTATTCCATAAGATCCAGATATTTTTTTTCTATATTTGTTATATAAAGATACTAATAATTCTTGATTGCAGTAATTTTCCACACTTCTGATTTTAAAATGTTTAAATAAAACCAAGACTACATAAAAAAAGTAAAGTCATTCTTGCATGCAAGCTTCTGGTGTCACAAAGGAAATGAACTTTTGGTAACAATTCCCAACACTGTGTGCTGACCTTGATTATAATCGGGTTGGATATCTAAAATTTACTGAGAAATTCAATAGGAAAAGGAACTGAGTAAGTTAAACATGGATACTATGCCAACAGTTTTTATTTCAGGTAATTGCTCATTGGTATCTGATTTTGGCATTGCGTCTGGTGCTTATATGGTATACAGTTTTGTAAAGCCGAGAGAAACACAAATGAAGCAAGTGTCTCCATTCCAACTGATTAATCCTTTCTCCACAAAATAATAATTCCCAAGAATCTCAGCAATGTAAATCATCAAAATGATTGAAGCAACTCATGCTTAGGAGATGACATCAAATTGCTGAAATAAGGATGAGGTTAGTTCAAACATCTTGAAAGGAACTTAAACATCCATGCAAGTAAATTTATGTTAATAGTCTTTTTAGCTTCCTGTCTTTCAAGTGGAAATATTGTTAAGGCCTATGATCTTGACAGTCTGTATAGACAAATGCTGATAAGATCAAATTGTCTATGCTGTGCAAAATGACTCTGCTGTTCGGTCCCATGTTTACACTCATTGTGCATACATAAAAAGATAAATTGGGATCAAGGCTTTAACATGACTTGCATTCAGCTCATAATCCTCTCATATAACAATCACTAAGATTTTCCAAGGTTGCAAAGGGGTTCTCTTAGATTGATGATGACCAAAATTAGAAAGTAAACCATATAAAAACTCTTCTATGGAGCATACTAATATTTTGCTCCAGATAAGTATTACGACTTAACTTTTTCTAAATATATTAAAAACAATAAATAAAAATACCCTGTGTATTTTACAATATAAAATACTTAACCATGAGTATAAAGGAGGATTAACTAACTGGAAAACTACTCAGTTTAACATATATAATCAAAGATATTTCTTCTTATTCCTTCCCATTCAGGCTTTTTCACAACAGCCTACACATGAGCAAAAAAGGCGTTTATGTCAATGATCACCGATGAAACGCGAAGCACTTTCCCACTGATCGCGAGGCACGCAACAGTTTGAGATTTTAACGCTAAAAAGGTTTCAACCGCGTAACTCGAAAGACCCCCAAAACCAGCCAAATAATAAAAACTAATTACTAACACACTCACACACAGCACAAGGGGGAGAGCCATTAAGCCTTGTGAGTGAGATTGCAAGCAAATTTGAGCCAAAAGCACAAAAGTTGCAGGTCGCCAATGCCTTTAATGAGCGGGACTCGCGATGAGTAGACGGGAGGAGAGGCTCACAATGAGCGCCAAAGGCACTCATTGCAAGCCATGCGATGATCACCAAAGGTGCTCAGCGCGGGACTCACGATGAGCGCCGAAGGTGCTCAGAGGGGGCAGAACAATCACATTGTGTTTATTGCCGTCATTTTTGACGGGCAAGTCACTAGGTTTAAATATTTTGTAGTGATGCACATAATTCCTGTGTTTCTGTAGCACTTACTTACCAGCACTTACTTACCAGAATTATTATACATCTAGCGACTTGCCCGTCAAAAATGACGGCAATAAAAAGTGAAGCCTGGCAATGCTGTGTACCGCACAATGGTAGCCTCCCCCTCTAATTTATTGACTTTTCAGCGCTAATCACGGGCCTTGCAATGAGCGCCAAAGGCTACTTCCTCCCTTGTGTCTCATTTCCCCCTCCTCTCCCTCCCTTGTGTCTCCTTCCCCCCTGTGTTTTTACCCCCTCTCATGTCTCTAACCCCCTCCCCTGTGTCTCTTTACCTCCTGTGTCTCTTTGTCTCTTTCCCCCTTCCCTGTTTCTCTTCCCCCTCCCCCTGTGTCTTTCCACCCTCCCCTCCTCCCCTGTGTGTCTCCCCCCTCCCCTGTGTGTCTCTCCCCTCCTCCCCTGTGTGTCTCTTCCCTCCCCTGTGTGTCTCTTCCTCTTCCTTTAGCAGTGCAATGCGCAGCTAGTGGCGCGCAATGCACATGCGCAGCTAATGGATCGCAATGCGCATGTGTGGCTACCGCAGCACAGTGCGCATGCACGTATAATGGAGCGCAATGTGCCTGTGCAGCTATTGCGGGGCTTTGCGATTGTCATACTGAGATTTGTCCCAAAGCGTGCCAACGTATGTGATAGAGAAATTCACATAGTATAAGACATAATTGCAATATGTGTTGTATAATTTTCTTCACTGTACTATATCTGGCACAAACCTGAATGGAAGTTACATCTTGATTCTTTAAATGGAAACTGCCATCCTTGAAAAAATAGACACTCTATTGTAATACTTTCTAGTAGAGACTTGCTTCTATCTTCCTGAGTAAAATACATATAATCAAATTCCAGCAATCAGGTATCACAAATCGTAAAAAATGGCATTCTGTAGAATAATTGGATTGACATAGTTGACATTTTTCTGATTATAGTGCACTAATGCCCAGTCACTTAGCTCACAAGTTCTAAAACTTTAGAAAAAAAAGACAACATGGACTATGTAGCCTGGGACACTGCTGGCCACATTAACAGCTAAAGACAATCCCATTCCCCCATGCTTGTATCCCTCTGATATGCAGGAGGTCCTCTCTATGAAGAGAAAGAAGATGCAATTGCACAAAGGATGAGGTCACTACTTACCATGATTGTGGAAAAGCTTTTACACTCACTTCATGCTTGATTTGGGTTCTTGTTTTCTGAAAACCTTACATTCTGGACCATTGGACATACACTTTTCTCTTTTTTTACCTTTTACATCCATTAAGTTCAAAATCTGTACACCATGATTAATATATTATTTTGAAATATTATTATATATATGCAAAGACATTTATAATATTCTGCTGTTCTTTGTTTTCTAAAATGACCATTCAAAAATGGTAAAATAACATTTTTCTTTAGGGAACGAAGGATCAGAGATTTTTGTCAGTGAAGTGGTGAGTGAAGTGAGGTTAGTGAAATCCCTTGCAGCTTATTTTGGACAAGTGTTGCCAAAGTGTCGAAAATTCAACACCTATCTGTCCTGAGATCTCAACAGGCTGTATTATGTGTTATGACCTTCTCTAGTTCATTAGGAGGTCATTATATATCATTTGACATTATCATACATTTTTATCATTACACAATAGAATTTTAATATTGATTTCAAAGCCCACACAAAAGCTGTAAGACGTATGTATATTAAAAATCTGTGCAATCAAACACAGTGCTATCCGAGTCACAGTTGGTAATGCTTATTATATGAAATGCAATATGACTCTATCACTGAGAAATCTTCTTCAATAAATTCAAAAAAGTTTATTAAATCAAATAAAAAGCTTAAAATTACTTTCATAAAGCTGTTCACCATTTCATGCTGTGTACCACAAGATGGATCAACTATTTCATAAGTATCATGGAGCTTGGGAAGTTTTATCCACAAATAATGGAACCTCTATAGAATCTCACCATGGAGCCAGACTTATATTTCCACAAAAATATTTGAATCAGTCTTTAAATGTTAAATTCTGCAACTTTAAGTCACATAATAAAATGTAAGGCACCTTCTTATCTTTAATACAATAACATTTCATTCTTGGTCAGCAGTAAAAAAAACAGTAAATGCAAAAAAAAATATTTAAAAATATTTTGATTCCTCTGGTGGACTTTGAAGAGACTCATGACACATTGGTGAAAGTCATTTGTATGAGAGGGGCGTTTACATGTATACAGAGCTATTGTTGCAGTGAATGATGCAAGGAGTTTTCTTCTGGGCCAGTGAGAGAGAATGGGTGTTGTGTCTATTGCAATCGTATCCATTTATCTTTACAATGGTTCTCTGTTCCCTCCTTCCCAACTCTTTCTCCACTGATAAAACTCACACACCCTCATTATTCACCTCTGAGGAAGTGATGTAACAAACACAAAATGGATTCCTTTACTCATAAACAGAGTCTTAAAAAATTCAGCTGCTAATATTTTTAGTTTGGTACGTACAAACAAGTGTTTTTTGTCTTGAACCGCAATGGTCCTTTAAAGCATTGTTTTTTCAACTCCAATCATCAGGGACCACCAACCACATTTTAGGCACATCCTTGCCTGAGCACATGTGAGCTACTCAGATCCTCAGTAATTCCGTTTAACCACCTGCAGAGCCTCTGATTATCTCACATGTGCTCAAGCAGGGTTATCACTAAAATGTAAACTGATGATTAACCCCAGAGGACTGAAGTTATAAAACACTGCTTTAACGGAACAGGCATCCCTAGAGATATCTCCTTCAGAACTCTATTTAATTAACTAACGTGCATTTTGCACACTAAAAAAAACAAACAGTGAAACACTCCAATATCCTCAAAAGATGACACAGCAAATCAGGAGGAGCCTGTATAACTAGGAACTAGGAACTTCCCATAAATATGTCAATCCTTATAGACCCCTGGAAGCCCTCTGGCGGAGGTTTACTGTTATATGGAGATTTCCCTTTCCCATAGAACCAATAGTCACAGCGTGTCTGGCTCATCAGTAAATTAACAAGTTCTTGGAAAATTACAAATCACCAAATCCAAAAGGACAGAGATATTAAATCTCGCTTCTATCCCAGGATCATATTTTAAGCCACTATCAAAGCTTCCAGGAAAAAGTAACTCTTCTAGCACTCATTTCATTAATATGCATTGGGGGGCAAAAGCATTGATTAAATATTATCATAAAATTACTGTGGGGAACATTCAGGGTAATGTACAGTTCAGGACAACTTGATATCACATACATAGTTGTGAGCATGCAGGTTGTTGCTAACGCTGCGGGCACCGCCCCCCTACGACTTTCTGCCCGCAAATGCGGACCCTCGCGAAGCGAGTGGCTGGATTTGCAGAGTTGGAGGCTCCGACGTCGGCCGTAATGAACCGCAGGCGCGACTTACACCGGAAAATTTATGGACTTACCACCCAAAAATACGAGCCGCGGGACTTAGAAGAAAACCATTATAACCTCGCAAAAATACGACCTTAACGCCCGAACCGCGCCTACATAAAAACATTAAAAACACAATAAATACACACAACAAACACATAAAAAGCTTACCCACAGCAAGGGGGGGTGGGGCACCCAGGACCTCTGCAAGTGAAGTTACATCTTACAAATTAAAGAGTTTACACACTCGAAAATCCCCGAAGCGAGAGAAAAATGGCCGCCGAAAAAAACGAAAACGAGGGTACAGGACCCTAAACGCGCAAAACACCACCAAGCACATACGGATTTAAAAAAAAACCCGTACGAGGTACAAGATACACCATTAGCAAGGACGCTACATCATACACAGCGGCATAGCACATAGACATTAACCGACATTTTACAACAGTAACTTACACAATGCAGAAGTACACAGCTACCCTAATGGATTTTCCTCGCGCACGCAGCCTATTTACACTACACACTGCACACATTGCTGACACTTACACCTCAGCTCCACAACAGTGCAAACCTACATTATATGCTGCAGGAACAGCAAAACAGATTGTCAGCTCTTCAGCACAATGCTTCCTGCATATATTACTTCCAAATAGGTAAAGTATATTCATTTATTAATGTATTAATTATTTCACTACCATTCACAAACAAATAGACACAAAAACAAACAAAAAAAACACAATAAAAACAACACCCATTCCCTGCGTCTCCACCAAACAGCATTACCTGCCTTACAATTTTATTCGTCGCTAGTTGCCTATAATTTTAAATGATACCATGTTTGGAACCTCTATTTCTGTGCTTTAGTCTGTATACATTTTTCTCATAAAAATATATTTACAGGAGGTTGACATATTTGGAAGGAAACTTAGAAATATAAAATGGCGCAGATACAAATGAAGATGTCTGTCCATACTGATCAATTTAATTTTTTTTTGGCTTACAATTTTTTGCACATTTCCATAATTTAGGTATTGCTTCTGAATGGCTTTTAGGGGAGTATCAGTGCAATGGAAACATTATTTAGTGGCACGCAAGGCACAATATTAATGGAGGTGGAACATACAGCTAATCTTGTGGGGGATACATTTTAATGAGAGACACAATTTCTGGTTCTTTATTCCCTTTTTTTATCTGGTAAAATTATTCCTTATATTTTAGAAAGCAAATATGTCATAATGTCAAAATGTATCCATGCTCACATGATTTGTTTTCAGAAACATTTAAATTTAAATGGAAGGAAAGAATGTAGGGGGATATACTGAGCAACTTAAAATTGTGATCTGAGAAATTTGAGACCTGACATTTTCAACTACAGAAAAAAACACACATAGGATTCATAAAACTAAACCACAGTATACACTAACAAACTGCAGTTAAGATTAAAGGGAGGCTGATTCCTAAATATTACTTTACATCATTTTATAGCTCAACCAATCATGTATGCAGAATCATCCATTAAAAGGTACTGTTGTGTGGTTCAGTTTAGAATCTTCTCAGGTGATATTAAAAAATAAATGTGTGCAAAGTAAAGTTACAACAGTCCTTATGTAAGAAACTCATCTATAAAAATGCATAATAAAAAATGTATAATTTCTACAAATACTATATCCTTTTGGGCAGGTTAATAATAAAACAGAGATATAAGGTATAATTAAAACATATATTATACATAAATAAAAAAAAACTATTACAAGATGGGTTTATGATATATTGCTATATACTACCCTATAGTCAGCATATTCTTTAAGATCCATATGCATTAGGTTCTCTGCTCACTGATGAGTCATTTCGGAAAGCCGCTAGTGTGGCGAAACAGTTACTCTCTTCATTTCTATTCATGTAGTGCCACTTGATTTACACCAAGATGACCCATTGTGTGGTGCATTTGGTCAGATTACACTGAGGGCCTCATTCTTATCGGGGCCGTAAAATTGCCGCAAATCTGCGATTGCTTGCGGCCAATTTACGCCCCTGTGTAGCGATATGTTTACGCTGGTATTCACATGGGCGGCACCGCAATGAAGTCCCTCTTACAGCCGATCGCAAACCATACAATCGGCTGTAGGTACTTCCGTGCTTGAAGAGGATCATGGCCGCAAGGCCGTAACTAGAGTGTTCAAGGCCGCAATCTTGAGGAAATGTAAAGCACTTTAAACTATGGGGTACACAATGGGTGACATGAGGATTAAAGGCACAACATTCTCAAATTGGTACATCGCCACAATACAATACTTGATTTCACGTTTAAGTTATGTCCAAAGTCCGACGGGCTTGAATAACGAGTTACGCTGTCTTGAATTTATATTTGCATTTACAGTGCTCCGTGAACCAAGAGTCACAGTCTTGCGGCCGCGAATAACGGGCTTGGAGTTACGGGCTTGGAGGTCATTCAAGGCCGTAGGTCTTATTTTCAAAACGTAGCACTTCATAAGCAAATAAAAAAGCCATCCTGTACTTTTATTAAAAGTGAAAGTGATGTTAGGTCTTAGAATTAATAGCACGACATTCTCAAACTCTCAAATTGGCATAAATAAAAAATGTTTGCATGTAAAACAGCTTCCAAGGCTGGAGGTTGGATTCAAACGTCCTACGGGCTTGGATGTTGAAGCCCGTTGGACTTTATGATGAAAATTTTACATGAAATAAACTTTTTTTATTTGCCAATTTGAGAGTAGGGGAATGTTGTGCTATCAATTCTAAGACCAAACATCACTTTCACTTCACATAAAAGTACAGGATGGCTTTTGTATTTTGCTTAATTGGTCCTACGTTTTGTAAGTAAGAGCATTGCGAGACCTCTTTGGTGTAAGTAAGTTGCGGCTCAGTGATTTACGGGCGTGACGGAAGCGTGAGCGTAGCATTTGAATAGCGATTTGAGATTTCTTGTGGCTGCAACTCTTGCTGCCGTGTAAGATCAAAGGCTTTGAAGGAAGTAAGCTGCGATTAAGGGAACGTTCGTTTTAAACTTTTAAGCTCTCCTTGCTGGTTTCCATTCTAGATGTATTTATAGTGAATGGTTATCTCGGTTTTGTACAGTTTTCTATTTTTGTAGGGTTTATCAGCTAGCTTATGGGGCACGCCATAGCCCCTCAGGATATACTTAAAGAGCCTGAATAAATGGCTGCACATTGTATTATCTATTTTTGTGAATAATTTCTGAGAAATTCCATATTCCTGGTGCTATTTCTTTAAAGCAAATAAGTGGATCCTGAAAACTAAGTACCATAGCTGCTTTTATGTGCTAATGAGGATTACTTCTGGTCTATCTAGCATTTAGATCCCCTCCCCACCTTTATGAAGTACTCAGGGTTATTATTATTATCGTTTATTTGTAACGCGCCAACATATTCTGTAGAGATATACATAAGTTAATTTCCAGGCAAAGACATATTCAATGTTAACACATTGCAAAGAATGGCGAGCCCTGAGCTTAGAATCCGGTGTTCATAGTGGTTTCCCCAAATCGCATGCAAGATTGAAAAATTGCAGACTTACAATATAATCTAAATTGCACATTAGCATATTAAACCGCGTAGTATTCAATGCTAAATATTTCAGGAGTAGTTTACTGTAGAGAGGAATGGCTAGTACAATGTATAGCCAGTTTTTAGTGCAAGAACAACTTCCTGATGGGGTGTCAGTGTCCCTTTAAAATATGCCACGCTGTTACTTTTGGATCCTTGTCAAAGAAAACACTTCTCTTATTCCTTAGTTTTCCTTTGTTTTTTTATACAGAATTGTAGATATTTAAGAAAAAAAAAAAAACAATTGGCAGGTAAATTAATTTTTTCAAAAACATCAAAACATGGGACTTTGGGAAGATAAAGCTGCATGCATTCATAATACCCTGCTTCAACCTCCAAAAGTTTTTAAGATGTCATCAATCACAGTATCACATAGGACAATACATAGTACGTTTCACCAATTTTAAAATGAATAGTTACAACCTTTCATTTTAAATTATTGTAATAAACATTTGCTTTGAAGAACCAATGTACAATGCGCAAAAGAAAGAAATAATATATAAAGTTATATAGTTATATAATAATTGAGGTTGAGAAAATACTTTTAGTCTATCAAGTTCAACCTTTTTAGATGTCCTATGGTCATTGCAAAATGTAGATTGATTGTTAACTAATTGTTAAATAATTCAGAAAAAGGCAAAAAAGAAAAAAAAAAATTAGAACATTGCCAATTGTTTCATTAAGGAAAACAAGTTAAATGCCTTCCTGACCCCAGATACTTGAAGTCTGATTCCTCCCTGAATCAATACTCTTTCTCTAGTTATCCAGGATAATTCAGAATGCTCTTTGTATTCAAAATGATATCCAACTCCTTTTAAAAGCTATTTTTCCTTTCCAAGTGCATAACTTTACATTTATTTTTTTTAAATGTATGTAATATTTACATTAATAAATATGTTAAAAAGAAGAGGACCTAATACTGAACCCTGAGGAACCCCACTTACCACATTAGTATACTCTGAGTTTGTTCCATTTACAACAACCCTGCTTCCTGTATCCAGTAGACTTACATGTGTTGCATTCTATCAAAAGCCTTTGCAAAATCCAAAAGGCTCCATCCATTGAGTTGCCTTGATCCAAGTTCCTACTAACCTCCTCATATAAACTAATTTAATTTGTTTTGCTCATAAATCTGTGTTGACTGCTACTTATAATCTTGTTCTAATATACATATTCTTGTATACTATCCTTTATTAATCCTTCTAAAAGCTTACCAACTACAGAAGTGAGGCTTACACATGTATAGTTCCCTGCATTTGCTCTTGCTGCCTTCTTCAGTCATCTAGCAGAGACTGTGTGGTGAGTCCTGACAAATTAGATATAATGGTTTGATGTATTCTATCAGCACCTATAGCTTTATTAACATTTTATTTTTGGATGTTGTTGATTTATTTTTAGTATTTTTACCTGTTTGTTCTTTGTCCCAGTCTCTACTTTGTATTGCATTAAAATTTTCCTTTTAAAATTAAGAGTTCTTGTTGGCCCCTTACAACTTTGTTTTTTTTAATTCAATCTCAAATGAGACTGTGTTGTGATAACTGTTCCCCAAAGGTTGCCCTATTTCAGTATATGATATCAATAATATTTGTGATAACTAAATCCAAGATAGCCTCATTTCTAGTAGGTTCTTGTATTACCTTGGCCAGATAATGGTATCTAAGTGTACTTCCATGAACAAGCTCTGAGGAAGGGATGTAAGAAACTTCATACTTTCAGATTTTCTCCCCAAAAGGTATTTTTCGATACTTGACCAAAATGGTTATGTGCTAGAAAAAATATTAGTTTCTAAGCATTTACTCAATGGTCTCAAGTTTGAATCAGATTGACAGAGGAATTAACAAACATAAATTAATTGGAGCAATGATCCACATTTTATGTTCACTAATTTTCACTTTTTAAAAAAAATTCTCTCATAGGTATCATTGAATTTTTAATTGTTTTATTAAAAGTTATATTTTTAAATATAATCTTTGTTTCTCCGGTCCATAAGTTTTGCACATAGAATTGTGTAAATATTTATCATCTATTCAATATTTTCTTTTCAAGACTGTTAAACATGAATTTAATAGACAAGTAAGTCTCAATAGGATAAGCCTCTCCCTCAGCTACAGACAGACTAGCAGTCCATGATGGAATCCTTCATGACTGAATCAGAGTCATCTAAATATAAGATTTGCTTTAGAAAAATTATGTTCCTTTTTTTGCATGTCTGTTAATGTTGTTATTTAGTTATATACTTTGAAAATATGAGTTTTTTTTACCAATCTACAGTGGTCCTTTAATAATGACATCTGCAATGACATCACCTAACATAGCACCCATTATTCATATTTGAATTATCATTGTTTTTGTCCCAAATGGAACATTGAACATGGAACAAATTAACTTATTTAATTTACCCCAAAATACCAAAATTTGTTATATACATTTTTTTTCTACTTGTCTGTACACTGGGGACGGAAATTGCTTGTGTGAGACCTCTTCATTAATACATACGTAAACCCAAATTCAATTTCTTCTGTAATGATTAGTTGCTTAGTAGCCTAAATATTAGCAAACAAGGCTGATGTTTTGGATCGGAAAACAACTTATCTAACACACTTCTCTAACTGAAACCCTATGTTTCTTTGTTGTTTGGTGGAAAAAGGCTGTTATTAATACTGTTTGTTTCCTGTACTAACAGTCTGAGCTTCTTTTTCTTATTTTTAGAAACTTACTTTTAAGAACAAGTTATTGAGAACCTGTTAATTTTGTTGGCAGTCTGCCCCACACCCTCTCACAGTAATATCACTGTCTTTCTTCAACAAAGTTCCAAAGTCTTTTCAAGTAATCTGATTAAGTGAAACATGTTGGCATCCCTCATGGAATAGGATTTCCACATCAAAAATCATTTTCACACTTGTTAACCAAAGCCTAGCCATTCCCCTTTATTCTATTTTAAAGGAACTATTTAACTAAAACACACACATATATTTACTCATTAGCTTCATTATTTTTTAATTTTTTATGTTGCATACAATCAAAAAATGACAAATATATCAATAGGTAAATAGAAAAACAATTTGCATGTATAGTTACATATATAAATAAAAAATAAAAGTTGCCAGGAATCATGTCTAAATAGATTCATGGCAAAATGTTGTAAATATGTCCAGCCTCCTGGGTCAGGAAAAGGACCTGACCCAGGCCCTGAGGATTAATATTTATTGTATTCTCTTTAGAAGAACGTAGTTTTATAATGTCCAATTTTAATAGTTTCATATTTATTTATTTAGATTATTATTGTAATTTTTCTTTTAATAAGACCTTTCACATTATGTGATCACATTTTTAACTTAGCCATAATCTTTCAGATTTCTTTTTGTTTTTGAAATTTGAAGAAAAATGAAAGTATATGTTGCTGAATTTCTTGCTTTGAGCTAGAAAGATAATTTTATGTGTTCTAGTGTTGATTTGGAGGTGTCAAAATATCCTTTTTTTCAAATATGTTAACATTGTGACTCTATTAAGTTCAAAGTTAGGAGTTTTTCAGCCCTATTAAATTTAAAGCCTGTATCGGCATTAGCACACCCGCAAGGGCTGCAGGCTTGAAATTCAGCTGCATTACAGAGCTATTAAATTAGACCATGCCGCGAGTTACGGGCTTGAGACGCAAACCCTTAAACCATTTCTCGCACGTTGGATGTTCAGCCGTGAACATGATCAATTAGTCAAACCCGTAGTTACGGGCTTAGATAGAGCCAATGGCAACAGAGATCGTCATCATTATGTCACTGAGAAAATGGAGGTTGGATTTCAAAGTCTTACGGGCTTCAATTACGAGTTTCCATCAAACACACATTCCAGAAATAGTGCAATATTAATAAATCCGTAGATATGATATTTTAGTCCATGCGAATTCCATTATATGTATTAACACAATGATTGCCGGGATTGATATAACACGGAAATTCAACTGAAAATAAAGTATTTTATATTGCAGATTTGCGAGCTTGAGAATGTTGTGCAATTGCTATAACGTAACAGTTTCAGGCTTCACAGATCAAAGGGTTTGTGGGCGTGTAATTCAAGTTTTCATGTCCTGTAGGATTTTTTCACCCTTACCCTGCTAGTCGTTGGTGCGTTGCTTTATGGGGCCAATTTAATAGCCGAATGGGATTTAAAAAAAAAAAAAAAAAAAGACGCAGGATTTAGAAAAAAGATAGGAGACAGCCAAACAATCCAGAAAAACACACTAAATACACCAAAAAAAATTACAAAAACATCACAGACAGCATGGGGCAACAGCCATAACGTCTGTGAGTGAGGTGGAACGTGAATTTAACTCGATTTATTCGATTTTCGCTAGACTAAAATCGCCTAAGCGAGGAAAAAAATGGTCGCCGAAAAAAATGAAAACGAGGCTACACGACCCAGGACCGCACAAAACACTGCAAAACGCGTAGCACTTTACACATCACACTACAAACCACAAGATACACTATTACAAAAGCCGGAAAATGCTCACGAGACGCGTACCACATTAATAACGTTACGACTATACAATGCAGCTTTACAAAAACCAATGGCTTTACCTCGCGCACGCAGCCTATTTAGAATGCAAAGTTCAAACATTCATTACACTTTATAAGCAGGGCACTAACACTCACAATGTATATTCTATGCAGATGCAAAATGCAAACAGATTGTTAGCGCTTCAGCCTATTGCTCGCTGCATATATCAATTAAAAATAATTAAAGTATATTAATGTATTGAATAAATCATTAATTCTTAATTAATTAATTGAATAAATCATTAATTATTACTTGACTACATATACATAGAAATATATATCTCTCTCAGAGGACCAAAAATACACGACAGGAGAGGCTCGCAGTGAACGTCAAAGGCGCTCATTGCGACGCATGTGATGAGCGCCAAAGGTGCTCAGCGCAAGCCTCTCAATGAGCGCCGAAGGTCCTCACAGTACAAAACGGTTTCAATTATGTCTCAAACAGCATTCCCATGGCTTCAAATTTTATTGCCCTGTCATTTTTGACGGGCAAGTCGCTAGTTGTATAATATTGTGAAACAAGTGGACTCCATTAAATAGAAGGATACTTGACGGGGTGGAGGGGGGTTACAAGTAACTTCTGGTATTTGTAAGGTGTGAAATGAAGGTTCCATGTTCCAGTTTTCATGTTTGATAGCATGTTGACATGTTGAGTCTTGATGTAGAAAATGTTTAAATAAGAGATACAGATGAGATCTTTCTTTTCATTTGTTCCGCTGCCAGCTCTTTTTCACCTCATTCACTTTGTCTTGTTATAGTGACTCCTTTTGTATTGTAGTTGTGATCATTTTTGGCGGGCACTCTCATTATTGGCTCTTTCTGTTTTTCCAGTATTGGATTTTTTTTCCTGTCTGATGTATCAGTTGTACGCAAGTATGTTGATCCTGTAGTAGACTTTGTCAATGTATATCTGGTGAAGGTAGTTTGAAGCCTATTCTGCTGTGATGATTTGTTTTCTTTGTACAATGAGGCAAAATGGGTAGCCTCATTTGTAATGGATATCATTTGTTCTTAGTTGATCTGTGATAGGCTTGAGTCTCCTACGCTTACGTAAAGTAATTGGATAGACATCTAGATATATATTCCATGTAGATATTTTGGATGATCTCTGGCTGCCTTCAGATTACTTATTTTTTTCCAAGATATTGAATACATATAATTACATCTCTGAGAGGCTCCCCCCACTTTGTTGTAGGTCTTAGTGCTCTTTGTACTTGATGCATATGTAGTTCTTACAATGGAATTTGTGGAACTAGTAATGTAAATAGTTGCACAAGGTATTTGTTGAGATTTGTAATCCTTTTAGGAAATTATTTAAGATGTAAGTTATGACGTTGAGTTTGGTTGCCCAAAAATGATTGTAATTCCTTTAATTCTGTATAATGATTTTTAATCTCATGTTATTCTAGATCCATTTCTCCATTTGTTTTAGTTTCTAGCAAGGCAATTCTCTCTCCTATTGAAGTTATCTCAGATATCATTGTTCCTAAGGTGTCATGAATTTCCTGTTGTATTTCTTTTTATGAGGCTAGAAAGCATGCTTTTAAGTCTTGTATGTCTTTGTGCCATTGGTTGGTAAATAATTGTAAGTCAATTTAATTATCTGATTCTTCTGACATGAGTCTGTGTTGACAGAGATGGCATTGTTTGTTATGCTATGCGGAAGTCATTCATACCTTTGTTAGCGTGTTTAGTTTTGATTGCTGATTTTATATATTTCGTAGCCATGTTACATTCTAGCACTCTAGTTACCTAGTTCCCAGTAATATTTGCTGTTCAACAGATTTAGTAATATGATACTGTAAAGTGCTTTATACAGGTCTTATATTAAATTGAATTAGTAGTATAATTTGGATAATTTTTTGGTGATGCTAGTCTCCTCTTCTTTAAATTTATTTCCTCATTTAGGCTCCAAGATTATCATTTTGTGAGTACAGTTATCTTACTTTTCTGAAAGCAGTCCTGTATAGTTAATATTTTTGTTTGTAATATTGTTCCTTGGTAAAAATGTATAATTGCTGGGAAGTAACCCTTGTCGTAGTGAAGGTGCTTGTGTACCTCACTGTGAACTATACCGAGTATGGTCTCCCAAGATGGGCAGCTCATTGCAAATTGTGGTCCACTGGAGAAAGAACTGGCAACCCACTCCAGTATCTTTGCCAAGAAAACCTCATGGATAAGCACAACCAGAGACATAACAATGTGCCTGGCATTCTGCAATCCATAGGGTCATGGAGAGTCAGACACAAATTGAATGACTGAACAAAAGTGAGATAAGTAAAAGGTCAGTTTACAGTTCAGGTAAGCTATTGGGACATATATTCTGTTTGTTTCTAAATAAAGATTTTGTAGTTTCACTTAATTGTTGTCTTTTAGCTGGTGGCACGACTTTAGAAAGAGGGAGACGTGCGCACCCACAACAGAGCGCCAGTACACCCTCTCCTCTAGTGTCCAGCTCCCGGCGATGTACCCCACCTCCTCTGGTGTCCTCCACATATAGACTCCAAGCAGGGCAAGGACCAGGTGGGTGAGTGTGGTGGGGAGTTCTAGAGGACTACAGAGAGGGAGAGTCTGGACTGGGGGGTCCTGCAGGAGCTGCACATTGAGACAGGGAGAGCAGGGTGCTCTTACGTCGGTGTGCCCCACTAAAATAATATGTGCATTCATTATGTAGCTTACCACAGTAAGTATCTCATGGGGATCGTTTTAGTTTCTATTAATTTAGGGGTGAAACTGTGACACAATAATCTATTGAACCAGTAGTTGCCCTTCACGGGATGGTTGGAGAAGGTGAGTGCAGCATTGTACAGGCACTGCGCTGATGTTGGTGCACGCATTTGTCGGCAAGCACATGACGTCGCACACGTCGCCTGAGCTCTTATGTCAGTGTGCCCTTTTAGCTAGCTTGTGAAATTTTGTCCACCTTACAAACATAAATAGCTGGGGACGGTGCATCTGTTATTGTCCACATTCTAATTCCGCTATATTTAACATAAAATTTAAGTAAATATTCAGGTAATTGCACTGTCATTTATTCCTATTGTTAATTATCACAACTGAACTGAATACAAACCTGATCTGCATCCAAGGTCCCACTCAGAGGATATTAAGAAAATGGATTCCATCTTTAAGCAAAATCAAATATACTAATTTAAAAAAGTCTGCATTTTTTTTCTAACTCTCTAAAGCTTCTCTAATAGTTCTTGAAAAAGAGTATATTATAAATATAACATGTCAGTGATCATTAAATTAGAGTAAGTATACATTCATTGGTCACTTAAAAAGAAAGTAATGTATTCATATATAATCTGTATTTTTATATCTAAACCGTGAAACACACTTGATAAAATTATTAATATATTCTCCACTCAGGATCCCAGGATCTCTTTTGATATTAACTAGCTGACAGTTAACTTCTAAGATGTTAATCTTAAAAGTGGTGAAGGTATGAGGGTTGCCCTTGTACCTTTCCACTGAGGGCATCGAAAAGTTGATCCAGGATGCCATTCAGTTACTTTGAACTTCAAGCATCAAACAGATAATTAAACATAGACTTGTAGACTGATGAGTTATAGAGATGTTAGTCTTCATCTTTTGTATAAAACTGATTGTGTAAAATGATGGTACTCAGCAGCTTATCTTGCAATTAAAATATGAATAACTCTCTAATTTCTCTATTTTAGAAACCTAATTAAGTTTAGTAAATTTCTTTGCCTTTCAGGACTCTTTTTAGGTCCATTATTGTTAAGAGGTATCCTAAACCATTAATCCATACTGAAGGCTGTATGAAAGGACCCCTGTGCAATGATTAAGTGCACAATTAAGCAGTGGAAAAAAGTATAAAACTAGTAAAGCTTGTATTTAAAAAAAAATAAAAAAATGTTGATACTGCTGATCGACTGCAGATATATCCATGATACTTAGGTGGAAGATGTGTGTGTGAGACGGGTGTTTAGATTTAGGGAAAGCAATGCTTTCATCCATTGACACAAGCAGTTTGCTTCTGGGCATGTAAGGCGGAAGGGGTATATCAGATTTTATTCAGATCGAAATATCTAAAAAAGTCTCTTGTACTCTCCTATCCCTTCAGTAAAAATATCCCCATAATTTAGCTCTCAGGAAGTCATGTAACAAAATACAAAACAAATTCCTCCATTCATAAACAGTGTCTTCACAAAATTCTGACTTTCTCTAAAAATGTTTTTATGTCCATAGCTTTCACAGCTGACAACATTGTAAGTTTCTAACATATTTCACAAACATATCAAGTATTTCTTTAACTACAGATGTCCTTTTACTGGATTAGATAAAACTGAGACATGGTTTTATTTTAAAGCAACTGTGTAATGATTTTGTTTTTTCAGAGTCAGTAAAACATCTAAAATTAGATCAATTATTGTTCTAGAATGAAGTAAATGTTTACAGAAGGAAGTCCAATGCTGGCTCCACATCTTGATATTTTTTATTTCAAGTGAGATTCCCATGAGAATCCATCCCTTCTCAATCATACATGCATCCCAGTCTTCTTGCTTCTACTGAGATCTGCCAATATGGGATTCTGACTATAAGCTCATCTTAAAATGTGTCAACCTTAGATTGTATATCCTTATTTATGATGGTATGAATAATTTTTTTAATGATAAATATCGAAGTTATTTTTACAAACTACAAACTGTTATTATACAGTATTTCATTGAATTACATAATCAAAATGATCTATGCCAAAAGAGGTATTAAGAGGGAAGTGGAGAGTTTGATGTCAGATTAGAACCAAATAAGCCTATCCAATCTACCCATTATATCTACCTAAATTGGCTTAAATAAGCCTCAGGGTAGTTGATAAGTTTTGAAAATGAATTTTATTTTGGAAATTACTCTTCTAAATTTTTAAATGTGAATTTTATTAATGATCATTGGATAAATAAGGTAAATACCTCCTCTTGCTATGGCATTATAGAAGTCCTTTAAGCAGAGGTGTAAAAATCGAAAAAAATTGGCGAGGTTCAGATTTTTCTAAAATGTTTTCATGTCCGTGTGTTACACAGCTGCTAATATTTCTTGTTTGGTACATGCTCTACAAGTAAGTGTATATATTCTTGAATTGCAGTGGCCCTTTAATGAAAACAATGCAAAAACAGTGCAAAGGGTTGTTGTATTATTGTGCAAAAACAGGATAGCAGTTATCCAAATTGCTCCCCCCACTTTGTTGTAGGTCTTAGTGCTCTTTGTACTTGATGCATATGTAGTTCTTACAATGGAATTTGTGGAACTAGTAATGTAAATAGTTGCACAAGGTATTTGTTGAGATTTGTAATCCTTTTAGGAAATTATTTAAGATGTAAGTTATGACGTTGAGTTTGGTTGCCCAAAAATGATTGTAATTCCTTTAATTCTGTATAATGATTTTTAATCTCATGTTATTCTAGATCCATTTCTCCATTTGTTTTAGTTTCTAGCAAGGCAATTCTCTCTCCTATTGAAGTTATCTCAGATATCATTGTTCCTAAGGTGTCATGAATTTCCTGTTGTATTTCTTTTTATGAGGCTAGAAAGCATGCTTTTAAGTCTTGTATGTCTTTGTGCCATTGGTTGGTAAATAATTGTAAGTCAATTTAATTATCTGATTCTTCTGACATGAGTCTGTGTTGACAGAGATGGCATTGTTTGTTATGCTATGCGGAAGTCATTCATACCTTTGTTAGCGTGTTTAGTTTTGATTGCTGATTTTATATATTTCGTAGCCATGTTACATTCTAGCACTCTAGTTACCTAGTTCCCAGTAATATTTGCTGTTCAACAGATTTAGTAATATGATACTGTAAAGTGCTTTATACAGGTCTTATATTAAATTGAATTAGTAGTATAATTTGGATAATTTTTTGGTGATGCTAGTCTCCTCTTCTTTAAATTTATTTCCTCATTTAGGCTCCAAGATTATCATTTTGTGAGTACAGTTATCTTACTTTTCTGAAAGCAGTCCTGTATAGTTAATATTTTTGTTTGTAATATTGTTCCTTGGTAAAAATGTATAATTGCTGGGAAGTAACCCTTGTCGTAGTGAAGGTGCTTGTGTACCTCACTGTGAACTATACCGAGTATGGTCTCCCAAGATGGGCAGCTCATTGCAAATTGTGGTCCACTGGAGAAAGAACTGGCAACCCACTCCAGTATCTTTGCCAAGAAAACCTCATGGATAAGCACAACCAGAGACATAACAATGTGCCTGGCATTCTGCAATCCATAGGGTCATGGAGAGTCAGACACAAATTGAATGACTGAACAAAAGTGAGATAAGTAAAAGGTCAGTTTACAGTTCAGGTAAGCTATTGGGACATATATTCTGTTTGTTTCTAAATAAAGATTTTGTAGTTTCACTTAATTGTTGTCTTTTAGCTGGTGGCACGACTTTAGAAAGAGGGAGACGTGCGCACCCACAACAGAGCGCCAGTACACCCTCTCCTCTAGTGTCCAGCTCCCGGCGATGTACCCCACCTCCTCTGGTGTCCTCCACATATAGACTCCAAGCAGGGCAAGGACCAGGTGGGTGAGTGTGGTGGGGAGTTCTAGAGGACTACAGAGAGGGAGAGTCTGGACTGGGGGGTCCTGCAGGAGCTGCACATTGAGACAGGGAGAGCAGGGTGCTCTTACGTCGGTGTGCCCCACTAAAATAATATGTGCATTCATTATGTAGCTTACCACAGTAAGTATCTCATGGGGATCGTTTTAGTTTCTATTAATTTAGGGGTGAAACTGTGACACAATAATCTATTGAACCAGTAGTTGCCCTTCACGGGATGGTTGGAGAAGGTGAGTGCAGCATTGTACAGGCACTGCGCTGATGTTGGTGCACGCATTTGTCGGCAAGCACATGACGTCGCACACGTCGCCTGAGCTCTTATGTCAGTGTGCCCTTTTAGCTAGCTTGTGAAATTTTGTCCACCTTACAAACATAAATAGCTGGGGACGGTGCATCTGTTATTGTCCACATTCTAATTCCGCTATATTTAACATAAAATTTAAGTAAATATTCAGGTAATTGCACTGTCATTTATTCCTATTGTTAATTATCACAACTGAACTGAATACAAACCTGATCTGCATCCAAGGTCCCACTCAGAGGATATTAAGAAAATGGATTCCATCTTTAAGCAAAATCAAATATACTAATTTAAAAAAGTCTGCATTTTTTTTCTAACTCTCTAAAGCTTCTCTAATAGTTCTTGAAAAAGAGTATATTATAAATATAACATGTCAGTGATCATTAAATTAGAGTAAGTATACATTCATTGGTCACTTAAAAAGAAAGTAATGTATTCATATATAATCTGTATTTTTATATCTAAACCGTGAAACACACTTGATAAAATTATTAATATATTCTCCACTCAGGATCCCAGGATCTCTTTTGATATTAACTAGCTGACAGTTAACTTCTAAGATGTTAATCTTAAAAGTGGTGAAGGTATGAGGGTTGCCCTTGTACCTTTCCACTGAGGGCATCGAAAAGTTGATCCAGGATGCCATTCAGTTACTTTGAACTTCAAGCATCAAACAGATAATTAAACATAGACTTGTAGACTGATGAGTTATAGAGATGTTAGTCTTCATCTTTTGTATAAAACTGATTGTGTAAAATGATGGTACTCAGCAGCTTATCTTGCAATTAAAATATGAATAACTCTCTAATTTCTCTATTTTAGAAACCTAATTAAGTTTAGTAAATTTCTTTGCCTTTCAGGACTCTTTTTAGGTCCATTATTGTTAAGAGGTATCCTAAACCATTAATCCATACTGAAGGCTGTATGAAAGGACCCCTGTGCAATGATTAAGTGCACAATTAAGCAGTGGAAAAAAGTATAAAACTAGTAAAGCTTGTATTTAAAAAAAAATAAAAAAATGTTGATACTGCTGATCGACTGCAGATATATCCATGATACTTAGGTGGAAGATGTGTGTGTGAGACGGGTGTTTAGATTTAGGGAAAGCAATGCTTTCATCCATTGACACAAGCAGTTTGCTTCTGGGCATGTAAGGCGGAAGGGGTATATCAGATTTTATTCAGATCGAAATATCTAAAAAAGTCTCTTGTACTCTCCTATCCCTTCAGTAAAAATATCCCCATAATTTAGCTCTCAGGAAGTCATGTAACAAAATACAAAACAAATTCCTCCATTCATAAACAGTGTCTTCACAAAATTCTGACTTTCTCTAAAAATGTTTTTATGTCCATAGCTTTCACAGCTGACAACATTGTAAGTTTCTAACATATTTCACAAACATATCAAGTATTTCTTTAACTACAGATGTCCTTTTACTGGATTAGATAAAACTGAGACATGGTTTTATTTTAAAGCAACTGTGTAATGATTTTGTTTTTTCAGAGTCAGTAAAACATCTAAAATTAGATCAATTATTGTTCTAGAATGAAGTAAATGTTTACAGAAGGAAGTCCAATGCTGGCTCCACATCTTGATATTTTTTATTTCAAGTGAGATTCCCATGAGAATCCATCCCTTCTCAATCATACATGCATCCCAGTCTTCTTGCTTCTACTGAGATCTGCCAATATGGGATTCTGACTATAAGCTCATCTTAAAATGTGTCAACCTTAGATTGTATATCCTTATTTATGATGGTATGAATAATTTTTTTAATGATAAATATCGAAGTTATTTTTACAAACTACAAACTGTTATTATACAGTATTTCATTGAATTACATAATCAAAATGATCTATGCCAAAAGAGGTATTAAGAGGGAAGTGGAGAGTTTGATGTCAGATTAGAACCAAATAAGCCTATCCAATCTACCCATTATATCTACCTAAATTGGCTTAAATAAGCCTCAGGGTAGTTGATAAGTTTTGAAAATGAATTTTATTTTGGAAATTACTCTTCTAAATTTTTAAATGTGAATTTTATTAATGATCATTGGATAAATAAGGTAAATACCTCCTCTTGCTATGGCATTATAGAAGTCCTT
This sequence comes from Discoglossus pictus, assembly GCA_027410445.1. Lineage (NCBI taxonomy): Eukaryota > Metazoa > Chordata > Amphibia > Anura > Alytidae > Discoglossus > Discoglossus pictus. The sequence goes on along the minus strand of CM050166.1, from coordinate 282,118,615 downwards.
TAAGCAGAGGTGTAAAAATCGAAAAAAATTGGCGAGGTTCAGATTTTTCTAAAATGTTTTCATGTCCGTGTGTTACACAGCTGCTAATATTTCTTGTTTGGTACATGCTCTACAAGTAAGTGTATATATTCTTGAATTGCAGTGGCCCTTTAATGAAAACAATGCAAAAACAGTGCAAAGGGTTGTTGTATTATTGTGCAAAAACAGGATAGCAGTTATCCAAATTGTCAGAAAAAAAGTGAAAACCTGTATACAATAGTACGGAAAATTTAATAGCAGTTATCACAACAGCAACAAAAAATAGGAAGCAAACATATACTGTAGAAGAAATTATTCATCATATTAAACCCTCTCCAGTAACCAACGTGCTTTTTTTATTCAGACTTCCTCAGGGATATCGCTCAGGATAAAATTCTTGTACACAACACTACACCATTTGGGTTCCTGTTAGCCTCCTTTTTAAAAAAAAAAATCTGTATTGTTATATATTATATACATGTGCCTGAAAAATAGCAATTACTCTTCACTATTCTTGTGAAATTGCAATCACTAGAGAGGTGAAGTAATAAAGTCAGTGGAGAGTTAGAGCATAGCCAGACATCTTTATTATTCTACAAGAATCTGTTAACCTGATGTGCATCTAAGCCCTATAAATCCTTCATAAAATATTAGCATGTATTAAGAAGGGTATAGAAGCAAGGGAGGCAGATATAATTCTGCCACTATACAAATCTCTAGTACGCCCTCATTTGGAATATAAAGTACAATTTTGGGCACCACTTCATAAAAAGGACATTTTAGAGCTGGGAAATGTACAGAGGAAGACAACAAAACTAATAAGGGGAATGTAGGGGCTAACTTATGAAGAAAGACTAACAAAATTAAACGTATTTTCTCTAGAAAAAAGGCGTCTAAGAAGGGACGTGATTACCTTATGTAAATACATCTAGGGTCAGTATAAAGATTTGTCAAGGGAGCTTTTTGTATTAAGAGGTTTTCAACTGACAAGAGGACATCCCCATGAGGTTAGAAGTAAAAAGAGTCCATCTTATGAAAGAAAAGGGTTCTTCACAGTAAGGGTGGTTAATCTGTGGAATTCTCTAACAGAGGAGGTGGTGACAGCGGATTCGATAGATAACTTTAAAAAGGGGACTGGTCTTATTTCTAACTAAAAAGGGAATTCAGGGTTATCCTGGATAATTAGAGAGAGAGTATTGATCTAGGGAGAAATCCGATCACCAGTATCTGGGGTCAGGAAGGAATTTTTTTTTTCCCTTTGAGATGATTGGCTTTCACTTGTTTTTTTTCTGTTTAGCTTCCTCTGGATTAATTAATAATTTAAAAATAAAAATAAAATTAAAAATAAATAATTAAGTAATTGATTAATAATTAACAACTAATTAATTAATAACTAATCTGCATATTGCAGATCAGAGGAGATCTTAAAAGGTTGAACTTGATGGACTGAAAGTCTTTTTTCAACCTTAATTACTATAATTGCTATAATGATTGCGATTTTAACCACTACAATGCTTTTAAAGTGCATTTTTCAAAATAACAATAGACACATAGCATTGTGAGAAATATAGCCCTGTGCCACAAACCAAAACTTACAGATTTCATTAAATATGTTACCTCAAAATTGGGAAAACTGAAATGATACTGTACAGATATAAAGTGGAATCTGGACATTATTCAGAATAAGACCAAGAATTATTTTTTTTCTATGGACAACCTTCATTTTCAAAAGTTTCTAAATAGTGCTCTTATTAGACACTTGTAAGTAAGTCAACACACATGTGATTTAATTTAAAACCTGTATGAGACTTTCACTTTTAGTACCTGCATGCAACATCTTTTTTCCTAAGTAATTTATAAGGCTGAAAAGATGAATTAGCAACCATGGAAGAGAAGCTCTTATATGGCCTTATATGCTGTTTTTATTTTAAGTCAAACGCCTGAGGCGATGGTTACATAGAACGCCATATAAATTAAATTAATTTAATAAAATGAATAAGGTTATAAACCTGGCATTGCTACCTTCATTCCAATTCAAACTATGAAAAAGTCACGATTAAAACCTTAGTGTTTCTAAAGTGCTTCTCATGAACCATGTCTCTGTGTACATTCAATTAGCTTTGAACCAATGTTTATTTGACATATGTCCTGAAGTATTGCCTGTCTCCTCGACTCATATTTGACTGCCAAAAATCTCTCTTTAAGGTCTGTTTAGTTACATCTGCATTGACAAATCTGTCTGCTACCCAGCCTTCTACATTCTATTAATTGAAGATTAAAACCCATAATTCAAGAGAAAGGCCAATTGAAATAATTGGCTGAAATGAAGCTTTCAGAAAAAATCCTCAGTACATTTCAAAAACTCATTAAAAAGACCACGGTAGATTGTATATGTGATATGTGTGTGTGTGTGTTAAGTTTGTAACAAAATCAACAGATGTGTAAGCCATGAGAATAAAAGCATTTTTATGTATTTTTTTATACTGCTTGTGCTAAAGGATGTTCTGTTTGTGTCCTCCACACTTACTGCTAGATTTAAGACTAATTGGGAGTGTTCTTCTAATTTTTATGATCTATTCAAGAGTGGAAGGAGGGTGTTGATGCATTGGTGAATTAAGATAAAATGTCAGCACAAGACACCCCCTTCTCTCCCAGTAAAGGCAGCTTGCAAGCATACTTGCAAACCTCGCTTGTCCAGCAATGCACCCAGCAATGCCACCTGCTTCCATGCACTAGTGGAGTCTGTTAAAATGAAGATTTTCTCTGAAAATGCTTTTATGCCTAATATTTACACAGCTGATAATGCTGGGGTTAAATTACTAACAGATCCCTGGTGCTAACGCTTGATAACCCAAGATCCAGTTCCTCAGCACATTTTGCGATTTACAGAAGTTAATTTTCCGGCATTATACCTAGCTCATTGTAGTTAATAGTGGCTTACCATGAGTTATTTTGAATATGTGTTCCCATTAAGTGTGTGTAATGGACGTGTTATAGCCGTTTAAACTATATCTACCATGACAATTCAAGTTCTCCAAGTTTACTAAACACTCATCCTGCTTTTTCCAACCCTGCATTAGCAGTACATTATGTATTTAAATACAATTTTAACACCAATATTCAATCATTAACTTACAACATATGTTGCTAGATGTTATATTTAGCAGCATGTATTAGTAAGGTTTGAAGTTTTATTAAAAATACTCTTTTGTGTAAATCAAAGTTACTGCAGTCTTTAGGTAATTCTTTAGGCCATCCAGTTGGTAGCTCCAGCTCTTCCCTCTAGAAGAAGGCCATAGTGGGAGAAACGCGTAGAGACACTACCATTATGCCAACCAAATCTCCATGGTAAAATCAACACTAACATCATCATGTTGCTACTCCTTCCAATTTACTTTTTTCCTTTGTATAAAATGGAGAAGTAATCATTCAATGCCTGTGATATTCATAATTCTTAACATCTTAAATAAACTTTGTTCTAACATTTCTGTAAAATTCAAAGATTCTTTCAACACAATGCCAATACATTTTTTTTATTTATACCAACATTTTTATGCATATCTGAAAACTATGGGGACTGCAATGTATACCATATAAAACTACAATGGTTATTTCCTATGGGAAACATTGCAGTGTATATTTACCCATCAGAACCCATGTCTTAGTAAATATTCCTCTATGTAACTGGCTAAAGTAAGTTTTGCACAATTATTGCCATTGTTAGCAGTGCAATGTCACTATCACATAGCATCAAATAATGGATGCCAGTCCAAAAAACATATTAACTACACCATATCAATTTGTAGGCATCTTAAAATAAGAAATATTTAAGCTATTTTAACTCATAGCCATGATGGGCTTTCATTATTGCTTGTTGTTTAAAGGGAGAAGATTAAAGCTGCTATTGATCTGTAGGATCTGTGATTTTTTTGTCTCTTTTAAGTACCGTGGCTCTAAAATATTAATCGATTTGTTTGCATTGACTGCTGTCTTCTTTGAACTGAAAATTGTATTAATGTTTTTTTTTGCCAGTAAAGGAATTGAATTATTCTCCTAATACTGTTCTTTGATGTGATATTGGAGTACAGTCCTTGCTACATATTCTGATTTTGGGTAATAATTGAAGAGATTTTTGAGCACTCCAAAAATACACACTAACAAGTAGAGCTAAGGTTTTGAACCAGTGCGCCATTACATATCTTCCTAAAATTCAGACATACTGTTCAAGGTGTTGCCACTGTAAGTGAATTTAGGTAACACTAACCAAAATGTGCCCTTATTCAGTAATGGGTGTCCAGTTTTGCCACATGGAATGTTGGGAAGTATACCGTTGGTGGTAAATAAGTGAATTCCCCCAACTGGACATCTTTATAAGGGTGTGTGGCAATTACAATATTTCCCAGTTGTCCCTAATAATCAATGGGTTAAAGCAGGGTTTCCCAACTCCAGTCCTCAGGGACCATCAACAGGTCACATTTTAGGTATATCTCTTCTTGCACACAGCTGAGATAATCAGGCTCAGGTGTTCTGATTAACCATCTGGACTTAAACAATTAGAATCATTGAACTTCAGATTAGCTCACCTGTGACCAAGCAGGATTATGTCTAAAATATGACCTGTTGGTGGTCCATGAGGACTGGAGTTGGTAATCACTGGGTTAAAGAACAATTGTAGAGCCCTGGATGTTTTCATTAGGCATTGGTTATTAATGACATTCAACATTCAATTAAGATTAATAATGTTCAACAGTAAACTTACTTTGAAACTTCAGACTCAGCTGCCCTAGTATCCACCCACATTAATGTCAACGGGGGGAGGTGGCTTTGTGTAGCAAGCAGCTAGTAAATGTTCAGACATAAAATGTGTACTTACACAATGCTCTTTATTGTCTGGACACTTATCGTATTAAAAATGTTTCCCTTGGCAGCAAGCTTTTGCTTTTGGGGCAGCCTATCAATGATTATATTTTTTCTCTTATAACATTTTACAACCATTTATACCTGTCTGGTAGCCAATCTCCTTACCATCCTTTATCAAAGTGGAGACACTATACATTTGTATCTAGAACCTATAAGAGATATACAGAACTTTTTGTCTACAAGATTTGTCTACAAGATAGTTTAATAATACATAAAGATTTCCTTTTAATTTGGCTAAAATCACAATTATCATTTTATCAAAAGTGAGTTGATGTTTTAGAGTTCCTGTGATGGCAGTTGGTTAAATTATCTACAAGGAACAGAAAAAAAGTTCTGTGTATCTTTTATTGGTTCAAGATACAAATGTATAGTGAATGATGATGAACTAGAACTATGAATATATCTAACTAGCGACTTGCCCGTCAAAAATGACGGAGCAATAACATTTTAAGCAATGGCAATGCTGTTTGACACACAATGTAAAGCTTTTTCTACTCTGAGAACCTTCGGCGTTCATTGCGACCTTTGTGATCATCGCATGGCTCGCAACGGGCGCCTTCAGCGCTCATAGCAAGCCGCTGCTCTTGTTTACTTTTAGTCCTATGAGCGCCTTCGGCACTCATGACAAAGACGGATATATATATATTTTTTTTTCTATAATTATTAATTAATTATTTACTTAATAAATTCATATACTTTACCTATTTGTAATTTATATATTCATCAATGAATAGCCTGAAGAGCTAACAATCTCTTTTTATTTTATTGCAGCATACTATGTACAGTTGGACTGTTGCTGCACTAAGGAGAAAGTGTAATCAATGTCCCAACTGTGCCTTAGAAAAATGCCACGTGCACGAGTGTAAACCATTGGTTTAGGGGTGTAAAGCACCATTTTAGAGTCGTAATGTGTTAGTGTTGTAAAATAGCGTTGTTTGTCTATGTGCTACGCGGGTCGCGATCATTTTCCGTGCTTCCTAACTGTTTATTTTTGTACCTCCTATGTCCCTGGCAAAAGTCGTACTTGCCTGGCGGTGTTTTGTGTATTTTGGGGTCGTGTAGCCTCGTTTTCATTTTTTTCGTCCGCCATTTTTTTTCTTGCATAGCCCATTTTTAATTTACTAAACTCGTTAAATTGGACTTAAATTAGTGTGCAACCTCACTGGCAGATGTCATGGCTGTCCCCCCATGCTCTGTTTGTTTTTAAAAAAAAAATGTTTTTTCTATTTTGTATTATTTTTGTTGTTTTTAAATGTACGCATTTCAGCCGTTAACTTCGTATTTTTTTTCCAAGTTCCGCAGGTCGTAATTAAAAGTCATATGTTCTTGTCAGTGTTTTCTTTGCTTCTGGGTCGTGGACCCTCATTTTCATTTTTTTCAGTTGTCATTTTTCTTCTTGCTTAGCTGATTTTCAAGTGTTGAAACTCCTTAAAATGGACTTTAGTTCGCTTGCAACCTCACCCCCAGACGTCCTGGCTGTCCCCCGTGCTGTGTGTGATTTTTTAAAATGTTTTTTTGTTATTTTTTTCATTGTTTTTTGTGTTTTTTGATGTACGGGTGTCAGTCATTAAGTTCGTATTTGTGTGACCTCGTATTTTTTTTGATTTCTAAGTCCCGCGGGTCTTATTTTTTTTTTGTGTAAGTCCGTATTTTGTCTATACGCGCTAGTGTTTTTTTTCTAAGTCCCGTGGCTCGTATTTTTTTTCTCTAAGTCCTGCAGCGTGTTTTTTAAAACAAAAAGTCGAGCTTTGGTGTTTTGTTTTTTTTTAAAGGGAGTGAGGTGGCATAGAGCCTCCACCTCTGCAAATGCTGCCCCTTGCTTCGCAAAGGTCCGCATTTGCGGCCAGAACAGTTTTTGCGAGCTTGCAAAGCATGACAATGACTCTCAGTTTGACAACTATGATATGTGATGGTCTTTGAAGTGAGACTGATTAAATACAAATTATTTTATTAACATATTCATGGAAAATGTGAGGCAGCCATTGGTCGCTTCTTTTGCATCTTTACAAAATCCTTTGATTATTTACGAAATAGCAAACTATTCTTTATTTTCTAGAAAAAAAGAGATACTGACCAACTCTCCCTCTTATCCCGTCCAGGGCTACTAGAGAGAGATAATGCCACAGCCCAGAGATGAAGGCCCATGTACCCCTAATTCTCCTGCTTTAGCTTGCAGGAGCAATCTGCAGGTTGTGACTTTATATTCATCCCAGCCCCCATGCCTCAGGACCATATCTCAGGAACTACAGAAATTATAGGTTACAGGCTCTTACTAATTTATTTAAAAAATAAAACCCAGTTTTCCCTATCCCTTTCTGTAGGATAGCCCAGAATACAAGAAATAAAAGCAGACACTACCTTGCTTAGAATGTCAGAATCGGACTGCGTTTATTCCTCTGACACAGATATTTAACACAGCACCAAAATAATTCACCCACACACCCCTCATCATTCCCCTCCTATGAGGGGTTTCGAAAGTTCCCGTGGTGGTATTCCACCTTTCTTATAAATACTTTCTAGTGGAGGAGCATCTGGAAATTCCACATCAGCACCAACATTTTCTGCTTATTGTATCAACCCACATCTAGACCTCCACCCGGTGCTCTCTCTGACCGAACAAACAATCCAAGGGGTAACAAACTATCTTTTTCCTGTAACGTCTAAAGTGACTTATTATATTATGTCCTAGGGCCTACTTCTGAGCACAAATACATTCTTTAAACTTTATAAATAAAAACAACCTGTCATAGTTCTTACAAGTCTCATGTACATTTTAAAAGCCTTTGATTTTAGCAACCCAATGTCTTAAAGTCCCAAATATTAGGGTTACTTCTGGAGTTCATGGGAGTCCCAAAATCAGTCATGACAGATACAAGCATTTACAAAACTTTTGTTTGGAAAAACAAATCCTTCTAGATTCCTGCATCTAGATGCCCACCATAATGAAAAATCGCTTAAAGGGCCACTGTTATGCCCCAAAACACAATATAGATAGTTTATTTATGCATCAATCATTAATACAATTTATATTTTATATAACTAAATAAAAAAAAAACATTATTCATCAATAAACTTTCTTTTAAAGTTCATGCTCAGCAGCTACTGGGATCCATCCACTTATAAGGTCAATAGGGAGTGGCTTAGTGTAGGAGGCAGCTGCTAATATTCCAGATACAAACGCCTCCATTCAATTTGCAACAGTTGCAGAGGGATTCAATTGATCAAGCCTGCAGCTACCTGGCCCGAAAGACTAAACCGTAAACCATGATCAATTAAGCAAGACCGTAATTACCGATTAATAAACAGCCAATAGTAAATGAGACAAACGTCTCATTTAAATGAGAAACGTCAATCAATTAGCGTTTAGAAGTTCAATATACGATCAGACTCGCAATCCGGCAATGTACAAAATACAAAAAATGAATAAAGGAAATGTTCTAGTCCATGTTAGGATATGAATGATATTTATTAACTCGTTGATTACTGAGATTGATATAACACGGAAATTAAACATTAAAAAAAATATTTTTGATTCCAGATCTACAAGCTTGAGACTGTTGTGCAATTAATTTCAATGTCTGTCATCTCTTTCCCCGTCTTTTAAAGTGCACTATTGATTTTTTATTTGCATTTACAGTGCTATGATCAGGTGTTTAACCACCTTGCGAGTCCTTTCTGGTACTCGTAGGATTTTCTTCTACATTTGCCATTTACAGGTGTGAAAATAATTGCGGGCTTGAGGAATTGTAGCAATTGAATAGCGATTTGCAATTGTAACATTGACAGGGGTTGAAAGATAAAAGGCTTAGCTGGGTAGGAGTTACGATTTTGACAACCGCAGGGATTTTCAGCCTGAAACCCGCAAATCGTAGCTAAAAGAAGCCAATTGAATAGCAAATTAGTTCACGGGCTACATTACGGACTCCAATAACTAACAATTGCTCAATTGAAGAGCGGCCCTAGGGTACACTCCATTAGCTGAAAATGTTTTGTATTAAAGAAGTTTCCTTTGGGAAAAGATTTTGTTGCTAGGGCAGCCTGTTCTTAAAACCCTTTATCCCCACCTTCCCCTTAATGACATTATCAGGGGGGAGACAAAATCTCAGCTGGAGATTGATACCTTGAGCTTTGAAAATGAAATGAATATTTAATACTGCTATTATAAATTATTAAACTGGAATTGCATGAATGATCAATACATAATTAAAATAATTCGTTCCTCTTGATAGAGCATTATAGTGACCCTTTAATGATACAAATGTTACTAGTGGCTAGAAGAGTCCCGTCACTACACACTATAGTTATCTTGAAGATGTGGCATAATATGGAAACACAGCAACTTTCCCTTTAAAATAGGCACCTTGGATCGCCCCTTCCCAGTTATCTTGAGTGCTATTCTGTCTGCCTGAGGCTCAGACCCTTTTCTTACATTGATGATAGATCTGTTTACATTTTTTTATTTTGCTTTAATGAATGACTGTACTCCACCAATAAACTTGCCCCCACCCCCTTAATTTCTGTACTATGCTTTTGACCCTAAACCCCCTCCACTGACAATCGTTGAATCATTGTTATAAATTAAATCTTAACAGACCACTGAAGTATCGTATGACATTTTTTGAACTAAATAATGTGCAAAATGTTTTTACAAAGTTTAAAATTCTTTAATTAAATAACATTTTTATTTATTATAATTTGTCCTATTTCTAAAAGAATTAGAAACGTGAGGAGTGGAATGAAATATGGATTCAGTTATAATCTGTATTCACTTATGTTGAAAACATCCTCCCCAGTAGAACTCAGTGGTAGAATAGGATAACCAACTCCTCAAGCTACAGAAAGACTAGCAGACTACGAACCTCATGAAACAATAATTTAAGATTTTTTCAAAAATGTTTTTATGCTCCTTTTTGTATACCCAAGAATGCTTTTATTTTGTTACATACTGCACAGGCATGTGATGTTCTTACCAAACTACAGGGGTCCTTTAAATAAAACATTACAAAAAAGCTGTGTGTGAAACTCTAATCCAAATAAAGCTAATAGAGACTCATAAATTGATGCAAGGGTGTCCTTTACTGTTGCAATATATTCGAATGTTATAAATGTGCAATATTACAAATATAACATATTATTTACATACTGCATGCTATAACATCCGACTTTCAATTCCAGGTTAAGACTTTATTATTTATCTTTAATAGGCATGACATTTCAATTGTGATAAATTTGTTGTTACTAGAAGTTAGCACCGTATTATCAATTAGGCATGGAGAATTAAACCTTCGTCTATTACACCTTAACAGAGCAGCTACTTGGCTCAGCTTACATCACCTTTCATATTAATATTGCATAAAAAAACTACTGTCTAGAAAATTGGCATAATTTTTTACAAATACATTTACAACCACAATGTCCTTCTGTTATTGGCAGTAGGTGGTAATGTAATTTTAGCATTTAGAGGTAATTGGCAAATATATGGCTGAGAGGGAGGGGGAAGATCGAGGGACAGGGGGTATAGGGAGGTGGTGATGGGGTAGTGCAAAAGTGAAAAGAGAGAGGGAGTTGGGGGAGAGAAGGAGATGAGGAAGAGAGAGAAGGGTGTGAGAAATTGGGGGAGGAGGGGGGATTGAGACTTTTCTTCTTGAGAAAGGGTGTAATATCCCAGTACACACAGATAAGGATTTGTATAACAGTATTACAAGAGGGATCAAATCTGTTCTTAAGGCAAAAGGCGGGCCTATGCCTAATTAGGCCCTTGATATTAATATATTGCTAGATGTTTCCCTTATTTTATCAAAGTATTGCAATAAGTACATGAAGCAAACCTTTATTTTATACATTGCTTGTATAATATAATATAATAATCCATTGGACAAAAGAGAGCATGTGACATGAAGCCTGGGAAAGAAAGGTAACCGATTGGTATATTTCTAAGGTTTTTACCAGAAATAGTTACTCAACCAAGATATATAAATTGGTGGGTAAATCTGTACATTATTTTTTTTAAATTAATAATGGGTACAAAGAGGGTAGTTTTGTAAAAATAAATATTTCTACCTCTTTGAACAAATCATTTTTTAACAAATTATTTTTGTGTATGTCCTTGCTCTAATGTTGTCAGAGTTTTAAAAGGAAATTTAATGAGTCAAGTTTTAATAATTATGAGTGCAAGATAAAAATTGTGATTCTCTTCTTCAAACGATTGTGAAACCATAATGAACCCTAACATTAACACTATAAGTGCCATGAGGGTCCTACATAAAAAAAAAGCATTTGCGAGTTCTGATTGACTGAAATAGCTGTCAATCAGATTTCAGACAATCAGAATGGGAGAGTGGCTGCAGCAAGGGGTTAACCCCTGCAGCAAGGGGTTAATGTGGGGACCCTGCGGGGGTGCCTAATAGGACCCCTGCAGCATGGGGGTTTATTTTAGGAACGGGGGGGGGGGGGGTTAGGAGCAGAGGGGAAGTTTAGGGGCAGCATATGTAAGGCCTTTTAAAGCCCATGTGAGTCCTATTTTGAACCCATACAGCCTTATTAAATTGCAATTCGGTAAATTTAAAAAGGCTCTATTTAAGCACACAGCATATTTTTTTTTACAGAAGTTTAGTATTAGAAAGATAGGTTTATCAATATTTATTTTAAATCTGTTTAATTATGTGATATATAACAGTAGGTATATTTTTATTTAATAAAATAAATTAAGCTATTAACTTCTTCAATGCTTAAAACACCTTAGTAGTCTCTCGATCTAGTATACTCTGGTATAGAGAAGATGCAAGTGCAAGTCAATAAAAACAGTCTTATGACATCTAGTTATGAATTTGAACTTCAACCTACAAGACCCAATATTGATTCAATCTTTAATTTAATAAAATATGTCATGGAGTATTTAATAGTTGGGAATTATATGTATTTTAATGTTTAGTTATCATATTGATAGAAGGAAATTGAAGAAGATTATTATAAATTTAAAGTATTTCAACACATGCTGCCTTAGTGTTAAACTAATCAAGTGCTTTTGTAGTTTACCAATAAATAGAAAAAGTATGCCTTTGGATTTAACATTTTGTTAAATTATTTAAAAAACAGTAAATATTTATAGTAAAAAAAATCAAGGGTTTAGTATGTGACATGTGATCCAAAATTTAAATACTCAGATAATATTTACTGGGTTGTGAAAACATGTTCTTTTATATTAGGTACTTGAACTATGAATAAATATATACAATTTATGTAAAAAAGAAAAACAAAATCTGAATTGTTTACATCTGTATGCTATCTATAAATATGTTCTGTACTGAACATTTAACATTTTTAATGAAAACCTCTTTGTTCTAGCTAATTGAAAAAATCAAGACTGTTGACCATCAGAAAATAAAATATGGATTTAATAAACCTAAAGGAAGAAATGATACAGAGGAAAATGGAGGAGGCAAGGAAGGGACAAATAAAAACAGTGGCATCTAGAATAGAGAAGACGATGAGGTTGTTGGAAGGGGTTGAGGAGCTTCAAAATTGGCAACAATAAATTGTTACCATTCTCTCCTTGTGGGCTTCAGATAATTTTTAACAGATGTCATGATACAAGGGAATAATTTGTTGTATGATCTATTCCCATATGTGTTGTATAATATTCTTTTGAAGAAAAGGTGGATGCACCCATATAAAAACAAAGTGATTTTCAAAAGTAATTGATACTCCGGCAGTCTCCATGGAAAACAAGATTCCCCTGTCTACTCAGCACTGCTGGGAAAAGTCATATTGTAAAAAACATCAATAGTTTTGAATTTTATCATTGTTATGTAATTAATGTAAAAGAAAAAGACTAAGTTGGACAAAATAATAAAACAAATTATTTAACAATATTTGTACTAATAATTCTACATTTTAGTATTATGTATCTAATGAGTAATTATTGTTTTGTACAGCTTTTGTAATTTGTACTATGACTAATTGTACAGTTCTTTAAATTTTGTTTAGTGCCTTGGATAAAAGCACTACATAAATGTAAGCAAATCAAAATAAGTACAGAATGGCCTACATAATACATTGTTAAATGTACATATTATAGTGCAACAAGAAGAAGAATCATGGCCGCCAATACTTTTGTAAAATATTCAAATGAACAAGAAACCAAAAATATATACTATCTACTTTATAGACTCTATATACTCATATATCAACATTGGTTTGCTTGGGAGAAACATTCCCCGTGAGTACAACTTATGCATTATACGATATTATGGGAAAATATACAGTCTGATAATGTAATTTTTTTCAAATTCCTCTTGAATAAAATATTTATTTTATTTTGTTATATAAAAATATACATTAATATAGGGGTTTATTAAACGTTTTTATTGGATCAGTAGCCATAAAATTAAGACATTCATGTAATTGTTATATATGCCCAAAATATTTTTCCGACATCTCAAAATAATGTAGGTTTACGCTTTCCTGAGTGCATTGCAAATATTATATTGCAAATCCAGTCGTTAGTTGTTAGTTTAGCTCCGTTTTATACACTCCAAAAGATCTGTACAATAAGTCAGAGATAATGTTTAACACCATGAACTAGACTGATAAGTATTTTTCAGTCTGCTGAAATTACTGGCAGATGATAAAAAGCAGAGCCAGGAAAATATGACCCATAGCAGGGAACTCCTCACTCTGTTAGCACCACTTACTTTACACCTAGCCAACACATTTGTTTTTTTAATCCAGACACCAAAAGCATGTACGCATTACATACAGAAATGGAAACCCAATTACCCACAAACCTTTTTGTCAGTTTAAAAAATTCACCTGGAGGGCCAAAGCATTAGTCATGTCCCACACATCACACCATTTGTTCTCAACAAGTTTTGTTACTTTTGAGTAAAACCATAATCAATATGGCTATCTTTTTTCTGCTGATACTAGTTTATAATATACTATAGATATTAACAATATTTATTCAAAAATCTTTAAGATAATATTTGCTAAAACCCCCCACTAACTAATGATTATTGTAATAGTCGTATATAATTTTTTACTCGGTTGCTGGTCATAAATATTTTACGTTAATTAATTTCAGTTTTACAATACATTGGATTAGATATACTGAGCATCACTGGAGATGCAACATGCCTCATTGAAGGTTGTTGTGAGGGAAATTTACTAAGCAACTAAAGTGGCTGAGATATGCATCCCTGTGTTTACTATCCACTTATTCCAATGGGAAAAAATAAACATATCTCATCTCATCCATTGGCAATGCTGTATTTAACTAGTGTTAAATATTTCATATATTATATGTATTGGTTTACCATTACAGACTGCATGCACTTGAATTTATTTTATAATAATACAGCACAACTATCCAATTTTAACCTCAAAAAGCATATTAAACTGCAATGAACTAAAAAGGCTGCTCTATTCCATCCTCTTGTTACTCACCTGCTATGCAATTTTGGTATTAACACAGGAAAACAGAACCCACTAAGAAATATGGCACCATTTCATCCTTTTCTTTGGCAAGGAAGTATGAGCAAAAAATGAGAGTTTTTCAAAATTGCCCAAATCGCGATGGATTCAGAATATTTGATTTCCTAGCTCTTAGTTTTATAACTTTAAAACATGTATACACGTCTAACCATTGCATTTATTTTATTTGTGATATTTCCTAAACCATATCATTTGCTGTCGTAATTTAAAAATTAATACTAATGGATTATGGTGTTCATAATGAGTAGGAAAACAAGTTTTTTTTAATAAAATTATAATATTTACATTGCTTTTGTCTGTATCAAAGCATTTACCAGGAGTCTGCTGAGCAGAAAATCTTTTACTAAGAGGTAAAGATGATTGATTACAAGAGGGGAATTAGAAGAAAATGACCTTTTGAAACACCTGGGGCCTCATTCTATTATCGGCCGCAGCCGTTGCGGGGCCGCAAGGACCGGCCGCAAGCTATTCGGCTATTCTATTCCCTTACGGCCGGGGATTCCGGCAGGCTTGCGGCCGGTGCCTTGCTATCTCTTGCGGCCGCTCGCGCCGGAGGAAAGCCTTTGATCTAAAACGGCCGCAAGAGATTTGCAATTCAATTGCTCCGGGAAACCTCTCTGCAAGGCTAAAAACGAGCCGCAGTTACTTGCAGGAAAAAGGTCTCGCTAGCACCAATTAAGCACATAAAATAGCTCAAATAAAGCCATCCTGCACTTTGAGAAGACTATAAAGGGATTTTAGGTGTTAGAAAAAATAGCACATAATTACCCTATACTCAAATCCGTAAAATATTTGTTTTTTAATATCCGTAAAATATCCATGTAAAAAGTCCAGAGTGCTTGGAGCACCTCAGACACGCCCACGCCGCAGCCGGAAAATAAACAGTTAATTTGAACTCGGGTTTGGGCAGATGTGCAAGCTTGAGAGTGGGTTCCTTTTAATCCTCATGTCCCCCAATATGATCCCTAGCATTTACAGAGCTGTACAGTGCAGGCTTGAATTTATTTTTCAGTTTTTATATTTCACAGATTACGGCCGGTTCCAAGATATGCGGCCGGCCGTAAAAGGAGATCCTTGCGGGGCCGTATAATAGAATCGCGAGTTAACTGAACCCTCGCAAGGAATCGCAGCCTTACGGCCGATTTACGGCCGATAATAGAATGAGGCCCCTGGCCTGCTCATTTTCTCAAAAATTTCAGTGTGATTCAAAGTATGGATGTAGGGCATAGTATGTAGCTGCTACACAGATTCAATACAGAATTTAAAAAGAACAAAAAAAGAAAGAAATATATTGAGAAAAAGGTCTGACATGGTTGGTGAAAAAATATATTTTTTTATATAGTTATGAAACAATAGATAATTTTAAAATATGTAGTTTTGTATGCATTTTAAAATTCTCTACATTATACTTTGTCTTATTTAAAATGTAAAAGTATTTATTTTTTTAATGACAAATGGTACACATACTTGTTAATGAATGTGAATTAAATTATAATTTTCAGCATTTGCAGATACTTGAGAACCCTTATGTTTCATTGCTAATTCTGTGTACATCTCTCTTTGATCAGTTATATACAACTAGCGACTTGCCCGTCAAAAAATGACAGTCAATAAAAATTAAATGTTGTGAAATTTGTTTGCAACACAAAATGAGTCAGCTATATTTGTCCCTTTATTTTTTTCTAAAAATAAATACACATAAATTTTTTTACTTTTTATATTTCACCAACATCTTTTTTTTTCAATCTTCAGTCTTTTAATTGTGATATATATAATAACACTATAATTTAAGTCTTACTTTTTAATGCATACATATTGTAAAGTCTAACATGAAAGTTTGTAACATACAACTTGTATATTAAACATTCGTTCTACATTTTTTTAACAATACTAACACTTTTCAATACATATTTATCACTGAGTAACTGCGGACTATATTAACTTAGAGTAAGTAAATTGTTTTAACAATAACATGCTTTTTATCATTTGTAACATTTTTGTTAAACTCTTGTTAAACTAAATTAGCATTGAATCCAGAGGAAGGCAAACAATAAAAAACCCCTATTGAAAAAAAAAAATTTTTTCCTGACCCCATTAACTGGCGATCGGATTACTCCCTGAATCAATACTTTGTTTTTAAATAATATATTTCCAAATATTATGAAATGCTTCAACTTTATACTAACAATACGTGTTTGACTATACCACATATATATTTAACAAACTTTTTGATTTTTTTTACAAAACACATATTTAACATCTGCAATTGTAACATCAAACAATAACATTTAACTCTTGTAAATCAGGAAAAAGTCAGTTAATTGTTTTGTGGGGCCAATCATGTTAATATGAAACTTTGAACCCATTCCAATCTGTTTAAGGATATTTTACTGTTGTTTTTGTTTTTTTTCTGTTTGTCCTTTCTGCAAATATCACATAGATTTTCATAAGTGAAATAGTGGTCCCCTATTTAAAGAGTCCCAGAGTACTTTAATTTTGTACTGGAAGTCAAACCACTGTTCTCTATGTTTTTTTATCCATTCTTTAGATGTTTTACTTGAAATATTGTTTTTGTGCAATCATATTGATTACCATAAAATTTTGGCATTCAAATGAAAACCATCTTTCCAACACCTCATAGTAGACAATGTTTTTGGTGTAAACACATCCAGCGTCCAATTAATGACCCTGAGTTTCATTTTCTTCAACATTCACTTTAATTTCTCTTGGATTAGTGCACCTTGAAAAAGCCACATAGAGTTGTCCATGTGCAAAAACTGGTTCCTTTAAAAAAAAAAATCCCAACCAACTTAAAAGTTTGTCCTTGGGATTTATTGATGGTCATGGCAAATGCCATGATAACTGGAAATTGTCTCCTTTGAAGGACAAAAGGCAAACCACTCTCACTTGGAGCTAAATCAATTCTTGGTATAAAAACTCGTTCACCTTTATGGGTCCCAGTTATAATTTCTGCATGTATAAAATGATCTTTTAACTCATGCACAATTAATCTGGTCCCATTACAAAGTCCTTTTTTTGGATTCATATTTCGCAATAACATGACAATTGCGGCTTTTTTCAATTGTAAAATATGTGGTGGCATTCCAGATGGTGTTAACGAATTAATAAATTCGATACTAAAATTCGATTCACTGTCTTTATCATCAGACAGAATAGAATCTGCACTGTAATAATTATTTTGTGGTGCATTGATGTATTTTAAAATTTTGTTATTTACATTCAAGGCATCAATATTTTTTGATGTTAATATCACTTTGTTTGCAATGTCTGAGTAATCCTCATTATTAAGAGTGTTTAGAAATATGGCAGATATGAGTGATTCATTGCAAACCATTTCTGATGGAATTTCAATGGTATCATTTGGTAAATGCTGTATTTCTGGATGTTTTCCTTCTCCGATTTTAATAAGCCAATCATTGAATTCATTTTGGCCTTCAGATCTCATATTTAATTCTAATTTGAGATGTGTAAATATTTGCCACAGTTTACTGGTCTTGATAAATGTTTCAATGATCTCCGTTCTATTTCCGTGTGGCACAACAGGTAATATTTGCCTAAAATCTCCTCCTAACAGCATCACCTTTCCACCAAATGGCAACTTATTATCCATAACTTCTTTTAAAAATCTGTCAATAAATTGCAATGCATGACATGACATCATTGTTGCCTCGTCTATGATAATTAGTTTAGTTAGTTTAATTTTTTTTGCTTGTAAGGAATTCAATAGAATATCTGACACTGATGTTTCTAAAATGGGAACTGGCAGCTTAAATCCCATATGCACAGTTCTACCACCATCTAACAAAAGTGCAGCAATTCCAGTTGTTGCAAATGGCATAGCTATCTGACCCAGTGATCGAATATAACTCATCAAACAATTGTACAGATAAGTTTTTCCTGATCCACCTGGGCCGTCTAGATAGAAATACCGGTCTTTGACCATTTCATCATCTGTAGCATTTGTTATGGCATGAAATGCTTCTAACTGTAAAGTATTTAAAGTTGCCAGTTTTTCTTGGGTTTTTTGTTTTGTAGCTCAGTGTCATAATCATCAAAATTTATGTCATCTATAAGTCCTGGATCTGGTAAATTAAAACTTGCACAATTTAATCCATGAGCCAACAATATTTCTTGTATTTCCATCAATGTTTTTAACAGAGCTATTGGTTCTCTGTAACGTTTCAAGAAATCTTCTGACATGTTTAATTTAAATGTTTCCCACAAAGTGAAAGCATCAGGTACATTGCAAAATATGCAAATGAATGCAAATTGTTTTCTCATTTGCTTTGGCATTTGACATAGTGCTGCTTCTTCCAGACACCTCTCCCATTCTGTATCATCAGCTATGAAATTTTGATGTCTTGCAGCTAATAGGAATGTATCATAAACTATGTCATTCACTGTACGTAAATGCTCAAAACCGGGAACATGTAGCAGAAGTAATCTTAAGCTGAAACGTTCAATGTCCCCTGGACTGACGGTATAAATGCGTGGTATAATTTGATGTGCATCTCTTCTTCGTTGTCGCCATAGACCATTTACAAATACATAGGGATATGGTATCTCTATGTATAAAAATTGTCTGGCCTGCGTATCCTGACAGTTTAATTTAAACCATGCAGTTAGTGTGGTATCTCTGTCTTCACTTTGATATAATGCAGTTCTTTCATTTCCTGCAGTAAAGCAAACCAACTGACTTTGAGGCAAATGTACAGCTAAACGATAGATAGCATGTGACCGATCATGCATCTCAAATTTCAAAAGGCGACACATTGCTTCAGGAGCACTCGCATACCGAGCATCTAAATAATTTGATAGTTCATCATGTAAAATTGGATTTTCGTTTTCATTTGCAGCACCTTGTACAACAACAGTAGCTGCGTCATATCCTTTGTATATATATTTATACACATACATAATTGATTTAATCGAAGTGCAAGCTTCCACATTGATGTGTGCATTGTACTTGATGATCAAATGTGGATGTGAGGAATTGACTCTGCTGGGTTTTGAACCCTGGTCCCCAGGCTGCTATACCTCTTACCTACCACTGCGCCAGCCTGCCTTTTGTGAATTCCATTGAGACCTTATAAGCTTGACTCTGCTAGCAATTGTATCAGTACCTAAGTCTCTTCAGCTATGTCTGGTCAGGTGTCTGGTCCTTGGCCTATATAAGGCACTTCCTGTCAAATGTACCTTGCCAGATTATTGTTGGTTCCTGATCCCTTCAATAAAAGCTTGTTCCTGTTTAACCTACAAGTTGCTGAACCGGATTATTGCTGACCTTGGCTACTGGTCTCCACAACTTTGTGATTCCTATATCATTACAGTGGATTGTATGGAACGACAAATCTATTATCAACCTTTTGGCCACGGATAATAGCTGTTTGTCCTTGTGTTCTTTTATACAAAGGATATCCATCACAATTTGCATAAGTTTGCATTTGAAATTGTTTTGCAAATTCTTTAGTACATTTTTTATTTTCCATACATGATGAATTAGGATTCATCTCTCCACATGGGCCATGAATCATTCTATGTGAAACAATCTCCCAAAGTTTTGTATATTTTTCTTGGTCTGGCAATTGTGCTGAAATTACTGAATCCACTCTCTCTGCAGTGTTCAACTTATCTTTTTCCTGCGGTATTAAAAGTATGTGAGCATGTGGCAATCCTCTTTTTTGAAATTCAATGGTGTAAACAAAAGCCACACATTGTCCAAATAAGTGTGCTTTAGTGATATCATGTATTAATGAATTGAGTTTGATTTTGAATACTCTTGCCACTAAATCTGGTCGGTCAGAAGTAGTTTGTCCCAGATTCAAATTTTCCTTGATCTCTGGCCATTGTGGATTACATGTGAATGTAATAAATAAATCTGGTTTTCCAAATTTTGTGACAATAGCCATGGCATCATTATAACTTTCTCGCATATTGTGAGGAGATCCTCTGAAAGTGGATGGCAAAATAATTGCTCTTCCAGCTGGAATGTCTCTGTTGGAAGCTAAATCTGCCACATAATCCATTAATCCACAATACTGTTCTACTCGTAATTTATTTTGTTGAAATTTAATGAAATTTAGATTATTGGCTTCAACTTGTAAATATGAATCAATAATCCATTGTTGAGTGAGTTGGCCTCCATGTAAAATTGGATTAAAACAATCCCGGATAGCAGTTTGTGCCACTTTATAGTCCAGCATGGAAATAATTAGATCTAATACGAAGTTTAGTATTGGGATAACTTTCCAATTGTAATTTTGGTTCCCATCCAGGTTCCCCATTTGGAAAGAAAATGGGATATGTCATTGGATCTAAATTACAGCTTAATATATTGATGTTGATAAATGGTTGTTCTTCATTGCGTGGATATATTCTAATATCCCGCTGAAAAGGTGGTTCACCATCTTCATTTTTAAACACCATGGCAACCTCATTTACTGTAGGTAAATTATATCTTCTTTGATCAGTGTTGCAATCTCTTTTTAACACCATATTTACTCTTGGTGTAGGCAATTGATGTCTTTCAGCATGTTCCTGTTGTTCTTTTTCAAGCTGTGCTAATTGTTTGTATGCTTGACTATATGGTTTTTTTTGCATAATTTTATCCAGCTGTTCAAAGACTATGTGCAAACACTGTCTATTTTCTGGAAGTGTCATTCTTTGTTCCACAGCTTCCATTGTATCTAAGACATATAACTGTGCAAATTTCCTTTGCTCTCCTTCTTGTGGGTGTAAATGTGAAGTTCGGTGGTAAATTTGTCCTTGAACTCTAAAACAGTAAAGACCATGTCCTGGTACATTTTCTGCTAATGTTGTACCCATTGAAGCAAATTAAATTGCACTGTTATAAGACCTTATGTTTTGTTTGAAATTATTATAATTTAGAAATGTTGGATCGCTCATAATGCATTCTAAATAATATGGAAATGGGTGTCTTAGTGGAAGTTTCACCTTTCCTTTCTGACAGCAACTAATGAAATTTCTGTCAGTAGGTCTTTCCTTTATAAAATGATAGGCCCCACAAAACTGACAAACCACATTAAGTAAACCACAATAATGAGTATCTACTTGTACTGTAGTAGTAAACACATTGTCATGCATTTCTTGAACATAGGTATCAGACCCACTTTCTATATGTACATTTTTTTCTTGTGTGTCTACATTTAAATCATTCTGCAAAATAGAATCATTCGACAATGGTTCACAGAGATGTTTTTTTTTACTTTTACGTTTCTTGGAAGCCCCAACACACTCACTTGCAGCTTTCTTACTCATCTTTCTTTAATTTAAAAGTCTCTGTCGATCTTCTTCTCGCAAGCTTTGTGAAGTTTCCGGTGTCTGAGCATCTCTCCACCTTTGCTTCCTTTCCCTTGCCAATCTTCTTTTGCGTTCATTTTTGTCTTCTCCATTATCCGCCATTTTAATCTGTAATTGTAAATAGAGATGTAATTATTGTTTGTTCTTTGTTTTACATTTTTTGTTTTACTTTTTGTACTGTTCCATTAAAGTTGATGAATAAACTAATCAAGCATTTTAAAATGTTGTACTTTTTTAGAATTAAATAAATGAAATCATTTTTCAAAGTATTTTATTGACATATTAAATAGGAAATAGCTGCACATATATATATATATTTATAGTAAATATCTGCACATATATATATTTATATTAATATCTTTCAATGCCATTCATTCTTAAATGAATTCACTGCATAGCATCAATTTCTTTTTTTCGCAAGTGTTGTAAGCTTCTTATTTTTTTGTACTATTATTATTAATTAGTATTGTCTTTTCAACTTTACATAAGTGCATGTTAAAAATTGTTGCAAAGTTATGACTAAATATTATACGTTAATGACTCAATAAGTACTCTCCATTTTCACAAAATATAATATAGCCTTTTTGTATGCATCACTACAAAATTAAATGTTATACCTGTGAAAATGATGTTGATGTTGTTCAAAGGCTGCAAACGTCACACTGTGTGTTGATTCCCTTGCAGATCCAAATAAACTGTTAAATAAAATTGAGACTATTTTTAATATTTTTCTTCATCGATATCATTAAATGAACATCAACAGACATACAGTATATTTGGTTCGATTAAAAACATAAAAGCATATTCTTTAACATCTTGCTGTAGTAATATAATTCAAATTCTGTACCTTTTAAAATTATATTTCTGATGTTCAATGGGTCCAAACGTCACAGTCTCTGTTCATTCAGCTACAGTTCACTGCAATTATCCAAAATAGTAAAATGAATGTATAATATGTTGCTTCATCTGTATCAATCAATGAGGCTTAACATACATATTTTTGCATAGATTAAAATCATGAAATAAATATATCAATCAATCAGCATGAACACACATATGTTAGCATAGATTAAAAACATACAATAAATATTCCTGTTAGTCTTTAAATAAGACTCAATTAATGTGTATTAATCTTAAATTAATGTCTGACTAAATATAACGTCAAGACGTAAGCATGAGTCTATTCCCTTTTTTTTTTGTTTGAGGGGTATTTTAAAATGAGTATGTTACAACTGAATTATTAAAATAATGTACATTACTAATGAAATAAAAATCAATTAATGTTCATTAATATTAACGTAATGTCTGACTAAATCTAACGTCAAGATGTAAGCATGAGTATATATATTTATTTTTTCTTTTGGTTTATTTTATACTAAATATCTAAGAACTGAATTATTAAAATAATGTACATTAATAATTAATTAATCAATGTGTTCCTTTTTTTATGCACATTCTTAAACGTTAACCTTTTTTGTTATTAATGATTAGTAATGATTAATTAATTAATTAAATTAAGTACATTATGAATGTTATTTACAATTCTTTCACACAGGTAATCACGATATATAACAAATTAATTATTAAATTAATGTACATTAATAATTAATGAATCAATGTGTTGCTTTTTTATTCACATTCTTAGACGTTAACTAATTTTGATATTAATGATTAATTAATTAATGTACATTATGAATGTTATTGACAATTCTTTCACACAGGTAAGCACGATATTATTTTTCTATTAATTAAATTTACTATTTTTTTATTTTATTTATTAAGTAAGTAACAATTTACTAATTAATAATTATAAATGATATTTACCTTTTTTAATGTAATATTGCTGAAGCAGTATCTTGAAGAGCTAACAATCTCTTGAGATTTTCCGGCATCAGAAAATGTCCAGTCAGACTGTCATCACCTGAGGTGAAAGTGTCAGTTATGTGTCAAGTGTGCCCTATAGATAGGCTTTGTGCACGAGACAAATGCATTGTTTTAGGCGGGAAATCCGCAGTTCCGCGAGACAAATGCGTTGTTTTAGGCAGGAAATCCGATGTGCCGCGAGACAAAGGCGGGAAAACTGTGTTAATGCGTAAATGTGTAATTGCGTTTTGCAAAATGTACTCGCTACTGACTTTTTTACTCATTGTGCGGTTATTGCGCATCCTTTGTCTCGTTGTTTTTCGAGCACATACGTCTGTGGCTGTGTTTTACGCAGTTCGTAGTAGTATAGCCTCATTTTCATTTTTTTCGGCTGACATTTTTTTCTCGCTTAGCCGATTTTCGATCTTTCTAACTCGTCTAAATCGATGTAAATTGGAGTTCCACCTCACTCCCAGACGTCCTGCCTGGTTCCCCATGCTGTAAGTGACCTTTTTGTTATTTTTTTGTGTGTATTTAGTGTTTTTTAATTGTTTTGGTTCCGCCGCTTATCTCGTAATTTTTTTCAGGTCGTATTTTTTTTTCTAAGTCCCGCGTCTTGTGTAAAAAAGTGCAACGATTTAACGGCTCGCCTCACTATGCGAGGCACACCTGCAATGAGCGCCTGCGACGCTCATTGCCAAAGTGCTACGATTTAACGGCTCACCTCGCCTGCAATGAGCGCCTGCGGCACTTATTGCCAAAGTGCTACGGTTTAACGGCTCAGCGCTAAGTCGTACGATCGGCAAAGTAGTACGGTTTCACGGCTCGCCTCGCTGGGCGAGGCTCGCTGAGCGATGAGCGCCTACGGCGCTCATCGCTAAGTCATACGCAACACAGCGTGTTGACGAATCGTAGTTGGACAATTATAATATGTGATAGGGCACCACTGATACAGCAAGTGCCAGAAACAGTAGAATAACATTTCAGTGGATTATCCCTTTTCAGTCTTTTTCTTTGCAATATTTAAAATAATAATATTAATATAATTGTAAATTACTACCGTGGAAATTCCTCTGGGAATCTTTTATCTCTCAGTTAATACTCCACAAAGTGTAAGAGATAAGTAACAATATTTATATGACCAGCATGTTGCTTATGTGAGTCCTCAAATGGCCAGTGTGTTATATCAGTGACATAACATCTTACATGTGTAAATCTAGGAATTCAACACCATGTCATATCTGAACTGCATTGCAGTGAGTGCATTTGCTATGTTAACTAATTTATCTGGTGCATTAAACATGATCAAATGTTAAATATAAACACAGGGATGTGATTCTACCGTGGCCCATGACCAGGCCTAGGGCAGCACATTTTGAGTGAGCAGCAGGCTGCCTGAAAATGCAGTGCATTATATTGATATATGTTTGTATATGCATAGAAATGTTTATATGCAATGATATTTTTGTCTGTAAGTGTACATGGCACTTTCTGACCATATATATAAATAAACACACATACACTTATGATTTGAGATATAGAAATGAATATCTGCAAGTGGGGGTGTGAGGTGACGGCGCAAAGCTGAATGGCAGCGTAAAAGCCTAAGTATGCCCATGTTATATTAATATGCTTGGTGGGCATATGATGTGCTTCACTGAGGCTGTGACTGCACTTTTCACATAGAAAATTGACATTAGACCCATCAGTGAAGCACTTAACAGAAATATACCACTTCTTTCTGATTGGAGGATTTTTCAATCCTCCTACCCACACAATCAAGTTGAGAGCCACTGTCTAAAATCACACTGAGAAAATCTCAATTAAATATATGTATATGTTAATTCAGAAGTCAATAGTACTTGTGTCTAATGTAAGATAGCTGCTTAAACATAAAGAGCCTTGGGAGATCCAGGTTTGCAAATTGAGCCCACAAGTTACTTTGCTATTCAATTGGCTTCTGTTTGTGGGCTCAGATCGAGTTACGGGCTCGGAGCTGCAATTCATTGCGATTCACAGCGATTTATAAAATCACAAGTTGATGCCCTCCAAGGCTTTGATCTTTTGCGGCTGCAAGAGTTGCGATCGCTAAAATCGCAAATCGCTATTCAATTGCTCCAATTCCCCCTCACTAACCATTCCGTCAAGCCCGCACATGGCAAAAATCTAACCGCAAGCTACTGATACCAAGGAGCTCTCGCAAAGGGCTTAATGACATGTACGGAGCACTGTAAATGCATAGATAAACACTCTATTTAAAGTTAAAGTGATGTTAGGAATTAATAGCACAACATTATCAAGCTCGCAAATCGGACCCAAAAAAAACTTTATTTTTGATGTTCAATTTCCGTGTTATATCGATCCTGGCAATCAATGTGTTAATACATCTAATGGAATTTGCATGTAATAGAATATCATATTCATGGCTTTATCATATTTATATATATATTGCATTATATCTGGAATGTGGTTCCGATCGTAACTCGTAAACCAAGCCAGTATGACTTTGAAATCCAACCTCCATTTTTCATTGAAGTCCTACGGGCTTGAACTTGATCAATAACGCAATGCTGTAACTCGTGGTTCAAGCCTTTAGGACTTCAATGAAAAATGGAGGTTGAATTTCAAAGTCATATGTGCTTGAACGGCGAGTTACGGCCTTGTGTCAGCAATCATGTTCAAGCCCGCAAATGCTACTATCGGGCTGGAACTTGCGAGCCCGGTCAATTGAATAGCACCATAAGTAGCCCCAAATTGAATGAGGCTCAAAGTAAACTGAGGAGTGTTAGACAGAGGAATGTGAGGAAAAGTGGTAGAACAGTAGAATGGGGACAATTACAGTAAAAAAAAATGAATGATGTCGGATATGCACAGGATGGAATTTAGAAAGGTATATTTTTTTTAAATACCAAAATTGTTACCATCATGATTTTTATACTGTTTATGGAAATCTGGATTATAATAGCTCACCAGATAGTTACTATATATAAAGTATAACCTGAGCACATTCAGGTAATAATGACACAAAGTGGAAACAGTACAGGCGTTATATATTAAAAACCAGACTTTATAATTTTTTTATTTTTATTGCATGCACTGCATGAAATCATTAAGAGTATATATTTCCCAGGCTGCTGTCTTTTAATATTTTTTACATTTGGTAAAGATTATACGATTTTAACAATATTATTTCACATTCTGAAAATGCCACTGTTATTGGTTAAGTATTCTATGCCTTGCAGTTCCATCTGCTTATTTTATTGGTTACAACTGTTTTACACATTCACGCAATGCTCTGGAATATCTGTGCTACAATCAGAGGCCTCAAGGAGATGACAGCATCAGACAATGAGCATGTTCCAATATGGTGATGTCGGCTTCTAATACAGAATCCTCATGTGTCTCACCTTGGCAATGTATTCTCTCACCCTTAGGTTACTCTCTGGCCTATATAAAACCACATCTATTATATTTAGGAAGTGTGTTACATCCTGCAATGTCATTTAAAATATCACGTGTTAAACCATTAATTTAGAAAATCTTACAATAGCTGATTCATAGCTGATAAAAAAACGGTTTCTGCAATTGTCAATGGAGTTTCTAGAAATTTATTGTCGGAAAAAAATCAGTACTGCTATAAACTTCAGCACTGAAGTAGATGGGTTAAACAAGCGCTGTGCAATGAAAAATATATATACGGTACATGTTTGAAAACTCAGAAACTAGCTGAGAGCATAATTAATAAGAAAAAAGTAATAAAGCTAGATTTTAATTAGAAAAAATAGATGTTTATGTCTCTGCTGGATATGCTCGAGGCAGTTGTGTCTGTGAGAAGGGCGTCAATTTCTGGAGAGCAATGCTTGCATAACTTGATGCAGGCAGTCTGCTTCTGGGCATATGAGGAGGAAGTGGTTTGGTGTCAATTTATGTCAAATCCAATTATCTACCAAAGCCTTCTGACCACTGTCCGTTTCCTTCTCCCCCACCCCTCCCTCTACTGATAGAAAAAAATACACTTTTAACCAGTTTTCAGGAAGTGATGTAACACAGATAAAATAGATTCCTCTATACATAAACAAAGTCTTCAAAATTTGTGATTTTCCCCAAAATGATTTTATGTCTATGGCTTTCTAAGCTGCTAATTGCTGATACCGCGGCCATGTTTAATATGGTTATGGATTGCAAGAGTGAAGCCTTTGTGGGCCCATTTGCATGTCCCTAACAAGTTTCCCAGAGTGCAGTGCAATAACTGTATTTCTCAGAATTCTGGGAATGAAGCAATTTTTTAACTTGTTTTAGACACACACATATATATATATATATATTTATACACACAATTTTTGTTTCCCTATGTCAATTTATCCCTATGTCAAATGCCTGTGGTCTTATTTGAGTCTTCTTTGTACCACCTGGAAACTACCTCCCTACGAATGAGACCAAACATGGTATATGCTTTATTAAATTGGTAATGGAATAAACAGTAGCACTTATCTTACATCAACTTTTTGTCATCTACTGAGTTTAGTGATGATAAGGATATCCTTCTAAAATTCCTACCTTCATGCTCAGTCTTGTTAGCCTAGGAATAAATACGTCACTGCTAAACAAGCACTTATTACATTACTAAAAATCAAAAGAACTCTACCAAGTTCAAGATAGGCTACACTAAATACATATACACAATTTGTAACAATTTGTGATATTATTTGTTTGAAGAACAGCAGAGCTGTTACTTTTTTGTTTACCTGTATTTCTACAGATTTACCCACTTTTGCTATGAGACAGTGAAATAGTCCACAATTCTTTGCCCTGCATTCTTGGAGGCTCAAGGTGTATACAAAAGTGCAATTGGCAGACAAGGCCATATTCAATAACACCTTTTGCCACAAACTCAGTAACATATTTTGTCTATATAAAATCTCTAACATTGACATGAATGAGCTCTAACAAGCTTTAAGATTATATTCACTAATATTCGAGAGCTATGCACGACTGAAAGACTTCTCCAAAAGCACCACCTCACCTCTTAATTGTGAAATTACATTTTATGTATCTGTTTTTAATAAAAGTCATGATTGAGAGGTAGATAACTGGAAAAACCATAACATTGTACAAAATTGTACCACACTCACTTGAAAACAGTTAAAAGCAAATGCATGTAAGCGTAAACAAGCCCACACCTAGAAGCTGCTTGACCAGGGTGCGTGGCAGGGACTCCATGGAGGGTGAGAGGCTAACGGGAGACCCCCCGGAGAGAGAGAGAGAAATAGGGGGAGACCCTGAGGTGAGTTGACTGGGGCACTGCAGAGGAAGAGATGGACCCTGAGGAGGGTTACTCTCTCACCCTGCACAGAGGGTGAGAGAGTAACGGGTGGCACAGATGTCTGGTCACGCTATTTTCGGACGCTCTTGTGTGTGTGCGTGCATGCATCGGTGCGCTTGCATCTGCGCGCATGCGTCAGTGCACATGTGTCAGGCGCGCGAAAGTCGTGCTACCCATGAACACAGAATGCCTCTTGTGTATATCTAATTAGGAATTAGTTGAGAAAACAGTAATAGAAACAACAAGACAATTAGCAAAGAGAATACAGCAAGGGTAGCCATGAAAATCAACCATTGCCAGCCTTTAGTGAAAATATGC
Source organism: Discoglossus pictus (assembly GCA_027410445.1). Classification (NCBI taxonomy): domain Eukaryota; kingdom Metazoa; phylum Chordata; class Amphibia; order Anura; family Alytidae; genus Discoglossus; species Discoglossus pictus. The sequence continues at coordinate 282,089,340 of CM050166.1, read as the reverse complement.
CAAGATCTCTTCATCTCAGCAGAATAACAGATTAATTGAAGTGGTCTTACGTTACTATTGGAAAACCTCTTACCTTAGTGAATATACATACCCTTTTGTGTTTGTGTGAAACTCTACAGGAAGTTGCACCTATCCTGTCAGGATATTTTTCACAGGCACCAGAAAAGACATCTGATTTCTGGGCCACACACATCCAGTACACACACACAGATTCTTTAGAGGAAAAGAAAAGAGATAAAATAAGCACTGCTAATTTTTCTTCAAGGAGCTCTAGTAATTGCACCGCACTTAAAAAGCAAATTTTGTGTAATGACACATTTAAGTGCACAGTATTTATATTATGTAATGTGTTCTTAAAATTCTTTCTTGAACAGAGATGGCTAACAATTATGTCATATGAAAGCAATCTGTTCAGATAGAAATTGTCTATGTGGTAAATATACATAATTACATAAAACTACTGTATATACAGAGAAATATATTTAATAAAAAACACAACCATCAAGGGCTCATCATTTCAGCTATTATTTTGGTGAATGAAGGCTTTGTGATATTCCTATTTCAAAAGAATGAAGCATAAAGATTTAGTATGCGTTGTCTATCTTCAACTTTTGAGTTAGCGTAATATACATTTTGCTGAAAAAGTGATAACTGAATGAATTAAAATTATTGAAAGGAAATATGTTAGTTTGCTATATTCCTAGAAGCCTAATAGACATTATATGAGATATTTGTAGACAGACATTATTTTAGGAATAGGATGTGATTCTGTATAAAAGGGCTGATAAAATGGTGTTGTGCTATGGCTGTTTACTTTTCAAAATCTTCAAATACAGCTTCCATTCATAAGCAAATAAACCTCATTAAGCTGTCTCCATATGTGAATCTCTTCTTTCTGTACTAAAATGACTGAAGTGGTTTATCAAATGTAAAAATCTACTGGGTTTTGGTTTAGAAAAACCATGACTCCATTTTGTTTTTGTCTGAGTAAAATACAAGACCCTGTTTCTGTCTTAGCAAAATATAAGCCTTCATAACACTATAGTTTTTGTCTTAGCTTAACTCTCCTTTTTGTATATTTATTATTGTAAGCCTCCATTTTGTCTTTATCTAAATAAAATATAAGGCTGCATTTTGTTGCTGTCTTACAGCCTCATTAAATTGGTTCCCCATATCTTCAACGTGAGGCCCGCAACGACTGCGGGCTTAAAAATCCCCCATATTATGGGGCTATTAAATTGGAAGGGGCTGTGTGCTACGGGCCTGAGACACTAAACCCGGAACCCAGTCTGTTGGATGTGCGACCGTGAACAGGATCAATTAGTCAAGCGCGTAGTATTGGGTTAGACGTAGCCAATGGCAAAAGAGATTGCCATCATGAATGATGAAAGCCCAACATAACCCCTTGCTGCGGGTGTCCCAATTGGGCCCCCCGCAGCAGTTAAATATTGAACCCCTGCCATGGGGGGGGGGGACTTCAAGTGCCCTCGTGCACCTAAAGTTAACCAGTGGGACCCCTGCAGTGTCCCTACATTACCCCTTGCAGCCGGGGTCCCAATAGGGACCCCAGCTGCATTTAAAAATTCTAGTTTCCTATCTCACGAGTCCTGAATGGACCTTGAAGGCCTTTAAAGGACCTGCGTTAACTAACATATTAACCCCTGTCGCTGGGGTACTATAAGTACCCCCCGGCACCTAAAATTAAGCCCAACACTCATGGGGGTCTATATAGACCCTCATGAGCTTCTAATTTATCCCCTCAGTCCAATAGGGATCTATATAGAACACTATAGGACACTATTAACCCCTATATTAACACTATAAGTGCCATGAGGGTCCTCCAGGACCCTCATGACACCAAGTCTAAGCACTACACTATTAACCCTTTCCTACCATATGCCATTCTATTACCCCCTCCAACTAATTAATACCCCCTACCCTATCCTATTAACCCCACTCTACTCTATCCTATTAATCCCCCTCCCAATCCTATTAACCTCTACACTACCTAGCCCCCAATCAAATCCCTAGTACCCCACTAATTACATTAAATAATAAACAGCTACTTACAAAAAATAATAAATAGATTACAAAGAAAAAAAAACAGCTTTACTAAAAATAGAAAATGGTAAATTAGACCACTGACCCGGCCAAAATGCCCCATCCAGCAATGTCCATCGATGCCCTGGGTGACTTATTTTTATAGAATTGAATAGAATTTGCAATTGAATGGAGGCCAAAATCTCCTCCTACCTGTAGAAGAAGACCAGAAGAAACCAAAATGGATGTATCATAATTGCGTATATATGTTAATAAATTAATTGCTATATTATTTTTTTCGAATTTCTGAAATATTTGGCCCATTATCAGATATAGTTCTTCAAAGAGAGTATACTTTATACACATGTCATGGACTCCTTTTTCTCTGCCTGGGTGTTGTACGATTGAGCAAATCAAAGGACAGACAGCTTGGCTCCAGCCACTGTATTATGTACGTAAACACCTACATTGTATTTATAATCGGCTCTTGCCCATTATTAGCAGATTAAGTTAATCACAACGTCTCATATGTGCTAGAGACGGTAGGGTGTGTATTGGAGATTAAGCCTCAGGAAACTATTGTTAGATTGCTGTCAATCATATTTCAGCCAATTCGAAGGTGCAAATGTGTGAGCCAATCAAAATGGGATACACTCAATAGCCCATTCTGATTGGCTGATGTAACTGTCAATAAGATTTAATCATATTTGCGCCTTCAGATTGCCTGCAATCTGATTGACAGTTACATCAGCCAATCAAAATGGGATATAGGGGTGTAACCCATTTTGATTGGCTCACACATTTGCGTCTACTGATTGGCTAAAATAGGATTGACAGCGATTCAGCCAATCAGAAGGTGCCATTTCTATCTTTTGAGTGGAGCATGAGCGGGAACCATCATTTGTGGTAGGGAGCTCCTCAAGGGAGGAGCTCCGTTTTTTTTATTTATTTTTTTAGAACCTCTGGATTTTTTTGGGAGGGGCCCTGTCTGGGACGAAGATCTGAGGACCGGGGCATCGCTGGAGGGGCATTTTGGACAGGTAAGTTGATAATGAAGTCTTTACTATATTACATGTTGTATGTATTTGTGTATAAACTGTAATGTTTCTTTATTTGTTTAGGTGTGACCGGACCTGTGGACAGTTTTGGAGGGCCCTGTCTGTGACAAAGAACTGAAGACTAGGGTATTGCTGGACCTCGCTGTAGGGGCATTTTGCCAGGTCAGTGGCCTAATTTACCTTTTTCTATTTATAGGGATTTCAGTAGGGAGTTAGGTAGGAAGAGTAGGGGTTAATAAGGTAGGGTAGGAGTTAGGTAGGTAGTGTAGGGGTTAATAGGGTAGGATAGGGAAGAGGGGGTTTAATAGAATAAGGTAGAGGGGGGTTAATAGGATAGAGTAGAGGGGGGTTAATTAGTCAGAGGTGGGTTAATAGAATGGGATAGGGTAGGAAAGGGTTAATAGTGTAGTGCTTAGACTTTGTGTTATGAGGGTCCTGTAGGCCCATTATAGCACTTATAGTACTAATATAGGAGTTAATAGTGTCCTATAGGGTTCTATATAAACCTTTATTGGACTGAGGGGGTTAATTAGAGGATCATAAGGGTCTATATAGACCCTCATGAGTGATGGGGTTAATTTTAGTTGCCGAGGGGCAGGGGTTAATTTTTTAGTTTCAGGACCCGCAAAGCAGGAACTTTGAATTTTAAATGCAGTGGGGGGCCCAATCAGGATCCCCGCTGCAAGGGGTAATATGGGGACACTGCGGTGGTCCCGATCGGGACCCACAGCATAGGGGGGATAATTTGAGGTGCCACGAGGGTGCTTGAAGTACCCCCGCATCAGGAGATAACAGTTTAACTACCACAGGGGTCCCGATCGGGACCCCCACAGCAAGGGTAAATATTGGGAGCCTGCCGGGCCCCTGCAGCATGTGTATCTATTTAGGGAGCAGCTGGAGCTTTAGGGGCCGGAGGGAGATTTGTGTGCCAGAGCGGGGGTCTCTTTTGCTGCTCCCACAGCAAACTTAAGGGCTGTACAAGTCTTTGTGAGTCCTCCCCAGCATTCGTTGGGCTTTGGCCTCCATTTACGTGTTACGGGCTAGCTCATGGGGGACTTTATTTAATTTAATAGCATGATTGGAATGTAGCGGGTACGGACATGACAGATCAAAGAGTTACGGGCTGAGAAGTTCCACATTCCACGTCCCGTAGGCATTTTTTGCCCGTCCTGCGTTTTAACCCGCAAGTCGTCAGTGGGTCAGTTTACAAGGCTAATTTAATAGCCTTCAGTCCTACTTTTTATGATACGGGCTACGTTTTAAAATGTAGCAAGAATTTAATGAGGTTGTGTAATTTATAAGGCTCAATGTTGTTTTCTGTTAATAAGTGTAAGCCTCAATGTTTTGTGTCTTATTAAAATACTAGCGAATTGCCCGTCAAAAAATGACGGCAATGAAATTGTAAGTGAGCTAAGGGTGTTTGGTGTATATAATGTGGCTGATGTAGCCTTGTTTGTTTTCTATGTCGTGCTAGTTTTTCGTAATATTCGTTTTCTATGTCGTGCGAGTTTATCGGAATATCCGTAGCTGTTTGGTGGTGTTTTGCGTGTTTATGGTAGTGTTTTGCTTGTTTAGGGACCTTTAGCCTCGTTTTCGTTTTGTTCGGCAGCCATTTTTTCTCTCGCTTAGGTGATTTTCGGGTCTCTAAACTCCGAAATTTGTGGTTAAATGGAGGTGTAACTTCACTTGCTGTGAGTAACCTTTTTATGTGTTTCTTATTTGTATTTGTTGTGTCTGTAATGTTTTTAGGATTGCGCGGGTTGCGTCCTTGTTTTCTAATCTCGTAGGTGTTTTTCGGCAAATACGTAGGTGTTTGGTGGTGTTTTGCGTCTTTAGACTGTGTAGCCTCGTTTTTATTTTTTGGGGGGGGCATTTTTTCTCTCGCTTAGAGAATCTTTTAGTGTATAAACTCTTTTAATTTGACTTAAATTGAGGTGTAACTTCACTTGCTGTGAGTAACCTTTTTGAGGTCCTGGATGCTCCCTCTTCCTGTAAGTAAGCTTTTTATGTATTTGTTGTGTGTATTTGTTGGATTTTTGATGTGTGCGTGTTGCGGCCGTTTTTTTTCCGAGGTCCTAATGGGTCGTAACGTGTCTCGTATTTTGTTTGCGTTACGACGTAAAGTTTGCAACGGCTCGTATGCTCACAACTATATATGTGATAAGGATCCATTCTTTGCTTGGTTTTATACACACCTTGCATTTAAGATGTATGTTTCTCACATACATTCCAGAATTAACACCAGTTTCCACTTACCATATATAATCTGAAAATTCAAGGGATGCCATCACCCCAACAGGAAGTTGATTTCATTAACAAGTTCATAGAATAGCGCTCGCTTCGGCGGCACATATACTAAAATTGGAACGATACAGAGAAGAATAGAATAGTTGTTTGTTCTTTATAGTAAATAATTTCTGAAATATTTAATCCTATGTGCTAATATGTGACTCAGAGGGCTTTATAAGAATGGGAGAGTGGCCTAACGGCTAGATACCACTACAGACCTTTATATTGGCTACTACAGATATATACACCAGACTGTAATCCCAATTAGCACAGCAACAGCAACATGGAATTTCCCAGGAGTGATTCACTTTAGAAAAAATTGACAACACAACTTATAGCCAGTTTTTCATGCACTTTAAAAACACCCAAAAAATAATAACTTGATTTTAGGGTGACAGAGTCCCTTTAAATAACGTGTTAGAGGGTTAACATGAAAATTATTTACCTTTATTTTTAAGCAGTGGCATATGAACTGAACCTGCATCTACTGCCTTCTGAGGAACCTCAGTTTTGACAACCCGAGCCCCCGCCAAACTGATCCAGTTACTGCAAATAGGAGGAATGTCAATCAACCTTGCCAACAGACTATAGTTCAGGGAGAGTTTTGAATAATTCTGTCCAAACCAGAGCCCACTTGAAGTGGGTAGATGATGGATTGAGTCGCAAATCATGAGGGTTGAAAAATGACATCAAGTAGTTTTGAGGCGTCAGCATTATTTTACCACAGTAGACTTATTTTTACTAAACTGTCTTTAGAATTAACTAAATTTTTTGGTTACCAAAATGTTTGTGAATGAATTAAAAAATAAATAAATATAGTATTTAAAATATTAAATTTTTATATTGAATTATGTTTTATTCCGGGTTCAATTTCCTTTGATTTGCTTCTTCTTTCAAATGATTTCTTTCTTTGCATGGTTTGATCCTCATTCAATTAAGCTTTTGAGAGATCCGGGCTTCGGCAAGTTATTTTGCTATTCAATTGGCGTCTTTTTGCGGGCTCCGATCTGGTTACAGGCTTCGGCCTCTGGACTCCGATTCACTGTGATGGTTCACATTGCAAGTTAATGCCTCTCCAAGCCTTTGATCTTTCACGGCCGCAAGAGTTGCAAACGCTAAAATCGCAAATTGCCATTCAATTGTTTCAATTCCCCCTCGCAAAGCAAGCCGTCAAGCCCGCAAATGGCAAAAGTCGAGCCACAAGTCACGGATGCCAGGGAGGACTCACAAAGGGCTTATGGACATGCGCGGAGCACTTTAAATTCACTTATACACACACTACTGTACTTTTATTAAAAGGGAAAGTGATGTTAGGTCTTAGAATTAATAGCTTAACATTCTCAAGCTCGCAAATCTGCTTTATAAAATAATTTTATTAATGTTTCATTTCCGTGTTATAACGATCCCGGCAATCAATGTGTTAATACATATAATGGAACTCGCATGTAATGGAATATCATCTTTATGGTTTTATCAATATTGCAATATTTCAGGAATGTGGGTGTTATCGTAACTCGTAATTAAAGCCCATAGGACTTAAAAAAATCCAAACTCTATTTTTCATAGACGTAATGATGACGATCTCTGTTACCATTGGCTGATTCAAACTCAGAAGTTACGGCCTTCATGTTCAAACTCGCAAATTCTACAAACAATAGCATGGTTTCAGAATTTCGCTATCGGCCCATAACTTGCAGTCTTCCCGAATTGAATAGCACTGTAGGAGGCCCACAGACATACGGACAGCATTCCATAAGTTACGGCCTCCGAATTGAATGAGGCTCTTTGTACATTAATCCTGTGGAATGCACACCATTTATATTGTAGCATTCACAGGTCTCCATTCAATTGATCAAATTGTCATTACAAAAGCCCGTAATGTAGCCTGTAAAATAATTTGCTATTCAATTGATCCATAATGTTGATCCATAATGAAATGGAGTTGGAAAAAGAGTATGAAGAACTGCTTGAGGAGGTGGGCCCAGGTGGGACCTGGCTCTAGTACTTGGAGCTACCCCATGCTTTCCCAGCTGAGCTAGCAGAAGATAAACTGCAAGAGGAAATGAACTGTTGGCTACACCCCTATAAGGTGGAGGAAGGAAACCAGTTGATCTGACCGCTACAGAGCAGGCAAGGTCAGAGGGACTGCCAGAAACTCATCAGGATAGGGAGGCCGAGAGAACAGTCTAGACCCTGGTATATGCAAGATTAGGGAACAGTGTAAAGCAGCACCAGCCACTGGGAGATGGCCAACAACCAGAAAAGTCCCAGCCGCTAACCAAGGGCGAGGAGCTGAAGACTGTACTGTTGACAGAGAAAGATCCAATCCTGATAGTCTGTCCAACTACCCATGGATTGTCACCTGTCCTAAACCGCAGACCACTGATGTCCAGACACCAAGGCTGACAGTCAGGGAAAGTGTGATGCCAGATTGGGGCATGAGGCTATCAGGAGAGGGGGTGTCCCCTAAGACCCTGAAGCTCTTGCCCAGCATGGATCAGGTGGATCCAGATAGGTGTGCGAGTTCAGGTGAGTGCACTGGCCCCGGGACCCTGAGGAAGGAGCAAGTTGAGGCTTCACTCCCAAACCCTGCAGAATTGCCGTCAGGGCTGCCAGGGATCGCTTAAGTCCTGACAGCCCCAGAGTTAAAAAATATGCGCAAGAGGCCCACGGTAACCAGAGGACACAGCGTACCATAGTTGCAGAGGTGATCCCAACCTTACCAGCCCTTGTGGATACCCACCCAGAGGAGCTACCGACACCAGTGAAGTCTGCTACCCCATTTGTGCCTGGGTGGAAGCTACCCCCTCCTGAGCTGCTTCCTAAATGGGTTACCCTAGCGCCACTACCTGCTTGTGGAAAAGGGGGCAGCAGTATGCCCATGGATGAAATTCTAGTTCCTGACATCCTGGATATGTCCCCAAGATTTATGCCTGAAATTTGAGGTGGGTCGTTGAAAGGAATGGGGTTAGAGACTGTGGACACTTTCCTGAAAGATGGGCAGCCACCCCCAGACCGGGCAAACCTCCTAACGCCCCCCCCTTAGGAGGAGGTCATGAAATGGGTTTTATGGGCAAACATTTTTCCTTCTTTGGATGGGGACTTGGACTTGGACTTAGGGCTGCAGTTCAAGCCTATCATCTGTCAGGATCATAGCCTCAGAACTGCTATCTGGAAGGGGGGAGTAATGTCACGGACCCCTTTTTCTCAGCCTGGGTGTTAGCCCATTGTGCAAATCAAAGGACAGACAGCTTGGCACCAGCCACCAGACTATGTACGTAAACATCTTCATTGTAATTATATTCTGCTCTGGCTCATTGCTAGCAGATTAAGTTAATCACGTCTGATATGTGCCTCAGGAAAATACTATTAGACCCATGTGGAGTTTATCTATTGTTTTTGACTGCCACGCCCTCTCATTGTTGTGCTGTGTACACCCCCTCTGTATATATCCCCTCCAAATACTGCTGTCATTTCAAAAATAAATCAGTTCACTTAGAGACAAATAGAAATTGTATGGTCTCTGGTGGATGTGATACTGAACCTATCTCCACCCTACAAGTAACCTGTCCTGGCCACGGGACAGTTACTGGGACTCCTGGAAGTGCTGATTACTGATGGAGAGACTCTGACTGATACAGAAGCCAGATATCAGGGTGGTGGTGCAGAGATTTCAAAGAACCCAATGGTCCTTGTGGGTTGATAACCTGTAGTCTATAGCAGGTGGCTATGGGCTTGTATAGCCCCTACTCTCAGATCGTCACAGCATATAATCGACATTGTTCGTTTAAGGAAAATTCCAGGTTAAGCCAAATGACACGTTAATTTAAAAACTTTATTTTGAACAGTTATCAAAAGCTTTATTTTATTGTAAACTGTACAATAACCATTATATCTGGTACCATCAACTATGCAGTTTCCAGCAATATAAGGAGAAATGTAAATATTTTATATTTGGAGCAATCCATAAAATGTAAGGGACCACTGTAGTTTGGGAAAAACTTCAGATATTTGACATAAGAAACTGAGTAAACCATGAGCAAAAAAGCATTTTAGATAAATAGATAGAGCTTCATTTGTGTAGACATTTCATGTTCCTAAAGGATGCCATGTTTTTGCTTGCCACTTTCTGCTGGCTTGGATGGTGAATGTGTAGATTTTGCCGATTAATATAATCTGTTCAAGAATGGAATGAGGAAAGAGGAGTACTTGTTTGTTGGTTCAGAAATGATTTCAGCATTGGACACCTTTCCCCTCCATACCATAGGTTGAATAGAGGCATATTTGCAAGTGTACTTGCAAGCCCTACTTGCACTGCTTTGTAACAACCATTGCTCGTTACAAAGTATATAACATAAAATAATTTTACAGGAATAGACACATCACCAGGTTGTATATGGTTTGCTTTAAAATTAATAACTATGAGGTCACTTGTTGGACATGAATTAAAGGAGTGTACCCTTACAATATGCCCACAGTGTTTTTCATCACATACAAATAAGTACAAAAGAAGTACAATGTAAAGCAATTACTTTTATTAATGTGCCCTGGGAACTAAATATAAAATTAGATTTACTAAAATAATTCTGTTAACACTTAAAAATCCATATTATCTCTGCTGAGGTCCCCATTCCAATCAGATATGTAGCTATGCAAAAAGGCTCCTCCAAAGCTTTTTTTGTGTAAGCTACTACGTATCCATCCCAATCATAACTAGACATGCTGAGCATAGTATCATTGTCATAAGCAAACCCATGTTCTATTTGTTAAAAAGGCCTTGCATAGTCCACGTAGGTGCCGTGCTACATGACATTTCATTAAATAAGCCATTTTGCATGGTTTGCTGATTTTCATTCTGCTCCATAGCCCTAGGAATCTATTAGAAAGGCAAATGTTGCATTAATTGACAGGCACAGTTCATAAAAGAGTCTGTTGCCTGTCCACGCATTCACTGTTTTGTAGCTTACAAGCATTCCCACAGGTCTTTGTGGGTTTATTACGTAGGAGATTAGGAGAGGTGTTGTTCTTGTTCTTTTGTTCTCTAAATGTAGGAAGGAGTTTAATTTGTTACACACATATTTTACTGTTACATTTACACTTAGTTTACATATCTCATTTAATTTGCAAACAAATAAGTTCATACATATACACATAGTTACACAAAGGGCCCCAATCGCATTACCCCCCGCCCCCCACCCTATACACTCACCCTTACTCCATAATTATAAACATAGAGAATACACATTTTCTTTTCGAGAGGAGGAGAGAAGAGAAGGTGCCCTCCCTAGGGAGAGGAGCAGAGAAAGTGACTGGTGTGGAGAGAGGGAGAAGAGCAAAGAGAGAGAGAGGAAGAAGGGGGAAAGATTGAGGCGAAGGGAGAGAGTGAGAGGGGAGATGGAGAGGACTGGGACTAGTGGAATTTCACAGAAGTGGGAGCACTGGAGCGGCTTTACCTTAGCACAAGCCCCACAATTATACTCATGAGGAGCTTATGGTGCTCCTCCTCCATCTGTGTCTGTGCCAGTATATTTCACAGGGGCAGGGATGTGTTGCCGAGCCTGAGGGCCAAGATGTGGAGGGAGGTAGCCAGTGAGGTCAGTGCCCTAGTGTGAGAGATGTTCACTCTGTCAAGTACTTTTACGATGACTGCTGGTGCAAGGTGAGGAGGAAAATGACAGAGGAGGCTAACAGTGTAAAAGCAACTGGTGGTGGCCCTCCAGCTACAGTGCACTTCAATGAGAGGGAGAGGGTGGTGAGGGATCGCATTGCCGCAGCTATGGTGGTTGGACTATGTAGTGGTGTGCTCTCTCCTACCCTACCCTTCTTGTCTTTTTATATTTTTTCGACACTGAGTGAATGGTGTTAATACAGAAGAGCAGCAGAACTCAAAGTGCATGAAAGATCTATCATTATCATCTGGAAGAACAGAATTGACGTGTATATATATATATATCCAAATAAATACTGTTTATATAGAACAGCTTCTGGAGTGCTAGGCTATCTATTGGGATCAACGAATCCTGGTATCTACTAACCCATCATTTAAAGGGATACGTAAGATTCCTGGATTTGACTAGGTATATAATGTACCTGTGTGTCTAATTACTTTGATGTGCCAGGTTTTATGGACAATAAATTAAAATATATATTTCAAGTGAATAAACATTAAATAAATAGTCCATGTACGGGGCATAATACTGTATGCAGATATAAACTCTGTGTCTTCATGACCTGCAGAGGGCAGATCCCGACAGGGGATATAGGTTTGATATGAGGCAGAACAAACAGAGATCATAAACATTCAATAAAACAAACAAAATTAAGGTAAATAGATACCCAGGTAAATTACATTTCTAGTAAAAAGTGCAGAACAGTTACATATACCTGTAAATGGACTCTGTCACCCGAATAGGAAGAAGATTGGTATGTACTGCACATTTTACCATTAAGTACTATCCTCAGGAGATGTATTTAAAACAAATAGATGTTAAGTATTGCTGCTATGACAGGTTATACTTTGTTGTGATGATATCCATATAATCTACCTACAGGTATAATGAAATCATCCAAAATAAAACAAACTATAACATCACAGTAAAGATTCTAAACCATAATAATACGATTGGTATTGGATTTTTAGTCCAATATAGAGGCTGAGCGCTAAGTCTGTCAAATGCCCACACTTTGTTGTTCGGTCAATATGATTCTATATATGCAGGGTATATGGCGCCGCTGTTGAACCGTTCTGGTAAATCAAAGGAGACTGCTTATCTCTGGGGGCGCCGTTCATATAGATGCCCAATATTAGAGTGTAGATTTTGCAGAGTTGTGGTTGGAGAAGCGCAAATGCTCCTGAACAGTACCTAGATGTTCGGTGAATCTGTGCGGCTGGATGGAGTGTAGTTATACCATTGGTATATGATCTTTCCAATCTTGTGTGTGAGATGAAGTATTGATATAGTTCTCGTTATACAAAAAACATACACCATAGTATATAAAAATTACAGGTTATTTTTGTTTTACAGAATTCTCTGCCCTCTGGGTCGTAATTTATGTCATGTTATAACAATGATGAAGCAATAAAATCCAAAGCGATAAAAAATGCTAATATATTATATATTCCGAAATGCACAAATAAATGAATGATCAAACACATTTCGCTGTAGTGTACACACCTCAATGATAATAAAGTTCTTTTTTGGTTTTCCTCCTCTTTAGGAAGCTGAAAAGTCTGTTGCGCTCACATGTCTTTTATGATCTTTTTAAAAGACTTTAAAGCTGCTGACGTGTTTGTCACCAATAATCATGTCTACAGGTTTAGATGTCATGATATCCTAGCAAGCCCAGTTATCACATGATAACAACGGTATACCTTTAACATATGACCAATATTAAAGTTATACAGGTGGCTAAACAATATCATATAAGATAGTGATAGTACTCCTTGTCTTTTGGTTGCGGTCACAGCTAAGCAGTCCTTGTAAGATCCCACATCATTGCTAAATATATGCAGTTGGTCATGACAACTAATTTCTCATGACATGTAAGGCATGGTTTGCGCAGCTTGTGGATGAACATCAGGTAAGTTGGTTTATTGTTACAATATAAAGCTCTGTATTGTACATACCGATCTTGCTAAAATTGTCTCCTCCTCAATTTTTTGGGATATTTTCATACACTGATCATTTCCGAGCTGCATCATACTATATCCAGGATTCTTAAATCAGAAAATATATGTGTAAATGATTTAGATTACATAATCCTGGATTAATTGCATCTGTTTCATTGAGCAAGTGAAGACACTATCCAAGTGCTATGCACATTGTTGTTTACTTCTATTATATACAGTGAATAATGATGATATTTATATGCATCTAATTATTGTTATTGTGGTGTAATGAACACATGTGACTCTAGTAGATGCTATGCATTACCATTATACATGATCTCTTTTTATACAGTCTCTTGTCCTCCTGGGTAGCAATTACACAACAATAAATTGCATGAACAACAGTAATACTTATATTTGTAAATACTACTACTAAATCATTAGCATCATAATACTGTTTTGAATCACCATTCAGCTGAAGCATTTTTTAATAAATCACATTATTTTCCTAATTTATTAATACACAAACACTAGACTGAATGTAACTTATTAATTATATGTATAAATATTTTCACATGCACAACAGCAGTGGCTACATCCACAACAATACAACCTCCTTGTTTGCATTTGGTCCTATATCCATATGTCCCTGTGCCTCTAAAACCCTGTCTCTAACCTGCATCTCGAACATAATCTTGTGCATGGCCTGTGCAATATAGTATATTCACTCTTAAATCAAAAAAACACTTTATACATGGCTAATTTTAGGCATATGTTCACTGTATTACAGAGCTTTAAGCATTGCAGAAGTTGGAATAAGCCAGTCGCCCTACCCTCAGAAAGTACAAGTATCAGTACCAGATCTCATCAGTGCGGCCAGGGTTCCTAGCTTGTGCAAAAGATTTCGTGAGGAGATAACTTACCACAACAATCATTTAACTGGTGGGCAAAAGAGTAATAGAAGCCCTCCACCATAAAGAATACAGTAGTACCGAAAATTAATAGTATATATATATATATATATATATATATATATATATATATATATATATCCCCGTCAGTTCCCCCATTATGTCCTATCCCTTTGACTACCCCATATTACTGATAGTGGATCTCACAAGATCACATGAGATAATCTGGCATGATCTTGTAAGGACCGGCAATCAGAATTATCTGGGCAGCCAAAGGGACGGGAGGTGAGATAGAGGTATTGGAAACTACTGGGGAGGGAGAGGAAGAGATTGTGTTGTGATCTCTTACCACTTACTCAACAGCAAGGATAGGGTAAGGTAAGGTCATGTATGTACATATATATATATACTGTATATTATATATATATATATATATATATATATATATATATATATATATATATATAAATATATATATATATATATATATATGTGTTGTGTTTGGGCCTGTGTGGCTGTATGGACTGCAGTCTGTTACCCTGCTGGGTTGGAGTGAGTTTGCAGGTGGTCTGAGTCAAAAGAGACAAACACAGATGTGTTTAAAGAGTTAATTTGTGTTGAAGATAAAGAGACACACAAGAGAAGTGTGCTGTTTAGTGGGGTTGGAAAAAAGACACAGAGTGACCGTAGTGTGAAGCGATCTACAGCACATTGGAAAACTGGACTTCTGAAGAATACATGCCTAGATAAAGTAAGCATAATATTGAAATGTTTTGCTTTCGCTCTACCCAGGGTTAGCTTTGTGCAAGCATGGTTAGTAAGGGAACTGTCTCTAAGTAAAAAGGTAATGCTTCAGTGGGAGCTAGGAATGTTATTTTCTTTTTTTTTTATATTGGTTGTAAAATTGGCTACTAATTTAGTCAAATTTAAAAAAGCATTTAAAGCATCATGTAGATGTATTCCGCCAGAAACACAGGCACAAAAGGAAAATGGTAATTTGCCATGTATTGATATTTCTCTTGTTCATTCAGTCACTGCTTGGATCTGCTTATTTTAAAACTATTCCCCCAGATTTGATTTGATCCCTATGCCCTTGCCGATTGAGTTAAGCCATTGGCTTCTTCAGATGCCTGTGTTGCATATATTATAGCAACTTTCTACAAACCAGTCCCTCTTCCCAATGCATCACCTGCTTTGACAGACATATAGTTTATAACTTTTCACAGTAATATTTGGCAAAAGGAGCAGTGTTCATATGCTGTCACCCCAGATGCCTTTGTCATGACTCCTCTATATGCATATTGCCTTAAATCCAAGGCTTGCACATTGTTATTGCCCTTTCCCCAAATTCTGCATAGTATATCAGTCCAAGCAAATAAAAAATGAATAAATACAAAATTCATTACATTTTTATTGATTTTTAAAAAGTTATAATACCTTACAAAACCATCATGTCTTTTTTATATGCATATATTTGTCAATTCTCGATTCTAAACTGTGGACTATTATGGGCCAAGAGAAACATTTCACTAGAGGTCAAATGTCCATGACTCATTCCTTCTTAGCACTTGAGGTTATATATTATTCATACATATATCAAAGAAAACAGCTTTATACCACCTGAAAGTACAGCCATAAAATTGTCACAATGACGGCTCCTCTAGAAGTTTTATCAGATGTGATCCAACAGAACTGACAATGCTGAATGTTTGATTGTTTTTATATTGCAAGTATGAGAGGTAATAAAGTTAACTTAATATAATGCCATACTATTCTGCACAAAAGGCAATCTAATTTTAAATTTGCTAGATATATTGAATATTTACTCAGTGTCACTATTGAAAAAAACTATTAACTTCTTAAGTGAACAATACAAAATATTGAAGTCCTTTACTCAGTTTACTTTTAGGACCACTGTAGATTAGCAAAAACTTCAAGTTTGTGAAGTATATAACAAATTAGAACATTAGCAGTTAGGTAAATAAAAAGGTATGGCCATCAGAGCATTTTAAAAGGGTGTAGGATTCTTGGGCCTAAAAAAAAATGCCTTTCCACCCAGTTTTAGCCTAGAGGGCTTTGGGTGATTTGGGAATTTTTGAACAGTTATTCCATGTGCAGAATATGTTTTCTGGTGTAACTGTTGCATTGGGCCAATAAAAATATTTTGGGCTTAGTACTACTTTAAGAGCGACCAGTAGCCAACTGAGATACCCAGTTCACTCCCAGTCCCAGGGCACGGCTATGGTCCTGCTCTGATTCCAACTGACTGTAAGTGGTAAATTAGGCTCCACAGACTTCTATGGGAGATGAAGAACATGATTAAGTCTTCAATTATAGTTAACATGGCCGTCAAAACATCAATTTAAACATTTGTTTGTTTTAAGTGGTGTCAAGTTCTCTGCAAGTGATAACCAGTTAATCCTTTTTTTGTGTGGTTAACCACAAATTAGGAAGTACTAGATCTTAGCCATGGTTCGTGACCCTGATTGAATCTAATAGAAGACTGAATGTCTAACATTGTTATGGTTCCCCACGTGGGTTAAGATTCAGACCCCCACCCAGACACTCTGTCTCCAGCCACTACACTATCTAATCACCCCCTACTGTGCCAAGATCCTGCCAAAGGTAGCTGATAACTGGAACTATAGACCCCTTGGCACCTACATGGGGATAGAGACAGGCTGGCACCAAGTATTTGGAGACATACCTGACCCACGTGGGGTAGTTAAAAGGGAGAATAAGGTGTCAAACTTGTGTTTGCCTAAGGAAGTGGCCCATTGATGATTAGTAGAAGAACGATATAAAAATGTGTGTACTGCAAAATAAAGTATATACTCTGTATGGGACACATATGCATGGAGTGTTTAGAGGGAAGTTGTTTAATATTTTTTCTAACCAGAAATACATTTCTGCAACTTGTCCTGGTACCCGGTAACTTGTCAAGAAACCCTGCAACTTGGCCTGGTAACCACAACTTGATCTGGAGAATCAGCAACTTGTCCTAGCCTCCGGTTAAGCTATCCTGTATGGGAATAAAAGGAACCTAACAACCAGTGAGTAGGATTGGTCTTCTTGGTGTTTTCAAGGCCAATGAAGAGTGAATTGTTACAGGCAAGTCATTCATTGAGATGAGCAACTGATTTGTGAGGTTTGTGTTTTGCTGTATTTTTCAGACTGTTGTCTTTAGCACATATTTCTCAGTACTATCATAATTTAAAATAAGTTACCAAACCAAAAACATAACAGAGAATAAAGTAAAAATAAAGGTCAGTAAAAGCATATTTTGTCACCTTAATATGAATTACTTTTTTTCAAGCATAAGAGACTGTTTAATCACATTAATACAAAACAAAAAAAAATTGCTAAATACATGATATCCTCTGTAGAAATGTAACTTTAATATACAATTTTAATTTAACTTACCGTACTTCTAGAAGCCCATAGTAAAATATTTTGAGAGCCTTTCAACCTGCTCTCCCTTAGGAGAACAGCCATATTGCACTTCTGTGACCTAAGGTTACACCTACAGGGGAGACTGAGCAGCATACGAGTTTTTCATGCCTAAAGCGTTTAGTCATTCGACTTCTTCAGATGCCTGTGTCAGTTCAGTGTTGTATTCTACTTAGGTACATATTTTGTCTGCTTGCAACATGACTCACTGGTAGTGTGAAGCCTCTCCCATACCGACATGGCTTTAGGCCATTGCTGTGAAACATGGCAGCTTGTATTGATGGAGAACAGTAACAACAGGTGGCGGCCACAGAAGCTGAGAAACATTTACTCTGAAACCTAAAGCAATATCGATATAGTGAGGGTTTAACAATACCATTGTCTCATATTATATAAGTCCTTTCCTTCCCTGTGGGGTGGCTTTTGGTCACAGCTGTGCAGATGACAAAAATCCCTATAAATAGTAGATAAACATTGTAAGAAACTTCCTCTTGAACTTCCATGGATGATGGGATTTCTACATGTGTAGGGGCAAGACGTGACTATGTTTTAATATGATAAATAAAATGTGGGAATTATTTTAATAATATGTTGGTTTTTATTTTCTATTCGGGGAATGTACTATTGAGAATAGGAGTATCTGTTTCTCAAATTTTTCTGTACATGTTACTTACACTCTCTCATTAGTAAGACCTTACATTTGTAATCTAATTATGGCATGTGGATCTTTTAAATTGATGATGGACTAATAATTGTAGAAATGGCAAATTTTAGAAATGACAATCAAGTAAAGCTGATAGATTTAATAATTCTAAAAAAACATAGGCTATTTATAGGACTATTGCACTGTGGAAATATAAGGCTAACACAGTGTGGGACGATGCCAATCATCAATCTACTAATAAGGTGTAATAGATAATCTACATTATTCCACAGTTGTCCAGAGAGGCTACCTTGTGGTATTTTTGTGCTTTAACTAGATTAATTAATTCTCCTCAACTGTGATATTGTTGCACAACTGTGAATTAAAACCACGTTCACAGGGCAGAGATTTCAAACTACCAATTTATTGTGGAGCTATCAAAGTGACATATTGTTTGTCTGAGTAGCATGAGACACTGGTAGTGTGAAGCCCTCCCATGTGGGCATGGCTTTTCGTCACAACTGTTCAACATGGCAGCTCTCCTAAGGGAGAACAGGAAGACGGGGAGGTTCCAGAAGGTGAAAAACTATTACTCTGTAAATTTAACACAATTATATGGAAGATAAAATTAAATAAGGCAATGTTAAAACATTCATATAAAAAATTCCAGCGTACTCTCGATCACTTTATCAATAAGGGGCACAAAGCCAGAGTAAGTGGAGTCATTGTTAAAAAAAGGACTAAGTACGGGGGTCTATCTTCCCCAATCTTTTCGATTACGTTGAGGCAACAAATTGATATAATTTTATGAAATATAGAGAAACTATGAATGTTCCTAAATTCAAACAGATTGAAATAAATCTACTTATATACAATACTATACTTATATACAATACTATATACAACTGACTAGTTAATATGTTGTAAGGAAATTCCCAAAAGATATATGGAGAAATTCCCCCTAGTGATTAAATCGTGCTTAAAAGTCTTGGGGCCTCATTCTATTATCGGCCGTAAAACGGCCGCAAGGCTGCGATTCCTTGCGGGGGTTCCGTTATCTTGGAATTCAATTATACGGCCCCGCAAGGATCTCCTCTTACGGCCGGCCGTATATATTGCAACCGTCCGTAAGCTCAGAAATCTTTAAACACAAAAATAAATTCAAGACTGCACTGTGAAGCTCTGTAAATGCTAGGGATCATATTGGGGGACATGAGGATTAATAGTAACCCCCTCTCAAGCTTGCACATCAGCCCAAACCTGAATTTACATTAACTGTTTATTTTCCGGCCGCAGCGTGGCCTGGTCTGAGGTGCTCCAAGCACTCTGGACTTTTTACATGGATATTTGACATATATAAAAAAAGTGTAGGGGAATGTTGTGCTATTTTTGCTAACACCTACAATCACTTTATAGTCTCCTCAGAGTGCAGGGTGGCTTTATTTCGGCATTATAATGTGCTTAATTGGTGCTAGCTTTTTCCTGCAAGTAAGCTGCGGCTTGGTTTTAGCCTTGCAGAGAGGGTTCCGGGAGCAATAGAATAGCAACCGGGATTTTCTTGCGGTCGAAACTCTTGCGGCCGTTTTAGATCAAAGGCTTTCCTCCGGCGCGAGCGGCCGCAAGGGATAGCAAGGCGCCGGCCGCAAGCCTGCCGGAATCCCCGGCCAGAGGGGAATAGAATAGCAGAATAGCTTGAAGCCGGTCCTTGCGGCCCCGCATCTCCTACGGCCGATAATAGAATGAGGCTCTAGGTATGGAATTTAATAGGAAAATTAATTTGGCATAATTTCCATCACCAGTAACACGGCTTCATAGGTTCTATGAAATAAATTCAATTGAGCGGGTGAAATGGAATCTATGGAACTTTAATATTTTGGCTGATATCTTTACTAATGGCAACATTAGACCATTTGAGGAGTTAGTTCTTAAAAATAATATACCCAGATCTTACTGGATTCACCATACGACACTTAAATATCTGGTATCTAACTCTGACTACAAAAATCTACAGAGGCCAGAATACACCTCC
Organism: Discoglossus pictus; assembly: GCA_027410445.1. Taxonomy (NCBI): domain Eukaryota; kingdom Metazoa; phylum Chordata; class Amphibia; order Anura; family Alytidae; genus Discoglossus; species Discoglossus pictus. Next base: position 282,069,311 of record CM050166.1, on the reverse strand, counting down.
TTTGAAAAAAGGTGCGAGAAAGGTAAAAACATATTTTCAATTTATATTTAAATCCCTAGCTATGAGTAACTGGGAAAAGGATATTGGCCTAAATTGGGAGGGAAAAGTTTGGTTTAAAGCTTGCACAGTGACGGAAACAAAAATAAAGTGTCTCTCTCTAAGAGAGACACATTGTAAGATTCTTAATAGAAATTATATGATACCAAGCTCCTTAAATAAAATTGACCCTGTAATGCATACAGATATTTGTTGGAGAGGGTTTAGGGTTTAGGTTTAGGCAGTGTGTCAAGATAAAAACAGTTTTGGATCATGTGCGCTACTCAAATTTCAGAAATAATAATAAAAAAAAAAATCTCCCCCTCTCTGGATTTAATCCTTCTTCCATATTTTTCTGAGAGTATAGACCACAAAGTTAAAGGCATTTTAGTGCACATCATTTTAGTGGCCAAATGGTTGATAGCCCTTAAATGGATGACAGAATATCTTCCTAGCTGGAGTGAAATAAGAACTATCATAACACGCAATAGACATATTGAAATGGATTACTTAATACTTAATGGTGATCCTAATGGAGTGTCAATAAAATGGTCTTTTTGGGATGATTATATAAATAGTCTCCCTTTATCTAGTCCCTGAGCAAAAATAATTACCTTTGCATCGGTATTGTTTATGTTTTTGTTTTATGCTGTGTTGTGATATTTGTCTTCTTTTTCTGTTTTATAACCACTCACTTGTTGTTAACAAGTATATTGTATGAAGTGTATAGCAATTGTTATAAAATAAATAAAAAAAACATTCATATAAAACAAAACATTTGCCTAAAGAGTCCCTTTAATAATTATTTGTAGGCTGTTACTGTAAATTTCTGTGCAAAATTTGCCAAATCTGCAAACTACTCAATATTTAATTGTGTATCATTTTTAATTATATTTATTTCTACTGTGACCTGTACCTATTTCTAATGTGACAAGTACCTAGATGATATTATCTACATAATGGTTTTGTAATTAACAATATTATGGTATAAACTAATTTCAAAGCACTGTTACTACTTACATCCTCAACATGTATGCATATTTTTAATTTTATAGGATTATGTCACACAAACTCTCAACATAAAAACAGCAGTAGCATTAAATATTACTTCACATGCTCTATGTCCTAGGCCTGTCTGTTAAGAATGTGCAGAAGTTCATACTTGACAGTACAATTATGGTTCAATTTTTATTAGTTGTAACTTATAAAAATATATGCTTAAAAATACAAGGTGCATATACGTGTATCCTAAAATCTGAAGCCACCAAGGAGTCACACACATATCGATAGCATTACCAGAACTGATTAATAGTGACCGCCTCTTGACCAAAGAGACTGAGGGCCTCATTCAATTGTGATTTGGCCAATTGAATAGGGCTCTAAATAAGCACATAGCGTTTTTTTTTGTTTTTTTTTAACAGAAGTTTTTAATTAGTGAACCTTCATCCAAAAGCAAGGTCTTCACTAACTAAACATTTCTGTAAAAAAATATGCTATGTGCTCATTTAGAGGCCTATTCAATTGGCCAAATCACAATTGAATGAGGCCCTGAGTGTGCTCAGGGCTCATGATTTAACATGAGCCAATTAGGTTAATTACATTTTCAAAATGAAGGAGAACAGAGATGTGATGCAGTTTCTATTGGTCTGCCAAAACAGGTTACAAAATAACAGTAATTAAAAAGGTGTAATGTTTAAATCATGGTCTCCTCAATGCTGATGGGAAACACTGGCCTTAGCTGACCCTTTTAACCCTTTTAACATACACATTTCATCCTGATGTGCCAAGAACTTATCTTAAATAAGGTGGTAATGGACTTAATTTCAAATACAGTAAGCACCCTATCTAGGATGTTAATTTGTTCCGAAGTCAGAGTAAGGTGAAAAACAATGTAAAATAGACAACTCTTAAAGGGCCACTGTAGTCCACATGCAATTAAAAGAACAAGGTTTAAAAATTACAAAAAGTTTTTTTTTTAAAGAGAAATGATTGATCAGTTGTATAGAAAAATATTAAATATAGACAGTGTTGGATTGTTTTGTCCTTCTCTGTCCTAATGTGTTACAGAAATCGGAAAAGCAGCAAGCCTTATGTATGTCAACAAATATTGTGCATTTATTTCCATTGGTTTTAATGTAAACCAAATAAGTGCATGGCAGAAGGTTTTTGACTATATTAGCCCTTTAAATGCAACAAATTTACTATACTATTCATTTTTTTGTGCTTCAGATTTTGTCTATGTTGATGGCACTGAGTTTATATGGATGCACCTACATCACTTCCCTTGAATTGTCTTTAGACCAATTTCAAAATAATTGTAATTTTCATGATGTTGATAGAAACATATTAGCATTTATATAAGTTACAAAAATTAAACGTATCATGGGCATTCTGTTTCATTTATTTGTGAAGAACAATATCTATAGTGTGTGCATTATTTGGTTATTATTAAGACAATAGTCTCAGGGAAATCTAAAGCATAGAGAAAAGAAAAGGTCTACACACCCTTACGGACATGGCAGGATTTTGTCATATAAAGCCATTTTTACAAGTTTAGTATGACTTTGCAACCAACACATTTCATGAAAAGAAAACATAATTATTAGGAAAATTACTTAATGAAAAAAAAATCTATAAACACCCTGATTCCATAAGCGTGCACACCATTTTATAATGGGAGCTACAGCTGTGTGTTCAGTTAACCATTGACATTCAAAACCATATTCAAGGGTAAGTAGCATATACCTATCATCACTAAAAGTGATTCTGATTGACCACAAATAAAAATCAGCTGTTCCTGTAGGATTTCATGTGAACTTTTGTGGTTGCATCCTACTGGGATAACTGCAAAAAAAAAAAACATTCAAGTCTGCCTATATTTTGCAAAAAAAATACATTCAATCAACAAAACCATGTGGGGAAATGTCTAATGGTTAAGGTTGAACTTTATAGCCATAATTCTGCATGTCATCTAAAGAACACCCTACCTACTTTGAAGCACAGAGGTGGCAACATCAAGCTTTGAGGCTACTTCTCTTCAGCTAGGACAGGGGCTGCAATCAAGATAGATGGGATAATAACTAGCTTCAAATATCAAGATATTTTAGCACACAACCTACTTGCCTTTGTCAGAAAGCTGAAGGTGAAGAATAATTACACCTTCCAATATGATAATGATCCAAAGCACACATCCAAGTCAACTAAGGAATGGCTTCAGAAAAGGAAGATCAAAGTCTTGAAATGGCCCAGTTAGAGTGCAAAAAATAATTAAAAACTGAATTCCATTCCATTTATTTCCCTGGTGATCTTCTTTTTTTCTTGATTTTTGTTGGTTGGATGGGTAGATCTGACATGATTTATACTGATTTCTGGCTTTATTTCACAAAAACCTGCAATTTCAATAATGGTGTGTATAATTTATATTTATTTATTTTTTATCAAATGTAGGACCTCATTCCATACTAAATATACACTTCCACTTACTGATTATTCTGTTATTTGCCACATGTGCTAAATTAAAAAAAACTAATTTTAATTTAAGATTTGTAAATTGGTACCAAGGGATTCCACCAAACCAATTTGCAACTCTGTGCTTTTGCAAAACAATTAACACTATTTAGTTCTGTTGAAAAGTGTTGTGGCTATAGCACACAAAAATGCGAGGTGATTAATAAATCATAGTGAATTTTCTAATTTCCCTTTAAGTTACCAGGATTCTCAACTATTTTTTTGTAAACATGCAGAAATATGCAGTAAATGCTACTTATCAATGCCACACGACTGCACTGCTGAATACCACCACTTATTAATAATATTTATGCAATGTAATTTTTAATATTTTACAATAAAATTTTGTGGAAAGAAATACTTTTAGCCAGAGTTATATTTAGGGAGTAAGACGTCTTTATGATTCAGTTCATGACAGGATGTTAATATAACAACTTCACACCTCTACTACAACACCGTCTCCAACACCTCTTATGAAATTTTTGATAATTCCCTCATTACACATAATGACTTCCTGCTTCTTTAATTACACGTCTGGATATGTGCTGCATATTCCTTTCCACAAGGCTTGACACTTGAAGAAATCTTACTTTTTTCAAAAGCATATTTATAGTGACTTTTTTATGTGGCTAAAACATATAACCTAAAACAATTAAAGGAAAACTGTAGTCAAAATTGTTAAATATTCTCTTTTGAAGAACTGAGAAAATATAAATATATTAATAGCATATTTATAAAATATATCTATTGTGGGTATACGTGTTGGTGATAAAACATAACCTTTATTAATATAGTTAAAATGAATAGGAATCCAAATAAATGGTGTCATTTATTGAAAGAGAACATGGAAACAGAACATCTCAGCAATGATATTGTGTTACCATGTAACACTATAATAAAAACTGTGTAGCGTGAGATTAGATACTTTTTATAAACATTTTAGTCAAATATATGAAATATTTCGGGCTTACATGCTTTATGTTGTCACTCATATTTCTCAGTATAGGAACAGTAATTTTTCCTTTCACATTTTCCCCCATTGATTTTCTCCTCCATCTTTTTTAGCTGTAAAGATGATGTGACTGTTGGGCATGCAGCCATTTAAAGAGATGGGCAGGTTGCACTTACAACATGACATGAAGAGCCTTTGCTCAGTTAGCTGCTAGTGATTAACCCCCCTAGCCAGAAAGCAAACATTTAATTAAGCAAGTAATGTGTAATAGGAAACCCTTCCACACTTCTATTAAAAAAAATAAATTATACTTAAATAATGTATATGTATACATGATGACAGATGTATTTAATATATAATACACACATACATATCACATATAATAGTTGTTAAACTGCAATCCGTCGTTGCGTAGCGAGGCGAGCCGGTGAGGCACAGAAGTCTTCTGAGTCTCATTGCCTGCAAGCCTTGTGTAGCAAGCAGTTGAGGCATTGGAACTTGCAGCACTTAAGCAATGAGCGCCAAAGGCAGTTGAGTCATTGAAAAATGTGGGACTTAGCCGAAATGAGCTCCTGCGAGCCTCGCGAAGTGAGGCGAGCAGTTGAGGCATTGAAGCACACGGGACTTAGGCTATAAGCACTTAGGAAACACGGCATTGCATTAGGCTGCAAGCATTTAAGGAACGCAGCACAAAGTCGACGAGTCGCAAAAAGACTCAGTTAACGGCCAAACCGCTTAAATCTAAAAACACAAAGAAAAACACAATAAAAATAAAAAAATACTCACACACTGCACAGTGGGACAGCCAGGAGGTCTGGCAGTGAGGTTATATGCAAATTTAAGCCAAATTTGGGGAGTTTCAGCACTCGAAAATTGGCTAAGCGAGAACAAAAAATGGCGGCTGAAAAAAATGAAAATGAGGCTACATGACCCGGAAGAGCGCAAAACACTGCCACACTGTTACGAAGGACGGAAAATGCTTGCGAACCGCGTAAGACATACACTATCACCGCCATTTCACAACACTAACTTGCACATTACCACATTATGCTTTGGAAATGGAGTTTCTCCAGCCTAAACAAATGATTTGCCCTCGCACATGCAGCCTATATACACTGCACACTTAGCACGTTGCTGACACTTTCTCCTCAGATGATCAACAGTCTCCCTGTACATTTAAAAAAATACGCCAAAAAGATAACTCTTCAGAATGAAGACGTCAGAGTATCAAGATTTTAACCTTGTATTATAAATGCACTATTAAATGTTAAGTTTTATCATTCATTATTCTCTATATTGTCATTAGGCCTAGGGTGTGCACTATTTGACAATTGCTGCATAGTAAGTAGAAATAGGTAACGTATATTAATTTATTATTTAATTATAGTAAGGTATATTCATTTATTAATTAATTATTACTAAACAACAAAAAAAGCGAGGCGAGCAGCTGAGGCTTTCAGTGATTGCCATTGGCGGCCCATATGGACGCAACTGCGAGCCCCGTGAAGCGAGGCGAGTTGTTGCCTTGCAAAGCGAGGCGACAAGCAAGACTAATGGTGCAATGAGCACCTAAGGTGCTCATTGCACTGCGAGCCTCGCAAAGCGAGGCGAGCAGCTGAGGCACGCAGTAGACTCCCATTGTGTGACAAACAGCATTTCAACACTTTTTTATTGCCCCGTCATTTTTGACGGGCAAGTCGCTAGTATATATATATATATATATATATATATATATATATATATATATATATATAAATATATATACACACACATATATAAACACACTATTTAGCTTATGATGGGCAAAAGAATGATAGAAACCCTCCACTATGCAGAATACAGTAAATGAATAGTGCATTTTTGTGCACTTTAAAAAAAATATTTTCTGCTCAGAATTCCCACAGATGCACTACCAGTGATACCTTGGTACTTGTCTGCCTCAAAATTCATCAAACTTGGTACCCATTGCATTTTTAGAGCAAAATTTCCATTGGCACTCAAAGAGCACCTGTAGAAGGTTTTGCTTGTCATGCTGTAAGTGGAGCCTGCCCAGCTTTGAGGATGGCTTCACCCATAACAGTAACATCATCTTTGCATATTCTGTTGAAAGCTACAGCTAAAAAATTTAAAGGAGGATGTTAGTCTGGGAAAAAAAGTTAATTGTTTATATCACAAATACAATATTAGATGAATACACAGGGACATACATGGCGGTGCTAGTGCTAGTTATCTGGAGAACTATGTTTGAATGTAAACCTAACAGCCATTTTGTACATGATTTAAGGTTACGTTGGAGTTAACTTTATATGGCAGATGTGCTTGAATCGGATACCATACTGTAAAACTAAAGTCTGAACAAAATCGAATAAAATGTTCAAATTAGATATTCATTCTCAACATACCATTTCCCCCCCAAAATGAAATTACTATTATATTTTACGACACAAACATATTTTGTCTGGTTTCTTAAACCAAGAATTGAACATCTTGCATGTGTTCCCTGCCCATCCAGATATCCAGTGAACACTTTTTACGAACTAATTTATTCAGCAAAACACAAATCATTTCAAATTGTGGTAAGTATAGGTGTGCACAGCTTTAGTCAGATCCCTGTTTTGTGTCCCAAAAATTTCCATTTGACTTAGTACAGATGTGTATAATTAGGGTGAGATAAAAAAGGAATGGCTAAAAAAGGCTGTCAACATTTTTTTTTTATGTTATTGGAAATGGATTTTGTTCTAGCTGTAGCCAAACTGCCTTGACAAGCATCCAGTAGCTATTTATGATCCAAGACTCTCTTCCAAACTGTCTCCAACTTTGTGATTTTAGTTATGGGAATTTAATATCTGACAAATAGCCTTGTGTATTGTAATTTTTAGTAGATTAGCCAATAATGGCATTCCAGTGAACCATGAATAGAGAGCAACACCACCTGTGGACCTCCCTCAGACCACACGATATGGACCTCTATCTCCTGAGCAATGGTAGAAGGGGAGTAGGCAAAGGAGCAGGTTAAGCTAGTTTGTAATTGGCTTTGTACAGATTCTAATAAATAACACAGCTTTTTACTTCAATTAACTGCCCAGTTTATGTTTATTTTGCCAAACTGTAAACTATTAGAGAATGAAAAATAGAAGATTATATTACTTAATAAATTGGATGTTTTCTAGCAGATGTTTTAAATGATTAGCTTGTTTGTAAGAACTATTACTTCTCATGAAATCCATGTCTGAGATAAATTTTACATCAAGTGAAATTGTGTTCTTTACAATATTTAGAGGCTTAATATTATTAAAAAAAATACATATGAGTAGATATGGTACTTGCTCCCCTCCACCATATTAAACCGCTACAGCAGAGGTTCTAAATATGGTAACATTTAAAACTTCAAATAAAAGCTCAGTTTTCCTACATTAAAATAAGATTTGTTTGCCATTTTTAGCTGCCAGTCATCCTTTGTGACCCACTCAAGATTGCATTTAATTATTGATAAGCTCCTAATACATTGTTTTCAGTGCAGCCAGCGACACAAAAAGATACTAGAGATGTCCAGATCTAGGTGACAGCTCAGAAAACAATAAATTGATTTTTATCAATCAAATACAATCATCTCTCACTTAAGATAATATTTCAAACTGTTTTTGGATGAGAAGATCACAAAAGATGACTGACTCAAAGTGGCAAAATGTTTACTTCCCTTCAGTAAAATATTTCTTAATAAGATTTAATTGAGAAAGTACTTCTTATTACCTTTAGTTTAAAGTTATATCATATTTGTAACCTCTGCAGTGTCAAGTGAAACAACAGTCATGTGCTTATATTAGCTAGTTAGCTAGTTCAACCAGATTTATTTTTCCCCACCCTGAATTACAATAATCCACTTGATACAACCAATAAACCAACCAACAAACAAAGTTGCAACTTTTGTGCAGCCTGAACAACTTCTTTCACTTTGTGGGCCTGAGTTTTTTAAACAGTGGCACAATATATGTATTCTTCATGTGGGAGACAGGCATGGGTGTAGGAATTAGGGGGGGGGGGGGGTTGAGTGGGACAAATCCCCCTTAGTTTTCTCATTGTGTTTATGTACACGTATATAAGCTGTTAAGAGTTCTGTTTTTCAAGTGAGCTGTATCCCCCCCCCCCCCCCCACCCCAGATTTATTTTGATTCCTACACCCCTGGAGAGATGAATGGGGATTCATACATAGTGTGTGAGGTGATGTATTTTTGGGTAGAGAGAAGCAGAGAAGCCTTTTTCCCTAGTGCATATTCTACAAAGTTCTGATAAAGAAACAATACAACCTGTAAATTGTCTGTGAGTATTGCAGTATAAAGGGACATCTTTTATATTGAACTAACATTTTATTTAGGGTGCCAAGCTTTTATTAAGTAATATCTGCATTCATATGCGCTCAACAAACATCCAACAAGAACAAACCCTGGCATTTTACATCACACATTTTTTTAAATGTTTTTGAGCCTCTAGAATTACAATTTTTTAATCAAATGGGTATTTTCTTCATGCTTATCACTAACTACTTTGAGAGTGAACAAATCACCTTTGATAGAGTTTGTATTAGAGAGCGGACATTTTTAGGTAACTTATGCTGTTATCTAAAGCACCTACTCATATTTTTTATTAATAAGCAATTACAATCGTACCTGTAAATATACCGTATATACTCGAGTATAAGCCGACCTGAGTATAAGCCGAGGCACCTATTTTGCCACAAAATACTGGGAAAACTTAGTGACTCGAGTATAAGCCAAGGGTGGAAAATGTGCTGCCCCCTGTGTCCCTCTTGTGCCCTCTGTGTCCCCCTCTTGTGTTCCCTCTGTGCCCCTTTCTTGTGTTCTTCCCTCTTTCTCCCCTGTGTCTCTTCCCCCCTCTCCCTCCCCTGTGTCTCTCCCCCCTCTCCCTCCCCTGTGTCTCTTCCCCTCCTCTCCCTCCCTTGTGTCTCTTCCCCCCTCTCCCTCCCCTGTGTCTCTTCCCCCTCTCCCTTCTCTGTGTCTCTTCCCCCTCTCTCTTCCCTGTGTCTCTTTCCCTCTCCCTCCCTTCCCTGTGTCTCTTTCCTTCCACTTCCCTTATCACCCTCCTCAACCCCCCTCCTCATCCTCCCTCCTTATCCCCCCTCCTCACCCTTTCTCCTCAACCTCCCTCCTCAACCTCCCTCCGCAACCCCCCTCCTCAACCCCCCCCCTCAACCCCCCTCCTCAACCTCTCTCCTCAATCCCTCTCCTCAACCTCAACCCCCCTCCTCAACCTCAACCCTCATCCTCATCCTCAACCCCCCATCCTCATCCTCAACCCCCCATCCTAAACCCCCCATCCTCATCCTCACCCCCCCATCCTCAACCCCTCTCCTCATCCTCAACCCCCCATCCTCATCCTCAACCCCCAATCCTCAACACCCCCATCCTCAACCCCCCTCCTCATCCTAAACCCCCCTTCTCATCCTAAACCCCCTCCTCAATATACCCCTCTAATTACCTCTCCCTTTCCCCTCACTTACCTTCCATCTGCAGCTGCTCCTCCGCTCCTCCTTACGGCTGCGTCGGGACCTGGCCAATGCTAATGACATGACGCGCATTTGACGTCACGTCATTAGCATACACGGGGGGAAAGAGAGACACGTGGCGAAAGAGAGACATGGGGGGAAAGAGAGACACTCGGGGAAAGAGAGACACGCGGGTGGTGGCTCGAGTATAAGCTGAGGGGGCCCTTTTCAGCCTTAAAAAAAGGGCTGAATAACTCGGCTTATACTTGAGTATATACGGTATGTACTTTTCATTATTGCAATAACTATGACATTTGATGTGTACCTTTAAATGACATTTACATACACATGTTTATATAACTACTAAATATAACTACTCATCTTCAAGCATTTTCTAATGGTTTATTTCTTTTTTTCTTTCTTTTAAGCATGGATTATTTTTGGCCCTATGTAACAGAGTAGCCCCGAATCACCCATTGGTCATTCTATTTCATGAGGGGTTACTCAACATCTTGAATCTTTGGGGACTATAATTAGGAGTATTTATGATTTCACCTATATCATAAATCACATATATTGACTTACGTATATGAATTACATATACTTATTAAAAATAAAAAAAACACCAGAGTGTTTACCGTTTACTGGTTCATAGGGTTATGAGAAACTTCTAGAAATCTTGTGTTCATTATAATGGAATTATTATTGGAGAATCACTGAATCTCTGTGCTGAAGTAATGCTGTTTCGTATACTTCCAAAACATGTATTAAAAATGATAAATTGATGATCTCTTACTTTTTATTAGTGAGTAGATTGTTAATAATTAGGAATTGGAGAAAGACAGACCATATTTATTGGTCCACTATCAAAATTGTAATGGGAAGGAACTGTCTTCAGAAGAAGGGGTAAATGTGTTGAAATATAAAGGTAAAAACACATGCTTTTAGAGCAAATGGGAGAAATGTATTAACCCTTGTGGGGACATGGAATATAGAATGTTGGTTTAATGCATATCAGCCACATTGCAAATGTTGTGTTTGTTTTTATTAATCTGACAATTTATGTAACAGGTCTTGTGCTCAGACAAACAGATACAGTATATGCTTGATACTAATTATTATTATTTAAAGTAATTCTGTCTACATGTTTATTACTTTTTAGTGCTATGATGTATGATGCTTTTGTCAATACAGAAAAAAAAGAATAAAAAACACCCAGCTCTCATTCACAGCCTACATCAACTCGTTATAATGTGGGCAACTTGATAACTACCCTCAGGAATAAAACATACATGTTTAATGCAGTAGAAGAGTAGCTAGTTGTTTTTGATATGTATTAATCAGTTTAAAATATATAATAATTTATAATAGCAACAACCAGTCTTAAATACATATTCAAAAATTAAAGTATTAGTCTTCAGCTGAGTGTTTTATCTCCATCCTGACAAGATCATTAAGGGCAGGGTGGAGGGACTGGCTTAGAGGTCTAAAGGGTTTTAAGAACAATTAGATTTGATAAGAAAATAAACAAGGATTCATAGCCTATCTCAACAGCAGAAGCTTGTTGCCAACGGAAACTTATTTTGTACTACACATTTCCAATCCATGGAGTATTGATTGTATACTTTGTGTCAGCAAATTCATTAGCTTCCTGCTAGACAAATCCACCTCGCCCAATTGACCATTTAGTAGGCGAGTACCAGCAGCTGGGTCTGAACATTGAAAGTGTGTTTAATGCTGAATGTTACGTTTTTTGAATTATTGAATATGAGCTTTATTGATGGCCAATTCCTGTTGCCTTTTAAGGTGATGAGTGTATTTGCAGTCTCTTGAGGTATAACAATATACCCACATTATTGGAACTCATCCTATCCTATATTATTAGGTTCATAGATTCCTGTTAAATCACTGTACTCTGTTTTCTCTCACTTGGAAGACTCGGCTCTCCTCTCTTCAAGCCGTGACTTCTCCACTTCTTATACACTTTATGTGGCTCACCAATCCTACTGTCTGTCAGTGTATATCATTATTATATGAAACCAACCCAATATTTTTACCTGAAAAAGAGAAGGGTAGAGGGTACACTGAGTGAAACTGTAAGACTGTAATCAACTAAGAAAAAAATCAGTAAGAAAATCATTTACATTCTTAAGAGGCCTGATCTAGCCTATAGTGAACAGCATGTTTATAACTCTGTGTAGCTACTGAGTAGCAAGCTGCTTCTTCACCGTACTACTCAGGAATGTAAGAAAGGGAACAACTGCAGGACCATGTGGCTAGTTTCCACTAGATGAAATATACAAAAAGTCCATGGTAGGTCCAAAAATGTGTTAAAATATGTCCTGAAGATGTTGTATGTTAAAAAATAATAGTTTACTGCATCGTACCATATTAACATACTAGCATATTTTATTGGTAGTGGGGACTGCAGTTTTTCTCCATTGTAGGTGCTTCTTTAAAAACATTTTTTTTTTGTCTAATATTCACGATATAATCATTGCAATATTTGCTAAAACTAAAAAGAAGTTAAAAGCAGCACAGTGGAAAATAGAAAAAGGGATTTAAATTCACATTATGTTCCGTACATATAGTCATTCATCAAGATGATATCATCATAATTTGGTTGATTTGAATCATGATAAACAACACTCCTTTTTCAGCAGATTTTATTGGCTCAGTTGGACTGGCCATCACAGCAGTGCTTTGTCAGTATGTAAAACTTCACTGCCTGCCATACATCATTTGCTTCTGGTTTTCTTCCCATGCTCCCTTGAGTTGGACTAAGCTGAAATCACAATAAGAAAAAAGCTGGATAAAGAAAATGGGTAAGGTAACATACTGAGCATAAAAACAGAAGATCTGACAAATTATGTTTTAAGAGAAAACATTGATATGAACAACAAAGATGTACTTGAGGATAATGATCCAATAGGAAAGGCACATCCTTAATTTAAAAACTCAGCATGATATGGGTGGAATCTCTTCCTCTAACATATATTTTACTTACTATAATAGAAATATTTGGATGTCAGTTTGAGCAAGCTCATGTTGGTCCTATGCAGACATAAACATACTGTAATCTGAAATACAGAAAATGAATTGAAAAGTCAATTGAGATATGACATAAAATGTCACAAAGTAAATGATTTTCCTTACATTAAATATGTACAGTATAATACCAAATGAATAGTACAGTATTATTATTATACAATATATATATATCAGTTGTATATGAGACGCAATTTTGCATTACACATACTAATGAAAAAAGAGGTGTTATTCCGGCTCTGAAGAGCTTGACAAGTCAATAATTGAGATAAGAGGTAAAGGAGATGTATAGTGTCTATATTAGAAGATTGTCAGGTGTCAGAATCAGATTGCATACTTAGTGCATTTGAGTCTTTTACTTTGAGTTTTGACTGTCTGTACAAGATATTTCCATAACCTCTCTAAATGCAATCTGACTAATTACAATATGTTTTCTGACTCCTGACTCATGGCACTGTCAATTGCTGTATCCACTGAAGATGGCTATGGGTTCTTGGATAAGAGTAAGATTTTGAAGAGCTTGAAGTTATAAGAAAAAGCTGCCATGGCCCAGGGATGAGGGGACCATGCACACCCTTAACACTCCTGTTTTAGCTTACAGGAACAACCCCTGAATTGTGAAGTTTTGTCTCTATCTCAGGGCCCAGCATGCCAATTCAGGAATGCCAGTCATGGCAAATCAGAATATCAAGAGTTGCAAGCTCAATCTCAATGTTATTAACTTATGAAAGTAATAATAACCATTTTTTTTATCCCTTTGTGTAGGATAGACCATCATTCAAGAACCACACACCATTAATTAGTGTATCACAGACATCATTTACCCCCCCCCCCCCCACACACACACCCTTATCACCCCCTCTCTGGATGAGGGATCTGGATTCTCATTGTGACCTCCCCACCCTGCTACTAGGGCTGTACCCCCCCCCCCCCCCCCCCACAAACACACACACACACACCTGGTTTTCAGATACACCAGGGCTTGGGGGTTATCTTGTTAGGTCACTTCAAACCTTATGACCATGCTTTGACCACACATGGGATTTCAGAAAGGGCTAGAATAACATCTGTGAGGTTACCTTGCTTGAATTTCACATAAGAGACTAGGGAGGGGGGTTGGGTGGAATTTTATTCAGGGACCTAGTACATCAGAACATCATATAGTATAAACCATTTCTGCCACCTATATATATATATATATTACCTTATTGGTCCGAATATAAGCCGCACCCGCATATAAGCCGCACCTGTAAAATTCAAGGGGAAAAAAATGAAAAAAGATAGTACTCACATATAAGCCGCACCATTAAAATTGGAGAGAAAAAGACAAAAGTCAAGTAGATTTAGGGAATAAAATAGTGATTTTATTTTAACATATACTGTACCATATACGGTATCCAGTATTTGGAAAACATTATACTGTAACTCTTTAGGCAGGTTGTCAATATTACGGTAACATCAACAGAAAGTTCAGGTAACATGACACATAAGGTAACAAGGAAACTGTTTACTATTCACGGTCATCACTGGTGTCACTACTGACTTTGTCACCAGTATTCGCTTCATCACTGTCACTGTTTTCTTCATTCTCCTCCCATAGCAAGTTGTCCTCGCTACCATCCAATGCATTAGACACGCAGCATTTTTTGAACATCCTGAAAATGGAGTTAGATGAAATACTTGACCATGAATTTAAAAACCATTGGCACAGGAGTGTCACTGACGGCTTCTTAATCTTGCCAGATGGTGTAAGAGCATGATCCCCTTCCCGAAGCCAATCTGAATACTGCTTGCGAAGGTTGTCTTTGAATGGCTTGTTCCCAATGACATCAAGCACTTGTAGCTTTGAAGTCATGCTACTAGGTATAACAACAAGGTCTGTCTTCTGTGCAGCAACTTTAGTCTTCACTTCAGGAGTGAGATGACCCTTAAAAGCATCCAAGACTAGCATGGCTCTCATAGTGAGCAGTGCTCCAGGTCTGCAGTTCCAAACTACAGACAACCAGTCAGTTTTTCGCTTCAGAATAACATAGGGGGGTAACTTTCCTCCGTCAGCAGTGACAGCTAACATCACCAATATTCTAAGTTTTTTATTGCCACTTTTTGCCCCTTTTTGGTCTACTGTCAGCATTGCCCATCTGGTCTGGTCTAATTGCTGCTGCAATTGGATGACATACCGCTGGTAACTAGTCAGTTTCTCCTTAAAATCTGCCGGCAGTTTCTGTGCCAATGAAGTGCTTCGTCGAAAGAAGAGACCCTTTCTCCGCATAAAACGACGGCACCAACCAATGCTTGCACGAAATTCCCTCTTATTTATTTTTAAGGTCTTTGCAAGTTCTAAGGCTTTCAGCTGGATTACTTCACGTGAAATTGGCATCCCATCTTTTCTCATATCTTGAATGTAGGAATAAACCCAAGCTTCAAGTTCTGGATATTTGCCATGTTTTGGTCCCCTGAAAGATTTTCTGGTGGAAACTGAATTTTTCAGCTGTAATTTTTTCACGGTTGTGAATATAAGCCGCACCTATAACTTGCAAGCGCAAAAATCGGAGAAAAGGTGCGGCTTATATTCGGACTAATACGGTATATATATATATATATATATATATATATATATATATATATATATATATACATATACACATGACATAGTAACCCCCACATGTTTTATCGTGGCCAACATTATATTTCACATAAAAAACAACATGTCACGGTCCTTAAAACAAGTCTCATGTCCATTGTCCATTGTAATAGCCTTTGATATTAGCAACCCCATGTGTTAGGGTCCCAAATAACAGGGTTGCGTGTGGGGAGTTCCACCCTGGCCCCAGAAATCAGTCATGACAAGAGGAATTACACTATCACAGGTGGTATTATTTGTATAAACTTCTGGACCTAAATCAGCATCTGCAATATAACTTGGATCAAGGATGATATTTAAATGGAAGAAATGAAGGGACTATAATCCTTGATGAAAAGATTGAAATTGTGCCTAGAGACTGAGATGCATAAAGAAACGGAGATCATGGACTTCTGCATAAGAAATAGATTTTAGATACTGTCACAAACCCCTTTTCCAGTTCCTGGATCTTAGTACATTGAGCCATCATAAAGGACAGACTGCTTGGCTCCAGCCACTGGACGAGCCAGGTGCCTATCCATGGAGCTACAGGCCTGGTGGCCCAACAGGATCCAGCCTCCTTGTCAGGTAAATATCAGATACAGCAACATGCGACCAAATGTACATCACACACACATAGAAAACACAAAACACATATAAATGCTGACCAACAATGACGCTGAGTTGTCAGATCCCTGGATTTACCAATGGATAGATGGATCATTCATGTGTCATTAAATCCATGAAACTGACAAATCACTTTCATTAGTAGGCACAACACAAGTAATCAAATAGAGAGTCCATGTATTGTTTACTCACTGCAACATATACAGATACAGACTCTGTAGGGATGGGTGTGCAGTGTAGTGTACTAGCCTATCAGGAGCATCTCTCAGCAGCTTGTTAAAAACTATTGCTGAAATATGGTCACTAATTGGTTAGTATGACACACTGCCCAGCAAATTCTGAAGTGTATGTGTATGCATATACAGAGCGCAGCAGGAATCAAGATATCGTTATGAGCCAATAACAACCGAGGTGATAATCCAAAGAATTGATCACATCAAGCAAATTATAGCTCCACTTAGTAGAAACACATACAATTCTTCTCCCTTTTTCAGCTGGCAGGAGGTCTGGGTTTGATAGTGAGCCAGAGGCGTCGGATCCATCGGAGCTGGATGTCCATGACCATGCCCCCACCCAACAGAAACCATCGCAGGATGAGACGGCAAGGAGAGGATCAGAGGGCCCTTGATATGAAGAGGAGGGCAACTACCATTTTATGTGGTCGGTGGGGGCACCTGCTGAACCTTCAACCAAACCAGTGGCATTTGACCACCCTAGCAACCTCCTCCAACAAACTGAGTCCCTCCTTTACCGTTATCACTGTTTCCATGATTTTTTAATTGTTAATGTTTTGGGATATCAACATACATAACATTTATGTAATGATCATGTATTAGTACGTAGATCATCTTCTCATCATGCATTTGAGTGCTGTAATCATACGTTTGCATGTCACTAATCTTCAGTTAATTGGGATGTGATGTTGTCATGGCCAAGTGTTTACACTTTCGATGTTTAAGGTGATTTTTATATTATCATTTTTAGCATCATTTCACATACTGGAGCACAAAATATCTAAAATCTGCATGAAGTGTGCCATCATTATGAAATAATTATCCCTATTTACTGTCCAATACATTGTTATGTGAACATTCCACCCCATTACAGTGACGTGGCATGGTTTCCAAGTGATTACATGTATTCATTTTTCCAAATATTCTAATATAGATGACTGATATATGTAAAATAATCATATTTATTAATGTTCATGGCTAGTTATGTATCATAACACCACCTAATGGCTAGTAATGCTTGCAGATAAAGTAAGTTGGTTTACTGTTACAGTTAGCACTGTACAGTACATGCAGGTTTTCTTTTATAATTTATCTTCCTTGGCATCCTTTTTTTTCAGACTTTTGTTTATTTTATACACACTGTATGTGGTATTGTAATATTGTCAATTGTTTTTATTCTAATATAGATATGATGACTGAAATATGTAAATTTATATTATTTATATTTTTAAAGTACACATTTGAGCCTCTGTGAGTGTCATATTATTTGTAAGGATTTTCCATTTTTTTTTTCTGTTTTCATGTACTGTGTCTTTATTGTTTTTTTAGCTTAGAATCAGGTATACAAAGTGCATTCCCAAAGTACTTTGCAATATTAAAAACTCACAAACTTACAATTTAAAGGCTTTGGGTGTGGTACAGGGGGAGATACATGTGTTGTGCAAATAAAGGATGAAGGTGACAAGCTTTTGTAAACAGATGCGTTTTTAGTGAGATTTTGAAGGCTGGAGGATAGTTGAGTGGAGCGAGGCAAGAAGTTCCAAAGAATAGGGGCAGCATGAGAAAAGTGCTGAAGGCGGGAGTGAGAGGAGGTGATAAGGGAGGAGCAAAGGAGAAGGTTATTAGCAGAATGGAGAATGAAGGTGGAGGAGTATTTTGAGACAAAAGCAGAGATGTAAGAGGTGCACTGTTGTTGAGGACTTTGTAAGTTAGGGTCATGAGTTTATTCTGGAGGCTATGGGAAGCCAGTGGAGTGACTGACAGAGAGGTGATGCAGACACTGAGCGTTGAATATGGTAGATGAGTCTAGAGAAGGAATTCATCATGCATTGGAGTGGTGACAAGTGGGTGATGGGAAGGCCAGCAAGGAATGAGTTGCAGTAGTTAAAGTGAGTTATGATAAGATAATAAATTAGAATGTTAGTTGTGTCTTGTGTTAGATCGTGACTCATTTTAGAGATATTATTTAAATAAAAATACATGATTTTGTTGATGAATTTATATGAGGAATGAAAGAGAGAGCATGGTTGAGTAGAACCCCAAGGCAACATGCCTGGGAGGTGGGAGTGATAATGACATTGTCAACAGTCAGTGAATATTTCAGGAGTGGACACAGTGGTAAAGGGTGGGAAGACAAGGAGATCAGTCTTTGACATGTTGAGTTTGAGAAAGTGGGCAAACATCCAGGAGGATGTGCTTGAGAGGCTCATGCTAGAAGAGCGGGCAATAGGTCTGGGGCTGAGAAGATGTTTTGAGTATATTCTGCATAGAGATTTTACTGAAATATGAAAGGTTTTATTAGGGATCTAAGTGAGGATGTTTAGATGGAGAAAAGAAGAGGGACCTAGGACTGAACCTTGTGGTATGCCCACAGACAGAAGGAGAGGTAAAGAAGTGGTGGCATAAGAGGAGACACTAAATGCTCAAGTATGATGTGAGCCATGAGAGAGCAGTGTTACGGATGCCAAGAGAGTAGAGAATTTGTATTAGAAGTGGGTGGTCGTCTGTCAAAGGCAGCAGAGAGATCCAGGAGAATTGAAGTAGAGAAATAACCTTTTGACTTTGCAGTGAGCAAGTTATTAGTGAGTTCTGTGAGAGCTGTCTCAGTTGAGTGTTATGGCCGCAAACCGGATTGGAAGGTGTCAAGAAGAAAGTTGGAGGAAATAAATTGGGTAAGGAGATAGTAGACGAGCAGTTCAAGCAGTTACAACATCAAAGACCAGAGCCACTATCTCTTCAGGGCTAGTCACTCTTTGACTAGCCCAGAAGAGATATTGGCATACTGCACTGGAGCTTCAGCGCCGCAGCACTGAACATATCAATCGCAGGTGGCCGGACTGGAGAGACGCGGTTATAGGCGTCCTGAAAGAGAGGAGTCCCTGGCGGTCCCTGGAGGTCTGCAGACTTGGGCATGGTGATAAAGTGTTCCCCAGAGATTGGGGAGAGAGCATCTCCCGCTGGGAACTGCTGTGACCTGCAACTGGCAGGTAATATTTATTTTGTCTTATATCTGACTTGACAAAAAAGATTTCAGACAACTATATCAAAGAAGCTACTTAGAAATTGAATCTATTAAACAGATATGTGATAAATTAATCATGGATAACAATGCATTAGTAAAATATACTTCATCTTTAGAGAACAAAATTCAGGATTTAACTGAGAAAATTTCCAGTATAGAAAATCGTTCACGGAAAAATAACATTCGTTTGAGAGGTATTTCGGAGATAATTCAAGTCAATGACTTAAGGCTTTATGTAGACGATATGTTTCAGAAACTGGTTCCAGTATACCCGAAGGAGGACTGTAAAATAGATGTTATACATAGGCTATCACTAACAAAAAATATGGACAAGTCAATCCCTAGAGATGTTATTCTGAGATTGCATTATCTTCCATTTAAGGATGCTATAGTTAAAGCTACTTATGATAAGACAATTATGGATTCTCCTTATGAGAATGATAAAATGTTTCCCAATATATCTGCTTATACATTAGCTAGAAGAAGGGAATATCAAGGGATAACCCAGATGTTGAGACAGAAAGAGATTAAGTACAAATGGGCCTATCCGGAAGGTATCTCAATATATAAAGATTCAATATGGTTTAAAATAAATACAGTACAAGAAGGAATAAATCTGATGCAGAAATGGAACTTAGATATTAAAAGAAACAAGAAAGATGCTAGAAAACCAGAGCTGGTTTCCAGTTTTTTGGCACAGCAAATAATTAAATGAGTCCAGTGGGTAGTGATGCCACAGGATAAAACGACAGGTTATGTGACAGTAGAATTAAGAGTGGGATATTGCATAATCACTTTTACATTTGTAATTATTATAAAAGGTTTGATTAAAGTAGCTACACAATATATTACGTAGAGGAATGGAAGATAGTATTAGATATTAGTTCACAAAGAAATAACTTTTTTTGATGTCATTAATTCTAGTTTAAAACAGAATGTAAACAGTGATATATAGCACTTCTTTAATTTATAAATAACAATATATAAACCCAATAATGGGACTTAAATATTCACTTTTTAATTTAATAGGAATATATTCCAATCACATGTTTATGCTATTTACTTTTTCATTTGCACACTATGTTTATAGTTTATAATTTACCTGTCAAAGATAGGCAACCTTTTTTATCCTTCCTCACAACTATATGTGGGAAACCACACCAGACATTCCCAAACTTTGGTGTATTAGCTCTGTTTAACCAGATGGATATTAGTTATAATTCCTCTAGTTTCTTAGTTATTTGTATGTTTGTTGTGAGAGTATGTAAGGTTTCAATTAAAAGACAATTGTCTCAAGAGTGGAATGAAAACTACTATAAAGCTTATCATGGAATGCAAATAACCTTATACTTATGGGTATAAAAATCATATCGCACAATGTGAATGGTCTAAATGAGACTAAAATTGAACTTTTCGGCCATCAAATAAAACGCTATGTCTGACATAAACCCAACACATTACATCACCCAAAGAACACCATCCCATGGTGGTGACAGCATCATGCTGTGGGGATGTTTTCAGCAGCTGGGACTGTGAAACTGGTCAGAGTTGAAGGAAAGATGGATGGTGCTAAATACAGGGATTTTCTTGAGCAAATCTTGTACCACTGTGATTTGAGGCTAGGACGGAGGTTCACCTTCCAGCAGGACAATGACCCCAAACACACTGCTAAAGCAACACTTGAGTGGTTTAAGGGGAAACATGTAAATGTGTTGGAATGGCCTAGTCAAAGCCCAGACCTCAATCCAATAGAAAATCAGTGGTCAGACATAAAGATTGCTGTTCACAAGCAGAATCCATACAACTCAAAGGAGCTGGAGCAGTTTTGCAAGAAGGAATGGGGAAGAATCCCAGTGGTAAGATGTGGCAAACTCATAGAGACTTGTCCAACGCGACTTGGAGCTGTGATTGCCGCAAAAGGTGGCTCTACAAAGTATTGACTTTAGGGGGATGAATAATTATGCACATTGACTTTTTCTGTTATTTTGTCCTATTTGTTTTTGCTTCAGAATAAAAAAAAAACATTTTCAAACTTGTGGGCATGTTCTGTAAATTAAATGATGCAAATCCTCAAACAATCCACGTTAATTCTAGGTTGTGAGGCAACAAAACCCCAAAAATGCCAAGGGGGTTAATACTTTTGCAAGGCACTGTATCTCCTAGTAAGGCATCATCCAGTGATATCCATCTGAATTTATTGTATTCCAAATTCCAACTAACTGCATGAGCTATAACAATTTTATTTGTATATCTTTAATTGACGGGGCGCTCAGTCCTCCTTTTTCGAATTTCCTACATGAAATGCTTTTTATTTATTCTAACTTTTTTTACCCATATATAAAAAGTTGTCTATTAAGGCCTGCATAGATTTAATATAATAGTTTGGTAATTTTCCGAGGAAACATCTCATGCAGTAAGTTATTTTTGGGATGATACTCATGTTAACTGCTGGGATTCTAACTAACCATGATAAATTTAAAGCTCTCCATTCGTACAATATTATCTTAATATGTTTCATCAGGTCGTTTAAGTTGTCTATGAACAGATTTTTTAATTGGAGAGAAAATGTTATTCCCAAATGAACTATATAGTGAGATTTCCAATTAAATGGGTATATCTTTTCCAAAGCTTCTTTTACTTCCTTTCTAATACCTTTAGTCAGAGTTTCCCAGTCCCAGCTGCTGATGGTATTCTTTGGGTGATGTGATGTGTTGGGTTTGCGCCAAACATAAAGTTTTCTTTGATGGACGAAAAGTTCAATTTTAGTCTCATCAGACCAGAGCACCTTCCTCCATACATTTTGGGAGTCTCCCATATGCCTTTTCTCAAACTCAAAACATGCCATTTTGTTTTTTGCTGAGAGTAATGGCTTTAATCTGGCCACTCTGCCATAAAGCCCAACTCTATAGAGGGTACGGCTTATTGTCGTCCTATGTACAGATACTCCAGTCTCTGCTGTGGAACTCTGCAGCTCCTCCAGGGTTACCTTAGGTCTCTGCTGCCTCTCTGTTTAATGCCCTCCTTTCCTGGTCCGTGAGTTTTGGTGGGCGGACGTCTCTTGGCAGGTTTGCTGTTGTGCCATGTTCTTTCCATTTGGTTATGACAGATTTGATGGTGCTCCTGGGATCATCAAAGATTTGGATATTTTTTTTATAAACTAACCCTGACTTGTACTTCTCAACAACATTGTCCCTTACTTGTTTGGAGAGTTCCTTGGTCTTCATGGTAGTGTTTGGTTAGTGGTGCCTCTTGCTTAGGTGTTGCAGCCTCTGGGGCTTTTCAAAAAAGGTGTGTATATGTAATGACAGATCATGTGACACTTAGATTGCACATAGGTGGACATAATTTCACTAATTATGTGACTTCTGAAGGTAATTGGGTGCACCAGAGCTTTTTATGGGCTTCATAACAAAGGGAGTAAATACATATGCACATGCACATTTTCTATTTTCTATTTCTAAAAAATATAGTTTTATGTATATATTTTTCTCATTTCACTTCACCAACTTAGACTAGTGTGTTCTGATCCATCACATAAAATTCAGATTAACAAAACATTAAACTTAAGGCTGTAATGTAACAAAATAGGTAAAAAGTCAAGGGGGTGAATACTTTTGCAAGGCAATGTACTTCAATTCAGACCATCTTATTGTTTTCCAACTACAATTCAGCATTATTTAAAAAGATTCCTGGTAATATAAGATCACTTATAACATTTTGGTATAACAATAAAGACAAAATGCGTCTTTCCAGCTTTCCATCTTTGGCAGCTCAAATTTATATATTCTGGACTAAAGAAAATGGACCTTTTATATGAACCCTAAAAAGTAAAGGGGTAGTCAGAGTTCCAGAAAAAATTAGATATGGATAAGCTGACATGGCTAAATTATGAAGGTTTGAAGAAAACAATGTACTCTTGGGGATATAAAAACTCTAAAATGTTAAAGCCTTTGAAAATGGAGGAATTGGTAATAAAATGGGCTGACATCCATATTATATCCAAATGTAGTAAAATAATGGAAAGCGTACTGGTATAAAAGGATGGGAAAGGGATATAACAACAGATTTAGATGACCAATCTTGGATAAAAGCCCTTAAATTGGTTAAGAAGTCATCAATTATGCCTCATATACTGAGCTTTTCTTCAAACTGATTCATAGATAGCCTTTGGCTCCAATTAAAAAAAAAAAAATTAACCCATAGAATTAACAAAGATGATAGGTAAACAGATTGTCTGTACTCTGCTAGTAATTTTATTCCAAATTAATTTAGACGATTTGACCTCAGGTGAAAATTATTTGGTTTCCCATATGCTTCTAGTAGCCAAATGACATCTAGTGAAGTATTGGAACCAATAGAATCTTTCAACATGGAAAGAAATTATAAATGTTATAGATCTCAATAGAGAAATGATGAGGAATAGTTGTACTTTAACAACCACAAAAATGCCTGTACTATTTAATTGGCAAAAATGGGATCAATACCGCACATCTGTCAGTCAAACTGAAACAAGATTACATCATTTTTTATCTTAGTCATGTGACAAGTTGTCCTTGGAACCATAATTGTATGAACTGAATGTAGGAATATTGTGTGACACTGTATATTTTTTATATGTTGGTTGTCTTTTGTTTGTACTTTTGTAATGGAAAACAATAAGAAAAAGAAAAAAGAAAACAGCATGTACACTGGGTCTAGAAAGTACCCCAACAACAATCTGCCAATGCAGAATGTTGTATCTAATGGCGCCTATCCTGATTATATGGAATGCCACCATGCATCTAATATGGATAATCATGGACAATCTTCAAGGAACTGGGGATCTCCTTGTGGGCCACAAAAGAGTAATGGAATGGATATGGCCAAGGATCCTACAGCACATGTTCCTCTGCAATATCTGGCATGCCTCCTGGGCAGATGATGAATCTCATGAATACAGGTCTATGCCACATACTGGAGATGGGGCAATGCCTCTTGATTCAATGATTATACTGTAGCTCACTTATCTAACAATAATCAAAATCATACCGGGAGAACAAGGACTAAGGAAAAATACAGAGTGGTGTACAAAGACCACCAGAGAATAGAACTTGAGAAAGAATTTCTCTCCGATAGATACATCACTATCCGAAGAAAGTCTGAAATTGACCCTAAATCTCAGTTTGTCAGATTGACAGGTAAAAATCTGGTTTCAGAATTGAAGAGCCAAGGAAAGAAAATTGATCAAGAAAACTGCACAGTTTGATGCCAGTATGGGCTCTTTTCAGAGTGACTCTGAATCAGCGAGCCCTGCAGACATTTCTGCAACCAATGAGCAATGTAATGCAAGTTGCAGTTTCACAATGAAACCGAAATCAAAGCAAAAAAGAAGAGTTATTATGCAATGGCATTCTCTTGTGAATGTCCATATGATAGACAAGTACACCAACAGAATGTTTTATACAAACACACAGCTTCTAATAAGCAAATAAATGTTTGGGGGAACATACTGTAAGTACTGAATTAAACACTTTGACCAAAAACATGCAATGCAGTGAACTTGTCAAGTTTGGAGACTTTGACTTATATTACTGAAGCGACTATATTTTGAACCCAATCTGCTTATACAGCTCTTTTATGGAATATAGCCACAAGTATTCAACATGTAACCTCTTTTGCTGTGTCAATCCTTTTGAATTCTGACTGTTGAAGTCTATCTTTTATTACACTCTGGTTACTATGTCACAAATGTTGCCAAGGTATTTTACAAATGTCTGTTTTGGTTTGGGGAAATAAATAAAGGTATTTGTTTGTTTTGATGGTTACCAAAAAAAAAGAAGTGGTGGCAGAAAAGGAGACACTAAATGCTCAAGTATGATGTGAGCCATGAGAGCAGTGTTACAGATGCCAAGAGAGTAGAAAATTTGGATTAGAAGAAGGGGGTCGTCTGTCAAAGGCAGCAGAGAGATCCAGGAGAATTAAAATATAGAAATTACCTTTTGGTGCACCAGAGCTTTTTATGGGCTTCATAACAAAGGGAGTAAATACATATGCACATGCACATTTTCTATTTTCTATTTCTAAAAAATATAGTTTTGTTTGGGGGAACATACTGTATATGCACATGCACATTTTCTATTTTCTATTTCTAAAAAATATAGTTTTGTTTGGGGGAACATACTGTAAGAACATACTGTAAGTACTGAATTAAACACTTTGACCAAAAACATGCAATGCAGTGAACTTGTCAAGTTTGGAGACTTTGACTTATATTACTGAAGCGACTATATTTTGAACCCAATCTGCTTATACAGCTCTTTTATGGAATATAGCCACAAGTATTCAACATGTAACCTCTTTTGCTGTGTCAATCCTTTTGAATTCTGACTGTTGAAGTCTATCTTTTATTACACTCTGGTTACTATGTCACAAATGTTGCCAAGGTATTTTACAAATGTCTGTTTTGGTTTGGGGAAATAAATAAAGGTATTTGTTTGTTTTGATGGTTACCAAAAAAAAAGAAGTGGTGGCAGAAAAGGAGACACTAAATGCTCAAGTATGATGTGAGCCATGAGAGCAGTGTTACAGATGCCAAGAGAGTAGAAAATTTGGATTAGAAGAAGGGGGTCGTCTGTCAAAGGCAGCAGAGAGATCCAGGAGAATTAAAATATAGAAATTACCTTTTGACTTGGCAGTGAGCAAGTTATTAGTGACTGTTGTGAGAACTGTCTCAGTAAGGTGTTAGGGCCCGAAACCGGATTAGAAGGTGTCAAGAAGCGAGTTGGAGGAAATAAATTGGGTAAGGTGATAGTAGACGAGCAGTTTGAGCAGTTTTGAAGCCAGTGTAGACAGTGATATAAGGCGATAATTAGATGCAGTAGCTGAATCAGGTGAGGGTTTCTTAAGAATAGGTGTAATTATGGCATGTTGTAAAGATGGTGTAAACTTTCCAGTGTTTAGGGAAAGGTTGAATATATGTGTGCAAGCTGTGATAGGTGTGGTAGAGAGGGGAGGGATCGGCTGTGATGGAAAAGGATCCAGTGGAAAGGTTGTAAGGTGAGAGACTGATAGTAGACTGGACACTTTGTCCACAGTTACAAGGTCAAAGGAGTACATAGTGGATGTGGAATTGGGGAAGGGAGATGGCTGTGTGTTGTTGTTTTGTTGAGAGGAGGGAGTATGTAAGCCACTTTAAGAGGAGAATTTGTTTTGAATGTTGTCAATCTTTAATTTAAAGTGGCTGGCAAAGTGCTGAGAAACAGAAGGGGGCGGAAGGTGCTAGAGGGCAGAGGATAGTATTGAATGAGGCCAAGAAACGTTTGGGGTTTGGAGGACAGATTCAATATTAATGATGAAAAGTAGTACTGTTTGGCAAGGTTGAGGGCAGAGAAGTAGGAGCGCAAAATACATTTGTAAAATTTGCGGGAACACCTCTGAATGTAGAGTGTTTGTGCAGTGTGCCATGATTGTGAATGTGAGCAAGGTCATCTGTAAGTTGTTATGGAGGTGAGAGTGTCAAGGATGGATGTAAGAGTTGTGCTGCAGTTTGAGGTGGCAGCATCCTAGCAGGTGAGGTTGGTGAGAAGGCTGAGAAGGGGTGGTAGAACAATAGGAAGATGGTGTGGGTTAAGTGGTTGGAGGTTTCTGTGGGTAATGATGGCCGGGGTTAAAGAAGGGCAGAGGAAGTTGTGATGAGGTTGAAGGTTAGGAGGTGGTGGTCAGATAAAGGGAGTGGGTGGGTGGATGACTAGGTTAGAGGTGGTGCAGACATTGGTGAAAATAAGGTAAAGGGAGTGTCCAGAATGGTGAGTTGAAGAATCTGTCCATTGTGAGAGGCTGAGGGAAGAGGTAAGTGAAATTAGTTTAGCAGCAGCTGTGGGAGTGGGAGTGTCAATGGCAATGTTGAAATCGCCCAGAATGAGTGAATGAACTTTGGAGGAGAGAAAATTAGGGAGCCAGGTTGCAAAATGATCCAGACATTGAGAGGGTGGTCCAGGTGGGTGATAGATCACAGCAACATGTAGAGAGAAAGGTGAGAAAAGGCGGATAGGGTGAACTTCAAAAGATGAGAATTGGAGGGAAGGAACAGGGATTATGGAGTGAAAATGGCAGCAAGAGGAAAGTAATATGCCCACACCACCGCCTTTAATGGAATAGGGATTTATTTTTGTTGAGAAATAATCAATGGGAAAGATTGGTATAATTTGCGGGTCTGGCTTGTCCATAGTCCTCAGGGGTAGCCCTCTCACAATCATACTGTGAGGGGTGAATAGAATAGTTAGGGAAAGTTATCATGCTACGTGCCTGTGTAACTTTATGAAATAGGGAATTGATTGAGGCCCTTGGTCTTTATGCCCTTTAGGTTGGTCTCTCAGCTTCACTACCCCAGTTGATCTTATCAGATTAGAAGCTTAACTAGAGGCTAAAATTCTTACCTTTCAAAGTTAATATTGTACATGTTTAATGAAAATCATTAATTAGGGTTTTAATTAATGAAAAGTGCGTAATTAAAACAAGCTCCTCTTAGTATGGCATTAGAGTGGTACTTTAAAATCATCTAAATCACTACACAATATTAAAAGATGAGATCTTAAATGCATAAAGCACCTCAGGATGTAACAACAATTACTTATTGATTGTATAGTGATTGTAATTATTTCTACAAGTAATATAGCTTTTAATCAATAAACAACAGGAAGGACACTGAGTGTAATTGATGTACAAACTCTATGTTCATCTAGTGTCTTCGGAATAATGCTACTAATAAAAATGTACCCTCCTCCTTTATGAAAGAAAATTAATCTGTTTAAATTTAGCGAAGATAAGTCATGTTGCTCAATAATTACTGTGTTGAATGTATTAATTTACAGATCAGGTATTAATATTAAAAAAATACCAGATTTTCAGCATATAATAAAGTGAATAAAATACAGTCTCAAAACTATTCAGTAGCAGGTAAATCTGAAAGTTTATAAAGTACGGTAATTCAGCCATCGCTTGGTTCCTCAAAGGAATTTTCCAAATTTCTTACATAAATCCCAAACTGATTTATATTCTAAATTTGTAGGTTTATAACCAACACTAAAAATAAAATACTACAACGTGAAAATGACTGCTCTGTGTGTAATTGTTTCTGACAAGGACTAACTTCAATGGAATATTCTTGCAATCAGAGATTGAAACTAAATATAGAGAGAAATGGAGGGTAGATGGTATATGATGAGACTGGAATTGAAATGAGTCTGGGAAACATGTAGTTACTTGAGTGTATACATTTAGGCTTCTCCTGCGCCTCATAAGTGAGGTGCAGCTGCATTCCCTAAGACACAGTGAGTCAAACATCTGGAGCCCCCAATCACCTATTAAGCATACCCATTAAGCATACATATAACAAATGTGATACCCTCTTCTCCAGTTGTCAGTCACTGCTTTAGTATAACGTGAAAATTATATATTAGTGGATAATATCATGAGACTGGAAGATGCCATTGTTTACTATATATTCTGTGGGTCTGGAGGTAGAGAATTGCCCAAAAGTCCATGGAGTCACACTCTTAGGGCCTCATTCTATTAGCGGCCGCAGCCGTTGCGGGGCCGCAAGGACCGGCCGCAAGCTATTCTGCTATTCTATTCCCTTACGGCCGGAGGCTCCGGCAGGCTTGCGGCCAGTGCCTTGCTATCTCTTGCGGCCGCTCGCGCCAGAGGAAAGCCTTTGATCTAAAACGGCCGCAAGAGTTTCGGCCGTAAGAAATTCCTATTTGCAATTCAATTGCTCCGGGAAACCTCTCTGCAAGGCTAAAAGCGAGCCGCTGCTTACTTGCAGGAAAGAGTTCCCGCTAGCACCAATTAAGCACATAAAATAGCTCAAATAAAGCCATCCTGCACTTTGAGAAGACTATAAAAGGATTTTAGGTGTTAGAAAAAATAGCACATAATTATCCTATACTCAAATCCGTAAAATATTTCATTTTTAATATCCGTAAAATATCCATGTAAAAAGTCCAGAGTGCTTGGAGCACCTCAGACATGCCCACGCCGCAGCCGGAAAATAAACAGTTAATTTGAACTTGGGTTTGGGCTGATGTGCAAGCTTGAGAGTGGGTTCCTTTTAATCCTCATGTCCCCCAATATGATCCCTAGCATTTACAGAGCTGTACAGTGCAGGCTTGAATTTATTTTTGAGTTTTTATATTTCACAGCTTACGGCCGGTTCCAAGATATGCGGCCGGCCGTAAAAGGAGATCCTTGCGGGGCCGTATAATAGAATCGCGAGTTAACTGAACCCCCGCAAGGAATCGCAGCCTTACGGCCGATTTACGGCCGCTAATAGAATGAGGCCCTTAGACATTAGCTTAGAAGGAGACTTCTTTAAGAGGACAGTGAGACCCCAGCAGCTAGTGCCACATAGAGCTACATGGGGCCTCCTGACTGGCTCTGTGGTGATATGGGAATATTTCGGTGTGTCTCACTGTACAGAAAGTATGTGTGGTTGAGGAGACTTATCTTCTCAGGATAATTTAACAGGTGTTATAGCCCTGCTACTAAGGGCTTGTGTTCTCCTGGCTGATGAGGGCACTGGGATCTGCTGGCAGCTCTTGCCAGCTGGAGTAAGGGGAGAATCATGTTGACAGCAGCACTTTCAGTTGTGGTCCAACTTAATCTGTTCTATCACAATATCAAATCATTGTTTTAAACCAAGCATTGCCATTCTTCTCTCATTATTATATTTTCCCAACTTCTAAATAATAAACATTGCTACATACATTACATGACTGATGTTTGGAATTAAGTCCAAAAAAGGCCTTAGTTATGTATTTACTCATTATATTCAAGTTCTATTCCCTTAGTTGATGCCAGTACCGACTAATATGCAAAATCATTTAAACTCAAAATGTCAGAAAAAAATGAAAACACAGTTTTCGCTTGCTTGCTCATGTAACTCTGGAAAGTTTCATACCCAAAAAAATCAAGTTTCCAGTAGACAAAAAGAATTTATAAAGAGGAAAAACACTGAATGTGTCTTTCAAAAATTCTTGATGTGTTACATAAATATTTTTCCAAAGAGTTCAATGAGATGTTGCTTTTTAATAAAAGTATTTGTGTCCATAAATGTAGCAAAACAAGAATGGAAAAATTGCTTCAATGTCTTTTAAATTATCCAATAATCATATAAGCATTTTAAAATAGCCAATAATCATAGTAAATAGACCATATAAACGATTCAAATACCACATTATGGTAAAAAAAAAAACTATGTTTGAAAATGTTGAGTCTAAGAGAATAACTAGGCTGAATCTTATCACAAAGCTACATTTTAATTAGAACAAAACTGTATTTTTGATGTTTCTGCTGGTAACTGGAGGCATCCATGATGCTTTATTAAAGGTTGCTTGTATGAAAGAGGAATTTATGTTTGTGCATGCACAGGGTTTTCAGATAAAGGGACATGGAACACAATAGTTTTTTCATGCTTTTAAAATATTAATATAATATATCAGGTTCTGAGTAATTAGGAACTGTTTATGCCAGACAAGATGGAACATTGTATTCACAAAAAGCACCTGCACATATTACCATGTTGATATTCATGGCTTATATAGCTGCTAATGTTGTTAGCTTGTTTCATACATCCTAAGCAACAGTGGTTCTTTAAGAGAACAATACACAAGATCTGGTTTGTACTGAGAGATGTAGTGTTTGTATTAAAGTACTAGATTCCAACCTATTCTCCATATATTACAGAAAAAGCAATAGGATAGACAGATGAAGTGACTCCTACGTGCACAGTGACAGTATAAGTTGTGAGCTAATGATATTTTCTTTTAAGTGATTGGTAAATCTTAAATGCTTAGGCCCCTATTCAATTGCAAGCCCACAGTTACACAGACGGGCTTGAAATTTGCTACATTTACAGAGCGATTCAATTGAACAAGCCCGCAGCTACCTGGCCGAAAGCCAAAACCATGCAATCGTAAGTAGCATTTCAGAGCGTGATCATGATCATTTAAGCAAGGCCGTAATAACCGATTTAGAAACAGCCAATAGTAAATGAGGCCGTCATCATGACATCGGTAAAACATGGAGGTTAAACGTCAATCAATTAGCATTTAGAGGTCCGATATGCGATCAGACTTGCAAGCCGGAAATGTACAAAATAATAAAAATGAATGGCGATACTGTTCTAGTCCATGTGGGTGGCCTGATATGTATTAACTCATTAATTCCCCAGATTGAAATGACACGGAAATTAAACATAAAAAAAAAAAAAAAATTATTGCAGATTTGCAATTAATTTTAATGTCTTTCATCGCTTTCCCTGTCTTTTAAAATTTAGTATTTGCCATTTGCCATTTACGGGTGTGAAAACTATTGTGGGCTTGTAGAATTGTAGGGTTACGATTTTAACAATCACAGGGACTTTGAGCTTCTAACCAGAAAATCGTTTAAGGGTAGCGAAAAGACACCAATTGAATAGCAAATTAGTTTACGGGCTCCAGTAACTAAGAAATGCTCAATTGAATAAGGTCCTTAGTTTTAGTAAAGAATATAAACTTTACTAGCGACTTGCCCGTCAAAAATGACAGGGCAATAAAATTGTAAGTCAGGTAATGCTGTTTGGATGATTCAGTAATTTTAAACTATTTTACCCCTTTGCATTTAAAAGAATAGTTTTAATGTTTGTTATGGTCTGCTCATTTGAACATATTGCTGATTTGTCGATTAAAGGACCACTGTAGCCATTTTTTCTATACTGTTATTTTGCTAAACATGATTAAGGTCAAAAGGATCAAAAGCAAAATAAATAACTTTTTTTGCCAAATTTTCCGAACAATAGCTATTTTGCAGCCCTTACAGCTTAAAGGGGTGCATTCTACTTAATCAAACAATTACCAGGTAAGGGTTGCTTCTATGGAAACAATATGAATCACATGACAGGAGACAGGTGGAGACTAAATTTGGAAGGTGGAAAGATGGCTTTATTGCTGGATTTATAAACACATATTTCCTGAACTAATAAGTGTTGAACAAGATAGAGCCCTTTACCTAGTGCATTGAAACAATAAACAGGAAACTTACCGATAATACATATCAGCATTGTTTTGTAGTAATGGGACTGCAGCTTTAAAGCTAGTCAGGTCTGTGTATCCTTTGCCTACATTATTATTTAAGTGGTCAGCTTTACACAGCTGTTCCGTCCCATGAGCTTATAAAGTTTAGAATGTGAATTGGCGGCCCTGCATGTGATGAATCATGTCTGGCCTTCAACTTTTTCCCTTGTGTTGGACAAGAAATCAAGGAGCCTGGCAAATGGATACAGGAGCACAGATCACAGGAGTTCATAGATCACTGGTCATTCTTCTGCTGTGAACCGTCCAGTTAAATATTACTCTACTTATGAGAAAATCATTTTGTGCAACTGGATAGAAAAACACACTTTTTAAGATGGTTACATCAGAGCAATTATTTTAGGGAATAAATGCACTCATGCTAACATTCTTATTTGCCTTAATATATATATTTATATTTTACATAAATACATTTTAGTTACTGTTATCATTCTAAAACTGAACATATAAACAATACTACAAATTTCAAGCAACTCCAAAAATGTCCGTGCTCTTCTTGATATCCCCCAAACATATTGTACAACCCAATATTTATTTTCTCTTTCCTCTTTCCATGCAAACTGACTTTTAAATCAATTGAGATTTGTACCATTATAGGCCTAATTATTGGATTCTATACTGTTATTTCCATAAACATGATTAAGGTCAAAAGGATCAAAAGCAAAATAAATAAATACAACCTTTATATTTTGCAACTTTTATATGCAATTATACTCAGTGGCTCCATTTTGGTTTCTTCCGGTTCTTGTTACTGTCTTAGATGGGTGTGTCATTGTAAACTAATGAACATTTATTTAGTATGAACATCCATTTATCTAATCAGGGTCTGATCCAACCTCAGGAAGTTGCTCTGCTGATGCCAACATGTAGATTTAATTAACCACCTAAAGAAGATAAGAACTTACAGGCTATATTATATGTTTTACATTCTAAAAACATGTTGCATATTTTATTGCAGTTCTTCAAAATAATACATTGTAAAAAAAAATATGAGCACAGTGTTCCTTTAATAATCATACTTTCTTTTAAGTTTTCAAGGGGTAGTTACAGACAAGTAATGCGTGCAAGTATGTTTCCAAGCTGCTTCTACTGCATTACTAATATCAATGTAGATTGCATTGCCTTAATGAGGAGAAGACTTGTAGTATAAAATCTCTATTCCCAATTCTTTGTTTTTTTTTAAATGGTTATGTGTTAATATTAATTTTATTAATTTTTCATATTTTTATTTCTTGAGCGTATTTCATATTTACTAACATTTTAAGTGCCCAAAGAGGGACACATTCATGACTTATTATGCCCAGGTTAGGTTGTGTCACCATCATTTTGTATTGAGAGTAAACTAAGTTTTAGAGATACAAGCAAGTAAAGGGACATGGAAGGTTTCTGGATTTCATTAGGAATATAATAA
Organism: Discoglossus pictus; assembly: GCA_027410445.1. Lineage (NCBI taxonomy): Eukaryota > Metazoa > Chordata > Amphibia > Anura > Alytidae > Discoglossus > Discoglossus pictus. The sequence goes on along the minus strand of CM050166.1, from coordinate 282,035,249 downwards.
ACCCATGTATCTATATACTTTTCATTTATTAAGAAGTGTTTAAAAGCTTTGTTTTTTACCTGTTTCGGACTATAGATGATGCTGCTCATGAATACGCAGAGTGTGGCGTGCAGTGTTTCAAATTAGCCTGCCCGTGGCCACTCTCAGGTAGCCTATTGCAGAATGTTGCCTCTGATTTGCTACTTTGAGTGCACTGGAAAAGGAAAGAAACTGTTAGGAACTATCTGTAAAATGCTAGGCAGAATAACAGAGCTTTTAAACACTTCTTAATAAAATGAAGTACACAAAAAGTACACAAAAGTAAAGAGAAAAATAGGTATAAAATATTCCTAGTAAAATCCTGAAAATGTAATTCAAAAGTGGGTCATTTGGGTGGTTATGGTTAAGGTTATTTCCCATATAAAAGGCAACGTATTATTTCGGGAGATATTTTATTTCATAATATTATTATTTTCTGTGATGTAGTCCTTTTTCCAAAGGAACATATTTTTTATATGAGAGGACCATTTGTCATTATTTACTGTTAATACAATACAACCATATTACATTGTATTCTGAATGTGTACTATTTATTCACACCTTTTGATGGGAAAATACCATTGCCTAAAAATCATCTTGTACCTTCTTTTTTCAATAACTACAATGCTTTCTTTTAAGTGATTTTTCTGGACGGCAATTACACTTATGCACAGAAAATTTACTTCTTGACACATTTTACCAAGTGATTTGTGATTTTAAATTAATTCTTCCATATATCATCTCTTTGCAAAACAAAAACAGAAGAGTAGATGTAAAGGTTGGCTGGCCTTCTAGCATTTTAGGTGTCTGTTTTATTTATAAGAAAACAGACAATGTGGAAAGTAATATCTGTGGATAGAATTATCAGACTTAAATTGAAAACATGTGTATACTCTGCAGAGGTCAGTTGTGTTGAAATACATACCATTATATTGCTAAATGTATTCTTAACATTGTCTATTACCATGTCCTGACATTATAACTCACAAAAAGAACAAAAACATTGTAATGTGCCATAAATTTGTTGTAATGCAATGATATGTTAGAAGTGACTGTGGTTAGATTGTATGTGACACCTGGGTTATTGCTCTTTCAAACTTAATTTCATTCTGCACATTATGGCACAAAATTATATTTTTTTGTCAGAGCCTATGAAAAACAATATTTTTTAACAATATTTCATATGGCACTGATCCTATTGTTTTTTTTTAAATTGATAGAACCCTTGCTGACAAATCATTTAAAGTAATTCAAAAACATTTTTGGAATAATTGGAAAAAAACACTTCAATACAACAATGTCATATTGTCTTTTTAGTATATTGCTATCTTTTTTTGGACTGAATTGTATGCCCAGTAGTTGAGGGAATATGACATTTTGGGAGTTTTCCTTAGGGTTATGTACTTAGGCCACCTAGGCCTAAAACAGCATATTTGCAGGGGCAATGCTATAGTGCAACGAGATAGTGTGTATATACACACAAAAATGTCTGTATGTAATGACATTTCTATCTCTTAATATATCGTACAACTACTGTACTATATATATATATATATATATATATATATATATATATATATATATAAAACAATAATTTAATTTATGGTGGGCAAAAGAGTGATAGAAGCCCTCCACCTTACAGTAGTACAGTATATAAATAGTATGTTTGTGTTCACATTTCAATGTCTAAAACAAGTTAAAAAAATACTATAAAAATGCATGGCTTCCTTTAAGCATATGCCCTGCTGTATTACACAGCTTTTTTGCAAAGGAAGGAGGGGATGGGAAAAAAAGAGAGAGAGAGAGAGAGAGAGAGAGAGAGAGAGAAGGAACACTTTACTTGATTAACTTTCAATGCATATTAGTCAGCCTTACCTTTGCATTTATTACAGAGTAGCTCTCCGTAGGAGAATGCAATACGAGCACATGCTCATAGTGATCTATACAGTTGCAATTGCATTATAAGCATTCACTTGCCCAGCAACTATAAGCGAATGACAGTAAGTTTGGAAGTGTTCGATGTTGTAAGGTGCTCTGGGTACAAGCATAATGTACTTTTGATTTTAAGTTAAAAAAACAGGGCCCTCCATTCTTTTGCAATGTGTTTTGTTTTTGCTTTGTACTTAGCCCCTGTATATCGCTATGGAATATATTGGTGTTTCACAAACAAAGGATAATAATCAGTACTTGATAAGCTGCATAGACAAGGGGTGGATCAAGGAGACTGACTCACGTGTAAAAAAAATCCAATTTAATATACAGTATTATTTTATATAATAATATTCTACTGCAAAAGTATTTGCTGGCACTATCACCTTTATGTTCTTGCATTGCAACAGTCTCGTACAGAGTGCTACTTTGATAAACAGACTCCAGCAGTGAATATACTAATCAGAGCTGAATTTTAATGAGTTTGTTCGTCAAATAATATATCCTTTCCGTACATAGTTATCTTGGTCGAGACAACTTTGGCTCCTTCACAGGAGATAAAATGAAAGTCACCAAATCTATATTCCTATGACTAACAAGACACGAGATAGACCCAGCTCCTACACTGTCCAAGTCAAAACAAAGGTCATATAATACTTAAAGGACCATTGAAGTTTCACTATTTTGAAAAACTTGACTTGATAATGTACAAACTGTGTCCACAATGTTTAAATCAAATTAGTAGAGCCTTTCGTGTTTAATTTTGTTTCAATGGCTCCAGACATTTTATCTACCTAGAAACTTGGCAGAAATGAGAGAGCAATGGATTCAGATGAGATCTCTATTCAGTTATGCCGAAATACTATAACATATCAAGTATGTGAAGGGACAAATACATTCATGTCTGTGTGATCTTCAGCAGCTCGCATCACATTAATATGCAGAGGTCTTGCAGCAAAAAAGCAAGTGCTAAAACCTTTACACATTGCCTTTTAATTAGATTCAGCTCCACAATGATATGTCCCCAACGGACATCCTAAAAGAGTGTGTTTCTTTTTATTTATATTTTTTGCATTGTTCAGTTGTTTCCAACTCTCTGTGACCTCATGGACTGTAGCACACCTGACACATCTTTATGTCAATGGTCATGAGGACCCACTTGGTTTTCATGGCAGAGACACTGAGGCACTATTTTTGGCTCAGTTGTGACTGTACCCGGCTTACCAATAATGAAAGTTAAGAATGAACTAAACTTTTCAAACTCTTTTTGTTGGTAGGTTGGTAGACTGACATCTGGAAAGGTAGTCTTCAGTTTTATTTCACTTTGGGAAAATACAATTGTTAATAACATTCAATTGCTAAAGTACTTCTTTGGAAACAAGCTCTATGTACATTTGATTTTATGCTCAAAAACAGGGCCCTCCATTCTTTACAAGGTGTTTAATTTGTTTTCTGCTATGTACTCAACCCCTGTACAGCGCTACGGAATATGTTGGCGCGATATAAATAAAGATAATAATAATAACCTATATTTAAAATGATACCATATTTTGAAGCTCTAATACATCACAAAAGCTGAATTAGTGGGCAGAAGTAGTTAGATTTATTTATACTGATGCTCACCAATCTCCTCCAAAACAGAAAACTAGATTTACGAAGATTAGATTTGGAAAGCTCTTGGAGAGATATTTTCTGTTCATATGTTGTCCTATAGGTCTAATGGTCAGATTTCATTGACATGGATACATTTATCAAAAGTACAGGATTGTCCAAAGACTTAAATAGTTTGTGATACACTTTAAAAGGATTCTGTCACCCCAAAATTAAGTTTTTTTTGTTTAGGGTATAATTAAAGAGAAGGAAAAACTGGCTATATGTCATGAATCGATCCTTGGAACTTTCATGTTGTTGTTGCAGCATTTATATGCAAATAAATTACTCATGCATATTAATTAGCAGTTTTGATATGCTAATTAGGATTAAAGCCTGCTTGTCTGACTCTGTGATTACCAAAATAAAGACCTGCAGTGTTATGGGGCAGTTAGACCCCTCTCCCACCCTTATCAAGCACTCTAGCTGCACAATATTATTATTTGTATTATTATCCATTATTTGTAAAATGCCAACATATTCTGCAGCACTATACAGGGGTCAAATACAAGGCAAAAATAGTTTTAACACATTGCAAAATAATCTAGTGTACATATTGCTTTCCAAAAGCACCATGCAAGATTAAAAACGTGCAGACTTACAATCTAACTAGCATACTGAGCCACACATTACCATACTGAGCTGCACATTAGCATACTAGAGCTGCTAAATTAATTCTAAATATTTCAGAAATTATTTACTGTAGAGAAAACTACAAGTACAATGTATATCAATTTTGAATGGTCTTTACAATGAAATCAACTTTCAGCTGAGGTGACAGTGTCCCTTAATATTAATAGATCTTAAAATATTATATCAACATTTTATATTATTGGTAAAAACTGAATTTGCCTATCTATTTATGTGACTTTGTTTAGAGTTTTTGGACCAACAGACCATATTAAGGTAAAACAGCTAAACATTGACAGGTTTAGCACATGAGGCAATTTCCTCTCATTCATGTAATCCATCCAGGCCATATCTTTAGTTAATCTATTCTACATTTTATCACTTCAATACCTACATCCTCTGCAAAGTTGTTTCTGCTAAGTACACACAAATAGACCCAACGCTAACCTTGCACCACTGACTTGTTCTCTTTCTATTCAGTGAACTTTGACTTCTCGTGAAATCTCCTCTACTTTCTAATCTTAATCCAGTTGAGCAGTTCTACTCATGGCTTGTTTACTTTAGATAGCTCCTTTGTGTGGCATGGGATCAAAAGCTTTCTAAAGATATAGGTAAGTTACTAAAACAGCTTTTTCATTGTCTAGAAACTCAATGCTGCAGGAAAAAAATGTTTAAACATTAATGTGCTAGAAATGGGTCCATCAATGAATCTCTAATAATGGAAATCTATTGTTCAGTAAGTGGTAATGCAATGTAGTATTCACAAAAGAGGGAGGTGATAGTGGTAAACCAATAAAACTATAGCAAAAGACTATATAAGACTTAAGTGACACAGAAGAAGTTCCATATATTATATTTATTTTCCTACAGAAAACAGACACTGAAGATTGTAATTTTTAGCTGACAGCCTTTCTCGTGCACCAATAAATAAAAATCAATATCTCTTGTTCAATACTGATAATTACTGATTACTACTTGTGGCTTTGGTTCCATTATCTTCAGAGGAGGTCATCTGAAGATCAAGACAAGCAGTCTTTTGTTTCTCAGATGAGAAGATTGAAACAAAGTCCTTCTTCAGTTATAGTTTTCTGTAGGAAAATAATAACATTCAACTGATAAAGTACTCGTTAGTACCTATAGTTACAAATAAGACCATATTTGGAACCTCTGCTGTGTTCCTGAAGGAAATATATATAAATGTGTTAAAGAAAGGGTCACTAACAAAGTATTTTATCAACTTAAGTGCTTATTTGCAGCAGGAATAATAATTATTTTAATGCAAATATATTATAATGTATTTAAAAAAAAACAGTACAGTATATGTATGTAGTATCTCGACCTATATGCAGAACAAGAAACTGATTGTCTACACTGACTGAGATATCAACTTCCTTGTGCTAGTTTGAGAATCATAACCCCACTATACTAAGAGAAGAGTGAGGTTTTCCATTCTATATGCTTTTTAGAATTGTTTAAAAATAGTTTTAATAAATGTATTTGCTTTAAAAACATTTTTTTAGGTAGTTTAGCTACTGCCTATTTCAAAATGTAAATACTTTTCAGAACAGATTAATAATTTGGTACATGAAAATCAAAATTGTTTTTTTATTTAAATGTATCTAAATTTGCAACTTAATTCTGTAAGTATTTTTTTCTATGCGAAATAATGTTCAGGCATTTTGTTTATGCATTAATGGCGAATTTGGCTATGTAATGGGGACAATTTGCTTACTCTAACTGGAGGTATCTATTATGCTCCCTCTATTCACTAGTATGTTACTGGTACAAAGCTTGGGGACAGACAATCCCATCATTACCCAGTTGATTGTAGGGGCCACATCAGCAGAATAATCTCAGAATGAGCCTGCAAGGCATTACTTTGACAACAGCTCCTGAATATAATCCATACTAGCGAATTGCCCGTCACAAAATGACGGCAATGGAATTGGAAGGTAGCTAATGTTGTTTTGTGTGTACTACTGAAATATATAATACAAATTAATAAATGAATATACTTTACCTATTTTGAAGCATTGTTGAAGAGCTGCAATCTGTTTTGATTTTGCTGCAGCATTAGTGGTGTGGAGCTGCTGTGTAAGCGTGGTGAATGTGTGCAGTGTAATAGTGTGCATGCGCGAGACGAAACCGTTAGCGTAGTCGTGTAGTTCCGCATTGTTCTAAAATGCCGGCTAATGTGTGGTATGCGTCTGTAGTGGAATATCCGTAGGTGTTTTGTGGTGTTTTGCGTGTTTCTTGTGGTGTTTTGCTTGTTTAGAGTGCTGTAGCCTCGTTTTCGTTTTGTTCGTCGTCCATTTTTTCTCTCGCTTAGAGAATTTTTTAGTGTCTAAACTCTTTTATTATGAGTTAAATGAAGGTGTAACTTAATTTTTTGAGGTCCTGGATGCTCATTCTTGCTGTAGGTAAGCTTTTTATGTGTGTTATTGTGTTTTTCATTTTTTCATGTCAGCGGGTTGCGGACGATTTTTGCGAGTCCGTAATGTGTGTTAACGTGTCTCGTATGTTGTTTGCGTTGCGACGTAAATTTTGCGAGGGTTGCAGTTGCTTCGCGAGGGCCGCAGTTGATACACACACAATATACACACACATAATATATACACAAACAATACACACACACAATATACACACACATTATATATATATATATATATACACACATTATACATACACACACACACAATATATACACACAATACACACACAGACAATATCTATACACACACACACACAATACACACATACATTATATACATACACATGGTGTTAATGATCAGTGTATAATTAGTTTATATGGCGGCTCTCAGTGATTGCACATCTTCCTCAGACCACATTATCTCCCTGTCACTCACAGTCAGCTACCCAGGCCCGGCTCCTCCAGCTCTGAGGCCTGCTCCAGTCCGCGGATCCACGGTGTTTCCTGTTCCCCAGGCTGGCCTAGCCCCGCCTCCCCAAGGTATCTGCACTGATCAGAGCTCGGAGCTCCGTGCGTGGCCTGTTTCCCGCGGGATTGCCGGGCTCCGGGATGGTGCGGCTACTGGCAGTGGCGGCGTCTGGCTCCCCCTCCGGAACCCCAACCGGGGGCTGGGCGGCCCTGCGCGGGGCATTGTGGGGAGGAGGTGGCTGCTTTCATCGCAACAACAGAGGCCCTTGCACGCAGCCCTCGCTATGCGAGGGCCGCGGCTCGCTGTGCGAGCAGCGGGTTCGGCTAGTGGCAGTGGCGGCGTCTGGCTCCCCCTCCGGAACCCGAACCGGGGCATTGTGGGGAGGAGGTGGCTGCTCCATCCCAACAACTGAGGCCCTTGCACGCAGCCCTCGCTACGCGAGGGCTGCGGGCAAGGGCTGCAGGCAAGGGCCGCTCGCTATGCGAGCCCGCAAGCGTGAGCAACGGCCCGTACGCTCACAACTATATATGTGATTGAGCATCTAGCACTCCTTCACACCTCAGGAATCCAGTTCTGGGGAATTCATTTTGTTCTGAGTATATGTATTCTGAGAGTTAATGTAAGTGTCAAGAGACAGAAGACCTGCGGTTGGCTAACAAATGAGGGGTTTCGGTAAAAAGCCGAAACGTACATCTGGGGTTTGCTGTTTCTCCCGTTCAGGGTAGAATTGACTACTATTGTGGGGCTGAATCACTCTTTTGAGTGTGACCAGACTGATATACTACCGGATATTTCTCCCTGTGAAGGGCACAAGTGAGCTAAAAGAGCCTGCTCTCTGAGTAGTAACCAGACCAATAAAACCAGAAGAGGAGCATGAGAAGGAGACACTAAATGTTTGATTTTCTAGATATGAGGCGAACTCAGAGAGAGCAATGTCCCAGATGCCAAGAGAGTGGAGACTTTGGATAACAAGATGGTGGTCAATTGTGTCAAATGCAGCAGAGAGATTCAGGAGAATAAGAATACGTCATTGGTCTCTCTGTGGAGTGTTGGGACCAGAAGCCAGATTGGAAGGGATCAAGGAGTGAATTGGAGGAAATAAATTGGGATTGACTCTGGCACATAACTCTAGACATTTGCCTTGTTGTACCTTGTTCAATTCCCTGATTAGCTTGTTCAAGCTTCCCAGGATCTGATTCCATTCTACATAATCCTTACAGTGGGGTTTTGTAGGATTTTATCAGGAGTTGTAGGGATTTCTTGATATAGGCGTACAATCTCCACTAGCAGACCAACAATTTTAGTAAACATGACTATGTAAATTATCCAAATTATGTACAGAATAATGTTAACTACATTCAAGTTAAATACTTTGGTGAATTGAGCAAACATGTTGAGAATGTTCTTTATATAGTAGCAAAAGTACAGGAGGTGAAGTCTAATACATTTGATTTTAACTTGATTCTAAACATGTAGTCAGAACATTATTCAGTATATTGAATTTCCAATAAAATAAAAGCATTTAAGCAAGTAACACATAATAAAATATACACTGCATGAGATTTGCAATATAAGATGAAACACCATACCCTAAAGAGCCGAAACAAGATGATTTGCCACTTACAATACCTTATACTCAGACCCATGTGTTTGTAAAGTACACAGTGAACATTTCAATTTTGTCGTAACTAGGAAGAGCTATAAATTGGTTTAAACATGTTGTACTCTGAGTAATTCCACATGGTATGACATCACATGTCATAAAGCCTAACAAGATATGTAACTTTCTAAAAGTACTTCGTACCTTGCCACTAATCACTTCCCACTGAAGTGGTAAAGACAGCTATGCATTAATTTCTCATGCTAATATGGAAAAAATAACTGTACGCTGCGGGGCAAAACGTTTCACATTGCCAGGATAAGGTTGAACAGTAACATTTTCCTTTCTTTTCTATTTTTTTTAGACATCATTTTCATCAACATTTTGCTTTCCACATTGTCAATTTTGTGTTTTTGTGGCGGGGGTGGAAAGTTTAAAAGTGTCACAATCGCATAGGGGCAAAAAAATTATTCGCTGAAAATTAGAAAGAGCCAAATACTATTCTGATTAATTTTACAAAATATTTCACAGCTGTGGTTCAACAAAAAGTGTGTCCCATTTTTCAGGCAAAAACTAGTTGAACAGAAAGTGATTTTTTTTTTAAATTCACTTCACTTCTGAATTATAAAAGTTATTTGGCTGGTTTCATTTTTGCTTAAAGTGATATTGCTGTTTGCATGTATTGTAAAAATGTAGTACTTATATTTCCAATGTGTTTATTTTCCATACTCATGCAGATCAGCTGAGGAGCTACCACCAGTGCAGCCAGTTCAAGGCACCGGGGCCCTGCTCAGTGAGCCCAGTGTTGTCCCTAGCCCCCCTCCAGCTCCCCACAACCTTCCTGCGGCCCTCTGCAGCCCCCGGCAACCCCCTGCTGCCTCCTGCGGCCAACCGCATGAGCACAGCACAGCCTGTATCTACAAGAGCTCAAGTGCAGCCTGTGTAAGAGCCAATCTGCATCCTGTGTCTGTAAGAGACTATCATGAATCAGCCAGTGGCCATATGGGATTTGGTGTGAACTATGCTGGGGCCATTTTGTGACTGGCAGCAGTGGACATTTTGGGCTGGGTTATCTTCCACATGCTGTTGCCATGGGGAAGAACAAAAGGTTTGGGGCCCACTTGTTATGGATATATTGTTATGTTGTGGTCTAGGGGATAAAGTATTATAAGTTTACCCCTTAGCATATTCCCATCCCTTCCATGTTTAGGCTCATTGTAATGGGTGTCATGTGAAGGAGCTGGTGGGATGTGTTGGTTGTATGTGTGTGAAACATTGTGTGTTGTATTTGTAAATATGAATGTATGTTATTATATTAGTATGTCATTATATTGTAGAGAGGAAGCCATTGAATACAGCCACGCCTCCTTTGTTCCCAAAGGCCTGTTAATCCCATTAGCTAAGTGTCCAGCAGAGTACTAACAATGGGAAGCTCACAGCTGGAGAGCAGGCAGGCAGGCACCCAGAAACAATGGGATGGCCTGAAGGCTTCTCAGCTTTCATAGCCTGGGCACAGGAGAGTAAAAGACATGCTTTGCCCTGGAGAGTCAAAACCCAAATGAATTAGTTGGCCTCGCCTAGTGGGCGGACCTGGGAGGGGACTATTGGTTCACACACAGTTCCCCTTCATGATTGGCCAGACGTCATTTGGGGCTGGCTAACGGTAGCCACTTCCCCCATTCTTGTGTGATGTGGTTAAATATGCTGTTCTAAAATAAAACATGGTTCATAATTTTCATCAAGACTTTGTGTGCAGGTGTATTATTGACCCAAGGGCATATGCTAGTAGAGGAGATCGTTTCTGACTCCCTGCCAGGTTTTCCCAGCACACAATACCTTAAGCTGGGACTTATGCTCTTGCATCCGCAAAGAAGGTCCATTGGTCTGAGTCACCCAAATCTTAGGTCTAAAACCTACAGGAGATAAGAGGACTAGGATCCTCTATACTCCATCATCATTGTAGGTTGTGACAGAGACCATGTGCACTCTTTGCTTGTAAGTGCCAATATAAATCCTGTGTCTGTAAGTGCCAAAGGCAGCATGTATCTGTAAGAGCCGATGTGCAGCCTGTGCCTGTGAGAGCCAATGTGCAGCCTATGCTTACAAGAACCAAAGTTCCAAGCATTGGCCTCTCTCCTCCTTCTCCTCCTCTACATCGCCACCATCCCATTGGGCACTCAAGTCCTCTCAGTGCAGTTAAAGTGAAGTTAAATTATATGGCCCTCATTCAGTTGCCATTTGGCCAATTGAATAGGGGTCTAAATAAGTACATAACATATTTTTTTTAAATACGTTTTCAGTTAGTGAAAACCTTGCTTTTGGATATACGCTTACTAACTAAAAACTTCTTTAAAAAAAATATGTTATGTGCTTATTTAGGCCCCTATTCAATTGGCCAAATTGCAATTGAATGAGGGCCTATGTCATTTGATGTAATTATTGTTTTTTATTTATGTTCGTTTAGTTTTCAGGTTTTGTATCCAAAATAAGAACATCAGTTCAAACTAAAATGTGAAAATTCTGGGGTCCTGAACGGATTACTTCAATTTACATTGATACCTATAACAAATGCTTGTTTGGAGCTCAACCTGTTTGGAACTCATCCTTCGGTCTGGAATGGATTATGGTCGTGAACCAAGGTACCACTGTGTATGTATATATATATATATATATATATATATATATATATATATATATATATATACATGTGTGTGTGTACTTTGTGAGTTGATGTAGGAACGGGGCCAGGTACTGCAAAAAAAAATAACACTCGACCCCTGCTGGGGGAAAGGCGGGGTTGCCATTTTTTTTTTACCGGGGCCCCCATGCAGTAGCTTCGACACTGATTTAGATGTCTTATGAATATGAATCAGATTGTTGCTTCTTTTTGTTTTTTTTTTGCCTTCAGGAAAATCTTCATCCCTCTAATGAGCACATGCACTCTAATCCTGGATCTGTGATGAACCTCGACACTGTTGGGCATTGTGATATGCCCAGGTAGTGTGGCAGGTAGTGTGGCATCTCTACTCATGCACCAATCTTATTGAAAAGGGCACTTTCGCTATCATATACTAGACTTTCCTTTTTTATTTAGTTACTGAGTGGGAATTTTCCTTTCTTTTCTATTTCTTTAGACATAATTTTCATCAACATTTTGCTTTCCACATTGTCAACTGAGTGTTTTGTGGCAGGAGTAGAAATGCACAATTGCATAGGAGCAAAAAATGTCTCCGCTAAAAAACAGAAAAAGCCAAATACTATTCTGACTAATTTAAAAAAAATATTTCACAGCTGTGTTCAAAAAAACAGTGTGTCCCATTTGTCAGGCAAAAATTAGTTGAACAGAAAGTGCTTTGTTTTTTTATTCACTTCACTTCTGAGTTATAAAACAGTTGTTTGGCTGGTTTTATTTTTGCTTTTAGTATCTTTCCAAGGTGTTTATTTTCTATACTTATTCAGATCATCGGCGGATCTACTGTCGGTGAAAACAGTGTAAGGCACCGGGGCCCTGCTCTGTGTTGTCCCTAGCCAAAACCTGCCTTGGCCTGCCATGGCTCCCCCTGCGGCCCACGTGACCCGCCTGCATCACCGTGTTGCATCCTGTGGGAGTGGATCTGTGTTTGCAGGAGCCCAGGTGAAGACTGTGTAAGAGCCAGTCTGCATTATGTGCCTGTAAGAGCCATTGTGCAGAGTGTGTCTGTAACAGCCAAGTGCAGGCTCTGCCTGTAAGTGCCAATATGTGTCTGTAAGTGCAAATGTGAACCCTGTGCTTACAAGAACCAACATTCCAAGCAATAACCTCTCTCCTCCTTCATCTCCTCATCATCGCCACCATGCCATTGGGCCTCAAGTCCTCTCGGTACAGTTAAAGTGAAGTTAAATGATATGCTTCTTGAAGTAATTATTGTTTTTTATTTATGTCTGTTTAGTTTTAAGATTTTGTATCCAAAATAAGACTATCAGTTCAAACGAAAATGTATACATATGTACTGTGTGAGCTGATACTGGAGGGGGGCCAGGAAGGAAGGGGAAAAAAATATTTTTTTTTGTTGTTTCTTTTTTGATTGCCTTCAGGAACATCTTCCTCCCTCTAGTGAGCATATGCATTCTAACTCTAGATCTGAGATGAACCTCAACTCTCTACTACTTATGCACTGATATTATTGGAAAAGGCACTTTCGCTATCATATATTAGAGTTTTGTTTTTTATTTTTTCATGTTAAACCTAATTTTTATTTCACAATTAATTAGCAAGTAAAACAGCAGCAAAGCAACGCTTCATCCAGACAATATAATTTAAAGAAAAAGTTTAATTAATTCATTGCCATTGCTGTATGCCTCCCCACCTCTCTCATTGTTCTGCGCACAAATGAACAAATGTGAAAGATTTAAACTATTAAACTAATAGCATTATTCAATCCTTACCTAGGCCCTCATTCAATTGCAATTTGGCCAACTGAATAGGGCTCTAAATAAGCACATAACATATATTTTTAAAGAAGTTTTTAGTTAGTAAACATCTATACAAAAGCAAGCTTTTCACTAACTAAAAACTTCTTTAAAAAAAATATGCTATGTGCTAATTTAGAGCCCTATTCAATTGGCCAAATAGCAATTGAATGAGGCCCCTAGACAGCAGTATTATTACTAATGCTATCGCAGCTGAAATCTTCCTTTTAGCAGTGCTCAGAACAATGAGATGTGGAGAGGGGTACAGCAGCCATTAATGTGTTTTTAAATTAAGTGTTCTGGCTAAAAAAAATTGCTTTGCTGCTGTTTGCACATGTGTTTTAATATTAATTAAACAAAAAAATCCCCTTCTGTATTGCTACCTTGTCGTGGTGAGGGGGCTTTTGCACCTCCATGAAGCTGTGAGCTATACTATGTAGGGTTACCCAAGATGGGCATGTCATAGCAGAGAGGTCAGAGAAATCACTGTACACTGGGGAAGAAACTGGCAACCCACTCCAGTATCTTTGCCAAGAAAACATTATGAATAAGCACAAGCAGACACAATATGTGCCTGGCAAGCTGCAGTCCATAGGGTCACAGACAGTCGGACACAACTGAACAACTAACTAAACAACAACATCAACAAACTAAAAAATAGGCTTAACATGAAAACTGTGTACACTGGCCCTTTGAGGTGAAAATTGCCATTTGTAACCTCAATTGATTGGAAATATATGGATATTCTACTGCATTATAATTATGTTAATTATATTGTGATCTGACTACTTGGCATGAAAAGTAATTTCAGTAACTAAAAGTGTAAATGGAACCTATAATTCAATTAAAATGTTTTGTTTTATAGCAGGGGCTCTGAAAGTCAATAAAAATGGTTAAGAGAATGCCACCAAAGCACATTTGACACAACAATATGGTAAGAGTACTTTACAAATAATCACAGGAAGGTAACTTCCGCTATTTAGTGGTAGGTCACTGATTCCCAAGGTCAGGTCTGCGAGTAAGAGATTATATACTGAATGGACTTGCAGACAGGACACACTTTCGTTTGCATTTCTGCTATTTCTCTTTTATTGCACTTGTTGTTCTAGTGAATTGTGCAAATCGTATTTTGGTCAATAATTTAAAGCGACAGTAAAATGCCCATTGTGTTTTATATCTCATTTACAAATAAACAAAAGTCATCGTTTAACAAATTTACATTTCTCAAGCAAGTGAGAAAAACTGTTTTCTCACAGAATTAAGCAGTAAATAGTTCTTGTACTGCAGATAGGGGTTTTGGGTAGTGACATGAAATATTATAATAAATCAATTTGAAACAAAACCTACAAAAGAATAAAAAATACTCATTAGTCACATTTTATATACAGCCAGAAAACTATTAGCAGAAAATGAAAAAAGTCATCAAATTATACAAACTAATGCATAGTATGAACAATTGATGGTGTTAATACAAATCTGCAATACAATAAATATAATTCATAAACGTTTAGTGAAGCTGGATCTTAAATAAACAGAAATTATAAAATTATGTGCAAATTAGCAGCCTTATTAAATTGCGATTCAGTAAATTTAAAAGGGCTCTAATTAAGCACACAGCTTATTTTTTTTACAGAAGTTTTTAGTTTGTGAAGACCTTGCTTTTGGATAGAAGGTCACTAACTAAAAACTTCTGTAAAAAAATATGCTGTGTACTTAATTAGAGCCCTTTTAAATGTACCGAATCGCAATTTAATAATGCTACAGAGGTGTCTTTTTTTTAATCACAGGTAATTAATTTCACAGACTTCATAGATTTCAAGTAATTACATAAATTAAATTTATTTTAATTCAGTTTTATTTAGTTTTAGTTAATGAAAAGAAAATATAGTTTACATGACATATATAATAAATAAATGTTAATTAAAAGAAATATGAATAAATATAAAGAAACAATAAAAAGAAGATAAAGGAAACAATAAATTAAATTAGGTTCTCTTGTGTGTTTTTCACTTATATATACAGTGGATATAAAAAGTCTACACACCCCTGTTAAAATGTCAGGTTTCTGTGCTGTTAAAAAATGAGACAAAGATAAATAATTTCAGAACTTTTTCCACCTTTAATGTGACCTATAAACTGTACAACTCAATTGAAAAACAAACTGAAATCTTTTAGGTGGAGGGAAGAAAAAAAAAAGAAAAATAATGTGGTTGAATAAGTCTGCACACCCTCTTATAACTGGGGATGTAGCTGTGTTCAGAATTAAACAATCACATTCCAAATTGTGTTAAATAGGAGTCAGCATACACCACCCATCATTTAAAGTGCTTCTGATTAACCCCAAATAAAGTTCAGCTGATCTAGTTGGTCTTTACTGAAATGTTCTTAGTCGCATCCCACAGCAAAAGCCATGGTCCACAGAGAGCTTCCAAAGCATCACAGGTATCTCATTGTTAAAAGGTATCAGTCAGGAGAAGGGAACAAAAGAATATCCAAGGCATTAGATATATCATGGAACACAGTGAAGACAGTTGTCATCAAGTGGAGTAAATATGGCACAACAGTGACATTACCAAGAACTGGAGCTCCCTCCAAAATTGATGAAAAGACGAGAAGAAAACTGATCTGGGAGGCTACCAAGAGGCCTACAGCAACATTAAAGGAGCTGCAGGAATATCTGGCAAGCACTGGCTGTGTGGTACATGTGAAAACAATCTCCTGTATTCTTCATATGTCTGGTCTATGGGGTAGAGTGGCAAGACGAAAGCCTTTTCTTATGAAGAAAAACATCCAAGCCAGGCTACATTTTGCAAAAACACATCTGAAGTCTCCCAAAAGCATGTGGGAAAAGGTGTTATGGTCTGATGAAACCAAGGTTGAACTTTTTGGCCATAATTTCAAAAGATATGTTTGGAGGAAAAACAACACTGCACATCACCAAAAGAACACCATACCGACAGTGAAGCATGGTGGTGGCAGCATCATACTTTGGGGCTGTTTTTCTTCAGCCGGAATTGGGGCCTTAGTTAAGATAGAGGGAATTATGAACAGTTCCAAATACCAGTCAATATTGGCACAAAACCTTCAGGCTTCTGCTAGAAAGCTGAACATGAAGAGGAACTTCATCTTTCAGCATGACAACGACCCAAAGCATACATTCAAATCAACAAAGGAATGGCTTCACCAGAAGAAGATTAAAGTTTTGGAATGGCCCAGCCAGAGCCCAGACCTGAATCCGATTGAAAATCTGTTGGGTGATCTGAAGAGGGCTGTGCACAGGAGATGCCTCGCAATCTGACAGATTTGGAGTGTTTTTGCAAAAAAGAGTGGGCAAATCTTGCCAAGTCAAAATGTGCCATGCTGATAGACTCATACCCAAAAAGACTGAGTGCTGTAATAAAATCAAAAGGTGCTCCATCAAAGTATTAGTTTAAGGGTGTGCATACTTATGCAACCATATTATTTTATTTTTATATTTTTTCTTCCCTCTACCTAAAAGATTTCAGTTTGTTTTTCAATTGAGTTGTACAGTTTATAGGTCACATTAAAGGTGGAAAAAGTTCTGAAATGATTTATCTTTGTCTCATTTTTTTTTACAGCACAGAAACCTAACATTTTAACAGGGGTGTGTAGACTTTTTATATCCACTGTATTTTTTTAAGAACATAATTTCACCGATTTAAAAAATGTAAAAGATATAATGTTACTAAGGGGTATTCAATTCAGTGAGATACAGTTATCTACCAAATCCTCCTCATCACCCCTTTTAACTTACCCAACCACCCATCCACATAGACAAAAACACACCCTTATACTCCAGCTCTCAGGTAGTGGTTAAATAAAGACAAGATAGATTTTCCTATACATAAACCGAGTGAAAAAAGTCATGTTTCCTGTAAAATGCTTTTATGTTCATGGCTTACATTCCTGTTAACGTTGTCAGCTTGTTACATGCTTCACTAACAAATACCATTTGTCTTGAACTACAAGTCTTTATATAAAATAGCCACTAATATGGCATTCACTGAACAACTTCACAGCCCCGTAGTGACTCATGGACAGTATTAAGATCAGCGGGACTAAATTACCACATTTAATATCATGTATTTAAACGTTAATGTTTTAAATATTACAAAAGTTTTTTTTTTGCATGAAACGAAAATGATTTATTTAAAAAAAAACTTAGATTTACATGGCTGAATTAATAAAGAACTAATACTTTGTTTATTTTAGTTTATTTTTTTAACATTTGTGGTTTTATTATAATCAAGGGATAACCTTTCTTTTTCCCCTAAAAAAAAAAAAAAAAAATTAAGAAGACTAAACAAGTGCAATAAACTTAACTATTCTCAATAATAGTCCAACCAAGAATGTATAGCAACAGGAATGGAGTTACTTCAGGTGCACCGGCTGCAAAGCACTGCTACCAGAATATATTGTGCAATAAAAAAGGTATGACTTTATACTGCAAAACTACTCTGATTATTCCCCTCCAGTGGTTCCTTGGTTCTCTTCCTTCATCCGTTCCGGACGGCAGGTTGAGTTCCAAATAGTTTGAGTTCCCCATAGGGATCAATGTAAATTGAATTAATTTGTTCCGGACACCAGATTTTTCACTATTAGTTTGAACTGGTGGTCTTATTTTTTTCAAACTAAACAGACATAAATAAAAAATAATAATAATTACATCCAATAAAATAGAATTTAACTTCACTTTGTACTGAGAGGACTTGAGGGTCCAATGGGATGGTGGTGATGTAGCGGAGGAGAAGGAGGAGAAAGGTTATTGCTTGGAACTTTGGTTTCTTACAGGCACACGCTGCATATTAGCTCTTACAGATACAGGCTGCACATTGGCTCCTACAGACATAGGCTGGGCAAATTAGCACTTACAGACACTGGATGCAGATTGGCTCTTACAGACACAGAATGCAGATTGGCACTTACAGACACTGGATGCAGATTGGCTCTTACAGACACAGGATGCAGATTGGCACTTACAGACACAGGCTGCAGATTAGCACTTACAGACACAGGATGCAAATTGGCTCTTACAGATACAGAATGCAGATTGGCACTTACAGAGGCTATACTTGGGTTCTTGGAGGCAGGCACAAGCTGCACTCCCGCGGGGGCTGCGGGTGACGCAAGGGGTCGCAGGAGGGCCATGGGTGATGCTGGGTAGCTGCGGATGATGTGGGGAACCACGTGGGGGTCACAGGGGGCTGCAGGATGGCCATGGGGTGGCTTGGCTGGCTATGACAGGTTTAGCTGTCCCTCCTCTCCCCAGAGCTGGAGCTAGTTGAACAGTTCCCTAAATGCCTTTTCTTAGTTTCCCATATCCTTTTGGTTATTAAATCAAAGATTAACAAATATTGGAAGTCGTAGTTAACTCTCTCTCTCTAGGAAATAATTAGGTGTATTAACAGAAATAGAGACTTTGACATTCAAGATACTGGGTATATGATAAAGGAAAAAAAGGAAAAAGAGGCTTTTCATCTTACTGGGATTTGTGGGATAGCTACATTAAGAAAAAAGCTGGAGTTTTATTGATCTTTTTATTTTTTCTTTTTCTTTCTCTTTCTTCTCTTTTCAGGGAAATAGATTGGTATACAGAACCTACCATTTCTAGTTTGTGTTTTTAGTTTATGGATATTTGACACTCTGCTATTCTCTCTATTATTTAATATCAGTGGAATCGCCTACTTCTGACGCCTGGAATAGATTAATGAATTGTATGATGTATTTATGAATTTTAATGTTTATGTCTTTCTTTTTATATGATGAAACTCAAAATAAACTATATAAAAAAAAGTAAAAAGTATTAATCTGCCTAAGGTAAACAGATACATACATCAGTGACCTTATATATTAAACAACGTGGAAGGTTTCTGAATTTCACTAAGAATGTAATATACCTATGTATCTGTTTACTTATATGTATATATTTCTTTTATTAAGAGGTGTAGAGGGGGAAAACCAGTTAAGAACTATTTGTAAGATTTTACACAGAAAAAAAACACAGCTTTTAAACTGTACCCAAAATTAAAGAAATTCTTAGTTAAAGGCAGAAAGGTTCCATATCCCTTTAAGCTGAGTGGTCTTGGACTTTTATAGGTCCATCTTAGTACATTACTATTAATTTTACTATTTTCATAGATAAAGTGTTATGAATATGAATATTTTAATTTGGTTACAGTGAGTCTATTCTTAAAGGAGATAAATTATATAAATGTTTAAACAATATTAGCAACCAGTTGCATTTGTATACTTTTCATTTTCTAAATGACACAGTTTCCCTAAGAACAAGGATGTTTCTTCTTAAAGAGCATCCAAAAATGTCCATACATTGTATTATTCTTTTTTTCTTAATCTTTCCTGAAATATTGAGCATTGTCTGTGCCAATTTGCTGTTCAGTATGCAAATTTGTGACTCATTGTGTTTGGTAACTATGGCCCTCATTCAATTGCGATTTGGCCAATTGAATAGGGGTCTAAATAAGCACATAACATATATTTTTTAAATAAGTTTTTAGTTAGTAAGCATCTATCCAAAAGCAAGGTTTTCACTAACTAAAAACTTATTTAAAAAAAATATGCTATGTGCTTATTTAGACCCCTATTCAATTGGCCAAATCGCAATTAAATGAGGGCCAATGTGTGGGGAGGTTCTAACTGCATCATAACACCAACTTTAGGGTGTTTTTTGTAAGTTTTTGCGAAAATACTGTATCACTACATAGCACATCAATTCACCTAATTAAAGAGCCCTTTACCTCTCTATAAGTGCTCTTCATGGTGTGAAAGAGCAGAAGATTGTATGTTAAAATTATCTATTTTTTTATTACACTGATAATACCTACAAAAATTAAGACTTAGGTCTGTTTACACACACACTCCTGACAGTTCCATGATTAACAACGTCTGCCGAAACCGAAGGGTGAAGCTCTGTGAAGACCAAGATTTATTGTTTTTCCCTAAACTTCAGGAATGTAGCAGGAGATGTTAACCCACAACTGTCATATTTAGCTGATTCCAGCAGTCATTGTTCTGCTCAGATGAATTTGTGAAGGGTTAACTCTCTTTATGCTTATGATCTCTGCACAGAGCTGCTGTTTTGGTTCTATCTGGGGGAATGTCAGAGTCTAATGTAAACAGAGATTTTGTTTATAAATGTCTCTGTGAAAAAAATGTTTTTCATCATGATTTTAACAGATATTTTCTTTGATGTGGTCCAAACTGTGTTAAATTAAGTGGCCCTTTAATGTTCACAAGACAGATATTTGTATAATAATGCAGCACAAACAATGGCTAATCAGCAGTAAATTACTTTAGAAAAGAAAGTTTAGTACAGTATAGCTAGTTTTTCAGACACTTTAAGAAGAAATGTATTTTAGTGTGATAGAGTCCCTTTAAGTTTTTAAAGCTGATATATAAATTTGTTGTAGTCCATTCAACCTCCATCTCACTTGGGAATGGAAGAACACACAGAATAAAATAAATCATAGAATGGTTATTTCCCTTTGTTTCCTTCAAGCAACAAAGAAAAGCAAACACAGTATATATCTTGTAACATAACCACTTTCCACACAAAGGGCAGAAGTCAAGGAGTATTTGATTGTAAAGTCAAAATATCCCTCTCACATTGTTATTTTAGCCTCCCTTTCTTCCTCCTGATTACTTTACTCAACATAATCTGTAGCATTTAGTGATAAACTTACTGGCGCACGATTTATAGACAAACCAAACTCCTTCCCCTCACTTATCTTTCTGCCCAGTCAAAGAAAAACTATATTTAGTGTCTGCTTGGCGTCTATCCCTTTTTCTAACCTTCATTTGTTCTGCACGAGTGAGACCTTTTCCTTTATGTATATTTTTTTGCAAGCAGGATTAAGATAGGATTATTTCATGTGAACACTGAAAATGCTTTCACACACACAGAGCTGCGAGCAGTTATAATGCATGACTGACAATGAATTATTCTTATAGCATCAGCTTATTATATACAATGACAAGTGGATTTCAGTCCAAGCCAGTGTAATGTTTTTTTCTTGGAAAAAAAAGAGGTTTGAACCATTAGCAAATCACAATTAATTACATAATAATGAAGAAAATATAAACTTTACTAAAAAACACAATGTGACGAACCTGAGGCGCACATCGCACAGTTGTAAGCCATTTCAATATGGTAATATTTTGTATTTTGAGGTCAATCAGAATTACTGTATTGCTGTGTGACTTTATTGATGTAACAGTGGTAACCAGCCATGTTTGTTATTGAAATGCTACATCTTTCCCAGGGGGTTTAATAAAGTGGGTCCCTGGGAAAAAAGGGGCTCCAGTTATGGGGTTACCTGTTTGTGGGGTAAAAGAAGAGTAAAAGAAGAGGGCAACATCAAGGGGGTTAATCGGACACTATGTGTGTGAACTAGGCTTACAACCCTGACACCCTGCGGTGATGGCTTCCTGGGAATTTCCCTCTTCTTAGGCTAACAGGGATTAAATGTCCTAGCAATTTGGAGACACCAGAAGCAATTGGCAGGTGGGGAGGAGCTAATTCAATCTTATTAATCATATTTTCTTAAAACTGGGATTGTGGCATACCTAATATAATGCCTTCTTTTATCTATATACCAGCATAAGCATGGGTGCAATGCTATTTCCTACTAGGTAATATTTCCCTAGGAGTAAATATGGTTTAATGTGTTCATACTGCTGAGTGGTGTTTCCATAGGATGAGATATGGTCATGTTTAGACTTGAAATGCAGAATTTCCCATAGGAGTTCTAATAAAATGTTTTATGTGGAACTCACAGGAAAGTGCCCCCCAAATTGAGGGGTACTTGGTTACTAAGGAAGGATTAGGACTAACAGTCAACATGGCCCCTGGGCAGCAGGGGGTGAATAGTTGGATGACATAATTTGATGGGTGAGGAGGATTGGCTATTTCTATGTCTGTGTAAGGTTGTGATGTATTGTAATTTGTTGCTGTTCTGTTTACATTTGATGTGTGTTCATCAATAAAGAAATTGTCAGTTTAAACATACATTAACAAGGTGTACAGTTTATTCTGACAGAATATAATAATTTTAACCACTTTAATTATTACTTACGGACTCTGCTTGAAATTCTGCTCCTAACCACTGTGAGTAGTATTGTTGAATGTGCTACTTCCTGAGCTTCCTGTGTTCTTGGCATTCTGATACCTGGAAAAGTCAGCTGGGCGCTGAGTTTGACGAAAACCCTGACAATTTAGAGCTGAAAGCAGAAGGGTCTTTGACTCACACAGTCCCCTCACCCCGAGGTCATCACATTGATCTTAACAAAAGCTACAAATATGTCTCTACTAGCTTATATGAGTATTGGGGAAATGTGAAATGTTACTGTGAGTTTCTAATTCGTCCTACAACAGTATCCCTCAAACTAAGTTAGCCATGTAACCAATTGTCACCTCCAAAAAAGGATTATTGGTTTAAAACATAAACAACTGACATATCAACATACATGCTTACATATATAAGCCAATGCCTTTGAAGGTCTACCTTTGAAAAAACCAGAGATAACTCCATACACTGTATTTGCTCTTTTTAACAAAACCAGTTGTTATTTATACATAGTATGAAGTATCTCTGACTACCAAGCATAGCCAAATGAAATGTAGAATTAGATAAAAATATTGTCGCATTCACAGAGTTGTTTTTGCAAATTGAATTAGGTGAGCGCTTGCAATCTCAGCAGAACAGCTGACATGTTTCCTTTTTGTAAAAGCTATCACAAAAAGTGCTTCTTAGGGTTTATATTATATGATAAAAGATGACTTTGTGTCCCTTCTAACCCACAGTCTCACCACAGGTCTTTTTGAAGCCTAAAACAGAACTGGATATTTTTTTCAAAAGTTGTTGTGTTTATAATGTTTAAAAAAGCTAAACAGTGTCTCTGTAACAATTTAGTTGTATCAAACTCTGAAAAAGAATTGTGTCAATGCATGTATCGATTAATATACATTTTTACACAATTGATTGGTGGGGTGTTAACATTGGTGGAATTAACATTGTTTAACATAGAAAAATAGATTTCACTGCAGATAAGAAGCAAAATGGCTGGTGTGAGCAGTTTAGGTTAATTTAGTTTGAGGATAGCCTTTTTGCCAGGCAACCTTAAATTCCTTAAATATTCTTGACCATGTGACATGCTTTGGAAGGCTGCGGCAGCTATGTACTACTGTTTTATAAAGTAGTATACATTAGCATCATATGCTATATGATATCAACTTCAAAGTTGAAATAAAGACCTCTTATTCCTATATACCTCTTTTTGTGAAAGATATTTAAACTTTAAAAAAGGGTTTTATAGATTAGAAGGTAAAAGGGTTAGTAATTTACACATATGCTCACCTGCAATGACAGGTGAGTGATAATTTATAGCAATTGAAATGTAACATTTAAAACAATATGTGCTTGATCATTTAAATCAATGAACTTGAGATTTTAGATATAGAATGTTTGCTCGCCTTTAATGGCAAACATTTGCCAGACACTACAAGTGAATATTAGCAAATAAACATTCTTAGTGGTCTTACCCTCACATGCTAGGTCTCTTTTTCTCCAGATTGAACAAACAAATATTTCACTTTTTATTTGGTTGCCCATTCTGGTGAACCTCTGCCATTGCAAGAGAGATAACATATTTAGTTGTCGTATTGCAAGTTGCCGTCACACTTTGCGGAACGAGGAATGCAGTTGCAAAGATGGAGGCCCGCGGGATGTAACTGACTTGGAGGCAATGAAGTGTCATTATGTGGCCATCATGACATGAAGCCAAGCCAAATGGGACACTGCCAGGGAGATAACATAGGAGCCAGCCCATCCTGTGATAAGCAAATGCAGACTGGTAAAAGGTTAAGATCATGGGCAGACCCGTAATTCTTAACACAGATTCAAAAACCTCAGTGAATAACACTTCTTTATAATCGAAAAAAACAAAGTGAGGAATTTAAACATGATCTTTTTTGGGATACTGGATTAATAAACGCTGAATAAAAACATAATACATGGGCAGACTCAACTGAACTTAAAGCAGAACACTTTCACTAAGTGGCTGTAGATATAATTTGCCCCCTTGCCAGGTCAAATAAGTTGCCCAAAAGATACATCCTCACTTTGGTGGGTTATGCCACTTGGTATCTGTATGATGTCATTCTTGGCTATATTATAGCAGCAACAGTAGCTGATGCCTTAGTAACCATTTTCACCTGAGCTGAGTTCCTGTGTAAAATTATGTCAGATCAGGGTACCCAGATTATGTCTGAGATGACCTAGCAGTTGTGGTAGAAGTGTAGGGTGGCCCAGCTGAGGTCGACCCCCTATCACCCCCAAACAATGTGTTTGTTTAGAGTGTTTGGGAGGGGAGCCACAAGGGGAAGGAACTCCCTTTAGTTTGATATGTGCTGTTGCTTAGAGATAGACTAGGCTAGCTAAGGAGTATCTGCTTACAGCCTAAGGCAAGCAGAAGTGTTGGTATGAGCAGAAAGCCAGACTATGAAATTCTAGGTAAGCCAGCAGGTATTAATATTGGTACTTAATCTTCAGAACAAACTCCAGGCAATTTGGGAAAAGTCCCTTCCAAATAGTCTGGAAATTAGCTGACACCACCTATGTTTTAGCTGTGCATGAGCAACAGCAGATTCAGAAGACGATCCTCGTGAATATGTTGAAGCCATAACAGAGTCAGAATCCCCAAGTAATGGCCATATGGGTACGTCAGGTTACGTCGGACCTACAGGGTACGTCAGACATACTTGTTCATGAGTTCTCCTACACCCTTGAAGAGGAATGAGGAGAGAGGGTAGGAACAAATAAGAGAGAAGAATGAGGAGGCAAGACCAGAAAGTGATGGAAAGGTAGAATAGAGTTTACTGTGAATATTGGAAAGAAATTGGGTGAAGGAGGAATGAAAGAAAAAACTGGGAGAAAGGAAAGAGAGGTGATAGAGATGAGGCGTTTTCTTGAAGACATTTTGAACATTATCAAATCCTTTGATATATTTGAGGTTTTCTATCATATCCCCTTCTCTCTTCTGTCCCCTAACCTATACCTGTTCAGTTCATGAAGTTTTTTCATAAGTTTTATCTTTTAGTTGCCCTTCTCTGAATTGTTTGTAATACAGTCAGGTCCATAAATATTGGTAGATCGACATAATTTTAATCTTTTTGGCTATATACACCACCATACAGGAGATTGACTTAGGCATTGCATAACATTCCACTTCTTTCCCTTAAAAAACTATTTGGTTGCTTTTGCAGTATGCTTCGGGTCATTGTCCATCTGCACTGTGAAGCACCGTCCAGTGAGTTCTGAAGCATTTGGCTGAATATGAGCAGATAATATTGCCCGAAACACTTCAGAATTCATCCTGCTGCTATTGTCAGCAGTCACATCATCAATAAATACAAGAGAACCAGTTCCATTGGCAGCCATAAATGCCCATGCCATGACACTACCACCACCATGCTTCACTGATGAGGTGGTATGCTTTGGATCATGAGCAGTTCCTTTCCTTCTCCATACTCTTCTCTTCCCATCACTCTGGTACAAGTTGATCGTAGTCTCATCTGTCCATAGGACGTTGTTCCAGAACTGTGAAGGCTTTTTTAGATGTTGTTTGGCAAACTCTAATCTTGCCTTCCTATTTTTGAGGCTCACCAATGGTTTACATCTTGTGGTGAACCCTCTGTATTCACTCTGGTGAAGTCTTCTCTTGATTGTTGACTTTGAAACACATACACCTACCTCCTGGAGAGTGTTCTTGATCTGGCCAACTGTTGTGAAGGGTGTTTTCTTCACCAGGGAAAGAATTCTTCGGTCATCCACCACAGTTGTTTTCAGTGGTCTTCCAGGTCTTTTGGTGTTGCTGAGCTCACCGGTGCGTTCTTTCTTTTTAAGGATGTTCCAAACAGTTGATTTGGCCACACCTTATGTTTTTGCTATCTCTCTGATGGGTTTGTTTTGTTTTTCAGCCTAATGATGGCTTGCTTCACTGATAGTGACAGCTCTTTGGATCTCATATTGAGAGTTAACAGCAACAAATGCAAATAGCACACTTGAAATTAACTCTGGACCTTTTATCTGCTCTTTGTAAGTGGGATAATGAGGGAATAACAAACCCCTGGCCATTGAACAGCTGAGCAGCCAATTGTCCCATTACTTTTGGTCCCTTAAAAAGTGGGAGGCACATATACAAACTGTTGTAATTCCTACACCGTTCACCTGATTTGGATGTAAATACCCTCAAATTAAAGCTGAAAGTCTGCAGTTAAAGCACATCTTGTTCGTTTCATTTCAAATCCATAGTGGTGGTGTATAGAGCCAAAAAGATTAGTTTTGTGTCGATGTCCCAATATTTATGGACCTGACTGTATATCTTTGTGACATTAGTACCTCTCTCTCTGTCTGCTGCTAATTCCTCCACCAATACAAACAAGTATCCTACTTGTTTTTCCTGCAGCTTTGTTGCAGTGCTTCCCTACTTTTAAATCATGCAATATCATAGCTCCCAGGTCTCTTTCCTCATAAGTTGCAATCATAATTTTACCATTAAATAAATAATGTGCTTGTGGAAGTGTGTGGTCTAAGTGCATAATTTTGCATTTATTAGTGTTGAATTTTAGATCCCACATATTTGACCATTTCTCTAGTTTTTTAAAACCATTATGCATGTGAAATGTTTACCCTTTTACATATTTTTGGGCCCACGCTGTTCAATCTCTTTTAACACCATAACCCTTGGGTATATGGATCCTATCTCTGTAGTGTTATGAGAAGCAGGATAATATTACATATTTTCATAAATTAAAGCCTTATATTAATTGATATTGAACTCAGTTATTTAATATGAGAAACAATATTTAATATGTAGCAATTATTGTATTACATACATAACAGATATATTTCTGTAATTAAAATATACAGTATATACTGTATAGGAGACCTACCAAAAGACAGTTGTTTCTTCTTCTTGTTTTGAAGATTCGAGCGTGCTTAGTAAGGTGCCCACAGATAGCACTGTTTCAATGTTACTACATCTCCTCAGTGTGGGGCCGGTTCCAAGCTTGTGCATTAGATTTAGTTTCAAGGCTATTTAACACAACATCATTTAGCTAATGGTGGGCTTAAAACATGAGAAAAGAGCAAGCTTAAATAGAAAATAAGGTGTGGCTTAAACTTTGAAATAGTGGTGAT
Organism: Discoglossus pictus; assembly: GCA_027410445.1. NCBI lineage: Eukaryota > Metazoa > Chordata > Amphibia > Anura > Alytidae > Discoglossus > Discoglossus pictus. The sequence goes on along the minus strand of CM050166.1, from coordinate 282,007,836 downwards.
ATTTCCTTGATTATGAGGCGTGGCTAAAAACGTAATGTATGGGTAAGCCTGACTAGAGAGCCAAAAAGTACAAAAAACGTGAACTTGAATAAGAGGCCTTAAGAATTTTAATATGGGAAAATAAATCATTTAACTGTGGAAAAAAATATGTAAAATGTTAGAATGATCACATAAACAGTCAGGTCCATAAATATAGGGACATCGACACAATTCTAAACTTTTTGGCTCTATACAACACCACAATGGATTTGAAATGAAACTAACAAGATGTGCTTTAACTGCAGACTTTCAGCTTTAATTTGAGGGTATTTACATCCAAATCAGGTGAACGGTGTAGGAATTACAACAGTTTGTATATGTGCCTCCCACTTTTTAAGGGACCAAAAATAATGGGACAATTGGCTGCTCAGCTGTTCCATGGCCAGGTGTGTGTTATTTCCTCATTATCCCATTTACAAAGAGCAGATAAAGGTCCAGTGTTCATTTCAAGTGTGCTATTTGCATTTGTTGCTGTTATCTCTCAATATGAGATCCAAAGAGCTGTCACTGTCAGTGAAGCAAGCCATCATTAGGCTGAAAAAACAAAACAAACCCATCAGAGAGATAGCAAAAACATTAGGTGTGGCCAAATCAACTGTTTGGAACATACTTAAAAAGAAAGAATGGACCAGTGAGCTCAGCAACACCAAAAGACCTGGAAGACCAAGGAAAACAACTGTGGTGGATGACCGAAGAATTATTTCCTGGTGAAGAAAACACCCTTCACAACAGTTGGCCAGATCAAGAACACTCTCCAGGAGGTAGGTGTATGTGTGTCAAAGTCAACAATCAAGAGAAGAATTCACCAGAGTAAATACAGAGGGTTCACCACAAGATGTAAACCATTGGTGAGCCTCAAAAACAGGAAGGCCAGATTAGAGTTTTCCAAACAACACCTAAAAAAGCCTTCACAGTTCTGGAACAACATCCTATGGACAGATGAGACTAAGATCAACTTGTACCAGAGTTATGGGAAGAGAAGAGTATGGAGACGGAAAGGAACTGCTCATGATCCAAAGCATACCACCTCATCAGTGAAGCATGGTGGTGGTAGTGTCATGGCGTGGGCATGTATGGCTGCCAATGGAACTGGTTCTCTTGTATTTATTGATGATGTGACTGCTGACAAAAGCAGCAGGATGAATTCTGAAGTGTTTCGGGCAATATTATCTGCTCATATTCAGCCAAATGCTTCAGAACTCATTGGACGGCGCTTCACAGTGCAGATGGATAATGACCCGAAGCTTACTGCAAGAGCAACCAAAGAGTTTTTTAAGGGAAAGAAGTGGAATGTTATGCAATGGCCAAGTCAATCACCTGATCTGAATCCGATTGAGCATGCATTTCACTTGCTGAAGACAAAACTGAAGGGAAAATGCCCCAAGAACAAGCAGGAACTGAAGACAGTTGCAATAGAGGTCTGGCAGAGCATCACCAGGGATGAAACCCAGCATCTGGTGATGTCTATGCGTTCCAGACTTCAGGCTGTAATTGACTGCAAAGGATTTGCAACCAAGTATTAAAAAGTGAGTTTGTTTTATGACTGTTAATCTGTCCCATTACTTTTAGTCCCTTAAAAAGTGGGAGGCACATATACAAACTGTTGTAATTCCTACACTGTTCACCTGATTTGGATGTAAATACCCTCAAATTAAAGCAGAAAATCTTGTTCATGTCATTTCAAATCCATTGTGGTGGTGTATAGAGCCAAAAAGATTAGAATTATGTTGATGTCCCAATATTTATGGACCTGACTGTATAGTTGTTGTAATTACGATTTGTCGGTCATGCTTTGTTAAAAGTTACGGGTTTGATACCATAAGGCAGAGGGGATAAAATGAGCGCCAAAGGCTCATAACGAGGCCTGAAAGTTGCAGGGGGGAGATGCTTGCAACGAGCGTTGAAGGCACTCACTGCGAGGCCCGAAAGTTAGAAGGGGGGTGGAAGGGAGGCAGGAGGGGGTTGGAAGAGACACAGGGGAGGGGGGGGAGACACAGGGATGGGTAGAGGCTCGCAATGAGCGCTGAAGGTGCTCATCGCGAGACCCGCAATGGATAGGAAGGGAGAGGGTATGAATGGCTCTGAGTTACAGGCTTCAAAAAAATTACGAGTTTAATGGGAGAGGGGGCAAAGAGACACAGGGCTTGCAAAGTTACTGGCTTGCACAGCTGCTCAAGTAGAGGAGGGGGGAGAGACTCATTACAGTGCCTGCAAGTTGCGGGTTTGCCGAGGCCTGCGATGAGCAGCAAAGCCGAGGCCTGCAATGAGCAGCGTTCATCACGAGGCCCGCAAGTTAGAGGGGGGAAGAGCCTCGCACATTTTATTGCCGGAATTTTTGATGGGCAAGTCGCTAATTTAATTATATAAGGTAGAGTAAGTAAATAATGTTCAGTATTGAATGAGAATTAGGAATAGAATTATGACAAGATTGAAATTAAATATATATATTTCATATGGTGAGTCTGGACAAGCTATTAAAAAGTAGGGATATTACACTTTCAACATGGGTCTACATGGGTAGAATTAGTAGAATTATGGAATTCCCAGTAGTAACATAGGAATAATACAGAAGCCTGAGTGCCTTTAAATTGTGGAATTGGAATGAACTGCTTTTAGTCTCTTATGCCCTCATTCAATTGTGATTTGGCCAATTGAATAGGGGTCTAAATAAGCACATAGCATATTTTTTTTAAATAAGATTTTAGTTAGTGAAAACCTTGCTTTTGGATAGATGCTTACAAACTAAAAACTTATTTAAAAAATATATGTTATGTGCTTATTTAGACCCCTATTCAATTGGCCAAATCTCAATTGAATGAGGGCCTTAGACTGCAATAATAAAGAAAATCAAACAAAAATGTTCACTGGAAGGTTTGATCATGAGGCTAAAGCGCAAATATTTTGGCCATATCATGAGAAGACAGGATTCCCTAGAGTAGACTCTGATGCTGGGAAAGTTTAAAAGCACACAAGGAAAAGGATGGATAGGTGAGGTCATTGAAACAATGAACATAAACTTGAGGGAGCTCAGAGGGGTAGTGGCTCAGATGCGCCTGGGGTGTTTCAGTCTGCAGAGTCACAGAGGGTTGGACACGTCTGAACAACTAAACAACAACAAATATATAAAAAAAATAAAGAAACATTTATTTATGTTGGATTTTGAGGTGATGACATGGGCCCTCATTCAATTGCGATTTGGCCAATTGAATAGGGCTCTAAATAAGCACATAACATATTTTTTTAAAGTAAGTTTTTAGTTAGTGAAAACCTTGCTTTTGGATCGATGCTTACTTACTAAAAAGTTCTTTAAAAAAATATGTCCCTCAGATTGTAAGTTTGCGAGTTTTCAATCTTGTGTCAGTGCCTTGGAAACAAGCTCTATGTACATTTGATTTTATGCTCAAAAACAGGGCCCTCCATTCTTTACAAGGTGTTTAATTTGTTTTCTGCTATGTACTCAACCCCTGTACAGCGCTACGGAATATGTTGGCGCGATATAAATAAAGATAATAATAATAATAATATGTTATGTGCTTATTTAGACCCCTATTCAATTGGCCAAATTGCAATTGAATGAGGGCCAGGGTGTTTTTCCCATAAGAATTTCTAGAAATTGTTGCTCACTTGTAGTAAAATAATTGTCTGAATAGATGTATTGGACATTTGTCAATGAAAATGTTATCTAAAAAGTATAGGGTTAAGCTGTTTTTGAGATATAATAGTTTCCAAGTTTAATGTAATGAGCATGCTCGGTAGAGACAAGTGCATATAAGGTACTGTCAGATTCCATGCATTTTGATTGATCTTTTATGGTCAGGTGATGTTTTAATGGTTTTACAGTTATATCTAGCCTGTAATGGTGAACATGGTGAGCAAATGATAATTAATGAAATGGGAAATTAGTTGGTTGCTCAGTCTGGAGAAACAGAGTGGAGAGAGAGAGTCTCTTTATTCTTGCTTCTTCTCTTTGCTCTCTTTCTCTCCCCCCCCCAGCTCCAGAATGAGCAACCAACTAATGTCCCATTTCATTACTTATCCGGCAATATATAACTATAAAATATCACCTGACCAATCAAAATGCATGGAATCTGACAGTAGCTCACATGCTCATTACATTAAAAAGCTCAAATATTGTATCTCAAAAACAGCTTAAGCTATCTAAAAAAATTAAAAAGGGCATGTAAACTTTTTAGATTGCTATTACATGGACACATTTCAAACAAATACATTCAGACAATGTTTTAATACAAGTGAGCAAATATTTCAAGAAATTCCAATGGGAAGAAAGCTATTGGCCTCATTCAATTTGGAAGCCGGAAGTCCTGGGATCTAGGCCATATGTCTGCGGGTCTGCTGCGGGCCTGCAGCATGCTAGACTTACGGAGCTATTCAAATGGACAAGATCGCAAGTCCAGGAATGATAGTGATAATCGTAACCCATGCCATTGCATGTAGCATTTCGGGAAGTGAACATGATCAATTAATTCAAATCAACTAGCGTTTCAGGGTCCGATATGCGATCGGACCCGCAAACCTGGAAAGTACAAAATAATAATTATGAATGAAGTCAATGTTCTGGTCCATGTGGGTGGCATGATATGTATTATCTCATTGATTCCCATCAATCTAACCCCGAAATGAAACATAAAAATTAATAAATTTTGATTGCAGATTTGCGAGCTTGAGACTGTTGTGCAATTAATTCTAATGTCTTTCATCGCTTTCCCCATCATTTACAGTGCAGTGTTAATTTTTTATTCACATTTACAGTGCTACAGACATGTCTGTAACCCCTTTGCGAGTCCTATCTTGTACTCGTAGGATTTGTGCCATTTACGCGTGTAAAAACATTTGCGGGCTTGAGGCGTCGCAGCAATTGAATAGCGATTTGCGATTTTAGCGATCGTAACACTTAAGGCCGTGAAGGGCCAAAGGCTTTGATGGGCTGTAACTTGGAAGACCACAAGAATACGCCAATTTAATAGGAATGCCCGGATCTTCCGAGGGTTCAATTGAATGAGGCCCTATGTTATCACCCCAAAATGTAACAAAAAACTTTTTTGGGGGCTGGAAAGGATTTCACGCAAAGTTATATGCTCATGAAAATTGAGTACACAGCTGTGATCTATCACATATACAGTATAGTTGTGAGCATATAAGTTGTTGCTCACGCTTGCGGGCTCGCACAGTGAGCCGCTGCCCTCGCGAAGTGAGGGCCTCAGTTGTTGGCAAGGAGCGCCAAAGGCGCTCCTTGCCAGCAACTGCGACCCTCGCAAACTTTACGACGTAACGCAAACAACATACGAGCCACGTTAACACCCATTACGATCTCTCAAAAATCGGCCGCAACCCGCGAACATGAAAAAATTAAAAACACAATAAATACACACAACACATACATAAAAAGCTTACCTACAGCAAGAGGGAGCATCCAGCACCTCAAAAAATGAAGTTACACCTTAATTTTACTGAAAATAAAATAATTTAGACACAAAAAAATTCTCTAAGCGAGAGAAAGAAATAGCCGCCGAACAAAACGAAAACGAGGCTACAGCACTCGAAACACACAAAACACCACAAGAAACACGCAAAACACCACAAAACACCTACGGATATTCCGCTACAGACGCATAACACACATTAGCCGACATTTTAGAACAATGCGGAAGTACACAGCTACGCTAAAGGTTTGGTCTCGCGCACGCACACTATTACACTGCACACATTCATCACGCTTACACAGCACCTCCACACCACTAACGCTCCAGCAACATCAACACAGATTGTCAGCTCTTCAACAGAATGCTTCCTGCATATATTACTTGAAAATAGGTAAAGTATATTCATTTATTAATGTATTATTTATTTGATTATTATACACCAAACAGCATTAGCTCACTTACAATTTCATTGCCATAATTTTTTGACGGGCAATTTGCTAGTATATATATATACTAGCAACTTGCCCATCAAAAAATGACGGCAATTAAATATGTATGTTTTGAATTCTGTTTTGCATGTAATATGTGTAGTTGAGACTTTTAACTTTTTCTTATCTATAAAGAAGTACAAATATTATAGAAAAGATGTTTATTTTTTAACATGCAACTGGTAGGGGACCAACTGGTAACTGATCTTTTGTTAAGAGTAGTAACATTTTAATGTAAGAACAGGTCAACCTTGTATTAATGAGAATTGTAAACCTGACATAATGTTTTGTAACACGCAACTTGAAGATTAACAACTGGTAAACTAAATATGTATTGAATCCAGAGGAAGGCAAACATATGCAATTAAACAACTTGGGCCTTTTTAAAAAAAAATAGTAACATTATAAACAGTAACATAATAAAGTAAAATTTAAACTTTAATTGTTGTAAAATGCAAGCAAAGTGTTTTGTGGGGCTAATCATGGTAAAAGGCTTCTTCCAGAAAATTATAATTTGTTATTTTGTTGTTGTTGATTTTTGATGGTTGACATTTCGTTGTTGTAATTTGCGAAAATGGCACATAGAGTTTCCTATGTGAAATAGTGGTTCTCTAAAAAGAGAACACCAGACATTAAAGTTCGTTCGTGGGGTGTAACCACTGCTCTCTATAGTGTTTGCCATTTTAAAGAGTTTTTTTATGGAAATAGTGGTGCTCTAAAAAGTGTGTGAGTGAGTGTGAGTTTGTTTGTTGTTGTACATTTGTTGTAGAAATTACAGTATTTTTGGAAAATGGCACATAGAGTTACCTATGTGAAATAGCGGTCCTCGTAAAAGAGTCCCAGAGATATGTATTTTTTTCCTGGAAGTAAAACCACTGTTCTCTATGTTTTTTGACATTTTATAGAGTTTCTTATTGAAATAGTGGTCCTCTAAAAAGAGCTCGATTTACTTTTTTTTCCTTCAGAAATTGTCATAGATGTTCATTTATTTTTGTTAGGTCTGTGCCATGTCTTGTATTGTTATATGTTGTTGAAATAAAGTTATAAAACTTCATAGTAGATAATGTTTTTTGTAAAAATGCATCCATGATCTAATAAATCACCTTGATTTTCGTGGTTTTAAATGTAAACTTTAATAGACTCTGTATTCTTGAATCTTGAGAATGCAGCATAAAGCTGGCCATGTGCAAATACTGGTTCTTCTAAAAAGATACCCACAGATTTCATATGAGCTGGGATCTGCACAGTGTCATCGGGTAATTGTTGTATTTGCTCTGTTTTCCTTCTCCAATTTTAATGAGCCAATCATTTAATTCATTTTCTCCTTCTGATCTCATATTTTGTTGTAATTGAAGATTGGTAAATAGTTTCCATGGTGTACTTGACTTTATACATGTTTCAACAATGTCGGTTCGATTTCCATGTACAACGACAGGTAATGTTTGTCTAAAATCTCCACCTAACAACATTACTTTTCCACCAAATGGCAAATTATTATCCATGACTTCACGTAGCAAACGGTCAATACATTGTAGGGCATGGCATGACATCATTGTAGCTTCATCTATTATAATGAATTTTTTTATTTTTATTTTTTTTGCTTGTAATGATGTCATTCGAATATCCAACACTGATGTTTCCAAAATGGGAACTGGCAGCTTAAATCCACTATGCACAGTTCTTCCACCTTCTAACAAAAGTGCGGCAATTCCAGTGGTTGCAAATGCCAGCGCTATTTGACCTTGTGCTCGAACAAAACTCATCAATAAATTATATAGATAAGTTTTTCCTGATCTGCCAGGTCCATTCAGATAGAATAATGCTTTTTGAGCATGTCATCATCTAGGACATTTTTGATTGCTTTAAATGCTTGCAACTGTAAGGTATATAAAGTTGCAAGTCTTTCTTCTGTTCTTTCTCTTTGTAGTTGAGTGTCATAGTCTTCAAAGTTTATGTCGTCTATGAGACCTGGATTTGGCAGATTAAAACTTGCACAACTTAATCCATGAGTGAGAAAGACCTCTTGGATTTCAATTAATGCTTTTATTTGTGCAATAGGCTCATTGTATCGTTGCAAAAAGTCTTCAGCCATATTTGTTTTAAATTTGTCTCACAAAGCTAATGCATTTGGAGGATTTGAGAAGATACAAATGAATGCAAATTGTTCCCTCATCTGCCGTGGCATTTGGTATAGTGCTGCTGATGCTTCTTCTAGACATCTTTCCCATTCTGTATCACCAGCTAGGAAGTTTCTAAATGAAATGATTCATAAAGTATGTCATTAACAGTTCTTAACTGTTCAAAACTTTGTGCACCAGGAACATTTAGAAGTAGTAATCGTAAGCAGAAACGTTCAAGGTCTCTTGCATTTACAGTGTAAACTCTTGGGATTATTTTATTTCCACAACTTTTTCGTTTTCGCTATAATCCATAAAAAAAAACATAATGGTATGGAATGTCAATATATAACAATTCCCTTGCCCCTAAGTCAGTAGAATTTAATTTAAACCATGCAGTTAGTGTAGTTTGGCGATGCTCACTTTGTGCCAAAGCATTTGTTTCATTTCCAACATGGAAATGCACTAAATGTCTTTGTAGCAAATGTACAGCTAATCGATTTACTGCATGTGAGCGATCGTGCATTTCAAAATTTAGAAGATGCCACATTGCTTCTGACGCACTTACATAGCGAGCATCTACATGAGATGCAAGTTCATCATGTACTAACTCACTGTGTTTGTTATTTTTAGCACGTTTGACCACTACAGTAGCTGCATCATAGCCTTTGTAGATATATCTGTAGACATAATGGATTTTATAGAAGTGCAAGCTTCCACATTAATGTGTGCATTATACTTCATAAATAAATGTGGATTGTATGGTACCACATATCTGTTGTCTAACTTTTTGCCACAAATAATGGCAAAATGGTTTGTCCTTCTCTTCTTCTATATAATGGATAGCCATCACAATTAGCATACGTTTTGTCTCTATAATCTTTTGGAAATTATTTAGTACATTTCTTATTTTCCATACATGGTGACTGTGGAATAATATCTCCACATGGTCCATGAATCATACGATGAGTTACAATCTCATATAGTCTACCATGTATTTCTGGATCTGGTAGTTCAGCAATAATTACTGAATCCACTTTGTCACCAGTATCCAAGTTATCTTTCTCTTGAAGGATTATAAGAATATGTGCATGTGGAAGGCCACTTTTTTGAAATTCGATGGTATACACATAAGCCAGACATTTGCCAAATAACTGAGTTATGGTTATGTCACGTATTAATTAATTTAATTTGATTTTAAAGACTCTTGTCACTAAATCTGGTCTATTGGAAGCAGTTTGTCCAATTAGCAGATTGTGTGTAATTTCTGGCCATTGTGGATTACATGTAAATGTAATAAATAAATCTGGTTTTCCAAATTTTGTTACATGGCATCATTGTATCTTTCTCGCATATTGCGAGGAGATCCCTGGAAAGAAGATGGTGAAATGATGGCTTTGCGAGCTGGCAGCTCTCTGGTTGTAGCAACCTCAGTGACATAATCCATCAATCCACAGTACTGTTCTACACGTAGTTTATCTTGTTGATATTTGATGAAGTTTAAATTATTTGCCTCAACTTGCAAATATGAATCAATGATTCATTGTTGTGTCAGTTTTCCACCACATAAAATGGGATTAAATCCATCTCGAATGGCAATTTGAGCCACTTTAAATTCAAGCATGGAAATATTGTTTCTCACATGTACTTTTGAATGTGGGTAACTCTGAAGTTGATTTGGGTTGCCAACCTGCTTCCCCATGTGGAAAAAATATGGGATATGTCATTGGATCCAAATTGGTACTTAAGATACTTATATTAATGAAAGGTTGCTCATCATTTCTGGGATATATTCTAATATCTCTCTGAAATGGTGGTTCTCCTTTGTCATTTTGAAAGACCATTGCCACCTCATTTGATGTTGGCATGTTATAACAACGTTTATCAGTAGGCGATCTCTTTTAAGCACCATATTGACCTTTGGGATTGGCAATTGATGTATTTCTGCATGAATTTGTTGTTCCTTTTCTACTTCTGCCAATTTTTTATAGTCTTCAGAGTATGGGTTTTGAGCCAAAATTTTATCAAGCTCTATAAAAACAATGGGTAAGCATTTTTTTTTATTTTCTTGAAGCTGCATACGTTGTTCAACAGCTTCCATTGTATCTAGGACATATAGTTGAGCAAATTTTCTTTGCTCTCCTTCCTCTGGATGTAAATGAGAATTACAATGGTAAATTTGTCCTTGTACTTTAAAGCAGTAAGGGCCATGTCCTGGCACATTAGCATCTGATGTTGCACCCATAGATGCAAAGGATATGGTACTATTATGGGATCTTATGTTTGTTTTGAAATGTTGGTAGTGGGGGAAAGTAGGTTCAGTCATAATGCTTTGTAAATATGTTGGGAATTTCTAAAAGTCTTACCTTGCCTTTTTGACAGCAACTAAGGAACTCGCCATCTCTGGGTCTTTCCTGTTTGAAATGATAAGCCCCACAAAACTGACAGACAATATTCATATCACCACAATTATGAACCTCTACTGCTAAAGATTTAGGTAAAGGACAATTGTGAGAACATATATCAATATGAGTCTCTATTATTATTATCGTTTATTTATAACGCGCCAACATATTCCGTAGTGCTCTAATTCATCATTAGAAATCTTATCTGATTGTTCAGCAGCACTTTATAAATGCTTTTGCTTTTTAGTTGCCTTCTTAGGCATGGATTTGAGTTTTTCAGCTGATAGTCTTTTGCTTGCAAGTCTTTCGCATTCTTTTTGTTGTCGAATTTCCTTCTGCTCCGTCGTCTGATGCTCTGCATATGTTTTTTGACGTTCTCTAGTTTGACGTCTTTTCGTTTCCTGTTTCTTGCCACTATCTGCCATATTAATCTGTAAATAAAAATATAATATTATTATTTTTTCTCGTTATTGTAATGTTTTTTTTAACTGCATATTTTTTTTTTCTACTATTCTGTTTTGTGTGCAGCACTGTTTCCATTATGAGGTTAGCTTGATAAGGTTGGAGTTTGCAACGTAGGGCCTCATTCAATGTCAATGTTTGCAATTGCATAAGGATTTAAATAAGCAGTGAGAATATATTTTGTCTTTTAGTTTTCATCTAGTGAAGACCTTATTTTTGGATAGAAGTTCATGAAGTACAAAGTTCTGTAAAATAAATATGCTATGTGCTTATATAAATCTCTATTCAATTGGTCGACTTGCAATTGAATGAGAGTGTTAGGTTGCAGTGTATTTTGTGAAAGTAGCACATGATGATAGTTCCTTCTATTTTCCATGGGGCTCATTCAATTGCGACTTTGTCAATTGAATAGAGCTCTATATAAGCACAAAGCATATTTTTTTGTAGAAGTTTTTAGTTATTGAAGACCTTGCTTTTGGATAGATTTAATTTCTTCAAAAAATGATGTTCTGTACTTATATAGAGCCCTATTCCATTGGCCAAATTGCAATAGAATGAGGCCCCATGTGTTTTATATTATTTTTTGTGCGCTACTGTTGTCATTACTTGTTTAGGGTATGGAGTTGGGCTTAAACGTTTGTGCAGGAAAAAGCGTATATATCTTTAAAGTGTGTGTATGTTAACATCTTTTTTTTATTTTATTTTGTGTACAACACAGTTGGCATTAGGTATTTTTGTTGTTGTTGTTGCTTGCCTGTTTTGCATGTGGCAATGTTGTTATTAGGGTTTTCCGGTTATGGGGTTAGACTTATATTGCTAGTTAGGTTGCTGTACGTTTGCAGAAAGTCAGGCAAAAAACAGGATAGGTCCTTCTATTTGATATGTGTAAATATCAGTATTTTAGTTTTTGTTTAACATGTAATACTATACCTCATTGCTTGAAATCTGTTGTGTGGAAATTGCTGTAGCGATGCAGGGAGTCTTCAGGCAGTGTCTGTTGAGACTGAAAGAGAGTGATGCAAATGTTGCATTAAAATGTAAGTAATTTTTTTTTATTAAGAGCATGTGAACCAGGATATATATTTTTTATTTTGTATCTATTCATTGAGGTTTAGGTTATGGGGTTAGGCTTAGAGAGTGGTGCATATTTAAGAGGATAGCTGGTTGGATGTGTTATGTTTTTAGAAAATGTGTTGTAGTATCTTTTTTTGTGTGCAGCACTGTTGGCATTAGAGGTTTAGGTTGTGGGTTTGGGCTTATAGGTTAGGGCACACAAAACACCATTTATTTTTTTATTTTATATGAATTAACAATATTTCTTGTACTATGCTGTTTTGTGTACACCAGTGTTGTCATTATAAATGTAGGTTATTGGTGCAGATAAAACAGAATGCGTTCTTCCATTTGGTATCTGTTTTGAATGTTTGTTATACTATCCTGTTTGTGTACACCGTTGTTAAACAGGTTAGGGCACATTAAACAAATTATAGCTTAGGGCACATTAAACGAATTTTGTAATTGTATTTTGGATCTTGTAACAATATTTTTTGTACTATCCGGTTTTGTGTACACCTCTGTTGTCATTAGAGGTTTAGGTTCTGGGTTTAGGCTTAAAGGTTAGGGCACAGAAAACAGGATTTATTCTTCAATTTTGTTTGTGTTAACAATATTTTTTTTTACTATCCTGTTTTGTCTACACAACAGTTGTCATTAGAGGTTTAGGTTGTGGTTTTAGGCTTATAGGTTAAGGCACAGAAAACAGGATTTATTGTTCAATTTTTGTATGTATTACCAATATTTGTGGTACTATCCTGTTTTGTGTACCCCAGTGTTGTCATTAGAGGTTTAGGTTCTTGGTTTAGGCTTATAGGTTAGGGCACACAAAACAGGATTTATTCTGAAATTTTGTATGTGTTAACAATATTTGTTGTACTATCCTGTTTTGTGTACACCACAGTTGTCATTAGAGGTTTAGGTTGTGGGTTTAGGCTTTTTTGTTCAATTTTGTATGTGTTACCAATATTTTTTGTAGTATCCTGTTTTTCTGTAAGCCACTTTTGGGATTAGAGGTTTAGATTCTGGGTTTAGGCTTATAGTTTAGGGCACACAAAACAGGATTTATTCTTCAATTTTGTATGTGTTAACAATATTTGTTGTACTATCCTGTTTTGTGTACACCACAGTTGTCATTAGAAGTTTAGGTTGTGGGTTTAGGCTTATAGGTTAAGGCACAGAAAACAGGATTTATTGTTCAATTTTGTATGTATTACCAATTTTTGTTGTACTATCCTGTTTTGTGTACGCCAGTGTTGCCATTAGAGGTTTAGGTTCTGGGTTTAGGCTTAAAGGTTAGGGCACAGAAAACAGGATTTATTCTTCAATTTTGTTTGTGTTAACAATATTTTTTTTTACTATCCTGTTTTGTCTACACAACAGTTGTCATTAGAGGTTTAGGTTGTGGGTTTAGGCTTATAGGTTAAGGCACAGAAAACAGGATTTATTGTTCAATTTTTGTATGTATTACCAATATTTGTGGTACTATCCTGTTTTGTGTACCCCAGTGTTGTCATTAGAGGTTTAGGTTCTTGGTTTAGGCTTATAGGTTAGGGCACACAAAACAGGATTTATTCTGAAATTTTGTATGTGTTAACAATATTTGTTGTACTATCCTGTTTTGTGTACACCACAGTTATCATTAGAGGTTTAGGTTGTGGGTTTAGGCTTATAGGTTAGGGCACAGAAAACAGGATTTATTGTTCAATTTTGTATGTGTTACCAATATTTTTTGTAGTATCCTGTTTTTCTGTAAGCCACTTTTGGGATTAGAGGTTTAGATTCTGGGTTTAGGCTTATAGTTTAGGGCACACAAAACAGGATTTATTCTTCAATTTTGTATGTGTTAACAATATTTGTTGTACTATCCTGTTTTGTGTACACCACAGTTGTCATTAGAAGTTTAGGTTGTGGGTTTAGGCTTAAAGGTTAAGGCACAGAAAACAGGATTTATTGTTCAATTTTGTATGTATTACCAATATTTGTTGTACTATCCTGTTTTGTGTACGCCAGTGTTGTCATTAGAGGTTTAGGTTCTGGGTTTAGGCTTATAGGTTAAGGCACAGAAAACAGGATTTATTGTTCCATTTTGTATGTATTACCAATATTTGTTGTACTATACTGTTCTGTGTACGCCAGTGTTGTCATTAGAAGTTTAGGTTCTGGGTTTAGGCTTATAGGTTAGGGCACACAAAACAGAATTTATTCTGAAATGTTGTATGTGTTAACAATATTTGTTGTACTATCCTGTTTTGTGTACACCACAGTTGTCATTAGAGGTTTAGGTTGTGGGTTTAGGCTTATAGGGAAGGCACAGAAAACAGGATTTATTGTTCAATTTTGTATATGTTACCAATATTTTTTGTAGTATCCTGTTTTCTGTACACCACTTTTGGGATTAGAGGTTAGGTTATGGGTTAGGCTTAGAGGTTGGTGCAGACAAAACAGGATTCATTGTTCTATTTTATATGTGTTAACAACATTTGTTGGAGTATCCTGTTTTGTGTGCAGCATTATTGTTAGTAGGGGCTTATGATTTATTTATTTTTCCATTTTGACATAGGTGCACAGCAAACAGGATAGGTATTTCTTTTTTTTAATTGTTATACTATACCTTGGTTGAATTATTAGTTGTGTATAAATGACAGAGGGTCCCCTGATGCCAATCTTCCTGCGACAGTCTTCAGGCAGTGTCTGTTTTTTTTTTTAACAACTGCATCTTATTTTTGTGAATGAAATGTATTTTTGTAAATTACCTGTTATTCTTTCTTTGTCGTGAGTAAAATTGTGCAGATTTCATAGTGCGCGTGAAACCGTGCAGTGCTGCAAATTATTTAGTGACGCTGTTTAGGCAGAGTCTGTTGGGAATGTGAACAAAAGTGAAATATTAAAATGCAGCATAAATATGTATGTGTCTATATTTTTTTGGTAAAAAGCTAAACATTTTTTTAAATAGATATGAAGAAAAGCTATGTTACTTTTTTTTATTTTTTTTTATTAAGATTATTTTAGGGCACATACACATATATGTGTGTTTGAAATCTTATGATACATGAATACGGTTGTTGTTGGCAATATTTGAAATGAAACCTTTTTTTTTTTTATGGATCTATTAATTAATTAAATGTATTCAAGCTTACCTGTTTGTTGTAATTTGCAGATTGTAAACTTCTAAAGTGACAATGAAGTTTCCTCAGAAGTAATGCCACCAGTGAAATGTCCAGACACACTGTTCATCACCTGAGGAGAAATGTAGAAATTTCTGGAAAGTGTGCAGTTGCATTCCATTTTGCGGATAGTAGTTATTTGTTGCATGTGAAATGGTGGCTATTTTCTGTGTGGTATGTCCTGCATAATGTGTGTTACGTGCCGCATGAAGTGTTCTTGTTGGTTCAGTTTTGCAAGTACGTTTTGTCATTTTACGTCCTTAGCCTCGTTTTTGGTTTTTTTGTCGGCCATTTATTCTGTTGCTTAGGGGATTTTCGAGTGTGTAAACTTTGGAAATGTTAGTGAAATCGAGGTGTAACCCGCCTTGCAGACGTCCTGGGTGTCCCTCCTTGCTGTGGGTAATCTTTTTTTTTTTTTTTTTCTTTTTTGTGTTTTGAGTATTTTCCGCTGTGCCCGGTTTGTCCGTTAAGGTCGTATTTTTGTGAGGCCATAATAATTTTACAGGGGTTGTTTTTGTTGTAAGGCCGCAATTTTTGTTTTTCCTAAGTCCCGCGAGTCGTATTTTTTTGTGTAAGTCGGTAGGTCGTCATTGCGTGTTCTGTTTTTGTTTTCAAACTCCCACGTGTGTGGGCGTTTGTAAGCGGTTGTGAGGCGCCGTAGAGCCTCCAACTCTGCAAATGCCTCCACCTCCGCAAAATGCTGCTGCAGCTCTCAGTGCTATCATTTCTAGAACAGAATTCCCATTTTCATTTTTTTTTATCACTCTCTCTCACATATACATACAGTATATATATATATATATATATATATATATATACTGTATATATATATATACATATATATATATATATATATATATATACCGTATATATATATATATATATATATATATATATATATATATATATATATATACTGTATGTATATGTGAGAGAGAGAGATTAAAAAAATGAAAATGGGAATTCTGTTCTAGAAATGATAGCACTGAGAGCTGCAGCAACAGAGAAATTCATTGAAAGGAAGCATAACTGGAAGAAAAGACATATTATATGGAGTAGTGAAAATATAATTATAGAGATAGCACAAGAAATTACATAAAGATGTGAAAAAATGCTTGAGTTCTCAAAGAACCTGTAGAATTCAATGGGAGATCTTGAAGCAATTACAGGGGTATAACCAAGCCAAGGCGTTTTGCCATATAGAGGAAGCAAACCTTGAATAATCAAGTGAGAAGAAAGCTAGGAAAAAAGAAATGAATTGTTTTAAATCAACTAAATGAGTACTGACAGATATCAAGAGTGCACTGTGCACAGTTCTCTGGTTCGCTTCCAATTCAAACCAATTTGTAACTTTCAATAGCTATGAATCTTCAAAGGGAAGGCAGCTCAATAGCTTACTCTACAAGGGGGGGGGGGGGGGGGGGGGGGGGGGGTCACTAACCTACATTCAACAAGGACTCCATATACAACAGAAACAAATCTTCATAGATGACTTACATAGCTACTGAAAAACCAAAAGCTACTTCTTCATATGTTTCTAGACCGGTCATTTTCAATATATTTGATGCCAGTACAATTTCTGATACAGGTCACATGCAGGATAAACAGGGTGATGGAACAGTTAAAAGGCTAATATTTTATTTAGGGTTGCACCAAGTTGAAAAGAGGACATCTTAAAGGACCACCTAGGTGTCCTGTCTAGTTTGAAGAACTATAGTTGGCCATTGGCAAAAGAAAACTAAAAAACTCTAGTTTGAGAAAATCTTTATGCCTTTATCAAGTATACAACAAACTACCAACTTTTTTTGGGAAAAATGAGCCTTGAAGATACGGTCCCCCAACTTTTGCAGTCATGATGCTAAACACACCAAAAATCTGTATCTTCTGCAAGAGACCTCCCTTTGGTTATGAAAGGTATGACTATACTCCCATTAGAAAATGCTTCAGACGAGTGGTTAACCCTCCAGGTGTTATTTTCTGCTCGCTGTTACATCCGCTAGAAGTGATTCAGAACGTCAAGTCTTATGTTGGAAGGAAACATATATTTCCTTTGAAGCAGGGAGGCAAGTCAGACTAAGAACCATTGTTCTCTGTTTACCAAAATTCATGTTTCACCCTTTCCATCAAAATCAGGACTTTTTTCTTCCTTCTCTTTTTCCAGAGGAAAATCCATAACTTTACTATATGTTGTCAGATGCTTAAAAGTATATCTATTAAGAACAGAAGATTTGAAGACGTTGTTTAATATCTTTGTTTTCTCTTCAACATGCAAGAAAGGTAGTTTTCATTAAAGGCAGTTTGATTATACATACTAATTTTAAGACTTAGAAAATTATGTGTAAGCCAGTACCAAAGGGTGTAAGAAAACATTCATCAAAGGCAGTTTGTATTTCGTAAGCCATCTCAGAGCATGTCTTCCCTGAGAACATATGTAAGACAACTGCAGAGTTTTCCTTTAACAATTTTCTGACGCATTATCAATTGGAGACCTTCTCCAGTCCAGTATCTTTATACGGACATAAAGTCAAAAGTCTGTAAATTATCTCAAATAAGCGTGTTAAAGTAATTATTGACCCCCTTGTCGAGATTAAACACAAATGTAATTGCTACAATGATCGTCTAGGAAAAGCAAACATTTAAGCCAATAAATGAAAGTAGTTTTCATTTCCTGGATTATTTTGTTGCAGTAATAGAATTTCCCTCTCATATCACAGTAACAGAAAAAGGCTGCCCTATGGATGAAAGAGGGGTCTTAAATAAAGGGAAAAGACTTGCTTCTGTCCTAATTGCAGGAGGTGGGACAAAACCCAAATATTATTGCTGCCATGAATTAATCCGGGAAGTTAGAGTTGCTTTCAATTCTTGGCTTACATTTTGACGTATTTTAAACTTTGTAAGAACATTTTGTCGTTATCAAATTTTGCTTTTCATAAAAGCATACTATAAACATGACACTTCAGTGGTTCTTTAATTGGAGGGATCCTTGAATGTAGACTGGCATTCAGTGTGCAGTTTACATGTCACACAGACTGAACATGTTGAATAATTGTTCTTCATTAACAATGAAATGGTTCTTTAATTTGTCCTGATACTGTGATAAAGGCTGATCTAACCACGTAACACAAAATAGTTGAGTTTCCATGCATCAATACTACTGGAGTCCATCATGAATTCAATGTTAAAGGCCACCAGTAACATTGCTAATGATGGTAAAAGAGGCTAATAAACAATACAAGTAAGCAATTTGTAAAAATACATAAAGAAAATATTTTTATAATGTAGTATAAATATATTTATTGGCATATAGGTGTTGACATATTTTAGAGGACCAGCATTCCTTAGTACAAGTTATTTCAATAGAATGAACAGAAGTCTAATCTAAATGTTAAGGAAACAGCTCAACGTACAGCAGCTCAAATAAATATGAAAATTTATCGACCATGGGTTGAATTTTTTAAACCAATTTTTCCCTATCATTAAGTCAAGGTCTTCAGAGGAGCTTAAAACAATTATGGGACCAAACTATTCCTTTAATTGCAGTTTTCAGCAGAAAATATTAATCGGACAGACCTTCCTAGATTGAAGTGTACTAAAGATCATTTTTCCTATGGGAAAAAAATGGCACCATGGCCTGTCTGGAGTAAGAATCTGTCTACGGGGGACTGCCTGTTTGGGGCTCTATTTGCCTGTACTGGAAATGATGCTGAAAAATCGCTATATACACGAAGTGACAAGTGCCTTGTTCATAAATATCAAAGATCTCTCACTGGCTAATTATGCTGCTCCTCAAAACACTTGCTGGCTTCTCTATATAGCATGCTGAGAATCATACAGAAGTAATGTTTTTTTATATCAGAAACATCAATTACAGGAGAAAGAACGACAGCTCCCACAATTCCAAAGTCATGACTCTGAGGTCAGTGATTCTAGGGAGAGTCACAGATGTATAATTTTCCATATGAGTGGAAATCATCTCTAATAAGGTTTTCATAAAACCCATCTTTGCCAGTGAAACCACATAGAATTTCTGGCATTAAAAGCAGCATTATGATTTATTCTATTATACTACAAATAGTGTGTGTATATATTTGATTGTATATTGTCCTTTTTTCAATTTTTGGACTTATCCATCTCTTATTTTAACATCATATATGCAAAGAGTAAAAATTAGTGATCTGCTAAATAAGGGCAACATTCAAATCCCTAAATCGTAAACTTACACCACTAAAAAGTGGTAAGTAACTTTACTTAGCTATTCAATTGACTCACTTAAACATGATTACGAGTCAGGTACTCGCAATGCAATGCAGAACAAGACATACACGCATATCACATCAATCGTTCCCATAGATTTTTTGACATCTGTTATATTACAAGTTAATTTTTCTAAGTTTTACACCAACTCACTATTCAATTCAAAATTTACTGAGCACTCGCAAAATAAGTGTGACTCGTAACTTCTAATATAAGGAAAAAAATGCCTTTTTTAAGCTAATCCTCTTCCCTGCTGACACCCGATCACTCTCTTCCCCGCTCACACTTAATCACCTATATACATAACCCTGGGAGTCGATTGAGACATGCCACCTAAAATAGGCACCTCTTGCCAACTAAATATTAACCCCCACCACTGGGGTCCCTCACTGACCCCCGTGCCATTAACAGTTAACCCTCAATTCAAAAGAGGTCCTATATGCAAGGAAGGGGATCCCCGGGAATTCACTTCATGGCCTGATCGAGGGAATCCCCAGGGATTCTCATATGAGGAATGTAATATTACTTAACACACCACTTCTCGTAATTCTAAGCCTTGTAACTTTACTGACACAGCTTAGGTTTATGAGTTGTTGGTGAGTTGAGTAATATTATGGGTATGATAAATACTTTCCGTTCAGAATTAATATTTTTGCGGGTTTTTAAGTCTGTAATTGAATGAGGCCATAATTTGTTAGATAGAGCACAGCAAAGCAGAATGTAAGTTTCATACAATAAGTCACTTTTTAAGGAGGCTTCTTGTTGACTTGCAGTGCCATTTCTTTTTCTCATAAGTGATCCATCATTGTCTCAAACTATGATTAGTGGTATATAACAATTTAGCATTCAGGGAAGAAAAAGGAATTACTGTAGTTCCACATTAACATTAATTGAAGATATAGGAGATTGAATACCACTAAAAAAGTATAAAACAATTTGTGGATGTTATATCCTGATATCAATATAATCATACACATGTACTATCAGCTATATATAAACATTACATTGTATATACATAATTTGGCTACAGCACTTTTCTGGGTTAATTAACACAAACACAAAAAAATAATTATTATAAGACACATGTGTATGATAGGAGACACCTGAACAATCTTTGTATAAGGGTGCCCCACCTGTAAATGTGTCCTTGATCACAGCCCTTGCATATCTTACGCTAGTTTAGTGAATTTGTCCAGCTGACATGTAACAGCCATCCTTCATCATCCCTTTTTACCAATAACTCCTGATCCATTTTTATCCTTAAAGGCATATCTAAGTTTGCTGGATGAGTGCATCTGATAGCAAAGAATTAATAGTGTATGAAGAAAAAACAATTGCATGAAAAAATACCAAAATAAATACTTAAACACTTACCTTGAAGTTAGCAAAATATTTTGTAATTTCAAAGAGTTGAAAATTAGGATTAACAACCCCTCCAAACCCAGGCTAAATTAGCATAACATTAAAAAAAATGTTTTGGTTAATCAGGAGGAAGTAGAGGCGGCTGATACATTTCAATAAACCTCTGAGATTCCTGTTTCTGCTGCTAAGCAGCCTGGGATGTGTAGTGTATCTGTGGTGAAGGGTGTGGGCAGCAGAACAGTGTGGGCAGCAAAATCATTAGAGGGATTTTTAGATATTAATAAAAATAAAATGTTTTATGAAATGAGCTGCATACATAAATTCTGCTTTTTGCAACAAGAGTTCAAAAATGTAATAACCCAGCTCACTTAGATATGCCTTTAATGACCAACAGATAGTGTCTGAGGGACCAGTGCTCTGAGAAAAGACTTTCCACAGAGATACTAGAAGACACTTGAAAAGGAATGTTTTGAGCTTCTGTAATTCCTCTATGAAGATTGTTTCAATTAGTCCCCTTGCTACAGCTAAACGAGATTCTCTCAGGACCAATATGGCAATCTATACTTTTTATACAGCTTCATCTTAACCAACATAATTATATGCAAAACTACAATTAACAAAATATGTGTTTACATGAATCACCACATCTTATCCCCTGTTATGACATTTTTTCCCAGGGCTTTTCCAAGGGCTATTTCCATGGAAAAGTAATTTTTTACAATTGCTGAGAGCTGCGGACCATCCAGTTTCCAAATACAACTTCCTTCAGCACTTAATGCCACTAGTTTTTTTATCCAGTACCATGCCATACAATTTTTTGCTTGCATATCTTAGGTTAGTTATAGTAATGACTCCCAGGTGTCTTTCCTTGTAATTATTGCAATTAGTTCCAGGGTTTAATTTCCCAAATTCTGATAATTTGTGTACATAAGCTTAATACCTTTGTTATTCCTTTTCCTAATACCCATGTTTCTCTAATATCATTCCCTTTTCCTGAACATATGATCCTTTTTTCAAATGGTGTTGTTACTGTACCCTGCGCTGATGTCAGATTTGTCCTGAGCCAGTTTCTTTCCTCAGCCTCCTTACTGAAATGGTTCTTAATTAAAGGGATATGGAAGTTTCCCTGTTATAAACATTAAAATTATACTAGTGTTTGTTTGCATATCTTGTTTTTGGATAGAAGTTCACTAACTAAATACTTCTGTAAAAAATATGCTCTGTGCAATTGAATGAGGCCCTCTGTTTTCTCAAACTGAAACCTTCCAAACAGTCCATGCGAATGTCTGCGCCCACAGCTAATTCATCCAATGTTTTTATTGATATTAGATATACAAGCCACCTACAGACTGATTCTCAACTAGTAGTTTATTTTAATATTAAAAACAGGGAAACCATATGTGTTTAGGCATCTCAACTAATGAATAAGTATCTAAGTGATCTATCACCCTTTTGAATTGCTACCTTGTTGTGGTGCAGGTGCTTTTGTACTTTAATGAAGCTGTGAGCTAGACCTTGTAGGGTCACCCAATACAGGCAAGTTACAGCAGAGAGGACAGACAAATCACGGTCCACTGGAGGAGGAACTGGCAACCCACTCCAGTATCTTTGCCATGAAAACCGTATGGATAAGCACAACCAGACACAAGATGTGACTGGAGTGCTGAGGTCCTTAGGGTCACAGAGAGTCGGACATGACTGAATGAATAAACAACAACAAATTATATTACTACATGTCTCTACATATATCCAGTATATGCAAATCAATATTCCTAGTTATTGATAGAAGCATTTTTAGGATTTTAGTGGTCTTAAGCAAAAATGCACCCCGCTTCTTAATATGTTAGGTATTTTACTTTTATCTTGCAAAAAACAGCAGGTAAGAACCAAAAAGGCCTATCAGTAGCAGAGCATGTTAATAGAAGGCTCTGAGCCCCTCTAAAAAAAAATACAAAAACATTTGGGCCACCTCTGGCCTCCTGAACACCATTCATTGCTATATATAATCATGTACTCCATCAACAGCCTACTGGAAGGTAAACTCACATATCCTCCCAGTGGACAAAGCTAGGTGGTACTCTGCCTGTTAGAGGGGCGCACCCGTGCCCAGAAAAATGCATCACATGGTAGTGGAGCCTCTGCTGCCTTTGACTGCTTCCCGTTTATTCCGGGACACTCCTCGCCCAAAAAGAAGAAGGTGAGGGAGAATTTAAGTTAGAATTGCAGGAGGAGCTCCTCGAGAGTGACAAGAGGGGCTGTAGTCTGGCCCAACTAATATAAACATGGCGCATGGACTCTCCCTTGCCATGGAATAAACAAGTGGCTGGAAAATTGTTAAAATTAGCCATGTACTATCTTGTACTCAGTGCACTATGGAGCACTCTCCATCTCAAGTCCCCAGGGGTCATGGAACCAAAGAGGAATATTGTTCCCTCCTCTTGGACTTCTTGCCCTCATCAGCTGGTATGACCTGCTAAGGCTTATGTGCATAATTTTGCATTTATCAGTGCTGATTATTTTATCCCACATACTTAACAATTGTTCTATTTTTATTAAATCATTACACATTTGACTTAAACCTCCTGAAATGTCTACCCTGTTACATATTTGTGTGTTATCTGCAATGAGGCAAAGAGGCAAACTTTCACCTGGAAGCCCATAGTAAGATGATTAATATATATATAACTAGCGACTTGCCCGGCAAAAATGACGGCAAAAATGTTAAGCCTGGCAATGCTGTTTGCCAAACAATCTGAGCACCTTCGGGACTCATCACGAGCCCCGCGATGAGCGCCTTCAGGGCTCATCGCGTGGCTCTCAATGAGCGCCTTTGGTGCTCATCGCGTAGCTCTCAATGAGCGCCTTCCCTTCTCATTGCGAGCCTCTCCCCCAGTCTACTTTACAGGCCTTGCCGGTTTTTGCAGGCATCGTCTAACCGGCAAGTTTGTTGCTTTGAAATGAGCACCTTTGTCGCTCATTGCGAGGTCCTGCGTGCCTGCATTGTTCGGCTAAGTGTTACTGGCTTTGGCTAAGTGTTACTGGCTTGGGTTAAATTGTACTGGCTTAGCTTAAGTGTTACTGGCTTAGGTTAATAGTTACTGGCTTGGCTTAAGTGTTACTGGCTTAGGTTAATAGTTACTGGCTTTGGCTAAGAGGTACTAGCTTCGAGTTACTGGCTTTGGCCTCATTTTCATCCTGTTTGAGAAAATGTAAGTTTTTTCGGCGGCCATTCTTTTCTTTCTCCTAAAAACATCAATTATGGGTCAAATTAGCTTGCAACCTCACTCACAGGCTACCTGGCTGCCCCCCCGTGTCGTGAGTGAAGTTTTTAAGTTATTTTGTACATTATTGTTCATTTTTTGGCGGTCTTGCGAGTTACGGGCTTAGGTAAAGTGTTACTGGCTTAGGTAAAAAGTGTTACTGGCTTAGGTAAATAGTTACTGGCTTAGGTAAAGTGTTACTGGCTTTGGCTATAGGAGTCTTCAATCTCTTTCCATCCTCCATCGGTGGAGCGCAATGGGGCAAATGACATACAGTATCTGACTGGACAGAGGACCCTTAAATGGGACCCTGAAAAGGCACTATTGCAAGTGCTGGAATGAGGGCCTTCGGCACTCATTGCAGCAAAGTGCTGCGAGCCTAGCGATGAGTGCCTACGGCACTCATCTTGAGGCCATCTTCAATCTGTTGTCTTCAGTGATCATTGCAACCAAATTCCTATGGGCCTTCATTGCAGCCTAAGTCCTACGGACCTCGTGATGAGTGCCTGCAGCGCTCATAGTGAGCCCTGCAATGAGCGACCTTCCTTATGCTAGACCTCGCAATTTGCAAGCCTCGCAGCGCGAGCCTCGCAAATGTAACAACAACTGAGAGATTGACAACTATTATAGTTGATAGCAAAACATGCCCTGACACTCTCCACTGGTAACCATCCCTTCCCCTGACTGTAATAAATAAATGATGACTCTTTGATGCCTATTAATGCACTAAAAGAAAACATATATCAAAATAGAAACAATTAACAGATGAGAGTCACCAGACATACTACTCTACCTGATTAAATCCCCAGACCGCAATCGACATCTGGCCTTTTGTTACATAAAGGATTACTCAGACACTGTCATATTCTTTTACTATTTTATAAATTACCATCTTACTTAGAGTCTGTCATGAATCACCAAGGTTTCTATAAAAGAACGGCTGTGGTAAAATATTTAAAATATACTATTTTAAAGAACGACACATGAAAATAAGCAAACAGATTTCTCAATGGAAAATAAGATGATAACATGTTAATATATTACCTATTATATCTAACTAGCAACTTGCCCGTCAAAAAATTACGGTCAATAAAATTTGAAGCCATGGGAATGCTGTTTGAGACATAATTGAAACCGTTTTGTACTGTGAGGACCTTCGGCGCTCATTGCGAGGCTTACGCTGAGCACCTTTGGCGCTCATCGCATGCCTCGCAATGAGCACCTTGAGCGCTCATTGTGAGCCTCTCATGTCGTGTGCTTTTGGTCCTCTGAGAGAGATATATATTTCTATGTATATGTAGTTAAGTAATAATAAATGATTTATTCAATTAATTAATTAAGTAATAATTAATTATTTCTGCAATAACCTAATATATTTAAATTATTAATAATTCATATATGCAGTGAGCAGTAGGCTGAAGAGCTAACAATCTGTTTGTATTTTGCGTCTGCATAGAATATACATTGTGAGTGTTGGTGCCCTGCTTATAAAGTGTAATTAATGTTTGAAGTGTGCATTCTAAGTAGGCTGCGTGCGCGAGGTAAAGCCGTTGGTTTATTGTGTAAAGCGCCATTGTATAGTTGTAATGTTATTAATGTGTTACGCGTCTCGTGAGCATTTTCCTGCTTTTGTAATAGTGTATTATGTAGGTTGTAGTGTGATGTGTAAAGTGCTACGCGGTTTGCAGTGTTTTGCACGGTCTGGGGTCGTGTAGCCTCGTTTTCATTTTTTTGGGCGGCCATCTTTTTCCTCGCTTAGGCGATTTTCGTGTGCCGAAAATTGTCTAAATCAAGTTAAATTCGCATTGCACCTCACTCACAGACGTCTTGACTATTGCCCCATGCTGTCTGTGATGTTTTGGGATTTTTTGGGGTGTATTTCGTGTGTTTTTCTGTTTTTTGGTTCGTCCGCTAATCTCGTAATTTTTTGCATCTTGTATCTTTTTTTCCTGCGTCTCGTATTTCTCCTGCTAAGTGCTCCAAGTTTAACGGCAAGCCTCAATGAGCGTCTTTGGGTACAATACTAAATTGAAGCTGAGACAAGAACCATCCATGGCATCCCACTTTCTGCTGGGCTTGCACCTCGTATAGGATTTTCCCTCACACAGAGCATGCCAGAGATAAAGTTGCCCATACCACACAGTCATCTAGTTGGCCAGACTGATCAGATATAAGATAAAATATTACATACTTTTCTCAGTTAATCAATATCTGTACACGTCAGCCTCATGAAATATATTTCAATAAAGAGGGAAATAAATCTGCAATGTAACCACACATTTTCTACATATTCCAAAGAGAATTACAATGCAATTTA
Source organism: Discoglossus pictus (assembly GCA_027410445.1). NCBI lineage: Eukaryota > Metazoa > Chordata > Amphibia > Anura > Alytidae > Discoglossus > Discoglossus pictus. The sequence continues at coordinate 281,981,471 of CM050166.1, read as the reverse complement.
ATGCTTATTATTGTTAATTAAGATATTGTTTTACCATTAATTAAATTGTATTTTATTAAATTAAATTAACCTTTAGGTACCATGGAGGTTCTTAAAGAACCCCCTTGGTAAATTAATTGAACCCACTATGTGCCATGGGCGTCCTGTCAAACAAATAGTAATAAGTCTCACCCATTACAAAGCATGCAAAGGCATTCAGTATTCATTCATTTAACTGACCATAAGATGGAGGTTGAGGGTTTGAATATTTTTTTGAAATGATTTTATTTTGCTTACAAGATAAAACAGATAATATATGTATAAACTATAAGGGTGATCTGACAAATATAAAAATGAAAAAAATATAAATGTAAAAAAAGGAAGAACTAATCAAAACTCCTAATGCAGAATGCTAGGTCAGATGCTTTTAACCATTGCAGCAGAGTTAATCAACAAATCATTATGTATGCAGTTATTTGTGGGAAGACTTCATGTAAAGCAATACTCGAAAATGTCAACTCTTTATAGAATTGAAATATTAAAACATCATTAAAGCCTCTACCAGAAATCTTGATGACGTCCATGTCTCTTTAAAGAGAAACCATAGTGGCTACACAATAAACTTGAAAATCCTGAGATCTGCTCAGGAAAGGCTGTCCTAAATTGTATTTCAGACCAGAATGTTTTCCAATCATGCCCACAGCAGGGAAAGACTCATATTCGAACAGCCTCCTGGGCAGATATTAGTGATGGATTGAATCAAATCTACCTGAAACTGCAATGCTAAAGTTCAAATAAAAAAAAAAAACTAAATTGACATATTTTCCTTGAAAAGGTGATTTAATTTGCAATCAATTATTAAACAAAAAAATTAAACTCTATTGTGTGACCAATGCAAGGGCTCTATTTAAGCACATAGCATATTTTTTTTACAGAAGTTTTTAGTTAGTGAAGACCTTGCTTTTGGATAGAAGTTCACTAACTAAAAACTTCTGTAAAAAAATATGCTATGTGCTTAAATAGAGCTATTTTCAATTTGCTGAATCGCAATTTAATAAGGCTGATAATGTATCATTTAAAACTTGAGGGATATTTTCATGTAACAATTTTTCACACTTTGTACATTTCATCAAAAATATTTTTAAATTTTAATTTTTTTATCTAAAATTAAATAAAACAAAAAAAGTCTAGGAAAAAAGTACAAGCAGTCATCAGTAGTGTTTTTCTGACCTGATAAATTTAGCCATTCCAGTGTGGGAACTGGAAATGCCACACCAGTTACTTCTAATAAATTAGTCATAATATACTATGCCATTTTGAACAAGTAATTTATGTCTCTGGAAAAATTGATGCACTTAAGTATTTTACCATTATGCTACATTAAAAGTATTAATTTACAAAATGCCCCATGTTTTCTAAAATATTCACTAAATCATCAGTAAAACAAGCAGTTCAAAAGATTACTGCAGTGCATTTACAAGTAAAGTTCATATGTTTGTTTGCTGGACCTTGGGCCTTATTCTGTTAGAAGTCTGTAAGTGACTCTGACCCACAATTCTGGCTGTGGTTGTTTTTTTTCTAAATGTTTAGTTGTATTCTATTGCCTCAAGCCTGCAGCTTACATCTCTCAGCCTCTACACATAAACCAGCCTTTGTAAGTAGGATTTCAGGGGGCGTGATCATGTGATCTGGCAGTATTTAAGCAAGTCCGTAATTTACTTCTTAGACATAGCCAATAGTAAATGAGACCGTCATCATGACTTCAGCAAAACATGGAAGTTAGACGTAATCTGCAATCTGAGGCTAAGCATTAATGAGTTCCAATAAGTTATATTTGCCGATTGGGCTCGCCATCAAGCACTCTATAAAATGCATCAGAGCATATGTTCTAGTCTATGTGGGTATTAATGATATATATTAATCTCCTAAATACCGGGATTCATATTACACAGAAATAGCAGTTAAAAATAATATTTTTAATTTGCATATTTGTGAGTTTCAGACTGTCCTGCGGTTAATTCTAAAGTCTTTCCATGCTTTCCCATGATTTTAAAACCCTTTGAGAGTCCTATTTAGTACTCGTAATATTTTTGTCAGAAATGTTATACTTTTTCTAGTTGCAGATTAGACTTTATTTGTGAGCTAGTCATAAAGTACTAATAGAATATAGATTTTGTGTAACTTTGAGAATGTTGCAGTCGTAGTGTTCGAGCTGTGAAAAAAGCAATGGAGACGCTAGCCCTAAGTTGAGTCTTTGGCTTGTAAGTAGTGATTGTGGGTGGGTAACTCGCAATCAGAATGCGTGTAGCTAATACATTTTGTGGCAAATTTACTTACAACTTTAAGTATGTGTAACATTACAATTTGGGCGATAGAATAGGGCCTATAGGCTATTAAAAACAGTATGCAGTTTAAAATACAGCAATATCCTGTTTAGCGCTGTAGATACGTTCCAGGCAATATGGGTGTTAAGCTAAACAGCACTAGGGAAGATAGAGATAGGAGAACTCATGGAAAAAAAATATACAAAACCAATAACATTTTCTAACTTTTTTTAAAACTTTATATGAACTTTGAGTTAACTGAAAACATAACAACAATAGAAAATAACTTTTTTTCCAAATAAAATGTAAAGAAACAGCACAATAAAAAAAGTAGTCCACTTTAACTGGTAGATGTGGAAGTTTCAGGCTCATCCTCCAACTTGGCTTTTTTGAGACATTTGTCTTTGCTTTCTACGTCCATCCAGCTAATTTTGGTAGCAAGACATTGCCCAAGGAATGCTGATTCTTACATTTCTGCTCCTCCCAAGGTCTGGATCAGTTGCCACTAATTCACCCATCAGGTCATGGATGAAATGCAAATTCTTGCTGAGGAATTTGGTTGAAATTTCTTTACATTCCTCCGTATCAGTGTCACTGCTGTCCTGGGCTTCCTCAAGGCTTGTTTCGGCAGTTTTGGAGGTTTTTGTTGGTCAGGCTCTCGCCCGAAGTATGTACCAAGTCCTCTATGTCCTATGCGTCTGCATCTCCTAGTCCAGCCATATTCACAAGGTCCATTATCTCCGCTATGACAGACTGTTCTGGTTGAACATCACCTTCCAGGTCAAATCAATGTTAGTGATGGCCTGCATAATCGTGTACTTCTTCCAGAAATCCATCCTTGATTGTTTGTCTTTGCTGTCTATCTGTTCAATGAACTGGCAGAATCTGCCGCGGATATAGTTGTCCTTGAAGGTGGCTATGACCCCCTGGCTGGATGAATGAAGTAGTGTTGGATGGCAGGAACACCACTTCCACAGGGAAATAGCAATTGAGCTCAGCCAAGTTTGTAGAGTGGCTTGGAGCATTGTCCATTAACAGGAGTGTTTTGGCATCAAGTCCTTTGCGCCTGCAATTGTGCTGCACCGATGGGCAGAAATCCTTGCTGAACAAATTTTTAAAGGTATCTACGCTTTCCTGTTGAAATGATAGACAAAGTGGATTTTGTTTTGCCCTTCATTGTTCTAGGGGTTTTTGAGTGGTAGACCAGCAATGGCTTGATCTTGTAGTCACCACTGGTATTCCCACCCAGAAGAGTGTTAGCTGGTCTTTGGCCACTTTGAACCCCCGTACACTCTTATGCTCCCGTGATATGAATGTGCGGTTTGGCATTCGCTGCCAGAAGAGACTAGTCTCATCCATGTTGAACACCAGTTCAGGAGGATAATTGCCTCTTTGTATGATGTTCTTCCAAGTGACTGGAGCCGCAGCAGCTTTGGTATCAGCGATTGCCTCTTCTCCCATGATATTTATGTGGTATAGGTTTTTTCTCTGTTTGAAGAGATCAAATCAACCTCTACTGGCTGAGAAGTTTTTCGTCACATCTTGTGTTTGGCTCTGGATATAGCCATATATGCTTCTAGCATTCTCCATTATGATGGTTATGCTCAAGTTTGTCAATCCAGAGGGACAGCCACTTCTCCATCCCCTCCAGGGCATAGCATCCTCCAGGGCATAGCATCTGGAGCGGGTAATCTTGATTGCTGAAGACACTTTTCTTTGTTCTTCAGTATGATGCAGGTTGAAAACTTAAAATTCACTCCAATGTCCACTTAGCGCTCCCCTTTCTCCAAGCAGTCTAGGACCTGCATCTTGACATCCAGAGGAATGCTCTGGTGCTTCCACTTGCCCTGATCTTCCTTGCACTCACTCATGTTCTGCTAAACAATAGAAAATATGAAATAAATATAGATTTTAAAAGAAAATTAACAATTAACAACCACATTTTGTGAAACAAGGGAACAATTAAAATATTCTGTACTGTACTTTGTATTTGGATGTTGGAGGTAGGAGTTGGTGGTCTCTTTCTCTATCCAGGATGTCACTTTCCTGTCTCTGACTCCTCTGCTGAATCTCTTAACTATGTGACTCTGTTCGGAGCATTTTCTGTGAGGAAAAATCAGCGTTACAGTGAAGCAGAGCGTTCAACAGTGATTGAGCATGGCCAGCTCTGCCTAGGGCCATGATAAAAAATTCTGAACAGTCTAGGTTCGGGTTCTGATTGAACCTGTGATATTGCTTGTCAGGGGCATTGGGGAAGCTGCACGGAGGTTTTAGATTTAATATCTTCGTGTGGGCAGCAGGAAGGAGCCATCACAGGGTGGGGCTGCTGTCTTCATGCTTGCCAAGCCCACTTGATAAGGCAGAGGAAGGTGAAGAAAAGCAGCTCTGATTAGGTGGAAACAGACAAATTATAAAGAAAAAAATCTTAACATTTATTTTAAACTTCATACTGTTTTTAATAGCCAAACAAATAAACATATAAGCTGCACTTTTTGAAGAATTACACGTTACCTTTAATGCATGTTTTGCTTATTATATTAAAACTAGCGACTTGCCCGTCAAAAATGATGGGGCAATAAAATTGTAAGGCAGGTAATGCTGTTTGCCACAGACAGTAAGTGTTTTGGTCGTCTGAGATCCTTCGGCGCTCATTGCGCGCCTTACGCTGAGCGTCTTTGGAGCTCATCGCGTGGCTTGCGATAAGCTCCTTTGGCGCTCATTGCAAGCCTCTCGGTTGGTGTATTTTTTGTTATAAGAGGTGCTTTTGCTCTCATTGTAAGGTCCGCGCTGATCTCCTTTTTGTGCTTATTGCAAGCCTCTCCCCTGGTGTAGTTTGTGTCCTATGAGCACCGTTGGCGCTCCTTGTGAGGCGCGCGGTAAAGGGCTTTGTCGTTTATTGCGATACTGTGGTGTTTCTTTTTTTTGTGTATATGTATTTTTTCATGATAATTAATTAATTAAATTATAAATTAATATACTTTACCTATTTGTAACTAATATATGCAGCAAGCAATGTGCAGAAGAGCTAACAATCTGTTTTGATGTTCCTGCAGCACACAATGTAGATTTGCAGTGTTGTTGAGCTGAGGTGTAAGTGTCAGCAATGTGTGCAGTGTGTAGTGTAAATAGGCTGCGTGCGCGAGGGGAAACGGTTTGTGTTGCTGTGTACTTCCGCATACTGTAAATTAGTGTTGTAGAATGGCGGTGATTGTGTATGTGGTACGCGGGTGTGGATGATTTAGTGTCCTTGCTAAAAGTGTATGTTGTACCTCGTACGTGTTTTTGTAAAAGTCGTATGTGCTTGGCGGTATTTTGCGGCTTTAGGGGTCGTGTAGCCTCGTTTTCATTTTTTGGGCGCCCATTTTTTCGAATGTCTAAACTCTGTAAATTGGACTTAAATTGAGGTATAACCTCACTTCCAGATGTCCTGGATGTCCCCCCTTGCTGTAAATAAGTTTTATTTTTTATTTTTGTGTGTATTTTGTGTTTTTTTTATGATTTCCGCTGTGCGAGGTTCGGCCGTTAAGGTCGCATTTTTGCGAATTTGTAATTTTTTTCCCAGCGGCTTGTATTTAGTCATTGCGTGTTACATTTTTTTTTTTCAAAGTCCCACTTCTGTGACTGTTTGTAACCGCTTGTGAGGCGGCGTAGAGCCTCCACCTTCGGTTCATTGCAGCTGACGTGGGAGCCTCCACCTCTACAAATGCGGCCCGTCACTTTTGCGGACCGAACTGCGTCCCTCGCTTCGCGTGACGACGTTTCGTAGTTTGACAACTATTATATGTGACTAGCGACTTGCCCGTCAAAAATGACAGAGCAATAAAATTTGAGGCCATGGCAATGCTGTTTGCCACACAATGTGAAGGTTTTTGTACTCTGAGGACCTTCGGCGCTCATTGCGAGTTTTGCCCTGAGCGTCTTTGGCGCTCATCGCATGGCTAGCAATGAGCTCATTCCGAGCCTCTCCTCTGGTATACCTAGGCTCCTCTGAGCAGCTTTGGCGCTCATCAGAAAGACAGATAAGTCTGCGAGTTTCTATCCTAAGTACTTTGGGAATTCACCATGGACATTGGATTCCTAGCTCAAAGACGGGACCCTCCTTGCTTTGCTAATTGTTAATCTGTATTTATCATTGTCTGAACCTAATTTATGTACAGCGCTACGGAATATGTTGGCGCGTTATAAATAAACTATAATATAATGATAATATTTTTTTAAATAATAATCAATTAATTTGTTACTTAATAAATATATATATAATATAATAATATATAATATACTTTACCTATTTGTAATTAATATATCCAGCAATCAATAGCCTGAAGAGCTAACAATCTCTTTTAATTTTCCTGCAGCATATAATGTCCAGTTGGACTGTTTTTGGCCTGAGGAGATAGTTTTATGAATGTGCCAACTGTGCTGCGTGCGTGAGGGCAAACCGTTGGTTTATTTGTGTAAAGCGCTACTGTAGATGCGTAATGTTGTGAGTTGCAAGTTAGGATTGTAAAGTAGCATTGTTTGTCTATGTGCTACGCGGATCACGAGCATTTGTCGTCCTTTGTGGTAGTGTATTTTGTACCTCGTATGTTCCGGGGTGAAAGTGGTACGCGGTTGGCGGTGTTTTGCATGGTCCAGGGTTGAATAGCCTTGTTTTCATATTTTTCTCTGCCATTTTTTTCCGGCTTAGCCTGTTTCGAGTGCCGAAACTCGGGAAAATTGACTTAAATTTGCGTTCCACCTCACTACCAGACGTCCTGGCTGTTCCCCCGTGCTGTGTGTGATGTTTTTGTTGTTTTTTTTTGCCTTGTTTTTTGCTTTGCACGGTTCAGTTAACTTCATATTTTTGCAAGTGCAGTGAGTTTTACTGCCATAAAGGCTTGCATCTCTACGCTCAACGCCTAAGTGCTGTGTTGCGAGTTTTAGTGCCTTAAAGGCTCGCCTTGCGTGCCTTCAGCGCTCATCAACTAAGTGCTGCAAGTTAACGGCTCAACTCGCTACGCTAGGCTTGCAGTGCTCCGAGTTAACGGCTCACCTCCCTACGAAAGGATCGCAAGCGATTACCGCCGCCTAAGTCGTACACACCACAGCAGCAACATATTTACAGTGTCATTTTTTTGAAAACTTGATAATAGAAAAATGTTTTAGGAATTAAAAAAAAATAAATACACCTTCTAACTTATATTGTTTAAGGGAGTTTCAATTTATTTGAGGAAGTGATGTAACAAACACAAAATGAAGTCCTGTACTTATAAACCAAGTCTCAAAAATTCAGATTTTTACAAAAAATGTTTAGTTTAATACATACATGACAAACATTTGTCTTTTTTTTTTATCCATTTACTTTTTATTAGTCACTCAAAAAAAAGAATAAAGAATCAATACTGTATCAGTAAGCCTTGATTCGCAGATCAGGCGATTTTTATCTATTTCACAGTCTGTAAAAGAGTCGATTCTAACTCAATGAAGTATTAATTAGTCATAAGTACATAACATACAATATTCATATTCCGTTTAAATCTTCATCAACTATTTGTGACTTTCCCCCTTCTTTTTCCTTTTTCTGTTCCTGTTTTCCTTATTTAATCCCGTTGGCTAAAGCTCATTTTTGGGGCTTACCAAGGTCCTCTATTTTACCTTTGTTCCTAAAGCCCCTGGAATTATCAGGTCTTCCAATCCCCCCTCCCCCCTTTTCCCCTATAAAACTACTTTAACTTTAATTAAATTTTTAACCGTAACTAAACTGTTGGCAGCTGATCATGCTCTTAAAAATCCTACTTCTACCTTTCAATGTCATAAACATTACTGTTATCTTACCTCTTCGGTGCTTGGGATTCATGGGTGTTCCCCAGTCCAGCCTTCCGTTATTCATCCGCCCTTCACTCTCTTTCTCTCCCCGGGATATCAAACCCCTACAATTTATTTTTGCTGACTTTGATAAGTGACCCAGGGTTCCCAAATTGCCAGATATTTGTTCATAGTGTCTGCTAGCATGTGAGATATTCTTTCGAATAGCATAATTTGATTTAATTTACTGGTTATCTCTAACGGATCTATATGATCTGCTTTCCATTTTTTAGCTATGCAGTTTTTAGTCGCTAGACATATATACTGCATCATCTTGTTTTGGGTAGCCGTTAAAGCGTCTACGCCTAATCCTAATAGACAGACCTCCATCTGAGCCTCCAGATCTATTTGAAATATAATGGATGCCAAACGTGTACATTCTTGCCACATCTTTTGAGCTTTGGAGCAAGACCACCACATATGTATGAAAGTGCCTCTAGAGCTACATCCTCTATAGCAATTTGGGTTTTGTCCCCTATTCCATTTGGCTATCCGGTCTGGGGTTATATAGGCCCTGTGTAGAATCTTTATGGATGTTTCCAACAGGCTGTAATTTAATGAACCCCTAGTCAATTCCCTCCAGGATCTTTTCCACTGTGCTATTTCCCAGGTATGTCCTAGGTCTTTCTCCCATTCTTTCATGAATTTGTCTTTGGGGTCTACTTTTGGTTTATTAAATTCTGAATAGAGCATGCCCAGTATCCCTCTTGTTAAAGGCGCTGTGCTACATAGTTTTGAAAACCAAGTGTATTTCGGTGTACCCTGCTGTTTGACCAGGGAGTTCGCCAAATGATTAATCCTACAGAAGTTATAATGTTCCTCTAATGGGAGATTATGTTTGTCCCTTAGACTCACATAGGAGAGAGAGCCCCCTTCCGTTACCCAGCTCCCAATTCTCCCCAAATCTCTTGATATCCACCACTCCCTTGAACGTTCAGATAGAGGAGTTCGAAATTCTGGGTGCGGTATAAGGGGAGCCAAGGGGGACAACCCCCCCAGAATCCCATGGTTTGTTTGAGCCCATTTACAGCACTGTAATGACAACCTAATTATTGGGTTTTGTAGCTGTCTAAGGACCCTTAATGGTTCTTTTAGCCAAATTACTTGCTCCCAAGTGTAAGGTCGTAAATCTTGATCCTCTATATAAACCCAGCTTGGCTTATGTTCCCGCGAATGTATCCTAGGGATAACTGCCAATTGGGCAGCGCGATAATATTGTATAAGATTAGGGCACGATAATCCCCCCCATTTTTTGTGTCTAGTCATTATCTGTTTCGCTATTCTATGCGACTTGTATCGCCAAATATATTGAAAGATTGCTTTTTGAAATTGTCTTAATTCTTTTTCCGGGCATCTAATTGGCAAGGATCGGAACAGATAAAGAATTTTCGGTAATAGATTCATTTTTACGGAGTGTATCCGTCCCAGCCAAGATAATTTGAGTTTGGACCATGAGTTCATGTACATTTGTCTTTTTTAACAGTTGTGGTCCATTAAAAAATGTTAAGGTTGTCTTTCTTTGTGGAATGCTTTTTCAGTAGAATAGCATTTATATATTGGTGACAAACCAGGTTAAGAAAAAAGCAATAGCTGCCCTAGTAAACCATTTACTTTTTAAAATCAATTTACTATTATCAAAGAAATATTGGTTTATTCAAAAGAGTGAACTATAAACATGGGACTTCTGCTGTCCTCTAAAGGTAGACTGACATATACAGTTGTGATCAAAAGTTTGCATACCCTGGAAGAAATTGTAAATTGAATAAAGATATCAGAGAGATATCAGCAGCTCCAGACCTGTTATATACCCAGATTTACTAAATAAATGTGTGATAATATATCTGCTTTCACCAACATTCATGATACATACCAGTTTCTAGATACAGTTGTGCTCAAAAGTTTACACACCCTGGCAGAAATTGGGAAATTTGGGCATCTATTTTGAATATGCAAAAAAAAAAGTATTTTTTCGAAGGATAGTGATCATATGATGACATTTATTATCACATAGTTGTTTGGCTCCTTTTTAAATCATAATAATAACAGAAATCACCTAAATGGCCCTGACCAAAAGTTGACATACCTTTAGTTCTTAATACTGTGCATTGTCCCCTTTAGCATCAATTCCAGCGTGCAGTCTTTTGTAATAGTTGCCTATGAGGCCCCTAATTCTTGCAGGTGGTATAGCTGCCCATTCGTCTTGGCAAAATCCCTCCAGGTCATGCAAAGTCTTTGGTCATCTTGCATGAACCGCACGTTTGATCTCCCCAGAGTGATTTGATGATATTAAGGTCAGGAGAATGTGATGGCCACTCCACAACCTTCACCTTTTTCTGCTGTAACCACTGGAGCATCAACTTGGCCTTGTGCTTAGGGTCATTGTCATGCTAGGAAGTCCAAGAGTGTTCCATGCACAGTCTTCGTGCAGAAGAATGCAAATTGTCTGCAGGTATTTTCTGATAACATGCTGCATTCATCTTGCCATCAATTTTCACAAGATTCCCCATGCCTTTAGAGTTCACACATCCCCAAAACATCAGTGAGCCACCACCGTGCCTCATCGTGGGGATGGTATTCTTTTCACTATAGGCCTTGTTGACCCCTCTCCAAACAAAGCGCTTATGGTTGTGACCATAAAGTTCTATTTTGGTCTCGTCAGTCCAAATTACAGTGTGCTAGAAGCTGTGTGGTGTTGTCGGGCATATTGTAACTGGGCTTTTTTGTGGCATTGGTACAGTAAAGGCTTCTTTCTGGCATCTCGACCATGCAGCTCATTTTTGTTCAAGTATTGTCGTATTGTACTCCTTGAAACAACCACACCTTCTTTTTCCAGAGCAGCCTGTATTTCTCCTGAGGTTAACTGTGGGTTTTTCTCTGTATTCCAAACAATTCTTCTGGCAGTTGTGGTTGAAATCTTTCTTGGTGTACCTGAACTTGGCTTGGCATCAAGAGATCCCCAAATTTTCCACTTCTTAATAAGTGATTGAACAGTACTAACTGGTATTTTCAAGGCTTTGGATATCTTTTATATCCTTTCCCATTTTTATGAAGTTCCATTACCTTGTTACGCAGCTCTTTTGACAGTTCTTTTCTGCTCCCCATGGCTCAGTATCTGGCCTGTGCAGTGCATCCACGTGAGAGCTAACAAACTCATTGACTATTTATACACCATTTATACATAACCTGTGTTATGTAAACTTTTGATCAGGGCCATTTGGGTGATTTCTATTATCATTATGATTTGAAAAGGAGCCAATCAACTATATGATAATAAATGGCTTCATATGATCACTATCCTTCAATAAAAGACTTTTTTTTTTTGCATATTCAAAATAGATGCCAAAATTTCCCAATTTCTGCCAGGGTATGTAAACTTTTGAGCACAACTGAATCTAGAAACTGGTATGTATCATGAATGTTGGTGAAAGCAGATATATTGTCACACATTTATTTAGTAAATCTGGGTATATAACAGGTCTGGAGCTGCTGATATCTCTCTGATATCTTTATGTCACAACCCACGGGAGAGGGTCTGCTTCACCTCCAAAACTCCTGCCTCTCAGCTACAAGAATCCTCCCTCAGGATTTTGGGGCTTCTTTTTTTTTTTTTAAGTATGTTCATTATTTTCAAAAAAGGAAAAAGATATGAATACAAAACACATGTGAAAGCAAACAAAAAATATAAAAGCAAATTTGACGTTCATAATACAATAAACACCATTATGTACTTTCATATACATCAACAAGGATAGGGAAAAAGAAAAACACAAAAGTAAATTGCGGAGGGAGGGGCCGAGGAAGTGTAGGACCGGCAGAGTCTATATATCATGGGGACAAAGTAAAGATAAGATATTAAACTATTATACATTTATCCCATATTTGTCATTTTAATACTACATTTTTTGACATTATAATTTCTGAAAAATCTTTCTCAAAGTTTCTGTTATTTATAATAACCGATTCTACTTCTGCCCAAGTCGGCACTATTTTGCATTTCCATTTACGTACAATTAGTCACTTGGCCACCATGACGATCTGTAATATAAATGCCACAACATCCAGGTCCAAATCTACAGGAAATATATGTATCAGTGCCATCTCAGTGGTAATTGTAATTTGATACCTTAGGATTCTTGCTATTTGTTCAAAACAATTTGTCCACATTTTTTTAATTTTGGGACAATTCCACCAAATGTGTAAATATGACCCCACTGCTCCACAATCTCTCCAACAGAATTTTACTTCCTCCTTCTTAAACATCTGGGTTAATTTTGTAGGTACTATGTACCATGTATTAATAGACTTGAAAAAGATCTCTCTGTAAGATGCATTTTTTATGACTCTATCTGTATTTGCAAAAGCTCTTTGCCAACTATCTTCCTCCCATGTCTTTTGTAGGTCAATTTCCCAAAAAAAATTTTTATGGAATTTTCTTTCTTCTTCTAAATAGTCCTTCAAAAGATTAAAATATTTCACAATTAGATGCGGTTTGTTTATATTACCTAAATTTGTTTCAAAAGGTGTTTAGGGTCTATTAAATTGTGCAGGATTAGAAACCTTCGCAAAAGCCAAGAGAAGATAGTAGTAATCCAGCCAAAATTTAGCCGGTAAAGCAAATTTTATATTCATATCTGCAAAGGAAAGCAGAGCTCCATCACTATTTAACTTCCTTTACTGAAGTGTAATATTTATTATGTTTTACACAATTTTAAATAAATAATTACAGCCTTTAACTATTGTGTTCAGTTTGCTTTAATAATGAGGGACATGTTGTCTTTGTAAAACTAAAACTAAGCCTTTGTGGGCATATTTGCATGTACCTACCCAGCTTCCCAGAAATCGCAGTGTAATAAATGTTTTTCTCGGAATTCTGAGCATGAAATCATTTTTTTAACTTGTTTCAGACATTCAAATGTGAACACAAATGTACTATTTATTTACTATACTACTGTACGGTGGGGGGCTTCAATCACTTTTTTGTTTTGCCCACCATATATTTAATGATTGTTGTGGTAAACTACCTCCCAACAAAATCTAATACACTACTAGGAACTGGCCCCATGCTGATGAGAGGCAGTAACCTTGAAACAGCTGTATTTGGGTAGGCTTCCTAGTTTGTGTATAATCCCCCCTGAGCGTTGCTTAAAGCTGCATAATACAGCAGGCATATGCTTAAAGGAAGCCATTTTTAAAATGGTATTGGATTACAAGAGTGAAGCCTTTGTGGACACATTTGCATGTCTCTGCCCAGGTTCACAGAATGCAGTGTAATAACTGTATTTCTCAAAAATCTGAGCAGGAAACAAGTTTTTCACCTTGTTTAAGAATTTCAAATGTGAACACAAATGTACTATTTATTTACTGTAAAGCTAATAGAAAACTGCCCTTTGGCAATAGAACTCAAGGGCAGCATAAGGCCCTGTAGGATAAACCTCCTTATAAAGATACTGACAGATTACTAGTCTATAATGGAATTCCACATGATACAGTCAGAGTCATCTACATATAAGATCATGCTTTTATGTTCCTTTCTTGCTTAGAATGTGTTTTTTTGTTTTGTTTTTCTGTGACATACTTTACAAGCATGAAATGTTTTTGCCAAATTACAGTGATCATTTAAGTCTTAATATTGTTGCAAACTCAGTCTTCACAGGGAATAAAAGTACTCACATTTAATACAAAAAAAAAACAAAACATTATAATGTTTAAATACAAAACAGACAAATATGCGAGTTCCAGTGCCCCCTGTCTCTTTGATGAAATGGTTAGAGAGTCCTGTTGTAAACCATCTGTGTTGTAATAAATTTACTAAAGGCTTGGTAAATGAACACAACAGTAGCTATAGTAAACATTTAACCTGATACTGACTGACCTGTCACCTATTTTTACTACAGGGGAATATATTTTGTCCTCTGTGACTAACTGTGACCTATGACTCAGGGATCAGCGTCATATGATGTACGACAGCTCAATTATAGTTGTGGTTCATCACATAAACACACTGGGTATCAGATGGAATCGGTTAGGGTTAGGAAATAATTTTCTGCTGTTTATGACTGGTCACTTGTCAGGGACATACTTGGCGTTCTTCACGTTTATTTATATTTCTGGATAAGAAAATGACTTTGTGTGTAAGAGTTCTTTGTATCTTAGATTTCCTTAGAGCAGGTTACTCATTTCATCTAACAGTTAACAACTTATTAGCCACAGGAAAAATAATAGCCAAAGAAATAAAAATGTATGCTTGTCCAAAGAAACATGTACTTTGAATACAAATGTACATCTAGTGGGGAATGCACATCTCATGGAAAGTTCATTACGTTACACACACATTAACATTTTGGCTTTTCTAGATTGCCTTTTTCCCTATCACTTTTGAAGGAATTTCTGGGAATAAAAAAGTGTCAGACAACGCTCACCATAATATTATGTTTTTTAATATTTAATTAACAATTGAAAAAACTAAATTAAACAAAAGAGTGATAAATGAATCCACTACAAAAGTCAATAGCCTCATAAGATATAACACTTGTCATCAAAAAAAGAGTTCCATATTTATTGTAAAAGCTCATTACCAAGAGGTGAGTTCTGCTCATTTATGAAAACTCTTATTAGCTGAGTTTTCACCTAAACTGTTTAACTCATTGTCGGAACGGTGTATCCATTAAAGGATCACTGGACTTCAAGAAAATAGATACTTATTTGTCAAGTACTCTTCTGAAAGGACCAAATTGTGACTTTAAACATTCTAGCCCCAAATAAAAAAAAAAGAAATGTATTATTACAGTGAATAGATTATCTAAGCCAGTGGTGGACAGCAAGTCAGCCCAGGAGCAACATGAGGTCATCAGGCACTTCCATTGTGTCCCCAGCCAGTGTCCTTCTTCAACAATACACAGTGTATTATATCTCTCTAAAACTAGCAAATAATACCCAATTCTATTACAAACCTGGGAGGAGAGGGAGGAACAATGGAGGCAGATAAGATTACCCCCTTGACAATGGAACTCAGTGGCTGTGTAAGGCCCATAGGATAAAATTTCCTATAAAGCTGTACCATTCTATCATGGAATCCCCTGTGACACAAAGTTATCAAAATATAAAACTTTCTCTAAAATGCTTTTATGCTCCTTTATTGCATACTTGCTTATGTTGTTATTTTATGACATATTAGCAGCTATGTAAAGCAAACATAAAAACATTTTTTGAGAAAATCAGTCATATTGAAGACTCTGCTTATGAGTAAAGGAATCAGTTTTTTGTTTGTTACATTGATTCCCTCCTGTAGAGGCTTCAAAGTGTATTTTTTTAAAATTAAAAATGGACATGGTGTCTTTTCCCAACTAAATTATGCTCATAGACTCAAAGTTTTCATATTTATCTTAATTTTGCAGTGGCCCTTTAATCATACTGGTTTGATTAGTGAATTCAGCAGACATGGATTCTACCAGTAAAATTTGGTCCCACCGAGGCTGCTCATAATTTGCTTGCTACATATTTTAAAAGTAAAATTTTATTTTTCCTTTATTTTGTTTAATAAAGATTTACAGAGTTTTACATGTTACAATAATACATAATAGATAGGTAACAAAGATAAGCTAGTCCAATATTTTCATATCTTAACACGTTTCATATCTATTTCCCTACAAACATTATGCAGATAAACACAAAAGACTGAGGGAAAAAAGAGAAGAAAGGAAAATACAAACAGTGCCCTTATTACAAACTCATATATTCTGGTAGATATAAAATAATATTTTTTAATGCTAAACTTTATAGCTCCATCAGTTCAGTTTTTTATTTATTTTCTATATATCTATGCCATAATTCATAGATTTTACTGTATTTCCTGAACTGATTTAAGATGTACATGATTCCTTTCTCTTTCTCGATAAATTGTTTTTATTGCTTGTATTAAAAATAAGTAAGCAGTTTATCTGATGGCTTGAAAAAGTTCTTTAAAAAAGGAGCAGAAGAAAGGGAGAAAGAAGATGGTTCCTAAAGGGTTAATTTTCCCTTGGATAATTTATATAGATCGTTTGTACTAGCCCAAAATGGTAACATGTGAATTATTTCAATGACCAGACTGTGGTAGCTACTGTCAAAAAACTGTCATTGAAACCCTTAACATGTGTAAGCTACAGTAATACTGTATACCACTTTATTTTAAAGAAATGAGTTCAACAAATCCTTTTTTTTAATTCAGTGCCAAATGAGTAAAACTTTTAACCAAAAATAACTTGTGGTTTATTTTCTTGATATACCACAAAATAACATGGGATTTATTTTGATTCATAGCTAGTTCCCTCGGTCAGATCCAGATATGTAACTTTATACTGCAAGTCCATAGTAAATGTGCTTGAACCAACAAATTATTTACATATGACTACACAGCAGGGTAGGACTCATAATAATGTGTCATAAAGATAGAAATTGTATGTTCGTAGCTTTGCATTATATACTGTTTAAGAGTAAAAAAATATATGTAAATGCTTTAGCAGTGGCTAATTTGAAATGATCACTGTAACTATATATTTAAAGTCACTATTTTGAAGAACAACACTTGAAAATAGGTAACATGTTTTTAGAATGAAAAAAAAATGCATCCTCTTATTTATTAGATTTTTTTATGCAACTGTGCTGCAATGTAATATACCATTTTGTTTTTCACTAATTAGCTTTCTTAGATTGGAGAAGATGTTGAATGCACAAAAACATTTCTGTCTGCACAGTAAGAATGTGGCAACTGCAACTGCAGTGTTTTCATTAGGGTTATTGGAAATATCATTAGTTACAAAGACACACCCTCCAAGGAAAGTAGCAGCAGAATCAGCTGGGAGAAGAACATGGAACTCTGATGAATTATAGACTTATCACATATATAGTTGTCAGCAGGCGGGCTTGGCAAAATCCTGGTGGAGATGAGCTCAACATGCGCTCATCCCTACGGCCCTGTACAACTTTCGGACTGCAAATGTGGACCCTCGCAAAGCGAGGGGCCGCATTTACGGAGGTGGAGGCTACCACGTCGGCTGCAATGAGCCCAAGGCTTATTGCACACCGCAAATGCCGACAAAACACCCAATGACTAAATACGGACTTACACAAAAAATACGAGCCGCTGGACTGACAAAAAAAATAATACTATTAAAAAAACAAACAAGAAAAAACATATCAATATGCCCAACATAAGCAAATATATGTGCAACCAAACGCGTTTCATCCAATTTTGGACTTCTTCAGTGGTTAATAGGTGTTACACTGAAAAAGTCCAAAATTGGCCGAAACGCGTTTGGTTGCACATAGATTTGCTTATGTTGGGCATATATATATATATATGTTTTTTATTTATTTATTTTTAAAAGTATTATATTACCTACCTGTTTTTTGGTGTATACTATTACCACTATACTGCAATTGTCAGTTTTTCTGGACAGGTCTCATTCAGACATTTAGGTCTGATCTGCAACAGTATTACTAGTTTTTGATATCTATGTAAAGTTATATATATATATACTACTTTTTAATAAAGACATGTTCAACATTTACCTACCAATACACGTATGAGTCTTTTTTGGTAGTATAGCTGCAATATACTTACCCAACTGGGACACTACATGTGGAGATTGCAGACCTAACATACCCACATATATGTTATTTGGGAGGATTCCGTCTTTTCCTCTCCTAAGAATAGGAGCTTACTGATTAACAACGGACCATTGGAGACTCACCACAGACGTAAGGATTACCTACATATCCGTGATGATCTAATGGGAGAGTCCCCCTGATGTGCCTTCCGTACCTCATGTGCTGAGGTCACCAAATGTGAGTTTTTTTATCTTCTTTAGCTCAGTATTGACTTTTACAAAGGATTATACCAGTTATTTTGCACTAGGAGGTGGTGCGCTTCTCCCCCCGCCCCCTCTTTTCTTCAGACCATTGCTTGCTGCATATATTATTTACAAATAGCTAAGGTATATTCATTTATCATTTAATTTAGTTAGTAATTCATTATCGTTACAGCATACAGATATACAACACTTTAAAAACCAACACAATACACAATCGCAATAAACGGTGAAGTTGCTCATTGCCAGCCACACGATGAGCGCCAAAGGCACTCACCACGAGCCTCGCAATCAGCGCAAAAAGTACTCACACAACCAAAACACTTAATTTGTGTGCCAAACACCATTCATTGACTTACAATTCTATTGCCGTCATTTTTTGACGGGCAATTCTCTAGTTGCATATAAAATGTAAAAATGTAAAGACTGTAAATATTTATATTTTTTTAAATGAAGTTTATTCATTCAAAAGACATAGAAAAATGACCACAGTAGCACTTTAACTTCTATTAAAGAGAAACAAGCACACACACAATATATACTCCCTTACATTTAAAACTTTAAAGGACCACCGTAATGGCCACCACTCTGCAACAGTCTCAACAGTGGGTCCATAAGACCTTAATCTAATTGTCTTCAGGAACAAAGAGGGATGAGTTGAGTCTTATTCTTTAAGCATACCACCACCATTAGTCACAGTTACTAAAGATTATTGAGGAACTGATCTGCAATTAAAACATCTGTTATTCAAATCTGTGCAAAAGTAAATGAAAATAAAGTGTGTCACTGACTCTTCGGTATCCTATTGCCTAATATACGATAAATAACTTTTTTATTATATTTTGATTAAAAACATGAAATCTTCTTTGTGAAAACTTACTTGGCGTAGACCACTGATAAGTTCATCTATCTAACACCACTACTTACCTCACATAGGGCCTCATTCAAATGCGATTTGGCCAATTAAATAGGGCTCTATATAAGCACAGAGCATACTTTTTTACAGAAGTTTTTAGTTAGTGAAAACCTTGCTTTTGGATAGAAGCTCACTAACTAAAAACTTATGTAAAGAAAATATGCTCTGTGCTTATATAGAGCCCTATTCAATTGGCCAAATCGCAATTGAATGAGGCCTATAGTGGGGGCTACATGCATGATGCTCAGTTGATATAAAAGAATAATGTTGAGACATTAACACATAATCACCTCTTTGACTATTATTATTTAACCAACTCGGCATACTTTTCTTTCTACTCACCCACACTGTGAAAATTAAAAGACCACTGCAAAGTAAAAAAAATATATATATTTTTTAAAACTTTAAGTCTGACTAAGAGCATAATTAAGCGTATGCAAATTGCCTGGGATTTGCTTAAAGCTATTATGAGGATTAATTAAAGCCAACTTTTTAGTTAGGTAGAGGGACAGATGAGTAGGTGTTCTTTTGGTTCTTTCATGCAATCATGACTATAGGCCTTATTATAGTCGGATACTTTGGCAATTTACATGTCAAGTCGGCATGTAATTACTAACGTATCGATCCAAATCAACAAAAAAATCAAGCGATACTTGAACACTGTACAGAACGCTGGCAAGTTAAGGTTAGCTGTCCCATTTACATCTTCTCAAAGCCTATGCCAATCACAAATAATGGTCTTCACACAAGTTACTGTCTATACACAAGGACTTACGTGAGTTGTTTTTCTTCTAAAATCCTATTTGTACTTCAGACCACCTGTAAAGGCTAAAAAAATCCTTACTGAGAGTCCTGAAAGCCATTTAATGAGACAGTACTGTAAAACAAAGTTACTAAAAATGATATAAGTGCAGAATAAATATTATATCATAGGCACATATGATGCATACTAACCATAAAATAGCCTAGTACAATGTGTGAGTCAGCACACATCTGTGAACATCGACCATTGTCAATAATACACATGAACATCACATATATCAACTGCAATATATCAACATGGCTTAAAATAGGTGGTGTAAAGCATTGCCCATAAAAGGGCTAGCCACAACCCAAACACTAGTCATTGCCAGCATGGATCCAGAGCACATCAGAGTACTGAGAGCGATTATGAATGTCACATTCATGGGAAGGTATGTTCATCTTCAAGCAGCGAAAAAAAATCTGTATGTGTAATGAGAAATCAGTTGTCACGACCAATTGCAGATATATAGCAATAATGTGGTATCTCACAAGGAATGTATAGCTGTGGCCACAATCAATAGGCCAAGACTACTATCATTATCTCTATATGATTTTGTTTAACCTCATTAATATAACTTAAAGGTATAGAGGTGTTATTATATGATAGCTGTCCTTCTTATGATATCATTAACTATCATGTAGACATCATGTAGACATGATTATCGGTGACAAACTAAAGTTCTAATATAAATTTAAGATCAGAAAAGCCTATCTGATCTCTATTGTGTTTCTCTACCCCCCCCGTGTCTCTTTCTCTCCCCCCTCCTCACCCGGTATATGCCAATGACGCGGCGCGCATGTGACGTCACATGTGCGCCGGGTCAAGGAGCGGAGGCCGGAGCACAAGCAGGTAAGTGAGGGGAGAGGGGGGAGGTATTTAGGGGGGTTTAGGTGGAGGAGGGGGGTTTAGGTTGAGGCGGGGGGGGTTGAAGAGGGGGGTTGGGGTTGAGGGGGATTGAGGGGGGAGGTTTATGGGGGTTGAGGTTGAGGAGGTGGGTTGGGGTGGGAGGTTGAGGATGAGGGGTTGAGGATGGGGGGTTGAGGATGAGGATGGGGGGGTGAGGATGGGGGGTTGAGGAGGAAGGTTGAGGAGGGTGTTGAGGATGGGGGGGTTGAGGAGGGAGGTTGAGGAGGAGGTTGAGGTGGGGGTTTGAGGAGGGGGGTTGAGGAGGGGGGTTGAGGAGGGAGGTTGAGGATGAGGAGGGAGGATGAGGAGGGAGGTTGAGGATGAGGAGGGAGGTTGAGGATGAGGATGGGGGGTTGAGGAGAGAGGATGAGGATGGGGGGTTGAGGATGGGGGGGTTGAGGAGGGAGGTTGAGGAGGGGGGTTGGGGTTGAGGGGGGTTTGAGGTTGAGGAGGGTTGAGGTTGAGGAGGGTTGATGTTGAGGAGGGGGTTGAGGAGGATGGGGGGGTTGAGGAGGGAGGATGAGGATGGGGGGCTTGAGGAGGGGGCTGAGGATGGGGGGTTGAGGAGGCGGTTGAGGATGGGGGGGTTGAGGAGGGAGGTTGAGGAGGGGGTTGAGGAGGGGGTTGAGGAGGGGGGTTGAGGAGGGGGTTGAGGAGGGAGGCTGAGGATGAGGAGGGAGGAGGAGGGGTTGGGGATGGGGGTTCAGGTTGAGGAGGGGGTTGAGGATGAGGAGGGGGGTTGAGGATGGGGGTTTGAGGAGAGAGGATGAGGATGGGGGGGTTGAGGAGGAGGGTTGAGGAGGGAGGATGAGGAGGGAGGGTGAGGAGGGGGTTGAGGATGAGGAGGGAGGTTGAGGAGGGGGTTGAGGATGAGGAGGGAGGGTGAGGAGGGGGTTGAGGATGAGGAGGGAGGTTGAGGAGGGGGTTGAGGATGAGGAGGGAGGTTGAGGACGGAGGTTGAGGATGAGGAGGGAGGTTGAGGAGAGAGGTTTAGGATGAGGAGGGAGGTTGAGGATGAGGAGGGAGGTTGAGGAGTGGGGTTGGGGAGGGTGATAAGGGAGGGGGGAAGAGACAAAGGGAAAGGAGTGGTCGGAAGACACACAGGGAAGGGAGAGGGGAGAAGAGACACAGGGAAGGGAGAGGGGAGAAGAGACACGGAGAGAGAGGGGGACACAGAGGGCACAAGAGGGACACAGGGGGCAGCACATTTCCCACCCTCGGCTTATATTCGAGTCACTCATTTTACTGAGTATTTTGTGGTAAAATGGGTGCCTCGGCTTATACTCGAGTCGGCTTATACTCGAGTACATACGTATATGTGCCATAGGTTCAAAGCATAGGTCTAGAATATCTACTGTGATGTTATAGATGTTTTGAGTTTTGGATGATTTCAGTATACATGTAGGCAGATGATATCATCACAACAATGTATAGCACATTATTAGCCTTACAATTGTTCTGGAAGCAATAATTGAACCTCATTGCAGCAATGATTAGTATCCATTCGTTATAAAAACATCTACCGATGGTGCTACATAATGGTACAAGGTATGCAAAGATAAAGTGAAGAACACATCTGTTTCCCTCCTGCCAAGCTATATATATATATATATATATATATATATATATATATATATATGTATATATATATATATATATATATATATATATATATATATTGCTTGACCATTCTGATAATCTCACGTGATCTCATCAGACCCAGCTAGGAGGTCAGGGGAGGGACAACTAAGTGCTGAGGACAGTGTGGAAGAGATTGCAGAGCGCTTATACACGTTGTGGCCTCTATCCTCCTACTAGAGGAGGTAGGTGCTGATATAAATATCTATTTAGTCCAGTTTCCAGGCAGTGCTAGCCGGTCCCCTGATAGGCCCAGGGAAGTGAATATATGCATGTCTGTTTGAGGGTAAAACTGATACATTCAAAAGTAAGATAACTATATACCGTATATACTCGAGTATAAGCCGACTCGAGTATAAGCCGAGGGTGGGAAATGTGCTGCCCCCTGTGTCCCCCCTCTCTCTCCCGTGTCTCTTCTCCCCTCTCCCTTCCCTGTGTCTCTTCCCCCTCCCTTATCACCCTCCTCAACCCCCCTCCTCATTCTCAACCTCCCTCCTCAACCCCACTCCTTATCCCCCTCCTCAACCCCCCCAACCTCAAACCCCCCTCCTCAACCTCCCTCCTCCTCATCAACCCCCTCCTCACCCCCCCAACCTCAACCCCCTCCTCCTCATCAACCCCCTCCTCACTGTCTCCCCTCTAAATACCTCCCCCTCACTTACCTGCTTCTTCTCCGGCCTCTGCTCCGTCTTGACCCCGGCGCGCATGTGACGTCTCATGCGCGCCGCATCATTAGCATATACCAGGTGCCGGCACCCGGTATATGCTAATGACGCGGCGCGCATCGGCGCGCATGTGACGTCACATGCGCGCCGGCGTCAAGACGGAGCAGAGGCCGGAGAAGAAGCAGGTAAGTGAGGGGGAGGTATTTAGAGGGGAGACAGTGAGGAGGGGGTTGAGGATGAGGAGGGGGGAGGGAAAGAGACACGGGGGGGTTAGAGAGACACAGGGGGGTTAGAGAGACACAGGGGGGGTTAGAGAGACACTAGGGGGAGTGACACAAGTATAAGCCGAGGGGGCCCTTTTTTGCCTTAAAAAAGGGCTGAAAAACTTGGCTTATACTCGAGTATATACGGTACTTTTATTTATTTTAAACTGTATGCTGTTTTTAATAGTCTATGCCCTACAAACATATGCGCTTTACTTGTAAATGCACTCTAGTGGGCCTTTATTTAATTCTGTTGATAAGGCCATTACCTTAAGGGGTGGAGCTTTCAGTTAATTTAACTCTAACATCTACATGAATATAAAAGCACTTCCATTAGAAATTTTATTTACAGCCAATTGTGCTTATGTTTTATTTTATATGTACTTTTTATTTCTTCAATAAATGACACATTTTCGTATTTCAGCTAGTTTATCAAGTATCTCTCTATGATGTACATGGATTACATGTAGTATATTAGCATGAACAAAAATAGTTTTTCATTACACTTTTTTTGAAAATCAATTGTAAAAAATACAGAAAGTGTATTTTGAAAAATAAGTATAACTGTCACCTTTTTCCTTTGTAGGTCTGTCTTTTGCTGACATATCAAAAAGCATAGGTAACAAAGCAACTCTCTATTCTGCTGAGGTCAGCAGGAAAGTAGGAAGGAACATGGGATTTAAAATACAAAGGCTGTAACACCACTGCAGGAAATCTTTGTTTTGGGCAGTTGTTGAGAGCGGGTTTTATTCACATGTAATAATCCTCACTGCTGTGTTTGTGGTTTCTCTTAGATGCGTCTATTCCAAGTTGCAAATTGGGTGTTAATTGATGGAGAAAATCACAAAGGGCTACATATTGCAGTGTATTCAGTTAGTCTTTTTTGAAACAGGCTCAGTGATGAAATAAATAGACTGTGCTAAGGTCATAAAATGTAATAAGCTGTCAATATTTGTTACATTTTAATAGCTTTAATGTTGATTTTTAAAAGGAAACTGAAATCTAAAAAGTGTTCAAATTTATTTTGAATTTAAACTCAGCCATCATCTGATAAAATGCAAAAAAATGTCTCTGAGGAAGAGATAGGATTCTTGTGAAACACGTAAGACAAGGACCTAGTAGCTTCATGTTTTTGAACACAAAGACATGTAAAAGCCGCATGCGGTGGAACAAGGATGAGGTAGCAATACAAATATTTGCAGCCTTATTAAACTGCGATTCGGCAAATTGAAAAGGGCTCTATATAATCACAGAGCATAATTTTTACAGAAGTTTTTAGTTAGTGAACTTCTATCCAAAAGCAAAGTCTTCACTAACTAAACACTTCTGTAAAACAATGTTATGTGCTTAAATAGAGCCCTTGTAAATTTGCTGAATCGCAATTTAATAAGGCTGTTGGTAAGAAGCTAACTTTAAGTAGAAGGAGCACTTGTCAGTGTACATCTATGTTTTTTAATAAATAAACAGATATTTACTGTATTATTCTAAGGTCACTTGTTGCAACTTTTCATCTTTTCCTAAAGATAATACTATTTACTTGATCTGGGATATCTATTTTTCAGTACGGGGCACAGTACGTTTTTTTGTTAACATGGCTCCCTTAATATGGAGGTTTATTTCAGTTGGAGATCAAAATCTGCCCTCTGGCTATCCCGTTTTAGGCTGTTATGCGTGGGTGTGTTTAGGTTTTATGCTGCCCTGGGCCATTTAGATCTGTGCTCCCCCACATCCCACTTGCAGCTCCTCCTTGCCCCTTTCAAGTCATACGTTTATGTGTGTTTATGTATATATATATACATATATATGGTATGTCAGAAAGTGTCAGGTATACTTACAGACTGAAATATCACTGCATATAGACATTTCTGTTCATATTGAAACATATTTCAATGTATTGCAACTCAGGCGGCCTGCTGGCTCCTAAAAATGTGCTGTCCTAGGCCTGGGCCTTGTGGGCCTAGGCACAAACACTCCCATGCTATTAAGGTCATTTTAGCAAGTTTTTATTGGGTAATTATGCATTTATAAAAATAGTTCATGAAGCTACTAGGTCCTTGTCTTACGTGTTTCACAAGAATCCTATCTCTTCCTCAGAGACATTTTTTTGCATTTTATCAGATGATGGCTGAGTTTAAATTCAAAATAAATTTGAACACTTTTTAGATTTCAGTTTCCTTTTAAAAATACTTGTAAAGTTAAATAATAAAAAGAACATCTCTAATTGATGGAACACATCAAAACGCATTTGCTTAGGGTGTTTGAATTGATACATTGGGGAGTAAAAACATGGCATAATTTAGAAGAATAAGTAAAAACAAGTACTTTATCAACTTTATTATTTTTTTATGCATTTTCTCACAGTAAACTAACATTGAAGTTTGAAATGTTTACCTATCAATCAGCCTTTCTGATGTACTCAACAAGCATTGTCTTTTATCTCATTGTCATGGCTGATTATTTTCCAATACCTGCTAATTATCAGGCTGTCTTGTTTTCAGTCTAAACCATATAATGCTGAAAAGAATCATCATTACACAGGGAGTAACTGGTCTGATTAAGATAAATACTCCCCAGGGTCTGCACTTGCTCATTAAACGGGAAGTTGCTTAAATATGAAAGAGTTCAGTTATATGTTTAAATGTTTTGGTGCTTTCCTTATATTGTTACATGACCTCTGTGTATAAGGTGATGTGAGGTGCTAAAGAACACAGAAACACGAATGTAATTGCCACATTTACCTCAGCTGCAGTTTGATTGGATCTTGAGCTGGCTCTTAAACATTTTGAAGCAAGCAGCTCAGCATTCTAACTTTGTATTAAAGATCACTTTCAGAGATAATTAACTATACAAATATATCACAATCAATTTTAGTTTAGGTGGAACTTGGCCTTTAAGCTATTTTAACAGATTAGTTAAATAAACAAATTATTATGACCATAAGGTTCACAACTTGTCAATGCTGTCTGCAGTGGTGGTGAAGGGATTGGATGGTCCTCCCATCTATGAGGTAGATGGCCCTGTCTAGTCAATAACAACCTAAAACATATGTGTAGGTGGTCTGATTACCCCAGGGTAATTGGATCACATTTCTATAAAAAAAACACGATTTGCCCCTTTCCCCTAATAAGTTAAGAATCCCCCTTTTCCCCAGGTTGCTGCACGTATAAGTGGGCCTCTACAGAGTAATGGAACCAGGTGCTTTGCTGAATATAGTAAAATGAGATGCATTTGGCATGTTAGGGCCATCCCATTCAAATTTCCCTCCAAGCCATCCCAAACGGATATACCAGTGCTTCACACAAGTTACATATTGTGTGTAAGCCCTTTTTTCCTCCCCATACCTACTCATGATCACCAGTTGAGGCAGAAAAATACCTCTGAAAATGATTCAAGCGTCATATCTGACACTATGATCAGTCTAACAATTCCACTGAGTTGAATACAAGGCTTGATTTCTCATATCAGTAACATTAAACGTGTTAATAGCATGCACACAAACACATAACCTATACTTGGAGGATGTCAAGGACCCCCCACCCTCCCAAGTATCCCATACATCCAGTATGACCTCTGCAACTCACAGTTCATTTCTATGCTTGTATTAAGAATCACCCAATATAACAAATGCAGAGAATATGAGCTAGCTTATTGCATAGAGCCTATACTACAGTTAACTGTGATAACAAACTGCAAGATCTACCATGTAATATTTAAATTACAATTAAAACTATATTTTATTGAATTCCACTTTTGGAATGCTCATAAAATGAAATGGAATATGCGTATTCTCACAAATATAAATATAAATACATACTAGAAGAGTATAGAGTTTTTACTAGCTTATTTTGTGTGGCTTTGATACAAACCAAGTTTCAAATCACTTAGATAAATTACATTTTGTTAGCAACAATTCAGCCAGCCAGGACAGCCCACTTGTTTCTCTGTAAGCTGTGAAACTAACAGGAAATGCCTCTGTGAGTAGAGAGTACTTATGTCTGTAGAACTGGTTGGCAGTCAAGTATGACTCATACAGCTATGTTCCTGGACATTGTCTGACCATGACAAGTCCCAAAGAGTAATTATATACCCAAAGCAATTTATTCTGCTCCAGAACTTTTTTTTTTTTAAGAAAAGAAAGAATTTGTAAGGCATTGTCAAATACATTCTATTAAAATTAACACATAAAACAATGCTTTCCATGGTCCTTTATTTTCATTTAATTCTGTTATTAAATAATGTAAGATCGGTATATGAATTTTAATAAATTAAAAATAAATTAAGATAGGCTGGAGTCCGATCTGCTGTCACACTCAAATTTATATTTAGGTGCCATGAGTATCTAAATAGACCCCCATGGTTATAGATTTAGGTAGAGATCGGGGTAATTAGGGAAGGGAATCACTGGGGTTTCCTGGGCTCATAGGGGGGATCAGCAGTGGATGTATTTTAAATGTAGCCCCTTACCTGCCATGGGAAGGGGTTTATATAGATAAAAAAAGGGGGGGAGGGATTATTGTAACTGTGCAGCACTGCTGAAGCGACTACTGAGCTGACACCTCACAGTTTCTTGCAGCAGGCAGTATAGGGACCGTAGGGCTTAGGGACACAGTAAAAACATTACTGGTATCTGTTCCATAGTTTATTGGAAAGTTTGTAGGCATCGTGATTGAGATGGATATGTAGCTTACTCAAAAAAAAAACACAGTTAAGGAAGAGCCTGTTTGCGCGGCAACTTATCTGATTAACAGAGGGCCCTAAATATGATATTTGGGATATAAAGAGGATTTAATTACCTTCCATTGTATAAACAGTAAGGAAACATATGAAAAGATCATTTTAAATACATTTACATATCACAGGCAGTTAGGAGACCTGTTTCCACTGCCTCTAAGGATTCTGGGCAGATATGCAGATGAAGCTCAAAATGTACCACATTTTTGCCTCTTCCCACTTAATGTGCACTATGTTTAGGAATTTGGGCTCTGCTCTCAGGCAGGCTTGTCATTATTCTCCTTTATTTGTAATGCGCCAACATATTCCACAGTGCTATACAGTACAAGGCAAAAACAATATTAACACATTGTTTTTTTAGCTTAAAAACCCCCCAATGTATATTGTGTTTGTTTCCAAAAAAACTTGCAAGATTGAAAACTTAGCCAACTTAAAAAGTACACGTGCTGGATTTTTCTCCTAAACTAAATTATTGCTGATTTGCTGTATATTATACTTTTTCTACATGTGGCATGATATAATATTAAATTATATAGAATGCTAAATAAAAGGACTGTTACCCTAGAATCAAGTTGTTTTTTAGGTAAATCCTAAAGAGCATGAAAACCTAACTATACATCATATTAGCCATTGTTTGCTAAAGTGGATCATTCTATATAACTTCAGTATCAAGTGCTTTGCAGTTTTATGCAAATGAATAGCACACAAATATTAATAAGCTGAGATCATTAGTTAATAAGATGTGCTAATTAGAATCGCAGTCTGTCACTGAATCAGATTCCTTCACCCACCCTTATCAAGTACTCATAGCTACAAATTAGCATATTGAGCTGTACATTAGTCAAAAATACAATCAGCCATATTAAATTCCAGCCTCGTAAGTCCAACGTGTAGCATGTAAGGGCTGCATGCTTTAAATTTGGCAGGTTTATGTTGCCATTAAATTTGACCGACTGCTATTAATTCTTAGACCTAACATCACTTTCACTTATAATAAACGTACAGTAGAGTGTTGTTATTTGCATTACAAGTGCTATGTATTTTACCTTACCCCCCTTGCGGGTGCTCTTGAGCACACATTGGCCTTTGGGCTCCATTTGCATGTTATGTGCTTGCTCACAAGTGACCACGTTGCAATTTAATAGCTGAATTGAACAAGTAGCGGTTCCGGGCATGACAGATCTAAGGATTTACGTGCGCAAAGTTCAACGTTGCTTAGCGCGTAGCCTATTCTCTGCTATTCTGCGTGTTAACACCCAAAGTCTGCTGCGAGCAACGTTACAGGGCTAATTTAATAGCCATAACATGTAAATCTCAAGTTACAGGCTTCATGTTACAAAGTAGCCCCAATTTAATGGGGCTGAATGTCTCAGCAATGATTTACTGTAGAGGAAAAAAAAGCTAGTATAAGGTACAGACAGCTTGTAATGCACATTAAGATTAAATACATTTTGATGTTCAAGGAGCTATAAGAACCTACGGTTTCCGAGAGAGTGTAACATGATCAGCATACTTTGTCAGATCACCAACGGTTCCTTTGCGGGACTTCATGTCCTCACACCTCCTTTCTCTACTCCTGCCTATTGTTGAACAGGAGTGACCACAGCTGCCCGATCATCTGGGCCTACTGCTGCCCAATCTTTATCTGTGTCTGGAAGACCTGGTAAAGCAAGTAGATTGATTACTATCCAGCCTCTGCCTGTTAGGTCTGTGCCCTTGCTAGTGCATAGGTGTCAATGACCTTACATTCCCTAAATATTCACCTTATGACATGTCACTTTCTTATCCTCCCATTTCTAATTCCATCTGTGCACTGGTATTAACTGATGTAGCTGCAACCTCAGTAGAAGCTGTAAAAAAATCGGGCTAACCTTAGTAGTCTGCCAGACCCATGCATCTGATTACTAATGTAAGTAGTAAGACCCACCACTGGTGAATGATAATTGCGCCACTGGAACCTCTACTCCTTTTTTACTCAACCTATCCAACTCCTGCCCTTGTTTATAATGTGGCAGGCTAACCTGGGTAGGGGAGCAAAGGGATTTTGCCTGAGAAGTCTAAAAGGGGAGAAGATTATACCCGGATATCTCCTTTCTGCACCTAACAGGAAGTGCGTGTCTATGTGACGGGTCCTCTGGATCAGACTGAACTTCTTAATTATGCCTGTAATCATCCTGCAGCATCTCCTGCTGTATTTGCAACCTATGCTTATAAGGGTTGGTTGTATTGCTTTATTTGTTTTCTTCCCTCTCTTCGAAGGGCCAGAGGGGTCAGCAGCTGGTTGTTTTGCAGTGACTATTCCTTGGGGGCCTTTCTTTTTAAGGAGCCTCTTCTAGTCTTAGGTTTATCAATTGTTTTATTACTTCCAGAAAATACATATGTGATTAAAATGGAGGAATCATCTACAAAATGTAGTAATTGTCCCTTGTTGAGGGGGAAAAGCACGGCGTCGGGGGGTATGGGATTATCAGCATGCTTTACTGTAATTAACATTTCCCTTTCTATGGGGCTGTAGATAAACTGTAATTAACTACACTTACTTTAGACATAATTAAGTTGTTTTCTCCTCCTCTGTTCCTACAGGAAACAGAGGCAGTGAGCCTTATGTATCTCTGGACTGCAACACTGTTGTGTTTGTCTTTTCATCCAGTTTAATATAAATCAAATAAGAAGGCACCACTAACAGTCTCTCCATGGGTTTTTGTTTATGCCTCCTCTCAATAAACTTGTAAGGATTTAGGTACTATCATTGCGAAACAAATTACAAACTTCAGTTCTCTTTAGGAAAAAAAATGCGGTATAAATCAGTTATCTGATACTGTAATGTAGATCATTTATGTTAAGCATTGAAACAAAGTAGCACACTTTTAACACACAGTCCACAAATTAGCACACTTAGACAGGCATATCAAGAATTATATGCTTATAAAAAACGACAACCTTTTTTTAATGTTATTTAAAGCAACGCAATTTATTTAGCTAAAACCTGTAAGAATTAAATTTCAATAAGGTGAGAACAAATAGTCTAGCTATAATATAAAGGGTGAGAATAAAATATAGCCTGGCATTTATCAAAAAATGTTCACCTTCAATTGAACTTTTAGATTTTTTTAACCTAAAGGTATATAATTTAACATCTACTTATTACTAAAACGCTTTCATACTTTTTTTTTTCTTAAAATGCCAGAAGCTGATACAGATTTTAACATTATAAATCTAATAATAGGAAACCCTGGAAATAATTTAACCCTCTTTTTCAAACAAGAAACATTTGGCTTTCATGGATATAGTTATCAGATGCCGAAGTGCAATATTAATATCATGAGGTTGCGTCTGGACAGCGCAAATTTACATACTAGTTATGTTGTTGATATTCTAGGAGCCAACTTGTCTGTCATGTACAATTATTTGGAAAGGGAATAAGATGCTAAAACACAGAGAAAAAAAAAATTCCTGTAGGACAAACACGATGAATGATTGGCCTTTTTTTCTTGGTTGTACATACTGGACGGAGGCTGGAGGGAGCAGACAAAGTCTACACAAATGTTTTTCCAAGTAAAGCACATACTGAATTTCTTCCACAAACAAGAATACAGCAGATCTCTTTTTTTCCCTGAATACTTTCATTAGCCACTATTTCCCAGTAAAATTCATTTGAAAAAATGAATGAGTAATACGCAAAGAAGTCTACTGAAGATGGCAAAGAACGTGAGTCTCAGACCAAATGAATTCATCTCCTAAGTGATTTTCCACTTAAATAAACTTGGATGGAAGCTAAAACAATGTACGATATATAAAAAAGATTGTGGCTATGTCTAAGGTGAGCTCGTAAAACAAACATTAAAAAGTAAGAGCATAAGCAGATGGGCTAAATCTTTTCTCTCTCTGGTGCTTGTCTTACTGGTTAAGGAAACACATTCTTATCACATTGGCATTTGACTGCTCCCACTCCATACCAAAACAAGGCATGCACTTGAATGCAAATACATATTCTTGGGTAATGATGAGGGATAGCATTGCTACCTTTGGAGCTTGCATGACACCATCTTTCCATATAGAGATTCTATCTCTCCATTTGGTCCAAACCCCAAGGCTCCTAGAGAGTTATCTACAGTGCCATACTGGCATATCATAAAGCAGAAAAACATGGAAGGTTCACTAAATAGATTTTATTTCTGTACTAGCGAATTGCCCGTCAAAAAATGACGGCAATGAAATTGTAAGTTAGCTAATGCTGTTTGGTGTGTACTACTGAAATATATAATACATTAATAAATGAATATACTTGACCTATTTTGAGCATTGTGTTGAAGAGCTGGCAATGTGTTTTGATGTTGCTGCAGCATTAGTGGTGTGGAGCTGCTGTGTAAGCGTGATGAATGTGTGCAGTGTAATAGTGTGCTTGCGCAAGACAAAACCGCTAGCGTAGTTGTGTACTTCCGCATTGGCGTAAAATGGCCGGTAATTTGTGGTATGCGTCTTAACGGAATATCCGTAGGTCGTTTGTGGTATTTTGCGAGTTTCTTGTGGTGTTTTGCATGTTTAGAGTGCTGTAGCCTTCGTTTTGTTCGGCGGACATTTTTTCTCTCGCTTAGCGAATTTTTTAGTGTTCAAACTCTTTTATTTTTAGTTAAATGAAGGTGTAGGTTGTTTTTTTGAGGTCCTGGATGCTTCCTCTTTCTGTAGGTAAGCTTTTTATGTATGTGCTGTGTGTATTTATTTTGTTTTGAATTTTGTAATCTTCGCAAGTTGCGTCCGATTGTTGCGAGATCGTAATGTGTGGTAACGTGTCTCGTATGTTGTTTGCGTTGCGAGGTAAAATTTGCGAGGGTCGTAGTTGGTGTGTCGTGTTGTTCGCGTTGCGACGTAAAGTTTGCGAGGGACGCAGTTGCTGGCAAGGAGCACCTTCGGCGCTCCATGCCTGCAACTGAGGCCCTCGCTTGCGGCCCTCGCTTTGCGAGGGCCGCAGGCTCACTAAGCGAGCCCGCAAGCGTGAGCAACGGCTCTAGCTGGCTCGCCTGCTCACAACTATATATGTGACTAGCGAATTGCCCGTCAAAAAATGACGGCAATGAAATTGTAAGGTAGCTAAATTAGTAAATGAATATAGTGTACCTATTTTGAAGCATTGTGATGAAGAGCTTGCAATCTGTGTTGATGTTGCTGCAGCATTAGTGGTGTGGAGCTGCTGTGTAAGCATGCTGAATGTGTGCAGTGTAACACTGTGCGTGCGCGAGACCAAACCGTTAGCGTAGTCGTGTACTTCCGCATTGGCGTAAAATGGCGAGTAATGTGTGGTATAGGTCTGTATCGGAATATCCGTAGGTGTTTTGTGGTGTTTTGCGAGTTTAGAGTGCTGTAGCCTCGTTTTCGTTTTGTTCGGCGGCCATTTTGTCTCTCGCTTAGATTTTTTTTTAGTCTCTAAACTGTATTATTTCGAGTAAAATCGAGGTGTAAGTTGCATTTTTGAGGTCCTGGGTGCTCCCTCTTGGTGTAGGTAAGGTTTTTATGTATGTGCTGTGTATATGTATTGTGTTTTAAATGTTTGTATGTCGGCGTGTTGCGTCCGATGTTTGCAAGGTCGTAATGTGTGGTAACGTGTTTCGTACGTTGTTTGCGTTCCTCGTAAAATTTAGTGAGTGTCGTAATTTGTGTGTCGTGTTTTTTGAGTAGCGACGTGAAGTTTGCGAGGGTTTGAGGCCCTTGCCCAGTGACCTCGCCAGCAACTGAGTCCCTCGCTTCGCGAGGGGCCTCAGTTGCTGGCATGGAGCGCCTTCGGCGCTCCATGCCAGCAACTGAGGCCCTTGCCCAGTGACCTCGCCAGCAACTGAGGCCCTCGCTTCGCGAGGGGCCTCAGTTGCTGACATGGAGCGCCTTCGGCGCTCCATGCCAGCAACTGAGGCCCGTGCCCAGTGACCTCGCCAGCAACTGAGGCCCTCGCGAGCGCCTTCGGCGCTCCATGCCAGCAACTGAGGCCCTTGCCCAGTGACCTCGCTACGCGAGGGCCGCGGCTCGCTGCGCGAGCCCGCAAGCGTGAGCAACGACCCGTACGCTCACAACTATATATGTGATATATATGGGAAGAGAGGTATTTGTGTTATTTTTTTATTCCATATTTTCTTTGTTAGAACTCGCTCTTTTCCCTAATACAAATGTTCATTACTACGTTATCTCTTTCTATATGGATTTAGGAGCCAGAGAGGGAGTCTATTTACAGAGATACATTATATTGTATGAATACAGAGCTTCTGCACACACACAACTCACAACTATAGTTATTATAGCATGACACAACTATAGTTATTATATTATAGCTAATGTTTCACAATAACCATCATGGCAGAAAGTGTATCTCTGTTAGTTACAGGTAAAATAGCAATACTGCAGTGCACATAACACCATAAGGCACCCCAACATTAATTATTGTGGCCAACACTAGACTACACATAAACATAGTCCGTAAACACGTCTCCTGTCCATTTTAATAACCATAACCATTTTAATAGGTATTAGCAACCCAATGTGTTAAGAGTCCCACATAACAGGGTTGCTTGTTGAATTTAGGGGAGTGCCAAATCAGTCATGACAATATATATATATATAGTTTTTGACCAATTTGTGCAGAAATCCATATCATTCGAAAGGGTTCACATACTTTTGCTTGCAACTGTATATATATATATATATATATATATATATATATATATATATATATATATATATATTTATATATATATATATATATATATATACACCAAATAAAGGTGATGTACCATATTATACCATCTCTAATATGAAACAATGCACCGTATTCATTCTAAAAATAAGAATGATTATTACCTATGTCCATTTGGGAGGTGATGAAATATAGCAGGAGGAAAGGAATTAACACGTGGCCATGTTACTCTCACTCCGTGTGCGATTTGGATCAAGAAGCAGACTGACAGATAGGCCACATATGACTCCTGCAATGTGACATAAATACAGTAAAGGGGTTCAAGAATGCCTGGGATATGCTCAAGGCTCCCCGAGGATTAAAGGGATTATTCAGTCCTCTAAATCATAGATATTAATGGATACAGTCTGTTTTTACAAGCTGTTTGGGACATCACAGGTTTGGCGGAAATATAACCTACAATGCTCCAGTTTGCACAAAGTTTCAAGTCATAACTGCAGCAAACATTTTATAAGATGCCTGTCGGACTTTACTCCTAATATAGATGTTCACTATCACTCAACCAGAAACAATTTGGACTACTATATAAATACTTGTTAGTTTACACTGTACTGTTATATACCTGTATGATACGTCTTAATGTTATGTCAAACACATTTTGCTTTAAGCTATATTTTAGGCATATCTAGGTGAGCTGGATTATGAATGCATCTGATAGAGGAGAATCAGTAGTGTATGCAAACATTTGCATGAAAAAATGCCAAAATAAACATTTAAACACTTACCTTTAAGTTAGCAAAATATTTTGTAATTTCTGAAAACAGGGTTAACACCCTCAAACCCAGGCTAAATTAGCTTTAATTTAAAAATATATTTATTTGGGTCAATCAGGAGGAAGCAGAGGCTGAAACATTAGGGGTTGCTGGGAAATGTAGTCACATTCATATGAAAATAAATAGTTCTTTCTCACATGTGCCAATCCATGCAGCACATTCACAGTAGATTATACCTGCAGTTGGTGTATACATTTCCCACAAGGAGACCGACACAGAGAAATAAGCTGTGACCCCAGCAAGCATGTGACTGGTAGCATGAGTAAGGTATATAATATATATTGTATATTGCATACACAGTTTTGGACCCAGTCATTTATATTTATTTGAATTATGCAAGTATAATTAATTGTTCCCAGTAGTAACATACAATGTGAGAGCTGAACCATAAAGAAGTCTGAGCGCTAGAGAGTTGATGTGTTTGAATTGTGTTGTTGATGGAAACTGCTTAGAGTCCCTTGGTCTGCAAGAAGATCCAATAAATCAGGACTTCAGGAAATGAAGCCAAGCTGTTCACTGGAAGGTATGATCTCAAGGCTGAAGCTCAAATATTTTGGCCATATCATGAAAAGACAGAATTCCCTAGAGAATACTCTAGTGCTGGGAAAGATTGAAGGTACACAAAGAAGTGGGAGGCAGAGACTGAGATGGATAGAGGAGGTAATTGAAGTAATTAACATGAACTTGATGTATCTCAGAGGGGCGGTAGTTGACAGATGAGCCTGGCGTGCATTGGTCCATAGTGTCATGGAGAGTTGGGCATGACTTAACAACAATTAATTAATATTAATGGAGGAGATTAGTATCATGTAAGATATATTACACTTTATTTGTTTATTAAAGTGCCCCTTTCGTACTAAGAGAATGGAATGTACTAACAACATGGTGTCATGCTGTAAGAGTTCCTCCACCCTTGACACCACTTACCTCTGACATCATCGGTGCATGTTGCAAGCATGAGATAAACAATATGGAGGAGGAGCATATCAACCCCTATGCTGAGTAGCAATATAAAGCAAATATGACCAAACTATTTGCTATATTTTGATAAAATGTTTATAAAAAGTATAGAAGTAATTCATTTTGATTCAATGTAATTTTGTTTCCAGGCCCTTTAAAGCATGACTAAAAAATTAACCTGCTGTTTTACACCCAAAATAAATGTGAGAAAAAATGTGTTTGTACTATTTTTTATTTGCTTCTTAATCCATGGCACAATCCCTGCGTACTAAAACACCAAGTACTGTACTCAATCCAGGCATAATATGAGGGTAAGGAGCAGCTGTGATGACATTGTAAACTGCAGCTTACATATGGAATCCGATCAACATGCAAAACGCAGACCCGAGGAAGAGTGGCAGAACACTTAGAGGAAGAATAAACAAGGTGTACGCACATGTTGGAAAATATGTTTTATTATAAGCCGAAATGAAACCAAAATTTCACTCCTGGCGTTCATCACAAAGACCTGACGACTTTTTGAGGCTTATATAACACACCGAGAGCGAATTATTTTTTATCTATTTTGGAATTGTATAAAGCTCCTGCCCCAACTTTAAACACCACCAGCACTTTGGAATTAGGTAGGCATATGGAAAAAAGAAAGGACAAGGAAGCAAAACATAGCCCACAAATAGCATTTTTATTTGGAAGTCGAACTGTGAGCTGAAACAGTCTATTATGGATGTAGAGCATGGAGACTTAGCAGAGACACATCTGTTTGCCGTCCCACAGACCAGAAAGAAATATTTTTCAGATTTTGGATAACAATAATGTTATGAGAACACATTTAAGTATTTTCTTTGTCTTCCTGGGAGATTAGCGATGTGCCGCTTTTCTATTCCAAACAGGAAAGGAGAATAGATCCCAGTTTTTACAAAAAATGATTGGCATAAAACCTTTAGGAAAACAGAACACCAGAGACATATGGAGGCGCAGACATCAAGACGGGCACTTGGGATCCTTCTATCCTTTCTTTTCAAGTGAGCTTAAGGAAACAGCTCAGAACGAGCCGAGGATTCACTCCTTATGCTCTCATATCCCATTATAAAAAACAAAAACAGCTTTTCCATCTTATTATATCATTGGCTATTTCTACACTGCCTTCTGAACAATATTAAAAATGTTTCATACATTTGTTTCCTCTATTTGAATAATTGCTGTTTGTTGTTGCATACGTCCGGGTGAGTTAGACTGAAATAAGTAACTCCATGGACTTGAATGGAATTGTTTACTTTCACCTCTCAGAAAATTCCAAGCACAGGAGTAAGTTTTAACTCATCTGAAGCAGCATGTTTCCAGTTCAGGACATTGAGGGGTATTTCATCTGATACACTGTAGTTGTAGCTTTTCCTTACTAGGTACAATTTCATCCACTCACTTAGAACTACTAGAAGGAATTTGAGGAGCTGTCCGTAGACACTTCACAATAAGTAGTGCTTTGAGTTATGATAAAAAGTAGTCATTAGAATAAGAATAATGTGAATGTCTACATTAGAGAAAATATATACAGTGCCTTGCAAAAGTATTCACCCCCCTTGGCATTTTTCATATTTTGTTGCCTCACAGCCTGGAATTAACATGGATTGTTTGAGGATTTGCATCATTTAATTTACAGAAAATGCCAACAACTTTGAAAATATATATTTTTTCTTTTTAAAGGACAAAATAACAGAAAAAGTCAATGTGCATAACTATTCACCCCCCTAAAGTCAATACTTTGTAGAGCCACCTTTTGTGGCAATCTCAGCTTCAAATCACTTTGGATAAGTCTCTATGAGCTTGCCACATCTTACCACTGGGATTTTTTTTCCATTCCACCTTACAAAACTGCTCCAGCTCCTTCAAGTTGGATGGTTTGCGCTTGTGAACAGCAATCTTTAAGTCTGACCACAGATTTTCTATTGGATTGAGGTCTAGGCCATTCCAACACATTTACATTTACGTTTCCCCTTAAACCACTCAAGTGTTTCTTTAGCAGTGTGTTTGGGGTCATTGTCCTGCTGGAAGGTGAACCTCCATACTAGCTTCAAATAACGCACAGAGTGGTAAAGGGTTTTGCTCAAGAAAATCCCTGTATTTAGCACCATCCATCTGTCCCTCAACTCTGACCATTTTCCCAGTCCTGGCTGCTGAAAAATGGTGATGGTGTTCTTTGGGTGATGTGATGTGTTGGGTTTGCACCAGACATAGCGTTTTCTTTGATGGCCGAAAAGTTAAATTTTAGTCTCATCAGACCAGAGCACCTTCCTCCATACATTTTGGGAGTGTCCCACATGCTTTTTCACAAACTCAAAACGTGCAATTTTGTTTTTTGCTGAAAGTAATGGCTTTCTTCTGACCACTCTGCCATAAAGCCCAAATCTATGGAGCATACGGCTTATTGTCGTCCTATGTACAGATACTCCAGTCTCTGCTGTGGAACTCTGCAGCTCTTCCAGGGTTACCTTAGGTCTCTGTGCTGCCTCTCTGATTAATGCCCTCCTTGCCCGGTCCATGAGTTTTGGTGAGCGGCCGTTTCTTGGCAGGTTTGCTGTTGTGCCATGTTCTTTCCATTTGGTTATGATAGATTTGATGGTGCTCCTGGGGATCATCAAAGATTTGGATATTTTTTTATAACCTAACCCCGACTTGTACTTCTCAACAACATTGTCCCTTATTTGTTTGGAGAGTTCCTTGGTCTCCATGGCAGTGTTTTCTTAGTGGTGCCTCTTGCTGAGGTGTTGCAGCCCCTGGGGCCTTTCAAAAAAGGTGTGTATATGTAATGACTGATCATGTGACACTTAGATTGCACCACAGGTGGGCATCATTTCACGAATTATGTGACTTCTGAAGGTAATTGGTTGCACCAGAGCTTTTTGGGGGCTTCATAACAAAGGGGGTGAATACATACGCACATGCCAATTTTCTGTTTTCTATTTCTAAAAAAAATATTTTATGTATATATTTTTCTCATTTCACTTCAACAACTTAGACTATTGTGTTCTGATCCATCACATAAAATTCAGATTAACAAAACATTGAACTTAAGGCTGTAATGTAACAAAATAGGTAAAAAGTCAAGGGGGGTGAATACTTTTACAAGGCACTGTACTCCATGTAGTCATGTACCTACAGCTGCTCTCAACTAGTAGAGCAGTCAACTAGATATGGAAACATCGCTGATCTCTTCCTTTGTTCCTAATATACCCAGTAAAGGGTATATTATATAAATATTGGTAATCAAAAATATTACACCAGAAGAAATACATATACTGAGACTTTAGTATGCTCTTGGATTTAGTATAAAGATAATCAAGAGACTATTCTTTTTATTTAATCCATTCAGTTTCCTATTTATCCTTGATATTGCTAGTTTTGCACATGTAACAAGCTAGAGTATATTTGTTATAGTACTATATGTGCTTTTAAATATAAATATATATATATAAATATCACATATATAGTTGTCATAATTGCGGGCTTGCCAAAAGTTGTTGGTAACGCAATATTAAACTGCCGCCCTTGCAAAGCTCATCCCTACAACCGGGAGCACTAAGGCAATGTGCTCATTGCTCTGGCAGAGATGAGCTTCACGCGGGACTTAGATAAAAAGAGCGCAGAAGGCGCTCACGGCGACTTAGCAATGCCTGTGAAATTATGACTTAGCGACGGCCGAGAAATTACGGCCCGCAAAAATACGAATTTAACGGTCGAAT
The DNA here is from genome assembly GCA_027410445.1 of Discoglossus pictus. Lineage (NCBI taxonomy): Eukaryota > Metazoa > Chordata > Amphibia > Anura > Alytidae > Discoglossus > Discoglossus pictus. Next base: position 281,941,346 of record CM050166.1, on the reverse strand, counting down.
CACCAAACTGCAAAAACAAATATGCCTCAAATTTACATACACACTCACACACAGGGGGAGTGCCAAGGTGCCTGTGAGTGAGGTTGCAAGTAAATATAAGGCATACTTTGGCTTTTTTTACGATCGAAATCCCACGAAGCGAGAAATAAAATGGCGGCCCAAATTTTTTTAACATACCAAAAACGAGGCCGAAGGACGTAAAACGCAGCCAAAGGACGGAAAAGGCGGACGAAGGACGTAAATATCAGCCCTAAGCACTAAGACTTAATGCTAACCAGTAACACAACAGAAATACACGGCAGTAACATTTCTCAAGCCAGTAACACTTAATCAAAGGCAGTAACACTTAATCAAAGCCAGTGACACCTAACCCAAGGAAGTAACACAGGGAGAGAGGCTCGCAATGAGCGCTGAGGGTGCTCAAGTGTGAGGCCTATAAAGTACACAGGGGGAGAGGCTCGCCAAAGGCGCTCATCGTGGGGCTCTCAAGAGCACCAAAGTTTAGCAAGTTGTGGCTCTCAATGAGCTCCAAAGGCAATCATTGTGAGCCGCGCAATGAGTGCTCGCAATGAGTACTCAGAGGGGCCATAACCTCACATTTGGTGGCAAACAGCATTACCATGGCTTCAAACTTTATTGCAGTAATTTTTTGACGAGCTTGTCGCTAGTATATATATATGTACTAGTATACTTTCTCATTCTCTTTTATAGTGTTCCTTATTAGAGCTATCCAAATGTAGTCTTATTATTTTCCATTAAAGAGAATATATTAAACAATTTTATAATGGCACTGCACCCATCACTACACTACCAGCTCCACCAAAACATTATTAAAGTAGACCAGACTTCTGAGCAGTTAGGCCATAGTAGGTATCTGATAAGCGGTGGAACTTTACAGGGAAAGTTTCATGGGAAGTTACAGTTCCACGTAAGTTGCCCTTATATGAAAGGGTTCACTTACAGAAGTCCAAATATATGTGTAAAAAATGTAGCACTTACCTTTTATTACTACTAGTCCTTTGCATAGTAGGGGGCTGTGAGCTGAGCTGCTGAGGAACACAGTACATGATAGTAACTGTTACGGTTTAGAACTCAGCTGCACTCTGGCTCTTGAGCTGGGTTTTGTACCTTTGCTTCAATTAGCTCACAGTGCCCAGTGTTGATGACGAAACTCCATTTCTAAAATGGTGGCTTCTGCTCTCCACAGACAAGGAGGAGTAACTGTCAGCTCAAGACAAGTTCCATAACTTTTACATAAGTAATTTTCTGTAAGAGTGATCTTCATATAAAAGAAACGTAGTTTTAGGTGAAACGTACTCCGTAAGGGCTAGACGATATTCACTACTCAACAGATGGACAATTGTAAAGGCTACAATCTTTGGAAAGCATAAAAACTCAAAATACACAATTAGTATAATTAAATATTTGTAACTCTACCATAGTATTCTCACAATCTCCAATAATATGTGCAAATTGTTAAACATATTTTATAAAAAAATAAAATGTAGCAAATTACAAGAAAAGTCTAACTTAAAAACAAATCAATAAAAATAAAGTTTAAAAACAATTCTAATAGCAAAGATATGACTTGGAATTCTTTCCAAATATATACATACCAATCACATATAATAGTTGTTAAACTGCGAGACATTGAGGCACGAGCTTGCAAAAAATATGACTAACGGCCGAACCACCGAACTGGAAAAGACGATGAAAGCACACAAATATGCCTCAAATTCACTTACACACACAGCACAGGGGGAGAGCCAGGGACCCCATTTTTTAACAATCGAAAATTGCTGAAAAAAATGGCGGCTGAAAAAACGTAAACATTTTGAAACAAGATGAAAACGAGGCTCTGCCAGGCCAGGCACGCAGAACGTAGAAAATACCCAACGCAAAAGACAGTAACACACAAACAACGTCAGGCACGCAGGACTTAGAAAATACACAATGGCAAAGACAGTAACACTTACACCAACAACGCCAGGCACAGGAGAAAGACACAGGGAAGGGATGGGGGGAGATTGTGGAAAGAGACACATGGCAAGTTGCAAGTTGCAGAGGCCTGTAATGAGCGGTGAAGTAGAAATGTTACTGCCAGCGCCAAAGGTGCTGAGAGGGCGCAGAACATCGCATTGTGTGGCAAACAGCATTGCCAGGCTTCACATTTTATTACCGCCATTTTTGACGGGCAAGTCGCTAGTACTAAATAATAACCAATATTACACTCTGTCACTGAAATGGAAAGATGGTGTGCATTCCAACAATATATATTTTGAAACCTTTTAAATGCACTCCACTAACTATAGAGGAGACATTTTTTTCTTTTGTTGGCAACTTCACTATCAAAGATCTCTTCTAAAACTGGATGTGATATCATACACTATGACATCACTACACTACAACTAGATTTAGTTTTATGTAACTGGACCACAAGCAGACTAGACTGGTCCATTATTTTGTTCTGCTTAAAATATGAGGCAGCTTCTTTTATAGGAAAAAATCTGAAACACAACATATTTTCAAGTTAATATATAATATGTAAGTTAATAGGTCTTAAAATGTTCACATTTATGAAAACAAACAATAACCATATGTAACCAGTTAATCATCTGGGTAAAAGATCCATTTTGTGTTCATAACATATATATCATACAATGAGAAAAATCTACATGGGTAAAACATTCAACATGCACTAGTCATCTGGTAAAATCTCTATTGACAGTAAACACATATTCAATATTTAATGCTATGACATGTGAATGACGCTAATCATGGATATATCATGTGATTCCATTAGGCACATGTGTAAAATGTGACTGGCATTAGTCACGCAAGTTTAGCAATATGATTTTAATTAGTGACAACTTGCAACATATGAATTTAGTCAACAGTGCCATGGGTAAATATGAACATAATTTGTAACATGGGTAAAGCATGTAATTTGAGGAAGAGCTTTGTAGCATTAGTAAACATAAATAAATAAAGCATGCGATTTTTACTAACTACATTGATCACATTAGGTACAGGTTACATTGACAAATCATATAGTATGCATTTGTCACATTGGTTAAACATTAGACTAACATAATGTTATCCTCATATAAAATTATTTTACATTTTAGAGTATATTTATCAAGATAAAAGTGCAGATAATAGGTGATAAATGTGGATAAGCCAAAGTAAGAGGCATTAAAAGATATACTTCCGTTGGGTTCTATGGGAGCTATTCATCAAGGAGGGATACAATTTAACTTTGATAATTTGATAATTAGCTCCTACAGAAAACATAGAAATTGTGTATATTTACCTACACATTTATCCATAAACACGGTATATCTCTCTGTCTTTTAGCACCATTGTCGCTTTAAAGGAATTTCACTATTATATAGTAATATTCTTCCTTCTAAACCATGTTTTTCAGTAAGCTACATTATTATTATTTCTGCATAAGCCACAAAGGTAACATAAAAATCATGATTTGTGTGACTGTCATGTACACTTCTTGTTATTTACCATAGTGTTATTACAAAAATAGTTTTCGTCCAATAACAGTTATCTCATTGGTCTGGACATATGAAGCCGTTCCCTGTCGTTGATCACAAGGGTATGACCTATTATCCATACCATAAACAACATGTCAAATTGGAAGAAAACCAAATGAAATTGCAGAAAACTGGATCCCTCTTATGAAATGCGCAAAGCCACAAAACTAAGGCTGGCTTTGATCTTTCCAAGCAGTTGAATTTTGTCGACTAAAAGAATTCTATGCAAGGAATAATTTTAGTTTTGGAAGTTAATGAAAAACCAGCATGTAAAATTTATGGAACCCAAAGAAAACCGAGTTCTCTTTTTAGGGTCGTAAAAAAAGCCACAGGAATCCTCAGAAGGAGAGTTTCTCCGTCCATGTGGATGTTATAACATTGTATATTTCAACCTGATTTATTAAGTTTCATGGGAAAGTTTATTTTACATCAAGTGACACTTATTATGTTCATTGGGCCATCCACACTGTGCAAATGGTGATGCAAACTTCTAAAGTTAGCCCCCAACGAAAAGATGTAGGAAAAACAAGCCTATATATCATAGTTTTCTTATTATTTTATCCAAGTCCAGTGCTAACATGAAAATAGTTTTGCACTTGTTCTTTTTTAAAGTGATTAAAAGAATGACTCCAATACTCTCAAGACAAATTGCTGTGCCATAATAGTAGTATATATGTGATAATTAAAATACTTGTACTGTATTGTCTCACATTTTTTGCAGCCTAATATACCGGTACAATTTTTAACTGATTACAATAAAGAAAAACTAGCTTGCCGAAAAGCTTTCCATTTTTTTAATAAAAGTTTGCACTCCTTCTCAATAAAGCTTAATGGAATCGTAACTGCATCCATGACGTCCGATCAAATTAAAGAAAAAAAAAACAAAAGACTATAGCTCCCCCAGTAAGAAAGTTTGCATGTGATAATTGGAGGACCATTGTAATGTCCTGGTTATTATTAATATAACTTTTTTTTTATTATTTATAATAGCAATAATCAATATTAAATTCATTTCCATAGATTAGAGTATCAGCCTCCAGCTGAAGGTTTGTCATCACCCTGGTAAAGAAATTATGGGAGGGTGGGGTATTTTGGTTCAGAGACTAGTATAAAGGGTTTTAAAAATAATTCGATCTGCTAAGAGAATAAATAATAATTCATTGGCCGCCCCCTCAACAAGTATTTGTTGCCAAGGGCAACTTCTTGAATACAATTATCCAGCCAATGGATATAATTGTGTTGATACACTCTGAGCCTCATTAAATTAGCCCTCGTAGTTCCCTCGGTCCTCGCAAAAGGCATTTTTTTGCTGTTTGCGAGGACCGAATCCCCAATAAGTCCCTCGCAGTCTGCTTTGCGAGATGACTCCGAAAAATGGTAGAGAATAAGCTCCGAGAGAGCTACGGAGTCACATGCAGCCATAAATCTATGACGTGAATCTCGCACCTCGGAAGAATCCCTACGGGCACAAAAAGTGCTAGCAAGGGATCCTAAAGCCTCTACGTGCTGCCTCGGAGCAGTCTGAGACAGCCGTGTGATGCTCCCCCCTGCTCCCTATATACATCCCCATGCTGCAGGGGGCCCCTATCTGGACCCCTGCAGCCCCCCCCACATTAAGCCCTTGCAGCGATCTAAAAGTTTTAAATTCCCCAACGCAGCTCCTTAAGGGGCCTGCAGCACACTATTGGCAATCCCGTCCGCGGCACCTAAAATTAACACCCCTCTATGCTGGGGTCCCCATCGAGACCCCCAAAATGTCCCCACATTAACCCCTTGCAGCAGGGGTCCCCGATCTGAATAGATCAGGCCCGCACTGCATTTAAAAGTTTTAAATTCCCCGCTGGGGCTCCTTAAAGGGCTCGCTGCACACTATCGGCAATTCCGGCAGCGGCACCTAAAATTAACCCCCCTCTATGCTAGGGGTCCCCATTGTGACCCCCAAAGTGTCCCCCACATTAACCCCTTACATCAGGGGTCCATAGGAACCCCCGCAGCCCCCCCACATTAACCCCTTGAAGCGGGGGTCATCGAACGGCACCGATCGTGACCCAACTGCATTTAAAATTTTACATTTCCCGCCTCGCGGGTCCTTAAAGGACCGTAAAGGTCCTGAAAGGACTTGTGCTAAAAAATATTAACCCCAGGCAACTAAAACTAACCCCATAACTCATGGGGGTCAATACAGACCCCCATAAGCACTTAATTAACCCTGTCACTCATGGGGGTGATAACAGACCCCCATAAGCCCTTCATTAACCTCATAACTCATGGGGGTCAATACAGACCCCCATAATCACTTAATTAACCCTATAACTCATGGGGGTCTATACAGACCCCCATAAGCACTTAATTAACCCTATAACTCATGGGGGTCAATACAGACCCCCATAAGCCTCTATTTAACCCATCAGTCCCATAAGGGTATATTATGACCCTTATGGGGCTGTTAAAACCCTAACATTAACCACATAAGTGCCATGACGGTCCTCAAGGACCATCATGACAATAACTACAAAAACTATACTGCACTATAACCCCCAATAAACCAATAAATCTAAACTAGCCCCCCTCTACACTAATCTATTAATAATAACACCACCTACCTGCACTACCTACCTACCCCCTAATAAACCCCCCCACTCTAATGACAGAAAATAAGAAAACCTAACTCACAAAAAATAAAAAAAACTACCTTACAGAAAATAAAAATACATGTCACAAAAAATACAAAAAGGAACATTACAGAAAATAAAAAAATACATTACAACCCCCCCCACTATCTGAAAAGGAAAGACATACACAATACAATACAATACATACAATACATACAATACAATACAATACAATACATACAATACAAAAAAAATACAATACCGGCTATCTATCTATTTAATATACAATAAATCCTAACTATCTAAAATCCACCCCCCTATCTATCTAATATACAAAAAAATCCCAACTACATACAGAAACCCTAATTCTAAGCTAAAATAAAATAATTAAGACCACTTACCTTTGTAGATGTCCTTCAGATCACCAACCTAGGGGAAGAACAAAAAAAATTAGTCCAACACATTAACATAAAATAAATAAACATTATACACATTCTAAATATACTGCTCACCTTTCCAGCATGTCCCCGTCCTTCTTCTTTTCTTCTTCTCCGACGCGGCCCCTGTTAAAAAAACACATTACATTAATACAACATATAGCCACAAAATAAAGTAAAATAAACATAATATACATTCAACTTACCTCCCCGCGATGTCCCCGGCCTCCTCCTCTTCTGCCCCGGCTGGGCCCTGGAACAATCCACGCTCTAAAAAAAATAAACAAAAAAACTAATGGAGGTCCGCACTCGCAGACCTCCCCAACGCTAATGAGCCTCCTAGAGCCTTTTCCGGAAGGAAATTGGAAATCAGAAGATGCCAATGTGTGAGCCAATCAGAAAGGGATACACCCCAGAATCCCACCCTGATTGGATAGTGCACCTGTCAATCTTTATTTAAACCAATCAGAAGGCTTTATTGCCATCAGCCAATCACAATGGGATACACCCACACAGGGTTATTGGCTGAAGACATCTGCGCCTTCTCATTGGCTGTAATACTTATTGACATTGACAACAGCCAATCAGAATGTGCAAATACCTTCAGCCAATCACTCCATGGGGGTGTATCCCATTGTGATTGGCTGAAGGCATCTGCGCCTTGTGATTGGTTTAAATAAAGATTGACAGTCCCATACTGATTGTCTAACACAATGACACTTTCGGATTGGCTGAAATTTGATAGACAGCGTTTTCAGCCAATCAGAAACTGCCATTGCCAGTTTCCTTCAGGAAAAGGCTCTAGGAGGCTCATTAGCGTTGGGGAGGTCTGCGAGTGCGGTCCTCCGTTAGTTTTTTTTATTTTATTTGTTTAGAGCGCGGATTGTTCCAGGGCCCAGCTGGGGCAGAAGAGGAGGAGGCCGGGGACATCGCGCGGGGGGGGGGGGGGGGGGGGTAAGTTGAATGTATATTATGTTTATTTTACTTTATTTTGTGGCTATATGTTGTATTAATGTAATGTGTTTTTTTTAACAAGGGCCGCGCCGGAGAAGAAGAAAAGAAGAAGGACGGGTACATGCTGGAAAGGTGAGTAGAATATTTAGAATATTTATAATGTTTATTTATTTTATGTTAATGTGTTGCACTAATTCCCCCCCCCCCCATGTTGGTGATCTGAAGGGACATCTACAAAGTGGTCTTAATTATTTTATTTTAGCTTAGAATTAGGGTTTCTGTATGTAGTTAGGATTTATTGTATATTAGATAGATAGGGGGATGTATTTTAGATAATTAGGATTTATTGTATATACGAAATAGATTGTATGTTAGATAGATAGGGGGTTTTGTATTTTATTTTATTTGTATTGTATGTATTGTGTATGTCTTTCCTTTTCAGGTGTGTCATTTTTTTTTTTCTGTAGTGGCGGGGGGTAGTAATGTATTTTTATTTTCTGTAATGTTCCTTTTTTTGTGACATGTTTTATTATTTTTTGTAAGGTAGGTTTTTTTTGTGACTTAGGTTTTTTTAATTTTATGTAAGGTAGGTTTTTATTTTTTGTGAGTTAGGTTTTCTTATTTTCTGTAAGATAGTTTTTTTTTTTTTTGTGAGTTAGGTTTTCTTATTTTCTGTCATTAGAGTGGTGGGGGGGTATTAGGGTGTAGGTAGGTAGTGTAGGTAGGTAGTGTAAGTGTTAATAGATTAGTGTAGAGGGGGGTAAGTTTAGATTTAATGGTTTATTGGGGGTTATAGTGCAGTGTAGTGTTTGTATTTAGTGTCATGATGGCCCTTGAGGACCGCCATGGCATTTATGTGGTTAATGTTAGGGTTTTAACAGCCCCATAAGGGTCATAATATACCCTTATGGGACTGATGGGTTTAAATAGAGACTTAAGGGCTTATGGGGGTCTGTATTGACCCCCAGGAGTTATGGGGTTAATTAAGTGCTTATGGGGGTCTGTATTGAACCCCATGAGTAACAGGTTTAAATAAGTGCTTATGGGGGTCTGTATTGACCCCCATGAGTGACAGGGTTAATTAAGTGCTTATGGTGGTCTGTATTGACCCCCATGAGTTATGGGGTTAATTAAGGGCTTATGTGGGTCTGTATTGACCCCAATAAGTTATGGTGTTAATTTTAGTTGGCTGGAGTTAATATTTTTTAGCGCAAGTCCTTTCAGGACCTTTACGGTCCTTTAAGGACTTGCAAGGCAGGAAATTAAAAAATGTAAATGCAGCGGGGGTTACGATCGTGTAATTGTGGGGGGGGGGGGGCTGCAGGGGTCCGTATGGACCCCTGCAGCAAGGGGTTAATGTGGGGACACTTCAGGGGTTTCGATGGGGACCCCCGCATAGAGAGGGGTTAATTTTACGTGCCGGGGGGGTATTTGGAGTACCCCCCACGACAGGGATTATGTGTGGGACTGCCGCGGAGGTCCCGTTTAGGACCCCCGCAGCAATTGATGGGGTGTGGGAGCCTGCAAGATCATCTCGCAGGCTGTCACTCCTCATGTACATTTTCGCAGTGTTCATACGGACGGCCCTGCTGCGTAGCTCACTCGTTGCTCGCAGCAGGGCTAATTTAATAGCGTTGTAACTTTGCAAAATTTGCAGTACGTAGGATTTAAGTAGAAGCCTCTTATCTACGAGGCTGGAATTTAATAAGGCTGTCTGTGTCTGGAAATGTAGCATCTGTGTAGAAATTTAGCAGCTGTTTGTGTCTGGAAATTAAGCAGATCTTAGACAAAGCCACCTCCCTTCCATGACATTAGGGTGGGTGGATATCAGCAGCATTTTATTAATTATCAATGACTAGCATTCATGTTGTTAGGGTATTACAGTGGTCATTTAATAAAGAAATTACTATATAGTTTTTTTTGCCTTTTAATACAATTTTGTTCTTTAGCATTATCACAAAAGTAAGGGGGTCAAAAGCTCCTTCTGGCTCCTATTCGGCATAAATGTTTATAATATACAGTATTTACACAGTTGCCTTGCTCCCCAAAATATTAGTGACTCCTCACTCTTGGTTCGATAGTAATAATGATTTAAGTTTTGGGATATATTTATCAAACAAGGATAAAAGTGTAGATAAGAAGATATAATGTGTATTTAAAATATAAAAATAACAACTATAATTTCTATGGAGCCCCTTCATCAAGCAGGGATATATTTTAAACAATATAGCACCTATTAAAAACATAGGTAGTGGAGATATTTAACTCCAATTTTGTTTTAACCTCACTTATCCCTGCTTCGGTAAATATACCCTATTATTTTAAAGATAACTTATCATTGTAACATAACTAATACATTTTCCATGGCAGTTTTAGCTGCCACAATTCTAGTCTGCAAAAATTAAAATACTAGATTCTTTAACATCATAATCACATATATAGTTGTGGACCAAGAACGCTGTTTGTAACGTTGGCGATGTTGGTAACGCAGATGCGACCTCGCGAAGCCAACAGCACCGTCACACATGCGAGCCTCGCGAAATGAGGCGAAGCAGCCGCAAAGCACTTGGGCTGCAATGAGCACCAAAGGCGCTCATTGCAGCCAGTGGTGCCGCCACACATGCGAGATGAAGCAGTGGCACAAAACAACACCAGGCACGCAGGACTTAGAATATACACCACACCAAAGACACTAACACAACAATACGGTACGCGGTACTTTGAAAATAAAACCAACAGCAGTCAGCGCACCCCACGCAAAGATTCTGCAGACACATAGAGGAGAAAGACACAGGGAAGAGAGGGGGTGGGGTGCTGGAAAGGGACACATGGTATTCCCAAGAACTAGACTTGCAGGTTAACGAGCCCTGCAATGAGCGGCCCATACAGTAGGCGAGAAGAAAGGATCGCAATGAGCATTGCGACAGGCTTGCAATGAGTGTCAAAGGTGCTCATTGCGAGCCCCGCGATGAGCGCCGAAGGCGCTCTGCGTCGGGTTCGAAATCAGCACCAAAGGTGATCAGTGCAAAGCAAGAAACTTGAAGTACACAGGTGGAGAGGCTCGCAATGAGCTCAGCGCAGGGCTTGCAATGAGCACAAAGGTGCTCAGAGGAGCAAAAGCCTCACATTGTGTGGCAATCAGCATTGCCAGCCTTACAACTTTAAGCCTGTCATTTTTGACGGGCAAGTTCCTAGTTGCATATAAAAGGCACCACTTTTTTTTATAATTTGTCATAGTTAAGTGTTGCTCTTCAAGAAATAAGATATTAAACTTTGGTAATAAAATAAATAAAGAAGAGATGTATAAAAATTACATATTAATGCATATAAATCATTTAAAACTATGTATGTACAATTAGGGTTTCCTGTCCAGTAGTTAGGATTCAGCACTTTCACCACCGTGACCTGGGTTCGATTCCAGTCAGGGAATCTAGAGGTCACAGCACCTTGAAGGCAAGCAGGGTTGGGCCTGGTCAGTACTTGGGTGGGAGACCACCTGGCAATACCAGGAACTGTATGCTGTGGCCCACTGGAGAAGGAACTGGCAACGCATTCCAGTATCTCTACCTTGAATACCAAGTAGATCAGCATGGTGTGCTATTGTCCACAAGGTCACGGAGAGTCGTACACGACTGATCGACGCAAACACATCACATATACAATTAAAACCACATATGACAATAGGAGTTTTGTGAGATCATCCTCCACAACCTTGAACTTTAGTGAAAATATAGCTACACCCTAATGGAGAATATTTGTGTAATAAACATGTTAGAAATATAGGCTAATGTATGTAAGTGCTCAAACCTTGCCTGTACATCTTCAGTAGATTCATCCAATGTCTTAGGCTTTAATTCTATATTCACATTTCATTTGTAACTGTATACTTGTCCACTTTGAAATGGGAGGATGTATAAATGTACAGGGAATTTCACTGGATAAAGAACAAATCTGTAGTAGATTTCATGCATAATCTCACATCTATAGAAATAAGGGTATTGTCTTGCAATTTTGTTTTTTTCTGCTATGAAAAGTTAACTTAGGTCATTGCACTAGCATACTGAAATTATTCCCTCGTTACTTATGAACTCAACATACAGAAATTAAAGGTACACAAAAAAGGGTCAGTTACAAAATCCAAAATTAATATTAAACTGTTTCCTGGTCTCAGTTGATTCATGAAGTATAACAGCTCAAATGTACCACATTACGCTTCCTGTACAAGGTGATACATATATATTAATATGTTTGGCACCTCTGGTGTTTCAAGAGACTCTTCAAAAAGAATGTCCTTAATATAAAAAGGATATAGTGATGCCAAGCTGTAAAGTGATACTGGGGCTTTTTTTTGGCAGTCAAGGCAGAAATTTCCTTTGGGACCATCACCCATCTATCATATGGCACTTAACTAACACAGCACCTATTATTTTACTTATTTTTTCTCTATTCTTCATCTTTTGTGAGTTTAACTGTTCAAAGCAATTGGGCTAATAAAAAGTGTGGTATCCTTTGGTATCCTTCCTTTATTTCTCAGTGCTTGTTAAAATTGATTAATTATACTTTTTTAACAGTTATTTTCTGTTTTTACCCATGATTATTAATAGTAACTTTGGTATCGTTTTATTTCTCAGTGCTTGTTAAAATTGATTAATTACACTTTTTTAACAGTTATTTCCTGTTTTTACCCATGATTATTAATAGTAATTTTATATATATATATATATATATATATATATATATATATATATATATATAGTAAATAAATAAATAACATATTTGTGTTCACATTTGAATGTCTAAAACAAGTTAAAAAACTTGTTCCATGCCCAGAATTCCAAGAAATACAGTTACTACACTGCATTCTGGGAACCTTGGCAGGGACATGTAAATGTGCCCATAAATACTTGGCTCTTGCAATCCGTAACCATTTGAAACATGGCTTCCCTTAAGCATATGCCCGATGTATCACACAGCTTTGAGCAAAGCTATGGAAGAACACAATTACAGGAGGCTTTAAGGCTTTTCCAAATGTTACTATATTTTATTTGCCAATGTTACAAAATAATACACCAAAACAATTAAAAGAAAACAGCAGGTCTAGCTTCCACCAGAGCACTACCTTTAATGAGAGAGTTCCCTAACTATCTGCTCCCAATCAGCTAAATCTGTGTGGAGCCAAAACAAAACATGTTCAATAGTTAATTTCCAATAACTGTTCTGTATCCTTTAAAAAACAAAGCTTCCACTCTTGTTCAAAATGAACATTAGCTCCGCAATGAAACAAAATTTACAGAAACGCAGCAAATTCCTTCCTAAATGTAATTTTGAGAGAGAACCCCAATAAAGCCATTAAGAGATGATATTTCACCACAGCCAGATTACAACTCTCAAACTCATCCTTGTACGGCAATTGCTTCAGGGGTTGTAGTGCCACAGGAACACTGAGACATATGTTATGGTATTGACCTAAAATAGCTCATATTTGGATTGAAACTTATGCCATTTTAGAAAAGTTGGGGGAAGTCCGGGTTCCTTAAAAGCCAGAGGAAGCCCTATTAGGCCTTCCTATTCTGGGTCTCTCAAAGGAAGCTCAATATCTGTCAAACCAGATTTTTTTAGCCTCCAGAGCCGTCCTTTCCAAAAATGTAATGGAAAATACCCCTGCTTTTTAAGAAGTCTTAAGGAAAATTAAATATATTTATTTGAAGAGTATGATATCAGCAGAGTTTTATATAAATGAAAAAAGATGGGCTTCCTGTTGGGATGCTTGGACCTTGTGAATGGGCAGGCATTATACATTGGTCTAAGATGGCGGAGAATAACCTTGAGGCACACAGTTTCTTTCACGATCTTCTCCCAGGCTGTAAAATCTGTGGCCCATACAAATCCCTTGCATTACTCTGTCACAATATATATATATATTTATTTATATATATCACATATATAGTTGTGAGCATACGAGTTGTTGCTAACTCTTGCGGGCTCAAGCAGCGGGGGGCCGCATTTGCGGTGCTGGAGTATCCCAACGTCCCCGCAAATGCGGGTCCTCGCGAAGCAAGGGTCCGCATTTGCGGAGGTGGAGGCTCCAACGTCGGCTATGTTTGTCCGCAAATGCGGCCCCTCGCAAAGCGAGGGGCCGCATTTGCGGTGGTGGAGCATCGTAAACGTCCCCGCAAATGCGGATCCTCATGAAGCGAGGGTCCGCATTTGCGGAGCTGGAGACTCCAACGTCGGCTGTGTTAACACACACACACACGACTTTTAAAAAAAATAAAACCTCAAAGGCGCCTCACACCCGGTTACACACACACACAAGCATGACTTAAAAAAAAAAAAAACTAAAAGGCGCTTTACACGCGGTTAAAACACATACGCACGACTTAGAAAAAATTACACTGCGTCATACACGTAAAAAACAACTGTGTCCCTCGCAAACAAATTACGTCCGCCTCGCAAAAAAATACGTCTGCGAAACAACCCATTCCCAACACGCAAAACCGGACGACAACTGCGCGCATGAAAACATCAGAAACACAAGAAATTAACACAACGAACACATAAAAAGCTTACTTACAGCAAGGGGGGGGGGGCATCCGGCACCTCGAAAAGTTAATTTACATGTCCATTTAAGTCCAAAAAAACGAGTTTAAACTGCCGAAAATCACCTAAGCGAGAGAAAAAATGGCCGCCGAACAAAACGAAAACGAGGCTTCAGACGTAACTATACTACAGTGACTCGCAAGACTGAAATACAAACTATGCGGAACGTACCACACTGATATTAACCACCATTTTAAAAACTACTACGCACAAAATTGCGGATGGAACGCAAATTGTAAGCTGGAACGCAAATGGCGCATGCGTATTGCGTTCTAACGGTCTCAGGCACTTCAAAGTTTATAAATACTGCCTTTTTTCCAGAAAATTCTACATTTCTACTCAGGTGATGAACGGAGTGACTGGATAGTTAACTGCTGCTGTTACTTGAGAAGAGAATTGTTTCCTAATTTCCTACTTTACATTGTGCAAATTAGAACTGAGAGGTAAGCTATAATTTATTACATTTTATTATCAAGACAGGACAAAAAATGTGATTTATGTATAGTGACATGTGGCACGCACATTTATGTGTATAGCCCCTGCAACAAACTAATCTTAATCCAAACTAATTAAACAAGTATATTTAAATGACATTACAAAAAAAAAAAATAACTATTAAAATATGATTCATGTATAGTGATATGTGACACTCACATATATGTGTATCATGTATAAGTGACATGTCACACGCACATTTATGTGTGTAGGCCCAAAAACAAAGTAATGTTAATTGAAAGTAATTAAAGAAGTATATTTAAATGACATTAATTTATTGTAATTCAATATACAACCTAAAGATCAATCTTTCTCCTATTTTTTACTATTCAAACAGACTCTGCATCAACAGCGTCACTCAAGAATTTGCACCGTGCATTGTGAACCACAATCCCTTTTAAACAACACCAAGAAAGAAGAAGAGGTAAGATAGAAAAATACATTACATGCTGAAAAAGACCATGCTTTGCTAAATCAAAAAGAAGAAATATACAATTAACCATTTCACTTTATTTTTCAAACAGACACTATAAGAAGACCGGCGGATTAAGATTGGCAGGAGGGGACCCTCTGTCATTCTACACTTCAATCAAGGTAAAGTATAACAAGTACAAAAAAATAAAGGAACTATAAATGTTTAATGGCCGCCAATATAACAAATGCAGCAACCAAAAAGTGGTGAACACAAAATAGGATAATACTAAAAAAATAGCCAGAATATTTAAAAAAACACTCATTTGCACTGTAGAAAAACATTAAAGCTTCATAAAAAACACTAAGGCCCTCATTCAATTGCGATTTGGCCAATTGAAAAAGGTCTAAATAAGCACAAAGCATATTTTTTTTAAAGAAGTTTTTAGTTACTCAGGGCCTCATTCTATTATCGGCCGCAGCCGCTGCGGGGCCGCAAGGACCGGCCGCAAGCTATTCTGCTATTCTATTCCCTTACGGCCGGGGACTCCGGCAGGCTTGCGGCCGGTGCCTTGCTATCTCTTGCGGCCGATCGCGCCGGAGGAAAGCCTTTGATCTAAAACGGCCGCAAGAGATTTGCAATTCAATTGCTCCGGGAAACCTCTCTGCAAGGCTAAAAGCGAGCCGCAGTTACTTGCAGGAAAAAGGTCTCGCTAGCACCAATTAAGCACATAAAATAGCTCAAATAAAGCCATCCTGCACTTTGAGAAGACTATAAAGGGATTTTAGGTGTTAGAAAAAATAGCACATAATTATCCTGTACTCAAATCCGTAAAATATTTCATTTTTAATATCCGTAAAATATACATGTAAAAAGTCCAGAGTGCTTGGAGCACCTCAGACACACCCCCGCCGCAGCCGGCAAATAAACAGTTAATTTGAACTCGGGTTTGGGCAGATGTGCAAGCTTGAGAGTGGGTTCCTTTTAATCCTCATGTCCCCCAATATGATCCCTAGCATTTACAGAGCTGTACAGTGCAGGCTTGAATTTATTTTTCAGTTTTTATATTTCACAGCTTACGGCCGGTTCCAAGATATGCGGCCGGCCGTAAAAGGAGATCCTTGCGGGGCCGTATAATAGAATCGCGAGTTAACTGAACCCCCGCAAGGAATCGCAGCCTTACGGCCGATTTACGGCCGATAATAGAATGAGGCCCAAAGAAGCCTAAATAAGCATACCAAAAGTGGTAGACACCAAATAAGATTGTAACAAAAATCACACAAATAAATAGCAAAGTAAATTAATATTCTTCTTTAATGTTTTGGAACCTATAAGCCTTACAAAGAAGCCTAAATAAGCATACCAAAAGGGGTAGACACAAATAGGATTGTACCAAAAATCACACAAATAAATAGCAAACTAAATTAATATTCTTCTTTAATGTTTACCAACCTATAAGCCTTACAAACAAGTCTACATTTGTATACCAAAAGTGGTGGACACAAAACAGGATAATGCTAAAAACATTGCAATCATATCCAAAATAAGAACAACATTAATAATTACAGTATAAAAAAAGAATAACTGGAATATATAAATATATTTAAAATATTTTTAAAAGGTTGCACAAAAAACAGCATAGCAGAAAAATTCACCATAACAGATACAATACACCAAAATAATGAAATTTTTTCTTTATTACAAATACATTCAAATCAAATAACATTTTCATTTTTCTTTTACAACAGATACTGCGTGAAGACCATCGGACGAGGACTTTCAACAAAGGACCAGACCATCGGACGAGGACTTTCAACAGAGGACCAGGCCATCGGACGAGGACTTTCAACAGAGGACCAGACCATTGGACGAGGACTTTCAATAGAGGAACAGACCATCGGACGAGGACTTTCAACAGAGGACCAGACCATCGGACGAGGAATTTCAACAGAGGACCACACCATCGGACGAGAACTTTCAACAGAGGACCAGACCATCGGACGAAGACTTTCAACAGAGGACCAACAAACATTCTGATTGAAATCACACTTCAACCAAGGTACAGTATAATAAGTAAAAAAATGAGAAAACTAAATAAACATGTTTGCTCTGCATCCATGTCAACAGAAAAAAAAAACAAGAACAAGCACTAACTATGGCCCTCATTCAATTGCAATTTGGCCAATTCAATACAGGTCTAAATAACCACATCACATATTTTTTTTAAGAAGTTTATAGTTGGTAAACAACTAACCAGAAACAAGGCTTTCACTAACTAAAAACTTATTTAAAAAAAAATCTTATCTGCTTATTTACAGCATTATTGAATTGGCCAAATCGCAATTCAATGACAGCCTATAACTTTTAACAAAATATAACTGAAACATTTCTGATTTACCTCTTATATGTCTGTTATGGACAATACTGTTTAACAGTAAATCCAAATTTCAATATACCCAATTACATTTAATTATTTTCTTTTACAGATTAACATGGCTACTAACGAGAGCAAACAAGAGAAGAAAAGATGTCAAACTAGAGAAAGACAAGAGAGATGGGCTGACCAGCAGACTCCAGAGGAGAAAGAAATTAGACGAGAAAAAGAACGCAAAAGACTTGCAAGCAAAAGACTGCAAAAATTAAAGATACGCCAAAAAAGCTACCAAGCAAATAAAGCATTTACAACCTGTTCCTCAAACATCAGATGACATTTTACCAGAAAAAATAAAAGAGATACCAAAAAAAGCCACAATAAAAACAAAGCATTTAGAACCTGTTCCTGAAACATTACATGACATTTTACCTAAACCAATACAAGATATACCAAGAAAAGCCACGAAAAAAACAAAGCATTTAGAACCTGTTGTTGAAACATTACATGACATTTCACCTGATGAATATGAAAGTCAAACTGCTATATGTTTTGCAAATTGTCCTTTACTCAAGTCTTTAGCAGTAGAGGTTCATAGTTGTGGGGACATGACTACTCAATGTCAGTTTTGTGAGGCTTATTATTTTAAACAGGAGAGACCCAGAGATGGCCAATTTATTAGTTGCTGTCAAAAAGGCAAGTTCAAACTTCCACAAATAAAATAATTTCCAATCTATTTACAAAACATTATGACTGAATCTACTTTTCCAAACTACAAAAATTTTAAGACAAACATAAGATCCTACAAAAGGGCCATATCCTTTGCATCTATGGGGGCAACATTAGCTGCTAATGTACCAGGACATGGTCCTTACTGTTTTAAAGTCCAAGGACAAATTTATCATCGGACTTCCCATTTACATCCAGAGGAAGGACAGCAAAGAAAATTCGCTCAACTATATGTCCTAGATACAATGGAAGCTGTTGACCAACGTATGCAGCTGGAAGAAAATAAAAAATGCTTACCCAGTATTTTTATAGAGCTAAATAACATTATGGACAATAATCCCTACAGTAAAGCTTATATAAAATTGGAAGAAGTAGAAAATGAACAACTACTTCATGCACAAAGACATCAATTACCAATGCCAAAGGTTAATATGGTGCTTAAAAGAGACAGACATACTGATAAACGTCGTTATAACTTGCCAACATCAAATGAAGTTGCAATGGTGTTTCAAAATGATGAAGGAGAACCACCATTTCAAAGAGACATTAGAATATATCCCAGAAATGAGGAGCAACCATTCATTAATATGAGAATCTTAAGTCCAAATTTAGATCCAATGACATATCCCATTTTTTTCCCACACGGAGAAGCAGGTTGGCAACCAAAATTAACACTTCCCAGTTACCCAAATGCTAAAGCCAGAATCCGAAATAATATTTCTATGCTTGAATTTAAAGTAGCTCAAATTGCCATTCGAAATGCATTTAATCCAATTTTATGTGGTGGAAAACTAACACCAACAATGGATTATTGATTCCTATTTGCAAGTTGAGGCCAATAATTTAAACTTTATAAAATATCAACAAGATAAACTACGTGTAGAACAATATTCGGGACTAATGGACTATGTTGCTGACGTGGCTACAAGCAGAGACATGACAGCTGGCAAAGCCATCATTTTACCATCTTCCTTTCAAGGATCTCCTCGAAATATGAGAGAAAGATACAATGATGCTATGGTTATTGTCACTAAATTTGGCAAACCCAATTTATTTCTTACATTTAAATGTAATCAACAATGGCCAGAAATTACACAAAATGTACTTCTTGGACAAGGTGCTTCTGATAGACCAGATTTAGTATCCAGATTTTTTAATATTAAATTAAATGAATTAATGCTTGACATCACTATAAGTCAGTTATTTGGCAAATGTCTTGCTTATGTAAATACCATTGAATTTCAAAAAAGAGGCCTTCCACATGCACATCTTCTGATAATACTTCAAGAAAAAGATAAATTGGATACTTCTGACAAAGTGGATGCAGTTATTGTTGCTGAACTACCAGATCCAGAACTATATGTTAGACTATATGAGATTGTTACTCATCTCATGATTAATGGACCCTGTGGTGAGCTTAATCCACAATCACCATGTATGGAAAATAATAAATGTTCAAAAGAATTTCCAAAAGATTATAGAGACAAAACCTATGCCAATTGTGATGGCTATCCACTTTATAAAAGAAGAGAAGGAGATAGTGCCATTATTCGTGGAAGAAAAGTTGACAATAGATATGTAGCACCCTACAATCCACATTTACTCATGAAGTACAACGCCCATATCAACGTAGAAGCCTGCACTTCCATCAAATTCATTAAATATGTCTACAAATATATTTACAAAGGCTATGATGCAGCTACTGTAGTCGTCAAAAGTGCAGACAACCCCGAAAGTAGTGAGTTAGTACATGATGAACTTGCATCTCATGTAGATGCTCGCTATGTCAGTGCGCCAGAAGCTATGTGGCGGCTTTTAAAATTTGAAATGCACAATAGATCACATGCAGAATATAGATTAGCAGTACATTTGCCACAAAGACATTTAGTGTATTTCCATGCTGGAAATTAAATTAATGCATTGGACCAAATTGAAGATCGTCACACTACACTAACTGCATGGTTTGAATTAAATTCCACAGAATTACAAGCAACACAATTCTTATATATTGAAATTCCATATCACTATGTTTTTATGAATGGATTATGGAGACCGAGAAAAAGCAGAGGCAATAAAATAATCCCAAGAATTTACATAGTCAGTCCAAGAGATGTTGAACGTTTTTGCTTACGGATATTATATTATTATTATTATCTTTATTTTTATTGCGCCAACATATTCCGTAGCGCTGTACAGGGGTTGAGTACATAGCAGAAAACAAATTAAACACCTTGTAAAGAATGGAGGGCCCTGTTTTTGAGCATAAAATCAAATGTAAATAGAGCTTGTTTCCAAGGCACTGACACAATATTGAAAACTCACAAACTTACAATCTAAGGGTTTAGGTGTGATACAAGAGGGTGACAAATACAATTGAAAGCAATTGGTTCAGTAAAGTGGAGGGGTCTGTGTGTTGTACTGTAGATTGTGGGTGTGAGTGTTATTAAGCTGTGGAATGTTCAGTTGTACATGTTAAGGCTGAAGATGATAAGATTTTTTAAACAGGTGTGTTTTTAATAATTTCTTAAAGGTTTTGAGGCAGGAAGATAATCTAATGGAGCGGGGCAAGGAGTTCCAAATGGATGGGGAAGCACGAGAAAAGTCTTGAAGACGGGAGTGAGAGGAGGTGATGAGAGAGGAGGAAAGAAGAAGGTCGTTAGCAGAACGAAGGGGCCGGTTGGGAGAGTATTTTGAAACAAGAGCAGAGATATAAGGGGATGCACTGTTGTTGAGGGCTTTATGTGTTAGGGTCATGATTTTAAATTTGATTCAGGAAGCTATGGGAAGCCAGTGGAGTGATTGACAGAGAGGGGCTGCAGACACTGATCGTTTGGTATTGAAGATGAGTCTAGCAGAGGCGTTCATTATGGATTGGAGGGGAGACAGACGAGAGATGGGGAGGCCAGCAAGGAGGGAATTGCAGTAGTCGAGTCGAGAGATGATGAGAGAGTGAATTAGAATTTTAGCTGTGTCTTCTGTAAGATAATGACGAATTTTGGAGATGTTTTTTAGGTGAAACTGACATGATTTTGTTATTGCTTGGATGTGAGGAATAAAAGAGAGGGCGGGATCCAGTAGAACCCCAAGACAACAGGCCTGGGAGGTAGGGGCGATGATGGTGTTGTCAACAGTGAGAGATATTTGAGGTGTGGAAGCTGTAGTAGAGGGTGGAAAGATTAGAAGTTCAGTTTTAGACATGTTGAGTTTGAGTTGACGGGTGGACATCCAGGAGGATATGCTAGAGAGGCAGTTGGAAACTTGAGCTAAAAGAGAGGGGGATAGATCAGGTGCAGAGAGGTAGATTTGAGTATCATCTGCATAGAGATGATACTGAAATCCAAAGGATTTTATAAGGGTGCCAAGGGAGGAGGTGTAGATGGAGAAGAGGAGGGGGCCTAGGACAGAACCTTGGGGAACGCCAACAGACAGAGGGAGAGGTGAAGAAGAGGTGCCAGAGAAGGAGACACTAAATGTACGATCTTTAAGATAGGATGTGAACCATGAAAGAGCTGTGTCCTGGATGCCAAAAGAGCGGAGAGTTTGGATTAGAAGAGGGTGGTCAACTGTATCGAAGGCAGCAGAGAGATCCAGGAGAATTAGAATAGAGTAGTGACCCTTTGATTTGGCGGTTAGCAAGTCATTAGTGACTTTTGTAAGGGCTGTTTCTGTAGAGTGTTGGGACCGGAAGCCAGATTGGAAGGGGTAGGGAATTGGAGGAAATAAATTGAGTGAGGCGATTGTAAACAAGCCGCTCAAGGAGTTTAGACGCAAAGGGAAGTAGTGAGATAGGGCGATAGTTGGAGGCAGAAGCTGGGTCAGAAGAGGGCTTCTTGAGAATGGGTGTAACTGTGGCATGTTTTAAGGAGGATGGAAACTTGCCAGTGTTTAGGGAGAGGTTGAATAGATGTGTGAGAGCTGGGATAAGTGTGGTGGATAGGGGAGGGATTAGCTGTGATGGAATAGGATCATGAGGACATGTGGTAAGGTGAGAGGTTGATAGTAAAGTAGATACTTCATCCTCGGTTACAGGGTCAAAGGAGTCCATAGTGGAGGTGGGATTGGGGAAGGGTAAGGGCTGGGTGTTGTCGGTTTGGGGAGAGGGTGGTGGGGTAGGGCCAAGCTGGGAGGAGAGCTCATTTCGGAAGGTATCGATTTTATTTTTAAAATGGCTGGCAAAGTCATCAGCAGTGAGAGAGGAAGGGGCAGGAGGTGGGGGTGGGCGGAGGAGGGTGTTGAATGTAGCAAATAAACGTTTAGGGTTGGAGGACAGGTTTGATATTAGTGATGAGAAGTAGTGTTGTTTGGCAAGATTGAGGGCAGAGAAGTAGGAGCGCAAGGTCAACTTGTAGTGGATAAAAGTCTGCTGAAGTGCGAGATTTCCTCCATAATCGTTCTGCAGTGCGTGAGCATCTCTGTAGATAGCGTGTTTGTGTGGTGTGCCATGGTTGTGGTTGAGAGCGAGGGCGTTTCCTTGTGATTATGGGGGCAAGAGAGTCAAGGGTGGAGGTTAGCGTAGTGTTGTATTGTGAAGTGGCGACGTCAGGGCAGGCAAGGGTGGTGAAGGGGCTGAGAAGGGGTGTTAGTACTTTTGAAAATTGTTGTGGGTTGAGTGCTTGCAGGTTTCTGCGTGTTCTGATGGCAGGATTTGAAGAAGGGCGGTGAGCGGTAGATGAGGTGAGGTTGCAAGTTAGCAGGTGGTGGTCAGATAGGGGAAGTGAGGAGATGTCAAGGTTGGAGATAGTGCAGAGATTAGTAAAAATAAGGTCAATAGAGTGTCCACCACAGTGAGTTGCTGAATCTGTCCATTGTGAGAGGCCAAGGGAAGAGGTGAGTACAAGTAATTTTGCAGTTGTTGGTGAGGTGGGTGTGTCAGTGGCTATGTTGAAATCGCCAAGAATGAGTGAAGGTATATTGGAGGAGAGAAAGTGAGGGAGCCAGGCGGCAAAGTTGTCCAGAAATTGAGAGGGTGATCCAGGCGGGCGATAGATCACAGCTACTCGCAGAGGTATAGGAGAGAAGATGCGAATAGTGTGGACTTCAAAAGATGAGAATTGGAGGGAGGGAACAGGGGGAATGCAGTGAAAAGTGCAGCGAGAGGATAGCAGTATGCCCACACCTCCACCTTGTTTGTTCCCAGGTCTAGGAGTGTGGCTGAAGTGTAGACCACCATAAGAGAGTGCAGCAGGGGAGACAGAGTCAGATGGAGTGAGCCAGGTTTCTGTGATAGCCAGTAAATTGAGGGAGTTGGAAATGAAGAGATCATGAATGAAGGTAAGTTTATTGCAAACAGACCTTGCATTCCAGAGGGCACATGAGAAGGGCAAAGTAGATGGTTTGTGACAAGTGATGGGTATTAGATAATGGGTGTTTTGGGCATTTGCTGCCCTGGGGACTCTGCGTGGCTGACAGCAGGTGGGAATGAGTGAGGGGCCTGGGTTAGGGGATATATCTCCACAAGCCATCATAAGAAGGAGAGAGAGTAAAAGGAGATGGGAGTAGGACTTACAGGAGCATTTCTGCTTTTCAGCTTTAGAGGAGGGATGAAATAGTGACTGTAGGAAGGAGAGGAGCTCATGGGAGCAGAGAAGAGGAGAGGAAAGCAGGGAAGGTGAGGTAGTTATATTATTGGAGACATGATGTCTAGAGACTTTATAAGAGAGTCTGAGAAAGAGGCAGCAGGTTATAGTGAGGAAGATGGTGTGAGAAAACATTGTGACACTGTATTAACAAGTATTCTTAAAGGGGTGGTGGTTAGAGGTGATAAGCAGATGTCACTGATTGAACAGGTGCAGGTAATTAGTATGCCTCAATATATTAAGTGTAAAGAGGGGTGGGTGGGTAGATACTTTTAAATGTTCCTGGAGCACAACGTTTTGAACACTTAAGAACTGTTAATGACATAGTATATGAATCCTTCCATTTAGCTGCAAGACATAGAAACTTACTGGCTGATGATACAGAATGGGAAAGATGTTTAGAAGAAGCAGCACAATGTCAAATGCCATGGCAGATGAGAGAACAATTTGCATTTATTTGTATCTTCTCAAATGCTCCAAATGCATTAGCTTTGTGGGAGACTTTTAAAAGTAATATGGCTGAAGACTTTATGCGACGATACAATGAACCCATTGCACACTTAAAAGCGTTAATGGAAATCCAAGAAGTATTTTTAACTCATGGATTAAGTTGTGCAAGTTTTAATTTGCCTGATCCAGGTCTTATAGATGACATAAACTTTGAAGACTATGACATTGAACTACAAGTAGAAAGAACAGAAGAAAGACTTGCAACTTTAAATACCTTACAATTGCAAGCATTTAATGCCATTAAAAATGCAATAGATGATGACATGGTCACAGAGCGCTTTTTCTATCTTGATGGACCTGGCGGATCAGGAAAAAACTATCTATATAATTTATTAATGAGTTCGGTACGAGCACAAGGTCAAATAGCAATGGCGTTTGCCACTACTGGAATTGCTGCACTTTTGTTAGAAGGTGGAAGAACAGTACATAGTGGATTTAAACTGCCAGTGCCTATTTTAGAAACTTCTGTGTCAGATATTCGCATGACATCATTACAAGCAAATAAATTGAAAAAATGTAAATTAATTATAATAGATGAGGCCACAATGATGTCATGCTATGCCCTCCAATGTATTGACCGTTTGCTTCGTGAAGTCATGGATAATACTTTTCCATTTGGTCGAAAGGTAATGTCGTTAGGTGGCGATTTTAGACAAACATTACCTGTTGTTGTACATGGAAATCGAACTGACATTATCGAAACCTGTATAAAGTCAAGTACACTATGGAAACATTTTACCCATCTTCAACTGCAACAAAATATGAGATCTAAAGGCCAAACTGATTTTAATGATTGGCTTATTAAAATTGGAGAAGGCAAAACAGAAAAAATACCACATTTACCTGACGACACTGTAGAGATCCCACCTCATATGATTTGTCACCAAGATATTATATCGGCTATATTTGAAGGTAGCATAAATAACCAGGAATATTCGGAGCTTGCCAACCAAGTGGTAGAGGGATTTAAAAAGTGTTTGGAGACAGCAGATCGTGAGTCTCTTAGCTTAATCAAAGTAGGTTACAATTGATATTTAAATAATAAGAATTCAAATCAAGAATTCCACTCCATTACCCAGCTATATACCTTCTGACCCCCACAACCAATCTCTGCTTACACACAAGAATTCACCTCCATTACCCAGCTATATACCTTCTAACTCCCCACAACCAATCTCTGCTTACACACAAGGTAACTTCTGAGGAAATTACCTTCACCAGACGCCACTCCTACCCCACATGGATTTTTGACATTAATATTTCTGTTATGATATTTTAGGAGATATATATATTTTTCCCTCAATATCTAATTTGTGTTCATGCATAGCCTTAATTAACCCCCACTATTTATTCCCTTAACTATTTGTAAATGCACTCTCCCCTCCCCTTTTCACCTCCCCTCCTATGCAATTCTTAACCTGTTTGCTTGTATTCACAGAATTCACCTCCATTACCCAGCTGTATACTTTCTGACTCCCAACAACCAATCCGCTCCCTGCCCCTCTCCCACCCGCCCCTGTTTATTTTAAATGTATTGAGACACACAATCTCCTTACAGCTGATCAATTAGAAATACATTCTAACTAATCCTAATGAATCCTTTACACAATGTTTCCTCATGCCCCCTCCTTCCTCTTGACCTCCTATCTTTTCCTCAGGGGTTTCTTCTCAACTTCTCCACATCATCAGCCTCATTAAATTGGAATTTAGCCAGTTGAGAAGGGCTCTATATAAGCACACAGCATATTTTTTTTACAGAAGTTTTTATTTAGTGAACTTCTATCCAAAAGCAAGGTCTTCACTAACTAAAAACTTCTGTAAAAAAATATGCAATGTGCTTATATAGAGCCCTATTCAATTGGCCGAATCTCAATTTAATGTCTGCATGTTTCCAACCCAGCTTTCTCTCCTCCTATGCTTCTCTGTTATGCTCCCATGCGCTACTCTCCCTCCTCCAGTCACTATCTCCTACCTCTTCTAAAGCTCACAAGCAGAAACACTTCTTAAAATCCCTTTCCCATCTCCTCTCTGTTCTTCTTCTGCTGGCTCCTGGAGATTAATCTATTAAACCAAGCCCCTCACTTGAAATTCCCATTTGCAGGTTATATTATCTGTCCTCTAGGGGTAGATAACATATCACACACTAGAGCCATTCACCTAAAATTACTTCTATCATATCCCTCTCCTATTAAATAAAAAACGTTTCTAACTTTGCATGCCTCCTACCCAGCTAAACTATCATCCCTTCCTGTCCCTTGTTATTCCTTATCTTTATTCTTCCCCTGCTTTCTGCCTCTTCCATTACCTTTACATTGTAAGTAGCGAGTTTCTAATCTTGTAGGGTGTTTTGTAAAAAAACACTTTCTGCAAGATTCTAAGCTCAAAACAGGGCCCTCCATTTTATGCAGTTTGTTAACATTGTATTCTTCCTTGTTCTTATCCCCTGTACAGCGCTACGGAATACGTTGGCACGTTACAAATAAAAGTTAATAATAATAATTAAATAGCATAAAAATGTAAACAAAGGAAAATAGGAACCAAAATAAGCCACATTTTAATATGATATGATGTACCTTGTCTAAATCTTGTTTCACACAATAACACAGGCATGGAGGGCTCAGTGTGTTGAAAAGATGGTGTATGACTGACTTCATTGTAAGAGGATAGCCAATCAACAAGCCAATATATTTTGAGACCATAAAATCTGAGATCAAGAGCATAACTGTCATCATCAGATGCCACATTATTAAAAATGTTGGATTTGTTATTTATTTTTCAATCCATCAGGACCACATTTGTAATATAAAAATATTGTGTCTCTGTATTCCTGTCTGTTCCCTCCTTTCCTATCCTTCTCTCCAAAACATACACCCTCATAATTCAGCTCTGAGGAAGTGATGTAAAAAAACACAAAATGGATTCTTATAACATTTAGATTTCCCCCAAAAAAATTTATGTCCATGGCTTACACAGCTGCTAATATTGTGAATTTTGCACATATTTGACGCACAAGTGTCTTTTTTCTGGAACTGCAGTGGTCCTTTAAGGAAAATACTACTGGACTTACATACTGAAGAGAATCTATTAATTTTTTGTAATAAAAAATAATTTTCTTGGCATTCATCAAGATCTGAAGTGTTGAGTAAATAAAGATGCATGTCATATAGAATAATGTGGTAAGAAACTCCATTTTTCCACAACTGCCTTGATTCCCAAGTACAGTGGAAACATGCATTTAAACATGTTAAAAAAATCGGTGCATGAACATGCTGTCTGTCTTACACAGGGTGTTTGTCTTTGGTGTGGAACGTCCTGGTTACAAACTTGAATGTAAGCCATGTTACTTTGGAAACTCTGTACCTTAAACTAAAAAGAAAACAGATTATTTCTATGAGTGGAAAACTGTGCAAGGATTATTTTCATCTGTGTTACATGATAGTTTAGTGTATTCTATGCAGGTAAAATTCTGTATAGCGTCAACCATAGGTACACCGTGTTCATGTATACTATGACATGTCTTCAATTTTAGTGTTGCGTATGGGCTGTGATGCAAACTCTTGCAATTTTGACATTTTCTTAAATTCACCTGTTAAAGGCATATCTAAGTGAGCTGGGTTATAAAAATTTTGCACTCTTTATGCCAAAAGCATAATTTATTTATGCTGCACATTTCATAAAACATTTTATTTTTAATAATATCTCAGGGGTGGCTACACAAGCCCCTGATCCCCACCCAATCAGCATGCAGCAGTAGGGGAGCAGGTTTTTAAATCATTACATACCCTGTGTGCCTTCCTCAGCCAATAGCAGAACACTGATGTCAGCCCTGATGTCACTGCTTGAGATGCCTTTCACCACAGGCTCCCTGGGTCAGCCCGCAGCGTCTCGTGACCCAGTGGAGCCTGTAAGGCGCAACAGCCAATGAGAAGCGGCGGGGGCGGGACTTCCGCCGCATTCGCGCGCCGGGAGTCAGTTCGGCGCTGTCTCCGTGGAAAACGGACGGTGGTCTGAGGGCTCCTGCATTTAAAGAGCAAAGTAGGAAGGTTAAAACTGAGATACTCCCCAGCTACAAAAAGCACATAATGGGCAAAGTGAGAGTGCTGTCTGCGTGTGTGTTGTGTGTTTTTCTGTTTTTTTTTCTCTTGTTCCGCGGTCCATTTTTGTTGTCTAGGGGGGGGGGGGGGGGCTTGTGTGCCTGGGGTATGGATGCTTTAGAGCTAGAGGCCTTGCTGGCTGATGTTAGGACCCGTGCCTTAAGCCAAGGGGTCAGGTGGGTGCAGGACAGGCTGGGCCCTCCCATGCCTTCTGTAGGAGGCCCCCATTACATTGGACAGGCTCAGCATGTAGTTGCTGGAGGCCTAGACAATATTGGGGGTGCCACTGGGCATGTCTCCCCCCCTTTACATGCAGAGCCACTAGACCACTGTCCAGTGAATGACCAGGCCACGGGTGACAGGGGTAATACGGGGCAGGCTAGCCAAGACCCTTTACCCCTCAGACAAGAGAGAGCCGGGCCCACGGGCGGTGAGGGTGAGGGCCTAGAACTCCGGCCACCACCAGTCATTTTGCCTAAAGGGCTCCGGCCGCGGCAAAGAGTAAAGAACACCCCGTTACCACCCCAAACAGGGGGCGCAGGGGGTAAAAGTAAAGACAGGAACCCTAAAAAAGCTCCTACAGTCCTAAAAGGTGCCGACCATGCGGTCCCCTCTAACCCCAATAGTAACAGCGCTTCTGGTGCTTTGCAGGGACGCAGCCGCGGCAAGAAGATGGACACGGTTACAACACGTGAGAGAAGAGACAGAGTGGTCAGAGAGATGAACAGCCAGGACAGCATGGTCATGATCGATGACATGCCCGTAACAGCGGCGGTGGCGAGGCCGGCGCGCCCCACCAGAGCTAGGAAGACAACAAGCAGGTACAGCCCGCTGCTATTTACCCATAGCCCCCTAAGACGACAGAGGACAGACACTGAGGGCATTACAGTTAGGCCACAGCAAAAAGTGACTAATCCTGACCCACAGGTAGAATTTGCAACGCCCCAAGCAGTTCCCAGGTTACTGGTACAAAGTGCAGAGCCCGTAGCACTAGCCCATTCCAGCCGCGCAAGCTTAGGTGACCAGGACCAGTCCTCAGGGGAGGAACAAACGGTATGGGCACAGGCATGCAGGTCACGGAGAGCTAGTGACTGTTCCTCTTGCACCCACAGGTCTGAACGGCGATCAAGATCAAGGAGCAGGAGATCCTGCCGATGCAGCTGTGCTTGCGGATCGGAAAGAGGACGGAGCCTGCGAAGGGCCAGACGGTCGGAAACCCCAGGACGTCAAGAAAGACGTAGGGACACCCCGTTGGCAGTATCCACTCCGAGGCTCCCAGAAACAGGTGAGGCAGTTGGTAGAGTAGAGGAAGCAGACAAATGCATACTGCCACACACTAAAAGGGGATTTTTGGGGTCCCTTAAGGCCCTCTTAGCCACACACAACATTGCGGTAAGCGAGCAGGAGATGGGTACGTGGATAGGAGGGCTAGCCAGAGGGGCTTGGGCAGAGCAGTCCAATAGCGCAAGCAATGTGGAGCCGGCAGCACTAGGCCCCCCGGTCACTGTGAGCGGGCTGGGCCCGCAAGCAAGCAGCACCAAGGCAGTGGCCTCAGACGGAGCCATGAGACCAATCGTCTTATGTGCGCTAGACAACCTGGGGGCGCATTTAACCCAGGAAGTTAAAGAAAAAATTTGGAGGAGGGAGTTTGTCGAATTGTTCTCCCTGCTGCCTATGTCCAGACAAATGGACTCAGGAGAGAGGAGTCTACGTGAAGGAGGGGCTTATAGGAGGTTGCCCAGAACCTTCGACACGTGGCTGCAGGCCTTTTCAATCATGGCATGCGTGCTATGCGAGCGGCACCCTGAACAATGCCCTGGGCTGTTCGTATACATAGATGAGATTCGCAACGCCCACAAGGTGTACGGGGGCACAGCTTGGTGGCGGTACAATGAAGAATTCTGCCAGTATCTGGCATCTAGGCCAGCTATGGCATGGTGCGACAAAGCGGTAGCATACTGGCTTAACATTATGACACCCATGCAAGCCATGCCGCCCTTTCGGGCTGGAGGGGGTGGGGTCAAGAGCCCCACCGCCGACTCGGCCGCAGGTCCCAAGACCTGTTTTGCCTACAACGAAGGGGTATGTAAATGGGCTCCCAACTGCAGGTTCAAGCACGTGTGCTCCAACTGCGGCGGGGAGCACCCCCTGGCCAGATGCGCCAGGCCAAAAGAAAGCAGAGCAGAGCCTCCTGCCAAAGGGCAGGACGCCCATACGCCTCCCCGGCATGCTGCCATGGCTAAAACGCTACGGTAGGTCGGCGAGCAACGGTGCCGTGGCTCGCCGCCTGGAAATGGGTTTTCAGGAGGGATTTAGGATCCCATGCACAACAGAATGGCGGGGGTCCACGGCCCCGAACTTACGCTCGGTGCGGGAGTTCCCGGAGGTAGCGGAAGCTAAGGTGCTCAATGAGGTGCAGCTGGGGAGGATGGCCGGGCCATTCATTTCCCCCCCCCATAAGGGAACTCATTGTTTCCCCCCTAGGCGTCGTTCCTAAAAAAGAGACTGGAAAATTTAGGTTGATCCAGCACCTTTCATACCCGAGAGGTGGGTCAGTAAACAACGGCATTGCAAAGGAGCAATCAGCAGTATCCTACGAATCGTTTTGACCGGGCCACTGAAATGGTCAGGGCTGCCGGCACAGGGGCGCTCATGTCAAAAATTGACATTGAAGCGGCCTTTAGATTATTACCGGTGCATCCAACGAGCCACCGGCTCCTCGGTTGCTACACCTGCCGGTTCATTTTGAAAGTGTTCACCAAAATCTGTAGGGATTTTGGGGTACCACTGGTCCACAATAAAACGGAGGGCCCCACGACAAAATTGACCTTCCTCGGGATTCGGATAGATTCCAAGACAATGGAATGTAGTCTTCCCCTGGAGAAGGTAGCGGACATGAGAGCGGAACTTAGTGCACTTGCAGGTGCACGTAGGGTTACTCTGCGAAGGTTACAGTCCATTATAGGCAAGTTAAACTTTGCCTGTAGGATTATTCCTATGGGTAGGGTATTCTGTAGGAGAATGTCACTTGCTACTGCGGGCGTCATTAGGCCGCATCACTTCATAAAAGTGTCCCGGGCCATGCGGGACGACGCTCAGGTGTGGTCGGTCTTTCTGGCCGACTTCAATGGTTCCGAGATCATTCAGAAAAAGCGCGCTAACAGCGCCGATCTGAAACTGTTCACCGGCGTAGCAGTCGGATGCGGCGCCTATTTTCAAGGAAAATGGTGCGCCGCACCATGGCCAGACGAATGGGAGGTGGCAGGTCTCACAAAAAAACTGACATTCCTCGAACTCTTCCCCACAGTAGTGGCGGTGCACTTATGGGGTTCAGAGTTTAGAGACCGGCGGTTGTTATTCCACACGGAAAGTAAGGATGTTGCACAAGAAGTGAATAACCTAACGGTAACTTCCATACCGGTAGTGAGACTACTTCGGCACCTAGTGCTGTGTTGCCTGCGCCGGAACATATGGTTTCAGACGAGGCAAGTACCGGAGTTAGAGAATGGCATTGCTGACGCCCTTTCTCGGTTTCAGGAAGAACGGTTCAGGGCTCTGGCCCCCCGAGCGAACACGCTGGGGGAGGCCATTCCCGAAGAAATCTGGGAGCTTGGAGCAGCCAGGTGACGAGACTCATCAGACAGTCTGTCGCCCCGGCGACGTGGTCCGCGTATAAACGCGTTCGGGCAAAATGGAACAACTTAGTAAAGATGGCTGGTGGGTCTACATCAGAGGATAAGACCCTAGGGATACTGCTTTGGTTTCTGCTGCGGTGTGCCGATTAGGGCGAGAAAAAAGCAGTAGTCGATAGACAGGTCACGGCCCTGGCCTTTATGTTTAAACTGGCGGGGCAGAGGGACCTTACGAAGGACTTTATAGTGCGCAAGGTGGTGTTTAAAGGTGATCGCAGGCCAGACACTAGGCGGCCGTTCACCTTCTCTTTGTTACTGCGAATGGCGCAGGTGTTGGCAGTAAAGTGTAGGACCCCTTTTGAATCTCTGCTTTTCCGTACAGCTTTTTCCCTGGCGTTCTTCGGAGCATTCCGAATAGGGGAGTTAGTCGCGAACAGTAGATACGGTTCCCGGGGCTTACAAGTGGTGGATACCTGCCTCAGGGAAGGCACGGTGGTGGTATGGCTCCGGAGGTCTAAGACCGACCAAACGGTAAAGGAAAAGAGGTGGTGTTACAGTGAGTAGGCACGGAGTGCTGCCCCTACCGGTGTATGGTAGAATATCTTGGTCAGCGACCGGTGGGACGGTGTTCGCTGTTAGTACATGCCAACGGGACGGCGTTATCCCGGTATCAGTTTGAAAGGATGCTAAAAGTTGCACTACACAGCAGGCACAGCAGGCAGATTTCGGAACATACTCATTCAGAATAGGGGCAGCGACTGAAGCAGCTAGGCTAGGCGGTCAAGCGTATTGGTAGATGGGAATCAGAAGGTTTTCGGTCTTACGTAAGACCCAAGGCTGTAGTCTAATGACTGTTGCTTTCTGCTTTCAGGAGGTCAGAAGCAACTGTGGATTGTGGGCCACTCGTACGTGTACTGGGCTGACAGGTTTACTGCAGTTACAGACGGAAGGACACAACTGGGTTTTCCTGTTACGGACTTACACCTGCGGTGGCTCTGGGTTCGAGGCCTGCGGTGGGCCCAGTTGGATGGGTTGTTGGACACTTACGGTCAGCGGTACGGTCAACCCACGATAATTATAATTCACGCTGGCGGTAATGATCTAGGAAGGGTGCCCATGCGAAGAATGCTGAAGGTTATGAAGAGAGACGTGGAGAACTGGACCAAGAAGTTCCCGGGTACATTCCTGATATGGTCAGAAATGATAAAGAGACGATCCTGGCGAAACGCACGAGATCCCGTCGGTCTGGATAAAGCGAGGCAGAAGATTAACCAGCAGCTGTCAAGTTTCGTTCGGAAGCTGGGCTTCATCGCCATTAGGTACAAAGAATTTGAGCCGGCCGGTGCCGATGATTT
The DNA here is from genome assembly GCA_027410445.1 of Discoglossus pictus. Taxonomy (NCBI): domain Eukaryota; kingdom Metazoa; phylum Chordata; class Amphibia; order Anura; family Alytidae; genus Discoglossus; species Discoglossus pictus. The sequence goes on along the minus strand of CM050166.1, from coordinate 281,908,021 downwards.
TTTCGGGCCAGATAAGGTACATCTTACGGAGATGGGTCTGGAGTTAGTTACATTAGAGTTTAGGGAGAGCGCTGTTAGGGCCTTGGCTTTGATGGCAAGCAGGGGGGGATCGCAGGCTCAGGAGGAGTCCCTCGCATGCTCTGTGGCGGGAGGTGAGTTGCCCGGCCCACTGGCCTAAGTAGGTGTGGCCCTACCTCACAAGGTGTGCGTAAAATAAGCATTAGGGGCTTTGGGCAGGGCACCAGGTGTGAGGTCACTGTCCGTGGCCGAGCTCTCCCCCTATAGTTTTAATATGTTAATATGCATAATATATGCAAGTTTTTAAGTTATGTTAATCGGTATTTATAATAAAGCTGTGGCCCGTGTTTTCTCCCAAACATTCGGTGTGGTGTCAGTTATTTTAAGATAAGCCTAAATGGATCATGCTCGGGTCAAGATTTAATTCAAAAGTTTCAGCTAACTTGATTTGCCAATACAAGTTATTTTACATTTTATGCTAATTTATCCTGGGTTTGGAAGGTGTTAACCCTGATTTACAACTGTCAGAAATTACAAGACATTTGCAAACTTCAAGGTAAGTGTTTAAATGTTTATTTGGGGATTTTTTTTGTTTGCATACACTACTAATTATCCTCAGATGCATTCATAATACAGCCCACTTATATATGCCTCTAAGTCCCCATTTAACTCTTTTGCAATGTGAACATTTCAATACTAAAGATCAGTATAAACCACTTGTACATTGACTTTAATTAAAAAAGCAGGATTTCTCTAAGAAAATTGCAACTTCTAAAAAAAAGAATGCACTTTTTGTGTTTCTTGCCAATTGGCAGATGTTTTAAAAGTAGTCGACAAAGCTGCAAGTACTTGGGTGTGCTTCCTTGTTCCATACTGACTCCTGTGCTTGATCAATAATTGCTTCCTAATTATTCTCTATGTTTTCCTGACATTAACGTTGGATTGCCTGGACCTTATTTCATACCTCCCAACTGTCCCGTTTCCTTCAAGACAGTCCCATTTTCGGACTGAAAATCCTGTACTTAAATGTTTCATAGGACAGTTGAGGATAGGTAGGATATTCAATATACTAAATCATCCTATTGTACTGTCAAGTTAGGAAACTTCCCACCTGCTTATTAATAATCAAGGCAGACTCCTCCTATTGATGCTGCAGCATGTACTGTATGTGGAGGAGCAACAGCTTGCCACAGAGTAAATCAGGTCCTACTGTTTTGATATATCAATGAGGAGGTGATGTAAATGACCAATTACACTGAAGTCATGACTAAATAGCTCATAATTGATGATAGCAATCACAAGTCTAATATATATTTCTTAAGTCCAGAAGCCATGATCTGTATCATAATAAAAGGCATAGGTTAACTTAGAATACACATAAATTACATTGTATTATATATATATATATATATATATATATATATATATATATATATATATATATATATATATATATCATATTATAATCAGAGTATTACAGTATATAGTGATGCCTTTTTTATTGAACAAACATTTTAGTTACAGTGTGTGTAATGTGGTGAGACTGTAGGGATACACGATTCCATAAACCTTGAAGGCAGAAGCATAAATCAAGACCCATAGACAAAATTATAAAACAGTTTAGAAAAGAACTGTAATCCTGGCACTGAACAAAGGTTAGGAAAATATTTCACCCAGAGTCTATAACTAGGCAGTTAACCTGGAAATTGCCCACGTCATATAAACCAGGGCATTCCTCATACCCGCTACCCCTATGAACCTGGGTATCTCCAAACTAAAGTATAACCGTTGGGGTCCTTATGGACCCTATGGCACCAAATATAAACCTATTACCATGGGATCCCTATGGACCCACATGATACTTAATGATAACCCCTATAACAAGGGGTCAAAAAGACCCCATGATATACTAAGCTATGAGCACGGGGTTCCTAAGCTATAACCAATGGATCCCCATGGCTCACAAAATTTACCACTATACCAAGGTCTCAATTTATGCGCTAATTTGACTTTTAATGAATCAGATAGCCCCAATGTATGATGTCAATATTAGATCAGTATACATTGAGGGTCCATAGGGACCCCCATGGTAACAGGTTAATATTTGGTGCCACGGAGGTTCATAAGGACCCCCATGGTTATACTTTAGGGGATACCTGGCTCATAAGGAGTAGCAGGTATTAAAGGGGAATCCCTAAACATCATCTGGCTCATTGTGAGTAGCAGGTATTGGGGGGGATTTGAGGAATCAATCCTCAAACCTGCCACAAGAAGTTTGACTCTGTCTAGTACAGTAGTCTCTAAGAAGATAATTCAACTCTCTGAGAGTCCTGGGTTGAAACTAATTGAATGAAGTGAAAGTTGCATGAACTTAGAAAACATACACTCGTCCTGCTGTGCATACAGTATATATGAATAAAATATTTCCGTACTGTTTTACATACAACCATACCTACAAGACTCTTCAAATACTAATAAAAGGAGGCTTGATTTACTGAAAAAAAATGTAATATCTACCTTTGACCTTTCATGAATCTGATCCATTGTATTTTAAATTAATAGAGCCGATTAAAAGGTCAACTTTTTTTGTCGAGAGAGTGTGATGTCTAAAAACCAGGTCCAATTAACCAATGAAATGTAAAACTGAGAGCGCCAGAAAGTATATGACTTCTCTAAGGTCGTTTGTTGGTCAAGTATGTATGTGAGCCACTCAAATGTCACATCAGACTTGCAGAGCTCAAGGTGTTTTTTTAAGTCTAGACTAATGCCTCATTTTTTAAATATCTCTAATAAGGACAACAAATGGTGTTTGATCTTCAAGTGGTAACTATTTAGTATAGAACACAGGCTGTTTGACAGACTGTGTAAAGCAGCTTAGGGTTTCAAAATCTGCTTTTCTAAGGGGATGTCAATCAGAATTAGTAACTTAGAGAAACCAATACATTTATTTAAAGTGGATTTGATAGACATTTTAGAAAGCTACCCCCTAAGTGTTTATTTAGTAGGTATACTTTTCAGGGTTATTTAAAGATCACTGCAATAAGATTCTTTTGGCTAAAAAATTACCAAAGCCCTTTCCAAATTTTTCACAATGCAAACAGTGTATGAAAATAAATACTTACAATTTACCAAACCTTAAAAAAAGGTCCTGGATTAATTAAAATATACTTCTCAAATACGTCTGCCAACATTTTCCTAGACCTTGGGCCTTATTCAATTACAAGCCCGCAGATTACTTTATACCGGCGTATGTCTGCAGGCTTGAAATTTGCTACAATTACAAAGCGATTCAATTGAACAAGCCCGCAATTTATGGGCCGAAAGCCGAAACTGTAAACCATGCAATCGTAAGTAGCATTTCAGAGCATGATCATGATCAATTAAGCAAGTAACTACCAATTTAGGAACAGCCAATAGTAAATGAGACTGTCATTATTATGTCAGTAAAACATTGAGGTTACACGTCAATCAATTAGCGTTTAGAGGTCCCATATGCGATCAGACTCGCAATTCGGCAATGTATAAAATATTAGAAATGAATGGCGATACTGTTTTAGTCCATGTGGGTGGCCTGAAATGTATTAACTCATTAATTCCCGAGATTGATATGACACTGAAATATTTTTTTTATTGCAGATTTGTGAGCTTGAGACTGTTCTGCAATTAATTCTTTCATCACTTTCCCTGTCTTTTAAAATGCAGTACTGATTTTTTATTTGCATTTACAGTGTTACGAACAGGTGTTTAACCCCTTGCGAGTCCTATCTGTCTTCTACATTTGCCATTGACGGGTGTGAAAGCAATTGCGGGCTTGAGGGATTGTAGCAATTGAATAGCGATTTGCCATTTTAGCAATTGTAACTTTTGCAGGCTTGAAAGATCAGCCTGTAACCCGCAAATTGTTTGCAGGTAGCTAAAAGACGCCCATGGAATAGCAAATTAGTTTACGGGCTACATTACGTGCTCCAGTAACCAACTCAGTTGAATAGGGGCCCTTATATATAAGAGTTTGCAATAAAAAGCACTAACAATAGTGTTGTAACATCATGCATTTTTTAATTTTAGGTCAGATACACACTAACAGCCTTATTAAATTGTGATTCTGTAAATTTAAAAGGGCTCTTTTTAAGCACATAGCATATTTTTTTTACAGAAGTTTTTAGTTAGTGCACTTCTATCCAAAAGCAAGGTCTTTACTTACTACAAACTTCTGTAAATAAAATATGCTGTGTGCTTATTTAGAGCTCTTTTAAATTTACTGAATCTCAATTTAATAAGGCTGTAAATAGGCAACATGATAGCTTTAATCATTTTGCAGGTTTTCTTGATTTCGCTTACATTTCACATCATCTTTTACATATTGTTTATATATGTATGTGGACAAAAATATCTGACACTTAGGAGCCAGGAACATTTTTATAGGAGATAGACAGGAGCCTGGAAGGAAGCCTTTCATAAAGATATATTCTTCAGGGAGTAGAAGCAATTTTTATTTTTGGTCCTCCTGTCCCTCCTTCAGCATTAACTCACACAGTGCATATATATATATATATATATATATATATATATATATATATATATATATATATATATATAAATATATAGGGCCTCATTCAATTGCAATTTGGCCAATTGAATAGGGCTCTAAATAAGCACATAGCATATATTTTTTTAAGAAGTTTTTAGTTAGTGAAAATCTTGCTTTTGGATAGATGTTTATTAACTAAAAACTTCTTTAAAAAAATATGTTATGTGCTTATTTAGAGCTCTATTCAATTGGCCAAATCGCAATTGAATGAGGGCCATAGTATATATATTGGGGGTTTTTGTTCTAGTTTTTGTATATAAATATACATTAGCGACTTGCCCGTCAAAAATGACGGGGCAAGAAAATTTGAAACCATGGTAATGCTGTTTGACACACAATGTAGACGTCTTTGTACTGTGAGGGCCTTCGGTGCTCATGGCGACCCTTTTGTCTCGCCTACTTTTGCTTGTCTGAGCACCTTCGGCACTGATTATAAAGAGAGATATATATTTTCATCTATATTTACTTAATCAATAATGAATTAATTATTTCTTGAATAAATTAATATACTTTACCTATTTTTAATTAATATATTCAGCAATCAATAGCCTGAAGAGCTAACAATCTGTTTATATTTTCCGGCACCATACAGTGTACAGTGAGTGTTAGTGTTTTGATGATAAAGTGTAATGAATGTCCTAACTGTGCATTAGAAATGGATTGTGTGCGCGAGGGAAATACGTTGGTGTAGTTGTGTAAATCGCCATTGTAGATTGGTAATGTTATTAATGTGTTATGCGTCTTGCATGTATTTTCCGTATTTTGTAATAGTGTATTTTGTATTTCTTTCGTTGCTGTGTGAAAGTGCTACATGTTTGGTAGTGTTTTGCGTGTTCCGGGTTCTTAAAGCCTCGTTTTAATTTTTTTCGGCATTTCACCTCACACCCAGACGTCCTGGCTGTTCCCCCTTGCTGTGGGTGATGTTTTTGTTGTATTTCTTTGTATTTTTTGTGTTTTTATGGTTTTTTTTGTTGTTTGCGGTTCGGTCGTTAACCTCGTATTTTTGCTCTGTCGTATTTTTTTTTTTTTAAGTCCCGCGTCTTGTAAAGCCCTGTGGTAAATCGCTAAACGTTTGGAAGTGTTTTGCGCAGTCCGGGGTTGTGTAGTCTCATTTTAGTTTTTTTCTCACGTAGGCGATTTCTGTGTGGTGAAAGTCGTCAAAATTGGCTTAAATTCACGTTGCACCTCACTCCCAGACATCCTGCCTGGTCCCTGGCTGTGGGCAATATTTGTGTTGTATTTATTTGTATTTTCTTTGTGTTTCTTGTGTTTGTTGGATGTTCGCGGTTCGGCCGTTAACCTCGTATTTTTTCTATCTCACATTTGTCTCTAAGTGTTTTGTGGCTAAGTCCCGCATGTTTAATTGCCTTAGTTTGACAACTATTATATGTGATATATATATATATATATATATATATATATATATATATATATATATATATATATATGTACATACAGTGGTACCTTAATCCGTTCCAGATGGTAGGATGAGTTTCAAACAGGTTGAGTGCAAAACAAGCATTTCCAATATGAATCAATGTAAATTTAAATAATCCTTTCCAGACCCCAGATTTTCACATTTTATTTTGAACTGATGATCTTGTTTTTTGATACAAAACCTTAAAACAGACCTAAAAAAAACATTATAATTACATCAAATAAAGGAGAATTAACTTCACTTTAACTGTACTAAGAGGACTTGCAGGACCAATGGGATGGTGTCGATTTAGCGGAGGAGTAGGAGGAGAGAGGCTATTGATTAGAACAGGCTGCAGATTGGCTCTTACAGGCACAGACTGCACATTGGCACTTACATGCTCAGGCTGCAGATTGGCTCTTACGTAATATTTTTGACAGAAACTTGATACTTTTTAAATTTGAGAGTCAGACTTTATTTGCGAGCTAGAGCTACGGGTCTAATAGTATATCCATTTTTGAGTAAGTTTAATTAGTTAGCACTCTTAATGTTAGAGCTTTGCTAAAACCAATAGCGTTCTAAGCTGTAATTTGCGTCTTTGGTGATTGTGGACAGGGAACTCGTAATCAGATTGAGAGTAGCTAATAGAATATGTGTCACTTTTAGAGCGGTTTTAATGATGTATAAATGTACGAATTGGCCAAAAGAACAGGGCCCATTGTAAGTTGGTTAATTAGTTCCTAATTGTAGTCCTGTGATGAAAATGTTAAAAGCTTCCCATTATTTATCATTAAAAAATATTTTTTTAAATATGCTCTTTTAAATGGAGATAGAAAACACATTAAATCCATGTCCCTTTAGCTCTTCACCCATCACTTGCCAACATTCCCTGAGGACTGCTCTTGGTGGAAATTACACTATTCCTCATTTTAGAGGCCAGGTCGTTCTTTTCTCCAAAATCAACAAGCTTACAAAAAATCTGACTACTTTCATGCACAGTGCACAGCCTTCTATGCAGATGATGCCAAAGTTTCTTCCAGAGGAAAGAATGTTGTATATTGGATGTGTGATGAAACTCAAGGTCAAAGATATTTCCAGGCTAATTAAAATTGCAAAAAAAAAAACTATTACATTTATATAACCTGTTCATATTTGCTGCAATGTTTTTATACATAAACTGAATGCAGCAAATCCTTTGCTTTCCTGCAGGGTGTCCTATAATTAGGTTATCATATGTAGCATTTGATCCATAAATGCAAGGAATAAATATTAACTTTTCCAGAACAGTGTTGTTTTTTAACGTGAGCCATAAATGCCACATGAATAAGTGCACTGTGGTTAGTCATGCATTCCTCCATATTATCACTCAGCTATACGTATCCAATTCATTACTATGGAAAGCTAATCAAGAGAAGATTTGTTGCTCATGCACACAGGAGAGCTTTACAAATTGCTGATTTTCCAGTGCCACTGTTAACAACACTCAAAATGAGGCTTTATGTGACTATGTGGAATTGTAGAACGAAAATACATTTGTTCTTTATTTTTCCAATTCTGCTTTCCTCATTTTTGCTGCAACTGCAATTATGGAAAGAGCGTAATCAATATTTTTAAGCAACTCATCAGCTGAGAGGAAATACTGTAAATCCATGCCGTGCTTCCAGTTTAATTTATTTTACATAAGAGTTTCATGCCGTGGATATACAGTACCTCACTACTTTCCATGCTGTTCCCACACCAATCAAGCTGGTCTAGATCTCCTGCCTGGCGCTCACACGGACTTTGAAATAAATGAGGCACTGAAAGGTCATGAGGGAAATATATGAAAAGGGGAAATATATTCTTAACAACTGAGGAGGCCACAGAGGCAAAGCAAGGAGCAAAAAGAAAAAGCGAGAGGATGTTGGGGAATAAAGAAGTGGGAGTAATACAGTAAACAAATAAAATATATTGCTTTGCAACATAAAAAAGTTGCTTAGTTTTTAGTTGCTAAAATCGTAGATTAATATTTCAAAGTGTTATTTTACAATTTAATTAACATTTTTAAAAAATGACATTTTTAAAATCAAGAAGTCCCAAGCTTTTAAGTTATTAGCTTCATGCTCCACCCACTACCTTCTTGTTTTTGTACATGAGCAGTGTCAGCAAATTACTTTCTATCACATTGTTGAAAAGGTACAGCTCTACTACATGTAGCACACCTCAAGTATAGATGCAGAATGGGTCTTGAAGCCAACAGCTTGCCAGTCTGTCAGTAATTTCTAATTATATTTTTAAGATTTACCTTTTTAAAGTTATATGGCGGAAACAAGTCTAAAATCTTAATATATAATATAATGTATTTGCTTAGATACATAAATGCCATGAAAAAGAGGCTAACAACATGTAACTATTTTGAAGGGAACCTAGTTTGTTCCTTGAACCAGCATCTCACCTGTCCATGTTAGAGTAGAAATATGTGCTTTAGGGCTAGCTGACCTTTCTTTGCAGCAAACAGTTTTAAATGTTTTGATGGGGAAGTAAAATTTCTAATTTTCTCCATTGGATGTAAAAAGAGAGGGCTGGCTTCATGCTAAATTTTGTAGGTGAATACATCATTTTATCATATTTATTTACTTACCTGTGTTGATAAAGGAATGTCCAGAAAATGTGGGCAGGATCCAGCCCTGAGGATAACATTGGACAATGTTCCACTTTATGTCATGGTCAGAAAAGAGGAGTGGCTCAATCGCTATACAAAAATGTCCCCTCTACACAGAAAGCTAATCTATTATGCAAAAGCTGACAATCTGATTGGCTATATAGAATACTGTGCATATTCTGACTGGCTGAACAAAATGAAACTACTATGAAGCTTTAAAGGGTCTCTGTGATCATATTTTTAAAATGTACTATTAAATTCACTACAATTAAGAATATGCAACATTTTTAAACATCTTTTAGATTTTATATCTGCCAAAACTCTCAGCAAATGGAAAAGAAGCTCATTTAAAAGGACGCACCCGTCTAAGAACATAACAGGCAGCAGGAAATAAAGCAAAAATTTAGTCAAGCGGTAAAGAATAATTGCATGTAAAAATAACAAAATATAAGAGTTGTGTTTAATTATTTAAAAAAAAAAAATTCTAAACATGTTATATATTTTTTATCTTTTATAAACTTTTATAAGCAATTATATTGTTATGGTAGCTACCATTTGGGCTTTAGCAGATCAGCTTCCAGAGGTAGGAGGAGACTTTGAATACAAAGGAATTTTCTGTCTGCATAATAAGATTCTAGTAGATATATCTACCAGTGCTCCCAGTAGGACTAGACAGAAGTTCATAAGGAAAAAAAAACATCTGGGAAAGTAATTGGCATCAGGAGGAAGAAAACAAAATGGAACCAGAAAGCAAATTATATTTGTGTATAGTTAGTTATCTATTTTTTCTTTATAAATTTTTTTTGCCCATTATCACGTTTAGTTATTAACAAATTAAATGTCTCTGTGACTAACCTGAAACATATTAGGTGGGAGAAGCTGAAGTAATAGTGCCTACCTAACCTTAATACCCAACTACAATAACAAAGCCATTTTTACTAAGAGATCTTAAGTTAATGCCAAGGTATCAATTTTTTTGATAATTCTCATTATTATATAAACATTTTTCCTATCAAGTTATGTAGGTTTAGCTGGCTATTATATTTGGCCAAAACATTCACATGTAATAACACCATGTTTTTAAAGTTTAATTATGTATTGAACATTAATAAAATTCCTGTTCAATAATTTATAATATCAGAAATCAATATTAAATTAAGGGGAGTGGGTAATTTGGAGAGATAGGTCGAAAGGGTTTTAAGAACAGTTAGATATGATGAGAGAATAAATAATCATTCATAGACTTCCTCTATAGCAAAAGCTCTAACATAGCAAGTATCCAGGTTGTCTAGATCAGCGTGTTGGTGGTATTCTTTGTGTCTGATAATTTAACAAATATCTGATAGACAAAGCCACTTCCCTCATTTAACCATAAAGTAGTTGGATACCAACACCGAAGAGTGTGAAGTTTAAGTTTAATACTGATTATTGCTTTTTAAAATCTTTAAATATGAATATTATTAATGATCAATGCCTAATTAAAATAACTAGTATGTTATTATGGCTCTACAGCATGGGCTTCTGTTTTGCTTCTGTTGTTTAAAACCCTGTCAGTATCCTTCTCACGCATTTTGCATTTAGGAGTCATTTGCCCATTTAGATTGTGCTTTCTCTGTCTGAAAAATGCTAACAATCAAAAGTATAAAGTATAAAGCAAATATATCACCTACTTCAACCAACTTCCTAATCAATATTTAAATTATATTATTATTATATATTTTTGCTTTGTTTGCATATAATTAAACTCAAAGTGGAACTTGATGTAAGCAGTGATCAGCCAGGATACTTGTTTTACTATAATGACTGCTTCCTACTTACATTTTTGTATTTTTTTATTCTTTAGTTTGTTTCAAAGTTTAAAAAAAAAATGTTTTTATTAAAATCACTGTCCAAACCTTGGACTCAGTTAATGTCCATATTTTCTTTTTATTATTATTTTTTTCAAGTCTCGGTTGACTCCAAAGTCTCCACATTTGGACCAAGCCACCAGTCACCAACCGTTTCTATAATAAGAGTTACTTCTGATTAATAACATATATCACAAGCTATTAAAATGTATAAACAACATGTATAAATATCAGATTGCAAGCTGTTCTAACAATCTGCATTAACTAAAACAAGTTTGCAAGTTCTTATTGTAGTCTTCATTAAATAAAACAAGATTGCAAGCCATTTTACCACAGCAAAGTAACATTGTCCTGGCAGTAGAGAGCCTAAGATAAAATAAGGGTGTATCATTGCTATATTTCTAAGGAAAAAACAACACACCGACTGCAACTTATTGAAAGTGATTCTAGGTCTTAGAATTAATAGCACAACATTCTCCTACTCTCAGATCGGCAAATAAAAATTATGTATTTCATGTTACATTTTAATCTAACTTCAACCTCAAAGCCTGTAGGACTTTTAAATCCAACCTCCAAGCCCCTAGGACATTTGAATCTAACCTCCAGCATTGGAGGTTGAAGCCCTTCGGACTTCATGACGGGAATTTAACATGAAATAAAGTAGTTATTTATGACGTTTTGTGAGATTGTGAATGTTGTGCTATTAATTCTAAGATCTAACATCACTTTCTCTTTTAAGAAAAGTACAGGATGGCTTTTTTATTTGCTTATGAAGTGCTACGATTTGAAAGTAAGACCTTTGTGGTCCTACGGGCTTGAATGACCTCCAAGCCCGTAACTCATGGTTCAAGCCCGCAATCTCGGAGCACTATAGAAGCAAATATAAATTCGGACTTTGGACATAAATTAAATGTGAAATAAAGTATTGTATTGTGGCGATGTGCCAGCTTGAGAATGTTGTGCCTTTAATTCTCATGTCATCCATTGGGTATCCCATCATTTACAGTGATTCACAGTGCTGTCTTGAATTTATATTTGCGTTTACATTTCTCAGAGATTGCAGCCTTGGAAACACGAGTTACAGCCTTGCAGCTGCAATCCTTTTCAAGCACGTAAGTGCTTACTAATCACCCTATAATGGGGACCTCCTTGCAGCGCCTCCCAAATGAATAGCGGCGTAGACATAGCGATACGCAGGGCCGTAAACCGGTTGCAAAGAATCATTTTACGGCCCCAATTAGAATGAGGGCCTCAGTATCTTTCTTCTTCTAGAATCCCTCAACAGGCTAGTCAAGTCAAGTATAGCCTATAAAGGGATTCCCTCGTGGTCCAATGGTTAGGATTTTGTGTACACACTGCTGTGACCTGGGTTCAATTCCAGTCAGGGAACCAAGAGGTCACACCCCACTGAAGCCAAGTAGGGTTGGGCCTGTCAATACTTGGATGGCAAACCACCTAGGAATACCAAGAGCTGTATGCTGTGGCCCACTGGAGAAGTAACTGGCAACCCACTACAGTATCTCTGCCATGATAACCAAGTATATTAGCATGACATAAAGATGAGCCTGGTGTGTTACAGTCCATGAGAGTCGGACACAACTAAACAATAAAAACAAAAAATAGCCTATAAATCACTCCCTGCCTGCTTCAAGGCTGTGCACCCCTCAGCTCCTCCTTATATCTCTCATCTCTTGCTATACCCCAGCTCACCTTTCTTTTCTATTCACAGGAATGTGTCTCCTCACTGTTCTGTTCAGTTCTAGAGCTCCTTCTCGATTAAACACTCTCTTTCTAGTAGTCTTCTGTCTTTGGATTGCAGGAAATTTTGAATCTCACTGCAATCAAAGTTCTTCTTAAAAAAACACCTGCTTAAAGGGACATAGAACACAATTGTTTTTGCAAGAATTTAAAATAGCACATTGTAAGCATTACAAAAGATGTTTTTGCATTACAAAGCACACATTAGTCTGTAGATATCACAGACTGGTAGATGGCAAGCCCCCAAGGGCAGTTCTGAATTTTTTTTGTGGTTTGAGACATTTATTTAAAAAAATAAAACACACTGTGACGCATCAAATACCCTTTTTCTTACGCCACAAAGAAAACATTATTTCTATGTACCTTTAAATAATGGATTTTAAAACAAATGCACTTGATACTTATTATCATCCCTTTTTAACTTATTGTGACTGTATTGATCTTTTCCTCCATGTAAGTAGATTGCAAGCTCTTCAGGCAGAGACTGTGTAACCTATTGGTGGTCTTTATGTTAAATGCACTTATATTGTGTAATATCTGTCACTGTAAAGCCCTGTGCACATCGATGGCACAATACAAATAAACATACAATACAATACAGCACAAATACATACCTATGGTCTAATGTTATTACTTTTTATTACTTTTAAGTGGGCATTTTTTTCCAAACAATACTAGCAAAATTAAATCTAACAAGTCCTACTAATGAACAGTGGTAGGTATTTACAGTATATACACATACCCCTCCCATTAAATGCTCATCTAATCTGATGCAGAACTTCCTAAGTATAACGATATGCTCCATAGGATCCAATAAATCCTTCCACAGCATAGTAGAGAAAAAGACTTGATTGGAGTCATTTTCTGCTCCTTAGTCTAAATATGATTTACTCCTTCCTTGTTGATATAATGGCATTACACTCAAACAACTGTGATTCTTCAAATGGCAAGCTTGAGCAAGTTATACAGAGAACTCAAAACAGGAAAAGTTACAGCTTCCCTACCATGTATCCCTCTAATTTCTGCTGAACTTAATTAATTATAGAGTCAATTGATTTCTCTTTTGCGTTTCCTTGGCTGTGCCTTTGAACTTCTGCCTATGCCTAAGCCGGTAGATCAGTGTCAATTGCAACATGCATTAAAATAATTGAACATAGTTAGGAGGGAGTGTACACGAGAGCTAATGTTTCATGGACATAACCTTGGTTTATCATTGCATCCAATGGACCACCTCAGCAGGTACTAATTTTACTGCCTGAAGCTAATTTCAAAGCCAGACGTTAAACTGTGGATAGCGGAACAATTTAATTTTCTTTACTTTGTTTCCTCCTTTGGCTGGTACGCATGACATCCTACAGCATTTCCCTGGCTTTCCTAATAAAAACATTGCTGACATGTAATCCATAGGATAATAATATTAAGCAAACCATTTGGTCAGAAAAACACTGTAATGAGACGATGTAATAGAACCAGCGTCGTTGTGGGAGGCAGCGGCAGATCTGTTGCTAAAAAACATAGTGCAGATGAAATATATATGAAAAAATCTTATTTAAAAAGGCAAGATCAATGAAGATAACAATTTTTATTTTAACACCAGGTTGACATGTAAGAGGTTGGGTGCGGGAGCCAAAGAAAATCTGGGGAGAATACTGCATATAGTATAAGAATACCACACAGCTGCTTCGCTACACATAAACACACACATTGAACAATCTGGGGGGAATTTGTCCCGCTCGTCCCCCCCCAGTTGCTACACCATGCAAGAGGATAATGATATTGGGCAGTAAGACACAATAATCATACTGAAAAATAGAGATGATATGTATGTGGTGTAACATCCCTTATTTACCAGATGAAAAGATAATGCTTTTCGGGAATATAGTTAAAAACAAGTACTTTGCCTATTGAATTACATTTTTTATAGTAATTTTACGTACCTTGAAGTCTGCAATTTTTACCTCTCGGCCAACTTTTCTGATCTACCCAAGCATAGGTCTGTTATCAGATTCTAAAAGGTGATTGTTGCCAGCAATTACAAATTACCGGCTAGGGGTCTGGCTTAATTTTTTGGGTCTAAAGCCATATGATATTGAAAAGACATGTGCATGTGCGGTCCTCAGAGAGTAATTAGCCTTATCAGCTTAGTCACCCCCTCAATTTCATATACTAAATCTTGGTTTTAAACTGAAGATAATACTGTCAGAGCTGTAGGGTTTGATTCGCAATTATTGCCAATAATCACCAGAATGAGCCCTTGGACTATGCTTGTTTGATATACAGTATGTATCTGAAAGGCTGATTGCCACTAAAAAATGTTTGACAGGCAAGCAGATTGTAATTTTAATTAGCACATCAGATCAGCTATCTATTATTCAGTAGATCATTTGCATAAAATTGCAGCACAAATAAAAGTGCATTTCTCGGGAATGATCCACCGTGGAAAGAATGTTCATACAATGTACAGCCAGTTTTTCGTTGCAATTCAATAGCATGATTGGATTTGTAGTGGTTATGGGCTTGGCAGATCAAAGGATTTGCGGGCTGCGAAGTTACGTTCATGCCCCGTAGGCTTTTTTTGGCTGTCCTGCGGCTTACCCCGCAAGTCACCAGGCAAATTTAATAGCCGTAAGTCGCGCGGGCTACGTTACAGGTTACGTTTTAAAACGTAGCCCCAACTTAATGAGGCTGATAGTCGATTTAAAACAGCATGCGATTTAAAACAAGTTAACATTTTTCTTTTAAACTGTCTGTTTTTTCTTAAGCATATTTATTTTAAACTGCATAATGTTTTTTATAGTCTCTGCCCAACAAATAAACTTATAAGTTTTTAATCTGAATGCATTATGATGGTCCTTTAAGCTCCAATGATTTAACAAATTCCATTATCCTTCTCCACACCTCTCCCTACACTGTTCAGTAGATTAATGCATGTCCTTGGGTGTCCTGTTGAGCGGACTGTTCAAACATATATATATAGATTTTCTCATTGAACAATAGTAATCAACTCTTCTTATCTCCAATGGTCCCTGCTTATACCCACTTTTTATCCTGTTTAATAAATATATTCCTTTGTGTCTCAGAATCCCTGAACACATACATGGAGCCTCCAGGTTTCCACCAAACGCAGCTTGCAACCACTACCAAGTTAAGACTAATGTATTTAAAGTAATATCAATATAGCTATGGAAGTTAAATTCCTGTTGAAGCGCATAAACATATCCAACAGGAAACCTTGTAACATATAATGGTGGAAGTAAAATTGGTAGTATGATATCTTTTATTGACCCAACATGTAGTTTACAAGCTCTTGGATCTCACAGTTCACTTTCATAGTATTAAGTTACCACCTTAGTATAAATATGGCAGACATATTCCCTTGAAAATTCAGTGTAAATTAATTTGGAAAAACTATTTCCGCAAAAGTCAATAAGAATTATACAATGGGAAGGTTGCTCTGAGAATAATAAAGACAAAGTCAATATAAATACTGAAGCACTTGTAAAATAAATACAAGGCACTTAATTGAAACAATACCAACCACACTAAAGAGGTAGTGATTCCCACACAGTAAATAGACAAAAAGGGCAAATATTATATTTCAAGAGAAAATTTCCCCTAAACACAAGCTCATTTCTAAAGGTACACTTGTCTTATTGCTATGAGACCTCTGTATATTAGGTGAATGAGCTGCTCAGGAATACAGGAAAATAAATCAAATCTTTTCTTTGAACTTTTTATCTAACTAACTCAGAAATCAAATTTAAAATGACAGCGACTGATATCCACAAATATGGATAGATTGTAATTGCAAACTAAGCAAGTTTCATAACTTTTACAGGGACGGAGCACTATACTACCAAAAAATATTTAATACAAAAAAAATTAGACAGCACTGGGGCACCCTCAGGGGAGGGCCCGATAGCTCTGACCCCTGATAAGTCTTCTACTTGAGCTATGCAGAGAGCAAGCCACATGACCATATAAAGCAAAAGGAATCTTCTGGACATCTTGCGTTCGCTGCACAAGATACAACATGGAGATTCACAGTTTTTTTTAACTGATTGAGTTATTGAATTTAACATAACCACTATGCAATGGAGATGTAGTACCTCACAATACTGTACTTTCTCGGGTAAATGTAACAGTTTTTGATAGCAGGTACAAATTATTCATACTAATAATGATACTATATGTATATTGAGAGAGAGAGCGAGATACACATGCCTGGACTGACAGTATCCTTCAGTTGCCCCTGCCATCTTTAATTTCAGGAAGTGTATTGAAAGCTTAGTAGAATCCCTGTTTAAACATACACAGCCCTCAGGAACTGGATGATGACTCCCAGCTGTTGGGTGAAGTTGTGTGCTCCCTACACAATCATGTTATAGTATGTAGGCAATTAACATAAATATATGACTACGGAGCATAATTCATGGATAATCTTTCTTAAAGCGGCACTGTAGTCTCATTTATAATACACTCTTTTTTGAAGAACAATAATTGGTAATTGAAATAATGACTTATAAAGTGAAAATATAAATACAGCTTTTATTTTAGTAGCTATTATATGCAATTTTATTATGCACTGGGGGCCACATAATTTTATTTATTTATTTGGTTGCTTTCTCAACTTCCATTACTTTTATTCCATGAGTTACATTTCAATATAAACACCGGATTCCTCCTGTTCAGTGTCTGCTCCCACTTGTAGAGGAATCGCCCTAGTTAAATACATATTTACACATTATAACAGTTCCCTCATAAAGATTGTTAAAGGGCCACTGTCATATAACCTTTGCATTCTTCAAATAAAAGTGTATATTACACAGAGGTCTGGATCAAAGGGGGACTCTCGCAAGGAGGGGTCAGTTGGACCAGCCAGTAAATGGATCTCCACAGTTAGGTAGTCTCTTCTGCTGGTTTCTGTGTATTGGTGCTAGGGATTACTCTGGAAGGAGGCTTGCTTCAGGATCTGTGGAGAGCAGGAATGCAGTTCTAGAACGTAGATGCAGGATTCCTGGATAGTTAGTCTGGAGCAATGTGATAAAAAAACTATTGCAGTATATTAATTACAAACATATACATACAAAATACCAACATCAGGCATGTCCAACATTGATACAATCAGCATAAAAGAGTGGTTAGCCACACAATGTGTAAAACACACAGACACAAAGGGTATGAGGGTCATTATTTCCATTGAAGGTTGATCTGACCACCTTCATTTATTTTTAGACTTTTATTGGCCTCTATAGTCACCTACTTTGTATAGAAAAGTTATAAGGGGGGGGGCTTAAATTCACTAGTCCTGACGATGTTAGACTATTTACTAAGGTTTGACATCTCCAATAGTTCTTCAACATTTTACCTTTAGTACATTTTCAAATGTAGTTATCATTAGTCTTGTCATTAATTTTCAATGGTATCAGCAACATTGATTTGGCATTACATTGTTGACTGAAGAGATAAATGTAAAATAGTTTACAGAGGAATAATAATGCTTCACATAGAGGGAGATTCCATGCACTGCTAGCTGTATAATCCTAAAAGCTTGTGACAGAAATCTAATGAATAATATGCAGTGGCAGGTTTGGAAAAGCTTAGGACAACCCTATGACATCTATGCTGGTGTGACTGCTGCTTTTGCTGCTGCTGGTTTTGAAAAGATACAAAATGTTTATTTGTCTTGGTCTGTTTGTGGGAAAAATACCATATCAGACACAGAGGATTGCTATGATTAGTCAGCACTCATTTCCTTTAAAGGGGCACTGCACAGAAACAGGGGTGTAAAGGACTGGAGCAGCCTTCCAGTGGAAGTGAACACAGTTAGGAAATGTAGCTTACCCAGGATAAGGATAAGGCTATGCTGAGGCTTAATTAAGCCAAACGTTTTGGTATATAGAATGGATAGACCAGAGGGGCCTTTTTGGGGATTTTATCTGCAGACAAACCTATGTTTCTATGTAACTACAAAATCAAGATGTTGTTTTATGGTTCTTCGTAAAGAGCTTGATAAAGTGACTATATGTTGCTCTATATGTACAGTATATTTAAATAATTACAATATTCACCATTATTTGTGCTGTATTATTATGCAAAAGTCTATCATGAATACTGATTAGCTGCATGGGTGTTAATTGGTGATACTCTGTTTTTACATAACATATATCAAGTATATTTTGCAGTTAGATCCCCTCCTACACCCTTATCAAAAAAAAATGGTCATGAATTAACACACTGAGCTGCAAATCATCAAATAAACGCAGACAAAAAAAGTGGAATATCTCATGAATGATTCACTGTAGAGAAAAATGTATTCGTACTAGTAGATTTCCATGATCCTTCGGAAGAAAAAACCTTGTCAGGGTGACAGTATCCCTTTAATCACATTTACTCACTGGACCACAAGTACTAAATGGTACACTGTTAGCAGTATTAAATTTGACATTTCCAAGAGTTTTGAGCACTTCAACTATTACTACACATGGCCCATAAATGGTAAGAAAGGAGCAAGAGACTTCCTGGCATGTCCCATGTTAGTTGGACAAATAAATATTTATTTAAAATTGTATTAGAAGTTAATTACTGCCAATAAGACACTTTTTTTTTATTAATGCAGTTTTTCGGTACAATATACATTTTTTATTTGAAATGTCTAAAAATAAACATATCAAATAAAGTGGATTGTAGAATGATTAATTTATCAGATATATAATATTATAGAGGCCACACTTAATACTTTGTAAGCATTGAACATGTTTTAAAATATGTGTCCTTAAGTACACAGATCTGAGCCTTTATCATGGCTCTTAGTATGTACATTGATCAGTTGTTCTAACTGTCTACACACAGATGTGACGCTGTGAAGAGAAGACATAACTGCCTGTCATTTCTGTGTTAGCGACAAAAGCTGATTTATGGCACTTAATGAGCCCAGAACTGGGAATTTCCTATCTTTTGACTATATGATTGAGAGTGTTATTTTAATTAATTTTTATTTCATATACACAGCTATTGCATATGTCAACAGCATGTGGGTCATTAAAGCTGAACCAAATCTTCAAACACTGCTTCTTTTTTATTGTGGATTTTTTTTTCTTTTTTAAACAACAATAAAAAAATATTGCAGTCTTTCTGCTTTATATTTTATTAAAAAAAATAGTCTTGTACATTTTCAATAGAGCAAAATGTATGTGTGCTTTATAGAAGTTAAGAACACTTTTTTTATATCTGCATAGTGATACAGAGCCCCTTTTATGAGTTGGAATAGGCTCCACGGACTAACATAGGGCCTGCAGCGTCTCATATTGTTAGCGAGGAACTAATGCATACAGCAAACTAAATCCATGTTATAAAGGTTCATGGAACAGGGCATATCACAGAACAAGGTATGGACAGGCCTAACAGGCAAAACAAATATTTCTGAAGTGTGAATAAAGAAGAATCAACATTAGATTATTGTGGCTTCAGTGGTACTGTTAGCTTCTTATTAGGTTCTTTTGCAAATAGACTTAGTAGAAACTCACATTTTATTAGCAATAATAACTTCTAAGTAGTGTTTTTCACTGACATTAATCATTTTTAATGTATCCACTGTTTAAAATACTATAAATGCACCAACATGAAAATTTCCTCAAGGGAGGAGCTTCTGTTTTATTTATTCTTTTAATTTTATAGATTTATTATTATTATTTGATGTTTTTTTTATTGGGTGCCCATGTCAACATGCTTAAAATGGAATACAAGGATGGCATAAATGTGGCAGCAATCAGTTTAATTTTTTTTATTTTTTTTTGTATTAGAGTGTATCTTTTTACCTCTATTTAGAAACTTTAGTGGCAAAGTTTCCCACACCAGTGGTCAGGGGGTAATAGTGCTCCCTTAGACTACTAACCTTCAACCTGTGAAGTCAGGTGTATGGATGATGTTACGATGGGGAGTGTTAATTGGTTGAATGTTTTTGTTTGCTGCACTCCCTACTATAGTCCACTGACTTTCTTGGGTTAGAGAACATAAGTAGTGCTCAGTTGAAGGCTGCCCATCCTAATCTCCTGAGCTCCAAGGTTAGGTTGGACTAATTTGGTAGGAACTTGCTTGCCTAATTTAATTCTTTATTCCTCTCATCCCAATGCACATTGGACAGTAAACTAAGGTCACTCTATCTATAATTTTTAATCTCACCCTTATCCTTATGCACCGAAGGAATTGAAGGAAACCTGTAAGCCCTCCTTCCCTGGTTATAAAGGGATCTCTATAAGCCCACCCCATATCAAAGGAATGTGCCCTGCGCCATTTTTATCACTTGTTATCCCTTTCACTGTCTGCCTCAAAGTGACAGTAAAGTGCTTATCAAGAGCCTTAGAAAGATAAAACAGTCTGTGTCCATTAAGCAATTTGTCTGTAAGTACTTTTTTTACAAATATCCTTGATGGCACCATCTCTCTTTTCTAGGTTTCCTCTTCAGTTGTTTCCTCCAAGATACTACAACGTATCTCTCAGGAGCAGTGTAAGCATGTAATTTAGACAAGGCGAACATATTAAATACTGGGGGCCTCATTAAATTCCAAGCCAGTTGCCTTTATACTGTATAGCCTATAAGTCTGCGCCCTTAAAATTTGCAGCAGTTACAGATCTATTAAATTGCACAAGGCCGCAAGTACAGGGTCGAAGCCTCAAACCCGTAAACCATGCTTCCATATTTGGCATTTCAGGGCATGATCATGATCAAATAAGCAAGCCCGTAAATTACAATAGTAAATGAGACTGCCGTCATGACGTCAGTAAAACACAATCAATTAGTGTTTAGAAGACTCGCAATCCAGAAATGTTGCAATATAAAAAAAAAAACAATAAATCTATTATTCTAGTCCATGCGAGTTCAATGATATGTATTAATTGATTGCCAGGATTGATATAACGCGGAAATTAAACATAAAAAAAAATGTTATTGCAGATTTGCGAGTTTGAGACTGTCGTGCAGTTAATTCTAATGTCTTTTATCACTTTCCCCGCATTTTAAAGTGCAGTATTGGGTTTTCATTTGATTTTATAGTGTTACGAACAGGTGTCTAACCGCCTTGCAAGTCCTGTCTAGTACCCATAGGATTTTCTTCTATGTTTGCCATTTATAGGTGTGAAAGCAATTGTGGGCTTGAGATATTGTAGCAATTTAACAGGGATTTGCGATTTTAGCGGTTGTAACATTTGTGGGCTTGAAAGATCAAAGGCTTAGCTGGGTCGGAAACACGATTTTCACAGCTCGTAGCGATTTTCAGCCTGTAACCCGCAGATCGAGTAGCTAAAAGAGGCCAATTTAATATCTTTAACATTCACAGGCTACATTACGGGCTTCAGTAACTACAATTTGGACAATTTAATGAGGGCTATTGATGCAAGCAGTTTGCTTTTGGTCCTGTGAGGTGTGTGGTGCCAGATCCAGTTATCTCACAAAGACCCAAGACATCCCTTTGCTTTCTTTCCCTCACCCCTCCAGCTACTCACAGATAAAAACACATCTTCATGAAATTGTTCTCAGGAAGTAATGTATAAAAGAGAAAAAAAAGTTCTATTAATAAAGTCTTTCTTTAAAATGACATGGAAAAATGTTTTCTTTTTTAAATCAAAAGAGCTTATTTGATAATGTCCCACAGAATGTGTTATTTTTTTAAATAGGGTTTCACAGTACAACACTTATTCAGAAGTTAAGTATATTTAAAACGGTTTTATGTCCATGTCATACACAGATGCAAATATTGTTATTATTATTATTCTTCACAAACAAGTGCTCATTTTCCCAGTTATATCATTTAGATACTGGAGAAAGCTTCTCCAACAAGAATATTTGAAATAAAATGTGTAAAGATTTTTTGTGTTATTTTCATATGAGAAAACAACAGCCCAAACACCACACATTATTATTCAATCAGAATATGTAAACAAATGCTGTTTTTATAAGACTTACAAGACTGTCACCACTGTCATGAAAAGAAGTCTCCAATATAAGCAGTTACACCACATAAGTCTATTTTCTATTCCCAATTATTTAATGCATTATAAAATAGAGCCAAAGTAAACAAATGCAGGAACTTCCAAGCCAGAAGCCTAAACCTTCTTTAAATACATACAGTATAATGTGCACTATAACGCTTGTGTATTTTAGCTTAGATTTGGTCATATTTTTTATATTAACTATTTTAAAGAAATACACGTTTCAGAATGTAAAAAAATAATACAGCCCCTAATTTATTATCCCTGACCTAAGCAAGGCCCAGTTGGTATGTGCACATAAGAATTTATACCCTCTCATTTATTAACTATAAAGATTAGACACAGACCACTTCTTGGGAGATAACTGGCCACGGCGTTTATTGGTAAACACAAAATGATGTAATAACCCTAACAATAAATAAATAAATATAAATAAACATAACCACAAGGGGAGGAGCCTGGACAGAGACAGTACACCCTACGCCCTGAAGCCTCATCCGGGGCCTACCGTGTTGGAACATCCGTACCACCGTAGGGTAGGATCTCACCCATTTTACCACTGTCCCGGCGACTCCCCTCACCACCACCCGCTGTGACAACAACATAAACAAACTTTTGATAACATATAATATAACTGAATAATACATCCACAACAACAAGTGTTTCAGACAATAAACAGAATAATCCCCATTTGTCATTATTCATCCTATTTTTTTTTTTTTTATGTACCCCATATACGTCACTTTACACAACAATACTTTAGGGATGGGTGGGTGGGCATCCACTTGCATGGCTGGCTGGGCACATACTGGTGGGAATGGCACCAACAGCCTATCAATGGCTCCACCTCCCCCAGCTAGCCACCTCCTGCTCCTACATGGTCCTGCCCGGTCAAGTGGTCTCTCCCACCAGCCCCAGGCAAGCCTGAGGTGGCATACGGGCCCTTTCATTGTATGCAATTATGCTGCTTTGGGATCATTTTGGTATGAGTAGATCAACTTTCCGAAATTGTCAGAGACTTTGAATACACATTAAGTATCTGTCGGCACATTGGGAATACAAAAGTTACATCTGCCAGGGCTCTTATAAGGAATTTATGGAAGTTCATTAGCTAACCAGGGCACACCCTCCTGAGTAACATCAGGGAAGAAAGTAAAATGGAGCTACACAGCAAAGAATGATTGCAACTAAAGTTCCAAAATGTAAAGCTTATGTTGTTTTTGTTACACTGCTTCCTGCTACTAATGTGTGTTTCAGAGTGCGGTTTTCAGTTTCACACTCCTTCCTGAGCAGGTCCACTCCAACCACAATACTTCACTCAGGGTGTGGAGAGATACAGCTTAGGGGAAAATTGTAAGTAAATTTTTAAATGTACAGTAAAACTTTAATAAAGTAGTTTTTCCCCATAGTATGCCTTGCCTAGCGATTATTTAGATAACCTTTTATATGACTACAAAAGTGATCATCTAAAGTCAGCTACAACAAAAATTTACTTATGCAAATAGCATGAGCATAAAATTATTTTTTATAAAATCATAAAGGTTGTAGACTTAACTTGTCTGCAGAAAGTTCCATTTTGTCTAGCTTGTCTACTTGGAAGCCTGACATATGTGATTGTCTTTAGAGCCAGTGGAGGAAAGGGTTGGGGATGAGGTCATAGGGGAGGGAGATGTGTTATATCATTGGAGTGTGAGTTCGCCTTTAGTATCTGACACCTACCTTTTGCACTGCACATGCTAAAAAGCTAAACAAGGTAATCTGAAAACTCTTCTGCTGCAAATGCCCATCTCACACATGAAACCTTTAGCAAAATATCATGGATTCCTCAAGTGACCACAAAAGAGATCACATTGTTTCTAAAAAAAAAAATCTAGCTTTACTACTTTTTCCCTTGTTAATTATGCACTTTTGTAAGTTTCCTGGGTTTCAAATGTTTCCTAATAAACAGCCACTGATTAGTAGAAAACGATGTATTATATTGAAAAGTTGAATGTACTTACATATTTATATACTAGATACTGATATCTGGATGTGCACACCCCTAGACAGCTTACATAAAGTGTACCCTGCAGGTTACAGTGTGTGATCTCTAAAGGAAATGATGGTTGGTGGGGTCACAGCTGAAATTGCCCATAAGGAGACAGGCAGAGAGAAAAAACAGACAGCAACTGCCAGATTGTGATACAAATGTTTCAGTCTTTACTTCCTCCTGATTGGCCAAATTTTTTTTCAAATGATATACCAATTTAGCCTGCGTTTGGAGGGTGTTAACCCTAAGTTTCAACGGGCAGAAATGTAAATATATTTTGCTAATTTCAAGGTAACTGTATAAATACTTATTTTGGTATTTTTTTCATGCAAAACAATGTTTTCATACACTACTAATTCTCTTTCAGATGCTCTCATAATCCAGCTAACTTACATATCCATTTAAGTGGTCTTTTAATTAATTATATAGAACTTGAAATATGTTGTCAAGTTAAAAAGAAAATAGCAATATAAAACATTGTTATACATGCATTGTCTACAAATTAAATATATATATTCGTTTCACTGATCAGTTTCATCCACAGAACTGACATATAGGTGGGTTAAAACGTACTCATCATTTTTCTGCACTTCTGCTCTTCCCATTCAATCAATGGAATTGCCTTTCACATTACCATACTATAATGAGGCAAAACAGAGACTAACACATCTATACAGAGATACCTTTCTGATCTATTGAATATACTATCTTAAAACGTTTGCCATATACATCAAGGGTAACATAGTTTTAAATGTACAGTATTATCAGTGCTTTACACCTATTTCTATTTTATTTGCATATATATGCATAACATTAATATCACTATAAAATTCTGGTCAATAATTATATTAAACAAGCATTATTTCAATTGCTTAAATAGCAGCCGAAAAGTATCCTCTTATAAAGCCAACGTCATCAGCTTTTATAGGATTTAAGGAATTAGTATGAATTCATAGATACATGTCAATTTGTAATTCTGTCGATTCACCTCATATATCTTACTCATTAGGCAGCACTACATGACAAGGTGCTTTTAAATTGGCCTTTTAAATAAGCAGTAAGTGATTTGTGAGACACCAGGGTCGGAGGCCCAGTACCTTTAACCACCCGGAGAGCGGTTTAACAAGATCAGAAAAACATAACCTAGACTTAGATTGGCAAGAGAAATGAGGTGATGCCCAGACTGATGATGTCATAACTGAGCACAAGAAGAGAAAAACACAT
The DNA here is from genome assembly GCA_027410445.1 of Discoglossus pictus. Lineage (NCBI taxonomy): Eukaryota > Metazoa > Chordata > Amphibia > Anura > Alytidae > Discoglossus > Discoglossus pictus. The sequence goes on along the minus strand of CM050166.1, from coordinate 281,882,512 downwards.
GATTCTTCCGAGCTGACATGACCACATGCAGCTTTGTTTAGCAGTGATAGAGCCAAATGCTAACGTTAGACATTAATAGGGAGCCATGATTCAATTGTCAAGGGAATAATCACAGGCTAAATTAGAAAACCAGTGCCTTGAGAATTGCTCATAGGCACCATTAAAATGATGTAACCGTAATGTTAAAGACCCATGCTGCATTCATATACCCCCTAGAGCAAGTGAGGTCAGGTGATTTTATTTAAATATATAATATTTCAAATATTTTTTAAGGTAGTAGCAAAGCGCTCTGTCTTCGAGATTCAAGAATCTTTGCAAATAAGATCACAGAAGGCTGATCTATTATATATATATATATATATATATATATATATATATATATATATATATATATCCTATAGGGGAAATGTCCACCACATCCAATGGTAATAGATATACCCCTCTGCCTATGTACTTGATTGCCTGAATAGTAAAAAAAACTTGTAAAACTGAAGAAGGTTGGGCTGTGGATTGACTGTGATGCAAGTCTAATATGTTTTCTAATGAATTTGAAAGCAAAAACTCTGGTAATGTTTAAAAAATGCTCTCTTAAAAGGATGATAGACATTGTTGGGTTCCCTTGTAAAAAGGCATTCCAAGTTACAAAGCTTTTAAATATTTTGTAGTTAAAAGTCGAAGAGTCTGCTAAAATTAATTCAGCCTTACCTATCTGCTGTATATTTAAACAATGATAACTTTTAAACATTTTTGAAACCAAAAATGTAATGTTTACACTAAAAATCAAACAAAACCATATAAAAAGTTTGATGCCTTCCATAGCAAGCCAATTCAAATTGTACACTTCACAGTCTGTGTATTCATGAGCTGCATGAGCTATGGGGGGCAGACCCAAACAAGTACAAATTGTATGATTTTAGGCAGGAATGCAGAGTTTCTAAGCCCTTCTTAATAAAATAAAGTGCATAGAAGTAAACAGATACATAAATTCCTAGTAAAATCCAGCTTTCATTCCCTTACAGGCAAATACCTGACTGATAGCATAAGACCCAGCTAACTGTTTTGTACTCAGCAAGCTATGGTCCTTATGTGAGTAATGTGTAACAGCAAAACTAACTTGACACCTACACACGTTTCTACCACTTCAGGACCATTAAAAATAATCACACAGATTAATGGGAGTTATTTTGAATCAGCTTTACATTAGTTAAGGTCCTGTTAAAATTACATAGAAAGCATTTTTCTGTTGTATCTGATAGAGGTCTTTTGATAATGTACCATCGTGTTTACTGTCTGCCAATGAGCAGTAACATAGCTGAATGAGTCACACTTGTCTGCCAATGGGATCTAAAGAATTATGTATAATGCACACTTCCTGTTATTTTCAATGAAGTTTAAACAGGTTTTACTTGATATTTTTTCATGCAAAATGCATGAAGAAAATAATTGTGCTCCATGTTTCTTTAATCACAATAGGACACCATAACTATTTAATTAAACATGATGACAGGAGATAGTGGAAAGGAGGGCCCTCCATTTATTATAGGGGTCCATAGGACCCTGTCGTCTAATGTTTAATCCTCATGCTACAGCCCTACGGGATAAGGGAATGATAGACCATAAGGTTTCCAGTTTGTAAAGGTGGTGCAGGTGTAGCCAGTTTTTGTAATATATGTCCACACATTGGTAAAGGTGTAGGGTAATTACAAGGGTCTCTTACCCTCTGTATTAATTTCCTTTTCAGTTAACCCCTTATTTGCTGCAGCAGGAAAGAGAATGTTGCTACCAGTTCATACCAGAATTTATTTGAAATATTCTGCCCTCTTCAAAGTCTGCAGGGGGTTATTGGGTGGGCTGGAAGAATAACTCAAATGGCTAACAACTTCTGACACCCATATTTGGGCACCACCAGAGTATGAATGTGTTAATCCTTTTCCATAGCTTTAACAGCTAAAGAAATGCTTGAAAAATAGTGTATAGGTCCTGCTAAAGTTAATCCTTTAATGGCATCCATGCTGCTGCTATCAGGGACAACATTTAAATTGTCATGTTTAGGGATCAGTTTAAAAGTCCACTGTAAAATTCTTGCCAGCCAATTTTCCTGTTATTTTAAATTGGTCGTAAAGGAGACTAATGTGTGTTCAAACCCAAAGTTGGCTAAATATTGGGAATTCCTCTGGTAACTAACATTATACACAGAAACACATAGTCATACACAGTTCAGAAACTGGTGAAAACTAGAATGAAAGTTTTGATTTGTAAATATGGTTTATAATTTACTTACATATTGGTTCACTTCTGATGCATACACACAATAAAGCACATATTCTATTGTGTTGCATTTCTCTTAGTTTGTGTTGTTCTCTACATTGCAAGATCTTTCTATCAGTACTCTCAATGCCATCTGTGCCTGTTTATGGTAATGCTTCTTACATTATACCTCCTGATTTTTGTAAATTATTAACTCATTATACTGTAATATGGATATGTTGCCACGTAATAAGTAAAAGATCCAAAGTAAGCATTATTATACTTGTGGTGTGGTCTTAATATGTATTTTATTATAGCTGAAAATCTATTTTAGAGGTAGAATATATTATTTCAGATAATTTGTTAAAACAAAATATAAAACTGTATCTATATTATTTTTTTAAGCAAGTATATTATGTAGTATACACAAATAAATATGTGCAATATGCAATTTACTAATATGTATATTTTATATTCTACATTTATAAGAATATGTTCTAACATTGTTTACTAATATTATTTTTTTGTTTCTAAGCATAATGAAATATATGATAAAAATAGATTCACTAAATGGCTAATTATCAGAAAACAATGTCAATTATTTTTTGCAAAACACGCTGTGCTAAATAATCTATATTCTGACTTGGCTTGCCAATTTTTCTGAGCTGCTTGTTGTCCTCTTTTAATTGTATATATATATATATATATATATATATATATATATATATATATATATATATGGGAAAGCATTCTCAAGGCATTGTTATAAGTCAGTTTCAACAAGCCCCTCACTATATTTATTATATTCCTGGTTGGTCGCATCAAACATGTTAGGTTATTCTGGCATTGCCTTATGATAAAAATTAAATGTTCATAAGTTCATATATAACTACATATGTGATTTGCCTAATAGAAACTGGCCTCTTTCTCTATACCAAGCTGTAGAAATGGTCCACAAAGCATGCCAACTGGTCAGTTGGTTAAATCAAAATGACTTAAATGCTGATAAGCACACTTGTTTGAAGCAAGAATATCCTCAAATCCTGGCGTGTTGGTTTGCCTTGAGGACCATGAGTAATGCTGGTTATACAGAAGGAAATACTCCTGGCATCGGAAAAGCAGGAACACCCTCTACCTATCTCAACCTCTCTAGCGCCACGACCCTTTAATAACATTTCCCAAGTTGTGGTGACCCCTAACAGTAAAATTAAGATAGTTGAGAGATCTATGAGGCAATATATAACAGTTTTTTATTCTATTGTATATAGGTATACGAATACTGACAAGGATGAAAAAGTTAATATCTTAATTGATTCTTACTTTGACTAGCCTTTTTATACTGGTGTGAAGGATAGAAGGTATGTCTTTTGCCTCAGTTGAAGTGAACAGACGAAACGTGCGCGTCAGGCACTACAATAGACAGCACAGCCGCTCTATGATGACATCAGACGCTGACGATCAGTAAGCAGAGTGAAAGAGACCTCCGGTGGCTGCAACTTACAGAGGGGTTGGCAACAGATCTCTGATTGAGCATTTTTAGGTGACGCCTGGCAAATCGTCATTTGACCGCCCACGGGGTCGCGACCCACAGGTTGAGAACCGCTACTCTATAGATACATATACTGCATATCAGACACAGTCTTGGACTCTTTTAATAAACATCAATTACAGAACAGACCCAAACACCTCATGCTATATACTCCTAACATGACAGACATAACCCCAGTCTCCATATACACATATGCAATTTATACATATTTACTTCAAAATATACACTGGTTTATCTGCTTCTAATTTTAGAGCACATCTTGTTTATTCCGTTTTGGAGAAATAATTGTATTCTAGTTATGCTTGTTCAAGAACTATATAAGGCATTTTTTCCTTTCTGTCTGTGTTTATTTCATAGATTGCATTTTAAGATGAAATCATAAAATAGAACAAATATTCAAATTGGCTTGTATCTCAAATTCTTTCTGGTAGGCGTTTTTCCAAACAGTGTATCAATCACCGCAGGGAAAAAATGACTACTGTACAAACAATGGTAATCTGGACATTTATTTGTAAGCTAAACGATTGTTGGGAGTTGGAGCGCGCTTGCCAGTTGCATATTTCTAGAGAAATTTCAGAGTTGCACATATTTTAAGGATGATAATAGTGAATAATAGCATAGGAAGAGGAGAAAGGTTATAATCATAAAACATTTTCTAAAGTGCACATTCCTTAATTGTCAGTAGTTGTTTTCATTATCAGATAGGGAGCAATTGTTTTAAATTTGTTTTACTGACATTGTTGACATTTTTTTACTCAATTTACAAGAGTGTAACCAATAAAAATTGGAACACTAGAATACAGGTGTAGTACATCACACAAGAAGCAACACTATTTAACTTTTCATGGTGTAGAATATTAACATAAATTCCTCTGGCTTCAAAAGTCATCCGGCTTCCAGGGAAGGATATATATATAACTTACACGATTGAAAACTCGCAAACTTACAACCTAATGAGTTAAAGTGTGATAGAGGGGGGTGATTGACGCAAGATGGCTGTTTATAAGGCAAAAGGCTTAAGCAACTGGAGGTGGCAGTGTGTTGCACTATAGATTGTGGGTGGATTATGCTGTGTGTAAAGTATGCAGTTGTGCATATTAAGTCTGAAGCAGATAAGCTTCTTTAAACAGATACATTTTAGTGAGTATTTGAAGGTGTTGAGGCAGGAAGATAGACTAGTAGAACGAGACAAGGAGTTCCAGAGAGAAGAGGCAGCATGAAAAAAGTCCTGAAGAGTGGAGTGAGAGAAGGAGATAACAGAGGAAAGAAGAAGCTCATTAGCAGATTCAAGAGGATGGATTGGAAGTATTTTGAGATGAGAGCAGAAATATAAGGGGGTGCACTATTGTTGAGGGCTTTATATGTTAGGGTCATGATTTAAAATGTTATTCTGAAGGCTATGGGAAGCCATTGGAGTGACTGACAGAGAGGAGCTGCAGACACTGATCGTTGAGTGTCATCGATGAGTTTAGAGGAGTGGTAACAGATGGGTGATGGGGAGGTCAGCAAGGAGAGAGTTGCAGTAGTCAAGACGAGATATGATAAGAGAATGTATTAGAAGCGCTGGGGTGGAAGAAGGTCAGTGAGTGGTGAGATGAGGTGGCAAGTTAGGAGGTGCCGGTCAGATAGAGGGAGTGGAGAGATGACAGAAGAGGTAAATTAAAATGGAAATGCTGAAATCGCTAAGAACAAATGAAGGTATGTTGGAGGAGGGAAAATGAGGGAGATAGGCAGCAAAACAATCCATAAATTGAGAGGGTGATCCAGGCAGGTGATAGATCACAGCAACTCAAAGAGAGAGAGATAGAGGCAGTTGTGTGAACTTTGAAAGATGAGAGTTGGAGGTAGAGAACAGGAAGAATTTAGTTCTTGGTGTGCCTAGAGGTAGGAGAGGCAGTGTCTGATGGAGTGAGCCAAGTTTCAGTGATCACCAATAGATTGAGAGAGCTTGAAATGAATAGGACAGTTTAGGATATATGATAGTTTATTGCAAATAGGCTGAAGGCACATGAGAAGGAGATGGTTTGTGGACAGATGGGTATTAAATTATGGATGTTTTTGGTAATTACTGCCATGTGGGACAGTAGATGGAAATGAGTGAGGGGTCTGGGTTGGGGAATATATTTCCAGCAGCCAGCAGAAGAAGGAGTGAGAATGTGATGTTATAGGAGTTGGACATATCTGCTTTTAAACTTTAGAAGAGGGAGGAGATAGTGACTGGAGGAAGGAGAGGAGCTCATGGGAGCACAGAAAAGGAGAGTAGAGTAGAGAAGGTGAGAGGGTTATGATGTTGGAGACATGACGTGGAGAAACTGCAGAGAAGAATCTTAGAAAGAGGCAGGAGGTTATGAGGAAGAAGAAAGTGTGAGAAACTGTGACACAATGTGTAAGCACAGATCAATAAAATGAATGAAAATAAAGGTAACAATTGCTTGCCTTGATTGGTCCTGTCAGAGGTGACAGACAATTAAAGTGTATTCAGTCTTATTTAAGTCCTGTATAATTTAAATTGCTGGGGAAAAGGAGTGAGGGAAGGTTGATGAGGGTGCCCATAATGGGTGGGTAGGTAATAATGTAATGGATGAATTTGTTACCAGGTGTGGCTGACTGATAAGGTGCAGGTGACTTATATGCATAAAAAAAGTAAGACATATCAGTACTTAATCATATCAACTATCTTATTTGCTGACCTACAAAACACACGTTTTTGAAGGAAAAGTGTTGAAAATATCACCTGCATTTTCAAACCAAATTTTGTTAATGAAGAGAGCCCAGTCACATGTTCACTTAGTACAGGGAGAAACTATCGGCAATTTATGCAGTAGTGCTGATTCCATCTTTCCATTCCTGTGTTTTAAGTTAACCATTTGTGCATTCAACTGCCAAGTTGCCAGTCAATGTCATTGTTTTTGTTGTGGAATTTTATATAAGTGAAATAGTTAACCTGTCCAGTTTATCTGTAATGTCCTTAATGTGTGATGAAGAGTTTCATCTCATACATTTGTATTTTCTATATAAGGACTTTCTTTGGTTGCTAAATTGTGAGTGCTTTACTAATCTAGAGACCACAGAGGAGGTTTGCAATGTTAATGAATATGACAACAGGGATATCCTCAAATCCTGATCTGTGCGGGGTTCTCCAGGACTGAACTTGCCCATCCCTGGTATTCATAACCAAATTCTGATGACAGTGCTTAATTACAACCATCAAGTTTCTGATCAATGGGATTGAGGACAATGTGTAAATTCACTGTACTTTGTAGTGACGAGCAACAATAGCAACTCATCATGATGGAAAGTTAAATAGCTATATATCATCTTTACTTCTCTGAGAAATAAATTATAATTCTAAAATATTATGAAAGGAATTACAACTAGTGTTTTTCCACCAATACCCATTGTGAACCTTTGCAATAGATTGAGAGGTTGGTTGAAATCATAATTTAGTAAATAGTAATTAATGCTTTTTTTCTGTATCCACTACAAAACTCATTAAATACAGCTGTGGTTATCATGAGTTACCTGCTGCAAGTTTTTAGTTGATGGTTTTCTCTTTATTTTTGTTATTGTAAAAGAATAGATGTTGGCATAAGTTTATCGTCTCCCTTGATACAATACTGTTAAAAATAATTACTAATGGTTCAAATGTTTTTGCAAGCTGACATTGCATCATTGATATAACAAGTTAAAACCATTTAAATACATGGATTTTCCACAGTTCAATCTACTTATAGAAGGACTTGGTCTTGAGTTTTCCATACATCTTCCAATCAGATACTGCTGCATTAGCTGTGGCTTGAATCTCTATGATGATTTTATCCGCATGATATAATTCTAGGGCAGTCTTCATATCCACAGGAATATTAAACTTGTGTTTAATCACTGGCAAATGAGCAACATCCATTAACTAGCACTATTGATATTTTAGAGTTATTCAATTTCCGTTGAAGAAAAAATATCTATTTTGGCTTTAACATAGTCATTGTATCATATAGGTGCATAAAAATTAAATGAGCATTTGGAATTGTCAAAAAATGTAGGATACATCTGTAAATGAAATGAAAGGTACTTTATTATGCCTTTGTTGTAGACATGAATTTAAATTTGTTCCGACTGTTTGGTTTGGTTTAGGTAATTTAATTTAAAAATTATTTTCTTCAGATGAAACTAATTAATAACTAGTTCAAAGGAAAAGCAAAATGCACAATAGATTGAACTGGAATGTTCAAACTGGTTTTGTCAATTTTAATTGTATTTATTAATACACTTGAGAATGTTTCATGTTGGAGAAATAGGAGCCATGGATGATTACTATATTAATAAGAAACATACAAGCTTTTTCTCCATTATATTTTTTTTATGAGTAATGCACTCCTAATATTTCCTCCAAAACCTAACCCTATTAGCCCCCTTCACAATCAAGGTCAATAACACAATCATTCATGCAGTAGATAAAACACGTTGCTTAGGTGACATACAGGATTCCTTCCTAAGATTTTCCCCTTACATCCAACCCATTGCATAAACATCTAACTTTTTTCTACTACCTTGTTTCTGCCTCTCATCTCTCTCTTCTGCAATTAATAATGAATTCAACTGCTCGTATCATCTCCCTTTGGCTTCCAATCAAGTTAGGAATAACCTAAAAAAATCTTTTTCTCTGTTTCAAGGTCATTGATTTATAAGCTCCTAAGTCCATATAACTACTTCATTAAAGTTAATTCTCTGATTGAGCACCCCTATTTTTTTGTTTTTGTTTATTCAAATGACCCTTAGGGCCTAGTCTCCCTAAGGGTGATAGGGGACTGCAGATGTGGATCCTTTCACTGTGCCTTAGGGAGTTCAGCTGCCCCTCACTGACGATGCCCAATGAAGGCCAAAACATTTGTCTGGGGTTTTGCTGTTTCTCCTGTTCAGGGTAGAATTGCCAGGTATTCTGGGGTTGGATTACGCTACTGAGTAGACCAGGCTTATATACTATGGGATATTTGTCCCTGTGAAGGGCACAAGTGGCCTAAAATAGGTTGCTCTCAGAGTGATTTATCATGTCCATGAAACTAAGTTATTAAGGTTAGTTCCTTCTCTTATTGAGTCCCTCTGTTTCTGTTGTTGAGTAATGTATTACTGGTTATATTATTTTATTCTACATTGTAGAAATATTTAGTATGTTTTCCAGTATAGTTATTTCCCTTTTTTTGAATTATGCACACAGGGCCTTTTAATCTTTGCTTTACATTTGCTTTTGTTGTAAAGGAGCACTGCTGGCTCATTTGCATGCCCAACCCCAGTTTCCCAGAGTGAAGTGTAAACACTGTATTTCATGAGATTCTAAGCAGGAAACAAGCTAATAGACTTAATTTAAGGCAAGCAAATGTATACACAAATGTACTATTTTTTTCTGTATGTATATTTATAAATGCAGGCAGTGACAGGGCGAAAGTAACCTGAGGCAACAAGGACAGGGGGGTACATTAGGACATACTTCAGTTCCTGGAAGGCTTTCGCACATTTGGGTGTCCACTGTACCAGCCAGGGCATTATCTTTTTGGTGAGGTCTGTCAGTGACTTTGCCAGGGTACTGTAATGGGGAATAAACCTGTGGTAATACCTTGAAAAACCCAGAAATGGAAATACCTTACTCACTGGGTGGGCCACTGCTATATTAAGACTATATCTATTAAGGCTATCTGGATGTACCCTCTAACTCCCTACTCTGTGCCCTAGGTATTGCATCTCCTTCCAGCAAACTGGCACTTGCAAGGGTGAATGGTCAACCACGTTTGCTTGATTTGACCCAGGATTGTGTCTAGGTGTTTCACATGTGCCTGCCATGTTCCTACTCTAGGCATAGGGTATGCATCAGTAGTCATTTTGTCAATTAGCTGCCTATAGTTCACACAAAACCCAGTTGGCACCATCCTTCTTATGGACCAACACCAAACTGGATGCTTAAGAACAAAAGAATGGCTCACCGACCCCTAGCTCTAACATCTCATCCAACTCCCTCCTTATATTTCCCTTCACAGTCTCAGGGCTGCTTCAGTGCATAAGTGTTAGGGATAAAGACCTTGAGGTTCTTTCTAGCTAGTCAGGCATAAAACAAGCCTTAGTGGTGACTCAGCACCCCCTCAAGCTCATGTTGCTGGTTAGGTGACAAGTCAGTCGAATAAGGGAAATAGGGAATGGGTCAGCAGCGGCAAACATGTCTCCTGCAAGGCATTTGTACATTACTTGAGGATTCAGACTCTGGTTTGGCTTCAGCAAATTCACGTGGATCACCTTCAGAATCTGCTGTTGCTCATTCATGGCTACCACACAGGTGTTGGATATTTTCTGGAGGATTTGGAAGGGGCCCTCCCAAATTGCCTGGAGTTTGTTCTGACAATTCGGTGCCAACATTAATAACTGCTGGCCTACCTGGAATTCCCTAGCCCTGATTTTCTGGTTATACCAGCACTTATGCTTGCCTTGGGCTGCCAGCAGATGCTCCTTGGTTAGACCTTCATTGTCTCCAGCTTATCTCAGAGCCTACAGGGAGTTCCTCCCCCTACTAAAACTTCAGTAACAGGTCCAATGGCCCCCTCACTTGCCGCCCATACAGTTCAAAGAGGGAGAACCCGTGGACCTCTCTGTAGACAAAGAGTCTCTAATGATAGCCTTCAGAGTGCCATTGAATCTCTCACACAAACCATCGCTCTGTGGATGATATGGGTCAAACTCATCTGAGTTATTCCACACTGCTGGGTCATCTCAGTCATAAACTGGGTACCCTGATCTGACAAAATTTCACTCTGCAATCCAATCCAGGTAAAAATAGTTACCAAGAGGCTAGCCACTGTTGCTGCTGTAATGTGACCAAGAGCTACAGCCTCTGGATACTGGGTGGCTTTCCCACCAAAGTGAGGCTGTATCTTTATTCTGACAAGAGGGCCAATAATATCTGAAGCAACTCAGTTTAAGAGAATTTCTGTAATGGGCAGGGAGCCTGGGGCACTTGCCATGAACCGCTGACAAGTGTCACAGAAACTAGGGACATATCATGATACACTGGCTCAATAAAAGTCCTGAGTCAGGCATTGGCGAGTGTGGCGGTTACTCTGGTGCCCTGCTAAGGGAGTGTCATGGGCAATGGCTAGCAGAGTTGCCCGATATTGCTGAGGAACAACCAGCACCCTGTACAACAAGTCACCCTCCCAAATATACCTGTCCCCCTCAGGTCCTGTCTCCCTAGTCAGTGCTCTAGCCCTAACATCCTCTAAAGCAGGGACCTGCTTTACCTCTTGCTTAAATTCAATCGGGTCTGCCCATGGCCCTAAACTTTTCACAGTTGGCATCTGACTTACCGCTGAGTGGGCTTGATCCAGCTCCTCATGTGTCTCCTTTTTGGTGGCCTGTTTGGCTTGGCCTCGGGTCACAATGGCCATGCAACGACACCCCATAGGTGTTCTCCAACAAGAGGCCGCAACAGCAGGGAGACCGGTCATGACTGCCACCTTATTGTTGCCTTTGCACTTGCCCCAGTCAATATGGACCCATTCTAAGGGGAAGGATAGCTACCGGCCCCCAGCTACCACAGTTTCCACCTGAGTGGCTCACCAGGCTCGGGTGGATCAGGGTCGGAACCAATCTTGTGTCCCTAAAGCCCCCTGCTCAACAAATCAACAATACCTAGCCTTTGACCTTTCCCAATCCCACATTCACTATGGGTTCTTTTGACCCTGTAACTAAGGTTGGAGTCTCTAGTGTCCAATCAACCTCTCAACTTACAAGTTGCCCACTTGATCTTATTCATAACAGCTAACCCCTCCCCTCTCTACCACACTTTTCCCAAGTCTCACACACATATTTAACCTCTCCCTAAAAATTGGAAAGTTTCCATTATCTTTAAAACACTATTCTTAAGAAACCCTCATCTGCCTCAGCTTCTGCATCTAACTAACTATCGCCCTGTCTTTCTACATGATCTGGTTTTAAAACTGCTTGAACGATTCATCTCCAAATGCCTCACTCAATTCCTTTTGCTCCAACTCCCTTCTTGATTTCCAATTAAGCTCCACAGAGACTGATCTTACAAAAGTCTCTAATGGTTTGCCCACTGCCAAGTCAAAAGGTTACTTTTCTACTCTAATTCTTCTGGATTCTAGCACCTAATCTATCTCTCTCTCTTTTTGCAAAATGCCTTTCAGTTATATGCTCCTAGATGTTCACCTGTCAACTCAAACTCAACATGTCAAAGACTGACCTTCTAATCTTCCCACTCTCTACTACAGCTTCAACTCCTCAAATATCTGACATTGCCATCATCACGCCTCTGTCTTAGGGTTCTGTTGAACCGTATACTACGTCACTATTTTGCACAAGACACAACTTGAATTCTCTTATGATATCTTGGCTTGATTACTGAAACCTGCACCTTATTGGCCGCCCCACCACAAGTCTTTCTCCACTCCAATCCATAATGAATGCCTAGAATAGACTCATCAACCATACATTCAGTGTTTACAGCACCTCTTTGTCGCTCCACTGGCTTCCCATAGCTTCCAGAACAACCTTTAAAATCATGTCCCTAATGAATAAAGTGCTCAACAACAATGCACCCCTTGTATCTCTGCCCTTGTCTCAAAAATACTCCCCCAACTGCACTCTCCGCTCTGCTAATGACCTTCTTCTTTCCTACTGTCTTGTCACCTCCTTTCACTCCAGCCTTCACAAAAAAAAATGTCCTGCCCCTACTCTATGGAACTCATTGCCTCGTTCTACCAAACTCTACCAATTGTTTCATATTTGTATAGCACTATACCTTTTAAATTTGCTAACTGTTCCCACTGTACTCTATTCTACTTTCAAAATAGTGCTATGGAAAATGTTGGTGCTCTATAAATAAAAAGCAATAATAATAATCCATATTGTACTACACGTATAAAAGTGGACTGTTGGAGATATCCATATGATATCACAATGATTTCTCTGATGATTCACCCTTTAGTAAAATGAACATATGTATCCTACTAATGATTAAATGGAGATCTTATAGAGTTACAGTCAATGGATTTAAACTGTTAAAGGGTGCTAAGATGCACTCAGTAAAAAGGAATTCAGTTTAGTAAAATATATCCTGAAACACAATTTATTATAGCATGTATTGAATTTGGTTCAAAGCACGCATCACATTCACTGTTGATCAGCATGACATTGTTACTCTTTTGTGGGGCACTTCATCATAGGATCCCTTTTTTCCATTTGAGTTTTTTAATCAAGAAAATTAAAATAAATTGCTTCATGTTCAGTTATGTCATAGGAAATTACTAGCAACTGTTTTTTCCAAGAACAGAAGTTCATTTCATTCTGAGTCACCGTCACCTCATTTCCTAATAACCTCTGGCTTATGACTTGATCTTTTTGTTTCACCAGGTTGTCCCCTCGTGTGTATTGAGCTGTGAGCTCCCACAAGCTGGACCCTCAACACTCCTTGCATAGATCTGTACAAAGCTATAAGCCATCCACTGCACCATATCTGAAGAATATTATAGTGTAAATTACTTTTGAATGGCGATAAATAAAATTAATCTGCTACTTAACAATAACCCCACCGAGTTTCACAAAACATGAAGCCTTTGGATCTTTATATATCTCTACACACATTGCTGTGACTTTTTTTCCAGCAGGTAACATTTCTGCCCTAGGGAAAAATATTCTTAGGGTCCATGATATCATTACCAATAATTTTAGAATGGGACTAAGCCATACAGGCTCACAAATAACAATACCAAGGAGGATCCCCTATTTACTGTAAAAGCCAGTCAGCTCATTTTCTCTGTTTCAGAATCTCACACCTAGAACAGTATCAATAAAACATTGGTATTGGTATTTATTGTGTTTTGTGTACTGTATATTGTAAATCAGTGACAGGCAAACTTTCACTTAACATTCCACATAAAATGATTCAGATATGCCAAAGGATTTGTGCTGTACATTTAATTATTGGCTGTACACTTAGCAACAATGGTAAAATTCACTGTGAGTGAGGGGAATTCAAGGGTCCCTTTTGTAGCTTTTAAAAAACTAAAATCATGTACTACTGAAGAACACGATGGAGATCTTGAGTATAGGGTTTTTCAGTGGGACAGTTGATAAAAGGCTAATTACAGTTAAAGGGACACTAAAGTGTAATATTTATAATATATTGTTTTGAAGGAGTTGACAATGTGCAAAATGTTTTTATACAGTAATTAATTTAAGCTTTTAAACTATTGTATTCAATTTTGGTTTAATGATGACAGACATTTTGTCCTTGTTTGTAAAAGGATTATAAATCTGTGAAGAAGAAGCAGATATGATTCTGTGCAAAACGTACTCTTCAAATAGCCACTGGATAATATATTCAATGGCAGAATATGCCCCCATTGGATAACCGGCCCCTCAAAGTACAAACAGACTAGCAGTCTAAGAGCCACATAAAATTCCAAGCCCCGGGCTCCCGTTCATCTCCAATTGCGATGCTATTCAATTGAGCAAGGGAGCAAGTTACTAGCCAAAGCCTCAAGCTCGTAAATCCCTCACACAGCCACAAAGTGTTAAGGGGCTGGCCAAGATGCGATCGGCCATTACGATGCAATAGCGGTATAATCTAATGCGCCACAGGCCTCTCAGACAATAGAAAGCTGTCTAACAGAAGATGATTGACAGAGGGAGATTATAAATTTACGTTTCACCAGCCCATTCTTTGACTGTGTTGTATTTTCTTTAAAAGTAGCATGCAGTTGGTGGGTTTTGAGAGTCAGAGAGAGAGTAGGAGAGTTTGGAGAGAAGTATTTTGAGGTTTGATTCATTTATATTCTATTACATATGTTTTTACACTTAATCCTTGATTACACATATTTACAGATTACACATAATTGCAATACACATAATTTAAATAACACACATAGATACACATAGACCTAGGTCAAAACATCCCCCACCCCCATCCCCCAACAGTTACTAAATACACATAATACACAAATGTTTTTACATCCTGTATATACAGCAAGGCTTATTTTTATTTATCCTTATTTTCTTTTGGGGATTATGATGGAGGGAGGAGAGTAGAGGAGTGGAGAGGTGGGGAGGTGGAGAAGAGGAGAGGTGAGGAGGAGAGAGAGGTGGCCCTAGGAAGTAGTGGTGGAGAGGAGGAGGAGGTGAGGAGTGGTGGGGGAGATGAGGTGGAGGAAGTTGAGGAGGACAGACCTCAGGGCCAGGTCATTGAGGCGAGGTTCCTGGTCCACAGTTGGACGGCAAGAGGCTAAGGCAAGCACAGGGCCTGCAATTATTCACACCGGGAGAATGTGGACCTCCGCTGTGCTATCCGTGGCCGCCCCATGATTCCTGCAGGGGGAGGGAAGTTAGGCCAGGGCCTAGGGCTCAGGCATGGAAGGAGGTAGTAGCTGAGGTGACAGAGGTAGGCACTGCAACAAGGGATGTGAGGTCCGTCAAACACCGGTTTGATGACATCAGGGCCAAGGTGAGGAGGATGATGGCCAAGGAGGACAGGAACGTGTCTGTAACCTATAATGAGTTAGAGAGGGTTGCCAGGGACCTTCTGAGACAGGTGCTCACCGCTGGTGGCACAGAAGGACCAAGCCTCCATGTCCGGTGAATATCACATATACCAACGTGCCACCACATGTGCATCACACTACACATGTACACGATGACCAACAAGGACACTGACATGTCAGCTCCATGGAATTAACAAGGGTTAGATGGATGCATCATTAAATCCATGAAGCGGACAAATCACTGTCATTCCTGGGCACAACGACAGTAATTAAGCAATAGAAAGTCCATTTATTGGTGTGCCCACTGCAGCGTATGCAGTTAGTGACCGAGCCACAATCCAGATTGCTTTAGGAGACAAGAACGATCAAGACCGTGAACTAAAGAATAGATCACATCTAGCAAATGATAGCTAATCCGAGTTGCAACAATTAGGAGTATCATCCAGGTTCAAGCCTAGATGTCATATAGCTAGGAATGCACACAAAACAATGTATTCATCATGCTAATATATCTCTTTCAGCATTAATGAAGTCTTGGTCCAGTGGCGAGCCAGATGCGGCGGTGTCTGCTCCATCGGAGAAGGAAGTGGAGGAGCAAGCCCCTGCCCAGTAGGAACCAGCGCAGCGGGGAGGAAGAATGAGCAGGACCAGAGAGTCCTGGCTCAGAGGAGGCGGATATAATATGGCTGGTGGGGTCACCACCAGGCCCTCTTTCCACACAGCCAGGATTTAACCCCCACTATCCCCCTCCTCCAAAGACTGAGGCTGTCACCAGAGCCCTCCAACTGGAGTAATGTCAGCAGCCAGCCAACACCTCCCCCCCCCACAGCTGTGCGCTGGACTGGCCGCTACCACAACCACCGGGCCCACCCACATCTCCACCAGTTTTGGTCCAGGCTCCAGCCGAGCTCCAGACCCTTCCCACTCCCACACTGCCACCTCCTCACCTGGCCACTTCCCACGGGCCTCCATCACCCTCATCAGGCCAGGCTGCGCAGGAGGAGATGCTGGCCCTCATGCTACAGCAGGTGGAGTTGCTCCGAGGGGATCCAGGTCAGCATCTCCGCCAATCATGCGGAGGTCATCCGCAACCTGGCTAGGCGCAATAGGGAGGAGAGGAGGCATCATCTAATGACTGAGTCCTATCTGGCTGGGCTGCTCAGGATTGGGGCGGACCAGAGCGCCTTCCAGGGAGTCACAGCGGACGCCATGCAATGCACTCTGGTCCCCAGCCCCACCTCCTCCACCCCGGAGGCAACCCCCAGCCACAGGCAGCCCGGTCCCTCCTCTCCTCCTACCATGCCTCCACCACCGACACTGCAGGTGCTGCTGCCTCCCGGGTGTCTCCTCCCCCTTCCCCCCCCCCCCACCATCAACAGGGACAAGGCGGCGGAGGAGGACATAGGGGCTGTGCCTGTGTTTGTGCCTTCTCAGCAGCACTCTTCAGTGACAATTTATTGGTCACAATTTTAACCTAATCTAGCCTAGCTACAGAGTCTTGGATCTTGGCCTATGTGATGGTGATATTTTGTATGCAGATGGCTAGATATCGAAGACATGCTTATTGTTAGCTAAAATGTAGAGTAATACCGCTATGGCGGTGGACTTGCAAAGTCCCACAACTGCATGTTAATGACAGCCAGCATTAATATATGCACTAGGGAAGCTGGTGATCCTGACCCCAAAATCAGTCTGAAAACAGATACCGTATAAGCCGACCTGAGTATAAGCCGAGGCATCCATTTTACCACAAAATACTGGGTAAAATGAGTGACTCGAGTATAAGCCGAGGGTGGGATATGTGCTGCCCCCTGTGTCCCTCTTGTGCCCTCTGTGTCCCCCTCTCTCTCTGTGTCTCTACTCCCATCTCCCTTCCCTGTGTCTCTTCTCCCCTCTCCCTTCCCTGTGTCTCTTCCAACCTCTCCCTTCCCTGTGTATCTTCCCCCCTCCCTTATCACCCTCCTCAACCCCACTCCTCAACCTCCCTCCTCATCCTTAACCTCCCTCCTAATTCTCAACCTCCCTCCTCATCCTCAACCTCCCTCCTCATCCTCAACCTCCCTCCTCATCCTCAACCCCCTCCTCAACCTCCCTCCTCATACTCAACCCCTCCTCAACCTCCCTCCTCATCCTCCCTCCTCAACCCCCATCCTCATCCTCAACCCTCCTCAACCTCAACCCTCCTAGACCTCAACCCCCCCTCAACCCCAACCCCCCCTCCTCAACCTCCCTCCTCAACCACACATCCTCAATCCCCCCATCCTCATCCTCTCTCCTCAAGCCCCAATCCTCAACCCCCCTCCTCAACCCCTCCTCCTCATCCTCAACCTCCCTCAAGGAGCGGAGGCCGGAGCACAAGCAGGTAAGTGAGGGGAGAGGGGGGAGGTATTTAGGGGGGTTTAGGTGGAGGGGGGTTGAGGGGGTTTAGGTTGAGAAGGGGGGAGGGAAAGAGACACGGGGGGTAGAGAGACACACGTGGGTTAGAGACACACAGGGGGGTTAGAGACACACAGGGGGTTAGAGAGACACGGGGGGGGTTAGAGAGACACGGAGGGGAGAGTGACTCGAGTATAAGCCGAGGGGGGCCTTTTTTGCCTTTAAAAAAGGGCTGAAAAACTCGGCTTATACTCGAGTGTATACGGTAATAGGGTCTGATGTAAGTAACAGTGAATCTGACCGCTGACCTTTGAGTCCTCTCTGGATTAATGGGTATATTGCCATATTGCTGATTATCCAGAGACCTAGCTAATAGTAATGCTTGCAGATGGGAATCAGGTGAGTTGGTATATTGTTACAGTTACAGTATTTAGCACTGTACTGTACATGCATGTTTGTTTTAGTTTTTTTATCCTCCTCCGCCTTTTTTATTTGACCATGTTTTTTCAGATTTTTGTTTTTTTCACTACACTGTATGTGTGAAACTGGATTAGATTACGCAGTCCAGACGTTGAATTATCTGTTTAAGTGAGCAGATCTAGACAAGTTGTAAGTGCTATGTACATTAAAGGTTTCTTCAATTAAATAGTGTGATTTCTGATGATTCTTTTTTTCATCAACCCACTCCAGTATCTTTGGCATGCAAACTTTGTGGGTATGCACAGACAGAGACATTAGTATGTGTGCTGCAATCCATAGGGTCACAGAGAGTTGGACACAAGTGAGGGACTGAACAACCATATGTGAAATGTTCCCCTGGTACTTGATATATGCCATGTGGTGGTGTAATTTGGCGTCTATTTGTCCCAATGTAGATGTGATGAGTGATATGTATATAAGATGATCTTTGTATTTTTAGGGTCCGCATAAGAGCCTCTGTGAGTGTGAAAGGGTTAATATTTCAGCCATTTGCATGTATTTGTGTTGCAATTTAATGAGGTAGTGTGTCTTTAATACCTATAAAATGTGCTTTCTTAGACTTGTTTAAAGTACATAATCAAATGGATGTCAAAATAGCTATGAAGGGGGTACAGTTGCCATTAGATTGCAGTTTTGAGGCATTACATATTAAACTTTTTTTATTTGCCATATAGTTACATAGTTACATAGTAATTGAGGTTGAAAAAAGACTTTCAGTCCATCAAGTTCAACCTTTTAAGATCTCCTCTGATCTGCAAAATGTGGATTAGTTGCTAATTGAGCCAGAGGAAGGCAAACAGAAAAAAAAAAACAAGTGAAACTTTGCCAATTGTCTCAAAAGGGGGGGGGGATTAATTCCTTCCTGAACCCAGATACTGGCGATCAAACTCCTCCCTGGATCAATACTCTTTCTCTAATTAACCAGGATAACCCTGAATACCCTTTTTAATTAATAATATATCCAGTCCCCTTATAAAGTTATCAAATCCGCTGTCACCACTTCCTTTGCTAGATAATTCCACAGATTAACCACCCTTACTGTGAAGAACCCTTTTCTTTCTTTAAGATGGAATCCTTTTACTTCTAACCTCAAAGGATGTCATCTTGCCAGTTGAAAACCTTTTGGCACAAAAAGCTGACTTGACAAATCTTTATACTGACCCTGGATATAGTTATAAAAGGTAATCATATACACCCTTAGATGCCATTTTTTAGAGAAAATAAGTTTAATTTGGTTAGTCTTTCTTCATAACTTTTCCATTCCCCTTATTAGTTTTGTTGCCCTTGTCTGTACCTTTTTCAGCTCTAAAATTTCCTTTTTATGAAGTGGTGCCTAAAATTGAACTCCATATTCAAAATGAGTTGTATAGTGGCAGAATTATATTTACTTCCCTTGCTTCTATACCATTCTTAATACTGTACATACTAATATTTTACTTGTCTTTGCAGATGCTGCTTGTCATTGAGCACTGCTACCTAGGTGGTTGTCCACAAGTACTCCCAAATACCTTTCAATATCTGATACCCCTATATTTGCTTCATTAAGATTATACATTGCATGGCTATTTTTCCTTCCCAGATGCATAACTTTACATTTGTTCGTATTAAATCTCATCTGCCATGTAGATGCACATTCCTCAAATGTATGTAAATCTCTTTGGAGGGAAAGTACATCATTATCTGATTTATTTACCTTGCACACCATAGAGTCATCAGAAAAAATGCAGACATTACTGAACCCTGAGGAACTCCACTTACCACATTAGTCCAATCAGAGTATGTTCCATTTACCACAACCCTTTGCTTCCTGTCTTTTAACCAGCTCTCAATCCATGAGCAGATATTTCCTGCAATTCCTGTATCCCTTAGTTTGCACAACAGCCTTCATGTGGCACTGTATTGAAAGCCTTTGCAAAATCCCCCCCAAAACTACTATGTATGCCATTTCCTTTGAAAATCAGCAAGAATTAGAGGTGCAGTAAAAATAGTATCACAAAGCGCTGACATGGACAATAGTCTATGCTTTAAATGGGAATGCACATATCTACAATGCGAGAAGCAACATAAATTGAGTCTGCACTGTGTACAACACTTTAAAAAAAATAAGCTAATACACCTCAATTTGTTGTCTGCAAAAGGATCAGACAAAATGCCTGTTACAACTTTTAATTAATAAAAGGGTAAAGATGGATACATAATCCACAGCTATAACAGCAAACTATAGTTTGGTTTTAGCTTATAATAGTGTATTTTAAGGATCTATGTTTAAACTACAAGAAAAAACGCCAACCAGACACTAGTTTACTTGCATATTTTCTTGTTTATTTGGAAAATCATAGTCTGGTGAGATTTGCAGTTGAATCCCCACCTTCCAAGAGTCACAGATGGAATCAAACAGATGTCTTGCTGTCAACCAATCTTAATATTAATCAATATTACCTCCCAAATATTGTTTCAAGCTTTACAAAATTGTACTTTGAAGACAATAATCCTAGTGTCAGATAATTCATCCTTTCAGCCTCTGCCTCAACATACATTTTATTAGTGAGCCAAACACATACTCAATGTTTATGACAATAGTTTTTGGATTCAACCCTGGAGCTTAACACACACAGCCTTTATAGCAAGTGGTCTGTATTACAATAATGAACAAGTATGGCTTAGGAGTCATTAGTACAGCAGAACAAATATGAGAGCAATAAAGATAAAAAATGAAGTGACTACAACCACCTGCAGTCTTAAAGCTGGAACAGACCTCAGTCACATCCTCTTCCTGGCCCAGCTCTAAGGAGAATTTGATGTTGTCTGAGGTATTGATTACTAGTAACAGATTCCTCCGTGCTCTTCTTTATGTGCGCTGAAAGCTGTAATGATTTCACCTCCAGTGCTCATGAAAACCACATTGCACAAGGGACGCCACAAAATATGTTTCTCCTTTTCTATTTTGAAATTATGCCCGTGCATTTGCCTTTTTAATGTGTAGTATCATATTGTTTGGCTTTGAATGGATGCCAAGTGAAACCAGGCAACAGTGCAAGTGTTCTGTTAGACCATAGCTAAAGAAACTACACAAGATACAGAGGTCCCACCACTGTTAAGTCATAGAGGTCACCTTCCTTCAAAAAGTATTATGGGAGATATTTGTAAAAGTGGTAAAAAAGGGGAGTTAAAAGGACATGGAGCACAATTCCTTTTTTTTCATGTGTGCTTTGCTTTAAACAACACCAAAGTTGTCTTTTGGTTAAAAAAATATGAAATAAAAATGGTTTATAATGTATTGCAACTAATAGGAAGTTCACAGAGCATAATATATCTGTATATTTCCTTGGCAGACATGCAGGGCCGTACCTACCCTTTTGGAGCACCTAGGTAGTGAAGTGGAGGAGCCCCTGCGAGTATGCAAGGTATGCACAGACCCATATTTGCCTTTTCTGTACGTGTAAGTTACCTTTCTTGTTGTAACTGTCTTGTTCTAGGTGGTTACGCCCTAGTAGCCAGTCTATGAACTGCAAGATTTTATTATTTTTTTAAGCCAGGAACCATTTTTTTAAAGAAGTGTCGTCCCTCACAGGGAAGCGCTCCAGGGAAGCTGGCTAGTTGGCCTAATGGGTAATCCGGGCCATGCAGACAAGTATACATACACTAGAGAATTGCCCGTCAAAAAATGACGGCAATGAAATTGTAAGGTAGCTAATGCTGTTTGATGTATAATAATGAAATATATAATACATTTATAAATTAATATACTTTACCTATTTTGAAGCATTGTGTTGAAGAGCTGGCAATTTGTTTTGATGTTGCTGCAGCATTAGTGGTGTGGAGCTGCTGTGTAAGCGTACTAAATGTGTGCAGTGTAATAGTGTGCGTGCGCAAGACCAAACCTTTAGCGTAGTTGTGTACTACCCGCATCGTAAAATGGCGGGTAATGTGTGGTATGCGTCTTAGCGGAATATCCGTAGGTCTTTTGTGGTGTTTTGTGAGTTTCTTGTGGTGTTTTGCGTGTTTAGAGTGCTGTAGCCTCGTTTTCGTTTTGTTTGGCGGCCATTTTTTATCTCGCTTAGAGAATCGAGTGTGTATTTTGAGGGGACAGAAAATTTACACTGTTATACAGGTTGTACACTTACTACTTTACATTGTAGCAGAGCGTCATTTCTTCAGTGTTGTCACATGAAAAGATATAATAAAATATTTACAAAACCACATATTTATATATTTGTTTTTTCTATATTTTTTCTATATATTTTATATATGTACTGCGTTGAGGTTGGAGGGGGTTCAAGAACTGCAAAAATAGTCAGATCTTTCTTTTTTGCACCAGGGCCTCTATGCACTAGCTCCGCCACTGGGTTAAATAGTAATAAAAATAATTGCTGGGGTTGATAATTTCGATGCATATGCCCCTTTAACAGCTCAAATATCATATGAGCCTCTCTCCTCCCCTTACCCTTTACCCGTTAACCAACCCAAAGCACATGGGAGTGGAGGAAATGAGGAAATATGCTCCACTACCCACTGGGTAATGGTAGCTGAGTGGTTGTGGAACATATTTCTTGTTATTTAACCTATTCCCTGACTTGATCGGACCAAGAACAAAATATTTATGAGCTGGAGTACATTAGTTCAATTTCGAAAATATGCAGTCTGTGATTGGCTTCGCTCAAAGCATCCAATTCCCAGTTTCTTAGATAGACAGCTTAGGATGTGTGGAAGCGGACTTTACTCACGGATTAAAAGTATCTTTTTATACTTTACTTTTTTATTTTAAAAGTATTATAAGAAATGTGGACATTTCACATCCACAGAAAATCTCCCAACACCCATTTCATAGCGATTTATCTTGCCTTTATAATGTGCAACATGTTCTTAGAAATACAGGCTTGTAAATTGTTAACTATTATTTGAAATTATTCTAAATCAGAGGGCAGCCATGATTTTATGACAAGCTAGTTTGTAACCTTGTGGGGATAAGATACCTATTCAGTTCTATTGAAAGAAAACCTCTTACAAAAGGATTAGCTGGAACCTTCTCTGGGACCAAGGTCCCCTCCCATGTGACAATATAGTTTGCAAACTTATGGCTGCATAACTGCATATAACATTTAGCATACTGTATATCACAAGTTGTATTTTCTTTCTAGAAATATGGCATGCATTAAGACGAAAAGTTTCACAAGAATAATAAGTATAGGATTTCAGTGGTTCTTTAACCATAGAATTTGACGGTATATAAAACCACTTGGCCCTTTTTGTCTGCCCAAGACCTTAAATGACCTATACAACATAAATGATCCACCAACAATACAAACACAAACTACTTCTAGTGGGACTACGGTTTTAAATTTCTAAGGTTGGTAAAAAATTCCGTTTGCACCAAATATTGAAAACAATTAATCACCTACATTTAGCTTTGAGCATTGTTGTATGTGTTGGGGAAAGTCAGTGATATAGTAAAACGTATCGCAAATATATGTTTTATGGTGATTTATTTGTACCCAACAAAAATGGTTTAATCCAAATGTGCTCTTGTTGTACTTAGTTTTTCATTTACAGTTATGGGCCAACTTTAACACAGTAATTAAGAAAAAAGACAGTTGGAATATCAAGTTTAATTGTTTTACATCTCTGTTGATCCTTGTATTATGTGAATTGTTAATTGAACAATGGGAAGCACAAAAAAAAAACCCACATGGAAACACTGACAGTTGTCGCATAAGGGAAAAAACCCTCAATGATCCCAAATACTGGTAACCAGATTATTCCATGGATCAATACTCCACTTATGCTAGTTATCCAATATAACCTTGTATGCCCATTTCATTAAAAAATATATCCAACCAATTGTTAAAGTTATATGTTGAATCTGTGGTCAAAACTCCTTTGTTTGGGAGTTTCAAAGCCTGACTGCCCTTCTTTAAGGTGAAATATTTTTTCTTCTTATCACCGTTTTTTTGTTCTATCTCTACAATGTCTTGTTTGAAGGGATGACCAACATTGTACACCATATTCCAAATGTGAAGCCATGGACATAAAACATTTTTGGGGAACATATGAATTTTTGAACACTATGTCTATGAGTATAGGAATCCATTTTGTGTTTGTTACATCACTTCATCAGAACTGAATCATGAGCGTGTGTGTTTTCAGTAGAAGGAGGAGTAGGAAAGGAGAGATTAGAGAGTTTTTGTTTAGATGATTGGATGACACTCAAATTGATATCAAACTCCACCCCCTCCTTGTCCCAGAAGCAGACACCTTACTTCAGAAAATACAATCATATATCTCTAGAAATGTAAACAACACTCTCAAACACATTATAAACCTATATATCATGGATTTCTCCTGGGCTAAGTACAGGCATCAAAATGTATTTTTTTGCTAATTAAAAACAAGCTATACAACTTTTTTTCCTGCTTAATTATGATCTTACTTAGGCTCAAAGTTTTAAAAAATACATATTTTTTTCATTGTGTGGTGGTCTTTTAAATTCATGTTTACCAATTTGAAGAACTACGCTTGAAACTTAGTGTTTTTATAAGCTAAAAATAAATAAAATAATGTCTAATTTATGACCCTATTATGTGCCATTATGCTTTTGGTGAATGTAAAGTTTTTGTCCTAGCAGATTAATTTCCTGAGGTGGGAAGAGACTTTGAATGCACAATGAAGTGTCTATTGTTACGACCATAAGATTTGAGAAACCACTCTCACTCTTTTTGTGTTCAAGATCTCAGCATCCCCAGCAATGGTTAGGACACAATAACAACACCTGTACCCTTGCTTAGTACAAGCAGACCGACTCTTTTTTATTCACGTGCCCAAAAATAAACAAACCCCCCAGTTCTAGCCCATCCTCTTAGGCCAGACAGCCTTGTTTCATCTCCAGGTTATCTGGACAGATCACCTCAAATGTTGTCAATAACAGCATATACATTGTAACCAAGAAACCATGAACCACATTCAATTCCAAGCCCGCAACTCGATCGCAGACGACCGAATGCGTGCGGGTGTGTTGCGGGCTTCCATTTGTCTTCTATTGTGATGCTATTCAATTGCTCAAGCCCGCAAGTTACTGTCCCAAAGCTAAAACAGTAACCCATGCACTGGTTCGTAGCAGTTCAGGGAGGGAACATGATCAATTAAGAAAGCCCATAACCTCCCATTTCAAATCAGACAATAGAAAATAAGTCACTATTACGGCAGTGAAACATGGAGGTTACATGTCAATCAATTAGGTTTGGGGGCCAGATATGTGATCAGACTCACAAACACGCAAAATAAAGAATTATGAAAATTAATGCCAATACTGTTCTAGTTCATATAGGTCGCCTGATATGTATTAACTCATTGATACCCGAGATCGATTTAGCCCTGAAATTAAACATAAAAATAAATTTGCAAGATTCAGACTGTTGTGCAATTAATTCTAATGTCTTTCATCGCTTTCCCCATTATTTACAGTGCAGTATTGATTTTGTATTTGCTTTTACAGTGCTACGAATAGGTGTTTAACCCTCTTGCAGGTCCTCTCTAGTACTTGTAGGATTTTCTCCTACTTTTGTCATTTACGGGTGTGAAAACATTTGCGGGCTTGGGGAAATAGAGCAATTGAATAGCGATTTGCGATTTTAGCCATCGTAACTCTTGAGAAAGTGAAAGATCAAAGATCTTCAGTGTTGTCACATGAAAATACATAATAAAATATTTACAAAAATGTGAGGGGTGTTCTCACTTTTCTGTGATACTGTATATATATATAAATATATATATATATATTTATATATATATATATATATATATCACATATATAGTTGTCAGCAATACGGGTTGTTGCTACTGCTTGCGAAGTGAGGTCCACAGTTGCTGGCAAGAAACGCCAAAGGCGCTCATCCCTACGACCTGCGGAACTACACATCAACACAAAACTCAATTACACAATTCTGAATGCGAGACCCGTAGCAGTTTGAAAAGAATCGCATTAAAAAATTATGGCCCGTAACACTTGCAACAAGGAAAGCGAGACTTAGACAAAAAAAATACAACCCGCTGCACTTAGAAAAAATTACAAATACAAGGTCCAAAAAATATGAACTTAACGGCCAAACCACTCACATACAAAAACAACAATAACACCACCAAAATTAACAAAAATACCACAAAAAAAACATCACTCACAGCACGGGGGGACAGGCATGTCGTCTGGGAGTCAGGTTGCACAACAATTGAACCACAATTTGACGAGTTTCCACACACGAAAATCGCCCAAAGGAACAAGCAATCAAAATGAGGCTACACGACCATTAAACACGCAAAAAACGCCAGACACAAGACACATAGACAATCGCCACCATTTCACAACACTAACTTGCAACTAATAACATTAGCAATCCAAAATGCAGAATTACACACCTAAACACATGCTTTGCACGCACGCAGCCTACTTATCTTACATGGGCTACACGACCAATACGCAAAAAAACATGCCATGTCCCGACACAGCCGGAAGACGCGCAGAGGAGCAGCTGTTGGAAGGGAAGAGAGGGGAAAGGGAGCGGGGGAGGTAATTAGAGAGGGGTAAAGGGATGAGGAGGGAAGATGAGGAGGGGGGTTGAGGAGAGAGGATGAGGAGGGGGGTTGAGGATGAGAAGGGAGGATGAGGATGGGTATTGAGGAGGGAGGATGAGGTAGGGGGAGGGAAAGAGACATGAGGGAGGGAAAGAGACACATGGGAGGGAGAGGGGGAAAAGACACAGAGGAGGGAGGAAGGGGGGAAGAGACACAGGGGAGGTACTGGGAAGAGACACAAGGGAGGGAGAAGGGGGAAGAGACACAGAGGAGAGGGGGGGCACAAGAAAGGGGTACAGAGGGCACACAGGAAGGGGACACAGAGGGCACAAGAGGGCCACAGGGGCAGCACATTTCCCACCCTCGGCTTATATTCGAGTCACTACACTTTCCCAGTATTTTGTGGTAAAATAGGTGCCTCGGCTTATACTTGGGTCGGCTTATACTCGAGTATATACAGTAGGTTTTAATTTTTTGTTTTAGTATAGACATAAAGCAAAAGAAAAAAAAGGGGAAGGGAGTGTGAAGATATAATGGGAGCATTAGGAGGGGAAGGATGAAGGAAGAGGCACTTGCTCAGTACCCAAAGGTATTTTAGTGTGCGCCCAGCGTTAAATACTCTATCCAGTACCTCCCTACTTTATTGAAAGTCTTGTCTGAATGAGAAAGTAACAATTATTTCGCATCTTTGGAACTCTGTTAATTGTCTTGTGTAGCTTTGAATACTCACATAACAAAATGCTATGTCAGTTCTCTCTTACAGTTGACATATATTGCTAATTAAACTAATATAAGTTTTGTAATTGTATTCAGTTATTTCAATGTTAAATTGCTACTTCAAGTGGTTTGTGTTATCTTGTGTGTGTGTACATATATGGTGTATGTATTTTTGTGACTGTGCGTTACTCTAGGCCTGGGCCTTAGGAAGAAATACAGGTAGTTTGTCTCTGTTTGTCTCGCAGTCTGTCCCTGTGTGTGTATCACATATATAGTTGTGAGCGTACGAGTTGTTGCTAACGCTGCGGGCTCGCGCAGCGAGCCAAGGCCCTCGCGAAGCGACGGCACTGGGCGAGGGTCTCAGGTGCTGGCATGGCGCGCCGTAGGCGCGCCATGCCAGCACCTGAGGACCTCGCAAAGCGAGGGTCGCAGTTGCTGGCATGGAGCGCCTTCGGCGCTCCATGCCAGCAACTGCGACCCTCGCAAAGTTCAAGTCGCAACCCAAAGAGCACGACACACACATTACGACACTCGCAAACAACATACGACACACGTTCACACACATTACGGCCTCGCAACACTCGGACGCTACTCGCTAACATTACAAAATTAAAAACACAATACATACACACACCACATACATACAAAACTTACCTACAGCAAGAGGTAGCATCCAGGACCTCAAAAATGCAAATTACACCTTCATTTCACTCAAAACGAAAACGAGGCTACACACGCAAACACCATACGAGACACGTTACGCCACATTACGACCTCGCAAACATCGGACGCAACACGCCGACATACAAACATTTACAACACAATAAATACACACAACACACACATAAAAAGCTTACCTACAGCAAGAGGAACCATCCAGCACCTCCAAAAAAAAACCACTTTACACACAAAGAAAATCGCTAAGCGAGAAAAAAAATGGCCGACGGACAAAACGAAAACGAGGCTACAGCACTCTCCACACGTAAAACACCACAACACACTCGCAAAACACCACCCGGAAATCGAAAACCACTACGAGGCACCAACGGAAAATCCGCTAAGACGGACAACATATAGAAACCGCCATTTTACTCAAATGCGGAAGTACACCACTACGCTAACGGTTTAGCCTCGCGCACGCACAGTATTACACTGCACACATTCACCACGCTTATAGAGCAGCTCCACAACACTAATGCTGCACCAAATTCAAACAAGGTTCACAGCTCTTCAACACAATGCTTCAAAATAGGTAAAGTATATTCATTTAATAATTGATTACATGTTTACTATTACACACAAAACAACATTAGCTCACTTACAATAACATTGTCGTAATTTTTTGACGGGCAGTTCGCTAGTATATATATATATATATATATATATATATATATATATATATATATATACATATAGTTGACACATATCTTGTTTACAAATGTCATACGTTTAACACTTGCTAACCGGAAATGCATCCCATCCATTTTCTTTTTTAGATAGCATCTTAATTTTTGAGCACTCTATTTACAGAAAGTCTCCATCTTATTGGACAACAATAACTGCAAGAATGCACATTCTCCTCTCACATATGTAATCTTCATCTAGCTCTCATGGATGCCTACAGGGTCCGGCAGATTCATCCACATTCGTTTTTTAGTAGCTTTATAACGTTTGCCTCCTTCCTTATACTCTTAGACTGAAATCTTACATACAGTATACATTTTGTTATATAATGGTTTTATTGTTCTGTTGCTAAAAATAAAGAAGGCATGCACCCTACTTAAAGTGGATTAGTTATATATAAGATTACAGGTAAAGAACATTAAATATTGTAATAGCATTTTTTAAAATAATTTTTATGTGTGGAATTATGTGCTATTTAACAGCATAGTGGGCTAATTAGTAGCACAATGTGTTTGATAACAGTGAAAGAGAGGATGTGACAGTGTTATTGGACATGTAGCTGTTAAAAGAAAACTACTGGTCAGCACAGTCTATAGTTAGCAAACCATGTTAATAATTACTATGCCAAATCCCAGTGCATGCTTCACCTTTGTCAAAACTCTGATGGTCTTATTGATTCTGACTACCCTGCTCCACACACCAAGATTGTGACTTGTCTGTCACCACCCTGGCCTATACCAGGTAGAAGCAGCTGCAGAGCTCAGGTACGTTCATATCCCTCTCTGTGTCTTGCTGTTGTTCCGTCTCTCAGTTGTGTAGGACTCTCAGTGACCACATGGATGCAAAATACCATGTTTATCTGTCTGTGATTCTGGCTGTGCTTATCCATATGGTTTTCATGGCAAAGAAACTGGAGTGGGTTGCCCATTTCCTACTCCAGTGGACTGTATTTTTTCTGACCTCTCTGAAATGACCAGTCCACCTTGGGTGACCCTTCATGATATAGCTCACAGCTTCATTGAGGTAGCAAGCCCCTTCACCATGACAAGGTAGCGATCCTGAAAGGGGTCCGGAGTCTTAGTCTCTCTCTATGTCCATATGTATCTACTTACTTTTGGGGAATATTTCTTATTGTAAGTGCAAGATATATATATATATATATATATATATATATATATATATGTATATATATATATATATATATATATATATACACATATATATATATATATATATATATATATATGTGTGTATACATATATATATATATATATATATATATACACACACATATATGTGTGTATTTATATATACTGTATACATATATATATATATGTGTGTGTGTGTATATCACATATATCACATATATTAGTTGTGGATATACGGGCCGTTGGTTACGCTTTGTGAGCCACGCAAATCCACGCCTGCAGTACTTGGGACAGGCTGTGAGGCAAGGTGAGCAGTTGAGGCACGCGGGACTTAGCCTGCAATGAGCGCCGAAGGTGCTCATTGCACTGCGAGCAGTTGAGGCACCCGGTACTTAGGCTGCAATCAGTAGGACTTAGTGCCATGCACAAAATTACGGCACGCATGACTTAGGAACCAAAGCACGTACATGAGCTGTGGGCCACGGAAAATTACGACTTTAACAGCCGAACTACAGAACTCGAAAGACTTGCTAAAAACAAGAAATATGCATTAAATTACACACTCAAATAGCACAGGGGGAGAGCCGGGGAGCCTGTGAGTAAGGTTGCAAGTTAATTTGAGGCATATTTAGCAAGAAAAAAAATGGCTGCCGAAAAAACGCAACATGCCAAAAACGAGGCGATAAAAACGATAACAAAGCCAGTAACATTTACTCGAAGGTAGTAAAAACCTAAGCGAACCCAGTAACACTTACACAAACAACGCAAGCCACGTGAGAGATAGAAAAAAACACCAACATTTTTTAACAGGCAAGCCTGTAACTCAGAAAGACTCCTCCTCAACCCCCATCCTCAACCCCCTCCTCAACCTTCCTCCTCACCCCCCCATCCTCATCCTCAACCTCCCTCCTCAACCTCAACCCCCCTCAACCCCCCTCCTCAACCTCAACCCCCCTCAACCCCAACCCACCTCCTCAACCCCCCTCAACCTCCCCCCTCAACCTCCCTCAACCCCCCTCCTCCACCTAAACCCCCCTCAACCCCCCTCCTCCACCTAACCCCCCTTAAATACCTCCCCCCTCTCCCCTCACTTACCTGCTTGTGCTCCGGCCTCCGCTCCTTGACCCGGCGCCAGCGCGCATGTGATGTCACATGCACACCGCGTCATTAGCATATACCGGGTACTCCTCAACCCCTCATCCTCCCGGTATTTGCTAATGACGCGGCGTGCATGTGACATCACATGCGCGCCGGCGCCGGTTCAAGGAGCGGAGGCCGTAACACAAGCAGGTAAGTGAGAGGAGAGCGGGGAGGTATTTAGGGGGGTTTAGGTGGAGGAGGGGGGTTTATGCTGAGGAGGGGGATTTATGCTGAGGAGGGCGGAGGGAAGGAGACACAGGGGGGAGGGAAAGAGACATGGGGGGAGGGAAAGAGACACGGGGGAGGGAAAGAGACACGTGAGTGTAGAGAGACACACGGGGGGGTTAGAGACACAGAGACACACGGGGGGGTTAGAGACAGAGACACACGGGGGGGTTAGAGACACAGAGACACACAGGGGGGTAGAGACACAGAGACACACGGGGGGGTTAAAGACACACGGGGGGGTTAGAAACACATCGGGGGGTTAGAGACACACAGGGGGGTTAGAGACA
The DNA here is from genome assembly GCA_027410445.1 of Discoglossus pictus. Taxonomy (NCBI): domain Eukaryota; kingdom Metazoa; phylum Chordata; class Amphibia; order Anura; family Alytidae; genus Discoglossus; species Discoglossus pictus. The sequence continues at coordinate 281,850,837 of CM050166.1, read as the reverse complement.
CACGGGGGGGTTAGAGAGACATGGGGGAGAGTGACTCGAGTATAAGCCGAGGGGCCCTTTTTTGCCTTAAAAAAAGGGCTGAAAAACTCGGCTTATACTCGAGTATATACAGTATTTATTAATTTAATAATTTGCAATTTGCATAAAATAATAAAATAATAAAAAATGCAAAATTTAATTTTTTGCCTGGATGCCATTTCACATATTATAAGCTGCATATATTTGTTTATGCTAATACATGTAAATGTTTAAAAAAAACATGTACAGTATATAATCAACATTTCAATCTGTTCTTACACTTCATAGGTCTCTGAAACATTGACAATTGGCTTGACTGACAGAACAAATCAACGTTGAAGGAAGAGGTACAATTTATATTTAAGTACATTACTTAGATTTAAATATGTGACTTATATATGATATTTTGAAATAGTAAATTGTATTTAATATGCTTCACAAATTTGACAAGCTAATGTTACAATTTTGGGGACTTTATTGTAAAAAAAACAACAAAAAAATGTCAAGATTAGAAATGTCGCGAATAGTTCGCCGGCGGACTGTTCCCGGCGAACATAGCATGTTCGTGTTCGCGGCGAACAGCGAACATATGCGATGTTCGATCCGCCCCCTATACTTTATCATTGAGCAAACTTTGACCCTGCAACTCACAGTCAGCAGACACATTCCATCAATTAGCATCATACCCTGCCTTCCAGACCCTTCTACCTCATGGACAGCAGCCATTTTGGAATCATAACTAACTTGCAGTCTTACTGAGAGGAGGGAGATTGTAGGTGATACTGCATCAATAGGGAAAACCATAGCTAGGCTACTGTACACAGTGTGCAATACAGTCCTGATCTCTGCTGCAAGGACACCCCTGTGTCTCTTCCCCCCTTATCATCATCCTCCCCTCACCTTAGCACCCAACCCTAACACCCCTCACACTTATCCATAACAGCCATCAACCTAACACCTAACCCTAACACCCCTCACACTTATCCCTAAGACCTAACAACCCTCACACTTATTCCTAACATGCCTCACCCTAACACCCCTTACACTTATCCTTAACACCCCTCACCCTAACACCTAACCCTAATACCCCAGCACACTTATCCCTAACAGCCCTTACCCTAACACCTAACCCTAACATCCCTTACCTTAACACCCATCACACTTATCCCTAACACCCCTCACCCTAAAACCTAACCCTAACACCCCTCACACTTATCCCTAACACCCCTTACCCTAACCCTAACACCCCTCACACTTATCCATAACACCCATCAATCTAACACCTAACCCTAATACCCCCTCACACTTATCCCTAACACCCCTCACCCTAACACCTAACCCTAACACCCCTCACACTTATCCCTAACACCCCTTACCCTAACCCTAACACCCCTCACACTTATCCATAACACCCATCAACCTAACACCTAACCCTAACACCCCTCACACTTATCCCTAAGACCTAACACCCCTCACACTTATTCCTAACATGCCTCACCCTAACACCCCTTACACTTATCCCTAACACCCCTCACCCTAACACCCCTCACACGTATTCCTAACATGGCTCACCCTAACACCCCTTACACTTATCCCTAACACCCCTCACCCTAACACCTAACCCTAATACCCCCTCACACGTATCCCTAACAGCCCTTACCCTAACACCTAACCCTAACATCACTTACCCTAACACCCATCACACTTATCCCTAACACCCCTCACCCTAACACCTAACCCTAACACCCCTCACACTTATCCCTAACACCTATCAACCTAACACCTAACCATAACACCCCTCACACTTATCCCTAAGACCTAACACCCCTCACACTTATTCCTAACATGCCTCACCCTAACACCCCTTACACTTATCCCTAACACCCCTCACCCTAACACCCCTTACACTTATTCCTAACATTCCTCATCCTAACACCCCTTACACTTATCCCTAACACCCCTCACCCTAACACCTAACCCTAATGCACCCTCACACGTATCCCTAACAGCCCTTACCCTAACACCTAACCCTAATATCCCTTACCCTAACACCCCCCACACTTATCCCTAACACCCCTCACCCTAACACCTAACCCTAAAACAACCTCACACTTATCACTAACAGCCCTTACCCTAACACCTACCCTAACACCCCTCACACTTATCCCTAACACCCCTTACCCTAACCCTAACACCTCTCACACTTATCCATAACACCCATCAACCTACCACCTAACCCTAACACCCCTCACACTTATCCTAACACCCCTCACACTTATTCCTAACATGCCTCACCCTAACACCCCTTACACTTATCCCTAACACCCCTCACCCTAACACCCCTTACACTTATCCCTCACACACCCCTCACCCTAACACCTAACCTCCTCACCCTTATCCCTAACACCCCTTACCCTAACACCTAACCCTAACATCCCTCACACTTATCCCTGTGTTTCTTCCCCCCTTATCAACATCCTCCCTCCTCCCTTATCATACTGCCCTGTGTCTCTTTCCCTCCTCCCTCATCATCCTCCCCTGTGTCTCTTTCCCCCTACCTCATCATCCTCCCCTCACCTTAGCACCCAACCCTAACACACCTCACACTTATCCCTAACACCTAACCCTAACATCCCTCACCCTAACACCCCCCACACTTATCCCTAACACCCCTCACCCTAACACCTAACCCTAATACCCCCTCACACGTATCCCTAACAGCCCTTACCCTAACACCTTACCCTAACATCCCTTACCCTAACACCCATCACACTTATCCCTAACACCCCTTACCCTAACCCTAACACCCCTCACACTTATCCATAACACCCATCAACCTAACACCTAATCCTAACATTCTCACACTTATCCCTAAGACCTAACACCCCTCACACTTATTCCTAACATGCCTCACCCTAACACCCTTTACACTTATCCCTAACACCCCTCACCCTAACACCCCTCACACTTAGCCCTAACACCCCTCACCCTAACACCTAACCCCTCACCCTTATCCCTAACACCCCTTACCCTAACACCCCTCACACTTATCCCTGTGTCTCTTCCCCCCCTTATCATCAAGGGAGGGGGGAGGATGATGAGGGAGGGGGGAAGAGACACAGGGGAGGATGATGAGGGAGGGGGGAAACAGACACAGGGGAGGATGATGAGGGAGGGGGTAAAGAGATACAGGGGAGGGTGATGAGGAAGGGGGGAAAGTGACACAGGGGAGGATGATGAGGGAGGGGGGGGAAGAGACACAGGGGAAGATGATGAGGGAGGGGGAAAAGAGACACAGGGGAGGATGATGAGGGAGGGGGGAAAGAGACACAGGGGAGGATGATGATGGAGGGGGGTAGAGATACAGGGGAGGATGATGAGGGAGGGGGTAAAGAGATACAGGGGAGGATGATGAGGGAGATGGGAGGATGATGAGGGAGGGGGGATGAGACACAGGGGAGGGTGATGAGGAAGGGGGGAAAGAGACACAGGGGAGGATGATGAGGGAGGGGTTAAAGAGATACAGGGGAGAATGATGATTGAGGGGGATGTTAGGTTATTTATGCCCTATATAGATTAAAACCAGACTCTGCATCAACTATGTAATTTTCCGTGGGAGTTTTGCCATGGATCCCCCTCCGGCATGCCACAGTCCAGGTGTTAGTCCCGTTGAAACAACTTTCCCATCACTATTGTGGCCAGAAAGAGTCCCTGTGGGTTTTAAAATCTGCCTGCCCATTGAAGTCTATGGCGGTTCGCCGAGTTCGCCGGTTCGCGAACATTTGCGGCGGTTCGCGGTTCGCGAACCGAAAATTTTATGTTCGTGACATCACTAGTCAAGATTATTAATTTACTATTGTTACCGTGCCTATATTTAAAAATGCATTCTAAATTGTATCTATTTGTGCTATGCACTAAAGGTAAAGGTTAAATAAAAATGTTGAAAAAAAAATTATATGCTACACATTTCTATCTTTACAGATTGCAGCAATGAGAACAAGATTAATTCTAAATTAATTTTAATTAATGGAGGATACTGTTGTTCTCAACGAACTGCGATTATGAATTACATATATTACCATTACATGGAATACAATGTTATTAATTTATTATTTTACAATTATTGTACACATTGTCATTACATTCAGTAGAAATTGACATCTTAACAAAATTAGGTGAAAACATTCACAACATTTGAAAAATAAGTGCCACAGCTTAGTACATTAAAAAGAACGGTAAGCTGCACACAATTATTAATTCAGATGACAATGAATGCTTGACTTAATGTGTACTCTCAAAATCCCCCAAAAAATATCCATTACAGATTGCAATGACAGGGAAGTCCGAAACAAGGAAGGAGTACAAACAATGCATGGACAGAATAAAACAACAATAACACTACGCTATCCTCAGTGTGAAGTTTTACATTGAATCGCTAATGCTCACTGGACAAAACCCTCGGAAAAATAATAATAATATACAAAAGATAGAAGTAGGAAAATATATATTTTCTTATTTATACACATCCATCTTGAGTGGGTTTCATACAGTCTTTATCAAGGTCAAAGTTCAAACTGGTAATTTCTCAAAGAGACTGTAGGTTTGCTGCTTCTTCTACGGACATTGTTCTTGCCGTGTCCAGATAACTGCTCAAGAAGAGAAGAAGGGAGGGGAAGAGAGAGCGCACCACCTCCTAGTGCAGTATGAGTCGATATAAATGCGTATCAATAACCCTGACGCTTATCAACTCACATGTTGCCCCCTCAGATATATGAGATATGTAGTTGGCTTCCCAGGCTGATGATCCCTGGTAATAAATGGATTTAGTCCTTAGGTCCAAACTTGATAGGGCAATCCCCTCAATATTCCTTAAAAAAGTTCTATAGTGGCTCATAAGCTCACTCTGCTTAAATAGAAAAATAGGAGTCCTTCTCTGTGGACCGGGGGAAATACAGGGAATATATCCAATGATGTAATAATGCTCCACTAGGCCTTATAGTCCTGGAGTGAGGTGAGGAAAAAATGCCACACTCCAAAGACTCCAAACACATACACTGCTTGTTTATTAGGGATGAACTATCTCAGTAAGGAAAAACTATCGTGAAATATAATATACAAAAGATAGAAGTAGGAAAATATATATTTTCTTATTTATACACACCCCACTTGTGTGGGTTACATACAGTCTTTATCAAGGTCAAAGTTCAAACTGGTGATTTCTCAAAGAGACTGGAGGTGTGCTGCTTCTTCTATGGACATCGTTCTTGCAGTGTCCAGATAACTGCTCGAGAAGAGAAGAAGGGAGGGGAAGAGAGAGCGCACCACCTCCTAGTGCAGTATGAGACGATATAAATGCGTATCAATAACCCTGACGCTTATCAACTCACATGTTGCCAACTCAGATATATGAGATATGTAGTTGGCTTCCCAGGCTGATCCCTGGTAGTAAATGGTTTGAGTAATCAAGTCCAAACTAGATAGGGCAATCCACTCAATATTCCTTAAAAAAGTTCTAAAGTGGCTCATAAGCTCACTCTGCCTAAATAGAAAAATAGGAGTCCTTCCCCGTGGATGGGGGGAAATACAGGGAATATATCCAATGATGTAATAATGCTCCACCGGGCCTTATAGTCCTGGAGGGAGGTGAGGAAAAAATGCCACACTCCAAAGACTCCAAACACATACACTGCTTGTTTATTAGGGATAAACTATCTCAGTAGGGAAAAACAATTGTGAAATATAAAAGCACATAAAAAGTAGACATCGAAGTGTTTTTTTTTTTTTTTTTTTTTATTTAGACAGAGTGAGCTTACAAGCCACTATAGATCTTTTTTTAAGGAATATCAAGGGGATTGCTCTATCCGGATTGGACCTGAGGACTCAAACCATTTATTACCAGGGATCAGCCTGTTAAGCCAACTACATAGCTCATATATTTGAGGTCGAACATGTGAGTTGATAAACTTCAGGTTTATTGGTACGCATTTATATTGTCTCATACAGCACTAGGAGTTGGCGCGCTCTCTCTTCCCCAACGTATGGACAGGGAAAGAAAAATAAGATTGTTATGATCCTCCTGACCACCAGTTTTTGGGACTCATGTGTTCTGGTGGTGTGGGACTGGGCTAAGTCTGTTTATAGTTATTTAATGTTATATTAAGTTGATTACTGTATGTTATGTTATGTTAATTACTATATGTTATGTGTGATTGACTTGTGATGTGTGATTCTGTATGTTGCATGTTTGGTTCATTAAGTGTTAAATATTTTAGAATGTTGAGGTAGCCAGTATCTGACAGCTGGAAGAGGGAAAGATCAGTTAGTTAAGAAAGGTAACAGCTGCCCTTGAAGGTACGGGAAGGTAACCCAGCTATTAAGTGACTTTGAGGAGATTTATATATGTGTCAGAGTGCCAGAGACTATAGCTGCCCTTGAAGGTCCAGGAAGGTAACCCAGCTATTAAGTGACTATGAGGAGATTTATATATGTGTCAGAGTGCCAGAGAATATAGCTGCCCTTGAAGGTCCAGGAAGGTAACCCAGCTATTAAGTGACTATGAGGAGATTTATATATGTGTCAGAGTGCCAGAGACTATAGCTGCACTGATCCTGCACAATTAATGAACAGTGTACATGCTTATAATAAAAAGGGAATTTTGATGCTCTTGAATGTTGTCAGCTAAAGTTTAAAATTAACATCTATTGAACCTGTTATGAATTACAACAACTATTAAAGCAGTTCCTGATATTTTTATAAAGCTGAGTACGAGTTCATATTTTTAAAAGCATCTAAGGAAGGATATTTTTAGAAGCATCAGCTGTTTTGGTAAAGGAATATAAAGAACTTGGTGTATCTGCTGGGTAGGTTTGGCCATAACAGCCTTATCAAGCCCAAATGAAGAAAGCAGATTGCCACAAAGATGGAGAGAGGAGGATAATCTGAAAAAAATACGGCAAGAAGAGTGTGAAAGAATTGCCCAGAAAAGACCAACTGCTGAAAGGAAAAGCCTGTGTAAGACCAAACATCTTGGTCAACAAACATGTTAACGAGATGACAATGATAGTAATGTGGAGATAGATTGTAATGTTGGTGTTCATTCACAGGTTAGTCCATTATTAAGAGCTCTCACAGTAGAGACTCACAGTTGTGGGATGTTAAATGTGCTTTGTCAGTGTTGTCGGGCTTACAATTTTGAGAAGGAAAACCCCAGAGACGGTAAGTTCATTAGTTGCTGTTAAAAGGGAAAAGTAAGACTTCCAGTAAGACAAGATTTCCCAAAATATTTGCAAAGCATAATGAGTGACCCTACTTTTACATATTACAAAAATGTTAAAAATAATATACGCTCTTAAAATAGTGCCATTTATTTTGCATCCATGGGTGCAACATTAGCTGGTAATGTTGAAGGACATGGCCCTTACTGCTTTAAAGTTCAAGGGCAAATTTACCACTGTACTTCACATTTACTGAACTGTATGTACTAGATACAACCCAAGAAGTTGGAACAATGTATGCAGCTTCCTGAAAATACAAAATGCTTACCAACTGTTTTCTATGAGCTTGATAAGATAATAGAAAATAATTCATACACTCAAGCTTATAAAAAAACTGTCAGAAGTTGAAGAAGAACCACTCATTCATGCTGAGCAAAATCAATTGCCCATGCCAAAAGTTAATATAGTTCTTAAAAGAGACCGACATACTGATAAATGACGTTACAACTTACCCACAGCTAATGAGGTAGCAATGGTTTTCCAAAATGATGAGGGGGAACCACCTATTCAGAGGGATATTAGAATATATCCCAGAAATAAAGAGCAACCTTTCATTAACATCAGTATATTAAGTACCAATTTTGATCCCATGACTTATCCAATTTTGTATCCCAATCGGGAGGCAGGTTGGATACCAAAATTAATACTTCCCAGTTATCCAAACACTAAACAACTTGTCAGAAGTAATATTTCTATGCTTGAATTTAAAGTGGCTCAAACTGTCATTAGGGATGAATTTATTCCCATCTTAAGTGCTGGAAAACTGACACAACAATGGATCATTGATTCTGCAAGTAGAATCAAATAATTTAAATTTCATCAAATATCAACAAAATAAACTCTGTTTTAAACAGTATTGTGGCCTCGTGGATTATGTTGCTGAAGCGGCTAGAAACCGAAATCTGCCAGCTGGCAGGGCCATCATTTTACCATCTTCCTTCCAAGGATCTCCTTGCAACATACGAGAAAGATACAATGATGCTATGGCTATGGTAACTAAATTTGAAAAAACAGATTTATTTATTATTTTTACATGTAATCCTCAATGGCCAGAGATTGTTGAGAATTTGAACCTTGGCCAAAATGCTTCTGATAGAGTTGCCTGACTTAGTTGCTAGAGTCTTCAAAATAAAATTAACAGCTTTAATACATGACATAACCACCAGTCATTTATTTGGAAAGTGTGTGGCATATGTTTATACCATTACATTCCAAAAAAGAGGACTGCTACATGCACATTTTCTTATTATACTTTAAGAAAATGATAAATTGAATACAACTGAAAAAGTGGATTCTGTTATTATTGCTGAACTACCTGATTCACAACAACATGCAAGACTACATGAGAAAATAAAAAATGCACAAAAGATTTCCCTAAACAATTCCGAGATGAAACATTTGCAAATTGTGATGGCTATCCATTGTATAGAAGAAGACAAGGACCAAATGCAATTATTCGGAGGGAAAAGTCGATAACACTTATCTGGTGCCATATAATCCACATCTACTAATGCAGTACAGTGCCTTGCAAAAGTATTCACCCCCTTGACTCTTTATCTATTTTGTTACATTACAGCCTTAAGTTCAATGTTTTGTTAATCTGAATTTTATGTGATGGATCAGAACACAATAGCCTAAATTGGTGAAGTGAAATGAGAAAAATATATACATAATTTTTTTTTTTAGAAATAGAAAACAGAAAATTGGCATGTGCGTATGTATTCACCCCCTTTGTTATGAAGCCCATAAAAAGCTCTTGTGCAACCAATTACCTTCAGAAGTCACATAATTAGTGAAATGATGTCCACCAGTGTGCAATCTAAGTGTCACGTGATCTGTCATTACATATATACACCTTTTTTTGAAGGGCCCAAGAGGCTGCAACAACTAAGCAAGAGGCACCACTAACCAAACACTGCCATGAAGACCAAGGAACTCTCCAAACAAGTAAGGGACAATGTTGTTGAGAAGTATAAGTCAGGGTTAGGTTAGAAAAAAATATCCAAATCTTTGATGATCCCCAGGAGCACCATCAAATCTATCATAACCAAATGGAAAGCAACATGGCATAACAGCAAACCTTCCAAGAGACGGCCACTCACCAAAACTCACGGAACGGGCAAGTAGGGCATTAATCAGAGAGCAAGCACAGAGACCTAAGATAACCCTGAAGGAGCTGCAGAGTTCCACAGCAGAGACTGGAGTATCTGTACATAGGACAACAATAAGCCGTACGCTCCATAGAGTTGGGCTTTATGGCAGAGTGGCCAGAAGAAAGCCATTACTTTCAGCAAAAAACAAAATGGCACGTTTTGAGTTTGTGAAAAGGCATGTGGGAGGTGCTCTGGTATGACGAGACTAAAATTTTACTTTTCGCTATGTCTGGCGCAAACCCAACACATCACATCACCCAAAGAACACCCCACATCCCGCATTCATTCATTCAGCAACCGGGACTGGGAAACTGGTCAGAGTTGAGGGAAAGATGAATGGTGCTAAATACAGGGATATTCTTGAGCAAAACCTGTACCACTCTGTGCAGGATTTGAGGCTAGGATGGAGGTTCACCTTCCAGCAGGACAATGACCCCAAACACACTGCTAAAGCAAGACTTGAGTGGTTTAAGGGGAAACATGTAAATGTGTTGGAATGGCCTAGTCACAGCCCAGACCTGAATCCAATAGAAAATCTGTGGTCAGACTTAAAGATTGCTGTTCACAAGCGCAAACCATCCAACTTGAAGGAGCTGGAGCAGTTTTGCAAGGAGGAATGGGCAAAAATCTCAGTGGTAAGATGTGGCAAGCTGATAGAGACTTCTCCAAAGTGACTTGGAGCTGTGATTGCCGCAAAAGGTGGCTCTACAAAGTATTGACTTTATGGGGGTGAATAGTAATGCACATTGACTTTTTCTGTTATGTTGTCCTATTTGTTGTTTGCTTCACAATAAAAAAAAAAAAAATCTTCAAAGTTGTGGGCATGTTCTGTAAATTAAATGATGCAAATCCTCAAACAATCCATGTTAACTCCAGGTTGTGAGGCAACAAAACATGAAAAATGTCAAGGGGGGTGAAAACTTTTGAACAGAAAGTAATATTAACATCCAAAAATAAAGATGCATTGAATATAAATAACGACATCATAAAATGAATGCACCACAAAAAAATTATTACAGTGCAGATTCTGTACTAGGTAATGACAAACAAAGTCAAGCAAATTTTAACATAGAATTTATTAATACATTAATTCCCTCTGGAATTCCACCACATATTTTGCAACTGACAAAAAGGGCAATTGTCATGTTACTGAGAAATATGAACCCCAAAAAAGGTCTTTGTAATGGAACAAGATTAATGGTTCAAGATTTAAGAGACCATTTCATACATGCAGAAATTATGAATGGTACTCATAAAGGTGAACCAGTTTTCATACCAAGAACAGATTTAGCTCCAAATGACAGTAGCTTGCCTTGTGTACTACAAAGGAGACAGTTTCCCATTATCATGGCATTTGCTATGACCATTAATAAATCACAAGGTCAGACTTTTAAATCAGTTGGAATATTTTTAGAGGAACCAGTATTTGCACATGGTCAACTCTATGTAGCATTTTCCAGATGCACAAATCCATCACAAATAAACGTTTGCATCAAACAAAGTGAAACCCAGGAGGACCTACTACATGATATATTGTGTATTATGAGGTTTTGTAACTTGACTACCCAAACAAAACAGTGGTTACATCCCAAAGACAAACTTTCATGTCTGTTGGGCTCTTTTTAGAGGAACCAGTATTTAACATGAACAACTCAATGTGACAAATTGAAAAAGTACAAAGAAAAAAAAACAGAAAATTTGCACCAACAAAAGAATATATATAAAAAAATCAAACAGTGATTCCATCCACAGAAATAATTTTAACTTCTGTTGAGCTGAAACATTAAAAAAAAAATATATCCCACAAACAGTACAGTGGTTATATCCCAGAGACAACATAAGTCATCTGCTGGGCTCTATTTAGAGAAACCAATTAATTAATTCAAATATTCAAACCAAAATAACAAGCAGGGTTGCACAAAACTTGACAAACCACTCAACGCAATAAAAAATTTTTTTTTGAATAAGCATCATAAAGATTTAAAGCTGTTTTAGAAATATTATATTTAGTTGGTTATTTGCATATAGTTAGTACTTACATTGTATGTACTTTGGAAGTTTTATATATGTATTTTAAGTTGGTGTCTACTGTTGCTTTGGGTTTCATTGAATGCAATGTATAGGTTACAATACATTTTTTTTTAAATTTCAAAACAACATTGTTTTTAATTACTAATATACAAGTTACATGGTAGAACAATAAACACATTTAGTAAAAGAAAAATGTATTGTTGTCCATTTTCACATACATGAAACATGACATACAAAAATATACAATAAAAATAAAATGATATCATCAAGTCAGAAGGACATAGCCTTGCATTGTGTGGCTAACGGCATTATCAATCTTACAATTTTATTCCTGTCATTTTTGACGGGCAAGTTGCTAGTATATATACAGTATATATATATATATATATATATATATATATATATATATATATGTGTGAGTACACCACACCTTCATCCTAAAATGAAAATTCATTGCAACATCTTGAAATGTACTTTTCAAGGCACTGTAGGGAATAAAAGCCTTTTGATACAGAAAGTTGTCAAGTAGTATGTACATTTTACCTACCCTAATCCTCTGTTCATAGAGTGGCAGCATCTATGTTTATCATAAAGCAAACAGTTTTGTTAGTACCAAGAAAAATCCTTGAAACCAACCTCTCCTCATTCAGGAGTGTTCCCCTCATTTCCTGCAAATCCTTAGAGCAGCGGTGGACAACTCTGTCCTACAAGGGCCACCAACAGTCCAGGATTTGAATCTCTCTCTCTGTATGAGGCCAGATGGATTAATCAGAATGGATCTGAGTAACTCATGTGTGCTGAAGAAGAGAGAAACAAAAGTCAGAGAGAAATTCAAATCCTGGACTGTTGACAGCCCTTGTAGACCCGAGTTCCCCATCACTGACGTAGATGATATATGGCTTCCTCTAACACCATCATTATTGAGGACAAGTCTTTTAAGGTAATGGAGGTACTGCATGCTTGTGAAATTTTTTTATTTTTTGTACCACAAATAAGACAGATTATTAAATCAAAAAAAGGCATGTACATGATGGCAGCAACTCTGTAGCTAGGACCTATAAAAGTATGGAGCTGCTCTTCTTTCTTTTTTTTCACAAGCATACAGCAGCTCCCTTAACTTAATACTTTTGTCTGTAGCCCTTAATTTCTTTAATGTGCTCTTTTTTACCCCATATTTGGAGGGTATCCTGGGTATTCAGTTGTGACAGGTTTCTAACTATTCCATATATAATTTGTTTAAAATGTTACTGCAAAAGCTAATACATTAATTTCAACCCACAATACAGGTCAAGTGTTCTGCAGTTCAATCATTATTTCTAACATCACCTCTGCTGCTACATCCTGAGCTGTGAATAGATATTAAATCATTACAAGTGTACTTATATAGACGAACATTTGAGGAAGGTATCAAATATTAAACAAGGTTTGAAAACACTTCCATTAAAACACAAGGTCACCTCGTGTGAAAAACAAGATTGAGTCAAAGATTTACAATTAGTTATGAAGAAATAAACAAATATAATATGTAGACAAACTGATATAAAATGTATAATAATTAATAATTATGAATATTGCTGTTTAGTTTGATTGCAATGTAATCATTAAAGAAGTACAGATAAATGTTTTTATATATGGTATTTTGATTAACCAAACAAGAAAATGGGAAAAATTATTTAGGAATTAATTTTACATGAATGAAAATATGTTGCATCATTTTGAAGAACTATATTTGAAAATATGTATTTTAAAAATATGACTACAGTGGTCCTTTAACTTTTTATAAATACTATTGTGCATGGTATTTATTTGTATTTTATATTTTATTTCACATTTTATAGCACTTTTACACAAAGATCAGCTATTAGATGGTTCGTGATAACATAGAACCACATTCAATTGCTACGATTTTGAGATCCGGGCTCGCAAGTGGAGGTCGCAAGTTATTTTGCTATTCAATTGACTTCCGTTTGCTGGCTCCGATCGAGTTACATGCTCCGATCTACGATTCCTTGCGATTTGTAAAACCACAAGTTAATGCCCACCGACATCTTTCACAATCGCACGAGTCCTGAACGCTAAAATTGCAAATCGCTATTCAATTGCTCCAATTCCCCCTCGCTAACCACCCCATCAAGTCTGCAAATGGCAAATATCTAACCACAAGCTACTGATACCAAGGAGGTCTCTCAGTGCTTAATGAAAAATAGGAGCACTTTAAAATCAAATAAAAAAGCAATACTGTACTTTTATTAAGAGTAAAAGTGAGGTTAGACCGTACAATAAATAGCACAACATTCTCCAATACTTTATTTTGTTTTACATTTTTGGGTTATATCGATCAATCAATGTGAAGTCCTAAGGGCTTCAAACTCCAAGCCTGTAGGACTTTGAAAATCCAACCTCCATTTCTTTAAAGTCCTACGGGCTTGAAGGTTGAAGCACGTAGGACTTTGAAAATGATTTCAAAGTCCTACGGCCTTTACTTATGAGTTAAGGGCTTCGAAGTTGGTCATGATGAAGATCTCTGTTTCCATTAGCTGTTTCTGCATCGGGAGTTACAGGCTTGCTTCCAAGCCTGCGAATACTACTTCCGATGGCAATGGTTTCCGAGTTTTGCTATCGGCCCCTAAATTGTGGGCCCAGCCAATTGAATAGCATCGCAAAAGTCGAGCAACGGGAGCGCTCAACTCAATAGCAGGCATTTGGCTGTCTGGGATGGCGTTGCGAGCCCCGAATTGAATGAGGCTCATAGTCCAGGTTTATGACAGCATTGGTTGAACGGTTAATTACAATACAAATTTAAACATACATATGCAAGAGGCGTAGGAGCCCCTGCCCTGAACAACAGTCTAGGATATAAGGTGCTTTTATCTAAATCTCTGTATAGACTATAACTGCATCTCAAATGTTTTCATACTATAGGAAACCAAGGGGAATGTTTGATACAGTAGGTGAGGGGGTTGTGTGATGCTTGTGTTCTAATCTATGTACACAATTAATTATTTTAATAAATCCATTTCCTAAAACACCCATGTCAAAAAAAAAATTTGATGAGCACTGTATCTACAGTGAATAAAGACCAGTATTTTAATTGCAGCATAAATGTTAACTGGAAGATCACTGGAGATCTAACTTAAAATGGCTGCTTAATTCAGCACAGTTTGGACCACGTCACTGTAAATATCTCTTACAAGCATGCTGAAATACTTTTTTTATTTTTTTAAATAAGTGCATTTTTCACTGAGAAATCTTTACATGTAAAACTGTTTGGTAAGATTTTTGTCAGACTGCTTATATTTCATGTTTATGGTCTGGGGAATGTTTCCTTGGCATTGTCTGGGTCCACTCATACCTCTGGAAGGCATTCTCAACTGATTGAGTTATCTATCCATCCTTGCAGATCAATTATACCCATACATGAAGACCATAGGGCCAGAATTATACAGGAGTGGTTGAAGGAACACGACAAAGACTTCCAAGTACTTCCCTGGCCTCCAAATTACTCAGACTTGAAGCTCATCAAGCACCTGTGGGACCACCTTGATCTCCATGTTCACCGTATGGATTTTCCAGCACACTCTTCAGCAGCTATTAGATCCACTGCTGCCAGGCTCCAGATACCCTTGCCAACCTTCAGCATCTTATTGACTCACTACCACGTCTTCTAGCTGCACTCACAGGTTATTCGGGATATTATAAATAATGTGACTGGACTGTGTATTTCCATATGACTTTATTGTTTACTTTATAAATATGCATTTCTTGAACTAACAAATGGTGAACTAGATACTCACAACCTTTTATCTGATACTTACACTGGCCCTTTAAGACATCTTCAACAAGCTAAAAACAGGACTTTAGTATATTCTGTTTTGTAAATCACTGCATAATTTGTTTTTGCTATGTATGGGAGAACATTTATTCATAAATGTATATAGAAGAAAAACTTAGCATCAGTTTAGTGAATAAATAAAGCAAGCAAAGGGTATACAACTGGCGATTTTCTACAAGAACTACTGTATGTGTATATAAGGGCTTTGTGGAGCCAAATCTGGGTAATATTGCTATATTAACATGAACAGAACGTGAAGTCCCCAAGGAATAAGATTTACATATTTCCCTTTGAACTTTAAATTATTAACAGCTCCATAACGTGAGACTTGTGACTGCGACTATCGGATGTTCATATTTGCATAATATTGTTTATGAAAAGAACTTCTAAGGAAGTTCAGATCTGTGTATCATTAAGAACATTAGGTCAACATGAAATACACAAGAGATGTCGTTCTAAGTTAAAGGTGAGGAAATATGTAACCGAAAACACAAAGGACAGGATACTAACCTCTGAAACATTTTAAATCAGAGCAGCTTTTTGGATGGAAACAAGAACCCTGTTTAAAAAAAAAAAAATTAGTTTGTAAAACTACACTTTTGCTTAAAAACAAGTTGAAAACTCAAAAAACTAAAAGTTTATATTTTTCCTAGAACTTAATAAAATTATTAAAGTATGTGTAAATGCAAACATGTCTCTATATAGACTTACTTAAAGGGACTCCGTCACCCCAAAATCAAGTTTTTTTTTAGGTTATCCTTAAAGAGCATGATAAACTAGCTCTAAAATGTGTAAACTAGCTCTAGAATGTATAAACTAGCTCTAGAATGTATTAGCAGTTTTATGTAAAGTAATTCCAGAGAAATTTAGTATCATTTGTACTGTTATGAGTGGCTCCACTAATACTAATTAACTGCCAATTAACATCACAACCTTTCTGTCTTTCTCTGTGGTGGACAAAACATTAGCCAACAATGTTGTTATTCAGCTAGATCCCCCTCCCTTATTAAATACTCTGAGCTGCATACTGAGCATCACATTAGCCACAACAATTCTTCATATCTCTGGATTGATTTATTGTACTGAGAAACAATGTATAGCCTGTTTTTAATTCTCATTAAGGTGAACATTGAAGTACACAAGCCTCTTCACCACTACAAGGTAGAAATCTATTATTATTATTATTAATAATATTATTATTATTATTATGCTAATTCCAGATAAAGTAATATTTGTCGCTAGAATAATAAATCAGATTTTTTTTTATTATTGCAGAATAATATGCAAAACAAAATCAATCACATTTTTAACCTTTCAAAAATTAATAATAAAAACACCCCAGGAAAGATTTTGTTGGAGGACCTCTTCATTCATGAATTATTCTGTAGTAGTAGTGAGTTATGCCACACTTTACATGCCAGGAGTTATGCCACACTTTACATGCCCAGGAGTTATGCCACACTTTACATGCCCAGGAGTTATGCCACACTTTACCATTTAGTAAGTTGATTTTATTTTAAATAACATTAAAAATTGACTAGCAATGTGTCTCTACAGTAAATAAGTTCTTAAATATTTAGTATACATTTTGTGACTTCTATATGTTAATGTGCGGCTCAGAGTACTCGACATGAGTGGAAGAGGGTTTTTTGGACTTCACTAGGAATATAATACACCTATGTATCGCTTTACTTTATTCTATTAAGCAACACTTATTTTATTAATAAGTACTTAAATGCTTTGTTTTTGTGCCTAAAATCTTACAAATAGTTACTAATTGGTTTCTACACTATGCAGCTCATAAAGATAGTGACTATTAAGTACAGGGGTTGCACTGACTCATAGTAACCAATCAGTTGCAACATGCTGCTAGAGGGAGGTCACTGACAGGCTAATTTAAAACACTGAACTTCACAGTCTGTGTATTCATGAGATGTATGTGCTACAGAGGGCAGACGCACAGGTACAAATTGTATGATTTTAGACAGAAAAAAATTAGCTTTTAAGCGCTTCTTAATGAAAGTACAATAAAGTAAATAGATACATAGGTGAATTGCAGGAACCTTCCACATCCCTTTAAGGACAAATTGCGAGTAGGAAGTTTTCAGAGTATATTAGATCGCTACCTTGTTGTGGTGAAGTGGCTTGTGTACTTCGATGAAGCTGTGAGGTATACCATGTAGGGTCAGACAAGATGGGCAGGTTATGGCAGAGAGGTCAGATAAATCACGGTCCACTGGAGAAGGAACTGGCAACCCACTCCAGTATCTTTGCTAAGAAAACTTTATGGACAGGCACAACCAGAGACATAATGATATGGCACTGGAGGATGAGCCCCTTAGATCAGAAGGTGACTACCATATTACTGAGGAAGAGCAGAGGGCAAGTACAAGTAACACCAAATCTAATGAAGTGGTTGGGCCAAAGCCGAAAGGACACCCAGCTGCGGATGTGTCTGAAGGGGAAAGGAAAGTCCAATGCTGCAAAGACCAATTCATGATAAGAACCTAAATTGTTAGAGCTATGAATCAAGGCAAACTAGATGTGGTCAAGAATGAGATGACAAGGTTAAACATTGATATTCTGGGAGTTGCTGATTGCAGTTCAGACCATGAGCTTCTTATTGCAAAGTTGAAAATTAAACTGAAGAAAAGAGGGAAAACCATCAGAACAAGTAGATACCAAATACATTATATCCCTTGTGAATATGCAGTGGAAGTTAAGAATACATTTTAGGGGTTAGACATGGAAGATAGAATGGCTGAAGAACTTTGGACCGAAGTTTGCAACATAATCCAGGAAACAGCAACAAAGAATATCCCTAAAAGAAAGAAAAGTAACAAGTCAAACTGGCTGCCTGATGAGGCTTTGAAAGTAGCCCAGGAAAGAAGGAAAGTGAAAGGTAGTGGAGATAAAAGATTTGTCCAACTGAATGGAGAATTCCAGAGGAAAGCAAGAAAAGACAAGGAGACATTCTACAATGAACGATTTAAAGAGATTGAAGAAGATAACCTAATGCGTAAATCAAGAGATCTCTTCAAGAAAATTGGGAACCTAAAAGGAGATAAAAGAAAAAAATGGTTGGGACTTAAAGGCATACTAAAGTGAGCTGGGTTATGAATGCATCTGATATAGGGGAATTAGTAGTGTGTGATTATATTTATTTGCATGCACTATGTTTTTTTAGCTTTGCATAAAAATAAAAAAAACTGTTGCAGGTGATGTTTACACCCCCAGTATGCAGTCAGCATAGATGACTACTATACTGGGTCCTTAAATCAACATTAAAGTTATTCTTTAGACATGCACCCTCTCCAAGATAAATCAAACCAAACATTTCAGATTCTTCTTCCTATTCTAATTTGTCTTTTAGGCAAATGAGCATTGATTTATGGTCCTGCAATGACCTGCCAGAGCCAACCATGGTCTCTGTGCATGTGTCCCTCTGTGAGTGAGTGAGTGAGTGCATGCAATTTACTGAGGCTGGGAGAGATCTCAGGGGCTGTGGGAACTAATGGGAAAATTCACTGGGGGAGGGAGAGATCACAGGGGCAATTCACTGGGGGTGGGGGAGGTGATGGGGTAAATCACTAGGGCTGGGGGGGGCGGTTACAGGTGCAAATCACTGGAGCTGGGGGAAGTTTCACCTGGGATGTAGATAAAACAATCAGTGAATGAAGGACACAGACCTTGTTCTGGGTATTACAGTAATCTAAAGGTAAGCTGTAGCTCAATTCACAGACCAAAAAGATACAATGTATTAGTTATGCTACTTTTCCCTGGAAATTTCATGGGGTGTCAACATTAATAGAAAACTATTTGCAAATGCAAGAAATTCAGCAAACTTTAGGGTAACTGTTTAAATGTTTATTTTGGTATTTTTTTCATGCAAAAAATGTTTTTCATACACTACCAATTCACCTCTGTCAGATGCATTCATAACCCAGCTTACTTGCATATACCTTTAACAGAAGATGATCAGATAAAGAAGAGGTGGCAGGAATACACTGAAGATCTATACAGGAGGGATCTTAACAGCAGTGATGATCTCAATAATTTGTTCAATGAGCTGGAGCCAGACATCTTGGAGAGCGAAGTGAGATGGGCTCTAGGATGTCTTGCTGATAATAAGGATGCAGGAGGTGATGGAATCCCAGTTGAACTATTCAAAATTCAACATGCTGTGAAAGTGTAACTTGCCCTATGCCAACACATTTGGAAAACTCATCAATGGCCAATAGACTGGAAAAAAAGTCAGCCTACATCCCAATCCCAAAAAAAGGCAGTGCCAAAGAGTGCTCTAATTATCCAACAATTGCACTCTTTTCACATGCCAGCAAGGTAATGCTTAAGACTCTAAAATCTTGACTCCAACAATATTTGGACCAGGAACTACCAGATGTGCAAGCCGGGTTCCACAGAAAAAGAGGCACAGGAGATCAACTTGCCAATGTCTGCTGGATGATAGAGAAAGCAAGAGAGTTCCAAACATTTTTTACTTCTGCTTCATAGACTATTCTAAAGCCTTTGACTGTGTGGATTACAACACAATGTGGCATGCCCTTAAAGACATGGGTGTACCAGATAACCTAATTCTCCTCCTAAAGTATCTGTATGTCAACCAAGAGGCCACAGTCAGAACCAAACATGGGACAACAGAATGGTTCAAGATCGGAAAAGGAGTGTAATAGGGTTGTATATTGTCACCTTTTTTATTCAACTTATATGCAGAGTACATCATGCAAATGCTGGACTGGATGAATCCAAAGCCGGGATCAATATTGCTGGAAGGAATATCAACAACCTCAGATATGCAGATGATACTACTTTGATGGCTGAAAGTGAGGAGGAACTAAAGGACTTATTGATGAGGGTAAAAGAAGAGAGTTCAAAAGCTGGCCTGCTGCTAAATGTTAAAAAGACGAAGATCATGGCAAACGGCAATCTCACGTCCTGGCAAATAGACGGGGAAGAAGTGGACAGATTTTATTTTCCAAGATCTCTGCAGATGGTGACTGTAGACATGAAATTAAAAGACATTTGCTTCTGGGGAGGAAAGCTTGGACAAGCTAGTAAAAAGTAAAGGTATTAAACTATCAACAAAGGTCTGCATAGTTTGAACTATGGTATTCCCAGTAGTAACATACGGATGTGAGAGCTGGACCATAAAGAAATCTGAGCGCCGTAGAATTGACGCCTTTGAATTGTGGTGTTGGAGAAGACTGCTTAAAGTCCCATGGACTGCAAGAAGATCCAATAAATGAGTACTTCAGAAAATCAAGACAAACTGTTCACAAGAAGGTATGATCATGAGGCTGAAGCTCAAATATTTTTGCCAGGCAGGATTCCCTAGAAAAGACTTTGATGCTGGGAAAGATTAAAGGCACAAGAGGAAGGGGACGACAGAGGCAGAGATGGATAGATGAGGTCACTGAAGCAATGAACATAAACTTGATGAAGCTCAGAGGAGCAGTGACTGAGAGATACACCTGGTGTGCTGTGGTCCATAGAGACACAAAGAGTCAGATGCAACTGAACAACAGCAAGATTTATTATATATGTAATGTAATAGTGACATCCAGTGATTAAATATGTCTATTGGTTGCTCATATAAAGAAAACAATGCTAACACTGATTAATAAGGGTAACAATAATGAGAGTTTTGTACTAGTTTATGCAGAGATTATGATTTGCATTTTATCATTTTAAAGGATCACAGTAGATTAGGAAAAACTTAATATATTTGTGAAGTGTGGAACAAACTGATGATTTTTATCATACATATTAGTGCATGGTTGTCACACTTCTTTTGCAATCTACAAGGGGGCAGGTACAGAGCATGGAAAACAGAGCTTGCAAGTATACTTGCAAGCTGTCTCCTACAGAGCATGTGGGAAGAGGGGAAATGTGTCCTATGGTCAGATCTTATCTGAATTCACCAATGAGTTAACAAACCCCCTGCCCTCCACTCTTGAACAGGTCATAAATATTAGCAGAACTCAACCACTTCGTTTCCAAGCCAGCAAGAAGTGTGGAAGATATGTACATGGCATCAGACAGACACAACAGTGTTTACTGGAACATTGAATTCACATAAAATACTTTTATGTCAACAGTTTACACAGCTGCTAATTGTTAACTTGTTACAAACTCAACAAACGTGCAGTTTTTCAGAATCTATAGTGGTACTTTAATAACAAATCTGTGCCAAAATACATCAATTAGATATTTTTTTTTATGCAGATGTTAGCTATTTCCCTTATTTCATTGTAAAAAACTTCACTTACTAAATTGTTTGCAGCGTGACACTGTATTTTGAAAAATAACTTATTGTTACCATAAAACTGATGGAAATAGTTCAAATGGGCCATTTTGGTCATCAAAGTGAAGCCTACATTGGCAAACTGACATTGTTTATAGTAAGGATGTAAATTGCCCCAGAACTGTGCTTAGTAACACCTTAGTGCATCCTATATATGATTTGCAAAAATATTACTAGAATAATGTAAAAATATGTCACAGACTTTAATAAGACCTGGTTAGTGGCCCATAAGATAAACCTCAAAAACAATTTCCACCCAGATTTAGAAACTGTGTGCTTTAACCCAACCCCTGCTGGACCTGCATACTTCTCCAGAAATATTTCATAGGAAGGTGGAAAACTCTAGGGATGAGCTGCCCTAGGACAGGGAACCAACAAGGACATTTTTGTGGCTAAAGGAAATCTCTCTCATGTTGAATGGTAATCCTCTAACATGGTCAGGACTAAACTGGTTTGATGGACCTTGGCTAGAATTGTATGGAGATTCTTTATGACCTTTGTCTTTTAGCCATCTAAGTTTTGGGGCCTTTGTGTTCTGGGGAGTCGGCCATAGGGAATCCATTTTCAGCTGGGCCTCATGGTGCTATTTATTATCCATCAGCCTCATTGTGAATTGGAGAGGTTAAAGTTTATAGTAAATTGTGTGAATCTATAATGAGGGAAAGCCATGTATATTACCTGTAGACTCCCAGACACCTGATCAACAGAGGGAGCCTGCTAGGAGCTGTGGCAACAAATATGTCCAAAATAGAAGGACCCTGATAAGTTTGTTCATGGGGAGGGACAATAAAGCTACCTGTGGGCTCTTGGCAGACATGTTATCTGCAAGTGGGATGCTTTATTCTTTTTCACATAAAATGTGTATGTAATTCAATACAGAAGAGTGGTTGATGAGACATATTGTATGCTCCTTGATCTCTAAGTATCATTTACCAAATGTTATAGCCTACCCAATGAGGGCTTGCATTATCCTAGGTCATGCGGATATTGGGACCTGTTGCCATCTTCAGCTGGTTGTTGTAAGAATGAATTCTGGTGGCAGTTGACAGAGTCCAACCAGCAGTGTGCTACAGCTCTTGTCGTGATATATAAAATATAAAGTGTTTAGTACTTATTAAGGAGGCTCCTAGTAAGAATTATTCATTTTATTAATAAATTATTGATGGCGAGTCCCCAGGAAAAAAGTACAAATTATACAAAGTCAAGAAATCTAATAGGCTTTAAGCACTGAGACCACCTTGTATTTGATTGATTTACAACCAAGGGACAGGCTTGGTGAATTGGTAAGTGACTTTTCATCAGCTATAGTTTGTTGATGTAATAATATATTACTACTCCCTATTGTTATTGTTAAAATAATCATATATTATCTGGTTTTCATCATGTTAATCAAATGTGGCACTCAGTGAAATATTATTTGTGCTGTTGGTCATTTTTCTAATTATCCATCAACAATACTGTTGACAGATTTCTCACACTTTGTCCACTTTGTCACTTTTGTTGATTGTGTGGAAAGAAGAATCTCTACATATCATGAATCTGCATTGTTTATAGCAGTACAATAATAATTTAGCATTTGTACACATACACAAAAGTCAACTGATGTACAGTTAAAAAATGAAGTGTTGGTATCAGCAAATGTTGATACAATACAGTTAACTATGTTTACATTAGCCGCTGGTGTTGATATCACAAATTGTTTTGCACTCTGTTAGTTCATGATACAATTGCACAATGTGGTTTATAGCTCAGCTAAGATATTATTATTAAATTATATAGGTGGTAGCAACTTCCATTTAAGTTTTAGTGTATCTGTACCAAGTCAAGTATCTGCTATTAGAAAGGCTGTCACTCAAGAATTGGAGGCTAAAGATAAAGATATATGTTACCACTGCATTGTAGTTGAAGAAAGAAGGCAAGACTTTTGAAGACTCTATCTATGAGTGCAGGAATCCATTTTGTGTTTGTTACATTACTTCCTGAGAGCTGGATCTTGGATTTGGTTGTTTTTATAGCTTTCAGTAGAGGGATGAGTGGGGAGGAGAAAACAGGGAGAAGTCCAGCACTTTTGTTAGGTAATTGGATAAAATTCAAACTGTCACCCCACCACTTTCCCCTCACGGGCCCAGAAAAAGAAAGTTGCATCAATAGATGCAAACACACCATTCAGAAATGTAAACACCCCTCTAACATACACATCTTACACTATTTATCCTGGATTCCTCCAATTATCCTGAATCATTTAAGGGCAATGGGTATTAACACTATATATAGGGGTGGAGCTACTGTAGGTGCAAAGCACTGGGGCCCACTTCAGGATAAGGGCCCACTGCAACCAGTATTGTGACAAAGATGGCTGTACAAAAGCTGTTTCCAGCTTTGAAATAACCGTCCAGTGGTAGCTAAGATGAAGTGCAGAAGACAGTATTTAATGTGCCAAGAAAAGCAAAAAAAATAAAGAAAACAATTGATGAAAATAAACATCTACATTTACGTCCTTACTCACTTGCAGGAATGCCCTCTCTATGCCTGGGCAGCTTGTCTGACTCAGGAAAAAAAAAAAAAAAAAAAACAATAAAGAAGTATATTCTCTGCATGCACTATTTCAGTCTTTGTTTTATGCAGGACACTGTTCCACTGTCACAACCCAATATAGTGGGAAGAGCACTGGCACTCCTGTCTCTCCAAGTGCTCTTCCCCAGGGACCCTTGATAAGTAATGCTTACACTTCAGTAAGAAATATGTTTCAACATACAGTCCCTTCCCTGGGAGTGTATCAAAGAAATCATAGGTTTTGGTACCTTACCTTTAGCAGGCTGTAGAACTCAGTGGAGGTTCCTGGTTGCAGTAAGTGTGTCTGTCTGGCTTTGTATGTAATGCATTCCTATATACAGTCTTTCTCTGGACTGGTGTCTCCCAACTCCAACACTTCCTGTGTTCACAATCTCTCTCAAACAGAGGTTCTCCTCCAGGACAGGTATTCCTGAGGTTTAAATAGCCTTGCTGCAGCCTCAGGTGCACTTAATATGTTTTGGTTCTGTTAACTCCCTCAGGACTGGACTGGACAAACAAATTTATTCATTATGGTGCTGACATATCTGCCCTCTATTACTCTTCCGTACCTCAGACAGCCTTTGTCACAATATATATATATATATATATATATATATATATATATATATATATATATATATATATATATATATATATATATGCCTTTGTGAGCGCATTTGCATGCCCCTGACAAGGTTCCCATAATGCAGTGTAATAACTGTATTTCTCTGAATTCTGGGCATGAAACAAGTTTTTTTTTACTTGTTTTAGACATTCAAATATGAACACAAATGATATGTTTACAAGAGACTGACTGGAGGGAGGGGAAACCACATATAATAGCAAGTAAACACTTCTATGATCCTATAATTGCATCATTCAAGTCGGAATCTAGAGGGGTTGCAATATTGTTCAGAACAAAAACTGAAGATTCAGGAACAATTTAAACTTATAGACACAGAAGGCAGATTTATCATCTGGCAGGGTATGATTAATGAGGTAATTTATACTATAAGGAATGTGTATGCTCCAAACCAAGGGCAGATCAAGTTTCTTAAAATAATACTGAAACAGTTAAACCAGATTAAAAAGGGTAGCGTTATTCTATGAAGAGACTTTAACATGCATATAGACCCCATAAAAGATAGAATAGCTACAGGACAAAAACTTCCTAACCCCTCTAAAAATTTAGCAAATCAATTCTCTAAGGAGATATCTAAGAATAGAATGTATGATTGCTGGAGGGTGTTCAACCCCGAGCAAAAAGATTACACATATTACTCTGGTAGACATTTGAGTTATTCCAGGATAGATTATGTCTTTACAGATAAAGATACAGTGAGTTTTATTGAAAGTGTTACAATTGGAGATATTACTTGGTCGGACCATGCGATGGTTAGTTTGAGAATAAAGGATACACAGGAAAATAGTAATAATAGACAGTGGAAAATGGATGCAATCCTATTGAAGTCAGAGGAACTAGTTAATAAACTCAAATATGAGATTAATTTTTTTTTCCTTTTAAATCATAACTCGGTTACTTCAGAAATAACCGTTTGGTGTGCGCATAAGGCCTTTGTTAGAGGTCTGTGTATAGCAAATAGCTCTCATTTAAAAAAAACAAGAGGTAGAGCCTTAACGGATCTTTATATTGACTTGCATAAGCTACAATTAGAAAATAAACTTTCACAGAATAGAAATATAAGCACACAAATTAAACAAATATCACTTCAGATACAAAAGATACTCCAACTTCAAACAGACAATAGGATATTTAACAGAACCACTACAACTTAGGAAATAAGGTCTGTAAATTCTTAATAGATAGAATTAATAAACAAAGTATTAAACAAAGGATAACTTCCATAAAAGATCATCAAGGTAAGAAGATAACCCACCCCATGGAAATAGGTAAAGTTTTCAAGTCATACTACAGATCCCTATACAATCTAGAAGAAGGATCCAATTTTTTTAAACCCACAAAGAGGGATATAGATGACTTCTTGAGAAAAATACATTTACCTAAAATAACTGACGAAGACCTGTTAGAATTAAATAGAGAAATTCAAATAAAGGAAGTCGAACAAATAATACTAGAGTTAAAATTAAACAAAGCTCCTGGTCTTGATGGTTTCATAAACTCATACTATAGGATTTTTATGAAAGAGATTAGTCCGTCCTTATGTATTATGTATAATGAGATAAAACATACAGGAAAATTGCCCCCAGAAATGACAGAGGCTAACATTATTAATATTCTTTTTTTCTCAATCAAGTTTTTATTAGGCAAATAAAACACGTTTAGAACAATACATCATTCTTAACAAGATGATATACAGTTTACGTTAGAAGTCAAATAACATTCCATCACGTATCTAAGTTGCTGTGTGATGTTTTTGTGATGCATTCTTCCTTCCGCCTAATACGGGTTATTTTTTTTAAATTTATTGGGGATTTGGGTACATCATCCTTAGTCATTTATTGTTGCTGGTCAAGTATCTTGATTCCCCTTCCCTTTAGAGGGTCGGGGGTATCTTTCTAGTTTTTGGTGGTGGTGGGGGGGAGGGGGGATAATAAGGTGGGGTTAGAATTTAATAAACTGGGTATAGGAAAGATATGGGGGGGGGGGTAGATATGAATTGTACCTGAGATCTTATGCCCGATCCTTGCCATCGCCTCGTCTGGTCCTGTCCCGCAAGATGGATTCGTTATGCTCAAGACGCCATGGCCCTCCCCACATCTGGGGGAGCTTTAGTCTTAGTGTCAGTTGTTGTAACGGATACTCCTGGCACCCCGACCGGGTACCTCCGTTGATAGACGCGTCCTAGTTTGCGTCGAGGCCTACAAGCACCGCACCGGACACCTCAACCACCACAGACTCCACAACCGCCGTAGTTTAGCTGGAGCCGCGCCGTCCTCCTTCCACCCTGTATGAATTTCCAGCATCCAGGACTGTGTGGGGAAGACCTCTCCTCCAAGGAGGACACATCAGGAACAAGCGTTCAGTAGTTACAGCTCAAGGGAGTATGCAAAAGCATAGCAATCCCCAGTATGATATAGCGATCCCCTCAAATAACGAGACGAGGCTACGTTTTGAAGGGTCAAGTAGAACTATAACTTTAATGACAGGGGATCTCTTTTTATGCAATGGTGCCCTCTGAAGGGCTACACCCACATAATTATCACAGCCAATTATATACATGGTTCAACCCCCACGTCTCCTCCCCTCAGATAACAGGTAACACAATTAAAACAGACACAATTTTAATCACATTCTGGATGTACCCCAAAAACAGGGGGTAGACCTTTAAGTCCAGCACCGTTCGATATTTCTCACCCAGGGGAACAACATATTAAAAAATGGCATGAATCGGACCAGGGGTTCAAAAGTTAGTAAAAGTATGTTTTTCACATAACACACAGACATGTCACATATCCCCCACACAATACACATATAGGACAATAGGTGTGGTCACCTCTCCCTGAGGCAACTTGATATAATCAGACAATGATTAAATCAGCCTTCTTTGTTCTTATCTGAGAATGAAAACAGTTTATACAATCGACTTTTCTTATCTGTAACAGGATTATCTATTAGCCTAGTAGCTGTGATATTCTGAGCCAATATATTCTGTAGAACATAAAACAACATATCTACAGTACAGCAATGTGATCATATTTTAACCAAGAATTAAACAATCATAAAACAGGGTAAAACAGTGATGGGTTCCGTTACAGCTGGGATCTGAGCGCATAAAACTACCGAATAGCGCTCAGATCCTCTTCACACAGTTCAATTGCCATGGAGCTAAAGTCTTTCCCATAATCTTTCATTATATGAATGGGCTCCATGGCATAGCTATCTGTGGTATCATGGTTCACACAGGGCAAGTACCGAATGACCCCCCTGTATGTAAAGGGCCAGAATGAGTGACATACACTCTGGTATGGCCGAATACTGTGTTTGAAGGCCAATATGTACCAGGGCCATAGTCGCAGGGCAGGAGGCTGGCAAACAGTCCTCTCCAAGACAAAGTGGCGAAGGGCACTTCGTCACAGTTGTCGTTAGTCCCCTTAAGCTAAGATGGGAGTGTAGCTAAGGGCTCCATATATCCAGGAATGTGGGCATTGTGTCGGCTAATAAATGTGATAGTCATTCGTTAGTGGCTATATAATTAAGTTTGTTTGTGATGGCCGGCAGGCTGAGGGTGTTGCTTTTCCATTGTTTCGCTAAGTGACTTTTGGCCGCTAGCATCATGAATTGTAGTAGTGTGTTTTGGTGCCTGGATAGAAGGGGACATCTGGTCCCCAGGAGTGCTATTTCTAGGTTTCTATCAATGTGGATATGTGTTATCGTGGATGCTAGGTCGAATGCCTCCTCCCACATGGCTCTTGCTATAGGGCATGTCCACCATATGTGAATGAAGGAGCCCGATTCCCGGCAGCCTCTAAAGCACCTCGGGCTTATTTTGTTGTTCCATTTATGTTGCCTTACTGGAGTTATGTACGCTCTATGGAGAACCTTGAGTGAGGTTTCCAGCAAGCTGAAGTTTAGTGTGCCTTTAGATAAATTGACCCATGAGGAGGACCATGCGCCCTCATCTCTTTCATGCCCCAGGTCTTGTTCCCATGCTGATATATATGCCGGTTTCTTGGAATGTCTGTCATGTAAAAGCTCTTGGTATAGGAGACTAATCATTCCCTTATATAGAGGGAACGACTCGCAAAGCTTAATCAACCAATTTGTTTTGGGAGGTCCAAATTCGCGTTTAATTGAGTTCACATGGAATAGCAATTTTCTGAAGTTAAAGTGTTCTTTGGGTGGTATATTCAGAGAATTTATTATATTGTCTGGATGTTTGATTTCATTATCTTTGAACCATGACCCCAGACGCAGAAATCCCCTTCGATTGCCACCAGAAAAGCGATTCTTGGGTGAGCGTCGGGGCGAATCTTGGGTGGGGGGCCACTGTTGTCAGGGTGGAGGGTGTAGCTGAGAGTTGTCGTGTTTTAGCTGCCCATCGCCACGTGTCTAAGGTAAGTTCTATGAAGGGGTTGTCCATTTTCCTTAGGCTTTCTGGGTTGTCAGGCAGCCAGAGGTTGTTGGCCCATGAATAAGGTGTCATTGCCCTGTTTTCGATAAACTCCCATAATGGTTGGTGTAGTGTTGAATGAGCTAAAGGTATGAATGCTAGCTGGGCAGCCTTGAAATAAATACGAAGATTTGGGCATGCTAAACCCCCCATACGTCTGCCTTTGTGCATTTCTGATTTTGTGATTCTATGGCGTTTGTATTCCCAGATAAAGTTAAAAATCTGTTTTTGGCAAGTTTCCAATTTTTTTGCTGGGATTGGGATTGGGATGGTTCTAAAGAGGTATAAGAGTCGTGGAAGTAGGTTCATCTTGATCGCATTAATGCGACCCAGCCAAGAAAGGCCACCTTTAGTCCATGTTGTGAGTTCTGTGTGTAATTCTCTGAATAAGGGAGGGTAATTGGCCTTGTATATTAAATCTATAGAATTGGTAATGTTAACCCCCAGGTATTTGATTGCTGATTTTGGCCATGTGAAGTTGAAATTTTGTTTTAAAAATTTTTGCGTGTGGGCCGAGAGTGAGCAGCCCAACGCCTCAGTTTTGTCCGCGTTAATCCTAAGACCAGATATTTTGCCAAATTGTTCTAGGAGGGATAATAGGGCTGGGATGGAAACAGTCTGGTTAGTTAGGGAACAGAGTAGGTCGTCCGCAAATAAACAGCTTTTCATGTGGTGCATGCCTACCTCAACCCCCTTTATCTCCGCTTTGGATCTAATCATTTGAGCTAAGGGTTCGATTGCTAGAGCGAAGATCAAGGGGGAGATGGGGCAACCTTGTCTAGTTCCCTTTTCTATTTTATTTATTGAGGGGTTGTCCCCCGCTAATTTGAGGCAGGCTTGGGGAATTGTTATAATATATTTTCAAGAGACTAATAAATTGTTCAGGGAATCCGAATCTCCTGAGAACTGCGCAAAGGTATTTCCACTCTACTGAGTCGAAGGCCTTTTCAAGGTCTAATGCTAGGAGACACATAGGAGTTCGGCTTTGTTGAGATAGATGTATTAAACGTAATATTCTCCTGACGTTATCCCCCGCTTGCCTATGTGGGACGAACCCAATCTGATCCTTATGGATCAGTCTGGGAAGAAATGAGTTGATTCTGTTGGACATAAGTTTAGCTAGGATTTTAATATCCCCGTTCAGGAGGGAAATAGGCCTGTAATTCTGCACTTGGAGGGGGTCTTTCCTTTGCTTTCGGAAGAACACCATATTAGCCTGGTTTAATTCGGGAGGGATACTATGTCCCTTTAGCATGTTGTTGAATAGGGTTGTCATATGAGGTGCTAATAGATCCGCAAATGTTT
This sequence comes from Discoglossus pictus, assembly GCA_027410445.1. NCBI lineage: Eukaryota > Metazoa > Chordata > Amphibia > Anura > Alytidae > Discoglossus > Discoglossus pictus. Next base: position 281,820,256 of record CM050166.1, on the reverse strand, counting down.
TGTAGTATAGGTTCGTGAACCCATCCGGCCCTGGGGCCTTACCTGATTTTAGTGATTTAATCGTTGTTACGACTTCCTCTATTGTGATTGGGGCTTTAACCTGGTCCCTTTCTAGGGGGGACATTACTGGGAGATCTATCGCTCCTAGAAATTGGTTTATATGGTTATCTGTGGGGGGGTTGGGGGATGAGTAAAGGTTTTGAAAGAAAGTTGTGAATTCTTTTTGTATATGCGTGGGGCTAGAGGTGATCCCTCCCGTGGGTTGTCTGATTTTAAAGACTTTTGATTGGTTGGCTTTTTGCTTTAATTTCCTAGCGAGCATGGCATTGGGTTTATTGGCTTTGGAATAGAATCGATGGCCTGTCCATCTCATGGCTTTCTCTACTTGCTCTGAGAGGATTAGGTCCAGCTCTGCCCTGATTTTGTCTATACTGGTGTGGTTTTCTGATGTTGGATATTTTTGGTTGAGCTTTTCTAGGTCGGTTAGGTTTGCAAGTAACTCTCTTTCTCTAGCTTTTTGGGATTTCTTGTATTTTGCTGCGAGTTTGATGCATGTGCCCCTAATGAAAGCTTTATGGGCCGCCCAAACCCAACTTATGTCCACCTCTGCAGATAGATTTGTGGAAAAGTAGAGTTCTATGTCCGAGGCCACTTGATCCCTTAGCATGGGCATTGACATGAGCATTTCGTTGAGTCGCCATGAGTATGGGGTTCTAAATGCGAAGCCAAAGTCTATTGTGCATCTCACCATGGAGTGGTCTGACCAGGGGCACGGATGGATTCCCGAGCTCACTGCATCGTCTACCAGAGTGGAGTCTGTATAAAATGTATCTATTCTAGAGTATGTCTTGTGTACTGGAGAGTAGAATGAATATTCCCTTTCTCCTTTGTGGTGTTCCCTCCAAAGGTCTATCAGGTGGAGTTCGTCCAACAAAGCCAGGATATGGGATTGCTTTTTAGTGAGTTTACTATTCCGTCCCCCTCCCGATCTATCCAATGGAGACAAGACTGCATTGAAATCCCCTCCTAGAATTATTTTCCCGAGATCATGAGATTTAATATACTGCAACAGCCGTATGAATATTTTTTGTGGCATGAGAGTGGGGGCATATAGTGAGATTAAGGTAAATTTCTTCCCGAATAGGGAACCTGTGAGGAGTACATAGTGGCCATCTTGGTCTATTTTTTTATGGTCTAGGACGAACGGGAGGTCTTTATGTAGCAGGATTGCTGCCCCTGCCCTTTTTGTGGAATGGCTTGTGGCAAAGAAGGTAGGATAAAGTTTAGATAAATATTTAGGAATCTTGTTTCTGACAAAGTGCGTCTCTTGTAAGAAAAGTACTGAGGGGTTATATTGTTTGTAAGCATTAAAGGCCTTCCGCCTTTTGAATTGCGAGTCGAACCCTCTTGCGTTATGTGTGATAAATGTAATTTCAGTGTCCGTCATGATGTGGTATCGTATTTTGCGTCTAAAGTCAAGTCTCCCAGAGTAATATACTCACCACCTGGATATGAGGAGGCCCGGGGTCCAGGACAGCTCTCTTTGCCTAATCCTGTCTGCGGGAGAAGCCAGAACTTTACAGGAACTAATGAGGTTTTGTTGCTCAGCAAGTAAATGGTGTATAGAATGGATTGACGGTCGGTCTCAGTTACTAGGGGGGAAGTAAATAGGTTATAGATAGTTAGCGTAACATTTGGTGTATCATAATCTCCTATACCTTGGCAGTATAAATAAAAGGAAAACAATAGGGTGTGAAAGGCATAAAGCCTTCTTTTCCAGATAATGGTAAAAATGTCTAGGGTCTTTGCCCCAGAGCCAGATTGCCTATACATGTGAAACAGTGATAATAAAACATGACCATAATTGGGGTTATCAAATAAACGTAAGGTCAAACATCTTTAACAGTTCTAACACCAGATAATAATAAACTTGGAAGCCTAACATCAGGGAGTTTGGAGGACCCGGTTAGTACCCGGTCAGCTTAATTTTGTTAAGGGCGATCATCCCTTGAGGCTGCAGGTATAGTCTTTGGGAATGTCCGCTTTCCAGAGAGCAACCTTCTAGGGGCCCTTTTAGGCTTAAAATGGGTGAGCATTGTCCAGATCTCTTATTTTTTTTTTTTTTATGTCATTTTATCCTGGGGCGACATGTGCCATAAGGGGGGTGGTATCTCAAGTCACAGACCATCTAGGTTGACGACGGGCCAGCATTAGGCTCGAGGTCAGGCGTTTCTCTCCCTTGTTTCTGTGGTCTTTGACTTTTGGGTTGGGTTACTTCAGTCCATTCTCTTGTTGGCCTCTGGGCCCCCGAAGCCCTTTGGGGGTTAAGGGGTTCCCCGTCATTTAGGAGTTTTAGACGATCAAGGGTATCCCTTCCTTCTTCCATCGAGCGCACAATGTATGTTTTTGCGCCTACCTGGAAGGTAAGGCTGAAGGGGAATCCCCATCTTTATTTTATTTGGTGTAATGTCAGAGTTTGTAGGATCGGCTTCATCTGTCGTCGTTTATACAGGGTCAGTGGGGCCAAGTCTGCATATATCTGGATTTCCGCTCCATCCGGGCCTGAGATAGCCTGGGCCTTCCTGGCAGCCTGAAGTACCGAGTCTCTAGTCTGTTGCCGGAGGAAGCGTACTACCACATCTTTTGTCAGGTTGGGGGTTGCAGGGCCTCCTAGGGCTCGGTGCGCCCTTTCTAAGTCCCTGGATTCTTGGGTGGAGGTCGGAAGTATGGTAGCTACCACTGCTTTCGTGTAAGTTACTAGATCCGTAACAGCTGTAGGTATCCCCCTCAGGCGTATATTATGTCGGCGGCTCAAAACCATGATGCCCCCACCACCGTACTTCACAGTTGGGATGAGGTTTTGATGTTGGTGTGCTGTGCCTCTTTTTCTCCACACATAGTGTTGTGTGTTTCTTCCAAACAACTCAACTTTGGTTTCATCTGTCCACAGAATATTTTGCCAGTTCTGCTGTGGAACATCCAGGTACTCTTGTGCAAACTGTAAACGTGCACCAATGTTTTGTTTGGACAGCAGTGGCTTCCTCTGTGGTATCCAGTTTGTGCAGAAATCCATATCATTCCAAAGGGTTCACATACTTTTGCTTGCAACTGTATTGCAGAATGGAAACCAGATTTCTTGTCGTGGTCAGATCGGATGGCCCTAATTAAAATGATAATTATCCCAAAGATAATGTATGTCTTCAGAAGTATTCCTCAAGTAATCCCCAGATATATCATCAAGTTATTGCAAAGTACAGTGAATAAATATATAAATAATAAGAAAAAACCACAACTGAGTCTAAATATTATAAAACGACAACCAGAAAGAGGAGGCTTAGCAGCCCCTTCTATATCAAATATAAGTAGAGCAGTTTTGATAAACCACCTCTTGGGGTGGAATTTAGCCTCTAAAGAGTCAAAATGGTTTAAAATAGAAAGAGAACTTGTAAGTAATTTTCCCATTGAATTATTACTCTGGCTTCCGAAAATGGAAAATTCAATAGTTGCAAATTGTTTTGTGGGAATAAGAACAATGGTTAAAAGTCGGTATAGACAAAGAGATAAATGGTATTTGACTAAATATCCAGCGTTGGTCGCTCCTCTGAGTCTATTACAATATAAGTATAAATATAGTGAAGTATTACACTGGGAGTCTGTCTGTGTTAAGATAATTGGGGATCTATTTGATAAGGGAGTGTTTTTATCCCATACAAACCTTCAGGAGAAATTCCCTAGCCTTAAATTGACATGGCTGGGCTATGAGAATATGAAGCGTATTCTGGAAAGATGTGGCTTCCAAGTGGAAGGCCATAGAGAGAGCTTACCTCTGGAAAATCTTATTGTTAAAAATAATAGTATACATAATATCTCTAAATGTAATGACATCTTTAGTATAAGAGAAAAACATTTTAAAACAAATAAAATGATAAAATGGGAGCAGGACCTCGAAACTACCTGGTCGGAAGAAAAATGGTTTAGAGCTTGTAAATTTGTTAAGGAAAATTCTATATGCATGTCGTACAGGGAAGAATATATTAAATGAATTCAGAGATGGCACTTAGCGCCAACCATTATGAATAAGATTAACTCAATAAATTCGGATGAATGCTGGAAAAAATGTGGAGAGACTGGTTCCCTGACACATTGGTGGTGGAAATGTCCTAAGATCCAATCCTTCTGGTTTCAATGTATCAACCACATTAGGACAATTACAATAATACAGTTAAAACTGAACCCAGAAATAATTTTATTTCATATCTTACCCATAATGCTCTCTATCCAATCTGCCATGTTAATAACACATATACTAATGGTATGTAAATGGCAGTTAGTTAAATTATGGAGGTATAATAAAATACCATTATGGTCAGACATTGAAGTTAGATTAGAATCAGATAAAGTGATGGAGAAAGGCCTTATAATGTGTCAGACTAAGAAACGGAAAAAACTTTTAGCAAAATGGTCGATATGGGGCGACCACTTTAAGGTAAAAGAGCATGCAAGAGACCCTCCTCTATAGATAAACAATGTTGGCTCACCCTCTGTTTTAGTTAATTAAACTCTGGAAATTTTATTGAAAACCCTATACTGGAAGATCAGTTATTCTGGGTTAAAATTCTCTTATTCCCCATTGTGATAACTATTGTTATGTATTGTATGTAAGTTGTGTATGTATTTTATGTTTTTTTATGTCTTGCATATGTAATTTTGTAATAAAGAAAAAAAAAATATGAACACAAATGTACTATTTATTTACTATATTACTGTACGGTGGAGGACTTCTATTGTTGTGGTGAACTACCTACTCAAAATATCCACTACACAAGCTAAGGATCCGGCCCCACGCTGATGATAGGCAGTAACCTTGAAACGGCTGTACATGGGTAGGATTCCTTGCTTGTGCCAAGGTTCTCCGAAATCAGTGTAATAACTGTATTTCTTGGAAATCTGGGCATGAAACAAGTTTTTTTACTTGTTTTATACATTCAAATGTGAACACAAATGTACTATTTTTTTTTTACTATCTATTTATATATATATATATATATATATATATATATATATATATATATATATATATATATATACGTTGTGAGGAGTCAAAACTATTTTGCAGTAGGCCCTTCATTCACTAGTTCTGCCACTGACTGTATATACATCTCTTTATCAAAGCTACATATACTTTAAAAAAATAAAAGCCTAGGCTTGGGAAAGTGCAGCTTTAACCAGTTATCAGAAATCCTTAAAATACTTCTAATACTCTTTGGCTTTCTGTTTGTGGAAAATGAGATCCTGGTAGCATCAGAATATCAGCAGATAATTAACAGTATAAACTGTACCATGCAAAAAAAGCAAGCTATTTACTGAAGTCAAGAATAGCCCATAAATTCAAGAGGTTGGACGATGGCCAAGCTGAGAGGTTCTCCAGATGTCCTAATGTAAACAGATTCTCCGTAAGGCGAATTTCCTCATTTATAGTTGGCAAGCAGCAAATCTTCACATCTATTGTAGTATTATCACCCCCTTTCAGATTCTGCCTAGTTAAATTATTGTTAACTACAGTGTATCTTTTCATCTTATTAAATAAACTCGAGCCATAGCAGGCCGTGGTCAGGAAATCTGTTTCTGATAGGATATGATTTGGAGAAATACTTCACCCAAATACTTTTGAACTTCGTCCACTGAAGGACCTGACAGAACTTGGACCATTTTTTAATGCTCTGCATCATTTATTTTTCTAACTCATATCTTGGTCTGAATCTCAATAACTTGGAAAAGGCTTAGTAGTGACGTGATGTTTTTACTATATCATTTGTTATTTTTAAAAAATACATTCACAAAATTGCAGCAGAAACAAATTAATTGGTAAAGGAGTATTTGAACTAGTTGAACTTTATATATATTTCTTATGTTTTTTTTTTTTATCTATCATTGTAACTAATTTATTAATAATGGTAACCCAGTATAACACATGTAACATTCATTTTCTTTATGTTTTATTTTCATAATTATATGGAACTGTAAGAGTTATTTATTGCATTTGATATCTGCATTGTGATATTCAACTACATTGATATGAATGAACAGAAGATAAGTTATTTACATAACTCTGTAAAATATGTATGTCTTAAGTAATCAATCTATAGATCAGTCAACTTCTCACTTTCTTTTCCTTTCACTTTTTTAAGAATGTCATGTGCATTATATTAGTATTCATATACTGTTTGTGGAAGAGCATCCAAAGTGCTTGAATTGGAATAATGACAGGAGATTTTGTGCTTGAAAGTTTCTGCTATTAGAATAATACAACTAACTGGGCACACCCATCCTGCTAATCTCCCTAATATGAGTGCAAATGAATCACATGAGATAAAGGACCCTGTCAGACAGGAGGCTCCTGAGAAGTAATCTCTATCTAAAAATGGCTATATTGAAGGTCTGGTATTTCATTCTAATATAATCTTTTTAACAGCCAATTGCAATATATATATATATATATATATATATATATATATATATATATATATATATATATATATATATATATATATATATATATATGTAAAGTGTTTGTTTTTGCAATAATTAGGACTCTTGCTCTTTCATTCATTCTAGTAGGATGAATCTTAAAAGTCTTTTTTGGGACAACAAAGCCCCATCTATGCATCCCCCGTTGGTTTTGAATAATCGGTGAATGCCTGCTGTGTAGGTATGAGAGTGTCCATCTTCTTGGAATGTGCAGTAAGGAGGTTGACTAGAAGTGGCTGGAACACTTCTTGATCACAGGTGATTTTATCATTTTCACTAATTTCGATTAAGCAAACTGCACCTCAACAGAGATGTACTTGCATTGGGGTCTTTTTTTAATAGTTCTAGAGGAGTGAATTTAACCACTTCTGGTTTAGGTAGATCTTCTCATTTATATACAAAAATAATGTTAAATTCCCCAGTATTGCCATTGACTGTACATCATTGAAGATGAGGGCATGAGGGATGAGGGAGAGAGACGGAGACAAACCTGGGGTCTGAATCCAAACTGAGCATGTCAGATACTTTAGGTGTCCCAAGGTCTGGAACAGTTGTAGGCAACATGAGACCTGGGAGCCACATTATGTCTTCAATACTTTCTATGAGATACTTATGTCTGTTCTTTGGAATGTGAGTGCATGCTCCTCCTCCATTCATACAGTTCATTTACTCCCTACACAACTACCATATCACTCCTTAACCCTACACAATATTTCAAATCCCTATGTATACCTATATCCAAAAAGTATCTCCTCAACAAACCGTTATTTTAGAAAAAAAAGGTTGTGGATTTATTACTTTCTTCTTTTGCACATTTCACTGCATATCCCCATTTCCTTGCCTCCAATTCTCATATTTCAGAGTTCACAGTATACTCCTCTTCTCATCTATCTCTCTATGAGTTTCTGTAATCTATCTCCTGACTGGATCACCCTGTCGAATTCTTGATCATTTTGCAGCCTTATTTTCTACCTCTAACGTACCTTTTTTGGTGATTTCAACATTGCTACTGCCCCGCTCACCTCCCTTGCAGTCTCAAAATTACTTTTACTTACCTCTTTCCTTGACCTTTCACAATGGACAGAATCTCCAACATTCTCCAACCTTGTAAGCTCCTCACTCCCTTTATCTGGCCACCACCTCCTAAACTGCAATGTTATCACACCTTCCACTCACTGCCTTTCTTCAAAGCCTGCCACCAGAACCTACAGAAACCTGCAAGCACTTGACCCACAACAGCTTTCCAATGTGCTACAACCCCTTCTCAGCCCCATGACCACCTTCATCTGTCCTGGCATTGCCACCTCACACTTCAACATGACTCTAACTTCCAATCTTTGACACTCTTGCCCCAACAACCAAAGGCAGACCCCATCGCTCTAATCCACCACCAATGCACACTACACAAACACGTTACATCCAGAGGTGCTCATGCACTGCTGAACTACTATGGAGGAAATTTTGACTTCAGCAGACTTCCACAAGTTTACAAGTTTATTTTGCATTCCTACTTCTCTACCCTCAACAGCACTACTTCAAATCATTAATATCAAATCTGTCTGTCAGCTCCCATTGTTTGTTCACTATATTCAACACTCTCCTGCCCCTTCCTGTCCTGACAGCCACTTGAATTGAATACAATTTATAACATCTGAAACAAACTCTCCTCTCAGCCTGGCTGAAACAAATCCACCATCAACAAACCAACAACACACAGGCCTCCATTCAATTCATTCAATCCATTGAAATTTGCAACAGTTACAGAGCGATTCAATTGATCAAGCCCGCAACAACCTGGCCTAAAGCCTAAACTGTAAACCATGCACCCGTAAGTAGCATTTCAGAGCATGATCATGATCAATTAATCAAGGGCGTAACTACCAATTTAGAAACAGCCAATAGTAAATGAGACCGTCATCATGACGTCAGTGAAACATGGAGGTTACACATCAATCAATTAGCGTTTAGAAGTCCTATATGTGATCAGACTCGCAATCCGGCAATGTACAAAATAATAAAAATGAATGACAATATTGTTCTACTCCATGTGGGTGGCCTGATATGTATTAACTCCTTGATTACTGAGATTGATATAACATGAAAATTAAACGTAAAATAAATCATTTTATGTTGCAGATTTGTGATCTTAAGACTGTTGTGCAATTAATTCTAATGTCTTTCATCACTTTCCCTGTCTTAAAGTGCATTTTAGATTGTTTTATATGCATTTACAGCGCTATGAACAGGTGTTTAACCCCCTTGCGAGTCCTATCTGGTGCGAGTAGGATTTTCTTCTACATTTGCCATTTACTGAGGTGAAAACAATTGCGGGTTTGAGGAATTGTAGCAATTTTATAGTGATTTTAACATTTACAGGCTAGAAAGATTAAAGGCTTAGATAGGTTGGAGTTATGATTTTGACAACTGCAGGCATTTTCGGCCTGTAACCCGCAAATCGTGTGCAGGTAGCTAAAAGACACCAATTGAATAGCAAGTTATTTTAAGGGCTACATTACAGGCTCCAGTAACCAACACTTGCTCAATTGAATGGAGGCTACAGTCTTTACCCTTCCCCAATCCCAAATCCACTTTGTAATGCTGTGACCTTGTAACTGAAGATAAAGTCTCTACTATCAACCTCTCACCTTACAACTTGTCCTTTTGATCCTATTCTATCACATCTTTCCCCTCTCTACCACACTTATCCATCATCATTAAAACATGCCATCATTACACCCATTTTTAAACCCTCATTTGACTTAGCTTCTACCTTTAACTATCGCCTTATCTCTCTACTTACTGTGGTTTCAAAACTGCTTGAGCGATTCATCTACAACTGCCTTACCCAATTTATTTCATAAAACCCTTTCCAATCTGGCTTCCAGCCCCAACAGTCAACAGAGAAAGGTCTCACAAAAGTCACTAATGACTTGCTCACCTCAAAGTCAAAGGACCACTTCTATATTCCAATTCTCCTGAATCTTTCTGCTGCCTTTGGTATAGTTGACCACCCTCATTAAATTCAAAATGTCTGCTGTCTCCATTACACAGCTATCACATGGCTCAGATCTTATCTAGAAAACTGAACATTTAATGTCTTCTTCTTTGGCACCTCTTCTTGCCACTCCCAAGGTTTAGTGCTAGCCCCCTCCTCTTCTGCAGATGACACTCAAATCTCTCAGCACCAGATCTATACCCATCTCTTCAAGCACATTTTGCCCATCCGCCTCTCAAGCATATCATCTGTTTAAATATACTTTTCACCTTCAGCCTTAATATGTACAACTGCATACTCTACAGCAGAACATTACTCACACCCACAATCTAAAGTGCATTACACAGTCACCTCCACTTGCTTCATTCGAATGCCTTTCACACTGCCATCTTGCATCTTTCACCCTCCTGTATCACACTCGAAGCTTAACATCTAGATTGTAAGCCTATCAGAGTAGGGACCTCTCTTTTATTACACAAAGCCATATGTGGACCCATTTGTTTCATATTTGTATTGCACTGTACTTGTACTTGTATTTCGACTTACCTTAGAATTTGATTATACCAATGTAATTTGCTTACTGTACCCACTTTACTCTGTTCTTTGTAAATAAAAACAGAAAATGATGGAGATTTATAAATAAAGAGTAATCATAATAAGACCATAATATATGGTCATGAACGTTTAGACTGGTGGAGGTTCAAGACAATCATAGAATGGTCAGACAGATTCAACAACACCAAGAAACAAGCTCATGTAGCAATAATCGGTCATCTGCAAAAGCAGGAGAAATACATGTATGGCTGGTGAAGCAGAGTACCAATAATTGTTGCATGCTTGTATTCATGATGGCACACCTGTCACTAGAAGTATTCTTTTTTGTAATATCTAAACTGATGTAAAGTGTAGCTCAGCTTCCCAGTGACAGTACCATTATGATATATGAACTTGATGCATCAGCCACAGATAGTATGCTGGGAGAAACAGGCAGAAAGCTGACAATAAGACATAATACAGTAGGCAGTTTAGATTGGGTTATTAATTCTTTGCTGTACATTTTGGGATTGACACAGTAATATCATACCCCAAATTACATCACCCCTTCCTGTTTACCAGGTGCAGGAATGAGTTCTTTATCCAAAACTGCATCATTTTATCTAACCTTGTTTTAACTTTTGAAGATATATTTTCTCTATAAAACAATGCATTATAACAATCGCTTTATATAGTTATACACTTTCTTTATAACTAGCGACTTGCCTGTCAAAAAATGAAGGTCAATAAAATTTGAAGCCATGGGAATGCTGTTTGAGACATAATTGACGACGTCTCATAGTTAGAAAATTATAATATGTGATCTACTAGGAACTTGCCCATCAACAATGACGGCAGCCCTACGTTCGCGTGGTTTTACAATGAGCGCCCATGTGTCTCTTTGCAGCATCTCCCCCCTGTCCCTTCCCTGTGTCTTTCTCCTCTGTGTGTGTGGTTAATGTTTGCGTGGCACGCATTGGCTCATGTTGGTTTTATTTTCAAAGTCCTGCGTGCCTGACATTGTTGGTGTAAGTGTTACTGTCTTCAGCATCATGTATTTTGTACGTTTTGCGAGCCTGGCGTTGCTCAGTTTTCATGCTGTTTCTGAAATTTTGCATTTTTCAGCCGCCATTTTTTTCCTTGCTTCGAGTAATGAAAAACGCCAAATATGGGTGTCTCCCCCTGTCCTGTGTGTGAGTGTGTTATATTTTTTTGTACATAATTTATTTTATTTAGTGGTTTTTTATAGTTACGCGCTTGAACAGTGCTGCGAGGCTCGCCTGTGCTGCTGGCTGCAATGAGTCTTCTGAGAAGGAGAGATCACAGCTTGCTCATGCACGTTTTGATCTCTATTCTTCTACCAAGCACCAGGGATAGGATACTTATCTCCCCAATATAATTAGATAACTCCCACCCCCTCCAGTTCCTATGCCCTTGATGAAGCTTTAGAAAAGTTCAATAACCTTTAAGTTCAACTGAGTCTTTCCTCTTCTACAATTTTCAAACACCCTCCTTAGCCAGATTCAAAGTCAGTATATTAAAACTGGTAACTTGCCCATCATAAATGACATATGTTATCGTATGCTATGTTCAATTGTCTATTCTGTCTCTCTCTGTGCTGTCTCGCTCTGTGCCCCCTGTCTCTCGATGTGCTCTCTGACTCTCTCCCTCCTGAAGTTTATCTCTCTCTCTCTCCCACTCTCTCTGCCTCCTCTCTCTCTCCCCTGCCTCCCTCCCTGTTTCACTCCCTCCCTGTTTTACTCCCTCCCCCTCTCTCCCCCTCCTTCTCTCTCTCTGCCTCTCCCCTCTTCTCTGCCCCTCCCTCTCTCTTTCCCTCCCTCACACCACCATCCCTTTCTGTCTCCCTGATCTCTCTGTTTCCCCTCTCTTTTTCTTCCTCCTCTCTTCCTTCTCTCTCCATCGCTCTTTCCCTTCCTCACTCCCCCGTCCATCTCTGTCTCCCTATCCTCCTCTCTCTTTCACCCTCCTTATCTCTCTCGATCTCTCTCTCTCTTCCTCATCTCCCCCTCCCTCTCAGCCTCCTCTCTCTCCCCCTCCATCTCTGCCTCTCTCCCCCTCTCTCTTTCCCTCTCTCTCTCCCATCCCTCTCTATCACCCCATCCTTGTCTCTTCCCCCCCTCCTTCTCTCACTGCCCTCCCTCTCTGCCCCTTCTCTCTCCCTCCCTCTTTGCCTCCTTTCTCTCCACCTCCATCTCTGCTACTCTCTCCCCCTCTCTCACTCCACCATCCCTTTCTGTCACACGATCTCTCTCTCTCTCTCCTCTCTCTTTTTCTCCCTCCCCTCTCTCTTTCACCCTCCTTCTCTCTCTCTTCCTCCGCTTTCTCCTCCCTCCCTGCCTCTTCTCTCTCTCTCTCTGCTTTTCTCTCTCCCATCTCTCTTTCCCTCCCTCACTCCCCCATCCCTCTCTGTCTCCCCATCCCTGTCTCTTTCCCTCTATTTCTCTCTCTCTTTTCCCCTCCTTCTCTCTCTCGCCCTTCTCTCCCCACCTCTCTCCCCCTCTGCCTCTTTTCTCTCTCCCTCTCTCTCTTTCCCTCCCACTTTGCCTCCTTTCTCTCCCCCTCCCTCTCTGACTCTCTTTCGCTCTCTCTTTGCCTTCTCTCTCCCCCCTCTCTGCCTTTCTCTCTCCCACCTCTCTTTCCCTCCCTCACTCCCCCATCCCTCTCTGTCTCTCCATCCCGGTCTCTTTCCCCCTATTTCTCTCTCTTCCTCCTCTCTCCCCTCCCTATTTCCCCCCTCCCTCTCTGTCTCTCTTTTCCCCTCTTTCTATCTTGTCACAGACTCCTTTTCCAGTTCCTGGATCTTAGCCCATTGATCTACCATAAAGGAAAGACTGCTTGGCTCCAGCCACTGGACATTGTACATAAAGAAACTCAATTGTATTGTAATCTGTTTTGTCCCATTGCGTGCCAGATAAAGTTAATGTACTCTATTTAAGGTCTGGACAACATGGAGACAGCATTATGTGTATTTGGAGGTTGGCCTATTGTTCACAGGTGCCAGACAGGATGCCATACTATTAGACTCCATGGGAGTCAATCTCCTGTGTTTGTCTGCCGATCCCTTTCATTGTTGTGTTGTATACACCCCCCTCTGTATCTAACAATATAAATATTGTTGACTGCTGAGACATATAGTAAAATGGTATGTTCTCTTATTTGCTCCTGGTGGCTGTGATATTGATCATATCTCCACCCTGCAAGTAACTTGTCCTGGTCACTACCACAGGAAGGTCACTTTGACTCCTGTAAGTGCTGATTTTCATGGAGAGACCCTGACTGATAGAGAAGACAGATATTAGGTGTAGCGGAACCCATCACTGTTTTAAACTGTTTTATGATTATTATGGTTAAAATATGATCCTACTATATGTATGTTGGTTGATGTTCTACAGAATATATTGGCTCAGAATATTAGCCAGACTTTTGCAGACCTAGGCTAATAGATAATCCTGTTACAGAGATTCAAGAGATAAGAAAGTTGTAAAGGATCCTTGCATTTTCCAAAGTGTTTTCATTCTCTGATAAGAACAAAGAAGAATGATCTAATTAATGTCTGATTGTATCCAAGTTGCCAGGGAGGTGTGACTCACCTATTGTCCTATATGTGTATTGTATGGGGGATATGTGCAATGTCTGTGTGTTATGTGTAAAAACATACTTTTACTAACTTTTGAACCCCTGGTCTGATTCATGCCATTTTTGTATATGTTGTTCCCCTGGGTGAGAGATATTGAATGGTGCGGGACTTAAAGGTGTACCCCCTGTATTTGGGGTACATCCAGAATGTGGTTAAGGGGCCGTCCTTCCTCCCCAGCGGCAGTGTGAACCCCAGGGGGCAGAAGGTGTCGTCCTTTCCCCCCAGCGGCAGTGTGTACCCCAGGGAGCTGAAGGTGTCGTCCTTCCTCCCCAGCGGCAGTGTGTACCCCAGGGAGCTGAAGGTGTCGTCCTTCCTCCCCAGCGGCAGTGTGTACCCCAGGGAGCTGAAGGTGTCGGCCTTCTCCCACAGCGGCAGTGTGTACCCCAGGGAGCAGAAGGGGCCGTCCTTCCTCCCCAGCAGCAGTGTGAACCCCAGGGGGCAGAAGGTGTCGTCCTTCCTTCCCAGCGGCAGTGTGAACCCCAGGGGGCAGAAGGTATCGTCCTTTCCCCCCAGCGGCAGTGTGAACCCCAGGGGGCAGAAGGTGTCGTCCTTCCCCCTCAGCGGCAGTGTGAACCCCAGGGGGCAGAAGGTGTCGTCCTTCCCCCCAAGCGGCAGTGTGTACCCCAGGGAGCAGAAGGTGTCGACCTTCCTCCACAGCGGCAGTGGGTACCCCAGGGGGCCAAAGGTGTCGTCCTTCCCCCCGAGCGGCAGTGTGAAACACAGGGGGCAGAAGGTGTCGTCCTTCCCCCCCAGCGACAGTTTACCCTAACCAGGGGAGACACCAATCTCCCAGACAGCGCAGATGGGACCGTGGTCTCTGCGCCCACAGCTTGTCCAGATCCCCAACTACCGTCACTGGGACAACCGGAGGAGGGGGTAAGTACAAATTCCCCTCCCCAGCTAACTTCTAATGTGGCCCCAGGGTTAACAGAGGAAATGTTAACCCCCACTGACCCCCACGTTTCCCTGGCTACTGAGCCGGAATATGTCCCAAGTACCCCAGCAGAAGAGCTGACAGCGGGGCAGAGTGCAGTCGGCCTCTGCCCTCCCTTTGTCCCTTGTACAGAGCAGGATGTCCTGCAGGTTATACCAGCAGAAGAGCTGGCATCAGGGCAGAGTGCCGCTGGCCTCTGCCCCTCAAGTCCCCTCAGCGTGTTGCCCCATCACCACAGCAAAATATCCAGGTACCTGGTTAGACTTCCCCCCAAAGGAGAGATGTGTGACGAAGTGCCCTTCGCCACTTTGGCTTGGAGAGGACTGTTTGCCAGCCTCCTGCCCTGCGACTATGGCCCTGGTACATATTGCCCTTTGGAACCAGTGTTCGGCCATACCAGAGTGTAAGTCACTCATTCTGGCCCTTTACATACAGGGGGGTCATTCTGTACTTGCCCTGTGTGAACCATGATACCCCAGATAACTGTGCCATGAAGCCCATTCATATAATGAAATACTATGGGAAAGACTTTAGCTACATGGCAATTGAACTGTGTGAAGAGGATCTGAGCGCTATTCGGTGGTTTTGTGCGCTCAGATCCCAGCTATCTGGGGATATGGGAAATGTGAGTAAATGTGAATTGCAGTAATGCTGATGGGTTGTCAAACTAGAGAATTGACCAACAAATACTTTTGTCCGGACATCCCCAGGCCGATCCGTTGGGATCAGACCGTGTATGCCGGCTTATGGTCACGGGGGAGGTGTGTAGCGGAACCCATCACTGTTTTAAACTGTTTTATGATTATTATGGTTAAAATATGATCCTACTATATGTATGTTGGTTGATGTTCTACAGAATATATTGGCTCAGAATATTAGCCAGACTTTTGCAGACCTAGGCTAATAGATAATCCTGTTACAGAGATTCAAGAGATAAGAAAGTTGTAAAGGATCCTTGCATTTTCCAAAGTGTTTTCATTCTCTGATAAGAACAAAGAAGAATGATCTAATTAATGTCTGATTGTATCCAAGTTGCCAGGGAGGTGTGACTCACCTATTGTCCTATATGTGTATTGTATGGGGGATATGTGCAATGTCTGTGTGTTATGTGTAAAAACATACTTTTACTAACTTTTGAACCCCTGGTCTGATTCATGCCATTTTTGTATATGTTGTTCCCCTGGGTGAGAGATATTGAATGGTGTGGGACTTAAAGGTGTACCCCCTGTATTTGGGGTACATCCAGAATGTGGTTAACATTGTGTCTGTTTTAATTGTGTTACCTGTTATCTGAGGGGAGGAGACGTGGGGGTTGAACCATGTATATAATTGGCTGTTGTGATAATTATGTGGGTGTAGCCCTTCAGAGGGCACCATTGCATAAAAGGAGATTCCCTGTCATTAAAAGTTAGTTCCTCTTGACCCTTCAAAACGTAGCCTCGTCTCGTTATTTGAGGGGATTGCTATCATACTGGGGATTGCTATGCTTCTGCATATTCCCTTGAGCTGTAACTACTGAACGCTGTTCCTGATGTACTATCCTTGGAGTCTGTGGTGGGTTTGGTGTCCGGTGCGGTGCTTGTAGGCCTCGACGCAAGCTAGGACGCATCCATCAACGGAGGTACCCGGTCGGGGTGCCAGTAGATCCGTTACATTAGGGTCCTGTAGTCTATAGTAGGTGGCCTTGGGCAGCAACCCCTACCCCATAATTGTCACATCTCTCTCTTCCTCCTCTCTCCCCACCTCTTTCCCTCCCTCTCCCCTCTCACTTTCCCTCCATTTCTTTCTCCCTCCCTCCTCTCCCCTCCCTCCCTCTTCTCCCCTCCCTCTTCGACCTCTCTCCCTCCCTATCCTCCTGCCTACCATCCATATACGCTGGCGCACATCACAGGCGCAACTGTGCATGAGTGATCATGTGCGCAACTGTGCATGCTTGTTCACCGGCGCAACTGCGCATGCATGATTTCCCCGTAGTGTGCTGTTAGCAGTTGTAAGTAAAGTATGCACAGAGCGCATGTTGCAGGCATTACTCACAACTACTAACCATTATAGTAATATCTATGTGGTAACAATAAAAACGTATATAGATATAATTATTTAATTTTTAGGCACATTTGAACCTAGGTGAATTCTGTGAGAGCGACATACTGTCAAAATTTTTTTACTTATATCAACCAACCTAACCCTTAATGCTTTCACCTGTAAGAAATGTAATATATTTTTCTTATGTTTGGTGAAGCTTTTCATTTAGATTTCGTAAGAAGTATAGCATTTCTGCCAGCTCAGATCAGAGCTATGTAATAATTTCATGACATTCAACTAAATTGAACAAATGCACTTAGAGTAATAAGAGACCTTGTATGCCATTATATTTAATCCTAGAACATTTATGGTGAAACTCAGAATGAGATTACAATATCTGATGTTTATATCCAGCCCGATATCCTGCTGCTTCAAATGTGGATATATACGGTATATATATATATATATATATATATATATATATATATATATATCCACATCTCATATTTCCTGTTTATCGAGCATTCCATTGCAGTGAGCATATAAGAATAGAGAGCAGTATCAAGTATAATGGAAAGTTTGGGGAGATAAGGAAGGGTTTTCTTTTGGGAAATTAAAATGGAACATTGGCAGAGTAAGTGACAGGACAACCACAAGTATATCAATATTCCCATGCGATAAAAAGGAAAATCGGTTTATTTTTAATAAAATCTAATTAAAAGTCACTCTCGTTCTTGAATTAGATTATGATGTCATTGAGTCTCTTGATATGTATTATGAGTTGACCTCCTTGAACATTGAAGGGATTATCATGTTTCTTTGAAATATTTAGTGATATAATATATATACCTAGCAAATGTAGCCAAATAGCAACAAAGTACATCATGCATTTGGCCCATCGACAAACAAGGCATTGTAATGAAATTCAAGTGGGAGTAAAATAAACCACTCACAGATTTCTAAGTGTTTTACAATGTACAAATTCTGTGTCTACTTTTATTTCTACTTGAAATTTATTATTAAGTAATAAAAGTGCATCCAGAGTATGGTATAGCTGGAATAAGTTATCTAGTTTAAGTAGTGACTCTGAACCTTTCTGATCTATAAACCAGCCTATAATCCTACAGTGTTCATGGGGGCACCCTTGATAACCAGAACAGTTTTACCACAGGGATAGAACATGTCACACACTTTAACTGCACATAAAATCCTCAGTAATCTATCTATAAATGTGACTGATGTCTAAGGCCTACTTCATCTCTCTCTGTTCCTTATGACCAACAAGTAAGGTCTCAGGGATTGGCACAAGTTCTAGGATCAGCGGTGGTGGGGCTACTGCAGGTGCAAAGCATAAGGGCCACAACAAGGTAGGTAAATTAGTTATTTTAATTTATTAGGGGAGAAGGGTGCATAATTAGTATTATAGAAAAATGATCTGGCTACCCAAGAGGTGATAACTAGTATATATATATATATATATATATATATATATATATATATATATATATATATATATCCCTATTCCATTGTATAGGGAATGTGCAGGGGGTGGGGTATATTTTGCACCAGGGCCCTTCATTCACTAGCTCCACTACTGGGATCAAATGTTGAGAACCACTGATCTGAAGCAATTTTTGTAGGACCCTTTAATATGAACTTAGGTCCAGCATTTTATTACCTTATTTAATATTACCGCAAATGACATTTTCAAATGTATCAGGTTGTTCCTGCATCTTCCCCTCAACTCCTCTGTTAGTACTTGCTGATGTATTGAAGTTATTTTTAAGCTTAGGTCATCCAGAGAAATGAGAGAAACCATGCACTTGCTCAATAGTGATTTGAGGAGCTACTGATAAAGTAACTGTGAGTACAGTAAGAGGAAGGTCAGATGAATGAAAGAGATGGCAGCAGCATTTTCTAGCCTCCGACAGTATATCTTTCTCACACTTCTTCACTTCAATATCTCACTTATTCTTCCATACTCTGCCATCTTTTCTAGCAATTCAAAGCTTGCCCTCCTCCATCTTGCCTGCTTTTATTCAAATTTGTAATAAACTCTTAATGCTATCCACTCATTCAGAAGTACCTACTTAACATATTGGACCAGCAAATGTAATAAAAAAAAATATAGCCTTAGTTTCATACTGGGCCAATTACAGATTGTTATTTAGTGTCAGGGAGTGTCTAAGTGTGCTATTTGTAAATATGTACAGTAGGTAGGATTTGGTGCTTTCACCACTGACGACCTGGGTTTGATTCCAGTCAGGGAAGCCATGCAGTGCTGGGCCTGATCGGCCTGATCAGTACTTGGTTGGGAGACCACCTAGGAATACCAGGAGCTGTATGCTGTAGCCCACTGGAGATGGAACAGGTAAATCCACTCCAGTATCTCTGCCATGAAAGTGGATCAGCATGAACATGGGCATAAAGACGTGCCTGGCGTGTTGCAGTCCATAAAGTCACAGAAAGTCAGAAACAACTGTAACTCAGTAACCCTATGAGCCATGGGTGTGGGAGCCCAAATAAATCTGGGGGGATAATTCCAGTCTACTCACAGGACAGGAAGCAGGTGCACGTGGTGCAATGTAACAGGTCCTGCTCTGGGGGGCCCAATTTCTGCAGTGCCCCTAAAAAACGTATTCTTTGTTTAAATTCTCACTCCCCTTGCCCCTCCAATATAATGATTAAAAAAAAAATATATAATAATAAATTTATATTCAAGTTCCTACGCCCCCGGTATGAGCAAGTCTTCCCTTCAAATTTTTACTCCAGGAGAAGAGATGGACACAATATCCACACAAAAAAAGGTTTCTAACTCCCACAACACAACTATCTTATGATGACCTAATTAGTCAACAATCATTGCAATATGTGAGATCTTTTAAAACAAGAATAACAGTAAGAACACTGAATATGGTTGCCGTAATTAATGTATAAATTATGTTCATAATACTTGGCAAAACTATTCAGCTGCAGCACTATAGCAGTGTTTCTACTCACTTTTTAATTCTCCAACAGGCATATTATAATATGTTGCATAGAGGCTAGCAGTGGCAGGCGTTGGTAATAAGTTATCTTAAAATCTTCACTGCCAGCTGGACTTAAACTTGGCAGAGTTCTGATTAAACATGTTTCCGACCAAGCTACAAGTAAATGGGGAAAATTTTACATCCAGAGCTTCTCCTGTTTAAAGGGAGTGCACATAAGTTTTGTGTTTTAGGATACGCGGAGCTTCGCGCGTTGCAGAACAGTGCGCCGCCATCAGGGCGCCAAGAACTGCGTACTGATGACGCTCTGCGCTCCAGCCTGCATCCCATCTGACCCATGTCATATTTACTGGACCTGCTTGCTGGAGGCTGGCAAGGTTAAGGTAAGGGGCTGATAGTTTGCCATGTGGGACTGGTATGTGTCACTAGGAGCATATTGTATGTAATGTCACTTGTATGTAATGTAACATGCTCCTAGTGACACATGCACACAGTGACATTACATACAAGTGAAATTACATACAATATGCTCCTAGTGACACATGCCAGTCCGAGGGTCGCAGTTGCTGGCAAGGAGCGCCAAAGGGTCGGCGCTCCTTGCCAGCAACTGCGACCCTTGCAAACTTTACGTCGTAACGCAAACAAAATACGAGACACGTTACCACCCATTATGACCTCGCAAAAAAACGTCTGCAAGACGCGCACATCAAAACATCAAAAATCCAACAAATACACACAACAAATACATAAAAAGCTTACCTACAGCAAGAGGGAACATCCAGGACCTCGAAAACTAAAGTTACACCTCAATTTAACTGAAATTAAAGCAGTTTAGACACTAAAAAATTCTCTAAACGAGAGAAAAAATGGCCGCCGAAAAAAAACAAAACGAGGCTACAGCAGTCTAAAGACGCAAAACACCACCAAACACCTACGTATTTGCCGAAAAACACCTACGAGATTAGAAAACAAGCATGCAACCCGTGCAACCCCAAAAACATTACAAACACAACAAATACAAACAACAAACACATAAAAAGGTTACTCACAGCAAGGGGGGGGGCACTGAGGACCTCTGCAAGTGAAGTTACACCTCCATTTAAGCACAAATTTCGGAGTTTAGAGACACGAAAATCACCTAAGCAAGAAAAAAAATGGCAGCCGAACAAAACGTAAACGAGGCTAAAGGTCCCTAAACACGCAAAACACAACCATAAACACGCAAAACACCACCAAATACCTACGGATATTCCGAAAAACTCGCACAACATAGAAAAATAATATTAGGAAAAACTCGCAAGACATAGAAAACGAACAAGGCTACATCGGCCACATTATATACACCAAATACCCTTAGCTCACATACAATTTCATTGCCGTCATTTTTTGACGGGCAATTCACTAGTTTATATATATTATTCATGCAGCACATCTACAACCTTTACTTTTCTCTTAACGAAAATACAAAAATCATTGAAGCTGATAAATAAGTCTTCAAAATGATTATATATGACAAGTAGATTCATAGTAATATATAACATGGCAATGCAATACGCAGAGGATGAAACGACCTTATGTAACATAACTTTTGTTTCCAGAACATTTAGCATAAGTAAAAAAAGATATATTTTTGGAACCAGCCTCACTCATTATTTGCATTAATGGTTTCATAAATGTATATGTTGTTTCACTAAAACGAGCCATGCTCCTGAATGATTCTCAATTATTTTTGGCCAGCTGGCTTCATAGGCATACAATTTATCATTGATCTCAGCAGGTTACCTCCTCTATTGTTTGTACAGAGAGATTGAGGGTGAGGGAAAACTGCAGGGAGATAATTAGAAGACTCTTGGCTGTCTGACAAGTTTCAGGCAAGCCTTGCGTAAAGAAGATGTTGCATGCGGACATCAAGGAGCTAGTAGAAGAAATTTTAGAATGAAGGAACTTCTCTCTTGTGAACTGGATCACAATTACTTTCGTAATAAAAATAATAAAAGTGGATACAGATCATGTCTTTAATATTTAACTATGAAGAAGCTGAATGGAAATTTTCAGGAGACGCTGGTTGCTTCATCAGCCATGGGTTTACATATACACAGTGGCGGCTGGTGACTTTTCAAGTTGGAGGGGCGACAGGGCGAAACATAGCCACTCCCCCTTTTTCAAACCACACCCATTTTTATAACTCCTCCCCTGACGTCATAATGACCTTTATAAGCCCCGCCCAATGACCTTATGCTTGTAAAGCCCATTGAAATACATGATCTGCAATGCAGAAATGTCAAGAAGTAAAGTAACAATGTGTTAAATTCATTGGTATACAATATAGATTGAAAAAACTCATGTGACAAGACTACATCAACATCAAATTTGCACCTATACACATGGACAGAAAATTAAAGGCAATGATACTCACCAACAGTTGACTCTCCTTCTCGGGGTATTCACGTCCAGTAAGTCAACCAACGAGTCCAAACAAATCTGCTTTCACAGATAGTTTGCACCTGGGGGGTGATAGAAAACAACAAAAAAAACATTAGAAATCTCAAGACCCAAAACGTAACTTTTAAAACCTTAAAAGTCCAAGTGTGACCATATACTCACCAACAGTTGACTCTCCTTCTCGGGGTATTCACGTCCAGTAAGTCAACCAACGAGTCCAAAGAAATCTGATTCCACAGATAGTTTGCACCTGGGAAGTTATAGAAAAAAAACAAAAAAACATTAGAACGTTTATGACCCAAACCGTAACGTTTAAAACCTTAAAAGAGCAAGTGTGACCATATAGGCCCCAACCGCACCTTAAAAACCTTAAATAACCAATTTTGACCATATAGGCCCCAACCGCACCTTAAAAACCTTAAATAACCAATTTTGACCATATAGGCCCCAACCGCACCTTAAAAACCTTAAATAACAAATTGGGACCATATAGGCCCCAACCGCACCTTAAAAACCTTAAATAACAAATTGGGACCATATAGGCCCCAACCGCACCTTAAAAACCTTAAATAACAAATTGGGACCATATAGGCCCCAACCGCACCTTAAAAACTTTAAATAACAAATTGGGACCATATAGGCCCCAACCGCACCTTAAAAACCTTAAATAACAAATTGGGACCATATAGGCCCCAACCGCACCTTAAAAACCTTAAATAACAAATTGGGACCATATAGGCCCCAACCGCACCTTAAAAACCTTAAATAACAAATTGGGACCATATAGGCCCCAACCGCACCTTAAAAACCTTAAATAACAAATTGGGACCATATAGGCCCCAACCGCACCTTAAAAACCTTAAATAACCAATTTTGACCATATAGGCCCCAACCGCACCTTAAAAACCTTAAATAACCAATTTTGACCATATAGGCCCCAACCGCACCTTAAAAACCTTAAATAACATATAGGACAAAAAAAAAAAAAAAAAAAAATAATATATATATATATATATATATATATATATATATTGATAGATAGATAGATATATATATATATATATATATATATTGATAGATATATATAAAAATTGATATCAATATATCACAATAAATAAATATATATATATATATATATATAAAAATTGATATCAATATATCACAATAAATAAATATATATATATATATATATCAAATTGATATATATATATATATATATATTTATTTATTGTGATATATTGATATCAATTTTTATATATACATATATATATATATATATATATATATATCCAAATATATATATATATACGCATAAAAAATACACATAAATATACATAAACAGATACATACAACAATATATATTAATTGATATTTATTATTTGATTAATTGATGTTCTTTATTACTTGTTATATTATATTGTTCATGCATTTCTATTACACATTATTTGTTATACATATTACAGTGCTATTTTTTGGCTATACATGTTACAGGATATTATCCTGTAACATGTATATCACATAAAATAGCCCTGTAATATGTATAATACATACAGGGTCAAGCAAGTTCACACTAACCTTTTTTACCCTTACAGGCTTCCATACCTGCTTGCTTATTTGCTAATTTTTTAAAGACTCTCATTGGTTGAAATCGATGTCAATCAAAAATTTCAGCCAATCAGAGTCCTTCAAAAATTAGTATATATAGCAGACCGTGGGAAAAAAACAATTAATCGCGGGAGGGGCTCCTTGTAGGAGGAGCTCTTTTAGTGTGTTGTTTTTTTTTTTAGAGCGTCGTTTTTTTTTTGTGGAGGCCTCTTTCAATGGGCCAGAATGGATGGATGGACAATGGCTTCAATCAAGATTGGATTATTTTGACCATTGGCTTCAATCAACATTGGATTATTTTATTTTGACCATTGGCTTCAATCAACATGGATTATTTTATTTGACCATTGGCTTCAATCAACATTGGATTATTTTATTTTGACCATTGGCTTCAATCAACATGGATTATTTTATTTGACCATTGGCTTCAATCAACATTGGATTATTTATTTTTCATGACTATATCCAGAGGACAGAAGGCCAACGCTGGAGGGGTCAATTTTACAGGTAAGTATGTGCTGTTGTTTATTTTATTTTTTATTAATGTTTGTTTAAAGCTGTTTATTTTTGTATAAAATGTGTTGTGTTACTAACTGTACTAACAATGTGTTTGCTTAGCTTACTGTTTCATTGTAATAATAATGTTTTTACTGTTTTTATTTTCCCCTTCCCTTATTTTTATTTTATCTTTAGAAGTGACAGGCACATATACATGCCTGTTACTTCTAAAAATGGAATAAAAATAGGGGGGGGGGGGTAGGTAGTTGGTTCATCCAGGGTGGGGTCGGTCACGGTCAGGCGCCCATCGGTCGCCCATAGGCCACGATCAGGGGTGGCACAGGCCTCATGGGGGGGAACATCCACCCCCATGTGGCCTGGTCAACCCCGCTCACTGCCCGAATACCCGGGGTAGCATAGGCCGCATCGGGGTGGTGCCGGTGGTGATCGGGCCTCGGGGGTGGCATAGGGCGGCAACATGGAGGTCATCAGGGGTGGCACAGGCCTCATCAAGGGGGTGATCCGATCACCCCCATGTGGGCCTGTGCCACCCCGCTCACCACCCGACTACCCCGATCCCGTGATCGGGGTAATCCGGCGGTGGCATGATGGCATAGCTAGGCTAGCATAGGGCAGGCCTGATCGGGGGTGGCACAGGCCACATGGGGGTGATGGCTGGGGTCGTCGGTGGTAGTTGGTGGGTGGCTGGGTAGGTGGCACTGGCAGGCCAGGCAGGCATAGTGGGGGACTGGGGGTAACTGGTCACCCCTAACTTTTATTAGGGGC
Organism: Discoglossus pictus; assembly: GCA_027410445.1. Lineage (NCBI taxonomy): Eukaryota > Metazoa > Chordata > Amphibia > Anura > Alytidae > Discoglossus > Discoglossus pictus. Next base: position 281,795,267 of record CM050166.1, on the reverse strand, counting down.
TACTAGGGGTTTTGGTTTGGCCAGGGGCAGGGGCAGGGCAGGTGCAGGTAGACTTACTGTGTTAGGCAGGCAGAGCAGATGAGTAGATTCAGCCAGGGAGGTCTCTCAGTCTCAGCGTGAGCAGGGTCAGGAAACAGAAAGGGGGAAGGGACAGGGAACTGGTGGTTTTATTGACTGTATCAGTCAATCAAAATGATAACTCGAGGCCCTATTTGCTGGCGGGCGCTCAGGGCTAACGGTCTGGGTGGGTTTAGATTGATCACTTAGTAACTGGACAGCCTTCCATCATTGATTGGTCAATGATGGAAGACTGTCAGTTATTAATTGATACATTTATGACCGCCCATGCATATCGTCACTGTGATGGTGGGCGGCATGCATTAACGGTCAGGGGGCCAGGCCAGGACTCATTGAAGAGAGAGAAGACTCTAAGGTTAGTGTACACAGTGTATAACTATTGTAATTTCATCACACAGGGTGCAGGCAGGGGGCTATATAGATACACAGCATTAGTTAATGTAGCGCAAGGGTTATTTTAAAGTGACAGTGTCCCTTTACTAACTTTACTTCATTTTTAATACTATTTAGACTTGAAATGATGATGTACACCTTATATTTATTTGTTTTTGGGTTATACTAATACATTGTTGTGTTTTTTTTATTGCAGGGTAAAGAAAATATTTGGGGGGGCGTTTGCCCTGACGCCCCAATGGACGGGCCGCCCCTGCATATACAGCAGGAATAGCAAGTCATATTTATATAGTTGATATGACAAAATGCTAACAATATAAATGTAAGCAAGAAAAGTCACACAGGTGTAATATGACCAAAGTTAGCTAAGGGAAGATAATTATTCTGAACTGAACTAAATCCCAGCAATATATTTTGGCACATGACATCAAAGACTAGGGCAGCACATTTTCACGTGGCAGCAGTACCATAGTGTGACACGTCCACATGCATAGAAATGTCTATATGCAGTAACATCCTATCTGTAAGTAAACTGTAAAATGGCATTGCTCAGTCGTGTCCAACTCTATGTGACCTCATGGACAACACACCATGCTGATCCACAAAACATACCCACAAACCACAATTTACTCAAAGGGTGTCCTCTTGTCAGTTGAAAACCTCTTGGCACAAAAAGTTCTCTTTACAAAGCCTTGTATTGACCCTGGATATATTTATAAAATGTAATCATAACCCCTCTTAGACGCCTTTTTTCTAGAGAAAATAAGTTTAATTTGGTTAGTCTTTCTTCATAACTTAGCCCCTCCATTCCCCTTATTAGTTTTGTTGCCATTCTCTGTACTTTTTTCAGCTCTAAAATGTCCTTTTCTTATCCAATTACCTTAGCAAATGTTCTCGGTTACCTCCATCCCCACCCTCCAATACACACTCAGCTTTGAGAAAGTGATGTAACAAACACAAAATGTATTCCTCTACTCAATAATGTATATTTTGAAAAAATGTTTTATGTTCAGGGCTTATACAGCTGCTAATAACTGACTGAAGTTTGGTCTACAACACACTTACAGATAAAGGTTGAATTCGTACCTATGTGTGACTGGAACCACCAACTCAAAACATACATGAGTCACTGTAGAAGCTGATAGATGGTCATTTCTTTCTCGCTTTCTGGTTTTGAGTATTAAGTCTTTTAACTAATCCACAATTTTAGTATTTAAACATTTAAGTATTTGTATTAAAAGCATAATTTGTAGCCTGTGTTGTGCTTGTTGCACATACGTGTATACTCTAAGATTTTCACAAAATTGTAATTCCTGCCAAATGTTTTCCACTAATTTGAGCCAAATAGTCTTTATCGTTTGTCAGTTTTTATGTTTCTATATTACAGTTTCTCAACCTGTTATTTCACAAGATTTTATAATGGAAAGAACATATAAAAGTGAAATTTAACATCTGTTTATAGATGTGAATGCATATTTTAACAAATCCGAAAACTAGTCACCTGATTAGTCAATTATCTTTCCAAGCAGATCTCCCCACACAGGTTAAGTGAATTTAATCAGACATAGACCCTGTATCTTTCTGCAATCTAATATGGCTGCCTTGAGGACTCTCTAACTGTATATTTATATAGTCTACTTCCACCTCCTCCATATTTCTCCTGGTTTCCCTCACCACCATCCTCCCTTGTGCTCTCTCTTCCCACCAGCCTTTTGCCCTGTAAGGCCTGGCAGGGATTTAAATCCTGCAACACTTGTGTGTTGTACTCCTGTCTCATTCTTACTGCCCCTGGTAGACCTCAATTTGGTTTCCTTCGCAGACTTTATATCATGCCCCTCATTGCCTGTGGTATCCTTATCAGAGCTCAGATCATGCCCCTCATGTCTCTGGAACCCTCATATTGAGGCTGGTACATGTGATATGTTATATATAGTATGGAAAAGAAAGGTGTACATGTATTCACAATTAAAGGTTGAAACCAAGTGATATAGTGGGATGCTGATGTTGGTGCAAGATCTGTTCATGATTCAAAGATAAAGAAAAAAGTTAAAATTTCTGCACCTCTGCACTTTTTAATCGGTCTGTTAAAACATAACTTTTATTGTCTTTATTATTAAAATATTTTTTTTCTGCCTAATGGCCAATAAATGAACACAGAAAGAAAATGGTCTTTTTCATTTTTAAACCAATTTGTATAGCCTTTCAAAACATTCTTCTCCTTTAACTCTTGTTAAATAACAAGAATAAAACAATAAAACAATAATGATATATATATATATATATATATATATATATATATATATATATATCCTGACGAAACTCAGTACACCCCTCATATTTTTGTAAATATTTTAATATATCTTTTCATGTGACAACACTGAAGAAATGACACTCTGCTACAATGTAAAGTATAAGTACAACCTGTATAACAGTGTAAATTTGCTGTCCCCTCAAAATAACTCAACACACAGCCATTAATGTCTAAACCGTTGGCAACAAAAGTTAATACACCCTAAGTGGAGATGTCCAAATTGGGCCCAATTAGCCATTTTCCCTCCCATGGACTCGTTAGTGTTACAAGGTCTCAGGTGTGAATGGGGAGCAAGTGTGTTAAATTTGGTGTTATAGCTCTCACACTGGTCACTGAAAGTTCATGGCACCTCATGGAAAACAATTCTCTGAGGATCTGAAAAAAAAAAAGAATTGTTGCTCTACATAAAGATGGCCTAGTCTATAAGAAGATTGCCAAGACCCTGAAACTGAGCAATGCACAAGAAAGCCTGCAAACAGTTTGCTGAAGACAAGCAGACTAAGGACATGGATTACTGGAACCATGTCCTGTCGTCAAATGAGACCAATATAAACTTATTTGGTTTAGATGGTGTCAAGCATGTGTGGGGGCAACCAGGTTAGGAGTACAAAGACAAGTGTGTATTGCCTACAGTCAAGCATTGTGGTGGGAGTGTCATGGTCTGGGCCTGCATGAGTGCTGCCGGCACTGGGGAGCTACAGTTCATTGAGGGAACCATGAATGCCAACATGTACTCCGAAAAACTGTAGCAGAGCATGATCCCCTCCCTTCGGAGACTGGGCCGCAGGGCAGTATTCCATCATGATAGCGACCCCAAACACACCTCTAAGACTACCACTGCCTTGCTAAAGAAGCCGAAGGTAAAGGTGATGGGCTGGCCAAGCATGTCTCCAGACCTAAATCCTATTGATCTGTGGGGCATCCTCAAATGGAAGGTGGGGTAGTGCAAGGCCTCTAACATCCATCAGCTCTGTGATGTCATCATGGAGGAGTGGAAGAGGACTCCAGTGGCAACCTGTGAAGCTCTGGTGAACTCCATGCCCATGAGGGTTAAGGCAGTGCTGGAAAATAATGGTAGCCACACAAACTATTGACACTTTGGGCCCAATTTGGACATTTCCACTTAGGGATGTACTCACTTTTGTTGCCAACGGTTTAGACATTAATGGCTGTGTTGAGTTATTGTGAGGGGACAGCAAATTTACACTGTTATACAGGCTGTACACTTACTACTTTACATTGTAGCAGAGTGTCATTTCTTCAGTGTTGTCACATGAAAAGATAAAATAAAATATTTACAAAAATGTGAGGGGTGTACTCACTTTTGTGAGATACTGTATATTTATATATAAATATATATATATATATATATATATATATATATATATACTAGGAAATTGCCCGTCAAAAATGACGGGAATAAAATTGTAAGGCTGGCAATGCTGTTTGCCACACAATGTGAGACTTTTTCTCCTCGGAGCACCTTCGGCACTCATTGCGAGCCCAGCATTGAGCGCCTTTGCTCATTGCGAGCCTCTCCCTCCGTGTACTTCAACTTTCCTGCTTTGCGAAGATCACCTTCGGCAGGCCTTGCAAGCCCCACGATGAGCGCCTTCGGCTCTCATTGCAACCTCCTTTCCTCCCGCGTACTGTATGACCAGCTCATTGCAGGATTCGTTAACCTGCAAGTTTTGTGCTTGGGACTGCCATGTGCCTCTTTCCAGCATCTCCCCCCTGTACCTTCCCTGTGTCTTTCTCCTCTGTGTGTCTGCTGAATGTTTGTGTGTTACGAGCTGACTGCAGTTGGTTTTAATTTCAAAGTCACACGTGCCTGGCGTTGTTTGTGTAAGTGTTAATGTCTTCACCCTCGTGTATTTTCTAAGTCCCGCGTGCCTGGCCTGATTGTTCATCTTGTTTCAGATTTTTTTTTATTTTTTCGGAACCCTTTTTTTTTTCCTGTTTCAGCAATTTTTGATTGTTAAAAAAGACAAAATATGCCTCAAATTAACTTGCAACCTCACTCACAGGCTCCCTGGCTCGTCCCCTGTGCTCTGTGTGAGAGTTTAAGTTAATTTGAGGCATAGTTGTGTGTTTTTGCATGTGTTTCCCGTTTGGTGGTTAGGCCGTTAAAGTCGTATTTTTGGCAGCCCTGCAGTCCATCTACGTGCTTTGGGTCCTAAGTCATACGGGCCGTAATTTTGCGTCTGTCACTAAATCCAAGGGCCTCGTTATGAGGCCTCTTTGCTGCTAAGTCCCGTGTGTCTCAGGATAAGCGCCTACTAAGTCCAGCATGTCCACCCCTGCAATGAGCACTTTCGGCGCTCATTGCAGCCTAAGTCCTGCGTGCTTAAACAGCTCGTCTCGCAGTGCAATGAGCGCCTTGACAAAGCGTTAAGACAACTCGCAGTACGACAACTATATATGTGACATATACATACAATTGTGGTCAAAAGTTTGCATATCTTTGGCAAATTGGTAATATATGTACCATTTTTAAAGAAGACATGAGTTAGCAGGCAAAACACATTTCTTTTATTTCTTATGTGATTCATATTCAACTGTAGGTTATAACAGATTGGCACAATCATAAAACAAAACATGGCAACAAAGAAAAAAATGAAATGACCCTGTTCAAAAGTTTGCATACCCTTAGTTCTTAAAACTGTGTATTGCCCCCTTAAGCAGTGTGCAGTCTTTTGTAATAGTTGTTTACGAGGCCCCTAATTCTTGCAGGTGGTACAGCTGCCCATTCGTCTTGGCAAAATGCCTCAAGGTCACGCAAAGGCTTTGGTCGTCTTGCATGAACCACACGTTTGATATCTCCCCAGAGTGGTTCGATGATATTAAGGTCAGGAGACTGTGATAGCCATGTCACAACCTTCACCACTGGAGGGTCTTTTTTGCTTAGGGCCATTGTCATGTTGGAAAGTCCAAGAGCACCCCATGCGCAGCCTTCGTGCCGAAAAATGAAAATTGTCTGCCAGTATTTTCTGATAACATGCTGCATTTATCTTGCCATAAATTTTCACAAGGTTCCCTCTGTGTTTAGAGCTCAAACCCCCCCCCCCCCCCGCAAAACATCAGTGAGCCACCACCAAGCTTCACAGTGGGGATGGTATTCGTTTCACTATAGGTCCTGTTGACCCCTCTCCAAACATAGTGCTTATGGTTGTGACCATAAAGCTCTATTTCGGTCTCGTCACTCAAAATTACAGTGTGCCAGAAGCTGTGAGGCGTGTCAAGGTGTTGTCGGGCATATTGTAACCAAGCTTTTTTGTGGCATTGGCGCAGTAAAGGCAGCTTTCTGGTAACTTGACCATGCAGCTAATTTTTGTTCAAGTATCCTCGTACTGTACTTCTTCTGGCAGATGTGGCTGAAATCTTTCTTGGTCTCCCTGACCTTCTCTTGGTATCATATTATATTTGTCGAACTACGAGACGTCACGCTTTGCGTGGTGCGATCATCGCTTGCGAGCCTTCTTAAGCGCGGGGAGCCGTTAACATGGAACACTTAGGCGATCAGTGCCGAAGGCGCTGATTGCCTTCGAGCCTCGCATAGCGAGGCGAGCCATTAAGGCATTAACACGCACAGCACGCACATGCGAGCCTTGCATAGCGAGGTGAGCCGTTAAGGCACTACAACTCCCAGCACTTGGTGAAGCAAAGCGAGCAGTGGAGGCAATGAATCACGCGGGACTTAGCGTACAAACATTTAAGCACGCGGGATCGCCTTACAGCATTATTAAGTTGCCATTCGCCCATTTGAATAGTGCTCTATATAAGCACATAGCATATTTTTTTAAAGACATTTTTAGTTACTGAAGACCTTGCTTTTGCATAGAAGTTCACTAACTAAACACTTCTGTAAAAAAAAATATATATGCTATGTGCTTAAGGCACTAAAACTCGCAGCACAGCACTTAGGTGATGAGCACCTTTGGCGCTCATCGCCTGCGAGCCTCGCGTAGCGAGGTGAGCCGTTAAGGCACTAACACGCTCATCGCCTGTGAGCATATATATATATATATATATATATATATATATATATAAACCCTAAACCCTAATCTTTTATATCCCGATCAATCAAATCAAACCTACATCCCAGTTCTTAGGCAGGGTCAAGCCCCACTTTTTTTCCCACTGCGCTCAGCTTTGGTTATACTTCAGCGGTTTTTATGTTTCTATATTTCTCAAGATTTTATAATGGAAAGAACACATAAAAGTGAGATTTAACATCTGTTTATAAATGTGAATGCAAACACTGAGGCCTAGCCACCTGATTAGTCCAACTGATCTCCCCACACTGATTAAGTGCATTTAATCAGACATAAACCCTGTATCTTTCTGCAATCTAAGATGGCCGCCTTGAGGGCTCTCTAACTGTATATTTATATAAAGGCTGCTTATTTTTTTATGGCTGCTGTTATCATTAGAAGAGATATTCCAACTCATTTGCACATACTTGAACTGTCATAAAATCCTTTTGTTTACCTTGTAGCTGTCAGTCTTTTTCATTGAATGGTCAGGTAATTGTGAAACACACACTGTAGTTTAATTTTGGATTCGTTTTTATAACCACATTCAGTGTAAACGGCTGAAACAGCAATATCATAATATATATATTAAAAAAAGTATTTAAACTTAAATTCCCATTGACGGCAAATGGGATTTTTGCCCACAGTCATAAAACTGTAATCTTTGGAGCACATTATAAAAACCCAAACGTCTTACATCTTTATCAAAATATAGTAACTATATGGAACATTAAAAATCAAATGTACTGCATGGTGCTAAGCATTAGCTCATCTTGAAAGCAATTCAAGTAAATGCACCATAATGAAACACCTCTAAATATGAGGGACATTCAAAAGGGTTTTGTCCTCATGTTTATGCAAATTTAAAACAATATGTGTTACAGGGGATGCTTATTGTGTGATGTAAAAAAAAATGTAAGTTTCACATGTTCATTTCTTCTGTTATTAAACATTTAGTGTTTTGGTGGAAAAATGAATGTATTTTGAGTAACAGATCACAAACTCACCCCACTCAAATACTGTTTGATACAGACAAAGGCCTTGATAAGTAATAAGTAATTTGTTTCACTGGAAGAGCAGTCTCTACCTCCTGTGTCTTCAACATAGCAGCACAATATGCAGGGGAATATTTAGGTTTTATGTGACCCTATATGGTATAGCTCACAGCTTCATTGACGTACACAAGCCCCTTCACCATGATCTATATTTAAAAAAAAAAAAAAGACATGGAATTGAATTAAAGAAAATTTCAATTGCCCTTGTTTATTAATGGTATATATCATTTTATAAAACTTGATATAGATATTTAGCAATAAGGATGCACAAGGGATGCTGTGTGCTACACATCAAAGTACCAAACACCTCATTATCTACTTTGTTACTATTCTCTATGTGCATGGAGTAATAAAACAAGTCTGTTTGATTTGTAATAACTTAGATCTTTTGGACCTCTAGCATAAGTAATCTAGGAACATTCACACCATTTTGCTAATTAGAAGTCATATATAAATTATATATTTTTTTAGCACTGCAGGCACACTGAGCCACAATTACAGTCCCACCTTTGTATGCTGGCATGTTCTGCATCCGGATAATAGAAAGGCAGTATATCTGCCATTGTTATGTTAGAACCAGTATGCGTCCACCAAAGCTGATGTCATAAAGTAACACGCTTATCACCTCTCTCTCCCTCTTTTACCACTCACTATACCTTAGATTGTAAGTCTGTGAGTTTCTATCCTAAGTACTTTGGGAATTCACCATGGACATTGGATTCCTAGCTCAAAGACAGGGCCCTCCTTCCTTTGCTCTATGTTCATTTGTATTTATCTTTGTCTGAACTTAATTTATGTACAGCGCTACGGAATATGTTGGCGCGTTATAAATTAACAATAATAATAATAAATGCTTCCTACATGGGACAAATGCTCAGCTTGTTCCCCACTTCTGCACGTCCAGCTCCCCCTACTGCATTCGTCTTTGATATATGACACTGTTACTTAAAATGAGAACATTACATTTTTTCAGCACATACTGATTTTGTTTTTTCTTTCAGTGTATATATAATTACATAGCGATGAATGGTAATTAATTAGGTAAAATGTTTCTTCGGTGATCAAACATAGAGCCTCTGACACTTCATTATAGTTTTCATTATAACCTGTGGTGATTTTATTTTACCTCAGGAAAATCTTACCTAATCTCTGTGTTTAAGACATTAGTGTTGTTAGTTGCTTAAAATTAGTCCAGCTGAGGAAAAACCGACTGTGTATATCAATATAAAAACATAGGTATTTAAATAGGTTGTGACTGCTACTGTGCACATCACGTGTTAGCTCTGTAAGCCTTTAGCTAAACTATGCCAGGCAGACTAATCAGGTTTAAACATTTCTAAACATCTATTTTTACAAATGTGAACATGTTATTTTTTATAGTCCGCTATACATGAGAAAAAAATGAGCAACACCCTTTTTAAAATACTATAAAAAATTAAATGCTAAATCTGCTACGCTATATAATTTTTGTTCCGCTTCAATAGAACTATATGCACCGATTTAATGATTTCATATACTGTAGAAAGAATCTGACGGTAAACAAACATTCAAACTAATTAGAGACATACATTGAAGTGACCTTGCTGCTTAAACACAAAGGGTCTCATTCTATTAACGGCCGTAGGAGATGCGGGGCCGCAAGGACCGGCCGCAAGCTATTCGGCTATTCTATTCCCCTCAGGCCGGGGATTCCGGCAGGCTTGCGGCCGGCGCCTTGCTATCCCTTGCGGCCGCTCGCGCCGGAGGAAAGCCTTTGATCCAAAACGGCCGCAAGAAAATCCCGGTTGCTATTCAATTGCTCCGGGAACCCTCTCTGCAAGGCTAAAACCGAGCCGCAGCTTACTTGCAGGAAAAAGGTCCCGCTAGCACCAATTAAGCACATTATAAAGCAAAAATAAAGCCATCCTGCACTCTGAGGAGACTATAAAGTGATTGTAGGTGTTAGCAAAAATAGCACAACATTCCCCTACACTCAAATCCGTAAAAAAAATATTTTTTAATTTATGTCAAAAATCCATGAAAAAAGTCCCGAGGGCTTGGAGCACCTCAGACCCGCCCACGCTGCGGCCGGAAAAGAAACAGTTAATGTAAACTCGGATTTGGGCTGATGTGCAAGCTTGAGAGGGGGTTGCTATTAATCCTCATGTCCCCCAATATGATCCCTAGCATTTACAGAGCTGTACAGTGCCGTCTTGAATTTATTTTTGCGTTTTAAGTTTTCTGAGCTTACGGCCGGTTGCAAGATATACGGCCGGCCGTAAGGGGAGATCCCTGCGGGGCAGTATAATTGAATTCCAAGATAACGGAACCCCTGCAAGGAATCGCAGCCTTGCGGACGTTTCACGGCCGATAATAGAATGAGGCCCAAAATGTACAAAAGTGAAGTAAAATCAATTCAATACCTATGCTGCATACAATGTAAAAAATTGTTGTCTTTGTGATTAGGTAGTGGAGAAAATTTACTAATTAAACGCATAAACTGATAATGCAATTTTCCTCATAGGAAATTGGAGCCCCTGCGAGCCCCTAGTAAATATCCCCCAATTTCTTTTACTTTACCCAGCCTAATGTGTTTGATTTCAACATTAACCACAAGTATATGATGGAAAATATCAGCTAGGTAAAAATGAAATTGCAGTATTTGCATAACGTGATTATGCCGATTTCTGAGATTGTCCATGTCACCAAAAAGTTGTGAAGGGGTTGCTACAGTGATTTTCTTAAGAGGCTAGATTCCTATTCACTTGGTACTCTAAAATATGCAGACATACTGAAGACAGTCAGGCCTGTAAGAGACAATGAATAAGAAAACAATATAAAGAAAGGGAGGTGGAACGTACCCTCTGCTTTTTTAAATCTGAGACAAAGAATCAGGTCTTTGGTTTGATTTGATAATCAGAAGAAACATGTGACAAGAGTGCTTAACCATACCATCCTCTTCCCCATGAAATTCATCTATTACCCTATAACTTATGTTTTTATCCTTATTCTATTGTAATACAAATCAGTTGTATTAAACATACTTGTGTATGCATTTATAATCCTTTAACCAATATACTATGTAATTAGATATATTAAATGTATTCATCTATTAATTGTTTAATCTGTGTTTTTAAGAACTTCCTATGGAGAGGGTTTTATGATTTATAGAGGTTTAAAAGTTGACTTGTTATCAAATTGGAGTTCTATTTTAATTTGTATAGTTATGATTAACCAAAGGCTCTCTATGACAATTCTGGTCAAGGATATGGAAGAATAATTGCAGGTATATATGTGAGCCTTATGGTGAATAAAGTTCTATGTCCAGTCCAGCAAAGTAGCAGTTAACAGGCTCTAGCATGACAATGAGGTTGCAGGTTTTAGATCAGGGGTAGTCAACCCAACGCCCACTAGTGGACCATTCAAGCTTTCATGGTGGGCGGTGAGGTAATCACTAGGTGGCTCGCCAGCGACCAGCAGCACCATGCTTGGCTGGTTAGAGAGCTGGTGAGAGAGCTTAGGGACAGCAGTCAGGACCAGATCACTATCTAGTAAGCACAGGGTGATACATAGCTAGGGTCATATGATTTATGTAACCAGAAATAAGGGTAAATTGTCTTTAGTATAGAATGCTGCACTCACTGTTTATTATTATTAATTTGATATATTAATTATACCGGTATTGGTACACAGATGGAATATTTTTGAGTGCTTATGTATATTAGTTATCCCCCTCTCACTGGGCTTCAACAAAATCTCTGGCATCTAGCCTTTCTCTATTATTTTAGTTTTAATTTTGTATGTGGCAAGTAAAGTTTTCTATTATAAGTTTCTCTTTTCCTCAATGTTTGGCTCAACCCGGGAGTGGAAATGTCATTTTCGTGTTACAAATCATACACTTATACATAAAGTATAAATAAAAAGATACATTTAAGTACATATTTTTTTTACAAATCCTTCCCTCTAAAAATTACTTTACCCTCTTGCTAAATTGAGTTACTACGGTAAGGAAATTTTAAAATCAACAAAGATGCAAAAGTGGGTGGTAGATATTAAAAGGTTGACGACCCCTACCCTAGATCATCACAATGAGTCAGCACCTGAAAAAGGCTGTGCGGTCCTACCTAGGTGAGGTGTAGCTGGAACAGAGGCTGGGCCGTGAAAGACAGAGGGAAGGAGTCTGTCTAGATAAGTGGATCTAAGAGAGTCTGTGGGACTGGAAGTTTTCAGGAGAAGAATTTGCCCTGAAAAATCAAAAACTGCAAACAGCACAGTGGAGACAAGCCGTACCTGCAGAATAAGGTGATCATCCCTACCAGAGTTTGACCGTGCTACTGGTAGTAAAGGTACATGTGAAAGGAATGGCAATATAAAACCCCATGGAAAAGACTGCATATTAGTGCCCATGAAGAGACTAATAAGTGCAAGTTTAAGGGTACCTGGGTGGAGAATTTGGACAAAAGGTTGGGCCAGTGCTCCACCTGCTTCTATGTGGAAATGACTGCACCAGCTACAGGCCAGAGTTTGGAGACTGATAGTAAAATGTCTACAGCAAGAACTGCATAATTTTTTCTTATTATAGCTTCTTGTACCTAAATTATGTCTCTTTTATAAAGCCTTATATGAGGTATTATTAGTCATTTGAAATGGGCTATGAAGATTCACCTTGTCACACTCTTATAGTTATTTGATAAACTGCCTTGGTGGTTAGCAGCATTGTACTATATGTTTTGTGTTCCATTGAGCTTCCCACTGTTAATATGCATTGAGGTGTGAGAGAAGCTGGGTATGTTGTCTCCTTTACCAATGAAATCTTCTTCATCATAGGAAATTGAGGGTTGCTACTTATACTTCCCTTTTTGTACTTTGAGAATCAATGGCACATTTAAACAATAAACTGAAGTTCACATTAGATTATGTGCAACAAATAACAATGCATAAAGACAAGAAATTAAACACATTTTTATAGGTGTTGTAAACTGTATATAAAAAGGTGAGTACTTTTGCTGACTACATTTTATAATATAATAATATAAGATAAAAATATAAATATAAAAATATAACATTAAACTTACTAACATAATATAAAAGACTGAAATTAGGTAAAAGATGTTTGAAATTCGGAATCTGCGGCAAAAAGATTTCATAAAAATATTTTTTGAAATCACAAATAATAAAAACACAAAAATAGCTTATAATATAATTAACAATTGTGGGAGTTGCTGTATCTCTCCCACACCCCTAAAATACTTCCTACCCCCACACTACCTCTATACTGGTCTCATTCTTCCCACCCACCTCACCCTTCTCTCTAGCTTAATTTCGCTCTACCTAGCTAATTAGGCTAGGGCAATGTAGTTAATGTGCCACACCTCAAGCTACCATCACTAGAGGGAAAGCCCTGACCACAACAGCAAACTATGCTCCTGCAGAGATGTTAACAACCTTTTCATACATACAACCTTCTCCAATAATTATGGGGATCAGCATTGTCCCCAAAATTATGTTTCCTTCTATCACTAATATAATTGTCGTACTGCTAGTTTGTGTGTAACGCTCGAGAAATTGCGAACTTGCATTGTGCGGCGAAGGGGGAGAGGGAGTGAGAGAGGAGAGGGAGGGAGAGAGAAGGAGGGAAGGAGAGAGAAGGAAGGAGAGAGAAAGGAGGGGAGAGAGAGTGAGAAGGAGAGGGAGGGAGAGTGAGAAGGAGAGGGAGAGGAGAGAGAGAGAGAAAGAGAGAGAATTGTAAGTTGTGCATGCACACTGCGAGGCTCGCATTGCAGGGTGAAGGAGAGAGAAGGAGGGAAGGAGAGAGAGAGAGAAAAAGGGTGGGAGAGATAGAAGGAGGGAGAGAGGGAGAAGAAAAGAAGGAGAGAGACAGGGCTCACATAGCAAGAGAGAGAGGGGGCACACACAGAGAGACAGCGTTAGACAGAGAGAGGGAGCACAAACAGAAAAATATTTTTTAAGACAATATTATGCTGTAATTTTTGACAGGCAAGTGACTAGTATATATATATATATATATATATATATATATCACATATTATAATTGTCTAACTATGAGACGTCGTCACGCTTTGCGTGGTGCGTACAATGTTAACGCGTAGCACTTAGTCCCCAGCCCCGTTAATGTGTAGCACTTATCCCCATTAACGCGTAACACTTAGCCCCAGCCCTGTTAACGTGCAGCACTTAGCCCCATTAACGCGTAGCACTTAGCCCCAGCCCTGTTAACGTGTAGCACTTAGCCCCATTAACGCGTAACACTTAGCCCCAGCCCTGTTAACGTGTAGCACTTAGCCCCGTTAACGCGTAGCACTTAGCCCCAGCCCTGTTAACGTGTAGCATTTAGCCCCATTAACGCGTAGCACAGCCCCAGCCCCGTTAACGTGTAGACTTAGCCCACAGCCCCATTAACGCATAGCAAAGCCCCAGCCACATTAATGTGTACCACTTAGCCCCATTAACGCGTACCACCCCCAAGACCATTAACATGTAGCACAGCCCCAGCCTCGTTAATGTGTAGCACTTAGCCTCGTTAATTCATAGCACTTGACCCCGTTAACGCGTAGCACTTGGGCGATGAGCGCCAAAGGCGCTCATGGTCTGCAAGCCTTGCATAGCGAGGCGAGCCGTTAAGCCACTTTAACGCACTACAACTATCAGCACAAATACGAAGAGGCAATAAAACACGCGGGACTTAGTCTAAAAACACTTCCTAAACACTTCCTTGGTGTGCAAGCGGTTGACAAACGCGAGACTTTGAAAAAAAAGATAGGAGCCGCTAAAAATTACAAGATTACCGGCCGAACGCCGAAAACGAAAAAGCTATAAAAACACATTAAATACACCCCCAAATATTACAAAAACATCACAGCCACACGGGGCAACAGCCAGGACGTCTGGAAGTGAGGTGGAACGCAAATTTAAATTGATTTAGACCATTTTCAGCACTCGAAAATCGCCTAAGCGAGGAAAAAAATTGCCCGCCGTAAAAAATGAAAACGAGGCTACATAGCACTTTACACATCTGACTACCACATACAAAATACACTATTACAAAAGCCGGGAACTGCTCCCGAGCCGAGTAACACATTAATAACATTGCGAATATACAATGTTGCTTTACATAATAAACAAACGGCTTTACCTCGCGCACACAGCCTATTTATACTGCACACTTGGAACATTCATTACACTTTAGAAGCAGGGCGCCAACACTCAAAATTTATATTCTATGCAGACGCAAAAAACAGATTGTTAGCTCTTCAGCCTATTTATTGCTCGCTGCATATAAGAATTAGAAATAATTAAAGTAGATAAATGTATTGAATAAATCATTAATTATTACTTAACTACATATTCATAGAAATATATATCTCTCTTTATCATGGCTCATGACGGTGCTCAGAGGACAAAAAGTACACGACAGGAGAGGCTTGCAATGAGTGACAAAGGCGCACATTGAGAGGCATGCGATGAGCACCAAAGGCACTCAGGGCAAGCCTTGCAATGAGCGCCGAAGGTACTCACAGTATAAAACGGTTTACATTGTGTATCAAACAGCATTCCCAGCCTTACAATTTTATTGCCTGTCATTTTTTGATGGGCAAGTCGCTAGTATATATATATATATATATATATATATATATAAACATATTCTCTGACATGTTATGCTCATAGTCAGATTCTTCAAACATAACATTTAATATATGACTCCAGGGTAGTGATACTGTGGGAAATAGACCGAGTCTACGCTAGCCTTAAATAATATCACATCTTGGAAAGCACTTACACGGTGATGCTACAGTTGATGCTAGTTTTATTAAGGTATGTTTCTTGTTAACATTTCTGACTTGCACAGATAAAATAAGAAATACAAGGCAGTGGCAGTGAAAACCCTAAATAAAGCACCCACCAGAACAATTCAAGCTGCAAAATGGTCATACAGAGAAATGTGTATCCACAGATGAGATCATACATTTATATTTAGCTCTGAGATAACTTCACTACGTTTTATATCCACATTTAGTCACTTCTGCCAGGAAATTCAGCAATAAAAGTAGTAGTTAAAAAAGAGCCTTTTTTAGTCACTGCGATGATTTGCTGCGGTTTGACTCAATTATTTTGGCACGTTAGCATTATCTGGAGAGGTTAATGTAGCTGGCTTTCGTAGTACAAGTGGGGGAAAAATAGACTAAGGACAAGTATTGGGTCACTAGGGAGCTTTCTTTAAATGAGAGTTATTCCCACCAAAAAGGTTACATAAGCCTTATGAATCATTTGTGACCACTTCTGCTAAAGCATGATGCATTAAAATTTAATGAGTCTTACACCAAACCCAGTGACATGACTCTTGCACACCAAAGTGCTAATGTGTTGATCCTAATTGCACTTAGATGAGGCAAATCGGAATTGTACTAAAGCCAGCCAACTACATCAGAAACAATGAATCTAACCTCTCCGATGGGTATACTTTTATTATCTATTATTCATGACTTTCCTCTATCAATAATTCACTGAGATGTAACTTATTGTTTCATCCTTGTGAATGCTAGTGCTTTTTCTGCTAAGGGTAGTACTGTCTTGTCATGGTGACAAGATCTTGCTAAGAGGCAAAAAGCTTTTCCACTCAATCTGTGAGAGCTCTATTGGTCTGCATGCTTTGGAAATGTAGTTTTTTGCCTTTCATTATTTAAAATGCTTGTTGTGTTGATTATGGAAAATTAAGAAGTCATATTACTTAATATAAAAATGCTACAACAATTATTTTTACCTTTCCACAACAAAACATCATTATGAGTCATTTGTATTAACAAAATGACAGTGTGTTAATTTGCTTGTCATATAAAATAGCTTAGCTACTAATTCTTTTTATGTTGAATTTCTTTATATAATATTTTTTTCATTTATATTTTCTGTTTGAAGTTGTATTGAATTTCCACAGTCTTGCTTCTTTTATTCCTTTTATTCACAGCTTTACAGAATTGTTTGGAGGAAAGCATATGAGACAGCAAATGTGTTCATTAGTGGTAGTTGCTGAAGGTTTATAACTTGAACTACTTAAACTGAAAACATGATAAAAAAAAAAATGGCCAAGGATCAAAGAAAAAGCCATTTGGAGCACACTGGTGCATCCAGAGAAGGTCAGTAGACTTGTCTTTCCACATAATTACTCAGTAAGTGATGCTTCCACTGTTGATAAGGATCCTGGGTAGTGACAAGCACTACCACCGTTTTGCCTTTAAGCCACTTGTAATGGACTTCTTTTAGGCGTATGTGTGCTGCTCTCAGACAGCTTTCAAAACATAGCCTTGGATTATCATACCGCAATACCCCGTTCAGCGCTCCACATGTGTTCCTCAGTGAGGAGGACTAAGTGAAAAGAGCGCTAAACATGTCATTGTATTGGCATAGCGTTTAGACAGCACCATGGTGAATTGGAGAGTGCTGAGCAGGGATTAATTAGGCTAAATGGGGTTTGACGTAATAATAATATTTATTATTGTTAGCGCCAACATGTTAATTTGCACAAAGTGCAGGGAATAGACAAACACTCTTTTAAAAGCTTACAGACTAAGCAGGTCAAAAATATCTATTTTGTTTTCTTTTTTTGTCAGGTACGCATCTATAAAAACAGAAAAGTTGTTCTATTTACAGTAGTTGTAAATTCAATGTGGTCCATAATTTATTGAACATACAATATGAATATTTTACACTCCTGCAGCTCTTAAACATTTTATAAAATATTTCCGTTGTTGGCTGAAATGTACTGACCAAAGAAGTAAAATTATAGAAAAAAAAAAAGGAAACACATATGGAAAATATTTATACAACAGGACACCTTAAACTTCAGGGGGAAATAATAACTCAGAACAATAACTTTTTTACACTCCAAACATTATTCACATATATAACACTCAGTCATATCTTTGCATTTTATATGACCTCTACAGTAGCACTGACCAACCCAATGCAAAAGCTGCCAAACCAAAAGGATTACAATTCATGTGTGTACATACATCAATTAAAAGTATATATATTAAAATGGGTGTTTCTGAATGTGACGATACATAATATAACAACAGTTCTTTATTGCAGCACAACACTAAACACATACAGTATATACTCGAGTATAAGCCAACCCGAGTATAAGCCGAGGCACCCATTTTACCACAAAATACTGGGTAAAATGAGTGACTCGAGTATAAGCCGAGGGTGGGAAATGTGCTGCCCCCTGTGTCCCTCTTGTGCCCTCTGTGTCCCCCTCTCTCTCCGTGTCTCTTCCCCCCTCCCTTATCACCCTCCTCAACCTCCCTCCTCATCCTTAATCTCCCTCCTCATCCTCAACCTCCCTCCTCACCCTCAACCTCCCTTCTCATCCTCAACCTCCCTCCTCATCCTCAACTCCCTCCTCATCCTCAACCCCCTCCTCATCCTCAACTCCCTCCTCAACCCCCCATCCTCAACCCCCCCATCCTCATCCTCTCCCCTCAACCCCCCTCCTCAACCTCAACCCCCCTCCTCAACCCTTCCTCCTCATCCTCAACCTCCCTCCTCATCCTCAACCTCCCTCCTCAACCCCCCCATCCTCAACCCCTTCCTCAACCTCCCTCCTTAACCCTCCATCCTCAACCCCCTCCTCAAGCCCCCCATCCTCATCCTCCCTCCTCAAGCCCCCCATCCTCATCCTCAACCCCCTCCTCAACCTCAACCCTCCTCAGCCTCAACCCCCCCTCCTCAACCTCAACCCCCCTCCTCAACCCCTCCTCCTCATCCTCCCTCCTCAACCCCTCATCCTCAACCTCCCTCCTCATCCTCAACCTCCCTGCTCAACCCCCCCATCCTCAACCCCTTCATCAACCTCCCTCCTCAACCCCCATCCTCAACCCCCTCCTCAAGCCCCCCATCCTCCCTCCTCAACCCCCCCATCCTCAACCCCCTCCTGAACCTCAACCCTCCTCAACCTCAACCCTCTTCAACCTCAACCCCCCCTCCTCAACCTCCCTCCTCAACCGCCCCATCCTCAACCTCCCTCCTCATCCTCAACCTCCCTACTCATCCTCCCTCCTTATCCTCAACCCCACTCCTCAACCCCCTCCTCAACCCCCCTCCTCAACCCCTCCTCCTCATCCTCAACCTCCCTCCTCATCCTCAACCTCCCTACTCATCCTCCCTCCTTATCCTCAACCCCCCTCCTCAACCCCCTCCTCAACCTCCCTCCTCAACCCCCTCCTCAACCTTCCTTCTCAACCCCCCATCCTCAACCCCCTCCTCAACCTCCCAATCCTCATCCTCAACCCCCATCCTCAACCTCCCTCCTCAACCTCAACCCCCCTCAACCTCCCTACTCAACCTCAACCCCCCTCAACCCCAACCCACCTCCTCAACCTCCCCCCTCAATCCCCCTCAACCCCAACCTCCCTCCTCAACCTAAGCCCCCCTCAACCACCCTCCTCCACCTAAACACCTCCCCCCCTCTCCCCTCACTTACCTGCTTGTGCTCCGGCCTCCGCTCCTTGACCCGGCGCCGGCGCGCATGTGACGTCACATGTGCGCCGCGTCATTAGCATATACCGGGTGTTTAGGGGGGGTTTAGGTGGAGGAGGGGGGTTGAGGGGGGTTTAGGTTGAGGAGGGGGGAAGGAAAGAGACACGGGGAGTAGAGAGACACACGGGGGGGGGTAGAGAGACACACGGGGGGGTAGAGAGACACACGGGGGGGTTAGAGACACACGGGAGGGTTAGAGACACATGGGGGGTTAGAGACACACGGGGGGTTAGAGAGACACGGGGGGGTAGAGAGACCCGGCGGGGTTAGAAAGACACGGGGTGATAGTGACTGGAAAAAAGGGTTGAAAAACTCGGCTTATACTCGAGTATATATGGTACATTGTGTCTACAAACATAAGGCCCTGTTATATTGCCCAGTTTGTAAATGTATACACACTTAAAATCACTCTTAATATTGTCACAAATGATATTAGCTACTCGCAATCCAATTACAAGTTCCCCGCTCACAATCATTACGGGACAGCTAAACCCACAAATTTGGCTTTAGAACTCTATTGGTTTTAGCACAGCTTGAATATTATGCAATTATTATTTTTTAAATGTTATTTCTGAGTAATATCAATCCCAGGTCTTAAAGGGTTAATACATATCATGAAACCCACATGGACTAAAACATTTTATAGAGTGCCCAATCTGCAAATATTACTTATTGGCTCTCCTTAACTGTAGCCTCTGATTGCAGGTTACGTTTAACTACCATGTTTTACTGACATCATCACTATTGGCTGTGTCTAAGAAGTAAATTACGTGCTTCCTTAAATATTGTCAGGTCATATGATCACGTCCTTTAAAATCCTACTTAAAAAGGCAGGGTTTACGAGTTTAGGCTTATGAAGGTAAATTGCGAGCTGGAGGCAATAGAATACATCTAAACATTTTGAGAAAAAAACACCTGCAGTACAAATCACGGGTTAGAGGCATTTGCAGATTCTAATAAAATAGGGCTCATACTTTTCGTAATCATCTGCAATTTTCATAAAGATAGTAATAATTTTAATGACATTGACACTATTACCAACACGTTTTCCTTCCCTTTGCAACAAGGCAATATAATATACTGTCATAGTATATGATATATAATTTACTATATAATACACTGTATTCACCATAGAGTGAAACCACATTTAAAATCCTACAACTAGCTGTAAATAACTGACCCACCAGAACAGAAAATAGGGGTAGTGTATCAGAAATGTAAGCAGAATAATCAAGGGCCAGATTAAATGGCTCCGGCACACTGTTTGATGTAAGAATTTACTGATACGCAGCCAGGGAAAATAGCTTACAAGCCTCGCAAGAGTCCTTACGTGTTACTTAAGAAGATGCAAGGGTGAAGTTGTGAGTCAGAGCCCAGTAAAACAGGAATTCCCATAGTAACCTTAGTAAATTTCTCACTCAAACATTACACATTGATGTGGTTTATGGCTCTTGCACATGAACATCATATTATATGTTCATTTCTATCTTATTCCATGATGTTAAATGGCACTGGATACACGGGTTTGCTGATGGCAGATGGGTAGTCATTAACCCCTGGGAATCAGGTGGGATTTAGAATTAGTTGGGTGCCAGCGTTGTGTGAGTAGGTATTTGTAATTGACATTGTGATTAAGTTAATTATTGCTATTCTTTAGGTTATTTTTGTTTTTGCATAGCTCCTTGCTGCCCTCCTTGACATTAAAATTGATGTAACTCTCTCATCATTAAAGCCTTTCATGATGTTGGCCGGGCTTCTATATACTCTTACACTTTCTGGACCTAGATCCCTATGCTGTGGTTGGTCTTAACCTCTTTGCTTGAACCCAGCAGATCCATTTCCCAAGCAGTAATATACAGTGTTTTACAGGGCTGCAGTGGAAGCCTGTGAAAGCTGCCCATGACCCCCACTGCTTTACTGTATGGTTAACCCTAAAATAAATCAGCCACCAACTGCTTGTAATATAACATTGCAATTAGTTTGTATTGAAAATTCAGACATTGTTGAAAGACTTTAGTTAAAATACAGTTTTTGTTTCCAGGGTTAATAAGTAGATTGTTCGTGCCTTCACAACACCAAAACTGGAGGCAGCAGTAAAAGTGTGAGAGGACTTGTAAAACGGGACATCTGTCATGGACCAATATAGAACACACTCATCATAAAGAATGCTTCTTCACTCTTTTAATAGTTCAACTGACTTTTATGATTAGGGTCTGGCACCAGAAAGTACAAAACCTCACCAACAAAGATATTTATAGTTCAGAACTATATCTGGTGTAAATTGTAATGAAACTTTGGTGTTTGTATTTAAGCAAAAAAGCTATTTCAGATTCAAATTAGTTTCCTGCCATTGTAGGCCAATCCAATGGCAGGGATTCCAGAAATCTGATATACTTTTCTCATAGTCTAGCGACTATGAATATAATATTACTAGTAACTTGCCGATCATAAATTACGGTTTCATATATTATGTTCCATTGTCTGTGCGCACTCTCCCTCTCTCTAAGCGCCAACTCCATGCAATGTCTCTTTCTCAGCGCCCTCTCTCTGTGGGCCCTCTCTGTGTATGAGTGGGCGCTCTCTCTCTCTGTCTTTTTCTGTGCTCTGTGTGCCTCCTCCCCCTCTCCCTATCTCTCCCGCTGCTCTCTCTCTCTCCCTACCTTTCTCTGTCTCTCTCTCCCTCCCTCTCACTCTGCCTACCTCCATCTTTGCCTCCCCCCCTCCATTTTTCTCCCTCCCTGCCTCCCTCCCTCTCTCTCTGCCTCCCTCTCTCTCCATCCCCCCCTATCATCTCGCTTTCTCTGTCCCCCTCCCTCTCTCTCTCCCTCCCTCTTTCCCTCTTCCTCTTTCCTCTCTCTCTGTCCCCCTCCCTCCCTTTATCCCCCCCCCCCCCCACAGCACCACTGGACCTCAGCCGCACATGCATAGTTGTGTATTATGCTTCGCACAGTTGTTACTCACATGCTGCTAACTATTATGATCATATTATCATTTAGATATGAAAAGGATTGAAAAGGTGGAAACTTGTGGTAGAGCTGGGTAGGAAACTTGTGGTACTGCCATGAAGGCTGTCCTAAAATATCTACTACTGCGTGGAAGGAGACAAATTAAAGCTCCTATTAACATAGCTACTTAAGTCTATATCATTAAAGGTCAAATGTAAATTTAAAAGGTACAGCATACTTGTTTCTTAAAATACTGAATTTACTCCAGTAACGTATTGATTAAACAAATAAAACACTATTGTATGGCCACTACAGGGGTCCTTTAAATTCATTTTCTGTTCGTATAAAAAAAAACTTGTTTTAATATGAAGTGTTTTTAAGAAGAAAAGAGTGAGGCAACACGTTACATCTCTCCTTACATAAAACAAGAAAAGTAGAATTTGTTATTTTAAGACATATGTATTTGAAATGGAATTGGTATTAATTATATTTTCTTGGCATTGAAATCAAAGGTGAGAAATTTATAGAACCAGATGTAATGATTTCATGAGAGTGAAAATATGTGGAAGAGGTCACTCTTAGGCCCTGGATTAATGTACTGAGGAGCTTTTCATCTCCTTTAAGTTGAGTTCCAGTGAACTGATAAACAGCCCTATTAAATTCGAAGACTGTAGCAGCATCGGCACACCCACAAAGGTGGGCTTGAAATTCGGCTGCGTTACAGAGCTATTAAATTGAACCATGCCGCGAGTTACGGGCCGGAGATGTAAACCTGTAAACCATTCTGTGCACGTTGGATGTGCAGCCGTGAACATGATGAATTAGTCAAACCAGTAGTCACGGGTTTAGACGGAGCCAAAGGCAAATTAGATCGTCATCATTACGTCACTGAAAAATGGAGGTTAGATTTCAAAGCCTTACGGGTCTCAATTACGGGTTTCGATCGGATCCGCATTCCAGAAATAATGCTATATTAATTAATCAGTAAATATGATATTCAAGTCCATGTGAGTTCCATTGATTGCTGGGATCGATATAACACGGAAATTGAACAGAAAATAATGTATTTCATATTGCAGATTCGCGAGCTTGAGAATGTTGTGCTATTAATTTTAATACCTAACAGCACTTTCCCTTTCATTATAAGTACAGTAGTGTGTGTATATTGGCTTTAACCGTGCTATGGATAGGACTTTAACCCCCTTGCAAGCGCTCTCCAGTACTCGTTGGCTTTTTGGCTCCATTTGCGGGTTACAGGGTTGAACATCAGTGGATTTATAGCAATTTAATAGCGAAATCGGAAAGTAGCAATTACGGGCTTGAAAGAACAAAGGATTTGCGGACGCACTGTTCAAATTTCCACGTCCCGTAGCCTTTTTTCGCCCTTTACCCGCAGAATGTGAGCTGCTTGCTTTACAGGGTCAATTTAATAACCGTATGTCTTGTAGGCTATGCTATGGGCTACGGTTTTACACGTTCAGGGAATTTAATAGGGCTGAAAGTGAATTGGACTAATGTAGTCTCTAGCACGTGCCCAAAATGTGTAAAATAAATTGTATTTATCTAAAGCTCTAATTTAAAAAATGAAATGATGCCTGATCAGAAATTTACAAACTGATGAATCTACTAAATGCTGAGGGTCTCATTCTATTAAGGGCCGAAGGAGATGCGTGGCCGCAAGGGATGGCCTAAAGCTACTTCCCTATTCCATTCCCTTGTGGCCGAGGGCTCCGGCTGCGGCCGGCGCCCTGTTATCCCTTGCCGCCAACCCCACTGTAGGGAAAGCCTTTGATCTTACGGGGCTGCAAAAGTTGCGGCTGTAAGAAAGCCCAGGTCGCTATTCAAATGCCACCCGAACCCTTCTGTCAAGGCCGTAATTCGCTAAAACCAAGACGCAGCTTACTTACACCAAAAAGGTCCCGCAGGTGATTGTAGGTGTTAGAATTCATACTATAATAAAGAAAAATGATGATCTGTATTACTAGTATCCTGGGTGCTTTACATAGCTCAACATTCCCCAACACTCAAATCTGTAAATAATTTTTTTTGTAATTCATGTTCAATTTCCGTGTCCAGAGTCCCACGGGCTTGGAGCACAACAGACCCGCAACAGCTGCGGGATTAGCCTCCGTCAAGTCCGTAAATGGGTAAAATAGACACACGGGTTACTTAGGCCACGGAGGTGTCGCAAAGGGCTTACTTACAAATCGTAGCACTAATTAAGTTTATAGAAAAGCCATCCTGTACTTTTATAAAAAGTGAAAGTGATGTTGCTCTTAGAATTAATAGCTCAACATTCCCCTACTCTCAATATAATTTGGCGATGTGCAAGCTTGAGAATATTTTGCTATTAATCTTCATGTCCCCGATTGTGTTCCCCATCATTTACAGTGCTTTACAGTGCTAGATTGAATATATATTTGCTTCTACAATGCTTTGAGCTTGCGGCCTTCAACCTACGAACCCGTATGGGTTTTAACAACGATTTACTGGTTTCGAGGTCATTGAAGCCCACGCGGCTTGGGCCGAAAAAAAAAAAACTGAAATGAAATATTGGATTTGGGCGATGTGCAAGCTTGAGAGGGTGTTGCTATAAATCCTCATGTCCCCCATTATGTTGCCTATCATTTACAGAGCTTTACAGTGCTGTCTTAAATTTATATTTGCATTTACAGTTTTGCGACTTTGCGGCCTTGAAACACGATTTACGGGCGCAGGGGAATTGCTTGCGGCCGATTGCATAGTTTGCGGCCGGCCATAAGGGGGACCTTCTTGCGGCACCATCTATTTGAAAAGCAGCATGGCCGCAAGGAATCGCAGTTTTGCGGCCCCTTTTAGAATGAGGCCCTAAGTCTTTAGTAAACAGTATACTTATATTTTTTAATAGGAAATGGCAGTTTCATTTTTAATACAAAGTTGCTATTCTACACACAACAATGATGATTTTCCTGTTTTCAGGAATATAATTTTTGTCTAATTTAAGTTGCTTCTTCGGAGGCAATATAATATCTATTGTGATTTTTTCTTTTTTAATACACACCTTTTTCAAAGAACTCTCTATAGTTCGCACACCTACAACCTGTCCAATTTAAGATATCCACTACCACCTCCTTTAACCTTGTATAATAATAATACTGCTACTCCCTTTTTAATCACTTGTCTAACCATTTAATTTACAATATAAACTCTCAATAGTATATACTTGATTTAAAGGTATTGTTTAGTGCACATACTCACTATATTCAAGATATTTCCCTGTGCATATAGCACTGCATAAAATAATGGTACATTATACACTAGGGTTAATAATAATAATCCCATCAGTGTATTTAAGTTATACAGTAGAGTTGAATTAGTTTAACTAGTTACTTATTACCCAGAGACTCAATTGAATGTAGCTTGTAAAAATAACATTTGAAAATAGTATTGTAGCTTCAAACAGAGGCTCTTCTTTTCAGCCCTATTAGGTGTCCATTGGGTGAAAGAGGATCTGCCCATAATGCTGTTCTAATGGGTTTTTTTTTTTAAACAATGTAGGTTTGCCTTCAATAACCACTGCAGGGAAGGAGGCAAATAAACATTGCTAAATCAGAGCTATACAGTCAAGGCCCCCTAAACATTCCTCTCCCTAAC
Organism: Discoglossus pictus; assembly: GCA_027410445.1. Lineage (NCBI taxonomy): Eukaryota > Metazoa > Chordata > Amphibia > Anura > Alytidae > Discoglossus > Discoglossus pictus. The sequence goes on along the minus strand of CM050166.1, from coordinate 281,769,286 downwards.
CCTGGACACTATAGGGCTGGATACCAGCATACTTGCTAAATTCTAAAAAATAAACTACAGGTGTAAGACTTAAAAGCGACACAATTTTTTCATTAAATGCAATCTGCATTGTTAATCAGTAAATAAATAAATTAATTAAATCCTATTGTAGGAACAGCACAGTGGCTCTTTAAATATGTATTGCATATAGAAATGAGAAAAGTCTGTTTAGTTAAAAGGCTACAAATACCATTTAATATGCTATGTTCCTGTGTCTTGATTGTGTTTTTAATATATAACAATTTACTCCTTCACAATTCCTTACTAATTTGTAATGAGTGAGACAATCCAGACTAAAATTCCTGAGTCATCATCCTAATGTTCTAGCAGATAAAAGATGAAAATGAATTGAAGTACTAAAAATGTAACAAAATGAGGGCATGTAATCCCATACTGGTGGAACAGTGTCACATTCACACGTATGAAGCAAACCTTATTCTATTCAAGATATTTTTAAACCAATACTTAAATGGCTTCCTTTATCGTTACATCATTTTGATGTTTAATGAAAATAAGTTATAATGAAAATGTGTAGCTGCCTCCTGATGAATTCGTTCATAAATCCCTAGCTTGATAAATAAGAAAGAAATAATGAGTGTTCTTTACTAAAACTATTAAATACTGGAACATTCACCACAAAACCACCATTTGTTTACTGATCAGAAGAGAGGAGAGATAAAGTTTTATGCACCCCCTCAACTGGATTCCTGATCTTATTTCATTCTCTTTTCTCTATTTTTTTCATCTTCTCTTGCAATTGTATTCTCTCCTCCTTCTCTACATTTGTATTTGCAATGCAGTTTGATCATGAGCTGCATTTTGTTTAACTATGCATTGATCATTAATAAAACTCATATTCAGATATTTAAAAAAATAATATTCAATATTAAAATTAGTGTCAAAGTTCAGACTATGCTGGTATGCATCCACTAGAAGGTCAACGGAGGGAGGTGGCTTTATCTACCAGGAAGGTGCTAAGCTTTCAGATGTAATGTTTACCACCAACATGATGATCTCCACTGGATAAAGACTTGTTGTGCTTGAGGATTCCATTGGCAACCAGCATGGGCATAGAGGGGGATAATTCAAGTCTACTCCCAGGACAGGAAGCAGGGACAGATCTACCGTCGGTTCACAAACATTTTAAAAAAAAAATCTTTGTTTAAATTCTCAATGCCCCTGAGCCCTATATAAGCTAAATTATGGGTCAAAGCTTTCATGGGACAGACATACTGCTCCATAGTGGCCACATCTAGTAATGCATGATTAAGTTTAATTTTGCCATTTTTTTATGTCCCCTATTCATTTAATCTGGGGGTAATGTGACCCCCTCACCACCCCCACCCACCCCCAGTTCCTACACCTCTGGCAGCTGGCCTTTGCTGTAGATGCAACCCATCTATGATTGTTTATTCTCTTATCATATCTAATTGTTCTTAAAACCCCTTAGAAGTGTCTCAGTCAAACACTTCCCTTAATGACCTTATCAGGGTAGAGACGTAGTTGACCACCAGGTTTGCACACATCTCAGGAGGAATTTTGTCCCACTCCTCTTTGTAGATCCTCTCCAAGTCATAAAGGTTTCGAGGCTGATGTTGGGCAATTTGAACCTTCAGCTCCCCCCACAGATTTTCTATGGGATTAAGGTCTGGAGACTGGCTATGCCACTCCAGAACCTTAATGTACTTCTTGAGCCATTACTTTGTTGCCTTGGCTGTGTCATTCTCATGCTGGAATACCCAGCTGCTTGGCGATGGTCTTGTAGCCCATTCCAGCCTTGTGTAGGTCTACAATCTTGTCCCTGACATCCTTGGACAGCTCTTTGGTCTTGGCCATGGTGGAGAGTGTGGAATCTGATTGATTGGTTGCTTCTGTGGACAGGTGTCTTTTATACAGGTAACAAGCTGAGATTAGCAGCACTCTGTTTAAGAGAGTGCTCCTAATCTCAGCTCGTTACCTGTATAAAAGACACCTGGAAGCCAGAAATCTTAAAATATACCTGCCATTAAATTTATAGACTGATCATTTCTTTGTCAATGGACAAACATTCAAAATCAGCAGGAGATCAAATACCTTTTACTCCCATTGTATATAAATATTTGATAACTATGGGTATATGTATTTTAGTTGAATTCTCCAAGCATTTGCTTTTATTTCTGCCTTTTTCTTTGGTCAATGTTGACTACGATGTCTAGGGAAGCTGCTGAAAATATCATTTCATATGACTAAAAGAGATAGGTAAGTGAATTGGATAAATTTAATGCAAACGGAACCTAGTGAAAAGATTTATTTATTTACATTTGTATACAGCACCTTTATCCAAGGCACTTTACAAAAAAGGTACATCATTTTTGACAAATAGGATTAAACTTGGAGAAACATAATGCAGAGCATACAATGAGTTTTGGGTTTGTTGCTGAAATGATGCTATAGGTCAGAGGCAAGGTCGCAGTCATTAGAATATCAAAAGGTCAAAAAGGGAAGCGAGAAATGATTTACGTTACATCAGGGTTGTAAAGAGAAAGAAATTGGGTGTTTAGGGAGATACAAGATGATACAAGAAGAGATTGGGTTGGCTGACATGAATGAGTAGCTGGAGAATGTTTATGGATAGATGTTAGGCAACAGACACATGCATCCGGAACCAACACATGATAATATAGGCTTGGCTTTGTGAAAAAAGATTTAAGAGGGGTGTCCACATCTATGGGCTCTCTGGTGGCTGAGGAGGCCAATGTGGGACAGGCAGTCTCGACCACAGTGGTTGCACGGGAAGGCTTGTTCTGGGTTGGGTGCTGTAATGACACCATTTTTTCTACATTCCCTTTTGTCCTTAAGACCAGCCCTATGTGTGGTCTCGAAAGAGGAGACAGCCTGGTGAATGGTACTTCTCAATGCCTTTCGGTCTAATGCTAAAGCGGACCATTGACAACAGGCATCAAGGGACTATTTCAGGGAGTCCTTGTACCTCTTCTTCGGCCCTCCTCTGTCATGATTGCAAGTGGTGAGCTCACCATATAGCACAATCTTTAGAGGCCGATCATACTCCATCCTAGAGATGTGTCCTGCCCAGCGCAAAAGCTTCTTGAACAGTATGGCCTCAATGCCGATGACTCCTGCCTGTTCTAGGACTTCAGTGTTAGGGATGTGGCCATTCCAGTGAATGTTGAGGATGGTGCAGAGGCAGCGTTGATGAAAGCACTAAAGAAGTCGTAGGTGGTGGCGGTAGGTAACCCACAACTCGTACAGTAGGATGGTCAGCACCACTGACCTTTGTGCACTTGTTCAGATGCTTGTTCTTCCAGACCCTTTTATATAACTTGCTGAACGCACCATTTGCCTTTGCCAGTCTATTGTCAATTTCTTTGTCAACCTTTGCGTCCAAGGAGATGATGCAACCCAGGTAGGTAAACTGTTTTCAGCTTAGACTCCTCGCCAATAGTGATGCGAGGAGGACAGTAATCTTCCTGAGGTGCGGGCTAGTGGAGAACTTCAGTCTTCTACAAACTGACTTCTAGAACAAAGAGCTTGGTGAAGCAAGATGTAATTTGCTGCAGAGCTGTTGCCGTATGGGAAAGAAGGGCAGCATCGTCGCCGAAGAGTAGCTCTTAGACGAGTCGTTCCACTGTCTTGGTGTGGGCCTTTAGTCAGCTTAGGTTGAACAGACTGCTGTCTGTGCGGAATCGGATGTAGAGTCTATCCTCAACATCAAGATCTGTTGTGGTCCTTTGCAGCATCATACTGAAGAATAGTGTGAATAGGGTGGGTGCAAGGACACAGCCCTGCTTCACGATGATTCTTATTGGGAAGTGCTCAGATAGGTCGTTGTTGTGCCTAACTTGGCCACGCTGGTCTTCGTGTAGCTGCATGATGATGTTGAAGAACTTGGGAGGACATCCTATACGTTCCAGGATTTACAGGTCTGAGGAGGAGTACTCTTGCGAGGATTTTCCCTGTGATGGAGAGCAGAGTTATCCCCCGGTAATTGGAGCAGTCTGACATTTCTCTCTTCTTCTTGTACAGGGTGATGATGGTTGCATCATGAAGGTCCTGTAGCAGTTTGCCTTGGTGACAGCAGCAGACAAAGAGCTCATGGAGTTTAGCGTGAAATGCTGGGCCCCCGATGTTTCTAGATCTTAGCTGGGATCCTATCAACTCCTGCAGCCTTACCATTTTTTACCTGCTCAATAGCTTTTACAGTCTCTTCGAGAGTAGGGATTTAATCCAGTTTTGTTTTCATTGGTTGTTGTGAAATGCGACGGAGTGCTGAGATTGAAACTTTTTGGTTGGCACAGAATAGAGTCTGAAAGTGGTCCGACCACCGGTTCAGAATCAATGCCTTGTCTGTAAGGAGTGTTTGACCATCTGCACTGCACAATGGGCTTTGAACCAGGTGTGAAGGGCCATACACGGCCTTCAGGGCTTCATGAAAATCTCTGTAGTAGCCGACATCTACACATCGCTGAGTTCTTTAAGCGAGGTTGGTCCTCCACTGGTTCTGAATTTCTCAAAGCTTTCATTGAAAGTTGCTGCACACAAGATGGAAGGCTGCTTTCTTGTTAGGGCAAGATCGCAGAGCGAGATGGGCTTGATGAGAGGATCTCTTTTCCAACAGAAATTCATGGATCTCTTGACTGTTGCCAGTGCTTGGACCGAGGATGCATCCAGGTTGTCTTTAATCTGTCTTTCTGCTGGAAAACTGTATTGGTGATGGTTAGTTTTTGCTCAGTGCAGAAGGCGCCCATTGTCATTGTAGTTTCCAACACTGTGATTGCAAAGTACCCCATTCCAAGCTTCTGAATGCTTGCCTACTCTGACTATGACCTTGTCGTCTGCAGGGACCTTTTGTACAAGATTGCGCAGGTCGATGTAAAACTTGTCCTTTTCTGCAGGATCCGCTTGAAGAGTTGGGGCATAGACCCTAAAAATTGTAGCATGTTATTTGTTTTGAAGTGGGAGACGCATAAAAATGATGAGGTCAGAGTGACCCTTTCGCTGGTTATCAAGTTTGGAGGCGATATGGTTCCTGACCATGAAGCCCACACCAGAGATACATTTCTCATTTTCTTGCTTCCCTGACCAATATAGGGTATAGCCAGCCCCATGTTCCTGAAGGCTTCTTTCCTCTTCTAGGCAGACTTCACTGAGGGCAGCAATGTCAATAGCCAGCCTTAATACTTTGTGGGCTACTAGAGCAGTGCGCCATTCTGGGCGACTGCTGTCTGTTGTGTCAAGCATAGTTCTGATGTTCCAACATGCAAGTCTCAGTTCAAGTACACCTTGTGAGGCAGGTGGGAGCCTTTTCTTTTTACGGAGTTTCGACCGCATTTGGAGATGCTCGTTGACCGTGGCTAGCCAACTGAGTGAAAATAAGCTTTCTTTAGGCCACCTTTTCTAGGCCCCTCTCCATGTGGAGCAAGTAGTGCTGTCCATAGAGAAGGCTGCTTGGTCGTTCAGGGTGCTACAGAATTATGCCATCAGGCGACCCATATACCTGAACTGCCATGCAGGATTGAGACTGCAGCTTCCAGTGACTTCTTCCACCTGCAGTTTTGCCCCTTTCCCATAGCTGCAGGGATTGAAAATGTTGATTGTTCTAGATGTAGACGTGTCACCTTGGGCCTGCACAATGGAGTTTTTAGGTGAGATGCAGTGTGCGCAGTACTGGTCCCACCCTTTACACTCAGGGTTTGTCTGTCATTGCCTAGCAAGCTTGGACATTGACAGTAAGGTCCTCGAGGCGTAGGTGTTATATTGGAGTGTCCTTCTCCTAGATAGATGGCCTTACAGGGCGAACAAGCTGCATTTGCCTGGGTTTTAAATCAGAGTTTTCCTTCTCCTAGGCTGGCTGCCAACCAAGGCTAACGAGTCCAGCCTACCCATCCGGTAATACCGCCAGACATTCGGTCGCGCCATAACGTAGCAAGCTCCGTGAAAATGGCTGCACCAATGAGAAGGTGTTGCTATGGACACAGTAATGTAGGCAATGCCATATGCAATGACCTCCTGATTGGCAAGCCAGCCAGTGGTCACGCAGCAATCACTACACTGGAAAAGGAGAGTCGATGTATTGCGCATACACTTTCCCTGGGCAAGTGGGCCATGCGGCCCAGGTCATTAATGGCTGACATGAATGAGTAGCTGGAGAATGTTTATGGATAGATGTTAGGCAACAGACACATGCATCCTGAACCAATTCATGATAATAGTAGTCTTAATAAAGACAGAAAGGGTTGTCTTTGTCATGCACTACTCTTTCATCATCTCTTGTATACCAATGTGATGCAAATAAGTCCAGAATCTTTCTATAAAAGTGAAAATTACATTATTTTTTTTTGAGTGGAAGGCTGTGGTCTGATGCAGTTTCTTAACCTCTCAATTGCGGACATTTACTAAGCCATCTCAAGGGCAGTGATGGAGTGTGAAGGGTTGCAATGGCAGATGTCCCCATAGGAAGCAGAGCATATTGAAGCCCTGCTTAGCACAGTGTTCCCTTTGAAAGCTTAGTAAATATCTCTTAATAGAAAACTACATTGTATATTAACCCCAGCAATTGTTTATGTGTTCGGTTGGTTAGCTCACACCTGTGACAGTATAAAAACACACATTTATACATATGTTACTATTTTTATAAAAGACCAGCACATTTCCACAAATGCTTCAATAATTCCTATTGAGTGAGAGCTTACACTTTAGTAACTGGTTGTGTGGATGGAAGCTATTCAAGGCATGAATTACTGAATCATCATTATAGAGGGAGAACTTCCACTTTAGATTGCAAACATGCTAATAAATGAATAATCAGACAGCAATCTAATGGTGCAAATAATCGGAAATAGATTAGATTTTTTTTACTTTCTAAAAATATCATGCTCAATCAAATCTAGCTTTTCAAAAATGCTAACTATAAGAGTTTATTAATAAGACAAATCTAAGCACTAAAATAACTGAATAAACGGGCACAAAACTGATAGACTTTTGCAACCCTGCAGACTTTATGAATGTAGCTTCTTTTTAATAGCTCTATCTGATAGATTTATAAGATGTAAACTGTACTAAGTAACTTGGAATAAAGGAAAAACCTACAGTCTGCAAACAAATCTATTCTTAGTTCAGCAGAAGAATTTGGTTGAAGTCTACAAATACAACAATTATAGAGCTCATTTGGAGAACATAAAACACCAGGCATCCCAGACTAGAATACTAACCAACAATGCCAAAACCAAACCCTATAAATTCTGCTTCCTATAAGTAGATTGTGTGACATCATTAGTCTCGGAAACCAGTGTTTTCCCTACTCACCAATCAAGAAAAAAAAGTTAAAAGAAAGAAAACAGATCTGCAATATAATCATTTCTTTAGTAACAAAAATAGTTTGTAGTGGATACAATGTAGAGCTACATTTTTGTTAACATATATAGTCAACAGAGATTTTAATGAGCATGTTTCAAGTGAAAGTGCTCTTTTCCCCCACAGTTGTGTAACTTGGCAACTACTATACCGTTAGCTATAGGGCTTGAGGTCGAAGAGTCTGCCAAATTGAAACAACTTTTCCATATGTAATTTAGTGCTTGAAAAATCACTGTTGGAACTGTTCAACGATTTATTAAGGTTACAAGAGCATCACTTTTTTCTCTTGACATTGAGTGAACGTTTTTACGTAATCCAGCAGACTAAAATGAGTCAGGTCAAGTACGGATTCAATGTTTTTGTTTTTTGTGGGTACGTCTAATTAGAGAAATAATTTCATTGAGATATCCCTATATTACTGGACCACTGTTATTGGATCACTTTGAATAACTAAACATAATGAGTACAACATTTTTAAAAAGCAAAGAAATAAACAAAACCTTTCTTTACAGAAACTTTTCTTTGCAATTATGGTTTACTGTGTGCTTTTTGCTCTATTCACTGCTACTGCCTATTAATTTCTCAGGTGAGTGTAGCATTGTAAACTAATTGACATCTGATTGGTACAGCTGAGAACACTGGCAGATGTAGCTGCCACATTCTCAGTGTGCAGAGAGACATTTCCTGTGTATTCAAAGTTGCCTCCCACTTCAGGGACTTTAACTGCTGAATTCAAAATGGTAGATTCCTGAGCATATCAAAGATAATAAATTGGAGTCTGTATTATTGTTTTACATTCTAGAGAGTTGACTCCTTCAAAATAGTACATTTTAAAATTATGAACATGGGCAGTAATATCTAGAATGCATTTAAGATACCTGCATGATTAACAAGCAAATGTAACATATTGTTACAGAAAGTAATTTTCACGGTACATAGATACATTGGATGGCAATACAATTAGATTCTGTGAATTCTCCAAAAGCCCTTTACTGAGTGCCCTAATTATGTGCCCTGTGCCATTAACCTGTGTTTGAGCCCCCAAAAAAACATAAACCCAAACCTCAACCTAAAACACAACTGAATGCAAAATCTAACTAAAAAAACATTACGCTCATTTACTCATTTCACTTATTTAAAAAAAATGATTCTGATAATTGGCAAGACCCATTCAAAGCACTAAATGACTACAGTACAACTAATATATATGTTATTGTTGTTATGACGTTCAGTCCTGTCCAACTCTTCGTGACCCTATGGACTGCAGCACACCAGGCACATACCGTATTGGTCCGAATATAAGCTGCACTTTTTTCTGATTTTTGAGTTTGAAAGTTACGGGTGCGGCTTATATTCGCGACCGTAAAAAAAATCATTGCTGATTTGCGAGTTTGCAAGTTACGTGTGCGGCTTCTATTCGCGAACGTAAAATTACTGTCGGTTTGCACGATTGCGAGTTAAGGGGGCATGCTTGAGACTGCGGTATTGTAGCAATTGAATAGCGATTTCCGGTTTTAGTGATTCTAACATCCTGTAAAGCCTGTAACCTGCAAAAAAAGCTACAGTGCTAATTAGAAAGCCTGTTTCTTGCAATGGCTGATCACTTTGAGAGTCTTTTCCACCTAAATTTTACAGGTGCAGCTTAAATGCGGGTGCGGCTTATATTCAGACCAATACAGTATATTATTATGTTTCTGGTTGTGCTTATCCATAAGGCTTTCTTGGCAAAGGTACAGCAGTAGATTGCAAGTTCCTTCTCCAGTGGACCCCAATTTGTCTGATCTCTCTGCAATGATTCACCCATCTTGGATGATCCTACATGGTAGAGCTCAGAGCTTCATTAAAGTACACACGCCCCTTCACCATTCAGAAGGGGAATATATATATATATATATATATATATATATATATATATATATATCACATATTCTAATTGTCTAACTACGAGACGTCGTCATGCTTTGCGTGGTGCGTACGACTTAGCGATGAGCGGTGCGTAGCGAGGCAAGCCGTTAAACTCAGAGCACTTAGGCGATGAGCGCCAAAGGTGCTCATTGCCGGCGAGCCTCGCGTAACAAGGTGAGTTGTTAAACTTAGAGCACTTCGGCGCTCATCGCCGGCAATCCTCGCGTTGCGAGGCGAGCCATTAAACTCGTAGCGAGGTGAGCCTTTAAACTTGTCGCAATTCGGTGCTCTTTGCCAGCGAGCCTCGCGGGACCTACAAACACTACAAAATGCGGCTTCGAATTAGGCTGAAAGTAGTCGACGAATGCGGGACTTAGAGAAAAAAAAATACAAGACGCGAAAAAATACAAGATTAACGGACGAACTACAAAAACAAAAAAAAAATAAAAACACACTAAATACAACAACAAAAAATTACAAAAATATCACAGACAACATGGGGCAACAGCCAGGATGTCTGGGAGTGAGGTGGAATGCGAATTTAAGCAGATTTATACTATTTTTGCCACTTGAAAATCGGCTAAGCGAGGAAAAAAATGGCCCCCGAAATAAATGAAAACGATGCTAGCGCAAAACACTGCCAAATGCGTAGCACTTTACACATCACACTACAAACTAGAAAATACACTATTACAAAAGCCGAAAATGCTCACGAGCGGTGTAACACATTAATACGAATATACCATGCTGCTTTACACAATAAACCAACGGCTTTACCTCGTGCACGCAGCCTATTTAGAATGCGCACTTAGAACATTCATTACACTTTATCAGCAGGGCACCAACACTCAAACTGTATATTCTATGCTGTCGGAAAATGCAAACGGATTGTTAGCTCTTCAGGCTATTGCTGGCTGCATATATTAATTATAAATACTTAAAGTATATTAATTTATTCAATAAATAATTCATTATTACTTAACTACATATACATAAAAATATATATATCTCTTTATCATGACTGATGAAGGTGCTCAGAAGACCAAAAGTACAATACAGGAGAGGCTCCCAATGAGCGCCAAAGGCGCTCATTGCGAGGCACGCAATGAGCACCGAAGGCGGTCAGCGCAAGGCTCGCAATGAGCGCTGAAGGTCCTCAGAGTACAAAACTGTTTACATTGTGTGTCAAACAGCATTCCCATAGCTTAACATTTTATCGCCCCGTCATTTTTGACGGGCAAGTCGTGCCAACTTTGCTCAGGGGAGCAAAAATAGATGAGACAAGAGGCTCGCCATGAGCGACGAAGGCGCTCAATGAGAGACAAAGGCCCTCACAGTACAAAAACGTTTACATTGTGTGTCAAACAGCATTCCCATGGCTTCAAATTTTCATTTTTGACTGGCAAGTCGCTAGTATATATATATATATATATATATATATATATATATATATGGTAATTTAGTAATTATTAATCTATAAATATATATATATATATATATATATATATATATATATATATATATATATATATAGATTAATAATGAGTATTGCAATATAATTTGATACCATTTGTATTGGACATATATATATGAAAAAGCAGAGCACCGTAGTCCACAGTGATATTTCCTGTTGAGGAAAAAGAGGATAAGAGGAAAAAATTCACATGAAATTCTGATAATGTGTTAGAAAACCCAAGTCTATATTAAGTCCTGTATCACATTCTTCAACACTAAAAATACAGGACTTAATATAGACTTGGGTTTTCTAACACATTATCAGAATTTCATGTGAAGTTTTCCTCTTATACCATAACATACATAGTGTCATTTCTTCAGTATTGTCACATGAAAAGATAAAATAAAATATTTACAAAAATGTGAGGAGTGTACTCACTTTTGTGAGATATTGTACTCTGTATGGTGGAGGGCTTCTATCACTCTTTTGTCCACCATAAGCTAAATTATGATGTGGTAAATAGCCTTCCCACAAAATCTAACACATAAGGTAAGAACCAGCACCACACAGTTTAAGATTGAAACAGCTGTCTGTGGTCTCCTGGCTTATGCATAACCCATACTATGCAGAGTGTCACTTCTTCAGTGTTGTCAAATGAAAAGATATAATAAAATATTTACATAAATGTGAGGGATGTACTCACTTTTGTGAGATACTGTATGTGTGTTCACATTTGAATGTGAGAATTCCAAGAAATACAGCTATTGTGCTGCACTCTGGGAAACTGGGCAGGAACATGGAGTATATACTGTCTGTGGGTGGATCTCGTAGCTTAACCCATCCTATTCTATACTTTAAAGTTTTGTAATACAGCGAGTTTATGCCTAAAAGGAGCCATGTATAAAATGGGTTTTTTTTTGGGGGGGGGGGGTTAAAGAGTAAAAATGCATTGTGTACTCATTTGAATGTCCCTTGGCAGTTTCCGAGAGTGTAGTGCAATAGCTATATTTTTCTTTTTAATTCTGAGAAGGAAATATGCTTTTTTACTTATTTTTAGACATACAAATGTAAACACAAATGTACTATTTATTTAGGCACTCTGACCTTTGCACGCTGCAGAACAGCGTGCCGTCATCAGGGCGCCGAGAACTGCGCCCTGATGGCGATCTGCGCTCCAGCCTGCATCCCATCTGCCACAGAGGCCCCATCCCATAAGTACTGGACCTGCTTGGCAAGGTAAGGGTCTGACAGTGTGCGCATATGTCACTAGGAGTATGTTGCATTGCATGTTTATCATGCATGTTTATCATGCACACAGTGACATTACATACAATATGCTTTGAGGAGGGAAGCTGTTATGGGAAGTGGAGTTGTTATTGTCTTGCAAGGGGCACTGAGTGAGTTGGCACTGGGGGAGCCCAGGTGGGCCAAGTGCAAAAGAAAGGTGGCACTTAATGAGTTAGGACTGAGGGGGCGAGCACATTTTTGTTGTTTTGCACCAGGGCCCGCCATTTAATAGCTCTGACCCCATCCCACAGCTGCCTAATTGCCCATATTGTCATAGTGCTCCAATTTGAAGCAAACTAGTTGTTCAGTCCAATGAAGTAGAATGGGCAGTAAAATAGACCAAATCACTAAAAATAGAAACCCAACCCCTGAACAACTTAGCCGGCACCCGGTATATGCTAATGACGTGGCACGCATGTGACGTCACATGCGTGCCGGGTCAAGAAGGAGCGGAGGCCGGAGCAGAAGCAGGTAAGTGAGGGGAAAGGGAGAGGGGGAGGTATTTAGGGGGGTTTAGGTTGAGGAGGGGGGTTGAGGAGGGATGTTGAGGAGGGGGTTGAGGATGAGGAGGGAGGTTGAGGATGAGGAGGGGGGTTGAGGAGGGGGTTGAGGAGGGGGGGTTGAGGATGAGGAGGTAGGTTGAGGATGAGGAGGGAGGTTAAGGAGGGGGTTTAGGGGGGAGGTTGAGGAGAGGGTTGAGGATCAGGAGGGAGGTTCGGGATGAGGAGGGGGGTTGAGGAGGGGGGTTGAAGATGGGGGGTGGAGGATGAGGAGGGAGGTTGAGGATGAGGAGGGAGGTTGAAGAGGGGGGTTGAAGTTGAGGAGGGGGGTTGAGGAGGGGGTTAAGGATAAGGGGGTTGAGGAAGGAGGATGGGGGGTTGAGAAGGGGGGTTGAGTGGGGGTTTGAGGAGGGAGGTTGAGGAGGGAGGTTGAGGAGGGAGGTTGAGGAGGGTGTTGAGGATGAGGAGGGAGGTTGAGGATGAGGAGGGAGGTTGAGGATGAGGAGGGAGGTTGAGGAGGGGGGTTGAGGTTGAGGAGGGGGTTGAGGATGGGGGGTTGAGGAGGGGAGTTGAGGAGGGGGTTTGAGGGGGGAGGTTGAGGAGGGGGTTGAGGATGGGGGGTTGAGGAGGGAGGATGAGGAGGGGGTTGAGGGTGAGGAGGGAGGTTGAGGATGAGGAGGGGGGTTGAGGAGGGGGTTGAGGATGGGGGGGTTGAGGATGAGGAGGGAGGTTGAGGATGAGGAGGGAGGTTGAGGAGGGGGGTTGAGGTTGAGGAGGGGGGTTGAGGAGGGAGGTTGAGAAGGGGGTTGAGGATAGGGGGGTTGAGGAAGGAGGATGAGGATGGGGGTTGAGGAGGGGGTTTGAGGAGGGAGGTTGAGGAGGGGGTTGAGGATGGGGGGGTTGAGGAGGGAGGATGAGGAGGGTTGTTGAGGAGGGGGTTTGAGTATGAGGAGGGAGGTTGAGGATGAGGAGGGAGGTTGAGGAGGGGGTTGAGGATGGGGGGGTTGAGGAGGGGGTTGAGGAGCAGCAGCGATTTCTGAGTAAACTTTTGTAAAAACATATAATTTCCAGGTTTCTTTGTTAAAACAGTTGCTTTTACTGTCATTTTACGTTATTTACCTTATAAGTGTTAATAATATTAATAAAAAAAAGTTCTGAGCTACCCTTATTTTGCTTCAAAGTTCTTTATTTGAAATTTAAGTTTTTTTTCCTGAAATTTCCTTCTTAAAATGAGGTGCGTGTTATACGCCGGTGCGTGTTATACGCCGATAAATACGGTATGTTGATCTTATTCTGATGATCGCTCTTAGAGAAGATTAACATAGATGTTATGAAACTTGCCATGTTTGTGGAGAGCAGAAGCTGCCAATTTAAAATGGATTTTCGGCACTGATACGGTGAACTGATTGGATCAAAAGTTCAGGACCAACTCAAGAACCAATCATATTGCAGATGAGTACTAAGCTGTGACAGTTACATGCACATTCTGTTTCTCAGCAACTCACATCTCCCATTATACCAAATTGTTGTTGCAGTAAAGCGTATATAACTTAATTTCTATAAGTATATTCTTTCACATAAGAGCAACTTGTGTTGTGAAATTTCCCCTTTAAAGAAAACAGATATGTTTTCGGTTCATGTTATCTGAATGGGTTTTTGTAGTTACACATTTTAAAGCTTTATAAATGTTCTCTTCCATGTAACAAGCACTACTATGGCCTTACATGACCCACATGAGGTCAGGGTACTGAAACAAAGAAGAAAGACATGGGGAGACAGACAGAGAGCAGATATGGAGCGGGAGTAGAGGGATCACTATACATCACTGCTGTGACTGCTGCTGAACTGTACAAATCTTAACAATAAAAAAGAATATCTTAGAAAAACAAGATTTTGTTGTGACAGCAGCTGATTAACCATTTAGGTGACAATAAGAATGGAAAATCCACATTACAGTGGCAAGTTATTTTTTGCAATATGATATTATAAGAAAGCATAAAATAATTTTTCAGTATAAATGTATGTATGTATAGAATAATACACACACACTGACAAAATAGCACATTTGTGCTCATATTTGGATGTCTAAAATCAAGTTAAAAACATATTTCCGTTCAGAAGCTGAAGAAATACAGTTTTCCACTGCATTCTGGGAAACTGGGTGGTGACATGCAAATTAGTCCACAATGCATTTTCATTCTTTAATCCAATTCACTTTATAGATGGCTCTTTTCAGCAAAGTACATATTTTTTCCAGCATGAAAAAAATATATATATAAATTGAAGAAAATGAATACTAAAACAGACACATGTGTAAACAAGAATTCATGAAGACAATGTAAATTCTGCTTTTTATCTGATTTACATTGAAACCAATGGGAACAAAAAACAATATGTTGCATTTAAGACATCCATAAGGCTCAATGCCATTCTGTTTCCTATAACAGATCAGAACAACCCCACCCTGTCTACATAGAGTATGTTATAGATACTTTATGTCATGAACTAATACATTAATAAATAAATAAAAATAATAATGAATAATAACTCCTGAATATTGTCTCACACATATAATCACCAAAGAGATTTGTTACCTATATTTATTAAGTATGTACTTCAGGAATGAGCTGCCCTGGAAGAAGGGACCCAGAGAGAACAGGAACATGTTTTATTTGTGGAAATGATTTTTTACACCAGAGCCTGCCTAAAGGCATCAGTGCCATTTTGACTAGTAACCATCTGTCAGAATGGTCTGAATATTTGTCACTAAACTGGTTTGATATACGTCCCTAATTAAATGGACGCACTTAGTGGCCCTTGTGTGTACCCACCTTTTTGTTCTTGGGGCTGACCACAGCAAGTACAGTTTCTTTTTGGCCAAATAGTTTCTACCCAGGATTCGAAAGTACTATTTATTGTTAATTAACCTCATTGCTTACAATAAATTGTGTGAATTGTGAGACGGAAGCGCATGTATATATTTTGCAAACTTCCAAGCACCATTCCAGAAGGGGGGACTTGGTAGCAGCGGTAGGTACAGAAAATGTGTTGTTGTTCAGTCATTCAGTTGAGTCTAACTCTTCATGACATGGTTTTTAGCACCCCAGTTGGGTATGTCAGCAACTGCTTCTCTGAGCTCTCTCAAGTTCATGACAGAAACCTGAATGAGCTAGATAGAAACTGATTAGCTGGTCATTGGGGAGGGGCTTTAGAGCTACCTGTGGGATACTTGATTGGCTTGATTGTTACAGTGTTTCACTGTATTGAAAATGTCTAACTCATTAGAGTTGTGGGTGACCCAGGGATCAGCTCCAGTAAATAGTCTGTTACACAGAGGTTTTGTTACACTGATTTCTCCCTAGAGCAACCAAAACAGAAGACTCTACGATTTTTCCACCACACTCTATCAATGACTTACTGAATTCCAATATTCATGTTAGCTTATTCCACTATTACCGACACTAAGTGCATCAACATGGTGTATCTGGGTAAAGTAAGATACTAGACTTTATCGGAGTCTTTGGTTAATAAGTTGTTGGTTATGAATTTGTTCCCAGGAATATTATGAGGTCTTTCTATACATTTACAGTGCCAAAAGTATTCACCCCCCTTGGCATTTTTCGTGTTTTGTTGCCTCACAACCTGGAATTAACATGTCTTGTTTGAGGATTTTCCTCATGTAATTTAACATGCCCACAACTTTGAAGATGCTTTTTTTTTATTATTGTGAAGCAGACAACAGTTAGGCCACATCTTACCACTGGGATTTTTGCCCATTCCTCCTTGCAAAACTGCTCCAGCTCCTTCAAGTTGGAAGGTTTGAGCTTGTGAACAGCAATCTTTAAGTCTGAACACAGATTTTCTATTGGATTGCGGCCTGGGCTTTGACTAGGCCATTCCAACGCATTTACATGTTTCCCCTTAAACCACTCAAGTGTGGCTTTAGCAGTGTGTTTGGGGTCATTGTCCTGCTGGAAGGTGAACCTCCGTCCTAGCCTCAATTCACGCACAGAGTACAGGCTCTATGGAGCGTATGGCTTATTGTAGTTCTATGTACAGATTCTCCAGTCTCTGCTGTGGAACTCTGCAGCTCCTTCAGGGTTACCTTAGGTCTCTGTGCTGCATCTCTGATTAATGCCCTCTTGCCCGGTCCGTGAGTTTTGGTGTGCGGACGTCTCTTGGCAGGTTTGCTGTTGTGCCATGTTCTTTCCATCTGGTTATGATAGTTGTGATGGTGCTCCTGGGGATCATCAAATATTTGGATATTTTTTTTATAACTTAACCCTGACTTGTACTTCTCAACAACATTGTCCCTTACTTGTTTGGAAAGTTCCTTGGTCTTCATGGCAGTGTTTGGTTAGTGGTGCCACTTGCTTAGGTGTTGCAGCCTCATGGGCCTTTCAAAAAAGGTGTGTGCATGTAATAATTATGTAACTTCTGAAGGTAATTGGTTGCACCAGAGCTTTTTATGGGCTTCATTACAAAGGGGGTGAATACATATGCACATGCCAATTTTGGGTTTCTAAAAAATAGTTTTATGTACATATTTTTCTCATTTCATTTCACCAACTTAGCCTATTGTGTTCTGATCCATCACAGAAAATGCAGATTTACAAAACATTGAACTTAAGGCAGTAATGTAACAAAATAGGTAAAAAGTCAAGGGGGTGAATACTTTTGCAAGGCACTGTATGTCATTATTGTTATTTTAATTTACCTCTTGGTTATGGTATTATTTAGAGCAAGCATGACAAACTTAAATTATGTTAGAACCTCATTTAAAATAATATGCCTAAAATGGGAAGCAAAACTATTCGGATAAGGTGACAGGTTATTTAACAGGTAAAAAAGTATCCAAGGGCTCACACATTAATGATGTGTGCATCGCATGAGGCTCTTGAGAAGCCTATTTGACAAGCCGGAATTAGAGGAAAATGTAAGATGAACTATTGTTTACACCTCAGTCATAGGATGAGGCTCTGCTTCATGATCAAGCCTTTAGCTGGCACTAAATTGTTAGGTGAGAATAAGATCTTAAAGACAACCAGCAAGTGATCCACAGGACATCTTATAGCACCATGTCAAATATATATTGTGCGGTTTAAATCAGACACATATTAATGGTTACACTAGATTAGCTTTATGTCAAGTCATATATTGACTATATATCTAAATATGCCAAGAAATAAATACTTAAAACCATAGATGTGTTTAGACCTATGCCTATGAAGCCCACGCTTACATTGGTACCATTTTTTGGATGACAGTACTCTCTTGTAACCTCCCTTATGCCTTCTTCACTTCTTCAGTACCTCCTGCTCCAGCTATTTAAGCATTATTTGGGGACAGAAAGGGATGGAGAACATTGGAGAAGGGAGAAAAAAGGGATGGAGGAGGGAGGGAAAAGAAAGAGGCAGAGGTCCATAGAAGAGAAATAGGAATGGAAGAGGGAGAACAAGAGGGGGAGGTAGGGCTGGAGGAGAAAGAGTTATTGAGGGAGAATAAGGACGGAGTGAAGGAGAGATTGAAGAGAGTGGTGAAGAAGAGAGGGAGGGATAGATGGATGGATAGATGGATGGATGGATGAAAAAGCAGAATATAGGGGGGAGAGAGATAAATGAAGGAGGAATGGAGGAGAACAAGGGATAAAGGAAGAAGGGATTGACAACAAAAGGGATGGAGGAGAAAGAGAGATGGATTAGAGGGATGTATGCAATATGTATATTTAAGGTGACCGAACTCTCCCATAGCAAACTATGTACCATCAGTGTTCATTATGACTGTTACTAAAGAAAATGCTTACTTTGCAATAAACTAAGCACTCAAAACTGCCCTTTAACAACTTTTTCCAGCCCTCTTAACCACCAAAGCTCCCCATGCATAAGTCCATTATAGCCGTATTTGGTATCTGACATCAGATCATTGGAACTGAGACAATATATGCTAAAACTAAATACTAAAATACTAGTGAAAAATGTCTCTTTCTCCATTAGGGTCCATTCAAGGTGGATACCTATGGCTTTTTCTAAATGGTACCAGCTTGGCAGGCCATTTAGTGTCTATAATTTTAAAGCATTCAACTGTCATGTTACCCACTGCATGTAGACCATGGCCTGACATTTGTCCTTCACACCGTCTTCTATCCTACCCACCCCTCATACTTTCCTCGATCAATACAAAATAGGCAATCTTTTAAAGGAACAGAAATAATTTACCTGTGTAGTAACTGAAAAACATGACAACAAAGTTCACTGTCTTTTCTCTTCATACTAACCATGGGTATAGGAACTGGGGGTATGGGGGAGTCACCCCAGATTTTTCTATGTCTGTATGTATAAATAAGATATTTTGTATCTCCTTTCAAATATTAATTACCATAATCCTAACAATGTTTGGATTTTTATCACAAGCATCCTTAAGTTATTTTTTAAAGCACCAAAACATATTTCCAGTGAACAATATTTAAATTATGTTTTTAATCCCAATACGTCACCTGTCTATGTCCTTTTAATCAGTTTGAGTGTCGGTATCTCTTTATAGACTCACTGATGCTTATTGGAAACCTCTTACTAAACATATATTTCAAATACATGTAACATAAGTAAAGATTTCCAAGGACCCTTAATTCAGGTAGCAATCACACCATCAGACTGGCCAGGCTCTGTGATAAATAGACAGCTAATCTGATGCTTGGAAAAATGAGCCTGGCCGGATAGTTTAAATCAACTGTCATTGTTTGCTCTGGTGAACCGGAGGCTTATGGAAATATTACATGATATCATTTCAGAGAGTTGAGAAAGCAAAATTCAAATCTGCAGATGCAGGAGAATGGAGGGAAAATGCTACAGCAAAAGAGGGATTAGAGATGTGGTTTTAACTCAAATAGTAATCAGACAAGGAATTTGTTGGGAATAGTAATGTCGATTTCATTTGAGGAATGTAAGATGAAGTTGGATAAGAACTTGTAGGAAAAACACGTTTTGTGCATCTGCAGGTACAGAACAATTGTCTATCAGCGTCTAAGCACATAATCTTATAGCTCAATCTGCTAGCTTTTACAATTATAGGAAAAATGTGCTGCTTATTAAGGTCAACTTTCTGGGTGCCTTACGCTTAGACACACAATGAGGCTCTTTCAATTGCTCAGTACAGTTATTTTTACAACCAATCACAATAACAACGGTTTTGGGACTAGAAGGCAAAAAATATCCAAAAATGATAGCACATATCCAAAAGTTATAACAAATTTCAGAAATGTGCAGCCAATCAGAGATAAGAGCTATCCCCATCTACCATCTAAGCCAATCAGGGATGAGGTCGATAGTTATAAGAGGAGGGGGACACTCAGTACACTTGTTGGCGCAGCATCAGTTTGTGAGTTCTAATTATAATTTGTCGACATTTTTAGGTTGTAAATGGTGGGGTGGCAAGTGCAGCATTTCCTATAGTATTCCAAGTTATATTTCTTTGCGTTGTTCTGTCTCCGTGATCTCATGGACCATAACACACCAGACACATCTTTATGTCCATGGTCCACTGGGTATTCCTGGCAGAGATACTGGAGTTGGTTGCCAGTTCCTTCACCAGGCCACAGTATACAACTCCTGGTATTCCTAGGTGGTCTCCCATCCAATTACTGACAGGCCCACCCCTGCTTGGCTTCAGGGTGATGTGACCTCTTGGTTCTCTGAATGGAATCTAACCCAGGTTGCAATGGTGAAAGCACCAAATCCTAACCACTGGACCACCAGGGAACCCCATGTCATTGTAGAGGAGGGTAATTATCCTCCTGATCTCAATTTAATGCCACTGTCAAAAACTTCAATTCTGGTGCCTTACAGTGACACTTACAAAAACTTTTGTCTGGACTTCGAACATATCAAAGTAAATATCCAAATATATATTTTTTATTTAATTACATTTATATGATTTTTTTTATGCTGTATTATATTTAATTGTTTTATATTCATAAACAAATGCTGTTTTTACACTCATAGCATCCATTTCATAGCTTGAAATATAATATTAGATTACTTATGGCAATTTTGAGGGGAGCTTAGAACTTAACTTGATTTGTTGATTTATTTTATGTGATTATGTTAATTTTACACCAATTTTATTTTTTTCCAGCAGCAGTTTCAGGAACGTAAACCCTGTCATAAACCGAGGGCTGCCTGTGTTACCCAGATTTGTACTATGGCTAGAAAAATTTACATTCTTATGTCTGACACGCTGGGTGGGGCCATGATGTCATCGAGTTATAGGGTCATGACAGCAAAAGAGAGAGAGAGAGAGACAGCACAGAGGGAGACATCATACTCACCACATAATACAGAGAGAGAGACAGCAGAGACAATTCAAGGTAACAATTCTATGATACCGTCATTTATGACGGGCATGTTACTCACGCTCTAATATGGTATTGTTAGATTAATAATACACATATTTAATAACTTATAAGGAAAACTTTTGTTTTGATATATTTTCCTTTTTTTTTTTTTAAGTTCTAGAATTTAATCAAATTGTCACATAATGTAAAGCAATATTTAACTATTTCTGGGGGTGTTCTTTTATGTTTATGTATTATTTGTTTATGCTTATAATCTGTATGTATAAAGTTTATTAGTTAAAAAAGTTAAAAAAAAAGTTCCATAGGGAAATTTGAATATTATGCTATTACTGATCAAAATAAGTTTTAAAAATGTTAAGTGGTTTACTATCAGTTGATAAATGACAATTGCAGTCAGATTTTTAAAATATACTTTTTTGAAGAATTATACTTTAAAATAGGCAACTTATTTTTCACATGTATAAAAAAATACAGCCTCTAGTCTATAACCGTTTGTATGCATTAAATATGGCTGTGAAATCCATTGGTAACCCATGCTTTATAGGTGTTAATGCTAGGTGACATGGGGGTCCATAGGGACACACATGGTTATAGTGGTTAATTTTAAGTTTCATGGGGGTCCATAGGGACACACATGGTTATAGTGGTTAATTTTAAGTTTCATGGGGGTCCATAGGGACACACATGGTTATAGGGGTTAATGCTAGGTGACATGGGGGTCCATAGGGACACACATGGTTACAGGAGTTAATGTTAGATGTCATGGGGGTCCATAGGGACACACATGGTTATAGGGGTTAAGGTTAGGTGACATGGGGTGCATAGGGACTTTCATGATTATAGTTAGAGGCCCTGATGGGGTCTAAAGGCACCTCCATGGGGTTAATGGGAGCCGACCCCAAAGCACAAGAAGTAGATGGAAGGGAGTTATGCTGGACCCAATTGGAATTGATAGTGTTAACCCCTTCCCTGCGGTGATTGCAACAAGGAAAGTTATAGTTTTAAATGTTGTGAGAGTTTACTTTTACAGTAACAGTTCTCAGTAGGAGTTTAGCTGGTGCTGCAGAGTCTAAGATTACACGTAGGGTAACGCTCACTAATAGCCTCATTAAATTGGAAGCCCGTAAGTCCAGCAGCTTGAAATGTGGCCGGGTTACGTTGCTATTAAATTGGAAGGGGCTGCAAGCTACGGGTTTGAGACAAAACTTGTAGCTCGTTCGTAGAACGATGGAATGCGGGTGTGCAGACTTGTAAACCATAGTTATGGGTACGGACGGAGCCAATGGAAAAAGAGATCGTCAGCGTTACGTCAATGAAAAAGGGGAGGCTTTTTTTCAAAGTCCTACGGGCTACAATTACAGTTTGAGATCGGACCCACACTACAGATTAATGCAATGTTAATAAAGCCGTATATATGATATTCTATTACATGCAAGTTACAGTAAATGTCTCAACACATTGATTGCCGGGATCGATATAACACGAAATATAAACATGAAATAAAGTATTTTTCAGGGCCGATTTGCGGGCTTGAGAATGTTGTGCTATTAATTCTAAGACCTAACATCACTTTCCCTTTTAATAAATGTACAGTAGTGAGTTTTATTTGCATTACAAGTGCTACGTATTGGACTTTACCCCCCTTGCGGGTGCTCTCGAGCACACGTTGATGGGCTCCATTTGTGTGTTACGGGCTAGCTCGCATGTGACTTCATAGCAATTTAATAGCTGAATTGAACAAGTAACGGTTACCGGCTTGACAGATCAAAGGATTTACGGGCACGAAGCTCAACGTTGCTCAACACGCAGGCTTTTGGCTGCGTTTTAACTCGCAAGTCTTCTGCGGGCTGCATTACGGGGCTGATTTAATAGCCGTAACACGTAAAATTGGAGTTAAGGGCTACTTTTTCAAACGTAGCCCTAATTTAATGAGGCTATTTGTGCCCCTGGAATATACCAGAACAGGTAACAATTCAGTAGGTATATGTCCCTGCCCAGGCTAACAGAGTGCAGTGTAATAAGTGTATTTTAACTTTTGTTAGACGTTCAAATGTGAACACTGATGTACTATATATATATATATATATATATATATATATATATATATGTATATATATATATATATATATATATATATATATATATATATCTTTTTGGCTTCTTGCTCTGAAGTTTGACATAATTTTAACTTCAAAAAGGTTGCAGTCATCCGCTGATATAATGCTACTGCTGAAAAGGAGGCTTTTCTATGTTCCTTTATGAATGTATGTCTGATGTAATAAGAGAGTTAACGATGGCTTGGGAAAGAACACTCAAGAAGTATTTCCCTATGTTTCATGTTTTACCTTTGGGTCTTATAAACTGTAACCTATTGTGTGTTCCCAGGGTGTCTAATTTTCTTTACCATTCTCAACACGGGTCTATAGGGTATGATATATATATGAGCTTTTCCTCATCAAACATGTTAAAACTAGTTTCCTTTCACTTTTGTATACAAATGTATACAAAAATAAACAAAATGCCTAACACTCTCCAGATGTTAAACTAAGGGCTACTATAATTGAGACTCTGCATTTAAGGCTTTGGTTAGTATCTTTTCCCAAAGTAGATATTAGTTAAAAAAAAACATGTAGTAAATACAAATTTTATTCTATCATATTTAAAACATTACATATACATTGAATTAGATTTCCCTAGAAAAAAATGCAAGGAAACTCACATATATATATATATATATATATATATATATATATATATATATATAGCACACTTTTTTTTTTTTTTGTCATAGCGGAGTTTGAGCATGTGCTCCTAGAGGTTATATTTAATGAATGAAATCTAGTGCCATTACTGCTATATGAACATAGTTATGTTGTTACAGTGTTAGGCTGTGCATGTGTGATACAAGCACCGTGTGTATGTCCTGTACTTTCTGTGTGTGTTTCTTTGAGAATTTGGACACTTGATAAAATAAGTGTGCACTGGACTTAAGATTTTTGGATTTTACAAAGATATGTATTACACTTATATATTTATTTACTTTTATGTAGTTTTTTTTTTATTATTAAGCATTAATTAAAAGCTCTATTTTACTGCCTTATATTTTGTCTTCTACCCAAGCTAAGGAATTGAGCATCCATGTACACACATTTTCTACTCTTTGTCATATTAAAGTATACTTTTCCTTATCTATGTTGCTGTCATTTGTTTTTACACACAGTTGTTATCCAGGTTTTTTTAATTGCCCCTTCATTCGAAAGGGGCCGGTCTTATAGTGATATCCAGGATATATTTAGCATCTAGGCCATATATATATATATATATATATATATATATATATATACACATATACATATATATTTATATATACATATATATTTATATATACATATATATATATATATATATATATATATATATATATATATATATATATATATATATATATATATTCAAGCCACATAACATCACAAATATATCCTTTCTCTGAAATAAAAAAATCATCTCACCAAGAACATAACATAAATAAAAACAAGCTTATAATGAACAAATATAACAAATGTCATTTTATTTTTAAATATGCAACACAGAAGCAGAATGGAAAGCTAATAAATACATATTTTTACATTGATATGCAATGGAAAATAGGAAAACAAATAATACAGGAATTAAACATCATTAATGTTAATCAATTTACCATACTTATCATCTAAGACAAATCCACTGGAAAACACTGGCACTGCCATTTTTATTGACGTCAATTTCAACTTTTGGGTATACCATAATACATTTACTCATTCAAAATGCTATTTCAAGTTTTCTACATTTTTAAAGTAGCAGTGAAACATTTCCTAATTAATGTTATCTATGAGATGATGTTATAATTTCAAGAACTACATTCAAACAAATGAGAACAGCCAAATAATAAATATTTAATTCAGAAAAGTAGCATTATTATGTTTTTAGTACTAATTTTTAAAGAAAATTAAAAACTTGCTATACTGTACTAGTTGTTTTCCAAAGTAATAGTTTTTGGAATATATAGTCTGTTATCACATTAGCATAAAATGCTAATTAGAGGCATTATATACCTATTATTGGCTAATTAGTGTCTCTAATAGTTAGAAATTATATATGCATTTTATGGAGCTAGGCTGCAACCAAGCACACTGTGCCTTCCTTTTATGCTCTATATACCTCATTAGTATGAAAATACATTCTTATCACATATATAGTTGTCAGTGTGCATCACATTGCGATTTTGGTCACGCAGTTGCGACCTCGCTTTCGGCAGGTACACAGAGGAGAAAGACACATGGTGGAAAGAGACACAGGGCTGAGAGACGAAGGACGAGAGACACGGGGGGGGGGGGGGGGAATAAGTAAGAAGAAAAGAAACAGGGCAGGGAGAGGAGGGGGAGGAAGAGAGGGGGAAACAGACACAGTGGTCAGAGAGTGGGTAGAGGTTTTGCAATGAGCGCCGAAGGTGATCATTGTGAAGCACGAAAGGTGTGGGTTGCCAAAGCCGCTCATCGTGTGGCCCATAAAGTAGATGGGGGAAAGGATCGCATTGACCACCAAAAGGCGCTCAGCGTGTCGCTCGCCATGAGCACCGAAGGTACAGCATTCCCAGCCTTAAAGTTTTATTCCCGTCATTTTGGATGGGCACGTATCTAGTAATTTAATTTTTTAAGAAAGAAGAATTGGTATGAATGCTATATCTATATAGTCCTTCAAACAAAAAAGTAAACTCTTCAAGGTATATCTAAGTTTCTCTGTTCTTACCTTTTTCTAATCTAACACATGCTGCTTCTATCAGAAACACACATTACATTGAGTCATACCGATTTTTATTTTTTTAAATAAAACTTGTTTTCCACACCCCCAAAGCTGCTCATATAGGCACAGTGTACCTACTAATATAAACACTGCATGTGGGTATGGATTTTAACTCTTTACTAACCTTAAAACCAGCAGCAGCTCAATGCAGAGATTTACAGAGCACTGTATGAACTGCTATCACAGATTGATACAATGTATTAGCTGTCTGTACTGGCCAAAACAAATGATTAATTTCATGCTAATTGTTTTATGCTATTTTTAGCAGGGATTTCCAGGGGTGTTGACTCAAAAATCAACTGCTAGCAAACTCAAGAGATTTATCAAGCTTTAGGGTAAGTATAATAATGTTTATTATGGTATTTTTTCATGCAAATAAATGTTTTCATACATTATGGATCCACCTCTATCAGATGCATTTATAAGCTATTAAACTTAAATACGCCTTTAATAAGAAAAAGATCTAAATTGTGAAATAAAATATCCTACTATTACAACACAAAGAAAGAAACATACAGATACATTTCACATATTTTGCTTTTCTGCAGAAAATATCCTAAACAATTAATGCTGCATATGAACTATATAATACATAAATAACAGAAACTCTTAGGAGTTTTCCCGGTACATAAGTGGAGTAAAAATAACCATAGTTTAATTATTGGATGGAACAGAATGCATTAACTTTGTACATATGGAAAAAAAATTATAATTATGGCTAAAAAAAGATTTAATACATGTCCACACGTGTATATTTTGTGCATATTGTACAAATTAGACACTAAAAATAAAACCCTCCATAATATATTAAAAATATTAAAAAACATGTTTAGTAAAACAATACAAAGTTTGGATATATATATAGTAAAATACAATATATATGCAAGTGATATCAAGTACTGACTTTTGTACATGTATGCATCTTATGACTGGAATGTAAAAATAAATACAATTGTTTACTGTGATGGCTTTTCATTCCCACAGGAAGTTTCATGTACTCACTTTCAGTTAATGTAAGCTATTTTCTGTTATGTTGTTGGCTTTTCTAGTTCCTTCTCATGACATACCATATCTTGAGAATCTGAAAAATTCTCAATGAGATAATGCTGTAGGCTTTAAATAGATTTTTATGGAAACCTAACATCATTGGAAGGAATCCTTTGTTAATATATTAGAATTCACTCGCAAAAAAGGAATGGATAAACTTCTAAATCTATTTTTGTCCAATTGTACAAGTAACCCTGAGTGTGCGTATACATATTTTGATTGTCTTTGGAATATTTATGGTATTATTGATTATCTGTAGCTTGTTTTTTTCTGATTAGGCAAATTCTTAAACATGGCAGACAGCACCTCTAAACATTTGACTGGCTAAGAAGAATGGCGTAACCTGACTCAATGAACGCTACCACAACAATGTACTTGGCACTACAAACATAAAAGTTAATAGTAATAACAAATATACTTCCACAAAACGCAGACCTCTCAAGAATGCTGAATAAAATATGAGAGGCGATGAAGAACAGATGCCCCATTTGGATTTACATCAAAGAGAAATTGCCATTTTTGGATAATGCCTTATCACAAAATGTTTTTTTGTTGTTGTTGTTTTGTTATCTACCATTAAGTGTTTGTATGGCAGAAACAAATTAAATTTAGGCATCTGAAGTTGTAAGCATTCATCATTGTTTTATTTACTTAATAAATGCATTTATTGAATATTGACCTGCGTAAACCTTTAATCAGAAAAGGTTGAGGATTATTTGAGGACTCTTATTAAAGGATCAGATAAAAAATTTTAGAGTGAGGATATGTATACAAATAATATGTGATTTCATAGTTAGCAATGTGGGATAAAAGTGTAAATGATACAGAAATATTATCATAGTTTAGACAAAATGCTGCTGTTCGGAACAAAGAACCATCTTCCATCATCCTCTTAATTATATATAGGAGATTTCAATGTAATTGGTAAATAACTGGGGAGTAAATAAAGTTTAATTTTATAATTACATGCACTAGAATGATTACATAGCACTTTATATAAAGCTCAGGAATAAAATAAACAATAGCATACATATGATTACACCGCCTCCTCTGCTTAAGTGACACTGAAGTCAGCAAATGCACTTGGCACCATCAGATACATGGAGGGAAATCAAGTGAAAACATAGTTTTTTTGTTTTTTTTAAACGATTAAGAATGGACTAATACCATATATTGTATTGTAATTTGTAGTTACTCCTTGGATACCCCCTGAAGCCACGTCACAAATATCTACATGTATAAAAAGGTTCTGGGTCTAACGGTCACACTGATTCCATTTCAGCTTAGTGATTTCTATACACTTGCTTATCATACAGAGAAGTGGCTCATTGTGGAAAAACCTCTGCTTTTAGTAGGCTCTAAATTCAAATTTGCCTTCATCCCTTTTTATAGCTTTACTTTAATATTTTTTTATATTCAGTTAATAAAATTATTTGGAAATAATTACAATTCCATTTTTTGTCTCATAATAAACTTTAATATATTTGAAATTGTATTGTGTCACCAAAATAAAATGTACTATTAAAATAATAATAACAACCACAACATTATGGAAGGCAGGATTCAAACCTCCATGTGTAATTTTACGAATCAGGCACTCTACCATTGGATTATGTGTTTCTATATTATGCAGTGATGAAAAATAACAACATAGGTAACAGAGAGCTAATTATGTAAATATTACATTTTTTTATTAGCATTACTACGAGAGAGAGAAAGAAAGAGAGAGAGAAAGAAAGAGAGAGAGAGAGAAAGAAAGAAAGAAAAAGAAAGAGAAAAAAAGAAAGAGAAAGTGAGAGAGAGAGAGAGAGAAAGAAAGAAAGAAAGAAAGAAAGAGACAAAGAGAGAGAAAGAGAGAGAGAAAAAGAGAGAGAAAGAAAGGGAAAGAAAGGAGGAAGTGGGGGGGAGAGAGAAATAAATAAAGGGGGAAAAGAGAGAAAGAGAGATGAGAGAAAAGCGAGAAAAAGAGAGAATATATTTTATTTGTCCTGTCCATTTTGAATGAAAAATGGATAAATTATGACAGATACTCAACACGGTCGAAATTGCCAGCTTAGAGCATAGCATTTATATATTGAATATAAATGTGTATTAGGTGTACTCACCTGATAAACAATATTTAAATTGTATTTTTTTTAATAATATTTATAAGAGGTAACACTAGTCTATTACATTTGTAATCACCATTTTATATGTCAACTACTCAATCTATAGCGAATTACAAAATCTGCACTTTGTAGGTAGACATACTACATTCTTAGCACTGCATCTTATTAGAAGTAATAACAGGGTTGTAGATGTGGGTATTGTTATTTATATAAAACTAACTAAACTAAAAGAGGGAAACCATGATATTAAGATAGAAAATGTGTATTCTTATTTTTTACTTACTGATTAAATAATATATAAAGTGATATTTATGTTTTAGAATACATACTGTGCATGTACATGGAAATCACAGGAACCTCATATGCACTGTGGTTGGACCAAATCAGTCACTGGATTTTTGGGGTGTTTATTTGAACTTTACAATTACATAATTCCTTAAATGGGAAACAACAACTCAATTCTGGCTTTTTCAGAAAAAAATATACTGTAGATGAAAAGAGAACCGACAATGAGACACATTACAAAATAGAACTCAAGTTGGCATCTGGCATTAAATTATTCATTGGGAATGGTCAAGACATCTATATAGGTTTTTTTTATTATACAAAATGTTACTAATTTGAATGTATTGGATAACATAGGTCTAACAACAACAGTATATAAAAACAACATATTTAACATATTGACCATAAAATATTTCAAATAATTTAATCCATATGTTATAAGGGTGCAGAAATCAGGTAGTATACTGGTTTAAATCAAGTACTGCTCAGAATGGACTATGTGAATGATTCCAAAAGTGGGTTTGGGAGCAGGTGCTAAAATATGATGCCTTGTTAGTACTATTGATTTTTGAAAATTCAGAGATGCATACAAGCTGACTAATGGCAAACACTGAGGAGCGATATGGAGTTATTAAATCAGTCAGCCTGAGGCAAATTTTTATGTAGCCATCTGCTATTGCTCAGTACAGATGAGATAATAATTAATTTATAATTGTAATATAAACATTAATTATATTATCAGTTATAAAATAGACAAGTGTACCCAAAGAAAAATGTTTTTAACAATGAACAATAATGCTAAGACATGTACTGTAGATAAAAATATGCAATCTGGGTTAGAAACGTGCATGTAATTTCTTTAGCTGCATACAAATGTGTAATTCTTCCATGGGCTGGTATAAAATTCCATCTTCTGATCATGATTGTTCTTGGTAAGCTTTAGTAACAAAAGACGAATGCGCTCTCTTTTTCAGTGGTCCTGGTGAAGATCACTGTTGGTCTTTGATGGTTGTTTCTTCTCTATTCTCTGCTTCTTCCTCCATACTTAGTCCTAGTGATGCCAGTGCACAGTGTTAGGACATAAGATAATGTCATAAGCTTACAATTTAATTTTCAGCCTACTAAACTGTATATGAGGTTTTTACAGTAAGATAGAAATGCCAATTATGCATTGCTCAGTGGCAAAGTAGAGTTCGTGGGGAGTCCTAAAAAACAAAATGTAAAAAATAAGTGACAGGAGAGAACCTGTGATTCTGGACAAAAAGATCAAAATTTAAAAATTGCCTCCTTAGTCCTTTAATCTTGGACTGAAAATGTTGAAATAAAGTATAGAATGATACCTCCACTAACATATGAGTTGATTACATTGATATATTCTATTAAAAGATTTCTGGAAAAATACACTTGAATTCCTGGACACCATTCTTGAATAAAGTAGTTTGTTCTGAACATGAAAATGTATATATATATATATATATATATATGCTACAAGTATTGTTAAATGCATATGTGGAGTTTTTTTTTGTACATCTTTTTGGCATAGGTTAGGTAGATACCTTTCACTATATTGCTAAATTACAAACAGTTTATGTCCCTATTCTCAGGTTTCATTATGTGCAAATATACTGAAATAATAAATCTATAGGTTAACAGAAGAATTGTGAGAAAATAATAATAATACACTTAAAGGTTATCCTAATGGACCATAGCAATAATTCTTAAAATTGCAGATCTGTACAAATAAATGATAATTTCACAATTAGCATTGTGTCCAAAAAAATTATGAATAATATTGTGATCTCAGCACTAAGCTTTAGATGAAAAACTCACCTCTAATCATTCCCAGGTCTGTATACAGGAAGGATGGTGCAATTGTTATGTTAAAATTATGTCTTATAGTCTCAGACTTCAACAATAAGAAGTGAGAAAGTGATCGTCCTCCCACAAAATGCATTATTATTATTATTATAGCATATTACATTATGTTATTATTACATATTTTGTCCCTGACCAAGGGGTGGGTGAAGAAAAAATTCTGAAACACAAATTTAAGTATAAGCTACATTGAACGTGTTTCTTCAACTACTCATTTTATTGCTGATCAGTTATTAAATAAATACATTGCACCCTTCTGTTATGAGCACTGCATAATAAGATGCCACTGATAGCCTAACAGGCTGCTGGCTTCAAGTTTGATCCAGCCACTTGCATGAGCTGTAACAGATATGTAAGAAACTTTTTGGTGGGCACTGCTTCTGTATAGAAACTTGAAGAAAGTTGAAGGAAATATTCCTCTTATATTTTACCACTCCAATTAAATACCCCACAGCAATGTGTAGAGAAATGCTGTGGCAATGAAAATGCTAATCTTCATTTCATAGAAAATATTTGCTTCACTGAGAAACTTGTGTTTTTGTATAAATTAACAAAAGCTACTTTCATCACCATCTTAATTTAGCCAAAGATGATTTACATATTTTAGCGAGTTAGTTTTTATGGCATGAACATGTTTAAAATATCCATATGTATATAGAAAATAATAGAAAATTGGAACTTGAATAAATTATTTGTACTGTATATTAAAAGTGTATAATACGTAATGATGAACTTCAAGGAAAATAATCCAGAAATAATAATTACTTTGCAAACAATGTTAAGAACCAATTAACTTTCCCCCACTAAAGCTGCAGCTTTAGTGATAGGAGATAATGCTATTTTGAGGAATAGAGGCACACTCGTCTTTTTAATAAAGTTACAGTAAGTATGGCTATCTAGGGAATTGTGTTTCCCTAGTCATTTTTCATTAAGAAGGTTTGTTTTACCCATAATGGCATTGAATGACTACATTATGAGCTGTCAATGTGTAAACATGAGAGAAAGATTTTTACAATCCCGGGAGGATGTTGACTCTCATCACGGTCATTACTCTTTAAACATAGGTCATTGCGTATTATTTACAAGTTCTTTGACTTTTTGTGAAGACTTGTGTGAGAAGCAAGTCAAGTTTGACCTATTTTGTGCTAGCCAGGCCTGGAATGGCTTCCATAAAAAGTGTTTCATTGCAGGACCATTCACAAGTACATAAAATCACTTCCCTTGTTATACATTTCCCCTACATTTTTTGTAGGTGGATAAGAAAACAAGGACAATGGTACTTCATGGGAAATCTTTTAGTTTGTTTCTGCCTACAAAAGAAAATAAAGACCTTTAGCATATAATGTAACACATTCCAGAATTTCTGGTGAATAATTTAATTCCACTTAGGGTATTTGGAGATATATTGATATTAAGACTAAGTTAAATATGAATTATAAGGCGATTTACATTACAGTACCACTACCCTAAAAAGATGAGCTAGTTGTTTTAATTATGCATTGATCATTAATACCAATGTTATTCGATGACTTATAAAACAAGCATTCCCTATTAAACCTACTTTCCAAAAGGATCAAACTTTTTGTCTCCACCTTTATTAGGTCATCAAGGCTAGGTGGGTTTTGTCTGGTAGAACACTGATTAGATAA
Source organism: Discoglossus pictus (assembly GCA_027410445.1). NCBI lineage: Eukaryota > Metazoa > Chordata > Amphibia > Anura > Alytidae > Discoglossus > Discoglossus pictus. Next base: position 281,736,596 of record CM050166.1, on the reverse strand, counting down.
GAGGGTAGACAATTGTTTATAGGTTTGGAGAAACATTTTAACACAGAAAGTCCGCAATCAATGAAAAGCATTGTGCGGATATAATGTTGTGCCTGCTAGTCAATGCCCCATTGCCCTAATAGTGGATGGAAACCATCACCAGCTGAACAGTATCTTTGAAATTAAGTAGTATAACAAATATGATTTGTACTAATGACCAATGCCCAATTATTATACTCTTGTTAGGTGACTACAATGGTCCTTAAAGCAAATTGTAAGAAGTAAAGAGACACAAGTCAGATATATGGGCTTCGATATACAATTTGTCATATCTTGTTTAAACCCTTCAACATTGCACAATTTTGGTCACTCGCAACCACCCATATTTTTCAAATGTATTTAACTAAGTCTAAATCATGACAACACTAGTCATAAATAATTATATAAATCAGTATGGAGTTTTACCTGGCATCACAATGGCTTGTTGAGAGTCAGCACTTAAAGAAAGTCTACCACCTTTGGCCAGTCTATCGCACAGTAAAGTGATGTGTTTCTTTAGTCTGGTGGTATCTTTTGGTATGCTTAGTTGACTAGTTAAGTTGAGAGCCTGCTCCTTAGAACTTTTAGAGAGACATGTTCTTAGAAGGTGAGATACCGCAGCATCTACAGATTCCTCCCAGCCCTGGATGAAAGAGAAAAATGCACAGATTTATTACACATAGACAGTTCAATGTTAAACTTTTATAAACATACTAATAGCAACTCATCAATAATGGCCAATTAAACATTCACAGACTGCAAAGTAATATGATAAATAACTAATTCAAAAGGTATATAATATAAATTCAATACAAATTTCCAAGTCAGTTTAAACCTTGTTGACAAATGTGAGTGGTAAATAAGTAATATACATTATATATATATATATATATATATATATATATATATATATATATATAAAAATATATATCCAGACATATTTGTAAAATGTTCATATACATCCTTATATATTTTAGTTATAAGAGCAATTAAACAACATGATTAGCAAGTTTTAAATAGTAAACAAAACTTCTACTAAAACCATAATGAAAAAAATAGGCTATTAAAGAATTAGGAACCTCAGGATGTATAAATAGCAAATATAATAAAGCCGTAAAGGTATAAGTAAATAATAAGCAAGATTTGCGGCTAGGACTACCCTGATATAAGAATGCGCACATCTCATCATTACAACAGTTTTCCTGGAAGCAAGTATGAAAAAATACAATTGTGTATTAACCTGTATTTTATCTAAAGCTTTGCCATTGCTTTATCTCTGTTTTAAAATTCCATATTAGATATTTGTTGTTGTTCGGTCATGTCAGACTCTCCGTGACCTTATGGATTGCAGCATGCCAGGCACATATATGTTTCTGGTTGTGCTTATCCATAAGGTTATCTTGGCAAATATACTGGAGTGGGTTGTCAGTTCCTTCTCCAGTGTATCAAATATTATAACTATTCTAACTCCCAAAAAATATTTAGTATTACAGTAATTTTATCACACTATCATGTCATATTAAAGTCCAGCACCTATCGCACACTCTTTCAAATAACTTGACTTACTAATGGTTAAAAGTTTTTTTTTAATTAAAAATAAATACATAAATAAAGCCATTAATTATATACATTTTTTTTAATATTAGTTGACATTGTTTAGCATCATTTTCTGTGAGGAAACCCCTAATGCAAATAAGATTTCTACTCAGTGGAAGGGCTTGCCCGTTTGTAAGAAATAAATGTAAGCTCATCAGCATCTATATACCTCTCTAGTTAATACATTAAAGGTTTTATATATTTCTAATAATAATCTGTTCAAAAGAGCTTGTTGTAACTATAGTGCCTTATCTACATCATTAACTTGGACGTAACTATAGAAATAACCCCTTCGTTGTCCACTAAAAATAGTCCTCAGCACTGACGGTGTTAAACTGATAACGTAAAGAGCAGAAACGTGGGCACAGGAAACAAAGGACAAAACGCCTCGGCATTACAAGGTGCCAAAAGGAAAATAAGAAAAAGGCACATGAATCTATAAACCCATGCTAGAGTGTCCAAAGCCAGGCGTTAACTATAAACTCTTGCTTAAAAACTATGCCAGATGGATTAATTTAACAACTCTTTTTTTACAAGATGTACCAAAGAAAAAAGTAAGCGCTTCACATCGGAAAAGGGGGGGGGTCTGGGCTTTATATCCAGAAATCTGTAGCAGGCACCGATTGGCACTGATGGGCGCAAATTGCATCTTTTTGTGGGCGACCTGCTAAAATTCATTTAGTGTAGGCTGTAAAATTTAAAAGAAAAAAACATGAAATGAAAGGTTATCTGGTTTCTCTTTGGCTGTAAAACTCTGTGTGCACTGTCATAATAATAATAAGGTGAAGAATTTTATATGCCAAACTGCTAGTAAGGAGGCAGTAAATTCCACTGGAGGTGTTCTGGGTGACATCATAAGCCACATGAGAAAGAAACCGAGTTGGTGAGACAATGCCATAAGAAACCTTTTATAACCTTTTAGTTATTAAGTTTGGGAATAAAGAGCATTTTCAGTTTTGCAATTTATACCATGAATAATGTATTGTTTGTGAGATTGATATCAAAGTCTTCAACTTTTTAGATAAAAAGCGAGATATGAACACAATATTGGTATCTTTTCTAATTCACAATTTTGAATTGCCACTAAAAAGATGACTACGGAAAATATATGTATGAATAATGTATTTCCAATTTACATAGAACATTTATAAAAAAAGGAAGATGAAATGAAGAAGAGCTTGCCATTTCTTAACACACAAATATTACACTAGTATGACAATAAAACATAATCATGCTAGTATTAATAGCCATTCTTCTAAAAATCAAAGCCATTCTCCTCCCCTCTTGGAGGTATACTATGTTGGGATATGGCTGCACACACAAGGTTCACACTCAACACAATTAATTAATTATTTCAGAAATAGGATCGTCAAAATTCAGACTCTTTTTCTAAAAAATGTTTTAGCTATGTGGATTATACAGCTGCTGATGTTGTTAGTTTGTTACATACTTCACCAACAAGTGTCATTTTTTGCACGACAGTGGTCATTTTTAACCCTTCTTTTAATCTTTCACTGTTAGTGTGGCCGACAGTGACAGTGAAGGGATTTAAACCATTGTCACATCTTTAACAAACAGATCTTCATTGACTTCTGAGCAGAATAAGCTAAAAGGGCATCATTTAGATCTCATGTATTATTGTGGAAACCTGAATTTTTGAATTTGAAGCGCTTTTAGTTATCTTACTTTGAATATTTTATGTTTACATTGTTTCCCTCTTGATTCCTCACTACTATATATATTAATACAGTGAGGGGGAAAAGTATTTGATCCCCTGCTGATTTTGAACGTTTGTCCACTGACAAAGATATTATCAGTCTATAATTTTAATGGTAGGTGTATTTTAACATTGATGGACAGAATAACAACAAAGAAATCCAGAAAAAGGCATGTCATAAAAAGTTATAAATTTATTTGCAAGTCAATGAGTGAAATAAGTATTTGACCCCTTTGACTTAGTACTTGGTGGCAAAACCATTGTTGGCAATCACATAGGTCAGACGTTTCTTGTAGTTGGGGGATTTTGTCCCACTTCTCTTTGCAGATCCTCTCCAAGGGCCTCATTCTATTATCGGCCGCAGACGCTGCGGGGCCGCAAGGACCGGCCGCAAGCTATTCGGCTATTCTATTCCCCTCCGGCCGGGGATTCCGGCAGGCTTGCGGCCGGTGCCTTGCTATCTCTTGCGGCCGATCCCGCTGGAGGAAAGCCTTTGATCTAAAACGGCCGCAAGGAAATCGGCCGTAAGAAAAGCCTGGTTGCTATTCAATTGCTCCGGGAACCCTCTCTGCAAGGCTAAAACCGAGCCGCAGCTTACTTGCAGGAAAGAGGTCCCGCTAGCACCAATTAAGCACATAAAATAGCTCAAATAAAGCCATCCTGCACTTTGCAGAGTGATATTCGGTGTTAGCAAAAATAGCACATAATTACCCTATACTCAAATCCGTAAAATAATTTTTTTTAATATACGTAAAATATACATGTAAAAAGTCCATAGGGCTTGGAGCACCTCAGACACACCCACGCCGCAGCCGGAAAATAAACAGTTAATTTGAACTCGGGTTTGGGCTGATGTGCAAGCTTGAGAGTGGGTTACTTTTAATCCTCATGTCCCCCAATATGATCCCTAGCATTTACAGAGCTGTACAGTGCAGGCTTGAATTTATTTTTGAGTTTTTAGATTTCAGAGCTTACGGCCGGTTTCAAGATATGCGGCCGGCCGTAAGAGGAGATCCTTGCGGGCCGTATAATTGAATTGCGAGTTAACAGAACCCCCACAAGGAATCGCAGCCTTACGGCCGATAATAGAATGAGGCCCCAAGTCATTAAGGTTTTGAGGCTGATGTTTGGCAACTCAAACCTTCAGCTCCCTCCACAGATTTTCTATGGGATTAAGGTCTGGAGACTGGCCAGGACCTTAATGTGCTTCATCATGACCCACTCCTTTGTTGCCTTGGCTGTGTGTTTTGGGTCATTGTCATGTTGGAATACCTATCCATGACCCACGACAAAATATTCTTAAATTGGATCCCTACTGTTTTCAGTATAACATAGGTTCTGGCCTCTGGGGGTGGTTCATGCCAATTTTTTAGACCATAATGTAATTAAAAAAAATCCCTAATTCACAGTCTAGCCAATTTTGTCTTGTGCTCATGGCACCTGCTACTAGAAAATATTTTGGGTGTAGGGTTCTTGAATCAGCGAATCGTCTCTGTAATATATAAAACAACGCATTCAACACATTGTGCGCCACGTCATTAGCATATACCGAAGACAGGCTACGTGGGGAGAGATGAGCAGGCAGGTGATCTGATTACAAGTAATAAGAGAGGGGGAAGTGAGGAGGATGATCAGGGGGAAGCGAGGAGCAGGATCCTAAGGGGGGCAAGGAGGAGGAGGATAACGGGGGAAGGAGGAGGATGTTAATGGGGGAAGGGGGATGTTAACGGGGGAAGGAGGGATGAGGAAGAGAAGGAATGGTGAGTTGAGGGGGCCAGGCTAATATGGCAGCACTGGGCCCCCTCCAGATCCTCCATGCAGTAACCCCGAATGTGGCTTATCCCGATTTAGGTATTTAAAATAAACCCGAGTCATGCTCGGGATTACCGCTTAGGAGGTTAAGGCAGAATATTCCTATCCTCCCATGCTTCTGACTTCTATCATTGCAGTGAGTTATTCAGACATGAATTCCTGTCAACATTCTTAGCTGCCATTTCTATATTCCATGAGTATTTTTTATGGCTTAGGAATATTTTACAGACGTAATAGCTTTTGTATAGAAAGCTATGTACTGCCAATACATGGATAGGCCAATTGGTTAATGTTTTTTCAGCTGTTTGCACAAATGTTAGTAATCATCTTTTTTACATTTCAATCAGGTTTTCTTAGCCAAACAGGTTTACGATACATCAGAGCAATTTGTAAGTCACAGATGCAAAATGTGATATGCATCAATTTATTACATGTTTTCCATAAAGTCTTTGTGAAATAGTTTTTACTTGAGTCATATCTTTTATTACTTGTTTAATTCCCAATCAGGACTAAAAGATTGATACATTTTAAATACAAGGGCCAACACATTAAACATATAATATATATGCCTTGATGTACAGAAAAATATTTCATTGCACTAATGTCTACTGAGGTCATACTTTAAAAGTTACTAATCACATTTCTTACATTTGCCTCTAATCCCTTAAGCTCACAACACACCACCCCTTGACCTGCTAAATTGAATTCACTCAAAGGAAGGGAAACAAAATTGATCATGGATGAAATGGGATACCTTTACTTTACTATATCATCCTATCAAGGAAAAAGCCAACAACTGTGACAAACAATACAATACAACAATAAAATGAGATTGCTCAAAATTACCGGTGCGTCAATTACATTTGTAGCAGGTTGCCTTGTCTGACATTTGTCTCTCTTAAAACATGTGACAATATGTGCTGTAATCACAGTATACCATCCAACATTTAAAATGGTCAAAGAGGGACTTGCACAACTCAACACACTCATTTTTAGTAATGATGCTATTCACTAACAACTATGACAAATATTAAGAATATATATGCTTAAAATGACTCTTTATAGATTTTTTTTTATTATAAAAAAGTTTTAACTAGGTGATTTAATTAATTTTATCCTCCTCAGTATAATTGTGATATAACATTTACACTTCACTTACGTATACTAAAAAGTATCTGGAGTAATAGATGTGAGTGTGAAGCATGTCCCTTGTTGGTGTGGCTTTTTGTTACAGCTGAGATAAACATGGCACCTTACATAAGAGAGAACAGGAAGAAAGATAAAGGTTCCAGAAGGTGAGACTATGTTACTCTGGAGACCTCTTAGACATAATTGAAATCTATATTTTATATGGGTTACAGTGAAGGATACATTTATCCTAGTTCACACATTTATATAACAGACAAAAAAGGTATTTCCTAAAAAGTCATATTAAATGAACACTATATAATTAAAAATGTATATATACTTGTACAGTTAGGCAGGAAAATGTCATGAAGATAATTTCAAATTAGAAACATAAAATGTTAGACGGGCGTTTACATTTCTGCAAGAGCAGGGCTTGCAGTCGGCATTACGACTACCTGCTTTCAAGTATGCGTAGAGGAAGAGAGTTGGTCTCTAATACTATAAGCTGTAAAGATATAATAAGTCCCCTTGCACTCCACTCATCCATCCACCCTCCCTCCCTCCAGCATTTAGTAGATAAGTATATGTTCTCAGGCCACAAGCTATCAGGAAGTGCAAAGGTCAGATAATATAGAACATTCTATATGCAAACAGAGTCTGCATAAATGTATGAATTTTTTTTAAATTACCGTATATGTTCATGGCTAACACAGTTCCTAATGTTGTTAGTTTGTTAAAACACTTCACAAACATGTGCAGTTTGCACAAGCTTATACGTACACTAGAATATTCTCCTGAGCTACTGGAGAAAACCAATAGGAACAAGAAAAATAGAAGAAAAGAACAGGGACCTATGCAAGTGAAGTTACACCTCAATTTAACTTTAAATTCCCGAGTTTAGACACATGAAAATCCCCTAAGCGAGAGAAAAAATGGCCACCGAAAAAACAAAAACGAGGCTACAGGACCCTAAAGAAGCAAAACGCCACCAAGCACATACGGCTTTTCAAAAAAACCCGTACGAGCTACAAGATACACTCTTACCAAGGACGCTACATCATCCACAGCCGCGCACCACACCCATTCCCCGCCAGTTTACAACACAATGCGGAAGTACACAGCTACACTAATGGCTTTTCCTTGCGCACGCAGCCTATTTACACTACACACATTGCTGACACTTACACAGCAGCTCCACAACAGTGCAAACTGAGATTGTATGCTGCAGGAACATCAAAACAGATTGTCAGCTCTTCAACACAATGCTTCCTGCATATATTACTTCCAAATAGGTAAAGTATATTAATTTATTAATTATTTAATTAGCATACAAAAAAACATATACACAAAAAAAAATACACTCTCACAATAAACATAAAAGCCATTCACTGCGCGATTCACAACGAGCACCAACGCTGCTCATAGCACACAAAGCCTTGCAAAAAGCGCAAAAAACACATCACCGCCAACCAAACAATAACACCAAAAGCGCCTATCAGAAAAAATATATATAACAGCCTCGCAATGAGCGCCGAAGGATCTCGGACCACCAACAAAATTATTGTCTCGACCAAACAGCATTACCTGCCTTACAATTTTATTGCCGTCATTTTTTGACGGGCAAGTCACTAGTACATATATATTCTTCCAGGATATTCTTCCAGGCTTCTAGAAATAGCATTTTATTTTCTAAAAAGTAGACATTTTTGTCCACCCTGACACTCTAGCTCAACTAAAACTAAAGGACCACTGTGATCAATTTATTTTTTTTCTTTATGGCATTTTGAATAACAAAACTTGATAATATTTTAAAAATGAAAAAAAAACTCACTTTATATGTAATTATTTTTTATCAAAGGCTTAACTTTTTTTACTGAACCTCGCAAACTAATGAGCACACTGGCAGTTGTAAATGCCAAAGTCTCCTCCCACCTCAGGAACTAGGCCACTGGAAACTAAAATCGTAGATTCCGCAACAGTATAATTGCACATAAAAGTCATAAATTAAAAGCTGTATTATTATTTACATTCTAAAAACATGTTACCTATTTTGAAATGCAGTTCTATGTAATTCTTTGTCTAGGATTCATCAAGCAGTAACAAATGTAGCATTGCATGATGAAATAGTCAAATTGAATAACGTAGAATGAAGGGATGTTTATCTCCCATGTGATAAATATCTGCCTTTGAGGAGTATAACCAATTATGTTCCCCAGTGTGTAATTCCATGTAAAATTACCCTTACCTGTCATCGGTTTCTTTGGTTGAGTGAAGTAATGGTTCAAAAAGATGGCTCCAGACATTATAGGTAGTATGTATATAGAAGCTTTCCCACATTTATCAAACACTACAGTCTCAGTCTACATCCTCTGTACTTGTGAACATCTCAATATCTACTTGAATGATTTAAGAATATGTGAGTATTTCGTGAGAATTAACTACCCAGTGCATGCCCTGTCTTTTAGCGCCTTCGTCTAGCTCAAAATTAGAATTTGGTAAAAGATCAACTATTCTGACAGATATCTTCATTTGTAACTGTAATAGCTTCTTGACTTTCAAATGTAAGCATTAAGCATGTTGCTTTCAACACAATCTTAAATTGCCCAGTAATGTGTGAATGAACTAGAGTGCAAAGAAAAATAATACAGCTGCACAGTATTACAAAGGCAATATAAACATTACAAAGTAAATACTTCAAATATACACCATACTTAGTATACTTGTATTTTCTTTTAATCAGATCAGCTTCCACTTTTCCATCAAAATCCTAACATGCCCTCAGAAGGTTTCCATTGTGGATAAAACTCAATTTACAATAATTTATTTTATTTTTTGACTTGGCTTTTCAGCATAAATGTATTTCCAAGTTCTACATATGACAATAAGTCCTGTGGAAATTTTCTTAAATCCATTAATAGGATTATAAAATTAACCACTATGTAAACTATGTATTGCACATTCAAAATTGCATCTTTTCTCTAGAAATATTACTTGTTATCCTAAAAGCTATGCCACAGCTTCACCTTCCCACAATTTAATATTTCAGCCCAGAGATGGCAAATGTACCAAAGTAGTCTTACCTCTTTCTAATGAAATAGTGGTGGGTAGACAAAGAAAGATTAGTGGATTACTCATCACATATGTAGTTTTGGATCTGCGTGGTTGTTCATAACGCTTACGATGTTGGTCACACTTTGCGAGCCTCGCAAAGCCAAGGCAGTAACTTTTACAGCAAGGCAGTTACACTCACACCAAGGCAGTTACACTCACACCAAGGCCGTAACACTCACACCAAGGCAGTAACACTGAAACCAAGGCAGTAACACTGAAACCAAGGCAGTAACACTGAAACCAAGGCAGTAACACTGAAACCAAGGCAGTAACACTGAAACCAAGGCAGTAACACTGAAACCAAGGCAGTAACACTGAAACCAAGGCACCAAGGCAGTAACACTGACACCAAGGCAGTAACACTGAAACCAAGGCAGTAACACTGACACCAAGGCACCAAGGCAGTAACACTGACACCAAGGCACCAAGGCAGTAACACTGACACCAAGGCAGTAACACTGAAACCAAGGCAGTAACACTGACACCAAGGCACCAAGGCAGTAACACTGACACCAAGGCACCAAGGCAGTAACACTGACAACAAGGCACCAAGGCAGTAACACTGACACCAAGGCAGTAACACTGAAACCAAGGCACCAAGGTAGTAACACTGACACCAAGGCAGTAACACTGAAACCAAGGCAGTAACACTGACACCAAGGCACCAAGGCAGTAACACTGAAACCAAGGCAGTAACACTGACACCAAGGCACCAAGGCAGTAACACTGACACCAAGGCACCAAGGCAGTAACACTGACACCAAGGCAGTAACACTGACACCAAGGCAGTAACACTGAAACCAAGGCACCAAGGCAGTAACACTGACACCAAGGCAGTAACACTGAAACCAAGGCAGTAACACTGACACCAAGGCACCAAGGCAGTAACACTGAAACCAAGGCAGTAACACTGACACCAAGGCACCAAGGCAGTAACACTGACACCAAGGCACCAAGGCAGTAACACTGACACCAAGGCACCAAGGCAGTAACACTGACACCAAGGCACCAAGGCAGTAACACAAGCCAAGGTATCAAGGGGATTATAAAATTAACCACTATGTAAACTATGTATTGCACATTCAAAATTGCATCTTTTCTCTAGAAATATTACTTGTTATCCTAAAAGCTATGCCACAGCTTCACCTTCCCACAATTTAATATTTCAGCCCAGAGATGGCAAATGTACCAAAGTAGTCTTACCTCTTTCTAATGAAATAGTGTTAGGTAGACAAAGTAAGATTAGTGGATTACTCATCACATATGTAGTTTTGGATCTGCGTGGTTGTTCATAACGCTTACAATGTTGGTCCCACTTTGCGAGCCTCGCAAAGCCAAGGCAGTAACTTTTACAGCAAGGCAGTAACTTTTACAGCAAGGCAGTTACACTCACACCAAGGCAGTTACACTCACACCAAGGCAGTTACACTCACACCAAGGCAGTTACACTCACACCAAGGCAGTTACACTCACACCAAGGCAGTTACACTCACACCAAGGCAGTTACACTCACACCAAGGCAGTAACACTGAAACCAAGGCAGTAACACTGAAACCAAGGCAGTAACACTGAAACCAAGGCAGTAACACTGAAACCAAGGCAGTAACACTGAAACCAAGGCACCAAGGCAGTAACACTGACACCAAGGCAGTAACACTGAAACCAAGGCAGTAACACTGAAACCAAGGCAGTAACACTGACACCAAGGCACCAAGGCAGTAACACTGACACCAAGGCACCAAGGCAGTAACACTTACACCAAGGAACCAAAGCAGTAACACTTACACCAAGAAACCAAGGCAGTAACACTTACACCAAGGAACCAAGGCAGTAACACTTACGCCAAGTCACCAACACTTACGCCAAGTCACCAACACTTACGCCAAGGCACCAACACTTACGCCAAGGCAGTAACTTTTAACCAAGGCAGAAACACTTACACCAAGGCACCAAGGCAGTAACACTTACACCAAGGCAGTAACACTTACACCAAGGCAGTAACACTTACACCAAGGCAAGGCAATAACACTTACACCAAGGCAAGGCAATAACACTTACACCAAGGCAAGGCAATAACACTTACACCAAGGCAAGGCAATAACACTTACACCAAGGCAAGGCAATAACACTTACGCCAAGGCAGTAACACTTACGCCAAGGCAGTAACACTTACGCCAAGGCAGTAACACTTACGCCAAGGCAATAACACTTACGCCAAGGCAATAACACTTACGCCAAGTCACCAACACTTACGCCAAGTCACCAACACTTACGCCAAGGCACCAACACTTACGCCAAGGCAGTAACTTTTAACCAAGGCAGAAACACTTACACCAAGGCACCAAGGCAGTAACACTTACACCAAGGCAGTAACACTTACACCAAGGCAGTAACACTTACACCAAGGCAAGGCAATAACACTTACACCAAGGCAAGGCAATAACACTTACACCAAGGCAAGGCAATAACACTTACACCAAGGCAAGGCAATAACACTTACACCAAGGCAAGGCAATAACACTTACGCCAAGGCAATAACACTTACGCCAAGGCAGTAACACTTACGCCAAGGCAGTAACACTTACGCCAAGGCAATAACACTTACGCCAAGGCAATAACACTTACGCCAAGGCAATAACCCTTATGCCAAGCCAATAACACTTACGCCAAGGAAATAACCCTTACACCAAGGAAATAACACTTATACCAAGGCAATAACACTTACACCAAGACAATAACACTTACACCAAGACAATAACACTTACACCAAGACAATTACACTTATACCAAAGCAAGAACACTTACACCAAGGCAGAAATACTTACACCAAGGCAGTGACACTTACACCAAGGCAGTAACACTTACACCAAGGCAGTAACACTTACACCAAGGCAGTAACACTTACACCAAGGCAGTAACACTTACACCAAGGCTTGCAATGAGCACCAAAAGCACTCATTGCGAGCCACGCGATGGGCACCAAAGGCGCTCATTTTGAGGCTTGCAATGAGTGCTGAAGGTGATCAGTGCAAAGCAGGAAAGTTGAAGTACAATTTTACTCCGGTAATTTTTGATGGGCAATTTCCAAGTTTATTATAATGTAGCATTTTATTATTGCATGTATTTACACTGCCTTGTATATAAAATGTTTTACCAACTGATATTGTATTAAGAATGATAATATAAGTAGGTATATTACTTTAAGGAGACATTGAAATTCCAAATGTGCTCTGCACCATCAGACTACAAATCAGTTAAAAGTTTTTTTAATTGTTTTAAGCTACTCAAGAATTGACTTGCATATTGTAATTTTAGTGATTGCTTGTATAGCCTCTAAATATCTCCAGATACTAACGATCTCAGCAGCGCAGGCTTGCCAAAAAAAGTTGGTAATGCAATGTTAAAACCGCGGGCGACCTCGCAAATCGAGGGCCGTGGTAGCGTAGGTGCTCATCCCGCGGGACTACATATCAACAGGAATCTAAATTACACAGTTCACAATGCGAGACCCATAGCACTTTGAAAAAACACAGTGGAAAAATTACGACTCATAACACTTTGCAAAAAAGAAAAGCGTGACTTAAAAAAAAATACGAAAATACAACCTGTGGCACTTTTTTTTTTTTTTAAATACGAAGTTAACGGCCGATCCGCGCACATACAAAAACAACAAAAACACAAAGAAAATTATATTTCTATAATTATAAAACTATACACAGCATAGATCAACTTAGAAGTTCATAGATTAAATTAATGTATTAAATTAAAGAAGTGCTTTACTTACAGTTCACCATTCCCCCAATATATTCCAACTATTACTTAAGGAATTGTCCCAATAATACACGATTACCAAGGTCTAAACTAGTTTGTTATAAGCTTTTCACCACTGTGTTATAGCTGGTGTTCCAAGGTAAGTTTATCTATGTCCTTGAAAGTTTTTAGCATACTGTATCTGTTCAGAGTCAACACACTGTTTTAGACAGGGAAAAAATGGCTTCAATCCCACAAGTAGTAATATGTGATAAGTGAACAACATATAAATATAGCTTTGTGTCAACTTATTCAAAAAGGGCAGGAAAAAACATTTGTACTTGAAGAACAAGTGGTTTCCAACAAATCTTAGTGCATTTCTACAACATAACATATCATGCAATGTGCAAAATAAATAATGATATTGCAAAAAGGCATACAGTGATTTAAATATTCTCAGCCCCTGTGCCAGATTCCAGAACTTACAATCTGTGCAACGGTGCAGTGGTTCCTGGTGGTCTGCAACTTTCACTTAGCTGGTCCTCAAAAGAAACTATGGGATTTTACATAAATAATGCAGAACTGTATGGATAATATATGTCATATCAACAAGTTCTGATGATATACACCAAAGTAGCCTAGTGTTATGTAATTCTTAAATACCAAGCAGATAAGAATCATTAGGTGGTCCACAAAGACCATTAGGGTCTGTTCAGGGTCTTGGTGGAACACCTGAATATTAAAAGAGTTTGGAAACCACCTCCATAGAGCACACATGTATAGATGCCTCCGCATATACTAGTATAGTGCATTGCTTTTTGTGTATTATGTTATAGATTAAGATATTTAACATTATATTGATGATTGCCATTCACTGCCATATTGATCCAGCTTCTCCTCTTTGTTCATAAGTAGTGTATTCACATATACAGACTTTTTTATACTGTTATAATTAGTCCAGTAGAAATAAAGGAACATTTCATACTTGCCATTTCTCCTGAACTGAGGAAGAATTGTACTTTTTAAAGCAGAAGCATCTGGATACATCTACATCTATTGATGATATTAAAGTGAGAATTGTAGTAGTGCTTTTAAAGATCAGAAAAAGTTTTTCAGATCTTTAAAATGCATTATTTTAGCTTTATTCTAGCTAAAGAGATGAAGACCCATTCTCATTTCATTGAATAACATATTAAGCTAATGAGTGGTATATTAGTTGCTGTGACAGCTATCAATAATCTTTCTGTTTATACAGTTAGGCTCGTCTTCCATACTAAACAAACACATTGTACCACTAACTACCACACTGTGTCACTAATTAGAATACTGTACAATACAGTGAATAAAGTGTTTATCTCAAGAGTTATTTAGTTTAGAAAAATGTACAATGTAACTATCCAATAATCTCAAACCTGATGATTTCACTTAAAGACAGGTTATTTTCTGTGTATATCAGAAAAATTCTTACATATATGCCTACATTTATACCCAAAACACTCTTATTTATATCCAGCACATTTAAAACACAGCGATTCATCAGGAGTTGTTTTGCTAGGATGGATAGTTTACATAGCTCACAAATAGCACCCAGTTATGGTCAACGCAAATGTCAAGGTATGTGAAATCTGTGTAAAAACCGTCAGAAACTGTATACTTTGCTTGCTAGGTTTAACAAGCGTAACCTTGTATTGTATTCTTTCTTTCTCTTTTGTGAATGGGGATTAAACCAAAAGCCCTTTGTAGTCCATATGTGTATACAGTGTAAATGCACCTGAAGCTTTAGAGAGCACCACTTAATGAAGCAAAGTCAATTCTGGTGTTCATAGCATACCCTTGTCATCTTCATCAGTAACCTAATTACCTGGAATAGCATGTGTGGATCCTGAAGGTTATGCCCTGGACATTAGAAGTATTGCCCCCACTGACAAAGTGGTCTAAGAGGCTTAGTCATTGCGCTACATCTACGTTATTGTCTCATTTTTGCCAAGTGTGTGTATTTGGAAGTACAAAGGTGGGATTGTTGGAATGCTGAAACGGCCATTTCACAACCTTGTCTCTTGCTCATGTCTTTGTTTAATGGCATTAGGGGAGATAAGTACATAACACTTGTATCTGCTCATAAATGCACAGTTAATATCCATGTCGGTCGTTAATCTATTACTTATGTTTGAGCAGAGCATAATAAAACTTAAAAGGAGTGTGACACTTCAACTTGACATTCCTTCATTAGGAAGCTAATGTGATTTGGGACCCTGATCAGTAAAAATGATTTATGTTCAATAATTGTCTAAAATCCTGAAAATCTTTTGTTTGTTACATGATTAAAATGTCATGCAACTAATGCATTTTCAATCTCGCGCTTGACGAGTATCAAGCAGGAGTTCTTGCGATACAGTGAATACATAAAATAAACATACTTGTACAGAAGAAGAACACACATTTTCAATACACAATTTAAAATGGACTGGTTTAATCAGATAGCTATTATTCATTTTCATGAGAGATGCATACAAAACTCCATTTCCTTTATAAATATACCATTATGTATTATTAGGCATATCAATAAATATGGAGAACACTGTATCAACTGATTGTTCTACTATAATGAAAACAAATTAAGAAATAAGGGATTTATGATCTAGAAAAATGATTACAATAATATTATACAGCTCGACAAGAATTACAAATCCGTAACCGAAACATTACAATTACTAGACTAAGAAGAAAAAAAAAAACCTTTACAAGGCTTTCCCCAGCCAGGAGACTTGTCTATGTAAATTTATAGCACCGTAAAAAACAGAGCCCTTTTCATGCCGTGTAAAAAAGGTCCTTAAATATATTCTTGAGTGAGAATACTTCTTAACCATAAATTGTTTTACAAAAGTGGACAAAATAAAGACAAAACATCAAAACACATGAATAATATGAAATATTTATTAATCTTTACCTCACTACCTCATCATTGAGGTCAGGGGACATTATGGTAAGTGATCTGATGATGTGGCTACTTGTCCACAAGTAACTGGACTGAGACCACCAACTTTTTTAGCACAGGCCATTTAACTTTTGTTCACAGCAGCCTGAGGGGGGATTAACCAAGTAACACAGAGGTGAAAAGATCAGTTTAAGGTTCTCATAATGAATGGTTCTATTCATGAGGAATGTCAACTCAATGAAAATCGCCTTCATGTCTGCACTTTAATTCTGTCTGCAATCAGCATGGTAGTAAAAGCTTGTTAGACATGGTTTGTAGACTGCATACCAGAGAGAGGGAAAGTTGGGTAATGGGTCCATTACAAGCTCCTTCACTCTCCCATTCTACAACACGGACTAATATATCACCTTGCACACAACCAACATTGCCATTTATTTTCCAGTCTATTGTGGTCAATTTATAGGCATGTTCTATGAAATGGAGGGTGGAACCATGTAAATCATAGATTTAAAAAAAAAAATAAACTCCCTTGGAAGCTTTTACCTTTCTGGAATGTATAATTTGAATAAAACACAAAATATGTTTATAATTTTTTTATGAAGGACATGCAAGTGCTAAATCATGTTTGACATAGAGGTGTCAACCAAATAATGTTGATAGTGTTCTTACATTCAACCTTACTGTATTAATTGTGGTCTTTTCAGGCATAGTAAGTGCCTACATCATATAGACTAGGTTTCGGTGCTTGGGGACAGGGCGATAGTAACAAGGACCTGGCATGGTAACTAAGCCATGACTCCATGTGAGTGGCAAAGCTACTCACAACAAAAACAACACATATGGACTATACAGTCAAAGATGTCATTTACGGAAATATGGGCTGTGTCGCTCAGTCCATAATATTTTTTAAACTTACCATTCTTTGCGTTTAATGGATTTTTGTTTATAGAAGAGGTGAAGTGACCAATTAAAAAAAAAACCATATAATTAAAAATGATTTATTTAGTAAAGCCTATAGCAGTACTAGTTAGTTTTTTTTATTTATAATAATGTATTTACTCAAAGGACCACTGTAGTGCATTTACAAGTCAAGCTCATGTGTTTGTTTGTTGGGCACAGGCTATTACAAATCATTTTCATTTTAAAATAAATAAATAAAAGTTAAAAACATTTTCTTAGCTTTTTAATTGTCTCTTTCTCCGGAAGGAGAGCAGCATCGCTCCTCCTATCTGTGGATATCAGGGGTGCTGCCAGCTTTTATGGTGCTCTCATTGGGTGGAGCTGATGGGGCAGCTGCACGCATGTTACAATAAAGCTGTTACCTCTGTGTAGGCAGTGTGGATAGAGCTGATGATGTCATGGGACAAAGCGAGTGACATCAGCCCAGCCAGATTCCAAGCCCCATGATAGACCTGCCAACAGACAGTGATGACCATGGCCCATATTACACAGGTAGTCTATATCCAAGAAACAAACATATGAGCTTTACTGGCAAATGCACTAGAGCAGTCCTTTATGGGGCAAACAAAATTGTTGGGTAGCTGTTATACAAGTCATTATTAGAAGAGCAATACCATTATAACAAATTAATTCCAGTAAACAGCGTTTAAGAACATGTAAGAATAATGCATTTCCAGTCTGTAATAATTGCAGGGGCATATGTTACATAGATAAGAAGACTTAGTGCAGATAAGTATCATGGTAAAGGCATTAAAGAAATCTTCAAGCCTTTATGAAATACACACCAATGGGTCAGGATTGTGTATTGATATTGTAGTTCTATGAATTGTTACTTTCAACCTGCTATGAGTTTAAGCTATCTCCCAGAGTCTCAGTATTGTACTGGGTTCTCACTATCTTAAGAACTACATTCTAGAACAAGTATTGGTTGGTAGGCCCCTATTTATACCTTGTGTGCTCATCTCTCAGATTCTATACACCTTGTTATGACTTTCTAAGTTACATTCTCATCTCTTCCTCAGGCACTGTGATGCCCAAAGTTTTAGAATTATATGAGCCAGAGGCTTGCTAATCACACAGTCATGGGCAAACTTGGCACATTCAAGTCCAGAAAAAAGGGCTACATAGAATCCCCTTGTTCCACCTACTGTAGATCAAATGACCTAAAAATATTTTGGGGGAAAAATGCAAATATTATCTTTTGCCAATAATGCCAATTATCTATGTTAGCAAAATGGAGAAAGAAGGTTGGTCAACAGTTCCCCATTCACGGTCAAATTCTATTTTTCTAGAGAAACTAATGTAGTCCAGTATGTTTTTCTTCATCAAATCTATAAATATTTATAAAAAAAAAGTAGATAAGACAATGCAGAAATTAGTATTAGTATTACTATAACCCTGTAATAAACTTAGCTTTGGACATTGTACACGCCAATGTAAATAAACTACCAGCACTGCACTCTTGCCATGTAACACTGGTGATATCTCATTGTGGAATCCAAGCATAAAAAGTTTATTCTACATAATCCAAAATGGACAGGATGGTATTAATCAGTCAAATATCCAGTTACTGGGCAAAGTTGAACTTCTCCCCATACTGCCATGTTAGTGGCTTCAGAGTAGTTAGAAAAATAAATCCAAATGTCAAAATGATACAGTGCTCCATAATATGCCTTAAACAAGAGATCTGCAATATATTACTCAACACATGAGCAGTAATATGGCATGCAAGAGTATATGCATCACAAGATGACGTATTTAGGTGTAAAATAATCAAATAACTTGTACTGTGTAGCAATATGACATTTCACTGCCAATTGCTTTCATTATGTTTTGCAACTCTCAATGGACTTACACTTGCTACAATTACAAAGTGTACACTAGCACATTTAATCTCATATGGATTTGTGTGAGGGTCTTTTCATTAACTTTGTATTACTCAGCTTTTGGGTGCAAAACATATGAGTTGTTGTACAATGGTTTGGAATATGGCTCAATTTTATATATACAATCCTAGAAATCCTTTTAAAGTCATGATAACATATAAAGTATCATGAAAAAATAACAATGAATATTAATGACATTCAGCTCTCAGTTAGAAATATGAGAAAACTCAAGCCTAAAGGGAGTTTTATCATCCCCAAATCAAGTAGCTTTAAAGTTATCCGTAAAAGCATGAAAAACTAGTTTTACAGTGTACTAGCAATTTGCTTTTAAGGTGAATCATTCATGAGACAATCACCATAGTTTCTACTGGTTATTATGACTGAACAAACAGCCCTGAATATCTTAGGAATTATTTGCTGTAGAGAAAAATAGGTAGTACAATATATACACAATTTGTAATACTCTTTAATCTAAAACAAACTTGTTGTTGGGATGACAATGTCCCTTTAAAGACCCAGTGTCTTCATTAGACTGTTATTCTTAGAACATTAATGGACGGATTACCCATTAAGCCACCTAGGCAGTCACCTAGGGGTGCTTCCCTGTGAGGGGCACCACTTAAAAAATGTTTTAAAAAATGGTTCCTGACTCAAAAAACAAAATACTGCAGTTCATAAACTGGCTACTAGGGGGTAACCACCTAGAACAAGAGAGTTACAACAGGAAGTGGAACTTTCACGCACAAATCAGGCAAAAATGGGTCCATGCATACCTTGGGTACTCACTCTCAGGGGCTCCTCCACTTCACTGCCTAGGAGCTCCAAAAAGGTAGATTCAGCACTAGGAACATTGCATTAAAGGGACATGGAAGGTTTCTGAATGACACTAAGGATATAATATAACTATGCATCTCTTTACTTTTGTGTACTTTATTTTATTAAGGCTTGCTTAAAAGCTAATTTTTCTGCCCCAAATCTTACAAATATGTCCTAACTGTTTTCTCTCCTCTGCAGCTTGTGTTCTAAGTACAGGGGTTATCCTGTCTCATAGCATCCAACCAGAGGCAACATTCTATAAGAAGCAGCTTGTGAGAAGCCACTCATTTTTAAACACTGCACTTCCCAGTAGGTGTATTCATGAGCTGTATAGGGTAGACCCAAATAGGTACAAATTGTTTGTTTTTTAGGCAGAAAAGACAGAGATTTTAAGAACTTCTTATAAAATAAACTACACATAAGTGAAGAGATTCATATGTATATTATATTACTAGTGAAATCCCCAAAAATTCAATGTTCTTTAAGAATACATATTAAGAGTAATAAAAACAAAGGGAAATAATATGTGGTAGTGGTTCCTAGTTCAGTCATCATACCCCAATAAGTCAAATGTTAAGATTTTGGTTCATTCCCTTCTATTCACATTATTCATATAAAATGTAAAATAAAGAAAGAAAGGAAGAAATTGATTAGCGACTTGTTAGAATTTCATAAATACATTTTGATAAAATATAATCTCTAAAACTAGCAATAAAACAAAAAAAAAAAATCAGATTTAGGAGGAATGCTGCAAACCGTGACTAACAAGGAATCTTTTGGAGGGATAGACACAAAAAGCAAAGGGCCCCTGTTTGGAGACGTACACCTGAGAACGGGCAGCTGCTGAAGTCTGTCCTTAGGAATGGTGGCCACATTGTGTGCAGTCTCTGGTTTTAGCTAGATTTGTGTATTGTATTCAAATCCCTTAGTGTCTCCCTAAAATATATATGGCAACCCAGATGTGGAAAGCTGAAATCACTTATGTACCAATACAGAGATCTAATATATAGTTAATTACTGTGCAATTCACACACATCTAAAAGCCATGGTACAAATATTGTTAGGTAGCAGTGCATATATACAAAAAAAGTGCTATAGTTAGATCTTCAAGCGATTATTAAGAACTATTTTAACTAAGCAACATACATTTGTTTTTATATCTACATGGACTTTAATTTTCAGAAGTAAAAGCTACATTTTTTGTATTACTTTCCTGCACCATACAGTGCCTTGCAAAAGTATTTACCCCCTTGACTTTTTACCTATTTTGTTACATTACAGCCTTAAGTTCAATATTTTGTTAATCTGAATTTTATGTGATGGATCACAATAGTCTAAGCTGGTGAAGTGAAATGAGAAAAATATATACATAAAACTATTTTTTCGAAAAATTGGCATGTGGGTATGTATTCACCCCCTTTGTTATGAAGCCCATAAAAAGCTCTGGTGCAACCAATTACCTTCAGAAGTCACATAATTAGTGAAATGATGTCCACCTGTGTGCAATCTAAGTGTCACATGACCTGTCATTACATTTACACACCTTTTTTTGAAAGGCCCCAGAGGCTGCAGCACCTAAGCAAGAGGCACCACCCAAAAAACACTGCCATGAAGACAAAGGAACTCTTCAAACAAGTAAGGGACAATGTTGTTGAGAAGTACAAGTCAGGGTTAGGTTATAAAAAAAATCCAAATATTTGATGATCCCCAGGAGCAACATCAAATCTATCATAACCAAATGGAAAGAACATGGCACAACAGCAAACCTGCCAAGAGACGGCCGCCAACCAAAACTCACGGACAGGGCAAGGAGGGCATTAATCAGAGATGCAGCACAGAGACCTAGGGTAACGTTGGAAGAGCTGCAGAGTTCCACAGCAGAGTTCTGGAGTATCTGTACATAGGATGACAAGAAGCCGTATGCTCCATATAGTTGGGCTTTATGGCAGAGTGGCCAGAAGAAAGACATTACTTTCAGCAAAAAATAAATTGTCACATTTTTAGTTTGCGAAAAGGCATGTGGGAGACTCCCAAAATGTATGGAGGAAGGTGCTCTGGTCTGATTAGACTAAAATTGAACTTTTCGGCCATAAAAGAAAACGCTATGTCTGTCACAAACCCAACACATCACCCAAAGAACACTATCATGCTGTGGGGGTGTTTTTCAGCAGCCGGGACTGGGAAACTGGTCAGAGTTGAGGGAAAGATGGATGGTGCTAAATACAGGGGTATTCTTAAGAAAAACCGGTACCACTCTGTGCATGATTTGAGGCTAGGACTGAGGTTCACCTTCCAGCAGGACAATGACCCCAAACACACTGCTAAAGCAACACTTGAGTGGTTTAAGGGGAAACATGTAAATGTGTTGGAACGGCCTAGTCAAAACCCAGACCTCAATCCAATAGAAAATATGTGGTCAGACTTAAAGATTGCTGTTCACAAGCACAAACCACCCAACTTGAAGGAGCTGGAGCAGGTTTGCAAGGAGGAATGGGCAAAAATCCCAGTGGTAAGATGTGGCAAGCTCATAGAGACTTATCCAAAGTGACTTGGAGCTGTGATTGCCGCAAACGGTGGCTCTACAAAGTTTTGACTTTAGGTGGGTGAATAGTTATGCGCATTGACTTTTTCTGTTATTTTGGCCGATTTGTTGTTTGCTTCACAATAAAAAAAAAAACATCTTCAAAGTTGTGGGCATGAACTGTAAATTAAATTATGCAAATCCTCAAACAATCTATTATATTCCAGATTGTGAGGCGAGTATTCAAGGGGGTGAATACTTTTGCAAGGCACTGTATATGATTTCTTGGATCACCTTGCTCACTGTGCCTTTCCCACTGATGAAAGCAATTTAAGGCTGGTGGTTGCGATTTCTGGCAAGTAGAAGAGACTTGTCTGGCATGCCACTTGGAGCAGGTACAGACTGATACTCTTCAGGAGATTTCTCCTCTGTATTGGTACAAGTGAGCAGATGAGTCTGCCCCTTGGGTTGGCATTATCCTAGAAGACACAGTGAGGGGCACAGTTCTGGATGCAAATGCGGACCTCGTGGAGCGAGGTGCCGCATTTGCGGAGGTGGACATAAACTGCAATGAGCCAAAGGCTCATTACAGGCCACAAATGTGGATCCCACGAAGCGGAGGTGGAGGCACTACAGGTGCCTCACTCACGGCTAAAAACAACCCAGAAAAGCAGGACTTTGAAAAAAAAACATCACGCTGCGGGACTTAGAAAAAAATCAATAACGCGCAATGAGGAAATACAGATTTAGACAAAAAAAATTACAACCCGCAAGATTTAGAAAAATCAAAAATACGAGGTCCCAAAAACACAAAGTTAATGGCCAAAATGTGTACATCAAAAAACAACAAAAACACCTAAAAATAAAAACAAAACAAGGATGAGGTTGCACGCGAATTAAAGTCTAATTTAAGGAGTTGTTCCACTGGAAAATCGGCTAACCAAAAAAGAAAAATGGAGGGTGAAAAAAATGAAAATGATGCTACACGACCCCGAAGCGCAGAAAACATTGACAAGGACGTACAACTTTTACAAACAACAATTACGACCCACGTAACTTAGAAAAAAAAATACGAGGTCGCAAAATTACAAAGTTAATGGCTGAGCCGCGCACATCCACAAACACCAAAACCACAACAACAACAAAAATACCACATAAAACAAACATCACACACAGCACGGTGGGGCAGCCAGGACGTTTGGGAGTGAGCTTGCACGCACATTTAAGTCGCATTTAAGAAGTTTCGCTACTTGAAAATCGGCTAAGCGAGAAGAAAAAGGGCGGACACATTTTTTGAAGAAGAAGACTAAAGGACACAGAGCCGTGAAAATCACTGCCAGGCACGTACGAGTTAGCCAGGAACGTAGCACATAGAAAATATACATTACAACGGACGGAGGTAACACATAGAAAAAAAAAACAATTTTACAACACTTAGGATTCTAAAATGCAGCTTTACCCACCTAAACAAATGGTTTTACCTCGCGCACGCAGCCTATTTACACTGCACACTTGCCACATTGCTGACACTTTCTCCTCATATGATCAACACTCTAACTGTACATTTTCAGATGCAGCAAAATCCAAATAGATTGTTAGCTCTTTAGGATATTGATTGCTGCATATTAAATATAAATAGGTAAAGTATATTCATTTATTAAGTCATATTACTTTATTTATTAACTGTACTTACATTTTTTTTCATATTTTACACTGTACTTATATATCTGTCTTCGTGATCACCGCCAAAGATGATCGTTGCAAAGCCGGACAGTTGAAGTACATGAGGGGATAGGCTCACAATGAGTGCCAAAGGTCCAAAGAGGAGCAAAAGCCTTACATTGTGTGGCAAACAGCATTGCCATGGCTTAACATTTTATTGCACCATCATTTTTCCTAAATTAGATGTCCGAAAGAGTATAGGAAAGGGCACGTGTTCCTTACAGCAGTAAAATGGTTCTGTTAGGAAGAAATTAATCTATATCCTTCTCTGCAGTAAAGACTAAAAATGATGGCATTATGAGCCCATACATTTATTATACCTCACAGTATACCGTAACTGCACATCTTTGCAAATGCCTGGATTTTTCCAAGCTTCCTCTCTCTCCCTCGAGGCTTTCATTACAATACGTAGTCTATAACATACCAGGAAGCATGTGACAGGTGTGTGCTTTCCAATACCAAACTGATCAAAGGTGCCCTTGAATATCTTTATTAAATAGATGAAAGAGAAACATATGAAACAGAAGGTAAACACATATATGCCAAACTAAAGGAAAGTCATTATTGGGACATAGCAGCGAGACATTAATGGAGCCAAAAACATTATGAGCTAATGGTTGACTCTGTTAGCAAAAGCCACATTGTTCTGGGCATCACTGGATAGGTGATAGGGGAACTGAAAGAACAATACAAACAAAAGATTGTTATTTTGGCATGTAAAGATTGAATTTTGTCTCCAGAAAGTCTGCAGAGACAAATTAAAGAGACTGGTTTGTCTGTGGCATTATTTCTTCATATACACGTTGGCTTGCCATATTAAATATTTGGAACTTATCAACTATGCCATTCATTTATTCCATCCATCTACTTGTAACTGTTGATTCATTTCCAGTTAATTAACTTGTAATTTAATCTAAAATTTGTGGTTGTAATTAAGTTGTTTAGCTAACAGTTCTGTGCTGAAATATTTTAATTATCTTTTGAGAAAATAGGTTATCAATGTTGTTATGTAGCACAGTACTTGTAGAGATATGTAAAAAGAGTTTTATTGTTTTGGGTAAATGAAAACAAATGGAAAGGGCCACTGAAATGTCATATTTGTAGTATGCACTTTTTAAGATTTTGTTGTTACAAATGGGGAGAATAGAGTAACATCACAGCACAGAATCTCATTGGACTTTTTCAATGGCAAATGCAAGCAATGCACATCTTGCTGGTATAATAACAACTAGTAATCTGCCAGCTAGAAATTAAGGCATCATAGCATTTTATCTTGAACTATCTATGTTGTCTTGTCTCTCTTTTGCGCTCTGCCCTGTCTTTCTTTCACGCTCTGCTCCGTCTCTCACTGCCCTGTCTCTAGCTGTATCTGGTCTCTCTCCCTCTCTCTGTCCCGTCTGTCTGTCTCTCTGCCCCGTCTCTCTCTCTCTCTGTTTCTCTGCCCCGTCTCTCTCTCTCTCGCTCTGCCCCGTCTCTCTCTCTCTCGCTCTGCCCCGTCTCTCTCTCTCTCTCGCTCTGCCCCGTCTCTCTCTCTCTCTGCCCCGTCTCTCTCTCTCTCTGCCCCGTCTCTCTCTTTCTCTTTCTCTGCCCCGTCTCTCTCTTTCTCTTTCTCTGTCCTGTCTCTCTCTTTCTCTGCCCTGTCTCTCTCTCTTTCTCTGCCCTGTCTCTCTCTTTCTCTGCCCTGTCCCTCTCTCTTTCTCTGCTGCCCTGTCTCTCTCTCTTTCTCTGCTGCCCTGTCTCTCTCTCTCTGTTTCTCTGTCCTGTCTCTCTCTCTCTCTCTGTTTCTCTGTCTTGTCTCTCTCTCTCTCTGCCCTGTCTCTTTCTCTGCCCTGCCTCTCTCTTTCTCGGTCCTCCCTCTCTCTCTTTCTCGGTCCTCCCTCTCTCTCTTTCTCGGTCCTCCCTCTCTCTCTCTTTCTCGGTCCTCCCTCTCTCTCTCTTTCTCGGTCCTCCCTCTCTCTCTCTTTCTCGGTCCTCCCTCTCTCTCTCTTTCTCGGTCCTCCCTCTCTCTCTCTTTCTCGGTCCTCCCTCTCTCTCTCTTTCTCGGTCCTCCCTCTCTCTCTCTTTCTCGGTCCTCCCTCTCTCTCTCTTTCTCGGTCCTCCCTCTCTCTCTCTTTCTCGGTCCTCCCTCTCTCTCTCTTTCTCGGTCCTCCCTCTCTCTCTCTTTCTCGGTCCTCCCTCTCTCTCTCTTTCTCGGTCCTGCCTCTCTCTTTCTCGGTCCTGCCTCTCTCTTTCTCTGTCCTGCCTCTCTCTTTCTCTGTCCTGCCTCTCTCTCTCTCTTTCTCTGTCCTGTCTCTCTCACTCTCTTTCTCTGTCCTGTCTCTCTCTCTCTCTCTCTCTGTCCTGTCTCTCTCTCTCTCTGTCCTGTCTCTCTCTCTCTTTCTCTGTCCTTGTAACGGAGCTGGGACACGCAGTCCAAAATCTCCGCTGGTATACGATAAAATACCCACGAGGCACTACAGTTTCACCATTCCCGACCTCCCATATTGGACGACACACAATTTAGGAGTCAAATGAATACTGACTTTATTTTGTTATTGCAGAACTATATATACATCTCTTTGGCCACAGGCAATACACATGCCCATATTTGGCTTACACACAATACACACAAAGAGAACAATAGGGGGGTCACACCTCCCTTGCAACTTTGATACAATCAGACACTGATTCAATTACACCTCTTTGTTCTTATCAGAGAATTAAAACACTTTGGAAAATGCAAGGATCCTTTACAACTTTCTTATCTCTTGAATCTCTGTAATAGGATTATCTATTAGCCTAGGTCTGCAAAAGTCTGGCTAATATTCTGCAGAGCATCAACCAGCATACATATTGTAGGATCATATTTTAACCAAGAATAATCATAAAACAGGGTAAAACAGTGATGGGTTCCGCTACACACCTCCCCCGTGACCATAAGCCGGCATACACGGTCTGATCCCAACGGATCGGCCTGGGGATGTCCGGACAAAAGTATTTGTTGGTCAATTCTCTAGTTTGACAACCCATCAGCATTACTGCAATTCACATTTACTCACATTTCCCATATCCCCATATAGCTGGGATCTGAGCGCACAAAACCACCGAATAGCGCTCAGATCCTCTTCACACAGTTCAATTGCCATGTAGCTAAAGTCTTTCCCATAGTCTTTCATTATATGAATGGGCTTCATGGCACAGTTATCTGGGGTATCATGGTTCACACAGGGCAAGTACAGAATGACCCCCCTGTATGTAAAGGGCCAGAATGAGTGACTTACACTCTGGTATGGCCGAACACTGGTTCCAAAGGGCAATATGTACCAGGGCCATAGTCGCAGGGCAGGAGGCTGGCAAACAGTCCTCTCCAAGCCAAAGTGGCGAAGGGCACTTCGTCACACATCTCTCCTTTGGGGGGAAGTCTAACCAGGTACCTGGATATTTTGCTGTGGTGATGGGGCAACACGCTGAGGGGACTTGAGGGGCAGAGGCCAGCGGCACTCTGCCCTGATGCCAGCTCTTCTGCTGGTATCACCTGCAGGACATCCTGCTCTGTACAAGGGACAAAGGGAGGGCAGAGGCCGACTGCACTCTGCCCCGCTGTCAGCTCTTCTGCTGGGGTACTTGGGACATATTTCGGCTCAGTAGCCAGGGAAACGTGGGGGTCAGTGGGGGTTAACATTTCCTCTGTTAACCCTGGGGCCACATTAGAAGTTAGCTGGGGAGGGGAATTTGTACTTACCCCCTCCTCCGGTTGTCCCAGTGACGGTAGTTGGGGATCTGGACAAGCTGTGGGCGCAGAGACCACGGTCCCATCTGCGCCGTCTGGGAGATTGGTGTCTCCCCTGGTTAGGGTAAACTGTTGCTGGGGGGGAAGAATGACACCTTCTGCCCCCTGTGTTTCACACTGCCGCTGGGGGGGAAGGACGACACCTTTGGCCCCCTGGGGTACCCACTGCCGCTGTGGAGGAAGGTCGACACCTTCTGCTCCCTGGGGTACACACTGCCGCTGGGGGGGAAGGACGACACCTTCTGCCCCCTGGGGTTCACACTGCCGCTGGGGGGAAAGGACGACACCTTCTGCCCCCTGGGGTTCACACTGCCGCTGGGGAGGAAGGACGGCCCCTTCTGCTCCCTGGGGTACACACTGACGCTGGGGGGGAAGGCCGACACCTTCAGCTCCCTGGGGTACACACTGCCGCTGGGAAGGAAGGACGACACCTTCAGCTCCCTGGGGTACACACTGCCGCTGAGGGGGAAGGACGACACCTTCTGCCCCCTGGGGTTCACACTGCCGCTGGGGAGGAAGGACGGCCCCTTCTGCTCCCTGGGGTACACACTGCCGCTGGGGAGGAAGGACGACACCTTCAGCTCCCTGGGGTACACACTGCCGCTGAGGGGGAAGGACGACACCATTCCCGACCTCCCATATTGGACGACACACAATTTGGGAGTCAAATGAATACTGACTTTATTTTGTTATTGCAGAACTATATATACATCTCTTTGGCCACAGGCAATACACATGCCCATATTTGGCTTACACACAATACACACAAAGAGAACAATAGGGGGGTCACACCTCCCTGGCAACTTTGATACAATCAGACACTGATTCAATTACACCTCTTTGTTCTTATCAGAGAATTAAAACACTTTGGAAAATGCAAGGATCCTTTACAACTTTCTTATCTCTTGAATCTCTGTAATAGGATTATCTATTAGCCTAGGTCTGCAAAAGTCTGGCTAATATTCTGCAGAGCATCAACCAGCATACATATTGTAGGATCATATTTTAACCAAGAATAATCATAAAACAGGGTAAAACAGTGATGGGTTCCGCTACAGTCCTGTCTCTCTCTCTCTTTCTCTGTCCTGTCTCTCTCTCTCTCTTTCTCTGTCCTGTCTCTCTCTCTCTCTTTCTCTGTCCTGTCTCTCTCTCTCTCTTTCTCTGTCCTGTCTCTCTCTCTCTCTGTCCTGTCTCTCTCTCTCTCTTTCTCTGTCCTGTCTCTCTCTCTCTCTGTCCTGTCTCTCTCTCTTTTTCTCTGCCCTGTCTCTCTCTCTTTTTCTCTGTCCTGTCTCTCTCTCTTTTTCTCTGTCCTGTCTCTCTCTCTTTTTCTCTGCCCTGTCTCTCTCTCTTTTTCTCTGCCCTGTCTCTCTCTCTTTTTCTCTGCCCTGTCTCTCTCTCTTTTTCTCTGCCCTGTCTCTCTCTCTCTTTCTCTGCCCTGTCTCTCTCTCTTTTTCTCTGCCCTGTCTCTCTCTCTTTTTCTCTGCCCTGTCTCTCTCTCTTTTTCTCTGCCCTGTCTCTCTCTCTTTTTCTCTGCCCTGTCTCTCTCTCTTTTTCTCTGCCCTGTCTCTCTCTCTTTTTCTCTGCCCTGTCTCTCTCTCTTTTTCTCTGCCCTGTCTCTCTCTCGGTTTCTCTGCCCTGTCTCTCTCTCTTTTTCTCTGCCCTGTCTCTCTCTCTTTTTCTCTGCCCTGTCTCTCTCTCTTTTTCTCTGCCCTGTCTCTCTCTCTTTTTCTCTGCCCTGTCTCTCTCTCTTTTTCTCTGCCCTGTCTCTCTCTCTCTTTTTCTCTGCCCTGTCTCTCTCTCTGTTTTTCTCTGCCCTGTCTCTCTCTCTCGGTTTCTCTGCCCTGTCTCTCTCTCTCGGTTTCTCTGCCCTGTCTCTCTCTCTCGGTTTCTCTGCCCTGTCTCTCTCTCTCGGTTTCTCTGCCCTGTCTCTCTCTCGGTTTCTCTGCCCTGTCTCTCTCTCGGTTTCTCTGCCCTGTCTCTCTCTCGGTTTCTCTGCCCTGTCTCTCTCTCTCTGCCCTGTCTCTCTCTCTCTGCCCTGTCTCTCTCTCTCTGCCCTGTCTCTCTCTCTCTCTGCCCTGTCTCTCTCTCTCTGCCCTGTCTCTCTCTCGGTTTCTCTGCCCTGTCTCTCTCTCGGTTTCTCTGCCCTGTCTCTCTCTCGGTTTCTCTGCCCTGTCTCTCTCTCGGTTTCTCTGCCCTGTCTCTCTCTCGGTTTCTCTGCCCTGTCTCTCTCTCGGTTTCTCTGCCCTGTCTCTCTCTCGGTTTCTCTGCCCTGTCTCTCTCTCGGTTTCTCTGTCCTGTCTCTCTCTCGGTTTCTCTGTCCTGTCTCTCTCTCGGTTTCTCTGTCCTGTCTCTCTCTCGGTTTCTCTGTCCTGTCTCTCTCTCGGTTTCTCTGTCCTGTCTCTCTCTCTCTGTCTTGTCTCTTCTGCAGAGCTTTCCGGGCAGTTGTTGTGCTGGTTAGGGAAAAAAATGGCACTTCCGCACATGCTCACTTCTCCTGCGATGCAGGCATGACAGACAAACTGGCAAATATTATATTAGATATCTTGCAGTGATAATAGAATCCTAGTTTGCAGCTAAAGTACTAAATGACAGGTCAAGCTTTGATAAACTTATAAAACACATGCAGTTTCACTTATGGATAATCTCCCTTTTCCAATTAAGAACTTTGATGAATCGCCTACTTGGAATGTATAGACAACTCCTCATAATTATATTACAAATCTAACAAGGTAAAACATATATTTTACATAAGACAAGTTTCAAATGTCTCTTTGGAGCCCCTTGACTTAATTACAGATTGAGGCATAGTGATATAGACTGAATGTGTGTGTATACAAACTACACACTATTACCATTTCAAATGTTTTAACTAAATACTGTGGTTTTTGGAGTCATCAGCAGAGACGCAAGAGACTACCACACATGTTTATGAAACAGGCAAACATTTAAAACAGTCAGGGTTTAGAAAAAAAAGTCAGCAAGATATGTGCTTAAAATAATACGAACACCACACTATATAGTAAATATATACAGAAAATATATAATTAGTGATGTGATGCTGATACCCACTGTTTAACTTTAGTCTACAACCAAATTAGTCTGGTTGTACCCAGACCCAAGACATACACAAATCATAAAAACATAGTCATGTTGGGAGGGTCCACTGGACTCTGGGGGACTGTTGGACTATTGGGGAGGGCCTGGATTAACATGAACTGGTATTGCCCTGTTGTTGGCAAGATGTGTTTAATATTGGCTTTTCAATATACTTGTTAATGTGTAATGTTAAGCCTGATCCCCAAGGAGCATGGCCTGTCTGTATTCAGGACTAATAAGAATTGTTTATATAAAGTTTATTGTTCAGGTTGTGGTTAGGACATGACAATGTTATGCCATGCCAAGTCCTTTTTCAAAGTACCATTTAAAAGTAATGCTATAACGTTAAGAATAGTGATTTGATGTAATAAGGTGATTTGGGGTCATGGTTTAAAGTTTAAATAAGGCATTTGTGCTAGAAGTAGGCCCTAGGATATGCTAACATTATATAAATTTACTTCAGTCACGTATGGGACAAAGGGTTAGGTTTCTACAAGAATTTATGTGGATATACGACTTCTGAGAGTGGTCAGGCATGCATCCTCCCTGGCCTCAGATAGTCATAAAGGGGGAAGTTAGTTTACAGCCTCTGTGAAATCAGATCTAGAAAGGAGGGATGAGGGTCGGTAACCTTGGTGACGGGGTGTGGGGGGGGGGGCATTTGGTGTTTGTGATATTGCTATGCAAGCAACAATAAACTAGTCAGTCTGCTTTGTACTAAACAACGGTGCATGTATTCTTATTGTGTCCTATGCTCCTGAAGACACAGACTGACGTACTGACTGTGCAGTGTCTCATACTAGCCAATCGGGGCAAACTCTCAGCAACATACTGCTGAGACATGGTCGACTATTAGGAGACACTGCACAGTCACGACAGCAGAGTGCGTGTCTTCATTTGCTGCAGAGGGCAGGCCCAAGCAGGTACTATATGTTTGATTTTAGTCTGTAAAAACAGAGCTTATAAAATTAAATAAAGTACATACAAGTAAATAAATACATAGGTATATTATATACCTAGTAAACAACAGAAACCCTCCATCTCCTTTTAAGATATCCTACTGTGAAAAAAAGGATTAGACCAACATTAAATATTTAAATATATGTTTTAAAAGAGTGTTTTTTATTGTTCATATAAATGCATGGTTATTACAACAGAGTGTAAAGAAGCATGTGTTACAGTGTCCCTTTAAAGGGCAATATACTCACTTTTCACATTAACATTTTTTTTTTTAGTTCATCTTTAATAAGCATTAAAAGTACATGTGCAAACACCAGCAAAGGAAATCTTTAGCCAGGAACATAATTTACAAATACAATTCACCTAATTAATGCCCACTGTTCTATTTAACATGAAAAGCGCTTATATTGGCACTTTAAGTAGAAACCATGTCAATATGAAGCCAAAGTCAGAACAGATAAAGGAAAAAGTAATGTGTGGTACAATATTTGCCATTATTTTAAAAATGCATGAACTCTTTGGATGATGAAGTTTTACAATGTAACTAAATTGTTTAATAGTAAGACACTGATATTTGATCTACTCCAAATAGAGTATGAATTAAAAATTCACCTATAATTAAAGGGATATCTAAATTTCGTGGATTATGAATGCATCTGATGGAGGAGAATCAGAAGTGAATGAAAAAAATAATATTCTTATATATAATATATTTTTTTATTTTTGCATATATTCTATAGTGCTAACCAAGGTAGTGTAAAAAGTACATTGTTTCTATGCAAAAAACATTTAAACACTTACCTTGAAGTTAGCAACATTTTAAAATGAAGGTTAACACCCCCTCCAATTTGTCTTGGCCAATCCGGTTAAATGAAAGATTTGAGACCTAACATTGTTAGTTGCTATGGCAACAGCCCGCAACATAGACAGGAAGCCAGGATGAGTCATATACCAGCAGTGCCTGGGAGGCTGACAACACTGCTCGCCTATTGGCTGCAAAACAGCATGGATATGTAGCAAAGCAGCCTGAAAAATGTAGTATATCACTGACATGTGAGAGGAAGCTGCAAGGAGGAAGCTGCAAGGAGATTGACTGAGCTAGCAAGAGCAGGCAAACAGTAGGTTAATATTGCTCCCCGGATGCTGCATGCTGATTGTATGGGGACCAGGAAGTTGTGGAGACACCCCCTGGCGGTGTCAACATAATCATTGGAGGGATTTTTAGATATTAATAAAAACAAAATGTTTTATGATATGTGCTGCATACACATAGGCTGCTTTTTGCCAGTAGAGTGAAGACATTTATTAATCCAGGTCACTTAGATACCTTTAAGGATACTTGTTACTGGTTAATATTAAAAAATCCATATCGTTAGACAACTGACCTTAAAATTGAAGATAGAAATCACATTTTAAGATTCTCACAGCCTTATTTAAAAGATATGCTTTTAAAATGAGGGATCTGATAATGTTACAAGATCTTCTTACACACAGCAAATATCTGGATGATGCATTATGATGCCTTTATATTTGTAAAACATTTTGGGGATGGGCTATGTTCACACCTTGTTTTCTTAATAAATAATCCAATTTGAAAGGAAATAACCTTTTTTTCAAATAAGAAATACCAAACAGGGGAATGAAACTGCCAAGCAATAACTTAACAGTGGTCTCAAATTACCATTCATATTTTGTTTAAAAATAAGATAATATAATGGAATGCAACAGAAATGGATCACTTTCTACTTCAAAAGTGACCCTTCTTTATATACAGAAAAAGTCAATTTCAAAGCATGCCTTTATTACTCCAAATCAGGCAAAGGCAACATATTTGTTTGCATCTTTATTACATGATTGGGGTATCATAGAGACATGGGAATTAAAGCAAGACCTGTACAAGAGAAAAAACTTTTTTTTCAAAATGTTCTGATATGTTGATCCAGTTTAAATAGGAGTACAGTACAATATAATACAAAGACGTACTTAAGTCACCTTTCTACAAAACTATATCTTTACCTAATACTTTTTTTTTTGTGTGTGTTGAAATAGCGTATACTTGTATTAGAAAATTGGTGCTAGGTGACATAAAAAAATAAAATTTCACCTTTGAATTTGCTGTCCTACTGGAGAATATAGGGTTATAATCACTGGTGCTTCAAATTCTAATTATAAATGTCGAACCAAGCCTTTGGATTGTACGTTTGTGAGTTTTCAATCTTGTAAGGTGCTCTGGGAACAAGCACTATGTACGTTTGATTCTAAGCTTAAAGACTCAAAGACCGGGCCGTACATTCTTTTGTAAAATGTTAATATTGTTTTTGACTTGTACTTAACCCCTGGATAACGCTACGGAATATGTTGGTGCCTTACAAATAAAGGATAATAATAATAAAACTAATAAAGCTTTTGATTACATTGGTACCTCTGTAACCGTCTGCTCCAGTTTGCTTCATTTTTGGTACTCAACGCGTCTCACGGGGGGGAAATTTGCTTGGAATTAGACACTTGCTCTGTACTCGACGTGTAGGACTGATCAGATATTTGGAAATCGACGCATTTGCGATACCCCACATCTTGTTTGTGAAGAGCCCAAGTGCATCCTGTGCCTGCAAGAGCCAATGTGCTGCCTGCGCCTGTAAGAGCCAATCTGCGGCCTGTGTCTGTAAGAGCCAATCTGCAGCCTGTGCTTACCAGAACCAAAGAGTAGTCTGTGCCTATAAGAACCAAAGTTCCAAGCAATAACCTTCTTCTCCTCTACATCGCCACCATCCCACTGATGTAATTATTGTTTTTTTTATTTATGTTGGTTTAGTTTTAGGGATTTGTATCCAGAAACAAGACCATCCGTTCAAACTAAAATGTGAAAAATCTGGGATCCGGAAAGGATTATTTCAATTTACATTAATTCCTGCGGGAAATGCTTGTTTGAAACTCATCCTGCTGTCCGCAACGGGTTAAAGATGAGAACCAAGGTACTGCTGTATATACATTAGTAACTTTTTTTGTCATTTTAGCAGGTACCAAAAGCCATGTTATCATGTGAAGCTGCAAGGACTGTAGAAAAAAAACAACAAATGACTTTTGCAGGTATCTTTTGAAAATCATTGATATTTCTGATTATATATGTACACCAAAAAAAAGTGTTAACATTTTGCTCAGCAACAAAGTGGTTAATTACAATGCTATGAATGGTATGACTCAAAGTAGCGGAGAATCAGTGTTTTAGCATCAGTATGAACAAAATCGTATTCAAGTGGGAAGCCAATTGTAGCGCCATTTTATACAGCTCCAAACCCAACTCATGTTCAAACATATGCTAAGAATGTACTGCAGTCATGCATGTGTGCCCAAAATAAACTCCGCAGCATTCTACAATTATATGTTATTAAATGTTTTTCCTACTTTAACTGCTTTTATATGTTTGTCTGTGGATATATAATCTTGTGTGTAACATTTGGTGAAATTTATACCTCAGCGTCAAACCCTTATATTATGTTGACACAGGATTATAGGCAAGCTATAACTGTTAGTCATTTTACAAAGTTGTACCACAATATGCACAAAAGTACGGCTATAATTCAAAAATCTGATTA